>OY812998.1:38461222-40861222 GCA_963681545.1 Germaria angustata | reverse complement strand
TTATGCCAAACTAAACATATACAATATGAGAATTCTCTTTCATTTCAATACATTTAGGACTGAATATACCCTATGTATTTTTCATGAAATTTGTTTCATGCAACTTCTTTTATATGCTGATTGGAGGGATATTGAATAGCAAAACTGGTAAAACTGGCAGCACATGAAATTTCATGCAATTTCTTAAAAAATTTCTTTTGTCCCCACTGGTCCCCACTCTGCCTTATATTGGCCAATATGGTAAATAGTTTCGGACTAAGTGTAAAAAATGTTAGTTCGAAAAACTATATTTTGTTGATATTTTTTCCTTTAAGGATAAAGAAAATTTACTTTCTTTCTAAACAATATTTACATACATATACATACTTATGTATATGTATTTGTTATGACCAACAGTTGATTTATTGCTGTTTTGAATATTTTTTATAGTTAATGTACATATTTTATTATAATTTAATATTTAATGCACGATTTAGAGATTTTCGATTTTGGAAATCATTCGATTTCAAATTGAGTCGTATGTATAGGTTTCAAATAAATTTATTAACAATTAATTTTGTTCAAAATGCATATTTTTATTGCCTCACGTTGTTCAAAAACTATAAAAGGAAGAAGATAAGAATATTACTTGGATTATTTTCTTTCAAAAGATAATATGAGGATATTTTTCATTTGATGCAAATATATATTACACTAGTGCAAAAAACACAGGGAATCACACAAGCCCAAACATACACACGCACAAATATACATATATACAAAAACTCTTGCACATCTGATTTTTTATGTATTTGCAAATATCTATGTATGTACATACGCACTTTTCACATAAAAATAATTCCGCATCGAGAAGTTTATTGTATCCATGCATGGATATATTGCGAAATAAATCTGTCATATCCTGACACAGCGTGGTACGTTGTTCAAGTCTTTTTGGTTGCTTTATCCACCAGGCGGCGTTCGAAGTGGATTTAATATCAAGCATAGCGTGCTTTTCTACGCTCGATTTCGCCATATTCTTCTTTGAGTACGAGTATAACATGCTTACACTTGTTGGAAAAGTGTGTATTCAGTAAGACCTTCAAAAGCAGAAAAAAATGGAATTACGTAATAATAAAAAACGGCTGGCAGGAAGCACATATACATACACTTAAAAGCGGATATGAACATAGGCTTTATTGTATTTTTTCCGTTATTATTTTACGTGTATGGATGTATGTATAAAGTGTGCACAATGTTTTTGTGGCAGTTATTTGTATGTATGTATTTGTTGTTGTTCCCTATAGTTCAGCAGTTCAAATATAAGTGCGAGTATGTACATATGTATGTATTTTACTCTTATACAATGTCCTTGCTTTCCTTGTCTGGATTCAAAACGACTATTTTGTTCGTATTTTGCTGGCTGGTGCTGCAGTTGTCGCACAAAGTGCAGTTAAATGACAACTTAACAACTTGGTTTACTTGATGAGTCGGTAACTTACGGAAATATGTTATTCGTTGACGTCGGAACGTCAGCTTTTATGGCAAAAAAGCAAGTGTTAATTAATTATTCTTTGTTTATACACATGCATATATTATTTCATTACGACCATTAATATTAAAAGAGGGCGTTTTAACGAGAAAACTTCATTAATTACAAGAGTAATGTAAAATTACACTTAGGTGGAGTGAAACTTTTTAGTTTCTCAGTCAACTTTGTATATCTTTAGTAAATCATAAACTTGAAACGGTGTCACAAAATTCGGTTTAAGCTTAGTAAATATGCAGCAATAGAATAAAGCGTTTTCATTGTTCAAAAGCATTATGAAAGCAACGAAAATTCGGCTTCGCAAATTTCTTCCAATATATTTTTTCTAGTTGGATTTTTGATTAAACTTTATCAAGTGTAAAAAGCGTAATTAAAATATTTAAGGAAACTGCATCGATTGGAAATAATAAACGGATTTTAAATCAATATATTCAAATAAGAATTTGTAAGCGTTAGTGGAAGCGCCACGGAAGAATTATGTTGTGTCCAAGAATAGCCTCTTGGATGATATTAATATGGTCGATATGTGGTTTAAAAAAAAAGATAGTTCCGCATAACTCAGCGAAAAAAATGTTTCTTAAGGAATGACATTTAAATTGCTTCAAAAGGATTCGTTAGTGCATTTTAAGAATTAGCTTTAAAAATTTTTAAAAATACTTCCTTTTTATAAATTTTTTTTTAATCTACATAAAATGTAATTTTTCTTCAACCAATAATGATAAAATTCCTTTCACATAAGAAAAATAGAAATCAGGAATACTGGCGAATTTTTACAACCAACACATGCGAAGCTTATTGGCTGCCGTGGCAAATAATCCAACTTAATAGTTTTTATGCAAAAAAAATATATAAAAAGTTTACTCTTCTCAACATAATGAAGACAGCTTTCAAATTGGTAAACAGGAATCAAAAAACGGCATCCTGCAGTGACAAACTTAAGCTAAAATCATTGGAAATTATCCAAGTTTGCACTTCTTCCGGATCGTATGTATGTTTAACATTTTCATGATTTCTATGGAAGATTTTTAGCCCTTTAGTTGAATAGATAATAAAGGGCCTTCAAATTAATATTTTAAAAAATAAGAAATGTTCTCATAAGTGACTTTTTCTTTTAAAAGTGCCGCGGCATTCGTTTATTCGGATTCGTACCATATTTACTATGTAGAGGCGTGGCGTGTTATTACGTGTCAGAACATTTTTGGAAAGCTGTTTCGTTTAGATATATACAAATGTATGATAAATGAAATCAACTTAATAATGTTGATTTTGACAGCAGAAAAAGTTAAAGACTGGAAAATGTATAAACTTCTGGAATCAAATGACCATTTTCAATAGTTCCCTTTAAATATTTTTGGCTTTTGGGATATTTTTGGCAATTATGACACTTAAAATCAACTGCTACCAACTTTTTTACTTTATCCTATTGGTGTACAACTCTATTATCATTTTGACCGTTGACCGTTCTGCCTGTGTCCATTGGTAAAATTAATAGATCGAATATGGACATCTGTTGCGCTGTCTGTCGGTAACAAGTGCCGAATAGCAACCGAAGATTGAGCTGCTTTATATCTAAATATACTATAATTTTCGGCAACTGACAACTCAACGTTGCCCACAGGATTTCTTTCTTCTTTTTTCCCCTTAAAAACTAAGCCTCATTCAACAAAATATTTGGAATAAAAATCAATACACCGGCACATTCAATTGAGCAAAAAATTTAAAATATGGGGAATTGTTTTTCGCTTGTGCAAGACTTAAAAATACGCGATCTTCGGACAAGCAAAAACGTTTTCCTTGAAACGAATTCAGCACTTTTAAAATTATTCTTTAAACCAAAGGTAGAAAAATTATTCATACTAGAAACCAATGCTGTATTCTGATTGCGAATTTATATGTAAGAAATGATTAACAATATATTTGTATAAGATAAGGTGACTAATTTCTATTCCTAAAGAAATAATAAATGTCTTTTGCTTAAACAAGTTTCCGTTGATCCGTACTTTCTTTTAAACAAACTAAAGTGTTTCGAAAGAATTGAAAAATCCTAGCTAAGAAAGGGTATTTGATTCCAACAAGCGATTCGCTTATTCGAATTCGATTGTAGTCGCAGCAATAGTAGAATTGATTTTAAAAACACGAAAAGCATTTGTAATTCGATTCTACGTCAGTTCTAAACTTGAAAAGAACACTACAATACGATAGCGGAGCGTTTTCATTAAAGTTTAATGGTTCAATTGTTAAAAGTACCACCAGTATTGCATTATGTTTCAAAAATTTTATATTTGTATGCAAATCATTTTTCTTAAAAAATATTGTTATAGATATGAATAACACTTTTCAGATGAAAGCAAAAGTTTTTAAATAGAAAATAACTGAAATCAAATGAATGTGCTTTTATTTTTGATTTCGTATAATTTTTCATAAAATTTGTGGCATGGAACTTTTTTTTATTTACCAATATCAGATGATTTAGAATCAAATAAAATATATAAAAATTTGAAAAATGTTCTAGAAATTCATTCCATATCCATCTTATAGCAAACAAAAAAGTTTCATGCAACAAATGTCATGAAACACATCAATGTACTAATTATTTTAATCGACACTTTTCGTACTTATATTAGACTGGAAAACAGCTTTTCGAATAACTCTTTCATTTTTCAAAAATGCCGACGACAAAATCAAAGGCAATTAGAGACAACATCAATGTCAATTTTGCTACCAGAATACCAAACATAACTATGGTAAAAGTTATTGATACATGGCAATATTGACAAGTGGAATACCGATTTGCAACAAAAAATAAAAATACGGCGTTGTCTTCTATTGCCATTGCCAAGTACAATAAGGGTGATTGTTAACGTGTGACACTTGTGTTCAGAACAGTAAAGAAAACACAGAATCATATTGTTTTGAATTCGTTAACGCAGTGAAGCTCAGAATGAACAATGCAGTACGGACTTTTTCAGGTTTAGGTTACTATTAAAATTATAAAAATTTTCACATATTGTTATTTTTATTTAATTTACTTAGAGTTCAGCGATTCGTTTTTACGACAAAGAGATAATAAAAATGAAAATGCACAAATGTTTTTGTAATAACATATAATATTAATTTTTACGAATCAATATTAATTTTGAATTAATATTGATTTATGTATATGTACATATATGTATGTATGTAATTCACATCAACTTAATTTTTTGTATATCAAGAAAACTATGTTTAATGAATTATAGTTGCCACTGAAATTTAAAAAAAAATATTCTGTATTCATTTGTGTTGTTCCTCTCACTGTTTATATACAATATTGATATGAGAACAACAAATCGTGATACACTCTCGATCGAGTAGTGTTTGATTTTTTTTTTTAATTTTTTATAGACGATTCTATTCAAGTTGTTTTTTTTTTTTGCAATAGTGATGGGGTATTTTAATATCGTGCATTACTGAGAGTTATAAGACGAGTATATTCATGCAAATTTTTAGTATATTGTGTCATTAAAACGATTTGACAAATAAAAATTGATTGGAAGACAAGCTACGATTTTGCTGGGTATGGCTAGTAATAAAATATAGTTCAACAAATTACATAAATAATAAAATTATGTTAAAAGAGAAAAAGAATTGTGATTGATTTCTTTTTTATAGCCTTAACTTTGCTTTTAAGTCTAAAGTGAAATCGATGTGAAATATATACATCACATCCAATAAACAACTTCACACTCAAATCAATTACCTTAATGAAAAAGTAAATAAGAAAGTACAAGGGAAAATATTAAACTTGTGCAAGTAAGTGATTTAGGCAAATATCATTTACGGGCAAGAGGAAAATAATATTTGCAAATTTTTCTAATCAACAAATTGAAAGAAGAATATACTCAATTTCAATAGGAAATTGACCCCCTTAAAATTGTCATATTGAATATAGAGCAATAATAAAATTTGATAAAGAGAATTTAAATTACAGATGGCTTTATGTACATAAAGTTTCTGTTATATATTTTTTTTTCATTTGTTGCTTTATTTTAAAATTAAATTTTATACTAATTTATACATGTTTTGACTGTAAATAAATATCAGAAATAAAAAACAACTACTTTGATAAAGAATATGCAAGAATATTCTTAAATTTTAAAATATATAAAGATATTTCGATATTTTCGTAAACTTATACATGATCGCTATATTCGACTATGAATTTTTAAATGCACTAAAAGCAATAAAAATTTAATGTACATACAAAAAAAATGCTAAACAATTAAAATATATGAAGGAAACTTAGTAGATACATAAAAACATTAAAAATAAAATAAAAACAAAATAAAATCATACTCAAGTTTAAAATCTGTAAAGTATGTGTATTGAAATTATTTCTCTTATTTGCGTTTCGTATGTTTTTAAGTATGTTGCGATGAGTTCTAGAATGTAGTCCGACAATCGGTGAGTAATTTGTAAGATAGAATACATACATATTCTTATTACAATACATATTCTTATTACAATGCAGTTTTCAGCATAATTACTAATAAGATTGTGTGTATGTATACAAATTTCTTCTTAATCTTCAGTAACAAAATTTGACAACTTTAAATGTTGTAAATTATTACGTGCTTCAAAATATGCTGTATCTGTAGGATCATCTGGATGTGGTACAAAAGGTGGTTCTTCTGTCTCCAAGTGTTCCCAATCTACACACTTAAAGAATGCCATTTCCTGCACCTCTTTAGCAGCTGGTCTCTCGTTAGGATTCATTGTAAGTAATAGTTGGACTGCTTCTACGGCATCTGGTGATAAAGCTTCATCTCCTTCTGGCCATTCAATATCTATGGAAAAGCATTTAAGTAAAGGCATCAAAACAATATCGGACACAAAATAAATAATTTTATAGTCATTTTGTCATTTCGTTTGTTATTTCCATTTGGTGCTTTCAAAATTTTTTTCCTGCAAATTAGTTAAATAAAACACTTATAAATACTATACTTTTTGCCATCTATAACACCTTATAGCTTGTCTAATATAATAAATGCAATCGAATTGCGTACAATCAGAATTCATTGCAAAAACATTTGACTTCATCAATTACTTCTTTTCGTTTGCAGCCATTTTGGATAATTGCTTTGTATTTCTATCAATGGCCATACATTCTTCGTTACTATTATTAAATACAGTGTCCCCAACTTCTAATGATGTGTAAATATATATGATTATGACTATATACTAAGAATTACTATTGCCTCACTAAATTAATACAGTCATTTTCACAAAGACTGCAGTTTAGTATGATCCATTTTACAAAATTTTACTGCCTGTTTCACGATGTCGAACGACATCGTTCGTTCGCATAAATACATTAAAACCAAAAACAACATTTTAAAATTTGTTGCTGTTTCAAACGTATTTATGCGAACGAACGATGTCGTTCGACATCGTGAAACAGGCAGTTAATTAAATACCGATTTCTTCAAAAGCGAACGAAAATGTGGTTCGAATATTTATACTGAAAGCAATAATAAAATAAAATTTGTTTCTGTGTTCAATATAAACATTCGAAAGAAATTCTCTTTCGTATTTAGAGAAACAAGCAGTTAATTAAATTCAAATTCCAAACCAATGTTCAATTAATTGTGACAAATGATTGGGCATTAATTAATTAAAAGTTAAATTTTCAAAAGTTTGATTTCATGCTCATAAATTTTCACCCTTAAATATTAGAACACAGACTTTAATGCTAAAGGGCGTAACAAAAATTTAGTTTTTAGTTTCAGTATATGAGATTAAAAAAACCGTATTTACAAAACGTAAAACTAATTATTTACGCCAATGGTATTAATGATACTAAACTTCTAAGTGTTCTTGTAAAATTGTAAAGTGTTGTATAACACAGTGCAACACGAAAAAAAATAACCATATACGGACACCACTACGTGATAAAAGACTAAAAAAAAGACCCGTGTCTCCCAATTTTTCCCAAAGTCATGCACTTTTTTTTATGGGGCGCCAAAGATTTGGGCCCTCGGTATCATTTTCGCAAAAAAGTGATCATTTTCTCGGGCTCATATCTTGCAAACCGTTCCGAATTTCGATTTACTCTCTGAGGCAAACTTGTAGCTCTTGTCATAAAGAACAAAAATTGCGAACAGATAAAAATCGCAAAAAACTTAAAAAAATTCGATTTTTTTTACCTTTTTCTCTTGTTCAGGTCCATAGGTAGCAAACCGTTCAAAATTCAAGGAAACAATCAACTACAAAAATTTACCTAAGATCTCAATAAACAAATTTCTACAACATATAAACATCCTGGGAATAATTCTGAACACCGTTCAGGTAGCGCTTAGGTAGCCGCAAAAGTGAAAAAAGTGACGCGCTACCTAAAAGTGCATGACTTTGGGAAAAATTGGGAGACACGGGTCTTTTTTTTAGTCTTTTATCACGTAGTGGTGTCCGTATATGGTTGTTTTGCCACGACTTAAAAAATTACACACAGTGTAATATAATAAACATGTGCACAAGTACAATATAGAAAAAAAAAACCAATTGATCACTTTACACAAAACCTATTGATTAAGGAACTAGTTTTAGAACTATTCGTTTTGTTCGTTTTGAAACTATTCGTAAAACTAATACTTTTGTTGTATGTTGTCATGTTTAACTGTGTACGTTAGTGCTTTGAGTCTGAATTAATACAAAAGAGATTTCTTAAACTTAGGAAAGCAAATTGTAGTTATAGCCACAGAAGTTAAGACTCTCATGGAAATAATGCTTGTCGCATGTTCGGAAATAACAAAGACTAATTCCAGAATTTGTACTCACTTTTGTTAAGAATGTTGTCAAATACTTTTTGAGGAGTTTCGTCGTTAAAGGGTGGTATTCCTGTTAAAAATTCATAGAAACATACGCCTAATGCCCACCAATCTACAGCAAAACCATGCCCTTGTCTAAGAAAACAACATTAAGGCAATGAAAACAAAAAATTTTATCACACAAACTTACTTTAACAATAGCTCTGGTGCTAAGTAATCGGGAGTACCTAAAATACGTTCATTTGATGGACGGCCTCCCCTTCGCACGGATTTAGGTGTTCTAAAAGGTGTGTTGATATTTTTCGGTGTTTTTGAAGCCGAATTTGTGTTCAAATTTATGGGTGACATGGCAGGATCATCTTGAGCCATTTTCAAATATTGCACACATGAGGTTTTTTCAGCCTCCAATTCTCTTCTCCTGGCTTCTATTGACAATGGCAAAGCGAAACGTGTTGCTTTTAATTTTCCCAGTAGACCACCATCTCGTCTTTGTAGCTTTTGTGACGATACCGGTGTTGAAAAAACCACATTGGTAATAGCAACATTTTCATGAAGCAATTGTGGCATCTCATCATCTGACAATGAACGCACTTTTAATACACCTCTAATGGGCGATTTAGCTTTACGTTTTTTCGGCGTACTTGAACCTATATCCATGGTATCGATTTCTTGCGTTAACCCCGTGCTACCAGAGCCATTATTATAACCATCTGTATCACACATCGAAGCACTTCCCGAACGATTAATCATATTTATTTTACGCTTCATGCCTCTAAAAGAGCTGTGAATATGTAAGCAAAATGCAATATGCATTGAAAATTGTTAGCAAAAAAAAGAAACAAATATATATAGATTTGTGATGCTTGTTTGTAATCACCTTTGAAGTTCTGGCCGCTTGAAATTCCTTGATATATTCCGAAATGGCGAATGCATTCGTATTCCGCTTATTTCGTTTGTGTTGTTTATATTATAGCTGAGAGATAATATTTAAATTCAAGAAGATATTGCAGGTTAAAGTATTTAGTTAAATGTTGATGTTGAAAGTTAGTGGTAGTAAAAGGTGAAGTTTTGAAAATATAAGAAAACATAATTAAAATATGTATTTAAAAAATGTATTTACGACAACTTACATTTATTGATTTGTTGCTATAGAAGTCGTTCTTTTTAAATTAATTTTACTTTCGAAACTAAAACATGTCTTGCTTTGTATTGAATACTTTTTAACTATAACAAACAACAAGCTTAACACTTTTACAAAGAATTTTGTTTTAACGTCAAACACTGAACTTGTTCTTAAAAGGAAAATATGTAAAATAATTGGATATGAAACATTTAACAGTCAATAGAACAAAGCAAACGATACAAAATGCACTATACTAAAATTAACACAAACGGTTGCTTAAAAATTACGAATCACATCTGTCGATAACCATAATTTCTTCTAATCATGAAACACAACATATGAATTTTGAAGATGAATTTTAAAAAGCGAAATACATCTGCGAAATCTCCAATCGCCCTTAAATTTTTGTATTAGAAGTATCAGCTTCTGAAATCTTTTACAGTTTTATGGTTTCCATCAATATCAAGTGAGTTTTAAATGGAACTCCCCTATACCTGTGTGCCTTGCAAACGACTTATGTGTGATTCTCTGTGAAGTCGAATCTTCCAATGTGCAGACTATCCATACATACATGAAGCACACGAAATACCACTTTGTTATGGAATATCATTGACACTTAAAATTTTTCACTAAGCAATTATTTATATTGAAACAAAATCAAATTTAAATTTTTACTTTTACTTTCAATATGAAATTAATCAATTAATCAAAATTGTTTTACTTTATTTATTGATATTTCGGTGCTCTTCGTGTAATATTTCCAAGATATTTGTTTGATTTATATAATTTTAAAATTAACATTTCACAAATAAATAAAACAAAATAAGTTTAAGGTTAAAAAATAATTAACACTATTTTTTCGACCTTTTTTGTTTTAATATATATAATTTTTATAATCACAACAAAACAAAACCTTCAACAAACTGGAACATATTACAATAAAAAATGAGCGAACAAAATTTAGAGAAATGTATAGGAATTAACTTTTAAATTTATCTACTTTCTTCCAATTATAAGAAAATGTGTCGCAAACTACTTATAAAATTAATTGTAAAATTAATACATTTTAGAATATTAATTGCAGTCTATTTGAAGTTTTCTATATTTAAGAGTCATTTGCGAAATTGTTTTAATATTTAAAAATATTTAATGATATATTCACAATCAACATTAGTTATTAAAATCAATACATATTGATAATCACAAATGCAATCAGTACTAATTAATTAAGACAATTTAGCTAAAAACAGATTAAGTGTTCAAAGAACTACTTTCGGAACAAGATCGATTTTAAAGCAAACAATATAATGCTTTATGATTTTTATACATATTTATGAATACTTCTATTTTATTCACGATATGGAAAGCCTTAATTTAGCACCAGGTCAATTGTATTAATATCTAATATTTTTAATTAAACTGTGTGTTGAAATATTAAAAAATTTTCAGTCACAACGAGAGTTATCAATTACTCAAGTTTAAAATCAATCGGAAGTTGGTTGGATCGATTTAAAGAAATAATAATAATCATAAAAAATGCAATGCTTTAATATATTATTAAAATAAAGTTAAGCAAGCTCTTTAATACCCACAAATCAATTCATTGCATTTTGTGATACAAGTCTTCTACATTTTGTTTTGTATTTTATTTAATATGAAAAATTTAAGCTTGAACTTGTGTATTGAGCTAAAAATATAGTTTTGTTACATTTAAAAAACAATCTACTCTGCTAATTTGAAGAATAACTTTGGTCCAACAAAATGTATGTCAAAGATACTTTTAATTTTTTAAGCTTTGATGATCACGCGACATACAGATATATGAATACATTTAAGTGTAATTTAAATAATCGATATGCACATGGCATATATTTGAGAAGAAAAAAATAGCACTTCATATGACACAAACATAATTTTTAAAAATTATTTTATACCATCAGACAACAAGATTTGAAAAAGAACTAAAATTTCATATTAAACGAAATTGTGGACATGAAACAATTTTTAGTTCACGTCCAGACTTGTATTTCAAAGACTTTAAGCGCAAAAGATTTAAAAAGTACAAAAAAGGAAATCAATCACCAATAGAATTAAATCAAATTTGATTAAGCATGCATAATAAATAAAGTGGCTTACCTTTTGGAATAATCAGAACAACTGTAGTCATCTGCGAAATTGCACAAATTTTCAACTTTATCCATCGAAGACGAAGACATTTCGCCATTTATATTCGAATAATCACTTTTACGACTTGAAACACCGGAGTCTTCTGGTCCTTTCGATGATCTAATACGCTAAATAATTAAGGGGAAAAGTTACAAGTATTATATGAAATTGTGCAAAAATAAAAACGTTTTAAAATAAATACACAGATTCGCATATGTTCAATTTAAGACACAGAGAATATCACAGGCAATAACATATTTTAAAATAAATATAAACATAAATAGCAACGAAACAGATTCGCATAAGCACACGTTATGACACAGAGAACAACACAGCAAGAACAATCACAGAACAAAAAAGTAAATGGTATGAAATACCTCATCAATAGAAAATTCAAAAGAATTATCGTCACCGTTTTCCACTTTAACTAAGTTCTTATTACAGATGTTTTCTTTATCATAACCTTTAGAACTATTATCATATAGACAACCCTTTTTGCAACGGAGAATATGTTAAATATATGTATATAAAATATATAATGTAGAATAATTTACTTACATTACAGTGATTTTTGTCGTCAGCTGCTAAATTATTATTTTCAGCAATCTCATCAGGAAGTATTGTATTTTTGATTTTGAACAACGGTTGATCTAATGATGGAGATAGTTTACTACCATCCGTAGAGGTGCAAGTATGATATGATGATGAACTATCCAATAACTGTAGAGAAATTTTAAATTAATGGATATCAGAGATTGGTGAATAATATAATTATTTGGGATATATTTACATTATTATTATTGCTAGGTGCCTGTGACATTGAGGCATTTATTTCCTCAGCGGAAAAAAATGGCGAAACCCCAGAAATTTTACTATCATCTGTTTTCTCTACATCATTAAGAGACGTGTCTGCCTCGCTATCGGAAGTTTCCATTAAATCTGAAAAGCAACATTTTTGTATAGATTATTCAAAATTAAAATGTTATTAAACTTACTGTGTTTATTAATGGTGTTAAGAAAATTCGATGTCCCCGCCGGCCAGCAATCAAATTTTTTTTCAGATCCAAAAGATAAATGAGAGGTTAAAGAGAGTAATTGACCTGGTGTTCTTGCATTCAAATTTGGAGAAGAACTGATGAGATCTGACATTTCTAAATCTAAAAAAAATATTTGTTTAATTTTGTATGAAATAGGTTTTTATTTTTTTTTTTTCATACAATTTACCTCTTTCACCTTTTCTCATTTCGATTTTACTCAAACCGAAATCGGTTAACTTCACGTGGCCTGTTGCCGAAATCAACATATTATCCGGCTTTATATCACGATGAATAATACCATGTTCGTGTAAATATTGCAATGCTAAAGCCACTTCCGCAACATAAAATCGAGCTGTCGCTTCATCAAAGTAACCATACATGGCTAACAGAGATTTTAGATCACCGCCGATCATATATTCCATAACTAAGTAAACGTACGAAACGGATTGTAGAGAATAAAAGAGGCTTACACAAAAAGGACTTCGTGAGAGTGCCAATGCATTACGTTCTGTTATCACTTGAGAAACCATATTTTTATTTATCATTTCTGATTTCCTCATCACCTTAATGGCAAACAATTTATTGGGATCAGTATTTTTGTAGCCCAAAAATACTTTGCCAAACGCACCACGGCTTATGGGTTTAATGATTACAAAATCTTTAATTGTGGGGACCTAAAAATGAGATGATAAAAATCGATGTTTTTAAGTTTTTAAGGTCTGATTTTACGTAATTTAATACATATTCTTTCTGCCTGTTAATTATATATTTATATAAGAGCATAATCAGGCCATCGGGAACGTGTCCGTCAGTGTTAAAATGGACACATTGAATGTTTTTACAAGAATCCGTTTAATATATAAGCTTTTTATTGCAAACCAATGAAACAACCAATAACAGAAATATTTATATAAAAATTACTTCTATGTAGATTATTTACATTTAGACTAGTTCTATAATGAGCCATACAAATCACATACTTAGTTATTTCCCAAAATAAGGAAGTTTGATTTTTTTGATATCAGATTTTGCTGATCAATTTATTTAAAAATATAGTCATCACACTAACTTAAAACACAGTCCATAAGATATCGCGTATTCTTTCTTAACAAGCTTGTGGTTACTAAAGAACGCTAAATTGCCTTTATTTGCTCAGTGAAATGACACATTTTTTAGCGTTAGATTCCTGTTTCTTTAGCTAATCTGGCCTAATATGTTCCTATGACAATAAACTTCAAAGTTATTTATTTCATATTTTACCGACGTTTCGTGAATTTTTTGTTCACTTTATCCAGGGACTCGGCTATTTTATTAAAATATTAAAAACATCATAATAAAATAGACGAGTCCCTGGATAAAGTGAACAAAAAATTCACGAAACGTCGGGAAAATATGAAATAAATAACTGAAATTTATTGTCATAGGAACATATTAGGCTTGGTTAGCTAAAAAAAAAACAGGAAACTCACGTAATCAAATCTATCTTGGCCAAGAAAGAATATTATTTATTTTTTATTTTTGTTTACAAAATGCTATAATACCTATTCACAAAAAAAGTATAATGCGAAAATAAAAAAAGGAATTTAGTTCTTCATAAGCCGACATTTCATTGGTCGCAAAACCAAATCGTCAGTGCGGTTTAAAAACATTCAAACTCGGATGTTTATGCTTTACAAATCAAATACAATATGAGAATTTAGTATTGTAGAAGTATGAATCATAACAAAATATATAATCATAGTAGGCTTAAAATGCTTGTATTTAAAAAAGTTCTAAGAAATATTTAAATATTTTGAAAAAAAATGCAGCACTTTCGTGGCATATTAATATAAAATCTATTGTTTATTTACTCCATATTGCAATATAAGAAAACCATTCAGGCTGTCTTATAGGAATACATGATATTCGTAATAAGTTTGCGCTTAATGAAGCCTAGTGAAAAGGAGAAAAATTTCACTTTTATGGAGCACCTTCCCGCAAAGGAAGCTACAATATTAATATTCATATTATGGTGAATGGATGTCCCACCATCTGGCCACACTTTTTAATAATGTAAACAAAAACAACAAGAAATTGCATGAATATAGAAAATAACAGGACTTTGGTCAAGAAAAACGCGTACTAATTTCATGTGCACTCTTAAACTAATATATTTTATTATAAATTCTTACTTACCTTAGCACATGTTGAAGTATTTTCAGGCTTTGTTGTCAGAAATTTTATTTTATCTAACAAACGTTCACCATCAATTAACATAGATGTCCTTTTGGGAGTTTTATATTCAATTGATTGTGAATTGCGCTGCACAGACGAGTCGTCCTGATCCATAGCGCAGGTAGTGGAGCAATTTACAAATTTATTATGAAAATTATCTTCCAAAATTTTATGAGCCTCCATATAAAATCAAAGCGCGCTTCTTTTTATCATTACCTTAAAAATGTATCTCGTTTTTTGTTGCTTTATGAAGGCCTATACATATTTATTACAGTTTGTTTCACAAAAGTTCACGTATACAAACAACTAGTTACTTAAATTTCAAATGTGTATTGCAATTAATTATAGAATATTAAATATGCCTTCTGCACACAGACGTTGAAAAATAATTTAAGTTGTGCACAGTGTTGCATTAATTTTAGTACTGGTGAAATAATTTAGTACTTCATCATCAGCGTTGCAAAATTAAACTACAACAGGGTTGATTCACTTATGTTCTTGATATATTTTTTTTATGCAGAGGTCAAATATTTCAACGTAATATTATGTGAGCTAGTTGTATTAAGTTTACAAGAATAATAACTAGAAGAAGTAGTTGTAATTGTGCTCCTCATGAGTAAGTAAATCACATAGAAGTACTTTACATCAAAAAATTGCTCGTGTGGACAGGCACCTCGGATTATGTTAAAGTAAAGAATTACAAGCCGGATTTTAATGTGCAACTCTTTTTTTATGAATTGAAACCATTCACATTATGCCAAGTCAGCAACAGGCGTTTGGAATTGTTTTTTAGTGTAGGTTTCTGTCTGCACTATTTGCCTCTGCTAAACAACTGTGAAGCCAGCACCCTTTAGTCTGGTAGGATTGCGGTTCGTTGTTGTCTGCACTAGTCAACTTATTGTATTCTCCTTGTCTATGAAAAAATGTTATTTGTTTTGTAAACACAAGGAGCGTTGCCAAATTAAAAAAACTTTTTAAACCGAAATTAAATTGTGTTGTAGAAAAAACAGTAGAGATTATTTCTGTATTACGTACTTTTATTCCTTAAAAATATATTGACCATTAAATGCTCTTTAACAATTTTCCTGATCATGATCAGTGCCAATCTATACTATATAATTAGAAAATTATTTATGTATTTACAAATATGTACATGTGTGTAGGTATATCGTAAACATATTTTTTCCTTATTTAACAGATTTAACAGCCCAATTATGCATAACAGGTCGTCGGGATATTTTTCACTTTCTCCATTCCTCTTATTATGAATCCAAGTTCCCTTGGGATAAATTCCGGCAGGGAAAAATTATGCATTCAGAATATTAAAATCTATTGCCAGTTTTTTCTCCAACTATTTTTTAAGGAAAAATGTATAATTTGACTTAAAACGATTATAAAATAATGGTTAAAAATGATTTTTTAAATAAAAAATTCCAAAATATTTATTATACCTACTTACATATGTATGTATGTATGTATGTATATACACTTTTGAAACCTTTACCATATTTTTACTTGTTCTAAACTTTCAAAAAAAAAAAAAAAAAAAAAAAACAACAACAACTAAAACTATGTTAGCCTAGAGGAACTGGAGTGTGAGTTTGTTATGCATACCTTCGGCTGATTTTTCGCTTTTGGAACACTATACTATACATATAAATTTTCATTATAGAAGCAAAATAACCAAAATAAACACAAAAAAATAAATTACAGTTGATTAACATTGCGCTGGAATTAGAATAGGACGATTTTTTTCTCGTGAATAACTCCGCCCGAAAGGGAAAAATTCCGAGGACTTATTCATAATTGGGCTGTATATGTCTTCTTTGTATATGTTTAAACTATTATAAATCAACATTATAATAATCGGTAGTTGAAACACTATGTGGTCCACCGTAGAAATCCAGAACATAAATATTTTTAATATTGAGTTCACATAAGTAAAAATTGTGTGCTAAAGTGTGTACGTAAAAATAATAATTGATTAATTGATGTGAATACAATTATAAAAATTTCAAAACTTACCCTCTAACCAATTCTTAGCAGAAGGATGTCTGTCAATAAAAGCTACCATAGCATCATCATAATCTCTACTATTTTTATCCATCTATCAAAAGAACCAATAATATGAAGAATGAGAAATGCGAAATTCGGAGGTGAAGAATAATCTTTTCAACTTAGTATGAAATGATTTTGAATGTTCCTGCAGCATGTTTCTTAAGGAAACAACAAAATGATTTCGAATATTTTTCCAAAATGTTTGTCATATTAACTATTTTACCACTTGCAGAATTTTCCACGGTTTGTCGATTTGAAGTTTCATTTAAATTCTAACATCGAGATGACGATTAACTTCACCATTTCTTTAAATTAATTTTAGCATTCATAAACTTTTGATTTTTTTTTTTTTTTAATTTCATACAATTTTTGATTTTACAAATTTCTCTGTCAATCATTGGTTTTTGTATTGTATTGGAATTTTGTATGTGAATCAAAATATAGTTCCTAATTGGATTAAATTTTTTCACTATGATTTTTTAAAATCAAATTTCAAGTAATTATTTAGTTTTGTTTTTATTAAAGCTCCTAGGAGTTGCTTGTGATTTTTCGATTTAAATGAATTTTTGAAATTTGGAGTAAGTCTTTAAATTTATTTGAACTTGTTGATCTCAAATCCAACACAAAATATTTGAATTTTGATAATTTTTTAGTAAATTTTCGAATTTTGGAAATGTAAGCGAGTTAAATGAATATGTTGTGCGTAAAAGTCTTACCTTAACGACTTGCCCACTTATAATTGTGCGTGCGCAAGTTGGCTCCATGGGATCAATTTTTTCTTTACTGCAATTCAATAATTGCTCATCTGTAAATAATACGGTTGCTTCGTTGTTGTAGTGCCAATCAGATCCAGTAAAATCCAAATCCGTTAAAAGGAATTGTATATGTCCAGTCGATTTTCCCAAAGCATTATTGTCATTAACTGAGATGATATTAACCATAGGATAGCCTTTGGTGGCACTATCTACTGAAATAGTACCAAATGAAGTCCAGCTAGCTTGATGTACAAGTTTACGGGCAATTTTCGCATGATTCAGAGCCGCCTTTGTCGTATTAAGGCGCAATTGTCGTTTGTATTCATTTATTATGCGGGCATCATTGATAGCCGAATAACACATGGCAAATTGAAAATATATTCCAATTAATAGGAATAAAATTGTAATAGTTCTTCGCAGCATTATTTGCTTTTACGTTATCTACGTTCTTTTTTGAAGCTGTAAAAATATTTGAAGTGTTTTTTATAGTTCGGTTATTTCATTTTATGCATGAGAACTTGGCTCATGCACACCATACGTGTGCCGTAAAGTTGGCAACAGCCAAATAGAATAATGGTAAAAGTAGTTAAATATAAATGCAGCAGCACCCTACTGTGTTAACTTCATTAGACAAACTTCAAGAATCCATTGAAAAAAATCAAACACTTTGCCTGGAATGAGCCCGATATGGCAGTGTGCATTGACTGTGAGTGTCGAGCCTTGACTCCCATAAAATTTTAGCAAATGTTAACCACATTAATCAATATACTTGCAGGCTACTCTTTAAACTACCACATAATATTAAGCTCTCCTTAAGAAGAATTTTAGAATAATTAAAAAAAAAACTCAAAATTTCTCAAAAACGATATTTCCTCACACCAATTAGCCGATTTAAACATAAATTAAAAAGTCCGCAAATTTTTTCTGATCGGTTGGGCAGTTCAAAACTTAAAAAAAATAAAACATACACATACATACAGCCATACGGATATCATTGCAAAAATAGTTAGAATAACTTTCTATAACTTAAAAAATTACGATATTTGATGATAATTCGTTTTTCGAATATTAGTGTGATAAGGAATTTTTTGGGTTTTGTTGATGTGGGAAATTGAAAATTGTGATAAATTCCCTGGAACTATAATATAATTAAGTAAAATTTTCTAGCAAATGGACTACTTTTTACATTAATTGTTTTATATAAATTCTTTGGATGGTAGTAATTTCTATAAAAGAATTACTTTTTATATAAATTTTTTTTATATACTAAGTTCTTTTAATGACAGTAATTTTGTACGAGGTCTTAATTAAAGTGACTGTGGGTCAACCATATTTTATCTTAAAATTGAATAAAAATTAATTAATTTCAGTTCAATATCTTTTTGAATGTAGGGATTCAGTGACGAGAACAATTGTTAATTGTCTGCCTAAATCAATTGATGTGATGGAGCAGTACTCAGTGCGCGAAGAATAAGCCAACAGGAAACGAAAAAAGTCACTAAAATTCTGATAGACGCTGAATATTGCCTCTGTTGATCGAGTTACAATAGTTTTTCTTTTTGTCTAATAAATGGGTTTAATATTTAATTTTTTTTCCTAAATTGTAAAAAGTTTTTATTTTGATACCCTGTATTTTATTTCATATAGTCGCTGGTGTTATCTGTTGCCAAATTAATCAATTTACGTTAAATTATCCACGTAGGCGTTATCTTATCATACTCGCTTTAATCTGATTTTAATGTATTTTTTTACATGTATTTTAATCAATAAATTTTATATTTGTACAAAGGCACATTTTTGCATACACATGTGTATCCATGCAAAAATTCATAGAGGTGAGAAAGTTCAAGAAAATGTTATTTTGAACACGTACATATGTATGTACACATACACGTACATAAGTACATACCCCTGCAAAGAAAGCAGTATGAAAATGAATCGAAATAGTATTGCATGGGAGGAAAACTAATATTGCGGCAACACTCGTGTTTTGATTGCGGAACTTTTCCTCCCTCTTCTGCAGAGAATGCGTGTCAGGGTGATACTTCGAAGTAATGGGAGTGCAAAACTTCTGGAAGATAAGTAAATCTAAGATATTGCTAAATGATCACCAAATTGAAAATTATATGGAAAATAATGCATATACTTAAGTATATACATATATGATTATATACACATATGTATTTATTTATGTATTAATGCACATACTTCCATACATATACGAGTATATTATCTACTTACATACGATATGCACACGCGTTCAGTTTTACTTTTAAATGTCGACCATATCATATGCAACTTTTCTTTTACTTAATATTCATTTTTGACACAATCACATATTTTAAAAAAATCATAAAAAATTCATTTTATTCAAATGACGTAATTTTTTTTGTATTCTTTATTGCCGAAATTTCGCAGAAATAATCAAAGGAACAAAATTATTATTTTTATCTAAATGATTATATCCCTATATTATAGCCTTTAGGGGATATCCTCCATTTGCTTGCAGAGATGTAAAATATATCGCTACTTTAACGCAACATACATATCTCAAAAAAATAAAATTTTCAACGTTTGAGGAAAAATTATGCCTCATATACATACATACCTATATATAATATGTATGTTACTGATGTAATATAAGTATGTACATATGTATGTATATTAAGTGTCATCGTTTCATCTCCAAAAAAATCTGAATTTTTAAGCTACTGAAGAAGAAAATTTCCTTAATATCCTCTTTACGTACACATAGTATATGTATGTATATAAAAAAATCAGATTGTACATATGTATGTATGTACGTTTACGTATCTAAAGTTACACCAAACTTATGCCTAAAAGCGATTTTTCTTGCAGCAACTCTTAGTTCGTGTCAAAACAGGTAAGAAGGTAAATACAAATTCAAAAAAGAAAAATTGATGCAAGAAAAATCTCTGGAAGCCAACACTTTCAAAACTTTTATCGCATTTTGCTAAGCTCGACTCTTTTCGAGATATTACTATGTTACATTAAAGGTACAATAAATATGTATGTACTCGTATGTGTGTATGCATACATATAAAAACGTACTTTTATAGCCATATTCTTAAACGATTATTAAATTTAGACTATGAAATTCGTATGAAAGAACAATTTTGATCGCTTGAATGAAAGTATGTATGTTTGTATAATTGTAGCCCGGAGGGCAGAAAACATCGCTTCACATGTACGTACGTAAGTATGTACATACGTACCTACTTATAATATAATAAATCTACGTATAATATGCGTATAATATGTATGTAGATACACATACTTATATGTGAGTATGTATGTACATATGTACATACATACATATGTATGCAGTATGTGTTGTTCAGAAAAGGAAATTAATTGTTCAACGAAAGTGAAATTTTAATTAATTCGATCATGTGTTCGATCGACTTGTTTGAACACAATATTTTTGATCTTTGGTGTACATTTCATTTAACATTAATTTTAATTACTTACATGTTCTATGTATAATGAAGCTTTAAATATTTTATGTACATATGTACTTACATATGTATTTTTTCTTTAATTCTGTTACTGTTCAGTGAAATTGTCGTTACGGTACTGAAACTTGGTGCTAGTTATTGTTATAAGAAAGAAATTGTTCTTTGTTTGGAACCAGAGCTGTCAGATGAGGCGATTTTTTAGTTTAACGATATGGGAATTTTATTGGCGAGATATTTGACGCAGTTATATTTTCATTTTATTAGCGTTTTTATGGAATATGTACCTCTCGCTTTGTTCAATTTGAAATTTTTGGGTCACAAAAAGCAGAAGCCTATTGACTCAGCAAAGTGACAGCAGGTGAATGAGAATATAATTATTTTCAATTCAAAAGCCACACAACGGATGCATAACAAATGTATTCGCATTTTCTGATATTCTTGAGAAAAAATTCTTAAAAAAATTTTCATTTTCTCGTATATTAAGGTCTTTGGTGATGATGGGTCCAAATAACATGTTTCTCCAGCGTTAGCCATTCTAATTAATTTGTGTTAGTTTTTTTTTAATGACTTTATCTTGTAGTTACATTAATGTTTTTTTTTTAGATAACCAACGATTTTTCCACTTGAAGTTCAATGTGGAGAAATTTATTTGTGTACACACATTTTTATTAATATTCAAATAACAACAACAAAATGAATATTAAGTTAATTACAATACGCTAAAATACTAAATTTCAAGCATTTCTGTCTGAATATTAGTTTTTGGTCCAATTTATGCTATTTCTGGTTAATTTTTTTTTTCTTGTGAAAAAGGTTGGTTATAAAGCGTCTGGCAGCTTTGGATGCAAGTTGTTTTGCAACAACAAAAAATAGTGTGAATAGCATATACACATGCATGACCAGGTATAGTATACATACATATGCATTTCCTTACCCAGCAAACACGAAGCTTTAAGCCCAAATTTTTTATTTCACCAGGGTGATGCATTGCGGTATTTTAAAGCAACTGTTTAAATTTATGTTAAGAGATGCAATTATTTACATGGAAATAACGCAACGGCACATTTACACATTTACGTGAAATACAAAATTATATTATTATGAATAATAACTTGATATCAAATATTTATTTTATTTAAGAACACTGTATTCTAAACAAAAAGTTATAGACACGAAATCAAATTAAAAATATCGGAAATTTTCTCTTCAATGAGTAATAGCTGTTTTTTTTAAATTTATTTTAGCGAAAACTTTATCTACAACTTTTTTATATTTATAAAATTTGGCATATATATGAATGTATCTATTGTTTACTTCATTCTTTTAGGTGTTTTAGAGTATCATCTAAAACTTGTTAATTATAGTATTTACAACAAACTTTTATTATCTAAAAAATTTAAAAAAAAATCATATTTCTTATAATTCTCGAGGTAATCCCACAAAACTAGTCAATCCCTTTTTGCAAGATAACGGGAAAAATCATCCTCGCCGGAGGTTTTCGAACATGGGACCTTCGGACTACCAGTCTAGGACACTAGCTACTACCCATACGAAAATACCCATTTAAAATCTTTTTGTTTTGAGAACTGTCAGCTATAAAAAATTATTTAGAAGTAATTTTGTAATAGCACTCTATACAGAATTCGCATTCATATAAATAAATTTTCGTTTTCATATAAAAATAAAATTAAAATAAATTTTTAATATATAACTTTTCTAGAGGCTTCATTTATGATAAGGAAAATATGTATGTATGTGAAAAATCGGTATTTCAACCGTTTTACCTTGTGTTTGTTGGGCATATCCATTTGACCAAGGAAAAAGAAGACAAAGTAAACAATAACAAATGAGGAAAACAAACCTAAATGCTATTTTAATGGCAAAAAACATACTTACTATACATGCACATGTAACTACTAACGTATATAAATACGTATGTAATGCATAGATTTATGCCCAACAGATCGTTTGAACTAGATCATACCACAAAAAGGCGCATAAGCACTTCTTTGAAAGCGACATGTATCTACTCTACTTAAAGCAAATTGTACCAAAGTAATCCAACGAGGAACTCTCAAACAACATACACCCGCATCCAACAACTCATTTCAGTTCAGTTCCGCCCTGTTGCAATCAAACCCAATTAGCAATGTAAATTCAATGGGTTTGATGACACAAGGTTTGATTGTAACAGAACGGAGCTGAACTGAAATGAGTTTGTTGCACACAAGTCTAATGTAAACCGAATGGTGTTGAATATGTTAGTAATTTTTCCTAATTTTAAAAAATTAACCTTTTTCAAATTTAGTCAGTTGAAGAAAATTCCTCATGCGAAGCAAACAATTATTTTAAAATTATTATCTCTTAAATTGTCTCTCTTTAAATATTTTTAAATAACATATTGTTTTATTAAGAGGTTGGCTGGCCTTTCTTTTGAAAAATCAACAGGAAATTTCTGGTAGAAAGACCTGAGCCTGCAGCGGGTGTTAATTAAAAGCTATGACTGTCAGCACCTGCGTCAGAGAAAGAACGAAAATAATTTTTTTTAACAACGCCAAAGCACAATATTAAGGCGAAGGTACATAACACGCGTTACACGCGTCAGCGCGTTTTAGACTTCTGTCAAAAAAGTTGAACTAGAGTATTTTCATATAACAAGGTACATAAAAAAGTCGGCGACGCGTCTAACGCGTGAAGTTTGTTAACTTAAGGTGAATTCACCCATTGGTTTGGACGTTCGGAACGCTTTTTTATATGTAGTTTGAAGTCTCTATTTTTTTTTAGAGAGAGAAAGGGAGTAAATTAAATGCGGAACAATTTTTGCTTGAATTTGTTTTTACTCTCTTTTTCTCTCTCAAAAAATTGAGGCTTCAAACTACATATAAAAAAAGCGTTCGGAACGTTGAAAACGAATGGGTGAATTCACCTTTACAACTTTTCACGCGTCATGTTTAAAAATGGCGGCTACTCAGCTATATTATTGCAAATATTGTTACCAGCTGATTGAGTATAAACAAATATGAAGCGTGTTGTGTAACTTGACGCGTGTAACGCGTAAAAAGTTTACAATGCGTTCAACGCGTTTTTGTTTTGCAACTGTTTTTAATTCTTCCTGAGTTCTGCGAGTATGATGCAGTTGTGACAGCAAACGAAAGTTTACCAAGCACTGAAATATATCTGGATAATGTTAAAATTCGATTTTTTGCTGAAGAAGCTAAGAAAAAACACAGAATTGTCTAAAAACAGCAAGTGAATTTCGACAGCTTTTTGCTCCAAAAAAGGAACACAAAATTTAAAGGAGAGTATTATTTATAATTGTGGTCATATGAATATGAACTGTAGAAAAAAGACTAATTCTGTAGATGCCAAAGATGATGTTAGTTTTGTTGGTAATAGCAAAAGTAACATAAGAAAAAATTATGGAACGGGTGAAGTATTCTTTACTCTCGTCTCTGGAGCATCATGCCTTAAATAACACTGGCTTTGAGTTGAAACTAAAAGACGTTCTCTGTAGCCCAGACTTCCATGACAACATTGAGCAAAATTAACAACTTTGATAACAGTCTTGGCTGTTGATATTACAAAAGGTTTAAGCTTCTATCATATAGATGTGAAGACAACATTCCTTCACGGCGTTTTAAAAAAGGATGTTTATTTAGAAATTCCGTATGGCTGAAAAACGGAATTTGTCATGGCCTTAAAATCCTTATATGGATTAAAACTCAGTTCAAGATATTTGAACACGAAATTCAATTCATTTTTGTTAAACTTAGACTTTAAGAGATCTCAGGATGTGTATCTCAGTTGTATTTTTATTGTTCTACGTAGATGATTTATTGCTTACTGGGGATAACGAAGTAGAAATCAACTTCTTCAAATAAAAGTTATTACCTACGTTTAAGATCTCTGATTGTTGGTTGCTAAAGTATTAAAATACAATATGATAAAGAAAACAATAAAGTGTTTTTGGATCAGGAAATTCCTAACGAATTTGGCATGTTGGATTATCGATATGGAAAAAGGCATACATATGCCACATACATATATAACTAACAACACATCCGAACTACTTTTTATGGAGTTGTTGTATGTATTTGATGTTATATATATGTACGTCCAGTTGGCTACATTGGAAGGTACTAAGACAGTTATAATAAAATTCATTTCACCGCATTAAAAATATTAAATAGAATCCTGAAGTAATTGAAAGGAATGAAATCGTTGAAATTGCGATTCGAGAAAAATAAGACAAAAGATATTTTGTGTGGATATGTTGACGCCGATTAGGCGTCTGGTTTCAAAGAATTTCAAAAAATTCCTCACGCCAAACAAACTAAATATTTTAAAATTATTATTTGTTAAATTGTCTTTCTTTGAATATTTTTAAATAAAAGATTGATTTAATAAAATAAATAAAAAGATTTGATTGGAACATGAGTGCATTAATGCTCTCAATTATGAGATATTATGCATTCATTATTCATGTGATGTCATGATGCGGGATCCACTCTTTCAATGCTACTTTTTTGTAATGCACACATTTTGAACGGAACATTTGGAATAAAATCGGGACTAGGATTGTGTCTAAACAAGTGCGGAGATAAACCTGCTGGGGCTGGGCTAAACACCCCTAGAGGAAATTCATCAACCTCTTTTCCTTCTTGTGGAATTTGTAATAAATTATATATAGTTTCTCTCCTCATTAAGGAGACCATCTAGGAAATTTTTCAAACGCTCTCGATCCATCAGAAAATTCTCTAGTTACGCCTATATGTCCAATCAACAACTCATATCACTTCAGTTCCGCTCTTTGTTGCAATTAAACCTTTTTTCAGACCCAATAAATTTAATTATTCAAGGGTAATAATGTCCTGTACATTTATTTGGTTGGACCCGTGGATTTTTTTTTTTTTGGATATTTAGTGAACTGTGATTTTTGAAATAAAACATTCTTAAGCTGTATTCCATTTAATTATAGACATTTATTTTTTATATATTAATTTTTAAACTGTTTTATTACTTATTTTTCGTTTTATCCCAATTTATATTGTTTAATCTTAACAATTATAATTTTCTTTTTTTTTATCTTCAGTAATAAATATTTTTGAATTTTATAGTAATCTGTTTGTTGTACCTATTTATCATGTACTTCTTCAAATACAGCAATAAGTACATATTACTATGACATTAAAGATTTCACTTGATCAGAAAAATAAACAATTTCAATATATATGCATGTATATTTTCTATAATATACGCTTACAGACCCAATAGGAAATCAAAAGTAAAAAATTAGGGTGAAACCAAAAATTTTAAGGATATTCCCAGGATATAGTGAAATACGAGTAATTGCAAAATAAAGCCTAGAACACAAGTATACAGTAGTAAATTACTGTTCCTTCAGCATTCGCATTTCTATTAATATTTATTTATTGGAAAATATTTGATTTGAACCAAAGGGTTCTAAAGAATGATTCCGATAGATTTCGATAAATTTTTAATTCATATCATTAGAAATAGCGCTGATTGTGGAACATGATAGTTTTTTATGGGCAAAATACATATTTAGAATGATAAAAATTACAACAATATAAGTGTGTAATAGTAATTGAATTTCAAAACTAAAATCCAATACGATTGGATGTAATTTTAATTGAAAAATCTTAATTATATTGGTTGTAATTAAAAATATTCATTGGCAATAACATTTCGAAGGTTTTGAAATAAATACGTTTAAAATATTTTCATGTTGAAATTTCGGAAATTATGTACGTGTGTGTATGTACAGATAATTGATAACACCTATAATTAATAGATACTAAAAAATATAATTACTTAATGAAGGCAGTAGCTTTTTAGTTATTTGTAATTATTTATGGACTTCTATTGTGTAATTATAAATGGAACTCTTTTATTACAAATATGTACTTGTAAGCCATTGGAAAAGCATTATCAAATAGACATTAAAAATTATTGTGGTATAATTTCTGGAGTTCCAAACAAATATTTGCTCCTCCAATTATACGCGCTAAAAAAGTCTGCATTAACGTACTACGATATGTGAGAACGTTTTATATGGAAACGTGTAAACGCTGAAGAGCTGCATGGTAAAGGTATATTTTACTTAGGGGCACATTGTGTAAGACGTAGTCAAATTTACATTTCCTGTCATTTCTAATTATGAAACACATTAACAATTTAATAAAATTATCATTCTATAATGGAGCCTGCTGAGATTTTAACTTGAGCTCATAAAGAAAAATTGTGTTCATTTGGCAAATGAAAATTCCTTTCGATTACTTGTATTGATTCGAGTTTTTTTTTTCAACAAAAATAAACAAAATCAGGTTATAAATTTTTTTTTTCAAACAATAATACATGGCAAAATTTGTCATATTGCTTTTAAAAATGTTACCAATCATGATTTCTTGGAATACTTTGAAAGTTGCACGTCATCGAAGCATCTCGGCGAAGTAAAAACATCTTACTCTTACTTTCTAGATGAATAATTTCATTTAAACGACCATTTTGGGGTTGCAAAACACCTTGAGTAATGAGGTTTTGTTATACAACTTTTATCTTTATATAGGTTAGGGTTAGGTTAGGTTGATTGGAGGGGTGTTATAGCCCATGTCATACGACATACACTTAAGCCAGTGAAGGCTTGTTGTGCGCTCCCTTTAATTATCAAAAACTGCCAGAGTTCTGCGGCAGGATTCGAACCTGCGACCTTCGCACTACGAGTCTAGTACACTACCTACTAGTCTACGAAGGCCACTATATTCTTTATATAAGAAATATTTTAAATACAAAGCAGCCAACTTTGTTAGAACGTCTTTTCAAGTACTCGTTTTACTAAAATTTGTGTAGAGGTTGATAAAAAAAAAGCATTGACTTTATAAACAAAATTGTTATTCTTATGTAATTACGAGAAATAATATGTATTCTTTATAAGCGAAATTATAATGGTTAAAATTTTATTACAGAAAATCAGGAATATTTGAATTATCGATCGATATATTGAATTAAAACGAATAAGAATAAATTGATTGAATCTGTAAAAGCGTTTCTTTCATTTCTATAAGTTAATAACTTTAAAAGTTTTTCTTTTCTGAGAAAATTAAATAATTTACAAAAATATATACTCTATATTTTTAATATTTTAATACAAAGTGTGCGTGTTTTTTCTTTATACTTTAATTAAATTTAGTATCTTCTTTTTTAAGTATTTTATTTTCATTATTACTTTAATATGGCATTTTTTATTCAATATTGAATATAATTTAAGATAAATTTTAATTTGAAATGTTTTTGTTGTTTGTTTGTTTTTTCCAAGTACATACATACATATTAATTATAATTATTATATTTATGATATTTCATAGAGTTTTGTTACTAAATTTCTGGGTGGTTACAGTGAATTATTTAATAATTGTTATTGTATTTATTTAACATTTTGTTATTTCGTATATTGTTTGATTTTGTACCAAAAAGTTTGTCTACTTTTGTTAAAGATAAAACTCAACGTAGTATGTATTTATATTGAAAAAGTATTTAAAACAAATATAATGGAAAAGTAAACTTAAAGCAGCATTCGTTGATTTTTTTTTTTCATTTTATTTTAGTTTGTAGTAATTTTAGTGAAAATATTTTGAAACTTTAGCTTAAATTTTGTAGTCAAGTATAAAAAATATTAGCATTTTTGTTGTTTTTGTTTTCTGTTTTTCTAGATTTTTACATAAAGCAAACTCAAAATTTTATTTGATTCCTTGTTAGAGAGAGTGAAGATAGTCAAGTTTAAGTTTTTTATACAGGTTTATATTTTTTCTAACATGAATTGTAATCAGAAAATAAATATGTAAATAGTTATAATCGCGACATTATAGTTTACGTCGCGTCAACGGTTTGCAAATGTGGAAGACGGACAAATGTTTTAATATGTGATTATGCGAAAATCATTTCAAACAATTGAATTATAATTCAATTGGATTTCAATACAAGAATAATATTTCAAAGATATTAATTTAAAATTCTTTTCCTGTTTTTACAATGTAATCATGTATTTTGTAAAATGATTTTAAAAAGGCTCTAGTATAAATTCTTTCACAAAATGTTCTGGCAAAAGAAATAATTTCATATGCATTTGATAACAATAAAAAAGTATGTTGGTGCACGAAGCTATATTACTTTGAAGTAATAAGACATCTTAAAGTGATTGTTTTTTGTTTGAAATTAATTTCGAAAAAAAATAAAATGTTTTAAAATAGCATTTGATAAAAATGTGGGGAGGGATATGTTATGGAAATCGACCGATTTCATAACAATCGTATTAAGAAATAATTTTTGGGCGATGCTAGATCTAGAGGTGATACACAAACAATAAAAACCGGGTTTGAAGGAAACATGTTTAAAAAATATTTAAAACTTTTAAAACCGGCACGGTTACTTTTTTTAATATAATTGATTCCAATTATTGGATCATGGTGCATAGAGAGACTTAAGGGTATCAAATACATATTTGCTTCAGTGATCCATTAACAATTATTTGTAGTTCGACTAGTACATAGTACAATTACTTACAAACGTATTTGCAGCAGTACTAATTACTTATAAATGTATTTTTACTAATATCAATTACAATTCTTTTTAACTAAGAAATGCAGTTAACATACTTTGAATTACATTTCCAAAAAAGGGAAAACTATTCTACCGCCTATCAAGGGTAATGTAATTGTATTTACAGTGGAAAGAAACGCTAATGTCGATTTGAAAGAAACTTTTAGAATGATTAAACAAAGTGTCTTCGAAAATTTATAATAATGTTTCTTTTCCAATAAAATACTTTTGCAAACATTTTTTACAACGAATTTAATAAAATTTACTGTAATTGAACTTGTTTTTTTTTAAGTTGTTTAGAATTTGGGTTCGATCTAAGCAGCGGCCCAGAATTTATTTGAAAAACTAACTTTTCGATATGTTTATTTGAAGAATCTCAAAATCTACCACGCCGCATCGATTCATTTTCTCACGATATTTAAGTGAAGTCAAAATCTTCAAATTGTACCATAATTTTGTTCCGGCCTCTTCAGTCGTTTCAGCCATTATTAGAATATTCAGAATAGTTTCCCAAGATATCAAAATGGCGATATCTGATGAAAACTTAAAATTTTTTGATAGCGGAAAGTTAAAAAATTATAACAAAAGCTTACCTTCTGTTAATTTATTAGACATTAGAAATATGAAATGATTTTTATGTTTCATTACAACCTTCGCCAGCTTTAGTGTTCCATACCAAGTTTTTGACAATTGTCAAATATATAAGCATCATTTATTCAACTCCCAAAATTATATAAATTGAATATGAGAGCACCTGTTCCTCTAAACTTAAAACTTAAGGCTTGGTGGATTAAATATTTGACGATTCTTGCTGTGTAAAGAGTTCTAAGGACATCACATGTAACGAAATAGGCCTACAATAAATGCTTTTGAACTAAATGGGTTGGGAAATATAAATGTATTATATTCACCATAATACATTTATATTTCCCATAGCAATGTAAATTAAAAACAGAAACTATCATGCTCCTTAAGACTCCTTTAAAAGATTTCATTAAAGGCTCAAAAACTAATGGAGTAATTCACATGATAATAATACCAATATATAAATTCTTAATATAATAAACTAAACATATGGAACCGTATTCATAAAATATTACTAAGTTTTTTAAAACTTCGCTTTCCATATAAAATTATAGAATTATATGATTTTGACTTTGATGGTCTATCATAAATACGCCTCATAAAATGTATACATTTATCATTATTACTTAAATATATTTTGTTTGAAACTCACATATTTTATTTATAATTTCATAAGTTTTTTTCCAACACATATAACAAATAAACATTTATAATTATTTTATATACTTTTCCTTACTTAATTTATGCTTGGCTTTCGATAAGATTATGATTTACAAGAAACAGAAAAACATATTTTTGCCCCTAAACCCGGAAGTATTTTCAGTGATTTTGGTTAAAGGTACAGAAACATTACATCGGTCATGGATACTGGTAAGAAATAAACTTCTTAGATTTTTTATTTATACAAAGATCATTGATTTTGATATAGTAAATTCAATACTGTTTTTGAAATGTTTTATTAATCAATTCACAAGCCACTTGTATCATTGTATCGTTTGTATATTGTATTTCTTTACAATACTGTATAATTGTTATTGGTAATTTTCAAAAAAAAAAAATGTGATACAAAAATACAATTTCATTTTATATTTTCGAGAAGTTGTATTTGTATCCATATGGGATTAATTCATTTGTGGTTATCGTAATCAGAGCTTGTGTTTATCTGTAATAATAATTAGTTGCATTGATTTTGGTCTGAAAAAATTTCCCAATTTTACTTAAAATTTATATCACGAGGATAATTTTTTATTTTTTGATGTCAATTAACACAAGATATAATCGATATACAAAAACTTACTGTTCAGAACATGTATTACAAAGGTGGCCTTGTGAATTGAATAATTTTTCATTTTTATTTTTAAAGTCTTGAAAGCCTTACGCTCTATAATTTACATTTTGTTTGTTTGTACAGTTTTCCAAATATGGCTGATAAACTTTAAAGAGTGGTTACTTAAAATCTCGCCCTAGGATGTTTTTTGGTTTTCCCGCCTTTTTAAATTATATATTCTTCAACTGAAATATCATCAAAATATATCAGTTTCTCCTAAAAAGCTCACTTTTCGGACTTGGTATTATTTATATTGGCGACTTTGTAATTTCGCTTAGGAGGCAATATTGTCTTTCATTGATATATTTGTTTTTTTTTTCTTTTTTGTTTTGTTTCATAAATGTTTTTCTAATGTTAATTTTCAATTTATGTACAAATATAACTAAGTTTTTTTTTATTTCTTATGAATATATATGTGTATATTTAATGTTTTAATTTTTTAACAATTCCTTGGCGCGAGTTCTTTTTTTACCAATTATTTAAAAATATATAAAAACACTAATTTTTTAAATAATTTTTTTTATAATAAAAATATTTAAAGCTCCGTTTTTTATTAACTAAACATGGATAATTTAACTTTAAAATTAAAAAAAAGTAAATAATAAAAAAATAACATACAGATAATCTCGTTTTTATTTTAAAGTGACTAGATTTTAGAATTTATTATAAGTTGTAACTCTTAAGGTTGAAATACGTAAGAAACAGTTGTATTGTAGTCTCTAAAGTGGACAAATTTTTGCTGTTAGAAAATTATCAAGTTATCATAATTGTGTCTGCAATTATTAATTATTGTTCATAGAAAGTCTGTTAACTGTAATAGAAAAGTAAATTTTATAATAGAAATAATTGCGAATCTTAATATGAGTTGCTTATTTTTATACGCTTGAGAATTGTGAAATTTGAAACAGTGATGATAAGCATGATTTAGTTTTTTAAGTGAATAAAGACCAAAATGGTGTCGATAAAATTGTCTTTTCATTTCATTTACTTTCAATTTTATGCAAAAAAAAAAGGTTAACGAAAGACTTCATTACCAATTACTTTTTGGAACCTTTTTAAAAAATTAAGCTTGTAAAAAGCGTTTGCTTAAATGCTCTAAAAAAATTCATATAATGAAGCAAGCTAAGACTCAATATTATGAATGACAAGCGTATGCCTAGGCCTAGGGAGATGTTGCTAAGATGTATTCATTCATCGGATTCTGTGTATCACTTACTGTCATAAATAAAATATACTTGTAAAAACAAATCTAAGGAATCTGAACACTATATGGCTGTTGTAAGTTATTAAGCACTTGATGCCACAGTATCCTGTCCTGCTCTCCTTAATGTTACATTGTAATCATGTATAAATACCGAATAATCAGCCTATTCGTACTATGGGAAGTGGTGCAAAAATTAGTTGGAAGTTATGATATAAAAAAACAGGATCAGATAGATGAATATCTCCTATACAAACTAAGATTTAATATTTAACCCTATATAGTTAAAAGTTAGACGATAGAAAGGGACGCTTTTAAACTAATGTGTGACAGCAGGGGAAGGGTACTTTGAAACAAAAACTCAAAAAGTAATTCAACAGAGACTCAAAATATTTTTATATGTATTTGCTACTTGGAAATGTTGCAACTAAATACAAAATTTCATTCACAGTTTAAGTCGTCTCCGAAACAAATTCAATTATCTCGGTGGGCAAAACACATAGTATATTTATTTCCAAAATTTATTAAAATACTAGAAGTCTATTTTTTTTATAAATTATAAATAACTTGAACCCTAAAAAACTTTAAGGGAAATTTTTAAATAAAATGATAAATACATTTATATGTTAAGTTCCTCATTGCTTAATTTTTCTGTCTCAACCGACAGATATGGGGATGTCTCTGTTTTCTTAGCATTAACACATTTTTAATTTAATTTCTATAGCTTATAATTCAAGAGCTTGTCACACATTTTCCACTATTACCCTGTAAGAAGATTTTTTGAATCGCTTTGTTTCAAAATCGAAAAACAGTGTTCTGTCAATAGGACTATTCGATGCAATTGAAGTTAATCGAGTTTGAATAAAATACCTTAAACGTCTAAGATATGAAATACCATAGAGAAGCAATAATAGATAAGATTTATAGCATGGGCTCATTGAAATTTATGATTAAAAATATATATTTTTATAACAATATTTATCAAATTTGTTATTCGAAAAAAAGTTAAAAAAAGTTTTAATGCAAATGGATTAATGTGTTGAATTTCTAATATATATAATAATATAATAATGTGGAGTTATAAAAAAGCCAATTAAGTACTCACCATTTTTGACGACTTCAAAGACTGCTTACAGAAATTGTTGAAAGAAAATTTGAATATAATGACGTTTCCGCAAAATCCATGTATAACTTTTTAAGTGCAATTAAACAACTTGGTATAAAGTTGTTGTACTCAGACAAGTTCTTTGTGACCATTTTGGATTTGTGTTTAATTAAGTAAAGTTTCCTTTTTAATTTGTTAAATTAAAGCTTCGTAATTTATAATTAGTGTGTATGTTCTTAATGTTCTATTTTAGTAAAGCATTAGTTTTGTTTGAACTTTTTATAGTTGTTCGAAAAACTGATTTTTTTATCTTACAACTGGTTTCATTCAAGGGAGAGTATACGTGTATACATTCCATAATAATATACCATATATATTAAAGTAGTTGTTTTGAAAAAATAGTTTTCTAAGATATGAATCAAATTTCGTTATAAGTAGGTGCCATAGACGCATACTCATGTAATTACACATTTTGTTCTAGCTCTTTGTTAGTTTTGCTCTTGCGATTGGTGATGGGTTGGAGATTTTAGATAGCAATATGCATTACCTACGTAATAAGTACGTAAAATGCCATCCACTCACATCTGTCTGTAGGGTGAATGCATTTTCAGCCATTGTAAAACTAATGAAGGTCCTCCTGCCTGAATCTCTGGTGGTATGGTGCTAAGAGGACATTTATCGATGTTAAGGTATTTAAGATTTGTGCATAAAGCTAACTCGTAGGGTAATTTTTCCAAACAAGGATTTTGATTGATATAAAGATTTTCCAAATTTTCCAACGAGCCGATTTCTTCGGGCAAAAATTGTAAATTATTTTCGCTCACCGACAAATGAGTTAAATTGTTTAAATGTCCTATGCTTCGTGGCAGCATAGATATCTGATTTGTTTGCAGAATTAATTTTTGCAATTCATGCAGGAGACCAATTTCATTGGGCAAAACCTCAATGCGATTTTCTTCCAAATCTAGTATTCGTAGTTTGCGTAATTGTCCTACAGTATTGGGTATCTTTTTGAGCATATTATTTGAAAGTATAAGAATTTCAAGATTTTGCAAATTCATAATATCATCGGGCAGCTTTTGTAAAGCATTTGTGGCCAAGTTCAATTCGACCATATTCACCCAGGTACCAACATCCAAGGGTAGTGCTGTCAAAACATTTTCCTTCATGTTTAACTTCGTTAAGGCCTTGGATCTGGAAAATATACCATAAGGTATTTTGTCTATACGATTGTGTTCCAAATTAATACTATAAACATTGGTAAATTGTGCAGGGCCACCAGTGGGATAACTGGTGAACGCATTCCGCGACAAGGTTATGTTAGTCAAAGCACTCAGTGATGCCAATAAGCCATCTGGTAGTTGGGTGATACTGTTGCCTTCGACATTAAACTCATCCATGCATTTGCAATTTTTTAGCGAGTTTGGCACCGAACTCAAACGATTATAACGCAAACCTAAACGCACCAAGTTTTTCAAATTCCCAATGGTCTCCGGAATATCTAACAATTCATTGTGCTGCAAGTCTAATGCACTCAAGTTAACACAATTTCCAATATCCTCAGGTAAGTGTTCCAAATGGTTGTGCGATACATCCAGTGTAGTCAAATTAGTCAAAGCACCTATACAGTCGCCCAATTCACGAATTTTATTTTCTCTTAAACTCAACATAGTTAAGTTGGTTAAATTTCTTAAATCGTTAGCCACCACGGTGATGCGATTAAATCTCAAGTACAAAGTAGTTAAAGAAACAAGTTTGTATATTACAAATGGTATCTCTGCTAGTTTATTGTGCCTTAAGTCCAGTACCTTAAGTTGTTTACAGTTTTGAAGCGAGTCGGGAAGCGAAGTAAGGGAATTTTCGTTCAGAGCCAATGTTTTTAAATTTACTAAATAGCCGATTTCTTGTGGCAATTGACCGATTTTATTACTATACAAATATAATTCCGTTAAATGTACACAGTCTTTAACGCTGGGCGGTATAACCGTTATTGATGATTTACTCAAATCTAAACGTTTTATGCCTGCGAGTAAAAATAGTTTATGAAGTTTTTCTTCTATTTGGCTTTAAGACTTACCTTCATCTCGGCATTTCTGCAAAGCTTTTATAACATCTTGATCGGCTTGTATAGGTTTCGACTTTTTCACAGTCGGTTTTGGTTTATTCGATTCTGGGTGTTTGACAGTCACCACTTTAGGTCTAATTTCTGGTGGCATTTCGTTGTTATTGGAACTATTTCCCTGATTGTGATGACAATGCGAAAGAGAAGACGTTGATGTGTGCAGGCTGGGCGCCGTTAAATTCCCAAAACAATGTGTAGTCAGGGCTACAGCACCACCACCACTACCGCCCCCAGCGCAGGCAGAAGAATTTGAATCACTACCACGACCACCACCACCACCACCGCCAACAGAGACTGCTGTTTCTTGTTGTAAATCGTCCGATGCTAACGACGTCGATGATGCTGTTGCACCGACCGATGAACACAGGTTCATAATTTTTCCCAGTTTTACGTTCGGTAATGACAATTTGCTGCCCAAAATGACGCCGTATATTTAATTACAAAAGAATATATGAAATAAATAATTAAAGAATATAACGAGGAGCTAGGCTGATGAGCTTCAGTTAGCTAATTGAATTGAATTTGCGTTTTGTTGGTCGCCTATCGTCTATCTTTTTTATTTTTAAAGAAAAACTGCAAAGAAAAATAAAGAAAGAAGTCAATGAAATTCGTGAAACAATATTTTAAAAATAAATATTCTATCATATACTAAAGAAGTCTTCCTGATGTATATATATATATATATATATATATATATATATATATATATATATATATATATATATATATATATATATATATATATATATATATATATAAGTTTTAAATAAAAAAGTCATAATATAAAGCCTTACATTTTATAAAATAATCATTTTCTTCCACATAATAATTAAAAGAATTTCGCAGATCGTCAGCAGGATAGATGAGACAAAGGTCCTCAACGATCTTTAAATCGGATTGTGTTTCTAACTCATTACGCTGAAACCATACGATAATTGCCGAAATTAGATTTCAGCATGAGATGCAGTAGGTGACAAAATCTATGCTGACACTATGAGCAGTGGCAGAGAAAATTCATTCTGAGGTCAAGAGAGAGAGCAATTGTCGATTCCACATGTGTTAACTAAATTAAAGTTCTAAAAGCTTTAGCTACAATCTGTCATACACAGTCGAATTCAGATAGGATAATGCTAATTAAAGAACCTCTTTATGTTCGAAAACTCCCAACTTAACACCGTTTAGAAGAAAAAAATCATTTGCCAGCTGCAATCAAATCACACGCAGCCCTGAGAGTACTTTATTTATTTTTTTGGAATTTGCATTTATTTTAGTGTAAAAAATGAATCTGAATTAAAAATGAGGAAATGTCTGTTTTATTTCTCATGTCATATTACTTTCCATGAAACAATTTTTAAAGTATTTAGTGCGTTGAGACGAAACTGCTCTAATTGATTCGAATTATTTTTTATTGAACACCTTAAATAAGCGAAAAACAATTGCTATAATTTGCTATTTTCGCTTAAACGAATTTAACTGTATTTGGAGTAACGTCACAGTGTCGATATGCAAAATTATTTTTGCATAAAATTTTGGATTGCGTTTGTTAATATGCACGAGTATTACCATATCATACATATAAGAATGACCGGAAAGTCTTTTTATTATGGAGTTGAAATTTAAGAAAAATAATTAAAAAAGAAAACATGACAAAAACATTTGTGCTTCATTGAGCATAAAATGCAATTAATTTGAGGCCAACATCGTCAAAGTATTGTTGTAGTTTGTATGGCAAAAAAGAGAATTTTTTTAATGCAAGATACGTGATCGTATTACTTAATCGAATAAGAACCTTATAAAATGAAAAAAATTAGTAATAATAATAAGAAGAAAGAAAAGTCTTAATAAATGATTACAAAGGAGGAGTAGAAATCTAAAAAAATCGAAAAACTGAAGGATAATTATATTTAAAAAAAAATAAATTTCATTGCAGACAAGATATTGAATTGGATGGATAATTTCAAGAATGCGAAACAACTTCTTTCCTCTCTCGTCTGTATCTAAAAATTCACAAAGAGTAGAACTTTCTCACATGACGGTACAAAGGGTGATATGGAAAATAGTTGAACGCACCATTTCCAATAGAGACAAATGTGATGTTTTTGCAAGACGTTGCAAATAAAACCTGTATTCAAACTAATAACTTCGCTCCATAGGAAAATTACCTCCAACTCTACACAGACTTGATGAATTTTAAACAAAAGTTTATTTATGACTTCTTGCAATGCTTATAAAATGCAAGGCAAAGATCTTGTAAAGTCATAAATTTCTGCTCACATTAACCTGATCATATCAAAAGTTAATAAGGTATCAAATTGTAAATTAGTCTTAATTATAGAAAATTTAATAAAACAATATGAAATTCATTCATTCTGGGAGGTAAATCCACCTATAGATTGATTAATAATGAAGCATATTACATACATATGTATTTTCCTAGATGTTCTACCGTCAGTTAAAGGAGTAGGAGGCTAATATCCACTTTATTTTTCTTTTATAAATAAAGGCATATAAATGCGTCAGAATACAAATGATTGTCGTCACAAATGCTAAACTCTACTATGGCTGGTTGCTATTGTCACTAGATTTAGTGAGCAATTGGCAATAATGCCAACAAAACACTCGTACCGGCAATATAACTATGTAGGTACTTCGATATTACAATAAATATTTTCTCGTAATTGTAATACGAATGAATAATATGTAGCTACCCAAGATTTAAATGACCATAACTAGGCAGAAGTTCCAGAATAATATAAATACAATTTATTCATTCCTGAAAAAATTTATGTATATACATACTTAAAAAAAGGTGATAACGCTTGAGCGGCTGAACCAATTAAAAAGAAATTTGCAATATTCTAAGTTGTGTGAATAAGAATCTATTCGACTCGGTAGTTATTAGGGGCTAATTATATTTGGCCCACATATTTTACGTCCCTATTAACGCTCACTCTATAAATAAATAAAAGACAATTTGAATTATTTAATCGTAAGACTAATTTGAACCAAATTATATTATATTTTAATATATAATTTAATTTAAACAAGTATTGTGATCTACGCCACGTATAGACTTCCACCAAAGAAGCTGTTTTTCTTTTTCAAATATATTGAAAGGCTACAAAGCATCGATTAATAATACAGGAAAAATGGAATTAAAATAAATTAGCACCTCCCTAATATGCATACACGGGTCGTGCGTTTACCGCTAAATACAAAAGGTAACCGATATAATTTTCGATTCTCACTTTTTCCACCATCGTTAAAATTAATTTTGACATTTTTTAACCATTAAAAGTAGAATCAAACTTACATCAAAATCAAATATACAGTATCTCTACCATTTAGTGCAAAGCCAATTATTAAAAAACTGCTGCTACAAAATTACGTGCTTTTCACTTACGTTTTTTGGTCGCAACAAATACAATAGTTTTGTTTTAAATAATGAAGTACTACTGCTAAGTTTATCTAAGTCAAAGGTTATTTTCATAACGTCGTAGGCTAATTTAATGTTGTTGGGTATACAAACATTGGAATGGGTTGATATAAACGATCTTTTTAACCCAAAACATTATAAGAACTTTTTCTTAATATGGGGAAATGGGATACAGTGAGCTCCCAAAACTTTATTCCACAACGAATAAGAAAAATCAATTTATACAATTTCCGACAATCATTTTCCTCCTATAATTTTTGTATTTTGATATACAGGAATTTCGGGAAGCATTCAAATTCAGTATAATTTATTCCATTTCAATGTTGATCGCATCCAACAGCTGACTTGGAACCTTTCAGTGTCTTTTATGTTCATAAATAAATAAAAGTATTTGATAATTTAAAATCAAATTCAGTAATGTATTAATCTGAAGCTCTATCTATGCATGCATCTAAGTAGATATAAAAATAATATATATTCAGATTCCCTTAAAATTTGGAGTCATATCACTTTTTCTATCACGTTTGACTGTATGATGCAAATTTCATGAAAAATTTAATCGCTTTAGTTTTGGACTAAATTTACCCCATGACTTTTTACGAAACTTATTCTTTTTTCTAAGATTAAGAATATATTGAATAAAAACATGCATATATGTACATATATACATACATACATACATATGTACGTATGTATATTGCGAATATTGTTTTAAAAATTTTGACTGCAAGTGTTGATTCATTTATACTTATTATGTATGCAAATGAAAATATTATTTAAAAACTAAACGAAAATTTTTTTCTGAATCATCATATCATTTTTATTAAACCAAAACAAAATTTCATCATTATCGAGTTTTTTTATTGTGCTATACATATGTATGTAGTATGTGCATATATGTATGTACATCCCTTTCTTTAAGACAGATATGAGCAACAACTACAACAAAAGTTATGATAATTAGTATGAATTCATATTAAACAAATTTAATGAACATATGTACATAAATGTGTATATACATATACAGGGTGTCCCATTAATCAAAATGGGTTAAATATTGAAAACAAATCTATACATGTGGCTAGTCAAGGGTTGGGGGCGATCAATGTGAAATTCAATCAATCAAGGCAACATACCAGTGTAAATAAACAAAAGAAGACAAATATATAGTATGTACGTTTATATGAAACATTAGAAAACATCATCTCTAGTTTAATAAAATTATGTACACACATGCATACATTTATAAGCAACAAAAAGTTACAGCTGGGGTCGTTAAATATTACAATGCAGAGAAGCAAAAGCATATAATTCTTACTATATGTAAATAAATTTTTTATTCTGTTACACTAAGAATACTTGAAAAAAATCAATATGCAAAATTAATATTTTGTTAAATTTTGAATACTATTCGTGGTTATATTTGCAACATGCGTTTCATCAAAATTCAAGTCTAAATAAAAATAATGGTTGTGATTATCTAAATTTGTATGCATAAAATAAAATTAATAAAAGAGAATACATAAAAACAAATATTTAAAAAATAAATTTAGTTTATTTGATAGTCAGATTTTCGTTTTCAAAAATCAATTTTGTTATTGATTTTATATCTTGTTAAGTAGAGTTCATTAAAATAGGTCATACAAGAACTAATATTTTCAAAAATTAAAGAATAATAAATGATTTCAATACTGGAAGATTATTATTAATATAAGTTATAATTGCCTTCCTTTTAACTGAGCATTGAACTCCAAACTACGAGATTATTACCTTCGAAATTAAATTCTTATATTTATTTGACGCAATTCTAAATAATTTATAATAAAACAAATTTTATGGATTTTCGTATAAATTGTAGATTTGTTTTTAAATTTTTAACAATTAAAATATCAAATGAAAAATATCTAGTGCGCCAGCCTTAGGAAAAGAATATTATTTATGAAAGTATATATATATATATATATATATATATATATATATATATATATATATATATATATATATATATATATATATATATATATATATATATATATATATATATATATATATATGTATATATATATATATATATATATATATATATATATATATATATACATATATATATATATATATATATATATATATATATATATATATATATATACATATATATATATATATATATATATATATATATATATATATATATATATATATATATATATATATATATATACATATATATATATATATGTTTGTTTTTTGTTTTAAGTTTTATAATCTTCTTAAAATTATTTTATACAAATTAATAAGGACGAATAGCGAGTATTGAAAAAGTGATTTAGTAACATTTTTATAGAGAAGGAATAGTAATTGCATTAAACAAAGCTTTTGAAACTCAATAAATATATTTAAGTTGAAGCAAATGTACATATATTTCTTGTATATTATTTTATATTATTAGCTTTTAAATATAGGCAATAACGAGCATAATTTTTGTAATACATTTAAATGGATTTTTTTAATATAAAATATTAGAAAAAACTCTATTTGGGGCGCAACATTACTGTGCGCCAACATATAAGGTGAAAAATACCTGTGTATGTGTAGCTAAATCATTAAGAATGATCTTCTTTCAATATTTCAAACATTAAAGGCTCCTTCGGCTTACCCAATCTTTTACCGTATGCCAAACAAAGATGATAAGCACAGCCGGCTATTTGGGGAACATCACATTTTTCTCTATAGGGCTTTGCTAAACAAAACTCAATAATGCTCGGGAATGATTTTATAGCATTTATTCACTTAACATTTATGAACGGATATATTAGGTTGTTTTTTAAATAAATACATGTAAACAAAGAAATTTAAAATATTTTTGTTAACCGACAATTTTTCTCTTTCTCCAATGGTGAAACTATGCAAATTTACTAAAATTTATCTGCACCACATATTACATTCAATATCCTAACTTTTGGGTATATAGAAGCACTATGTCAAAGAGGGTTTATATGGAAACTTTCATATAAGTATGTGAATGTGTACCTTCATCGATATGTTGTGGCTTCCTCCCTGTCATTTCAATGTAATTTTCATTAAATAACATTTTCTTATTATTTTCTGCCCAAATAATTGCACTCTCTTACTTCATTCCTTTTTTAATGTTTATTTTTTTTCATTAATCAAGTCTGCCTTCGATTTCTTTTTTTCATGATTTAATTCTGTGAAACTCTTTAAACACAATTTCTGTTTGAAAATATTGTTTTTATGTCAGTAAATTAAAATTGTATAGTCATTTTGTTTGGAACTTCTTTAAATTATATTAATTTTATATCACAAATTTCTTTTCCTTATTGTTTTGAGTGTCTTGTGTGTCTGCTGTTGTTTGATTTCTGCGAATAACGAGTTTGTTGTTGGCGTTTGGCATTGTATATCATTCAGTAATGGCAATCAAGTGATTTTAGTGCAGACAATCTAGCGTTTTTCACTAAATAATAGAAATAGGTTTTGTCTGTTTTGGCAACGGAGAGATTTAAACTTTTGCAGCGGATTGTGTGTGGCATAAAAGTCCATATATTCTGCCTACATTGTCAAAATTTATTTTCCCTCTATAAATACAATCGGTTTATGTATATATTCCAATATGTTCAAATCAGAATATAAATTTAAAAATAAAAGAAAGAAAATAATATTACGTAATAGGTATCTTTTTTTTCGCAATAGAAGACTTAATTTTTCCACATCACATACTCGTCGAATCGTTGGGACAATAAATTTATCAAATAATGCCCTTCAATATTCACTGTTAGAAAATATCTCTTTTTCACAAAAAAAAAAAAAAAAAAAAAAAAAAAAACGAAACTACTTTCCAAACAATCCAATATTTATTTGACATTTACAGCCACGAAATACCTGGTTCACACATGTCAAGTAAGTAAGTAAGTAAGGGATGAAATTTTTATTTATTATTAATCATATTAAAATACATATCGTCAAGAGAATGGCACCGACTTACCAATTAGTATAACGCAATCAAACATAAGTGAATGTGCTTCAATTAAAATTGAAATCATTACTATACTCAACTTTTTCACGTGAATTTTACTTATGAAATTGTCTTACGCATACCCGTTTTTACGATTAATATGTACAGGACTGTCAGACCGATCACTTATTCATTGTCTGCTTTGGACTCAAGTGAGCGACAACTGGTTGTTTTGACCTTCAATTCAGATATAAAAACAGTACTGAAGAATATGGGGTCTGTGTGTTGCAAAAATAATAGGACGGTGGTATTGGCACCAACACTAAAAGAGTATTTAATTTGTGCAGTATGACCAATATAATAATTTCACTAATTTTTCAAAAGAATTTTGTCGTTCGTTCCCTTCATTCTATACCTTCTGTATTCTTAATGAAAAAATTCGGTAAACACTGCCGGATATTTACCAGGCTCATTGCAAGTATAATTGCTTCACTTTTTTCTGATAAAAAAAAAACCAATAAGAGTTTCTTTATATCCAAATAACTCTACAGCGAATTGGACCTTTAAATATTTCCAGTTAAATTCGATACATATGTTTATATGTACATATGTATATAAGATAGACATTTTCCTTGAACAAAAAGTTTCTTTTTAATATTTCCACGTTGAAGTTGGCATAATTGTATATGGCATAGAATATACTTACGTTCGTGCATATTGAATAACGTCAAAATTTATATGAAAATATTTTTTAAGTGGGTTTCTTTCTTCTTACTTCTTTAAAATACCTACACACGATTGTTTTGTTTGTGTCGTTTTTCAGGAAAAACTACCCTATTTGAAAATATGTGGGTATAGTAAAATGTTATACATAACTTATGCTGGGAACATGTACTTATATTTTCAAACCAATTTCATTTCTTAATTTCCATTGTTTAATTTAAACAAGTTGTTGATTAGTGGAATATATTGTTATGTACACAAACTTACTATTTAATTTGTTGAAATCTTTTTTCAGCTTCACACTTGACGTTGAAGTAACAATGTATAATTTGAAGAAATATGCAGATATTTTGTTACATTTAATTGATTCTCACTTAATTTATTTACGTAGAGAGTGCACTATTTAATTTTGCTTTTTATTACTTAAAACATTATATATATATATATATATATATATATATATATATATTAATTACTTATTTATATGTATATATATTTTTATAATAAAAAAATATCTTTACAGATTTACAATAAAAATATTACGTGGACTACGACAATCTGAATTTCGTACTGTTATTGTGTATTAAAATAAAACTCGATACAATCCTGTCATATTTTTCTTCTATATATTTAGGTATGTAAAGCGCAGGTCTTGTTAGAAATGTCAGGATAAAGGAATACCGTACAGGGAAATGGTTGGTGAATTTGGTGACTAATGATTGTGATACACAGATGAGAATGAAAAGATATACAATTGGTGAAGATTCGGGAACTTATACGTACATATGTTTGATATTAATATGACTTCTATTATAAATCAGCAATAGACCTATAGCCAGTGAAATTTAAAGAAAGGAAGTTTCAATAGTGGAGAAAATTGGCTGATATTGTTAATTTTAAGCAAAATGTTAATAAATTGTATTATAAATTGTATTATATTGTAATGTAATGTAAGATATACAAATAATTATTAATATTTGAATTTAAGAGGATGAAAAAAAGAAGTTTTTAAACTTGACGTATAACAATTTCGATCTAAAACAGGCAAAATAAAATGTTATGATGTTGGGAAAATGGGGATTTTTCTTCGATATGTAGGGATTTCTAAAAATTTGTACTGGCATCACTTCTTAAACAAATTTATGACATTTTCCTAATTAAAAAAACACAATAAAATTGAATACATACATATATGAATTTATAAAGTTGGTTTTGAAAAATACCAACTTTAACTGCCAACAACAAACAAATTAGCAAGAAACAATATTTCCAGAAATATGTTTTTTTGCCCAAAAATTTTTTTCTATCATTGGCAAAATCCAAAAGTGCCCGCTTAGCAAATACACACACTGGGTGTGTGTCTCAAATGAAAAGAGAATATAAAAAAGTAGTGTTCCCACTTACAGATATAAAATGTTTTGGTTTGGTATTAACATTAACATTACGGTATATAATGGAAATTGTTAGATAAAACGCGTTTATCTGTTTTTATTTGTTATTTTGATAACTAAAAAAATTCATATTAAAAATTTTTGAATTAAATTTATTAATATTTTTACAAAATACTTAGTATTGAAATTTATTATTTGGATTCTCTCCCCAACTAATCGTTAGAAACAATTTATTCAACGTGAGAAAAATGAAATAGACTCACGTTGAATAAATTGTTTGTTGTGTTGTTTGTATAGAAACATTCTAAGCCTACTATGATTATGTAATACATATGCAATATTGAATTCTCGTATTGTATTGTATTTGATAAGCATCCGAGGTTGAATGTTTTCAAACTGCTTAAACTTCACTGACGATTTGGTTTTAGAAACCAATGAAATGTCGGCATTTCCTTTTAGCCTGGGTAAATTTCTTTCAGCACTGTTGCTAAACAAATTGATTTTCCTGTTATCGCTCCAAAAAATATTTCTCTACTTTTGTCCCTTTTGGCTCGCACCATGTTTTATGAGCCAAAGGAAAACTTTTCCCCTGCTTCAACTTCGCCTGACTAAGGAAAGGAGCTATTCTACCTGGTAATTTTGCATCGAGCAATCGGGGTGATACTATATTTATCATTTTGGTTGCAATTGCATTAGAGGACCTGACAGGATTTCGTTTAGACAAAGTCATTATGCGTAACTGGCCATGTTTTGTTTTAGTTGCTCCCCACCTTTTTAAAAGTTTTGTTTTGGTTTAAGAGCATTGTTTACACTCCGGGAGGAGTGTGTACACTGATTAAGAGACCTTAACCGCATTTTGCCAATCGTATTGTCTTTTGAGATTCGTCCATGTTGCTTTAAAGGGGCGAGTTGCAGATTTGAGTGCTTCTTCAACTAGAAACTTGTATTAAATTTAAATCTTAATATTGAATGTTTTCTAACTGCTTAAAGAGTTCACTGTTGAATTGGTTTAGCGACCAATAAAATTTTGCCTTATAAAAAAATAAAATCACAGCAATTAAATTTGAAAACTTAATTGTTAATAAAATTTTGACAAAAATGTATTTTGAAATGTTCAGAAATAAATTATTGTCTCCTTCGATAATGGGCTTTAAGAAATTGTTGGTATAAATATTTTGTAAAAAAATTAAAAAAAAAAATATTAAAACCTTAGTTCAAGTTTAACTACTTTGATGATCAGATTTTGTTGTTTTTTTCTTTTTTTATTATATTATTGTTGTTATTATTATTATTAGTATTATTATCATTATTATTGCTATTATAATTATTATCATCATTATTATTATTATTATTATTATTATTATTATTATTATTATTGTTTTTATAAATTTTTTCATTATTAATATTTTGTATTTTTTTAGAACTCTCCAGCATTTCGAATTTCAGGGATGGAAATGCAAAACACTAACATTTTTCACTTGAATAAATGGCATGATCTTACAATTGCAATTTTGAGTACTTTGTTGATGGAATATAAAAAAGGTTACGATATTTTGCATATATGTACACTTTCCCATCAAACACTGAAATTTGAAAATATATGCCCTTCATATAACAGTATAAACTTTGTAACGAATTAGAAATTGATGAACAAAAAATTGCGGTTTTTGCTTTATTTCTAATTTTGTTAAAATTTTAATTCAAACGTGAAAACTTACGTGACTTGAAAGTCTAATGACACTTATGCGCCTCTATTATTATGTGAACAGCGTACTGCTGTAGCAACCTAAGCGGCCACAATTTATATAACTTGTTACTTTAATATCTTAAAGTGTTATTAAAATCCACCTCTTTTTAGTCATATCGATAGAAAATGATCTATTGTTTGATCCATGACAATTCTATTGCCAAGAAATCAAATCGCAAGTGTTTTTAACTAATATATTAGGTTTGTTCGCTTACTTTCCCAGTACAAATTAATAGCGAGAGAGTAACCTAAATCACGAAATCACGCTTCGAAGTTCTCAAAAATAGAAAAAACTAAATGAAATAAAAAATTGTCTGTGATATTGAAAGGATGCTGTTTTCTTTATATTTAAGAGTTTTTAATTTTCTAAAAAAAATATATTCACTTTTTCTTAAATTAGCAAATACTTCTGATTTCTTCAATAAAATAAAATAGAAAATATTTCATAAACATAAAATAACAGTTCAAACAATTCTTGCAAGTAAAAATTTTATAAAATTATTTTTGTCTTTCAATTTTTCACGCTCACAAATTTTTACTCTCACGTTACAAATTTTTTAAGTACGTGAACACTTTTTAATAACAACTAATAGCAATTAATAGAAACATTTAGTAAATGATCTGACCTCTTATTAAATAATTTATTTTCGATTGATATAATTTGAACTAACAATAATAATTAGAATTTTAACTTTAAAGTTAGTAATTATTTAAGCCTAGTCTATACTAGTGATGAAACTTAGTTCCTATGACTTCTAATATGCCTGTCATTCATGATTGATGAATACTTTCTTTAAATAGATTTGATTTATATACTTTCATTATTTAGATAAAAATATTGATATTAGAGTTTCAAAGATATGAAAAGAGACCAGGTAGAGTTAATTTAGATGGAATGTGATTGCACGCATGTCATCTGCATCTATTTACAGTGAACTCGCGAAAACGTAAACTAATTTTTATCGAAAAATTTTAACAAGAGTGCAACACAACGATTTCAGCTCGTTAATAAAAATTATTAGTTAAATGAACACTATTTCTATATAAAAAAAAAAAAAAAAAATAAAAAAAGTTAAATAAAAAAATCCATTCAAAATCACTGTGCAAATTTTTCATTTAATTATTGTCAACTTGAATTGTTTTAATTTTGTCTTATTGAATTTTTTATATTAAAAAAGCAATTGCAAGAAATTTCTTTATTCCTCTAGATATTTACTCAAGTGTTTATTTAGTTCATAAATTGACTGCAGTTGAGGCCCAATTAAAACAATATAAATTCATTTTTAAAAATTTAAGGAAAAATATCTATAAATACTTAAGCATTCAGTTAATTTAAATACATACTTAAGTGCACATCAAAATGAACTTCACTAATCTTCTCGTATGCCTGTCATTAGGCATATTCTTCTGCATTAAGGGCATTGAGGGCAGCCGTTGCAATACAGCCTGTACCCGTGAATATAATCCTGTTTGTGGCATCTTAAAACGTAATGATGGCAAGAGATTGCAGTGCACCTTTTCAAATGCATGTCTGTTGCAAGTTAGGAGGTGTACGACAAGAGAGCGTAAGTTGGAAATATTTTTAAATCTTTATTGAAAAAATTAATATTTGAAATGTTTTTCTTTTAAGAATGGGTTGGCAAGCGAGGACGTTGTGCTGTAAATTCTGTTGAATGTGCTAAAATAAGACACGGTTGAGAATTCCAAATTGATAATAACATTATCGTAAATGATTGATTGTATAATATTTCCAGCTCTGTTCATAGTAAATATTATTTAAAATTTTATTAAAGGTCCCCAAAACAGATTAATTGACCCTTTTAAAAACTGAAACTTTAAAAAAAGTTTGTTAGTACATTATATATTTAATTGCTTATTTAGAAAGTGGAGTTTTTAATTTTTCAAACTCTTCTTAAGAAAAATTATTGCAGCAAAATTTGGACTTTGTGAAAAATTTTAACTTGAATTTGATTATTTATTTTTTTTAAAGAAAAATGTTAAAACAACTATAAAAATATTAATTCGTTGGACAAATGCCAATAAGCTGAATGTGGAAGGAATCTAAATTGTACATAAGATGGGATTGAAAAGCTAAAGTTTCAACGAATTAAGAGCGTGGAAGTCCTAAACTGCAAGATATAATAAGACCACCAGATATTCCTTTGACTTAAAGAAGTAAAGAATCTGAACCTTTAGATCATATAAGAAAAAGTCTTACGTTTTGCAAAAGTATTAATGAAATGCATAAAATTTTTTTTAAAATTTTTATGTCATACATTGACATTCGGCCATAGCGCTCTGAATTGACGGCAACGGTTCTTCCAGTGTCGTTTTCGAACCAATATGACCCAATGACACCTCCAGACCATAATGCGCACCAAACAGTTACTTTTTCCGAATGCAATGGCTTTTCTACATTAATTTCTGGTTTCTCTGAGCCCCTTATGTGACAATTTCGCTTACTGACGTGGCCACCGAGTAAGAAATGAGTTTCATTGCTGAAGAAAATTTTGTTCGAAAAATCAGCATTAATGGCCTGTTGCTCTAGCACCCAATCAGCGTTGTGAGTGGTCAGGAGGTGCAAATCCAAAAGTAAAATACGCCATAATGAGCTGTAAGATAGGTCGTAGGATAGGAGCGCCATGGAATCGACAAATTCGAATTATCCGCCACACTTTCACTAACAGAACCGATATTTTGCTTACAGTCTCTTCAAATTTCTCTGTAATCTTCCCAATTCCTCGCACAGTATGTCGGTTATGACAACCATAATCAATCCGTAATGCTCGAAAAGTGGTCACATTTGAACCACCATTTTTGTAGTTTTAAGTATTTTTACTCTTTTTTTTTTTTTGGTTGTAAACCGATACGTATTCGTAAAAGGCTAATGTTTTGCTAAATAAATGACATTTTAGCTGACAGCCTTGACACACCGCCGGTTTTGAAACCATTAAATCGATAACCCGATATTACACGAATATATTATTTTATGGACTAGTTAAAAACCCACAACAGAATTAGAAGTACTAAAAGCAAATTTATTTCAAATAACTTTCCTGAATTTAAGTTCTTTAAGTTTAAGTTCTCTATCCATTAGGCAAATCGTTTGGAGAATATTGAATATTTTTCAATATCCATTTCAATAAATTTTCATTGTTTCCAAAGGGTCCTTTAATGCATTTTTTCGACTTCACAGGATCCAATTGACAAAATTTCAATAAGAAATAGGAATTTATTTTACAAAATTTGAAAAAATCAATTTGAAAATACTTATTTTTTATAAAAAAAATTTTATTCCCTTAAATCCACATAAAAATATTATTTTTTCTGCCAACAATAATGATAAAAAATATTCTCGCATAAAAATCAAGAAATTATAGCTATTGGCGAATCGGTTAAGCTTATTGCCTGTGGCAAATAAAAAATCTAGTTTAAATTTCTTAATATAATAAAGACAACTTCAAAATCTGTGAATGGGAATCGATATAGAAAACATCCTGCAATGATCAAAGTTTTCCATGGCTTCTTCCGAAGTGCGTGTTTACTGGCATATTATTATTTTACTTAAGGACGAAAATCTCTTGGTTTTCGTTCCGAATGCAAGCAAACGATAACGTTAGACATTATGGCACAGGATGTTATTAATTTTGTTTCTCCTTTGTTATAAACGTGGACTCTAGAAAAGAGTTCGTTTTCTTTATAATCGCTAAAATTCGTTATAACCGTCATAATTTCAATGAAATATTCACACGAAACTATTGAGACCATATAATGTTTACACTACATCCGGTGTGTGTTTTAAGCGAACACCTCTGTATGCTGTAATTTATACATGTCCTTCTTAAATAACTACTTGTTTCGTACACTTGTTAATTACTTACAATTGAATCATTTGCTATTTTATAACTATTGAAAAGAATAAAAAGAAAATAATATACGAGTAGTTTTACGAAAGTAGTTTTATAATTCAAATGTAATGGATCTGCGCCTAAATTGTCAAAAGATTAATTAACACTTTAAATGCATTAGAAAATCATCTCCCAGGATCTGCAACAATGGGTCAACGATTATGCATCAAGTTCTAATACATTTACTGAAGATTTAGCCGCTGGTGATATTTTTATTGATTTCTGAGTTCAATTGCTGTTTAAGAGACGGTTGTGTTATCTGCTTCAACTTACTTCAGAGAAGAACTTTGATTACTTTAGCAGACCAAAACGATTAATATCGGATAGGGGTTCATGTTTTATATCCCCAAGTTATGGCCAAGAATGTATTTCAAGTAAAATAAGTGACCAAATTGATTACTCTGATTGGCCTCTAAGTTTGTCCGTAAGCAGAATTTGTTATAAATAATACCGTTCACAGTTCTAAAAAAAATACAACAAGTACAAACTAGATGAATTAAATAACTATTTGAAGTCAGATCGACTAAAAGCTTTAAATAACATCGAACGATGTCAAAGCCAACATGAGAACTATTTTTATAAATATCATATACGAGTACGTAAAAAACAATATTTTATAGGATAAAGAGAAAGTATTGTCAAGTGATCGTTACGTTATTAAAGGTATTGACAATTGTCAGCTTCTTCAAATTAATATTTAAGTATTATTTGCCAAACTACTTTAAATACTCTTATGTTACTATCGTTATTATTGATATTATTTGTTTGTTTAAATCATTGATTGAGGTCAATCAGATTGTCAGTTTTTGCGAAATATATTCATTACATAACTACATGTTTCGTATACTTGTTAATTATTTATGTTTGAATTACTGCTTCTAAGATTTTACGACCATTGAAAAGAAAATAAAATAGTTTCATGAAGGCAATATTAGCGGAAGTCACTCTTGGTTGTAAACTGCCCTTGCAGATTTACCATACCTAGCAAGTTTAGATTGTATGCTACAGTTTCCTTTACTACACTAACAAAATGTAACAGTTTTCGTTTGCTTGCAGTTGATTTAAGCTGCAAGGCTAAAAATCACAACATACAGTCCCTGTAGACATTTATAATAGCAATCAGGGATGGAAAATCTTGATTATTAATTTGTAAAACAAATTTTAAAAATGCAATTATTGTATCTATTTTTATTGCCAAAATTTAACCAAAATGATAAAAAAGTATAATCATCACTTGGAAGAAAGAGGTAACAAATTTTAGCTAAATATAACCAAAACGTCAACTCCAGTTATTAACAAAGCAGTCGTTTTTCCGGACGTCTGGTACTTGTTTCATTGGGTACATTAACCTCTAACTGTTTTAGAGCATTCAGGAGAAACTTTGGCACATGCTCCTGGTGATTCAGCCCAGTCTTAAAGAATATTAGAACAAATTAAAATTATTTTGATTAAATTAAAATTTTTTTTATATATTATACTCTTGAAGCCCCACAACTTACCTTCGCCTGTACGACATCTATGCCCACGGAATGAACATGGATTTCCAAAAGTGCATGTTATTATTCTACCATTTGATTGCTTGAGTGTACCACAAACAGGATTGTGTTCCATCGTACATACATTTGAACACGTTGGAGTTGCTTGCATCTCAACGATATAGAAACTGAATAAAAAAATTGCCAAGACTGAAGAAATGTTCATATTGAATTAAATGACGATTTTGAAATGAACAAGATATTCAATTCTATTCATATTAATATGTATTTATACCTATGCGTATACATATGTAATTAACAATAAGAATTTATTAACAATAAGAATTCATTAATAGTTTCAAAAATAATTATACTTTTATGTATTTAATCAAAACAACTGTACAAAAGCCTTTTAAAAAAGTGTATTTTGCTTCCGTATTTTATTTTGTATTGAAAAAGGTTTTTAATTAACTGAGAATTATGATAGTTGTTATTTATTCTTCTTTTGTATTATCACAATAACTCTTAATTTACGCTTATGTTTGTGTTAAATATCTGCCCATATTTGCCTTATATATTAAAAAAATTTGCAATTTATTGAATATTTCGTTAAGTACGTAGTTAAGAAGATACAGATGGAAATGATAATTCTGCGTTGAATTTTCTTGTATATCAATCGGGCGAAAGTTCTGCTCTTGGTATAGATTATTTTTCTTAAAACTGCGAAGTGATGCAATAAAAGTTGACGCAAAAGTCTACGAGAGTTCATAATGATGATTTACAAACTCCTTAAAGTTCAGTCACGATTTGTTTTAGTGATCAATAAAATGTCGGCATATGAGTAATTAAAGATAGAACAAAAAAATTGATGTTCAAATAATTTTGGGCACAATACCGATAAATTTCAGTGTTAAGTATTTAAGAAAAATTGATATTAGTCCTTGATTAAAAAACTAACTGATATGTTTTCTTCTCTTTAATGCTTTGCATGGGTTTACATGTCATTTCCGCAATATTATTTCCCTAGCAATTCCTGCAAGCCCTTACATATGAGAACTTTGTAAAAAAAATACATGACAGCTATAACTATCGTTTCAATGGACAATGATGCTGATTTTCGTGACGTCGTGAATTATGAAACTCTTTGCGGAGCTTTTGCGAAAAATCTAATGCACGACTAATACGCCCAAAAAGGGTTGACATATAATGTTTGTTATTAAAAATTTCACAAGCTTAAATTATAATAAAATAAAGCAAAATATTTTTTTATATCAGAGGAACTGACCAATTTATAGAGATGATTTTAAGCTTAAATCTTTTAATATGATGACACTAAACAGATGACCAAATTTTATACACAGATAATTTTGCAGATATTGCAGCCTTATTTCGTCAATAACACGCCAAATGTTGTGTTTCAAGTGTTCAATTGCATCTGGTTTATCGGCATAGAAAAGTAACTTGACATACAAATCTCAACAAAAGAAAATCCAATGGGACTAAAACTGTTTCTTTATCTAAATTAATTAACAGATGAATAAATTTTTATTAATTTACAGTGTCAATCTGGCACCTTAAGGAAACTGTCAGCTGTCAAATCGACTGTCAAACAAAACAGTGTTGCTAACTGAAAGATGCTAACGTCCAATGAAACACTCTCTATTTATATTTATTTCTATGCGAACTTTAAGCTTATTTCGTTAAGCAATTAATGAACAACAAAATTGAGCAATACCTACATATGTACATTTTCTTTGTTTTCTGTCTTGTTTGCCATTTATTTAAATATAAAAATATGTATGTATATATGTATGTTATTTGGCGATAGGCAACAACAACTAAAACTATGTTTGTGTAAAATACACTGTGTATGTATCTGGCTGGCCCATGCCTCATGAACAAAATAGTCGGCAAATAGACTATTTTATTCATGAGGAATGGCCCAGTCAGATCCTTTCTAGCCACAAACCAAAGAGCAAAAAGTAATTTGGTTGTTTGCTTTAGTTTGAAAATTTTATTTAAAAAAACCATACGCTCAGGGTGTAACAAATGCAACGTTTTTTGCAATTAATTTTGATTTTTTTCTTAATACACACTCACGCATTTTACTTTTCATAAGAGCATGCATATAAAACTGATATTTATATGCAATGTAGTTTTTTTTATATTAAATTTTTTTGCAAAAAAAATTAAAAATAAATAAATAAATAATGTGTTTAAAAAATTTATTACTTGTTGTGGGCTTAGCAGTTTGTATGGCAGTATTTCGTTGGTGATAACCAACTCTTCATTGAACTTTAATTAGTTTTGTTTATACAGAAACCTTCAAATACAATATGGGAATTGTATCATATATGAAAATTATAAAAAAAATATATATGTAATCATAGAAGGGTTAGAATGCTTTAATAGAAATTATTGAGGTACCTACATGCAAGTGTGTTTATATTTATTCGAGTGGTGTGCGTGTAGTGACACTTCTTGATATAAACAAATTTTCCGAATAACAATTTTTAGTTGTTTTTCTTTTCTTTATCGCTGTTGAGTACATGTCCATCTATTTTTATACCTCGTCCACACAAAAATGCTTCAACACCAAAAACAAAATTAAATTGTTCTCAAAAATATTAAATGAATTCCAAAAAATCTGGAGCTGTTTCAAATGTATAAACATTTTCAGGAGTTGCTAATTTTTTTTGTTTTGTTTTTGTTTTAGGAGTTATTTTAGACAGCCTTGTATTTCGAACGCTATAATTACGCGAATTGTGGAGGTTACATACTTATTTTGCAACCGAATTATTGAATCGTTTGTATCTAAACAGTGAATGTCAATTGAATTTTTCATAAAAACAATAAAGCCCTCATCAGTTGCAAGCGAAGAAACATTTTCTATCGCTGGCAATTTCTGCACAAAATTGAGATGTCATTTAAATGACTATTCATTGAAGGCTTCAATCTTTTTTTTTAATTTTTTTGATAATAAAATATGTTTTTTTATTTTTAAATATTTGTTTCTTTTATTAACATATAACTTTCCTGCGCAATCGAACTGAGCCAAAACTGGAACGGTTTTGACAATTTGAAAACCGAAATCTAGTTTCTAAATACTGACATCTTTTCGCAAGTTGATTTGAATAAGTTTTTCACGCCAAAACGGCTGAACAGATCTGGTTTACTAAAAGGGGTCAAATCATAGTGCACGATGTTAATTGTGAGTCACAACCTTACATCAAGTTTTTGGCCCAACTTTGACATTTGACATTTCTTTGTTTGAGTGTTTGACAAATTCAACCATCTAGAGGTACACAATTGTGCAGCGCGTTAAGATTGTTAAAGCCTTTTACGAAAATGAGGCGTTTAAATCAAAATGGATTTCGTGCAAAAAGACAATGTTCTTCAGTGACGAGGCATATTTTCACCTCAGTGGATTCCTTAACAAGCATAATTGCCGCATTTGGGCAAATGATAATCCATGAGTGATTGTTAAAAAGCCGATGCATCCACAAAGAGTGACTGTTTGGTGCGGTTTATGAGCTTGCGGCGTCATCGAGCCATGCTACTTCGAAAATGAGGTCGGCCAAGCAGTTACAGTGAATCGCGAGATATTAACGGATTTCTTGTGGCCATAAATTGAGGATATGGACCTGGACGATATGTGGCTTCAACAGGATGGCGCCACTTGCCTTATAGTCAACAAAACAATGGCTCTTTTGCGCGAGAAATTTAATGGCCGTTTTATCTCACGTCGTGGCGATGTTAATTTGACCGCAACGATCATGTGATTTGACACCATTGGACTTCTTTCTTGGGGCATATTTAAAAGAAAAAGCGTACATCAATAAGTCAAGAATAAGCCGGGACCTAAATGATGAGATAATTCGGCACATTTACGACATTGAACCTCAATAATGTCTCAGAGTCATTGAAAATATGAACCATTGGATAGAGGTATGCCACCGAAACTGTGGCGAGCATTTGGCCAATATTTTGTTTTAAACACAATTGTCATAGATTTTTCTATCATAATAAAAAAATTAAAATAATTCTCTGAAAACAATTTGTTTTATTTACAATTAACATCGTGTGTAAAATATCTTCTGGTTAAAAAAAAAAAACTTGATTTGGCACAAATATGAGACTTTCTTAAATTTCAAAAAACATAAAAATTTATTAAACTGCTACCAAACGGACGAGGAGAGAGAAATTTAATTTTTAGAATGCACTTATTTCATTAAAATACATACATATAAAAGTAAACATCTTCAAACTTCACTAAAACTATTTGCTTTACGATGCAGCCAGTAATTTTTTTTAATCTAATGCCTCACAAGCTTATTGTGCGTGTTAATTATTTATTTAATTTTATTTTTCAAGTCATACACAAACAATGCAACAACAAAAAATAATGTATTACGAAAAATGTTGTTATTTATACGTGTGTGATCAAACACAATGCAAACATTAGCTGGTTCGATTGGTGGTGGACTGACTGACTGTCTCACTGCCTGTATAAAATGACAATGCAACAGTAAAAATTAAATAAAATTGTCAAACCCAAAAAATTCCTCAACACAAAGATGGAAGCATTACAAGAACAAGAGTCTAAAGCTTAACAAAAATTGCATCCATATGTATGATGGTGCCTGCTTCTAAAAATACTACATATTGTTGAGTGGCTACATGTGCTGCATATAAAATTACAGTAGTATTACAGCATGTTGTTAACAATAATAATAACAACAAGAACAACAACAACAACAACAGCAACTATTGCAATAGTATGTTTTTCAAATGATTTCAAGTGTTTAGGAAACATATTTTATGCGGCAGTGGCGGCATTTTCAACTTTGATAAATAATATTATATATTTATGTTATAAAAATGTTCATGAAGTATATATGTACATGTATGTACATGTACATATGTATATAAATTTATATGGATACATATATATATATAACGTAAAAATATTCGTTAACAAATTCCAAAAAAAAAATCATGAAAATGAAGAGATTATGATTCGAAGGTATTTCCAATTCGCATAATTTCCAATGATTTCAATATTGATTTGTAATAATTATTCATCAATTTGGAAGTTATCTTCAATATATTTATACAAGTACAGTTTTATGATTTTTTTGCTAGCAAAATAGATTTATATTAATATGCGATAAACTATTTATCGCTCGGAATATACCTGGCATCTGGAACGGGTGCAAACTTGCCAATATTCACCACATCTTATTTTTTATGAGAAAGTAATTATTTGAAGGCAAATAATGTTTTCATGTAAAATTAAAGGCCATCATTATAATTTGCCTCCAAGTTCGTGATAGTTAATGGTAACTTTAGTTAAAGTGAGCTTAAAAGTTATGTACATGTGAAACAAAATTTATATTTCGTAAAATGTGTCAATAAAGTTACGTTTGGTTCATATTTTAAACACTGTTAAGGACCTTTGGTTTATGTCTGTAAGAAAATGAAAAAAACATTTTATTGAAATTTTTTTATGTCAACGCTTAACGAAGACATTTTAAATATGAAACTTTCAAATGTTTAAGCCTTTAGTTAAAATTTAATGGTAAGATGAGGTTTTCTTTAGCTTTATCCACTTGCAACTTAAAATTTACTTATAATAAACGAAATATGGATGATATAAGTATTTAGGAACCAGACGCTCTTAATATTCTCGGAATAGAAATTCAGTGTGATGTTCGATAGACGAAGCACGTTTTTCAAGTATTCCAATGCCTCGGTCTGTTAAGATGGTATAAGTGAATCATCACTCCTTCTAATTTCTTTACTATTTATACCAACTATATCCGACCAAAAATGGAATGTAACACTCATGATATATGGGCCGGCGCTTCAAAGGCTATTTTGAAACTACTCGAACAAGTACAGCAAAGGGCGAAGAGTCTCATCGACAACAGTATCCGGCGCTATTGATGCACTGGAGCATCGACGCAACGTGGAGACTGTGTTCTGATGAAATCGGGGAATCTCTTTTGTTTGCGCACAACGTGTTCTTCATTAAGAGCACATCCATTTTTGGTTTATATGACAGTTAATCGCACTACGCATTACAGAGAAAATTCAGTATTTATTTGAACTGCTCGTATGTGGAACGAACTCCCTGCAGATGTCTTTCCTCTTACTCCAAGCATTTTTTTCGTATAAAGAGAAGTAACACTCAGGAAATGAATGCCTATTACTAAAGTGCTACTTCTTTTGTGAAATCGATAGTGTAGAGGACAGGTGGTGAAAATGAGAAGAGACAGAGAGGGAGATTAAACTCTTCTTACAACTCTGCTATTCCGCGTTTTTTTATAGCAGAGTTGCAGCGCCTCTGATGTTAAGAGGACGCATTAAGTTTCTTAAGCTGTACGTATAGCCATTTTATTAATTTTTTTTGCTTCGCTGACGATTCTGCTAACATTACCGACCAAGGAGGGAGCCGTAGTAGAATAGCGTAGAATAGTAGCAATCGTTGCCGATACTGTTGAGTGACCAGTACTATGCCTTCGTCACTTAAACAGTCCAACCAGAATTAACACAACGACACACTAACGTATACCAAACCAAAAAAAAAAAAAAAATATCATGATGTTGATGACTTGTCCTGAACAGGGATCGAATCCAGGTTCTCAGTCATACATTGCTTTGTGGTCAATGCGTTAACTACTTCAGCCAACAGCATGAAGAAGTTCAAATCGAATATACACAAATACACTTCCCTCTATCCTTCTTTCCACAACCTATTTTCTCATTACTGGGGCAATGCATTGTACGAGTAGGGACAATCCCCTGAGTACTTGTCTAATTGAAGAAAATATATCAAGTATGCGGAGAGGCCAAGCTGATCATATTGACCAAACTTTAATAAATGTTAAAAGAAACAAAAAGCTTGATAATAAATGAAAAGCTTAAGGAAGCTTAAAGTGGAAGTGTCCTGTTGAAAGCATAATGCTTTCAAGCAAGAAGACATTTCAATAGACCGAATAAATATAATATTGCAAATCGGCTGAATGATCGTTTCTATAGAGGAATATATTTAGTATTCCTAGACGGAAATCCGTATTCTAAGAAGCTGCAGTATACAGAAATTAATGTGAATTATTAATTCTGTTTTATTAATATTTTCTTCCATCTAAAAAGGATATTCATGTCAATATTCTGTGTATTCTACCCAGGAAAAATAAAACTAGTTACAGAAATTGCTCCACATTCTTCAGGCAAAAAACAAGGTGGTTTTTCTTGTTTATGAATTTGGTAGGTGCAAGCAGTACAAGATCATGTGATAAACTGATCAACCTCGATTATTCAGTCATTCAATTATTAATAACAACTGCAAACTTAAATTTGTTGCAATCATTTGTCATGAAAGTCTGTTAAAACTTAAGCGTATGTGACATAGAGCAAATAAGTCTTTTTTATTCTTGGCGTGTTGTGTATACTCGCGTGTATTAGAATACAGTCAAGGTCAAAAGTTTTCACACCCAGTGTAAGTAAATACAACATTTAAAATTTTTTCATAGCTTAATAACAAGCCCCTAATTAAGAATGATATTAAGATAAACTTTACATGGACTTACAAATTGATTTGAAATTAAAATTGTGTGTGAGTCACAAGTCATTGCTTTGATTCTGCCCAATTGGGATTATAGAATTGCGGGTAACTTCGTTATAAAAAAAACATCATAAACAATTTCTCGAACTAGGTTTTCTAAGTCACACTGCAGTCTCTTTCAAAATATACTTGGGCATGGCTTAAAATAAAATATATGTTAGGGGCGTTCCTTAAGTGCTTCCTGTCTTTAAATTTAAATAAAACAAAGTGTGTATAATATCTCATTCAACTTGATTATTCAGCTGAAATGCCTGTTGATGCTATTAATATGGAATATATTAATGTGAAAATATCCGCCGTAACTTTGCTCGATGACGTGCAACCAAAATGTCAGGTTTTCCCTGACTGTGGCGCATAAATTAGGCTGAATTTGACCGATGGTATGTGTTATGTTGGATTTGAGGGCACTATAGTTTGTGGTTTATTCGCTTAGACATGACTTAGATCTCGGTAGCTAGTTTACATCACATATACGGTGAGATAACTATGCCTTCAAATCGCTCGGGCAGAATGTCTAATGTTAAATGAGTTGTGTGGACATTTAACACCGTCCTGTTAAAGCCACGTATTGTTGGTGCCCATTTCACCCAACTCCAACCAAAAGAAGTTAGTAATTATCGAGCTGTAGCAATCGCCCTTGATGGTGACGGCCTGACCCAAAATCGTTCTAAAAAAAATATGGACCGATGACGCCGCCAGTCCAAAATCCACACTAAACATTGATTTTTTTGGAATGCATTTAATGCTGTCGGGTCTCATGTGAATCGCAAATTCGACAATTTTGTTTGTCGACGTATCCACTTATCTAGACATGGCCCTCATCGCTGAAAATGATTTTTTTGTTGTGAAAATTAGAATCAATTTCCAACCATTTAGCGAATACATGTCGTTTTTCGTTGTCGTTTGCATTCAGCTCCTCTGTCAGTTAAATATTATACGGGTGCAGACCCAAGTCTCGGACAAAAAGTTACAGTCCGCGGAAGGCCAATTCCTTGTGAGCGACGTGAAACTGCCTGCCTAGAATTTTCCGGCACACACTCACTGACAAGCATAGTGGGTTTATTGATCCCTTTGATTTCAATAAGTCACGTAGGGTCTCTACAAATGATCTCCAATCGCCTCTATTTGGGACTATGGCTTTTTGCCATCCAGCTTTTTGCTACATATTAAACTGCTACTTCTTGCGCCGGCGCTTCATCGGCCATCAGTATTACAAATTACACAATCTGTTGATCGTTTAAGATTATGACCATAGTAGATCGGGTTTTGATTCGATCTTGTTCAAATTAAGCATAAAAAATATGTTTCGTTTTTAATTGTGAACATCCATTTTTTAGTTTAATGACAATTTAATTTTAACTCTATTTTCCAAATGTAACAATAATTCCTTCATCCTGAATATTTTCCTATCGTTCGGATTACATTTCAAATCCTCAAATGTTGATTTAATTGCACGTAGTGTTTGTGATGTGTGCAAATGGTTTTAAAATTTAAATTTTTTTTATTTATGTTTGAAGCAATAGAAATAAGAAATAAATTAAAATGTATTTGGAGCAAAAATTTTGCAAATATCAATGACAAAAGACAACGAATTTGATTTCTAATAACAAAAAGCCACTGAATTTAACTAACGCAATGTAAGTGGCAAGATTTGCATGAATTCATGTGTAGATTATCAACAGAAATAGTTGATTTTTAAGTTCAATTGAAAATATTATGTATGTTATTTGTTTGTTATTGGATTTTATGTTTTTCTGTAATTTTCAAAACTAAAAAAAGTTCACATAAAATATAAAATTTACATATTAGTTATGGTGCATAAATAACAAATTGTTATTAATTACACTCAATTTCAGTCAACTTCATTTAACAAATCTTTAAGTGTTCATTATCTGTTCTTTGAAAGTGAACAAAAAATATGAAAATTTAACTAAAGAAACCACATTTTTATAACTTATGAGTTTATAATTGGCTCGACAAGTAATAAATTAAAAGTACGCCACTTGTTGGACTTTATGAACACCAAATAAATTTTATTATTTATGCAATAATTTTTAATTAAAAAATATCTTCTTAAAATGAGTTTTGTTCTGTTTTGTCAAAATACCTTTAACCATAGTGCATATCAGCAGGGGAAAGACATTCAATTATTTCATAATTAACAAATTTCTTCAGTCCAATCACATAATAATAAATAAAAAATGTTAAATCTATGTTTTGCTGTAGTCAAAGTGATTGATATTAATAATGTATTTATTTAGCTTTGACTTTTTGGATAAAAAATTAATTATTTATTAAAATGGATGAGCCCTAACACTTTAGTTTAAATTTAATATTGTACTCGTATATATAAGATCTTTTGGGTAGAATATGAATCATATTTGGTCTTAAGAGCTTGATTCTAAATTTATGCAATAAATAAAAAAAATTAAAAAATTTGTTCGAAAATTTTCTAAATCCTTTAAGAAAATCAAACACTAAGCAATTGAAATTATTTCGACCACAAAATTTTATATTTCTACGTATAAAAATAATTTTAATAATCAACAAACAGAATTGCAGAATTCAGTGTGAACATCAGATTGAGGCAGTTCAAGAGCTGCCACTGTCTGGTGCACTTTGTAACCCAGCGACATTATTGGGCCATACTTCTTCAAGGGCGATGAAAATCATAACGTAATAGTCAAGAGACCAAGGTAGTGTGCGACTTTTTCCATAAAATGGAAGAAGTGGACTAGGTTGGCATGTGGTTTCAACAAGACGGCGCCACATGCCACACCGCACCCGATAATATGGATCTATTATGAGGTGTGTTTGGTAAACAGTCCATAGGCCGAAAAGATTATGCGATTTGATCAAACTAAACTATATATGGCGATATGTAAAATATCTTGTGTACAAGAACAAGCCAGCTACAATTCCAGCCCTGGAAGACAACATTACAGCAGATATTGGTTAGAGAGCGGCCGAAATGCTGGAAAAAGTATGCCGAAATTAGAGCTCGCGGATGGACCACCAACGGCGTAGCTGCAGCCAACATTTACATGAAATAATCTAATCGCCTTAAATAAATATTTCATTCTCTTTACAAATATTCTGTTTTTTTAATTTTCAAAATCCAAATAGTTAAAAATTCGCCCGTTACAACATTTCAATAACTTTTATATTATTCAATTCTCTCTCTCTCTCTCTCTCTCTCTCTCTCTGGAAAATTTAAAAGTGTTGATTACATATGTGCATTATTGATGAATTCCTGTTTGATCCTTTATTACTATTATCCTTTATTTAGTATTAGTAAATGTAATTAGAAAATGTAATATTTTTTGTGACGATTTTGAGGATTATTCATTCAAAATTTTACGATTTGACTATAATTTATATCATGAATACCAATAAAAATATTCCAGTTAAATTTTCAAGGAACGATTTAAATAACGCAATATTATTGTATTAACAAATTATGCATAAATTTCTGCGAAAGAGTTTCACAATCGCTGAGCGTTAATACGAAAACAGCAAAAATTATAACAAAATTCTTTGGATAAACATATATAACTTTTGATTTCTTACTTAAGATGGTACAAAAGTCTTAGCGTTTCAGATCGCCATATTAATTTGGTTTTGTAAATGTGGCTGATAAAAATTATATAATTCCAGTCGCTATACGAGCGGCGGCTTCATTAATGAAAATAAAGTCTACGGCGGCTGTAAGTCGGCTCACATGAATTAAAACTCTGGCACTTGCCACTGGGTAAATTACCTGTGTCCACCAATGTGCAGCCATTTTAATTAATGATCTCCTCCTCCAAGTGTCGTGTAAAAAACACTTTATCTACATAAAAGTTTCAAGTATTTTATTTACCTGTTATTAATTATTTTAAAATTTATTTTGCAAATAAGTATGTGAATGTATAACAAGTAACCTTGATCTGCTTAAAAGCACAACGAAATTATATTGAATTTTATAATACAACAATAAATAAGTTAATTATGATGTTGGTATTCAATTCAAGAATACAATGTGACAATAACAAATAACAAATAGATAACAAGAAATTGTTCCCAATTTAACGAAACGAAAATGATTGAATTTCAAAAGCAAAAGGATTTTGAATTACATAACAAACGCACAATTGAAATAATTTCGCAAAAGAGAAAAATAAATAAAAATAAAATTAATATTTATGAATTTTACCGAGTAACGAAATTGATAAAAAAAAATATTTCATGTCTTAACAATTTGCAATGTGAACTGAACAACGAAACGTATTTGCATTATAAAAACGTGTAAATTTTTAGAAAACAGGGGCGTATTTTTAATGAAGAAAAAAATTTATATATACGAGTATTTAAGCACGCATGTGTATATATGTATGTATATTGAGAAACGTTTTCAAATGTATATAAGTATATTTGATATACATATTTATGTATATATGAAAAACTAATGGGTGTCGACAATGAATACTTGCGGTGGTTAGACAAAAACTGTGTCAAATAAAAGCAAGAAAAAATTTTTATAAATTTTTGAAAGGAATTTTGTGTTGCTGAAAAAAATTCAACCACTTTTTCAAAAAACAAGCTTTACGCCGGTCATACATTATAATATTGTTAGAAAAGCAATTAAACGCATACAAACTATTTGAGCAGTGATTACAGAAGCTGTAACAACTTTAATAATTAATAATTAATTTGCTAACAAAATTTTGGCTACTAACAAAAATAACACACACACACAGCCATACATACAAACAAGTTAAATAATGTTAAAGTAAAGTTTATTTGAAATGGAAACGGAATAATAGCGATGATAACAGTAGGCAACAAAAAACTATTTATAATAAATAATAACAGAATTCTAATGATTTATATACGTAGAGAGGCTCCAAAAATATACACATACATACGTATAGCGGCATTTTGAAAGTTTGCGTCTATCCATCATTTTATAGGGATTTTATCTTAAACCCCTTTGTGAATCAGCCGAAGAAATTTTGTAGCCCTACAGTTTAGACGCATTTTCGTGGCACATTTTAACACTGTAACTCTTCGCGCTATGGGTATTTTTCATTTACTTCTCTGAAGAGGTGCAAATTCCTCCTTCTAAAAAGCAACGTAGCGGGTTAAAATGCTTCACAAAAATAGTTGTCATAAAATTGTGGAGTAAATAACTTGAGACTTAAAATATGTCTAAGGCTTAATTTCGTACTTTTTAGGTACAAAGTGTTTTCAGAAATTTTATAGGAAACACTACGAGGAAAATTTTTGTGAAACATTTTGACCCTCTACTATATATAATTTACCCTCTGTATAATTTTCAACGCTTAGAATAAGTAGTTAAATAAAAAAAATATTGATAATATATCTATATTTTTTGACCTTTTTTTATAACAATTTGGTTAATATAATAGTCAAGCTTAAGGTCTTATTTTATTGTTAAACTTGTCTATCATCGAAAACGTGTTAATGTTTCCCCATCTGGTAGTCAAGTTTACTTTACCTATAATTTCTAAACATGAAACACATTAAAAGTAAATGAACATTATTATTTAAGAATGTCGGATGAGACTCGAACTAGACTCCTTAGAGGAAAATTTTGTTTAGGTAGATTTTTTTATAAAAAATCTAAGAGGGCTTTCAAATATTTTATTAAATAATATTTAAATATTGAATATAGAATGTTTGCGAACTGCTTAAAGTTCACTGACGATTTGGTTTAGCGACAAATGAAATGTTGGCATATGAACAGCTAAAGGCACAACAAACAAAACATTTTGTATTTAAATATATGAAACGACATAGACCGCTCCTTGTAGGAGTTAAAAGGCACAAATATATATAGAAATACCTTTAAAAAATTTATGTAAATAAAACATTTTACAATGTTCAATTCAAAAATTTCCTTAAAATTTTTGAAAAATTAATTGTGGTGATATCAGGACTATTTTTTCATTTAATAAAATTTGTTCATACGAATATGACATGATTTAAGAAGTAAATTATACTTGCAATTGTTAGGAAATATAAATTTCATTAAAACTATAATATAAAATTGTTTTGATTATAACAATTCTTGTGAAAAATTGTTAGAAAAATGACAAGCAGTGGCATGACAGAAATATTATTAAGTATCAAAAATTTTATATTAAATAACTTCATTAGTGAAAACCTTAGAAGGCAAAGACAACATTTTAAGCTTTATCGAACTAATATTCGATACAAGTTTAGCAAACTTAATCGTTTATTTTCAACGAGTTGCTTTTCGATATTATTTCAAAAATTTAAACCAGATTGTTAGAAATACAATTTTCGTTTTTTGATTTTGCAATAAAGGAGACAATAAAGGTGGTGGCCAATTTTCTAGTGACATAAAATGAAAAAACCAAATTAGTTTATATTATTTGAAATAAGAAAAACTTATGGGGAACTAAAAACCAAGAGTATAATCGCTGTACAGCTAAAAAAAAACTTTAACGAATTTCTTGAAATTTTTGCTTTAGTAATTTGTGTAGTTCCTTTGTGTCGACTCATAAATTGCCTTTTTATTTTTGCTATTGACTTATAGTTTAAGTGTTTTTTTGTACTTGTCTTTTGCACCTTTAAATTATTGTCATTTACTCGAATTTAACATTTGCTACATGTATTTTTATTTTGATTTTTTATTCAGATGTTATAGTTGCTGCCGCCAGTTCATACGCATTTTTGGAATGTGCCCGACGCTAGTTTCGCTTTAAGTTGAACGTTTGTTTCGTTTGTTATCAAGTGCACCGCACCATAAATTGGCAGGAGAATTGTGGTGGGCAGTTGGTACATGGCACATTCGTAATGCTTCATTAAGTCATTTTTATATGAGTATTTCCTTTTGTCTGCTATAAATAAATTTTCCAAAAGAAAAATTTTATTCAATTTTTGTTTTCATTTTGGTTTTATTTTCCACTCGAAACCAATTTTTCTTGTTTTTGTCGTTTTGGTTTCAAAAACTCCTTTCATTCTTCGGAAAAATAGAAAATATTTGTGAATTTGTTATGCTGCCATGATTGGTATTGTTTTTATGATTTGAATCAAAGTTTCAATTGGCATACGATAAGAAAAATTATTTCAATTGGTTTAGTATTTCAAATTAAAACGGAATGATAAATGTTTATTGGTATTGATAAATGTTTGATTACATCAAAAAACATTTAAAAGATTTGAAATTAGATTAAAATGCAGGCATTAGCCAGAACTACATTGGCCATTGCATTTTCTTATAAAAGTTATAAGCTGAACTGGCGCATACTGAAGTGTGGCAATTCCCTTATATATACTACAGGGCTAGATTTATCCTATTGGTAAACTGGACTGTGTCACTGATCTGTTAACCTATGTGAAAAGTTCTGTCTAGTTGTAAAGAACTATGATTTATAAAACTTTTATAAAATAAGTACAGTGCAAATTGTAGTTGAAGAAATTTTTAGGTAAAATCAGCCACATTCGGAAAATTTGCAATATCTCCATCTTACAATAACAGATCTTCAAAATATATTCTAAACATATTTTTAATTACTTTTTTATATTTTATAAAAATAAAATAAAAAAACAATTCTAAATAATTTTCTATTTTAAACATGTTCGCAAAACGAAACAAATCACATCTCTCTTAAATAAGAAAAGAACATTTTAGTTCGACGAAATTTGTAATTTTTCTTCGATGAAAAAAAAAATCTCAAATGAAAAAGATCTTTACTTCATGAGAAAAACACTCTCTGCCTATTGCAAATTATACTTTGAAATAATTTAACCATATCGGGTGATTTCTTAATCATTTGAATTTTGAAATTTAAAAAAAGAAACAGAAAATTTTCAAAAATTAATGAAATATTTATTTGGGGTGATAAATGAATGCCTTCCATTTACTTTTTAAAGATTATTTCATGTAGATGTTGGCCGTGGCCACGCCGTAGGTGTTACATCCGGGAGCTCTAATTTCTCCATACTTTTTTCAGCATTACGGTCGGTATCTCACTAATGGCAGTTGAAATTTTGTCTTCCAGGTTAAAAATTGTGGCTGTATACGATAGACTTCACATATACCAAAAAAAAAAAAAAAAATAGCCCAGTTGGTTCAAGTCCCATAATCTTAGTGGATAGTGGACCAGCTTACTAAACTCGCATTATAATAGGTCCATGATATCGCGTGCCGTGTGATATGTGGCACCGCCTTGTTGAAACCACACGCCAACTTAGTCCAGTTCTTGCATTTTAAGCAAAAAAAGTCAATAGTCACTGCACGGTACCTTGCTCCATTGACTCTAATATAGCGATTTTCATCGTTCTTGGAGGTCCAATGATGCCGTCGGCATATAAACCGGACCAAGCAGTACATCAGGGTGCATTGGCAGCTCTTGAACTGCCCCTGGCTGCTCTTCAAATCAAATTCGGCAATTTTGTTAGTTGACGTACCAATTGGGTATGAAATTTTAATAATAAAATTCACTGATTTGTGGGCGTTGCGCTCGTTGGTCTATTGATGGTAAATGGCATACCGTACTAAGCATTTTGGGCATATTTTTTTACACTGCATACGCTAGACGACTGACATTGATCTACATTTACCCATCTGAAGGAAACAGATTACGGACTTTAAAAATAGTCTAGCGAGTGAAAATAGGGTTTTTGAGCCAAAATATGTAAAAAAGTAATTTATTATTTTAACAAAACATATTCCCTCTTATTATGATTGTCGCGCCGACGTCACATTAAGTCGACAGTAAAAAAAGACACCAAGGCAATAATTAACTGATATTGATGGCCAATTGTAATTTTATAAGCCATAGTAGTAGTAATATCCTGTCAATAATATTTAATAGTTCTCGATAACGATGATATGACGTCGAAGTCGACAATCATAATAAGGGCAATTGTTTGTTTTGGCTTTAGCTATTCATATGCGGACTTTTATTATTTATTTATTATTTTAAAGTAGAATAAATTGTTTTTGAAAAGTTATGAATTCATTTTCTGATGGTAAATTTTATAAAATTTTCCATTAAATAAAATCAAAAGTATAATAAGGAAACAGGAATTCTCTTTATTCGAATAAATGGATTAGTTAAATATTAACTCGATTGCATGCACATCACTAGCAATTTTTTTATTTAGTCTTTTTTTCATATTTCGTATGAATTTCATATGAATTTTATGGTACATTTTGAATTAGTCGTACAATTGAAATTATGTTTGTACTAAGCAATTTTTTCATGAAATTTGTTGCATGCCACTTTTTCTATGTGCCAATATATAGCAGAGTTAAGCAGTTGGAATAAAAAATGTTGTAAGAAACCTTATGGAATTTCATATGAAGCCAGTTTTGTTAACCCGTTTGCTTTAATATCGCTCCCATTAACGAATAAAACAAATTGGATGCAACAAATTTCATGAAAAAATTCATAGTGTCCCTATTGTGAATTTCATCATTAATATTAAAATATATTTGTCGCTCTTTTTCGATTTACAGATTTCCCTCAATAATTTTTTAAGGAGTCGTTCTCACAACCACTTTCGTGTTAAGCAGTTCACTTTACATCCTACGGCTCCCAATCGTTTTGTATAAATTCGCATTGAAAAATTTTTTTAAACTAAAAATAATTTAATAAATACATTATATAATGATTGGAATATTGTTAGTTAAAACTTAATTTTTTTTATATCAATTACAAAATTATTAATAAATACTCATGTATGGAGAACGTTGTGATTTCATTGACACAACGCCCTTTTTATCTTAAGCATGTACCTCATTTTCAATTCGAGTTGTGATTTTTCCTTAAATAATCCTTTATCCCCTTTCCATTTCAAATTGTAATTAAGCCAGGTTTCCAATAAACTTGATTAATTTATTTACTTTCAATAGATATATCCATATCAGATTTAAACAACTCCCAAAAGTTCTCGCTATGTACGTATATAAGTCCTACCAATGTAAACTGGACTAACCATATTAATTCAAATAAGAACTAAGTTATTTTATATTAACATTAAGTTATTCGAAACTATTCTTGAAATTGGGTATCAAAGCTTCTTTATGACTAGAGTGGAGTCCGTTGACTTAAATATGCTGGACCAAAGATAAAAACTTTCACCGTCATGTCGTCGGCTAAGAAGTTGAAAGGATTAACAATGCAGTCGCTTGAAACAAAACTAGTATTGAAAATGTAATGAAAAGTCATTCCAAAGGATATATTGTCCCCCTAAAACTTTAAGGAGTTGCATTATTATATTGTGTTTTCTATAATTCTAATATTCCTGGCTCCGTTAATAGTAGTGATGAAATATTTTGCATTAGAGTAAGAACCGCCAGCTTAAATCAAACACAGGATGTTCATTATATTTGGGCCGATATGCCTGACCAAAGATAAGATCGATATACATACATACTGCAACGCTCATATCCTCGGGCAGAAAGTTCGAAGGAATAGAGAAAGTCTTTTGAAATAGAAATATGTAATATTGATATTATGGTGATCATTGATGTAAAAATGTCATTCTAGATATTGCATTACTCCCTCTAGAATCGCAGCTGTTTGCCCCGGAATATCGAAGAATTACATAATTTTCCTTTGTTGTCTATAATTCAGATATTTCTGTTTTTGGATTATTGGTGGAAATATAATATTTAGAAATTTTGTATCATAAATTCTTACTCGCTGAGTCGCAAGAACAAAAGCCCATGCTACTAAAAAACAGTAATTTTCATTTAAATAAAAGTAATCAATCAATTAATCAATAGTGTACTTAATAGAACTAGAGTATCATTCAAGCCCTTTAGCCCGCAATATATCACATTATAGAGGCCACACTCTTCTGCGAAGGAGGGACAAGGGAAAGATGTGATGTCAATGAAAGAAGAAGCGGAGGAATTGATTTTTTTTTCTTCTGACGATGGCTGGACTTAAATAGTTGATCATTTTAGAGATTATATATGAATACTTCAGTTAAAAATTCAATTGAAGTTTCAATAAATAATAATAGTTTGTAGAAAACAAATAATAATCAAATTAACAAATGTATTATCCATATGTCATTGGATCAGACTATTGAAGGGCAATTTTCAAAAGATTGTCTGTCCGCAAATTATGCGTAATATATATTTGTATCAATATTGCCTGTTTGCTCTTATATTTATGTTAGTTTTTTTCCCTTTTAGAGGAAAATTCGGGTGGCCAAAGTTTGTGTTCGGTTGATTCCTAGGGGATTTTGCTATTTGATTGAATGTTGCAAAATCTTAAAGTTAATCAATTCACAGAAAAATTCAATGATTCCCTAATGTTTTTATTTGGGAGCATCAAATTCAACATCAATTTAAAAAGTTTTTTCTTATTAAGGCAAGTTCAAGTAAGTAAACACAAGACACTTTAGAAATATTGCAAATGCAACTTTTTGCTCACCAAAAAAATCTAGGACATATACCTAATATCAATTCTTGTAGAAAAAAACCTGAAAAATGTAGAGCCAGAAATTACAGCTTTTATTGATGAACATTGTGGCGTCAACGCCAGTGACCAGCTTGATGCCTTGTCCATAAAATTCAGCGAACAATCGAAGCTTTGATAAATATTCAACTTCACCGAATGAAACGCGTTGCTCTTGCATTCTTTCAAAAACTTTAAAAATTTAGATGTTTTCACACCATTATTTTGGTGGCGGTATCATTCAGCAAATGAAAATTGATTCAAAGTCGCCTATTTAATATAAAATTGCTATCTAAACTTTTCCATTTGGATGGAAGGTGAAATATTAAAAATTTTAAATAAACTTTTAATTTTAATTTTTTTGTGGAAAAAATAAAATGACCTGAAAACACTGATTTCAAATTCGATATCAATTACAAAATCTTTAATATTCACTCACTCATACAAAAGGCTTACAACTGCATATTTGGCTGTGGTTAATTCATTTGTAATTTTATGACGCAATGTATGAATTTTATATAATTTTTTAAATAAATATTTGAAAATATCCGGTATAGTAAATAGTTTATCTTAATTCAAGTAAAATAGCAAATTTCAAATTTTGCCAAGTTGCCTTTAGTCATAGTCCTTGTGAGTTCTTCACATCCTTAGCCATAGTAGTAATAACAATTTCCCTTTCTGCTTCTTACGATGACTAATAATAGAGAAAAATATAACAATAGTTCGAAAGAGACATTAATAACCCTCAAACTTACGCGATTTGTTAATGCAGCTGTCTAAGTTCATTTTGCATGCATTTGGATACTCTGCCACGGTACCATTCACAAACATCACACAATAGGGATCCGTATAATCCTCATGGCACACATACCCACATACATAAGTGTTAATAACTCTTGCACTAGCAAACGTCAAAGTTAAAAGGATTAAGCACCAAGAAACTACAAACTTTAGCAGAAAATTCATCTTAGTTCTCAACTGTACTAACGCGGGTATTAGAAACTATTAATTACTAATTTTTAGAATTAGATTTTATATACTCGCATTACAACGGACTCAAAACAGATGCCAATTTTTATTTGCAGTTAATTAAAGTGCCTTTGTTGTTTTTGCTGTTGTTGATTGATGCAAAACTATGAAGATGATTTAACTGGAATGTCTTATATTTAAATGATGAGCAAATAAATAATTTGTTATAAAGTGGTACTAAATGGTGCATGCAAATGCATGGTAATTTTCTTAGACACTATTCAATAATAAGCCAACAGCAATTTTGGACTTGGAATGTCGCAAACAATTTAAGATTTTGCGCATAGTTGCCCTTTGGCCGACCAGAGGAATATTTTCCTCTATGGTACTTCCTATGCCGTGTTCTGTTTATAAAGATTTTCCGCATAGTGAACGAGTTCTTCTCTCTATGGTATTTCGAACAGCGCGCGTACTTTCACAAATACTTTTTTTTTTGCGTAGGCGGCCTTTATTCGGTCCTATTTTTCAGTTTGAGACAATTTTTAATTTTTCAGGTTAGGGACATTTTTAATATTTTCGGTTTAGGGCAAAGGCTGCTGGAGGACAGTAATTTTCGGGGGAAAAATCGGTGTTCGTGGTAATAACAAGACGGCAATAGTAATATCTCAGGCTATTTTTTTAACTTTAGCTCTAGTCCAGACTAGAATTATAAGCTGACAATATTCTGAATACCTGCAGCCATCGAACAAGCAGATGAAATAGTCTGTGCTGGATCCACGTTGTATGTTCTCAGTGCAGTGTCAGTTGCAAGAGCGTTTAACGCAATCTCGTGTACTACCTTCAAAGACTTGGTGCAAGAAAATAATGTGCACAATTTGTGCACAAATTGGCACAAAACATTAAATTTGGCTGACTTGTTGGTCATACCATGACCTTCACCCTTATATTATGTGAAATCAATTTGACAACAGTGTTGGCTCCAATTTAAAAAAAAGACACGGGTTTATAAAATTTTAGACAACGTTATGTTTCGAATCAATGTACCGATTTAGATGAAATTTATGGAACTTGTCGCAGCTTTAAAAATCTGTAGAAGTGACTGAATTTAGAAAAACAATTTGATAAGAATTTTTAATTATTTTATAAAAACACTTTTTGGAATTTTGCGACAACTATGTCCCTCAAATTAATAACCCGATTTCGATCACAATTTCGGCATTTGGGGCGATTTATCAAATTGAGAAAAATTACCGAATCTATAGAATCGATTTTACAAGAATTCTCAGAATTTACATTCTCAGAATATATATTTTCCAAAAAGTTTTCGCTAACGATTTTTCCCTAACGAAGCGATTGATTTTAGTGAAATTGAAAGGAATCCATGATGTTTCTCATTGTAAAGAACTGATTAGATTTTCGAGTCGATGGAAGCTGCGGCTTGAAACGTAATCAATTCATAACATCAACAATATTGACTCAATTTACGCGACATCTGAGTCCAGCCAGTTCAATCTCCAATAATAAGTTATCTGTTACAGCCATGTGGACGTTTTCTTACAAGAAATCAGAATAGTTTTCTAAATCCTCAAAATGCTGACATTTGATAAAAGTTCAATTGTGGAAAATTGGAATTGAAACAGAGAATTTGCATTGTTTGATAGCGGCATTTTGAAAATATATAAATTTGAATAGTTAAGCAAGGGAATCAATAAATTTTTTAGCATATAATAACCCTGTGAAAAGGAGCTAAGAACTCATGAAAATGCTGAGATAAGGATTAAGTAGAATGATTTTAATATGGGCTCGTCATTGCAGGATACAATAAAGATAGCAACCCCATCATCAGACTAGGATGCAGTAGACTAATCATTTGCTCATTAACGAAACCTCAAACAATATATATGGAGGCCCTATGGTCCTTATAGGATCAATGAGAACATATACATATACTTATATAATGAATAAAAATAACACTTTCATGAGTAGTTTTAATGAGTTTTCAATTGCTTAAATTGTTTTTAAATGAATAAATTTCGTGTTGATTTAAATAAATATTCAATAGACTTAATTATGTTTATTTTCGTTTAGGCTCTACTAAATTTATTTCGTTGATATTTCCTACATCTTTCTCTATAGAGATGATGGGTCACTGAGCGAAAGTTATCTTTGCTAGAAGGGTACCAAGAACGATTAAATTAATTATTTTTATTATTCTTGAAGGGTACAAAGTACTCTGCCGAAGAGACGAGCGAAGGCGATTGCTAAGTACGGCATTCTTCGAAATAATAATAATTTGCGAGCATGTACTAGACAACCTGTTGGACTTATTGGAGATTGATCTAGGCAGCCTGGCTAGAAATCTCAACATGGTTGGGAGACTATTCTCCAGTTGATTTTTGTGAAAATGGAGCCACTTCATTATATTTGATTTCCTTGTAGACAACTACTATGCATGGAGGTATTTTTCAGTTTATTTCAACCATAAATATTCTATTAACTTTGAGAGCAAATTATTATGTTTTAAATTCTTTTTAGAGCTTTAATATTAAGTAGTTGAACGTGAGTCATAAAATTGTTTTCAGAAATTTCTGTTATTGACCTTCAAAAAGTACACGAGAAAAAGTATTGAACAATATTCATCTGGAATGTAAATTTATTGACTATATACTTATATAAGCATTTGTGTGTACTTTTTAATTAGTAATAACAATCGCTTCTCAGTTAGAGCTGTTCTACAGTTTTATTTTAATTAAAATAAAATACAATTTCACGATACAATATGGGTATTCACATCCATCACAAATATTAAGTTAATTTGAAAAATTCCATATATTTTTTTTAACATTTCCAAATTTCTTTGTTGTGGCTTTGGCTGTTTATGGGCCGATATTTCATTAGTAGCCAAACCAAATCATCAGTATATAAAAACCTAAAACAACAACAGAATATTTGGGTACAATCCCGACAAATTTCAATACTACGTTTTTTTATAAATACTGATAGTTAATAAAAGGGACGTATTGTTTTCTTAAGGCATCATTCCATAAAACGAAATGCTTTCACATGATTAAAACTTTTATGAAAGATACTGGTAGTTGGTTTGATGTGGGAATTTTTCCATACAAATTTTGAACGTTTAGTCATGAAGTCGACTGACTTTTCGTTTTAAATTAGTTTTATTTAAATTTGTCTTTTTAGATAATTCAAAAATGCATTGCACTTTGCAAATCTGAAGTAATTTCTATCGCTATCGCTGATTAGGAATAATACTTCAAGGATTTTTAAAAATTTCTGCAATATTTTGATTAATACCTTCTCGATATTTTTTGTAATATTTTCTTTGAATAATATTTTATTAACTTTTAATAAAATAATATAATTATCAGTACCAATAAGATAAAACATGTACGTTTTTCGTTTCCAAAGACTTCTGTTCGGAAATAAGTTGTGTGGCATGGCTGAATATATCGCCCTTGGAATTTTACAACAACATTTGTATCAAATACTGAACTCCATTAATATTTTTTAACTATGTGTTAAAAAATTGCTGTTGAGATGAAAGCAAATACCACTTTTTGTTTGTCTGAATCAAACAATAGAAAATTACGCCCTTTTTGTATATTTAGAACTCATGTACAAGTACTACAAGTTAATAAGAAGCAAAGAAAAAAGTTTTCAGTATTTAAAATAATTTACTAGCAAACGGAGGGAATAAAGACGGAGATAAAAAAATAAAAATGTTGTTAGTGTTAATATTTTGCATTTTTATATCAGCAAATTATATGGCAGATACTAAACATATTAATTGTAATGCACAAATAAAATGTTCTACAGTTGAAGACATCGTCTGGGCTACGGACAACAAGCAGTGTTATTTGTTTAGAAATCCTTGTATTTTTTCCAGAGAAGTGTGCAATAGGAAGGAACAAGAGCAGGAGGGTAAAGACCTATAATTTATTTTCTTATAATTTTATTATATATTATTTTTTATTTCTTAGAATTAAAAAATGTTACTAGAGAAGAATGCCAAAAATATTGCTATGATATGTGTACCGCTGATTTTGCACCAGTGTGTGGCGATTATGTTGATGGCCAAAAAACTTTTTCCAATATGTGTGAATTTTATAACTACAGCTGCCATAATAATAAGTGTAAGTAGGAACAAATATGCAAAGATAAAAAATTATTTAATCCTTGATCGACCCAAATATATTAATGTGCAAACTCAAAAAAAGAATTTTAAGATCCGAAATTAATTTAATTTAATATTAATATGTAAAAAGTTTATTATTTTAGTAATTAAAATATTCAAGATTGCCTATTTGGCTCTTTTCTGGATAGATTTAGTATTTTATTTCCACCTTCATAAAAATAAACAAATTATATCAAGACAACTTTTTAAATAATTTACTTTGAGTAATTATGTCAAATTAAAGTTTTTAACTGCATTTTTCACAAGTCAGACGATAGAAAATGTACATGGAAAACATCAGCCTTTCAATGAATAATTTCTTTTTTCAAATCGGCTGTATGTGTTGGACTTGTGGTTTTTTTCACAGTTTTAACAAAGTTCAAGATTATTTTCTAATACTTCCTTTAAATAAATAAAATCTTTATTTTTCGTTCGTTAATAAATTTTTAGGAGATAGAAAAATTTGAACTAATTTGCACCCACGCATTTATTAAATAGATGACCATTATGATCTCATTAACTCAATTAAATAGAAAAATTTTAAGTTTAAGTTAAACTTTAAAAACTTCTTCATATTTTTTCAGCTTATATATTTCAACATTTTGGGGAATGCATCCAAGCAGTTCCAGCTTAAGATGAAGAGAACTTTGCCTAATTTTTTATATTTTTAATTTTTTTATGAAGCACCAATCCAATTAAATTTTAAATCAAAACTTTATTGAGCAAAACATTCATCAAATGGGGTGATATTTATTTAGTCATCATAAGCAAATGCTAAAATTGTTTTATTAAAATAATTGTTCTGTTTGAATAACGTTCCGTATGCCTTGTCAATTTTGGTATCGACATAGTCGACATACCGAGAGGACTGACTATTCGCAGTGTGGTTTGAGTTCACTAGTTCAGACAAAAATGAACGCAAGATCGGTCAAAAACATCCCCGCTGTACATGAGAGGGTAATGGAGAATCCGAGGCCATCAAATTCGCTTCGCCCACAAGAACTCGTTCTGTCGCAGTTCAGCTTGGCGAATTTAGCGTCGTGACTTGGCCCTGCAACAGTATAAAATTCAACTGAACCAGGAGCTGAAAGCAAGCGACTGTCGACAACGGCGTGTGTTTGCTTAATGGGGCCTGGAGGAGTTGGAAACTGACCCTAATTTTTTAAAAAAATCATCTTCAGCGATAAAGCCTTATTCTGGATGAATGTTTACATCAACAAAGAAAATTGGCGAGATTTCAATGAGAGTACATCCCAAAATAAAAAAAACTGTGTTGAGTGAGGATTTTAGGCTGGTGGATTTATCGCCAGCGACGACACGACGTGCCCACACAGCTCATGCCACATTGGACACACTGCACGAGCGATTTAAGGGCATGATCATCTCACGTGCGATCGAAATTGTGCAAATTTTTATTTTATTTTGCTGGTCTAAACAAATAAGCCACAAGCCAGAGCTGCCCTCGAAGACAATATAACCCATGTCGACGATCAAATTTAGTATGATTTACACGCCAGAGTCAATGAAAAGTGGACATTTCAGATGCACGCTGTGATATTTTGTCCATAATGGCAGGAACATTCCTTTAAAATTGATTTAAAAAAATTTATTGATATCTCGCAAAATTTATTTTATTTAAATTCTCTTGTTTTTCTTTTCAAGCTTAATTTAAAGAAAAAAATCCTACACACAAATTGTATGAAATTAATTCAACAACTACTAATCCCTATTGAAAAATCCTTTGCTGTATTTATGTATTTATTACACTGGATTTATAATACGCAATTTTTCATGAAATTTGTTGCATGCAACTTCTCTTAATCGCTGAAGCTAACGGGATAACAGATCTTACGATTTGTTAAAACATTTTTTATTCCAACTATTTCAGTCCACTTCAAACAGATGAAGATTCATACAACGAATTTCATGAAAAAAATCTTATTGTAAATGCAATTTATTTAAATATTCATGTAGGATTTTTTATAAACTTTTTTTACAAACATTTAAAAAATTTATTGTTTTTTACTGGCTTGGGATTTGGTTTGAAAAAGCATTCAAATAATAAATATTTTAAATACATAGTTCTTTTTTAAAATATGTATGTCGAATAATGAATTTAATAAATATTGGAAATCGTTTTAAACTTGAATTTAGTGTATATCCTTTTTTTTGTTGGTGTAGGTAAACAAAAAAGAGACACCTTCGATTTATGGTATATTTAACAATTGCAAGCCATTGCGATTCAAGACGCATCAAACACTGACAAATATTTATGGAGTCTAAAGTTTAATATCATAAGATACTTCTTCATATGAGTACTGCTTTCAACAGCGGTACTTTTTTGATTTAAATCTCTAAAACTCTGATTATTTTATAAGTCTAAGGAATGGCCTCTAATGAAATCTAGATATTTTATTATATCTTAGTACCACTTTCACCTCAAATATTGTACGGCATATGCCTCTTCGTTACCCACTTGAAGTAAAGGAGTTTTGAAAATAAATACCTGAAAGAAAAGAATGTTTAACATTAATGGTTTTAATCTGCATAAATATTTATATTGATAGAATATTTAATTAAGAACATTATGAGGATTAGTATACAATAATATTAATACAATGACTTATTCTTTTTCATTTTATTAAAGCCAAAGGGTGTAAGTGAACAAAATTTATTGAAGAACTTTTTATACGTCCAATAAAATCCTACCTTTAACTAACGTCAAATTAAACTTTTCATGTCTACGACAGAGGAAATTATACATTTATTAAATATTGTATTTTCATTGGTTTAATAAAAATAGTTTTTCTCCTCCAACGACATCTCTCGATATTGTGGCGAAATATTTCAAAGGAAGTAAATTTAAATAAGCAATTCTCTGGTGCTTGAATAAATACTTAATTAAAGAATTTTTTTTTAATTTCGCTTAACACTTAAAGAAAAGCTATTTCAATGAATATCGGTTTCTTATATTTCATTAAATTTAGTTTTATCAAATATATTTATATATAAAATTAAATATTTTTTAACTACCAAAATCTTTAAGACACAATTAAAGTTGTAATTTTTGTTATTTGGATTGAATTGGTTTCCAATTTAGCATTGTAATTCATTTTGTTTTTTTAAATTTCATTGGCAAATGGTGTAATGTTATGGCTTGCGTGCTGCCTGCTGCCTACTGTCTGTCATTATTTTCGTCAATGCTGCAGTTTCTTGTTAGTATTTTTAAGAACATTAAATTAAATAAAGTAGTAGCCACATTTAATTAAGATGAAATTTTTAAATAACCTTCGTTGCTTTTGTGCAGGAGTTAAAAAGAAAAAAAAAAAACAGAAAAATAAACTTAATTAATCAATAAAGTATTGATACCCTATAGTATGCGGCTTTAACAGATTTACTTAAACTTAAGTGATTTGTGCTGTTTATAAAGAGAAATAAAGTCCCCTTATCTGTGGTGATAGATAGAAAATTCTTATCAAACTCAAAATTATTACTTGCAAATGGTACTAATTTTAGAATGGCATTATTTGTTCGATTAAATCTTAAAGGACAAGAAGTTATGTAAAGCTGTTAGGCCAAATAAGACAACATTCTCCACAATTGAATTAAAATAAAAACTTATTTAATTCACTATTCGCTTTATATTTTCCAAAATTACTATTTAGAATTTCATTGTTTGTTGTTTGATTAGCTAAATATATGCCCGCATTTCATTTTCGCTAGCGAAATCATCAATACTCTTCAGCCAAAAAGTATTTAAACTCATATTAAGCGTTATTTTCAAGAGCTTTCGGACTTGATAAAAAAATATATAAAATTTTTAAAAATGTATGAATTCTTTATTTAAGTCGATAGAACGATCTATATTATTCAATGTTTAAAGCTGAATTCAAATTGTCTATACTTTGGGTCCAACTTTGGCATACTCCTCCAACATAACGCCCGGTATTTTACGAATAAATTCTTCAATATTGGCTTCCATTGTGTCAGCAATGGCGAGCTTGTCCCTGTGGACATGAACATTAACATAGTCCCACAAAAAATAGTCTAAATTCGTTAAATCGCATGATCTAGGGGCCAAATTGACCGGCCTCAAACGTGAAATAAGCGGTTCACCGAACTCGCCTCTTAATTGGGCCATTGTTACGCTTTCTATGTAGCATCTGGCATCGTCTTGTTGAAACAACATGTCAGCCAAGTACAGCTCTTCTATTTTGGGTAAAAAAAAATAATTTTGTAATCATCGCACGGTAGCGCTTGCCTTTCACAGTAACGTTTCTGCCTTCGTCTTCTTTGAAAAATTACGGTCTAATGATGCCACCGGCCCATAATCCACACCAAACAGTGCATTTATCGGGATGCAATGTGTTTGGCTGCTCCTGACACCAAATACGGCTTGTTTTCGCTTGTTCAAGTATTCATTCAACCAGAAATGAAATTGGTCGCTGAGCACAATTTTCCAATAAAAAAGTGGACGATGAACTTTCTTAACCGACCGTGAATTTTGATAATAAAATTCCATAATTTGCAAGCGTTGTTCATTTGTGAGTAGATTCTTGGTTAAATTATAGACCAAACTGAACATGTTACACGAAAATAGCTGAGCGGCCAAAAACAATGTTGACAAAAAGAAAGTTTGCTAAAAAATCACCCTTTACTTATACAAAAATATGTAATAATAATATGTAATAAATTTTTAATTAATTATTTTGGAGAATATCTCAAACTTCTTAAGGTTCACTGGCGATTTGATTTAGCGACTAATGAAACGTCGAACTGTGAACAGCTAAAGCCACAAGAAATAAATTTGACAAAGTTCTAAAAAAGTATTAAAAAAATGTAACAATTTTATAGCTCACTGTAGGGCAGTATGTATGCGACTTGATCTTTTTTTCAACGCATTGTATTCACTTTGCTGAAATACACATGTGGTAGTTCTGCTACATTATTCGACTTTTTATAAATCATTATGTGAATAATTGTTGTTATGGCACCTAAAATAACTTACTTTGGTTTTTGGTGCATTCAGTTGATAAATTTTTAATTGTAGCGGAATTTTACCAGTTTTGATGAGAAAAAGACAACAAAGTTGGTTTTAATAAAAAAAAAAAAATAATAATTGAAAATGCTTGATTTTATAAGTCACATGATGTTAGTCAAACTAAATATTTTCTTAAGGTTAAGATACGTATAATTTTAAATCGATTATATGCACCAACAGATAAACGATATTTTTTTTGTTGCAAATTTATACAAGATTATGATTTCATTGCTACAGAATTAAAACTAATTTTATTCCAACAAAATCAACGGAAGTTCTAATGACCTTTTTTGGTTTTAGTTGGTTTTAGCTTAAGCCGAAAAGATTATATAAAATAGATCTGACTATTAGAAGCAAATAAAAGTCATTCTATGAATTTGTACACTAGTCACTTTTGCTAAAATAGTGTTCAAATGTTTGTTAATAATTTGTTGCAAATGGAAGTCATTTCCTGATGTCATATTAAACGATTTATAGTTGCTTAAAAACACAAGTTATTGTCTAGTGTAAATGACTTATATCTGCACAATTGTTAGACTAATTTAAAAACAGCTTTAAATTAATTATACTCGTATCATGAAAGTAATTATTGATTACATTCAGTAATTTGTTTAATAACTTTAATAATTAATATCAAAAAGTTGTTGTATAAACACGGATGTAGCGTGATTTTATTTATTTGCTTCTTCAAATCTATGTTTTGACAATTTTTTTTATATTTGAAGTAAATTATTGCAGTTGGTGTATTTTATTTTATATAAAGAAATAGTTTGACATGCAAAAGTTTGGCTCCCTGTGTTGTTGTTGGCTTTAAGGTATGTTACTTAAGTCTTTCGTTTCATAAGCCGTTCGCTTACACACATGGATGTATAAAGTTTAACAATCGTGATATTTAAAAATTAATTAGTTGATATGTTTTCATTAAGATGTTTAAATATTTATTTAGATTTTTTTTTTAAGTTATTTTTAAAAATAACTGAAAGCTTATGCTGGCATTTAGTTTTGAGACTATGAGACTTATTTATGTGCTTCTGTGGTTTCTTGTTCGGTTTCCACTACGAAACGCAGAGCCTTTAATAATAATGTCTTTCATAATAAAAGAATGGTTTCTATTCTGGCAGAAGACAAAACGAAAATGTGTAAAAGTCATAGAAAAATTTTTCTTAATATAATAACAATGATGTGTGTGAAGATAAATATGCCGAGCTAAATGTGTTTCGACGTAAAAGCTTACGTTAGGATATATTAAGCTCAAAGTTAAATATGTGTTACATATCAGCTAGAAATTTTGTAACTTTCTCTGAGGCGATATCCTTAGTTGCCACTTATCCGCACCATATGAAAAATGAAAACATAGGTCTGCACTATTCCACAATATTAGTTTGATTTCTCTTTAGTTTCTCTTTTTAAGTTCTGGCAAAAATTAGATCACTCAATTCTGTTATGGAAGAACTATGATGAATTATTATCAATTATAGCATTTTTATGCTCATTCCAGCAATACATGATTGAATCAATAAATTTATTCTTACTGAAGTAGTGTTGGAACATTTCCTTTTTAGCTGGAGTATTTTTATGTTTACCATTGTATTACCATTCTTAGTATAGTGTTCAAAATGATTGTTTTAACAATATTGTCGAAATTGTTTTTTTTTTAATAAATTTGTTGTTACGAGTACTTTTGAATGTGTCGAAAAAATTAGTATGAAAAATTATAAAAAGTGAAACTTCAAAAACAAAGATATAGAAAAGCTCTTCAGGGAAAATATAAAATATAATGACAAAAAGGACATACATAATTGCAAAGGATACGCATGAGGGTGTTTATATATTTATTGTGCAAATTGTTTGCTTATAAGCATGTGCACAAATGTGTAACAAATAAAAATGTATAGAATTAAAATAATTTATTTTCTTTATATTATTGTAATGAGAATAGTAACATAGTTCTAACAAACATCACAATATGTTTATTGTGAATATAATAAAATGTTTGTTGGAATCATTAAAGTAACCATCAACAATAGCTTGAAATTATGATTGCATCAACTATGTTTCTTCTTTGCGTACAAAACAGGAAGTTTTTTGGCCAACCGATAGTCATTTATGATAAGTGTCGTTGCTCTGCAATGAAATGATTTAGAAAAAAATATATTATTAATTTCTCAAAGTTGTTCGGCATTTTTTTCCTTATTTTCCTAATTAATGGAGTAGCCTCTTAGTTTAGTAGCTAGTGTACTAGAATGATTATCTAAGGGTCATAGGACCAATTACCGTCGAGAATTTCGGATGTATTTGCAGAATAACCAAAACGTTTCACAGCTTGAGCTTGTCAAAGAAAATATTAACCATAATGGTTGAAGTCTACTGTCGAGTTGACATTATAAACAACTTAACTCATAATAAATAAAAATTTTTTTGAATTAATTTATTTGATTTAAAAGTTGATTTTCTTATTTCAGAGATTTATTGTGTTTTTTGTATATCGATATTTCATTGATGCTAACCAAATCATCAGTGAAATGTAGTCAGTTTGGAAGCTATCAGACTCTAATATTTATGCAAAAACCAACAAATACAAAATGAGAATTCTATCATATATGAAAACTATAAAATATATAATAGAATAGGTTTAGAATGTCTTAATATAAACTGCAAAATAAACAATTTATATTCGATATAAATTTATTTAAAAAGGCCCCATGCTTCTTATAGGATCAATGGAAACATTTATAGATACGACTTTTTATATATTTTTATTCCACTCTGTCTAATTTTATAGGCGCCCTTTGGGTGCAAGTGGTTGTATTTATTATCGGGACAATGAAAAAAAATCATATCGAGCACAAATTGTTTGTTGTGCAGTTTGTCTTAAAATATTTTAAAATTATATATGATTATATATTCGGTAATTTTTATATATGAAGCAATTCTCATAGTTTGAATCCTTAAAAAACGATGAAGTTCATTTATGATTTGGTTGGCACCAATAAAATACCGATCTATGATCATCTAAGCCCACAGCAAATTGCACTAATTTTTTGAATAATAATTTTTGAGAACATTATCTCGATAAATTTCAATAATAGTTAATTTCTTTTTGAAAAATATATAACGGGCATGGATAGTATTTTAATGGATATCATTGCATACCACTTATATATAACTTTTTTGCGGAAGATTATATGAAACATTTTTATGAAACGTGTTGGTTAAAATGAGGTTTCACCTAAATAGTATGGATACATAATGCCTTTGCAACAGATTTTCATACTTTTAAAATTATTTCTTAATTTTTTTCAGTGCACTTCTTAAAAAGAAAAGATTTCCCATTTTTTAAGCAACCATGGTATAAAAGCGTAGGCCCAGCAATAATGAAAAATGTGAGAGTTATGCAAATAACTTATTTGGCAATAAAACGTATGTAATGGTATATACTGAGAACCCAAAACGTTTAAGTCTATAAGGTTACATGTATTTCATTCAATATAAATATTATCTGCGTATACTACAGCACTACGCATTTACGACATTCTTATGTTTTACCACTATTTAATCTAGTTCCATTGCGGTTAGTTGGCTGCTTTTTTAACATCGTACACATTTTATTCCCAATTTTTTTTTCTGTACACTGAACAATAAACATAGAAATTTAATAATACCATTTTTTATGTGAAGCTTAGATTCATAGAATAAAAAAATTTACTTCTAATGATTATTCAACTATAGATCTTAATTGAATATTTTGGCCAAAAACAAATTTTTCTATTACGATTTCAACTATTGTTTTTTTATATACTCAAATAAATAATAAATATTAAGTTTGAAAAAAAAATGCAAAATCTGTGGCAAAAAGATCAACGTACGAGCATCTATTTATTACAATGAAATCTAATATTTATTTTCAGTTGCTGTCATTTTATTACTTGTACGCTAAATATAATAACTTTCAAAGATGTGATAATAGAAAAAAAAACACCATCATATACTTCAACACAAAAATACATAGTTTTACCCTGAGATATCTATACAATTATAATATATTTTTTAATTTAAATGAAATAAAACCAGCAACAATATGATGGTATGCACATTTAAATAGTGAATTTTGAGGACTGGGACTACAAGACACAAGATAATTTCACTTCACTAGGAGAATCGTTTTTGACTCCGCCCTAAATATGAAACGGTATAGTTTTGAATCTAATGGCGTTTTCATTTTTGAAAAATTATTACCACAAAAATAGGGTACACATTTAAGATGCCTTTTTTAAGCTGAAAATAGAACAAATATAGTTGCTTGATGTTTATGTGCAGAGACAGCCAGATTCTATGGTAGGAGTCGAACTCACGACCTTTAGACTACTAGTCTAATACACTATCTAATAGTCAACGAAGGCACCCAAATTTGTCTTTGATGTTTCAAATATGGAATAATAGGTGTGCACCACAACTCAAGCGATTTACAAGATCAAATTATAATATCACTAATCATTTAAAATGATCAAATGGACTTTTGATTTTCATCAGATGTCGAATATGTTTGCAAAAATTCATTAATTATGAAATATTTAAGGCCCATATATTAATATTTATAAGTTTTTAATATTAAAATTTATCATTTTTAGATATTCTCCCCAACGAATTTGTAAAACAATTAGAGTTGTTTTGTTTGTTATGACTTTAGCTGTTCACATGCCGACATTTCGTTGGTCGCTACACCAAATCGTCAGTGAAGTTTTAGCAATTTGAAACCATTCACTCTCACAAGTTTATGCCAAACAAATCATATACAATATGAGAATTCTCTACGCCAATTATATTCTCCAGACATTTGATTTATTTCAGTCTTTAGACACTCTTATTCATGATTAACTTGAAACAAAAAAATTTATTATAATAGTAACCGTAAATTGAAAATATGCTTCAATTCAGAAAAACAAGGCAGAAATTATACAAAAAATTCATTTTTCGTATTCACAAAAACCAAATTCTAATATTAATCCAAGTACTACGAGAATTTGTCTCTCTTGTAGTTGTTCTTTTGTTTGTTTGTCAGTTTAGAAACCACAGCTTGATTTGTTGTTGATCTGCTGATTATTGTTGCCATCAGCTGTTGTGCGTATCCATTGCAGTGCTGCTCGCAAAATATTGTTGCAGCATTATAACAGCAACTCGCGTCGTTTTCAACCGCTCTTAACTGGTTCTTGTTTACAAAAAAAAAACACTGTGTAGATATTGGAAAGATTTCGTTTTCGTTTTGCGTGTGTTATTTTCCAATTTTTTTTTTTTTAATATTATTTTATTTCAAATGTCTAAGCTAAAGTCTAGACTTGTGACTGAACAGCAAGTGTCGTTATGTATGTTGAAGAGCTATACAAGTTTAGTTTTTGCAGTGACGTCACGAATGTTGCAACAAGTTTAATTTAATTATTTTTAATTTTTTTATATCGATTGGAGTGCAGTCGGAGAGATTACTGAAATGTCAAACCGAAAGTTTTCAGAACTAAAACGAAATAAAATTAAAAGTATTATAGAAAAAGCAGTATAAGAAAATAAAACTGAGTTTGGAAAATTCTGCTGCCAAAATTCTGATTTTACTTGAGAATTACACAAGACAGGTAGAGATCTGAGGCGTATCGAAGTGGACAGTCTCCAATATTTCAAAACCTTGTTTTAAATCAGATCCTATTCAAGTTGAATGAATATGATATGGCAAAAATTATTTATAAAGAGATTTTATTAAGCGCTTCTTATATTTAAATTTTAATTCAAAACATGTGTATAATATATTTTTTCATTTGAAAGACCTATCGATGCCATTATGTATGGAGTACAAAATCGTCTAAATGTCTGAATTTTACCGATGAGATAATTTATGTTGTCTTTGAAGGCTGCTTTCATTTGTGGCATGTAGCATAAGTTCCTAAGATTTAATATAATTTTTAATAAACATTAAGGAAACCAGCTTCACATATATATTTTAAATTAATTATACAAAATAATACTCAATATTGAAATTTATTATTCGGGATATTCTCTCCAACTAATCGTTAATAAAATAAAATAGACTCACGTTGAGTATAATTGTTTGTTGTGTTGTTTATATAAAAGCATTCTAAGCCTAATATGATTACGTATTTTGTTATTATTCATATATAATATTGAATTCTCATATTATATTTGATAAGTATGGCATAAACATTCAAGGTTGATTGCTTTTCAACTGCTTAAAGTTCACTGACTATTTGGTTTAGCGACCAATGAAATGTCGGCTAAAGCCACAACAAACAATGCATTATACAAAATTACATTTAAAGATGTTATTTCCTGTAGAAACAGCTTTCAGCAAAATAAACAAAGTCTATTCTCAGATGAAATTTGGCCTTTTGAAAATGCATAGCAATAAATTTCGAGCCTAAATGTAAAATTTACCATTTTATGACGATCTCTTTCTAAAAAAATTTTTTCATACTCTTCCAAAGAGAAAAAATAAAATAAAGAGTTCTTTAAAAAGCAAAAATTTCACAGGAAATGGTAATCAATACTGAAAGGAATATAATTTTTTCTATTAAAACGATGAACAAATGAAAAAACTAGAAAATTATTTAAAATTTTTTCCGAAAAGAAAACTCCACGCAACTCAAAGCTATAAAAAAAACCCAAAATTTTTCGTAATGGTATGGGTGAGCAATTTACTTACATAGAAAATACTAGAAAATACTTGCGCATAAATAGAAAAACTATTAAATCATTAAAGCAATTTTTATGCTAGAATTTGAAACTCAACTGCATCAATTGAATTTCAAGTGCTTCTTTAAAATGTAATACCAAACATTTATTATATCATACATTAGTACATGCGATTGTTTGATATTAAAAAAAATTTACATAATTTGAAAGTAAAACCAAAAACTCAAAATAAACTTTAAATTTTTTTCCTTTTACTCAATTTTCAGACAAGTCACAGTGAAACTCCAACTCATCATATGATAAACACGATCATGCTGCCGCTACCACAACGTCGGCAACAAAAATCTACAGCATCTTATCAATTCACAAAAGCTTTGAAAACTGCAGCAAAACGATACCAACAATAACGCATACACATACATACATATTTACATACATTTCTGTAGAATACATAGTGAACAAACTAAACCAAATGAAACACAACTGAATGATAAAAACGAAAGCGTTAACGTTAACGCTTAAGGCGACAATGACAACCAGCAGAGGCACTGTTAACAATTTTTTTTTTGGTGGGTAAGCCAAACGTTGATGGCAGGCTTGAACATTAAACGTTTGTTGTCTGCACAAGAGACCGTTTGTTTTTTTCGTTAAAATTTTTCGAATTTTGGTTTTTCCTCAACGCCAATTGGCCCAAGTAATCAGTTAATTGTTGGACATACAACGTAAATGTTGTAAAACGCGCATAACAAAACGGTAAAAATATAAGTTAGTGAAAGAAAAATCACAAAGAGTATGGATTTGAATTTAAAATATTAAAGAAATTAGAGAATGTCTTAATGGATATAACAAATAAAATGCTGATAAGCATGACTTAAATTCAAATACAAATTGCCAAAATAAGTAGTTAAGAATATAATAAAAAGAAAACGGATGTTGCATTCATAATGTATCAGTGAGTGAATGTATGAATGAATTTCTTTGAACATTTCATTGTAAACCGCACAGAAGAATCACACACTTGCAGTTGTGCACAGATATTTCTGCTGGTTTTCATATTTCTTGCAACCACAAGGGAAAGTGTTACAAATCGTTTCGATTTTATTATTGTTTTGATGTCAATGCTTTCGAAGAAAGTTTTAAATAAGTTCTTAGAACAAAGAAAGTTTAAATAAATTGATGAAGTATTAATAAAAAGCAAACAAATTTCTAAATATAAAGTGTGCGATAAACAAAAGACTTAAGACACAAACATTTTAATGGTGAATCATTTTGTTGTTGTTGTTGTTGTTTTGTTGCAAAGAGTATTAAAGGTGTTCTTTCTTCTGAAACATTGAAAACAAACCATCCAGTGCTAAAATAAAAATTCATAAAAAAATTTAATAGTTCAGTGGAAACTTATACAAACTAACATTTATTTTCCTGCATGCCATAATTGGATTATACTTGCTGCTATTTCCTTTTCGCTTATTATTACGTGTTATTGTTGTCATTGTTATTTGCAACGGAAAGCTTCGCATACAACAAGTATCTTTATTTGATAAAAGAAGTCATTAACGGAAAATTGCCATTTGTTAAATTTATTGTAACAAAATGATTTTAAGGTAAGTTGCCTGTCTGCTATTTTTTAAAATGGCTTTTACATATATTTTTATTTTACTTTATCTACTTACGAGCAGTTTATTACAAGTGGTTTATTTTTAAAGGTTTTTTGTGACATTTATACTGCGTCTCTGTAATTTTTGTGATCATTAAAACTTTTTTAAATGGTGGCAGTTAAGATTCTTGTTTGTTTAACTATCAAGCAATAGCTAAACTTAAATAGAAATAGAAACCATTACAAAATGTTTTAGTGTTTAGTCAAGTCTTGCCTCACTTCCCTTTTTAAGGCGTCTAATCACTTACGTGTAAACGTTAATATTTGAAAGAGTCTTGGAATGCAGTTTTAAAATTTATTGCTAACTTTTTTTTTAATACAAGATCTCTAGGGAAGTAAGTGTTTTAGGAGAATTTACTTTTTTAGAAAAAACGGGAGGATATAAGGGGCCAAATCGTTTATAGAATTGAATGAATTTAATGCTGAATTTTAACAATATTACCTGAAAAAATTAATCGATTATACAAAATATAATCGAAATAATCGAAATTATAGACCAAAAATTCTGAAAATTATTCCTGAAAAATTATTATTTGTTTAAAAATTTGTTTTATTTATTTTATATATTTTGCCATTAGGGAAATGCTAAAATTAAATTTACAATTTCTTTAATATTTAGTATTGAAATTTATCAGTAGTGTACAAAAAAAATATTTATTGGAAAATCAACTTTGTTTTTTTTTTTGACTTTAGCTGCTCATATGGCGATAAATGAAAGTTTTCAAAACATTCAAAAACAATATGGCGATTGTCTATCGTATATGAATATTACAATAAATATCATCAAAAAACTATACATAAAAAATATCAAATTGAATCGGAATTAAATAAAAAAATATATTAATTTATAGTAAAAAACTGTGTTTTTCTTCTCACAGGATTTGTTTGAATTTTGCACGATTTTCTATCAAATTTAATTTATAAGCAGGTCGATTTAGGCTATGCGCCATCTTCGGAAGAAGAAAAAGTTTACTGAAGTTGGCTATCATTTGAAATTGGTCTATTTACTAAACAAATTTAATGTGGGATGACAGAAAATTGTTCCAAAAGTATGGTAAAATTTACCTAAAGCTAATTTATTAAATAATAGGAAAAGCTTAAGAAGTTCCATGAAATTGGCAATAGTTTCTTTGTATTTTTATCTTTATAAAGAGAAGTGTCATTCAAGTAATTAATACCTACTACTTAAACTTTTAATTTTTTTTTTTTTGCGAAAAGTATAGTAAAGGAGAGGGGACAGGTGTTGAAAATGTGGGAGAAAGATCTTAATTCTTACGCAACTCTCCTATTACTCGAGAAGATAACTTTTGTATGGGTATGTTGCAGCGCTTCTAGTGTTGAGTAGACGCTGATTGAGTAGACGATGATCCCGCTAGCATCAGCGACGAAAGGCGGTGGGGTAGCGCTGTGATATGCATCAGCATAGAGGATTACCAATCACTGCCGGTAAATGTTTGGTAATCAGTGCTATGCCTTCATAACTTAAATAGTAAAACACAATGCCATACTAATAAACATCAGAAAAATGTATGATGCTGATGACTTGACCTGAATAGGGATCGAAACCAAATTCTCACTCCTAAGTTGCTTTGTAGTTCAATGTATGTACAATACCAAGAAGACATTTGCTTAAGAAAAATTACCCAAAGGGGAAGAAAATTTACATAAAATTAGTCCTGCATGATAGAGATCAACAATATTATATTAAAAAAATCTTAGAATTTGATACGATGATAGGCTAGAAGGGAACAGTTAGAGAACTAGGTGCCCTTTGGTACGCATTCGATCTTCAGAACTTTTTTTTGCTACGAGTAGTATAGTAATTCGAGCTCCTGGAATATTTTGGATCATTTAAACTTCTATTTTTGATGTATGGCAATTCCACATCAAAGGTTTTTGGTTCTTATTTTAAGCTTTAAAGCGTTAATTAGTATAACTAAGACAAAACAGTGACAATACACATTAGTACATACTTACATATGTATGTAGAGTGAAAACGATAAATATTAATAAATATTGTTTCATATTCAAAAGACTAAATGTAATAAGAACTAACAATTAAATACTATAGCAAAGAATTAGTGGTGCGTGTTATTATTTTGTATAATTTTTCTAAATCAAATGTCACTTTTTTTATGGAATGGAAATCTTCATATTGATTAGTATACTTATTACAATTTTTAATTGCCTAAAACATTTTTAAATAATTGATTCTTTCAAATAACTGCTCCCCAACTGTTATTAAAACCGTTATAAATATTTAATTAGCACAAATACATGAAATTCTTCTTGGCCTTTTTTCCCCATTATAAACAAACACAAATATTTATTTATTGTTGCTGTGCTTCTCTCTTTTTTGTTTATTTTTGTTTTTCTATTTTATTTTATAGTGTCGTTTTAAATTAAATATTAACATAAGAATGTCAAGACAAGAGACACAAATATTACAACTCTACACAATTCTAACCATAATTTGCTCTATTGAAGTTTTGCTGAGACTTTGTTGGTTGTCATTTGCAACTGTTGTTGTTTGTATGTTTTTAGCGGTCTTTTTTACTAGAACAATGTAATTTTTTCCATGTATGTACATCATTTGCTTAATAATGTATTTTAAAATCCCATTTATATTTTATTTAGTATATAATATATAATTTATGTATTAATTTATATATTATATAAATTCAACTCCTTCCTTTGCAGAACTATTTGGAGTATTTGCCTTGTATTAATGCATTAGTAAGAGTGTATTTAATATATTCATTAATATTCAGTCATTTAAAAATCGGGTTGAATGCACTTTTAATAGGTTGTCTAACTATAGAATTTTTAAACAGAACAGGCATGGAAATGAATGATTTTCATTCAAGTGGTATTGAACTTAAATTAAAAATCATAATCTAGACTAAAGAGAAGAATTTTTTCACATAAATTTTTAATTAAATTAATAAAGTGACATTTAAAAACATCTTCGGAGAGATGGTTAATATGATTTAATTTTAAAATTAAAAATAGTTTTGAACTTAAGGTGCTAAATATGCATTTATGTACGAGTACAATAAAAATAATATAATAATAATTGATCATTATGTGCAACGTAAAAACTTTCGAATAATTACACTCGATTTGTTTTTCTAACAACGTTTTAATTATATCCTCAAAGTTTCAACGGGACTGACTACCTTTAACATACTTATGGAAAGTTTTTGACTCCGTATTTAAATATTTATTTAATTAATTTCTGTGTAAATTTCAGTTGTATTTGAATGCAGTTTCAGATTATCATTCACATATTAAAACTGTTATTTAAGTGTTTTGAAAAGCAGTGGCAGTTCTACAAAGTTTCTAAGAAATCTTCCAGATCAGCTGACCAAAATCAGCTGTTTAATATAAATAAATAAATATTGCAGGAGACGATTATAATTTAAGTACAAAATTAAATTTATAAAATATATAATTTTTGCGAAATATAAAAAAAAAACTGTCGATGGCCACATAATATTTTCTCTACCAAACAAAAACAAATCATCATAATCACATGGTCAGTGAATTTAACTTAAATAGGCTCTAAATAAGCAACCTTGACTATTTAAGTACCACATAAATTTCGTATAAGAAGTACTAAAAAACTGAATTTCATATTTAAGTGAAAATTAAAGATAACTGATATTTAAATACGATGACAAAAACTGGCTATTAGCGTCTTTAAAATGTTTTTTTTTATAAAAACGCACTTTTTATTAATACGTACTTTTTCTATAAAAAATTAGTTTTTACTGGAAGGTACTTTTTTTAATTAAGATGTACTCATTTTACTAAGAGGTATTTTTTTTTATTAAATGGTACTTTTTTGTCAGAAAGTACTTTTTTATTAAATGGTACTTTTTATTAAAAGGTAATATTTTATTAAAAGATACTCTTTTTATTAAAAGTTACTTTTGGAATAAAAGATAATTTTTTAATAAAATGTACTTTTTGAATAAAAGGTACTTCTAGAAAAAAGGTACTTTTTGAATAAAAGAAACTTTTTGAACAAAATGTACTTTTTTATTAAAAGCTACCTTGTTTTATTAAAATGTAATTTTCTTTTAAAATATACTTTTTTATAAAGAGGTACTTTTTGAATACAAAGCACTTTTTGAGTAAAAGGTACTTTTTGTGTAAAAGGTGTTTTTTTGAATAAAAAGTACTTTTTTACTAAAAGATACTTTTTTACTAACATGTACATTTTTATTAAAAGGTGGTTTTTTTATTAAGAGACTCTTTTTTATTAAATGGTAATTTTTTATTGAGATCCTTTTTTCTTTGAAGGTACTTTTTATTTATACATATATACTTTTTTATTAAATGGTACTTTTTTAATTAAAAGCTTTTTTAATTACACCTTTTTGTTTTCTGAAAAAAAACCTCAGTTTGTTAATCAAATTATAACAAAAAAAATCGATTTATCGCTCTAATTCTGCGCTTATTGAATAACATTAAATTAATTTTTTTTCTCTTTGAAAATATATAACAAAATTTACACTTTTATTACAAGTGAAAACGTCTTTTGATCGATTTTGATATGCGGAGCCAAGAATTAGAGAAACAAAAATAGTTTAACAGTAAACCCGACTTGCAACAAACTAATAGGAACAACGAAATATATAAATATTGCTAGAAATATATTTGATTTTATTGTACATTATATTGATATTTACTTCAACGCACAAAACATATATATGGGTGCTATTGCTTTTCCTCATTTAAATAGTACTGAAGTGTCCATTCCTGACACAGAATGTTAATCAATAATGTATTTTTTGTTGTATTTTGAACAGTTTTATACAGTATGCGCAATAAATTGTTATACATACAATAGGTTTTTAGGTTGGTCTTTTCAACAAATTACATTACATTCTTTTTCTTCATTTGTTACATTTATTCATTTATAAATATCGTCATAATGATGTCTGTAAAAGGGAAACAATTGATATTTTTGTAGCAGATAAAATTAATGCAATGAATTCATGTAGCAAAAGTGAAATAATATGTGAAATTTTTTTCTATTATATTAACATGTGTATAATAATGAGAATGTTTTTATTTTCCAGTTAACAAAAGCACACACCCACAACTAACAAAAAAAGAAAATTTAAATGAAACTGTATTTTTATGAGAAACTAACTACTATTATGATGTGGAAATATTTTTAAAATATGAACGGAGAAAATAACTTTAAGCATAAGACGTTTTCAATTCATTTAAATTTTATTGACGCTTTACTGATAACTTGGCTTCAAAATAAGTACTAAAATTTCATATTATTTGAAGCAATTTGACTTAAACATTTTGTGTCTTCTTATGGTGTTTAAGTATAGGATTCATAATCGATTTGTCGTTTTGTATCACAAGTTGCCACAAATTATACAAATTATAATTTGATTTGTGTTACTAATTATTATCCAAATACTCTGCTCAAACACGATCGTTTATTGCACAATCAGGAAATTTATACAATTAAGTCCCTAATTGAATTCATTTTATCTACAAAAACTTCAATAATTTATAAGCAATTAGTACTTAATTGCATCATAAATATAGTAAAATTTCCCATGCAACCCCTTAAAGTATTTTCAGTGAAAAGAGAAAACAATAATATATAAAAATAGACCTCTTAGCAATATATTTGTTGTTAAATTTTTTTTCAAAAAATCGGTTTCATATACCCAATATAATTAAATTAACTTTTTTATAAAAATATTGAGACACAGTTCTTTGGTTAAAATATTTTCAACTGTTAAATGATCATCGAATGAGCTGGATTGGCTATTCGCCAATACTTAATTTTAATTTAGTGCCTCAATTAAAGTGCGTCTCCGAACTTATTATAATTAATTATAATTTGATGTGATGTACAGACAATATTAAGTAGGGAATATAGTACTTATTATGGAAAAACGTTATCGGGATGGGTTAAATTCCACTTTAAGATTCACTCATAAATGACTTTTTTTTTTTGCTTAATTCTGTTTTTATGCGGTAGATATGTTTCCATAAAATCTCCTTAAATTTTATGTAAAAAATAATTTATATATAGGATCCATCAAAAATGGACATTGGTTCCATTTAGAATTTAAATCGTTGATAAATACAAATTCGTCGCTTCTATCTATTATGCACAATTTGCATTTAAATCTAGGTGCCAGCTACTACACCAGGCCAAATTCCAACATACGCCCACAGTGTATATATTTACACGAAAACAAATTCCCATAAGGATACTGTGCACTTCTGAAAACTAGAATTTTTATCTATGGGCACGGTAATGCGTCAGAACAATTTACCCCACTACGCGTACAGCGTATTTTTTTTAATGATTATTGATGAAAAAGGTATGAGCAGTATGACATTTTATATTATTGCGGCTACGTGACAGCCGCAGATAAGCCTGCCTTAGGGCTTAGCCTCCCTCCCAAAAATAATTTGAGTCCACTCCCTAGAATTTTCGCTCTTTACGAAATTTCTAATAAATGACTAATTTTCATCTTCCTTAAAAGATTATAGCACCATCATCGAGAATTCTCAGAGTTTCCAAATCTCCTTAACACCCTCTAGAAACTTCAAAGTGGGATAATTTGATTGCTCTATATATCTGCGAAGGCAGCCACGTATATCTAAAGTAATCAGAAAAATCTGAAAACATTTACTTTCCCCCTGACACAGCCATCATCATGCCACATAACTCCACTCAAAAATAATAATGTGAAAATAAGATCAGGTCTCAAATTTCAGCCATTAATAGTACCGGGATCAAAGCGCAATAGCATTCGAAGAAGCTTTGAAATTTTTTTTCAATTAGACTAGTACTCAGTGGATGGCCCCTACTCATGCAATGCATTGTTCTAGTACAAGGAAAACAGGTTGTTGCAAGGAGAATAGCGGGAGTATAGTGTGGGCTTGAACCCTTCTATGATTGGAGTAACAGGAATGACTTCTGCAGGGTATTCGTTCCATAAACGAGCAGTTTAACTGAAGAATGAATTTTCTCTGTAATGCGTAGTATGATTCACTGTAATATCAATCACAAATTTATGTGACGTTAATGAAGAACGCGTTGTACGCAAATAACATCGGATTTTGGAAACAGTGAAACATGCCCCACATTGAGTCGATGATCCAGTGTGTCAATAGTGCTGGCTACACTGCTACTGTCACCCATGAGCTACTTCGCCCTTTCCTGTACGCGGTCGAGTAACTTCAAAACAGAATTTGAAACACCGTCCAATACATGAGGGTTGTATTCCATTTCCGGTCGAATATAGATGGTATAAGTAGTAAGATGATCAAAAGGAGTGAAGATTCACTTACAACTTCTTAAAAAACCGAGGGGCTGGAATGCTTATTTAGGGACTAGAAAAACATTTCCCGTCCATTGAACATCACACTGAATTTCCATGCCAAGAAAATTAAGGGTGTCTGATATCTAGAATCAGCTATACATCCTATAATGCTGAATATTCTTTTGTCGCCACCTGGGTACCATCTGATTTCTAGGCAACCGATTAACTTGAAGATGGACCAGTCGAGCATATTCTCTGTGGCTACCCGACTGTAAGAGATAATCTGTAAAGCTTTGTGAAAAAATGGGAGTTTCTATGGATTATGCTGGCTGTTAGCAGTCTATTCGTCTTAACAATGGTCCAAGTGAACTGTAGACGGGTACGCCAAAGTTAAGATGATCTATTTATTTGTAGCAGTCGGATTTTAAGGAGGTACCCCAAACAAAATTTTATTGGAGATACGTTATAAGGATTAGAGATCTGAATTCAAACTATTTTACTTATTTTTCCCATTTGAAAAATATTGTTTAACGTGTTAGAAACGTTGCTGCATTAATTAAAAATTCACATTTTGCATTTAAAAGTTTTCATTGAACAGAGAAATGCAAAATTAATGAGCTTGAACCTGATTAATGAATGATATTACTCATAAGTGAAATCAAAATTAATTAATTCGACCATAATCATTTAATTAAGCTAAAGACTAAAAATTCTAATATAAGCAAAAATTTTTTTAAAATAATTGTTCCGCTTGAATAAGCTTGAATACGGTCGATATTAATCCGAAAAGTTGATTTTATTAAAAAAAAAAAACGAAAATAAACAGTGATTTAAGGCCGCCTTTAATTGCTGAAGGTGTCAGCATTAAGTAAATGAATATTATTTTTCGTTTCATATTTTTTTCGAATTAATCTGCTGAAATCCTCACAAAATACAAAACGGAAGTCTTTCGTTATTAATATTATAATTCCCATGATTGTTGATTCACATAGTTCTCACATTAAATTTGCAAAAATGATTTACGATTAAATCTAAAACTTTAAACAAATTCTACTACGGCCTCAACTAAATAAATAAATTTTTAATAAATCATTTTGATTATTAGTTTATGTTTCTAATTTTCCTAGTCTTAGTTGCTTTGCATTTGTAGTGCTCATAGCAATTGCAAAAATTTATATAGAGTTAATAAAAATGATTATAATGTATTTAGACCAAGAGTATTAGAGACCAAGAGTTTATCTGAAAATTATTTTCAAATTATTTTCAATTACTCATACGAGAGTTTTTAAAAATTTTTATAATACATAAATTTATTTTTAGTCTCCAATGGGTACAACTAATAAAAGCACATCTGAAAAAATTATATATTTCGTGTATTGTAAATTCAGTTGTTGGTTTATGGACAGTTATTTTATTTATTTGTTGCCACTTACGGTTGCAGTTGTAGTAAGTGTTTCCACTTTGTGTCATGTTGATGATGTCTTATTTGCATACTTTGGATTTATTAATACAACGCGCGTGAGAAGTTCTTTTATATACGAAAAGAATTAGATTTGAATTAAACAGAAGTGCAATGACATTAGTTTTTTTATTCCTGTCGTAATTTTTACATCTACCTGCACACATTATATCTAAGAGACAAAATACTAATGTATATATAATACATAAGTGGTAAATTACAGCTCCCAGTCGGATCATAGGGCGGATCAATGACATTCATGGAACCACATAAAATTTTTTGTCAAGCTACGTGCAGCAGAATATGTGGCTGAAAATAACTAAAACAATTCCAAACATATTAAAATGCTGCATTATTTTGCCACATATTTAACCTAATTAATGTATTAATTAAGATCTAGAGTATTAATTTTGAGTTAAATTTCATAGTCCAATGAAATTTTTTCATAGTATTGCAAAGCTTAAGGTTTTGGCTTAAATCATAGAAAATACAATAGAATTAATATTCTTTTAAATATTCTAAGAAGCATAACAGCACTGATACTGGACAAGGTAAATGTAAATCAAACTGACTGATTTTCATCAAAAGTATCATATATATTTGAAGATATATAATCTTACTTAAGCTGCAGCTAATAAATTGATGTGGCAAGTAAGAAAATAAGCCTAAAGCATGAATGTTCTTAGTCAAATATAAAAATTTTTTATTTCAATTTAAAGACTTATTAAAAATCTAAGCAAAATTAGACTTAGACATTGAGTTGAATAATTTTCACAACAGTTTTGCCATGAAGTTTCATAACAAATAGTACGGGAATTACACTACACAGTAAAAATTGTTCGAGTTCGTATAGTTTTCCTTGCAAATCAATATACGCTGTAACCTGCCAGGAAATTTCTTCACCTTTCTTGGTATCCTCCCACCTTTTTCCTCTACGCCAGCTATTAGTAAATAAAAAGCATCAGGGAAAAGGCCCTCTTATAAATTCAAATAAATATTCATTTCAAATCCCACATTTGTCAAGCCATTTCCTCATTGCGTGTACATTATGTCCTAAAGCTTTTTTTAAACGGGTTTGCTTGCCAAATCTTTTGAATTGTCAATACTTTAAACATTCAGCAGGCCAATAAACCTGATGTCCTTCTTTAAATTAAGAAAGAAAAAAAACATACCATTTGTAAATACTATTGAACTTCATGTAGGCAAAAGAGAAAAAATGTTGCATTAAAACTAGATTTACAAAACTCAATTGCACAAATGTCAGTTATTGCCGCAAGAAAAATTCAAGCCGCAAAACAACACCACAACTTTATAAATGTTTCTTAGCAAAATAATGTGTCTTAGTTGCAAATTTTTTTAACTTTCACTAAAAAATCTTGATTTGCTAGTAGTAAAACAATTAACAACATGTATGAATAATTTTTTTTAATGCAGCCTCAGTGTACACTTTTGCTTTAATTTTGTACAACACCTAAATACAAAAAAATAAATAAATATGCAACATGAATCTTAAAGCAAGATCTTATTACTAAATTGAAACCGAAAGGAAATCAACAAGAGGCATGGCATCACAGCTTCATTACACAGACAACACGACGATAATCGTTAATTTCAATAGAGACATATAACAATAACAATAGCAATAACAACAACAACAACAAAAGAGAATTTTTATCAGGCCAATGAACAGGTTACAAGATGATTTCCTGGACAACTTCGTTTTTTCTTTTTGTACTTTGTAGCTAAAAGAAAATTTTGAAGGTATGATGAGAAGAGGCTGACTGGAATCGCTACACTGACTACACTGAACCAAATTTCGTTGTTAATATTAGCGAAAAAGTTTAGTTAACCTTGGGGGAAAAAACTGTGATATCAACTCACTTTTTATTCAAATTAATACTAAATTTATTCAACTATTTCTTCACATGAACACAATAATATTTGTTAACATTATGTTTTAATATAATCATTTGATTTGAAGAAAATAAAAAGTAAATCTATTAAATCAATAAAAATTAATTTTTCCTATTCATAATTAAAACAATAATACACAATACAGCTCAATAAAGTCAATGTGCCATACTTAAAACCAGAGGCGCGCTGCAACTTTGCTATAAAAATTAATAAAATGCGCAGCGGCAGAGTTGTTTAATAAATATTTTTTTTTAATTGCGGAAGCTGTCTGTCCTCCCTGCACAATCCCTTTCCCAAAGAAGTATTATTTAAGAAGTAGACATAAATTGCCGTTGTACTTTTTTTATGTAAAAAAAGTTAAATTAATATCCTTAAAATATATTTGACTAGATTTTTTTTACATTAATATTATGAACTCAAAACCAACAATAATAATTGGGTCTCAGTAAAAATGTTTAATTTGCATACAAATTGTAACGACGGAATTTCTCCTCTTAGCTGGTTAGGTTAGCAGACTCCAGGAGTCATTTAGAGAATCATTTACATTCCTAGTGTCTCGTGAATGATATTAATCAACACCAAATAGAATGCCGATATCTACGTTATAAAACCTAAGCCATTTATTATTCCCATACATTCAGGATCAGAAGAAACAACAAACACTTTTAATAGATATATAAAAAAACCGCATGACACTAAACAAATTGTACCATACCCCTCTACTGATGAGAAAGTACAATGTACCAATACCGTGCCACTACGTGAAGCAACACCAGCATTTCCGCTCTCAGTGATGGCAGAAAGCAAAACTAGCAGTTTCCCTCTCAGAGACGGGCAGACAGCAAGACCAGTAGTCCCCCACTCACAAAATAACAATCCCGTAAGAAGACCCAAGCCAACAATTTCCACGAGACTGTGACCCTATATTGCTGGTGAGATGGAGCAAGCCAGCGATAACCTAACAGAACAAGCCAAGCCAACTTCTTCTAGTGAGTTTATAAGAAAAGCCAAGCCAACAATTCTTATAAAATACATTACGATTTCGTAAAGATAAGACAAGGAATCTTTATGACAAAAATAATGTTAAATAAATAATATATACGAAAAGCTTAAAAAAGAAAGAATTAAAAAAAGTTGTTGAACTGAAATGACAATATAAAAAGAAAGCAAATGGATCTTTATAAGCGTTACGAAAAAAAATCATTGCATTCGATTTAATATTGAAAAAAAAACAAAAGAATTATTGATTATTAATATAATAAAATGAACTTCAATAGAATTGTAATTTGAATATTATATAAAAATTAATTTCTTTAATATTGTTTGGCTTGTGATTAATATAAACAACTATTGACTAAAGTGAGGCAATTAAAATAAGTAAAAAATTTTAATTTCAAATAAAATTTATATATAAAAAATTATTATTATTAAATAAATGTGTTACTCAATATGAATTAAATTAATATGGAACAAAGTATTAATTAAATAATAAAATATAATAAATTGGAATTAGGCAGATCAAAAATTTAAATATGAACTTAAAAAAGACTCAAACTAGTGTAGTAAAAATTTCTTTTAACTGCCTCATAACAAAATTAAACTAAAGTCTAATCAAAAAAACTGAGTTAAAAATATCAGAATTTCTTATATTTTAATTTCGATGAATTTCTTATATTTTATAGAAAAAATCATTGAGTGGAAACAATTGGAAAAATGTGCCACAAGCGTGAGGAAATTGTGCCATAACATTTTTTTATTAAATAAGTTAAGGAAATTGGTTTCTCCCACACAACCCCTAAGATTTAACATTGTTAACAATTACAAAATTTCTGTCTTCAACTTTCCTTTAATTTTGAAAAACTTTCTTAAAATTAGGAAAAAATATTTTAAAGGCTGTTTCCCAGTTGACACTCAATTTAAAAAAAAATTACACACAAACTTAAAACTAAAGATGAATTCGAAAAGTTTTGTCCGATTTAAGAATTATTGGATATGAAAGTGGGACATGTTCACATTTCTAATTCAAATATTGTAAAAGAGTTCAGTATAAGTAACAGGTAATTTGCTAAAATATTTTTTGAGCAAAAGATTTGGTCAACGATTTGGTACAATTCTACCTGGAATAATAAGTTTTCCAGTTCTTATTGTGTTGTGGACTTATGAAAAATTTATCAAGTTGCATTCTTTTTCTTTAATGAAAAACTAAATTTACTTGAAAATTTAAAGAAAATTTTTAAATTAAACTTTATAAAAATTTTGCTTAAATTGAAGTGTAAAACTGTAGTTTAAAATACTGATTGTATTCTACTCGCATTCTTCCTCTAATGAAAAAATTAAAGGTTAATTACGAGCTGATATTTCCAAGTATAAATCGTAATTTGAATTTCAAAAATTCAAAGAAAATTAGTCGTTTAAACAACTAGAAATTCAAAAATTTATTGTTTTTTGTGCTTTTAGGTGTTCATATGCTGACAATATTTCATTGGGGGCTAAACCAAATCGTCAGTGAACCTTAAGAAGTTTGAAAACATTCATCATTGTGTGTTTATAACACAATAAATAATAAAGTTTTAAACTCTACCATAATTGCTTAAACGTTTATTTGGGGAGATAAGTATATTTCAAATAATAAATTTCAATATTAAGTTTCGAAATTAGGAAAAATTCTTTCAAAAAATTTACAACTTTTTGTTGTTGCTAAAATAGGAAAATAAAGACTTTATTTTATTATTAACAAAATTTTTTTGTTGCCAACAGTAAGAAAATATTTACTGAATGGCAATAAAAGCGAGTTTGGTACCATACGACAACTATTGTGAACTTAAATTTATTGAATTTTTCTGTACTATAATTTGTTTTTCTTAGTGGGAATCTCTAAATCTGTTTATTTTTATATGAACCATTTGTGACAAATAGAAACTCAAGTCCGGAGGTTCACATTCTTTGCTCTATTATAAAATTTAGGTTGCAGGAAAATAAAATTTTAATAGAAACTATTGGAAAACTTTTGAATTCCAGTTCAGAAAATTATTATTTCTGGAATATTAAAAGAAGTAGAAACTTTTAAATTATTGAAGGAAAAGGTATTCCTTAATATCCTCTTTGTATGTAGAACAAAAAAAAAATCAGTTAAATAAATTATTATTTCTGTAATATTAAAAGAAGTAGAAATTTTTAAATTATTGAAGGAAAAGGTATTCCTTAATATCCTCTTTGTATATAGAAAGAAGGAATCGGAAGTAAAACTGTGGTTGCACAAAAATTATCGATATAGAAACTAGCATTTTCAAAAAAATTGAATCGCGTTTTGCCCAGTTTGACTATTTTGAGATATGACTATATTGCATTAAAGGATCGTTTCTTTATCTAATGATGTATTATAATTTTATATTCATTAAGATGATTTAATATATTTAAGAAGCTACGAGTGTCTTGTTACCAAATGTAAGAAACTAAACACAACCAACATCTTCCTTTTTCCGCATTGTTTTTTTTTTTTTTTTTTTTTTGTTAAGGGAGAGGATCCTGAACAACAAGTTTATTGTTTCAGTTTTTGCCATTGAAGTCTGCATCATTTGACAGACAACAAAAAATAAATAAATATGTACCTAATATTAAATCGAAAACAAAACTGAAAAAAAATTGTTTTGCTTTTTTTATTTGTATTTTTCAATATCGTGTTTCCAACCAAAATACAAAAGAAATGCATTTTCTTTTGGGTTCAGTGTTAAAGACCGATGGTAACAAATGTTGCTTATCCAGTTTATTTCAGATCAAGTTGTAACAACTGCTCATTCAGTTTCAGTTTCAGTTTTTCTTTTTTCTTTCTTTCTTTCTTTCTTTCTTTGTTTTTGTAACGATGACTCTTAAATAATTGTTTTATATAAATAAAACTAATTTAAAACTACTCCACTTGACTGTATTGAGCATTTCACTTGTTGTTTGTTGTCAACTGGCGCAACATGTTGCATTTGCCTTGTTGTTGCGGCAGAAAGAGATTATTTCATTTTTATTTTTATGTGAGAATATGTGTCAAGGCTAATATTAAAAGACTCGCAAAATAGTAATAGATTGTTTTCTTTCTTTCTCTACATTTATATTCAAATCAAAGAGGAAGAGTTATAAAAGATTTTTGTTGCCTCATTTTGTTGGGCTTCGTAACGATGTGTATGCTTTCACGTAATTTCAATTAAAATTTATAAAATATTTGTGTGAATTAAAAAGTCATAGCAGTTGAAATGATATAAAGTGGAATATAATTTCATTTATGGGTAATTAACGATAGTGCAGCGAAAAACAAAAGACTTGAGACACATACTTTAACAAAAACCTTTTGTTATCCTCTGTGTTACAATTAAGGAAACAATTTTTGTATTGTTATGTACTTCAAATTTTTGTTTATTTTCCTGGCTTTCACTGCTTAACGAATAGATACTCGTACCGTTAATTTGATACTTGGCTGGCCTTTCTAATAAAAAGAAAAATTATTTTGTTTAGATTGTTTTCATAACTTTTTTAATATATTTGATAACGAAAGTTTTCAAACCACATTGTAATGAAAAATGATGCGAAGTTTTAAAAAACTATGAAAGTGTTTTTCGCCACTTAAACTTAATTACTCCTGCACATAGTTTGGCAGTGTTTTTTTTTTAACAGGAGGAAAATATTTAAGAAATAAATAAGTTTTTCATTAGATTTTATGTCTGATTTTTTTTTATTCAAAGGAAATTTATTGCCACCACCTTATCAATCCTTTAAATAATCATTGGTAATTAATTTCTTAGACAAGAAAGACGAAGTCAAACGGCTAAATATGATTCAATATGGAAAATATAACCCTTATTCAGGTATAACTTGCAAAACTAATCTATTGAAGAAGCTCAGTACAAATATAATATTATTTAAAAATATTTGTGAGTTATTTAATTTACTAAATATTTGGGATATTCACAAGGTATGCTATTAGACATACTGCCATAAGAAAAACGAAAACAATTAAATTTCTTAGAATACCTTAATTAAAAAAATATATATAAATAAAGGAAAATGTTTGAAAAAGCATTTTATTGGAATAAAGAACAAATTTAAAAATTTTTCTTATTTTTGAATTCAGTACAAATATTCAAACGGAATTTTTATTTAAATTCTTTATTTATTTACTTCATTCTGTTACTATTTCAGCAACTCTTACAACAAAACACGAGGTTTAGCAGAAGAGAATTAGAGTCATAAGAATATTTTTATAATTGAAAAAATATCAATTGTGTATAAATTTAAAGAAAAATCAGAGAAAGTTGTAATAGTGCCAATAACAATAATATAAAATTCAATTTTGAGTTCAACTTATTTCCACAATACAAAAAATATTGAACGTGAATAACAAGTTGTTCAGTTAGAAATAAAATTGGAAAAGCCTTTTTTGAAAAACTAATGCATTACGTGGTTTTTTGATAACTGATGGTGCTTAAGGGCTTTTGATCTTCCAATTTAAAATCAATCATAAAGTTATTAAACTTAGGTGTCATAAACCTAAGTACTTATTTTGTTGTATTCAGCCTTGAGTTGCATTACAAATTGAAAAAATCTCACTTGTGTAGCTTAAAATTAGAATGTTGTAAGATTTTACAAGTATATAGTAGACTAATTCTATATACTAGTAATGTGCAATGTTGTAAAGGCCATACAGCATGCAACATTGAAAAAGTCTTTTCACAAAAGTAATATAGTTTGACCCTGTAAGGATGTCATTGACATTGTGGCCTTCTATAGAATTTATATCTGTTGGTTGTCGGTCATATCGGTAACCCGATACAATTTTCCAGGGGTGAAGATAAGTTAAAACCACTAACAGAAGCTTAACTTGAAACTCTGTTTAAGTCCTCATTAAACTTTTCTTAAATGTTCAAGCACTTCTTATATATAAAAATAAATTATTTTTAAATTTCTAAGCATTGGCCCTATATCCAGTTAGAAAGTTCGATGGATTTGATACGATTAATATTGGGTATTCCATAAGTAATTTTTTTTGTATGATTCCGTATGATTAATAAATATAAAATAAAGTTTCTACTACATGTTTTATGGGCAAGATATATGGAAAAGAACACAAACAAGCCAAATGTATGAAACTTTTGACTGAAGAGAAAGTGTTATAAATAAAATTTTCATCAAATATCTCTGAAAATGCTATTCATACTTCAGACTTTATCTGTTATCAATCATTGATTTTAATTATATTCTGCGGCTGTGCAACTCCAATGAATTTCATTTAATTAATTTACTTTTACTTTGATAACAATAATTTTTTTTTATTATTAAAATTAAGTTTGTCCATAATTTTTCCTGCTTCTCAAAACCACTACTTTTCCTTTTGCTATCAATAATATTGATGGAAAATTTTTTCTTAGAAATTCACATTTAATTTAATTCACTTTAAGCTTTTTTAACAAAAGTTTCTGTTTTAAGTCTTTTGTTTTAGTTCAAGTAATACATTTTTTAATTGTTTTTTCTTTGTTTTGCTTTTTTTAGATCTTTTTTATTGCCGCAAAATTTTTTATTTTTATTTTTTTGTTTTTCTTATCTTAACCTTGTTACTTTTAATAAAAAATATTTGGTGATCTTTTTATTTAACATGTAATTTTTTTGAAAATTTATGATCTTTTTTATGACGTCGCTTAATGTATTTTTTTGTTTTTTTGTTTTTTGAATTAAAAACACGATATTCCTGGGCTGATATATTTGAGATTTTACTAAAAATTTTATAATTTTAGTGTTTTTCTTTTTTTGTAACTTGAATCTAAGATATTTAAAAACAAATAACAACTGTTGAACTATAAAATAACAATTACTACCATGTCACGTTTTTAGGTTGTTTTTTTCTGTTGTTGTTAAATCTGTTGTTAAGTGCTGTTGGTGATGTAAAAAAAGGTGCAAGCAAATTCATTGCTACAAATAGTTTGAAAATAGTGTGATGAAAATGTTAAGAAATGAAATTAATGAAAAAATAATTACAAAATTCATTAACATTCATAAAATTAATAGAAATCAGTGTTTTTAAATATATATTCTTTTCCAAATGCAAAATGGAAATTATAATGGCGACATTAGAAAATATTGTTTGATTAAAAAGGATACTACTACTTTAAATAAATAAATACCTAGATTTTTACACAATGAATGGTTTTTAAGAGTTCACGTCAAAATAAACGTTAGACGATTTGGATTGAAGACTATCTTTAACATATTCCTAATGATTTTATCAAAAAAATTTTAAATTTATAAGAATTATGCAAAGTGTTGTATAAAATATTTTTTGTTTATTTTAACGTGTTCAAAAGTATTTACATTATAAACATGAACTGTTAAAAACCATTCCTTGTGTGAAAATCTTGGCATTATTTATTTAAAGTAGTATCCTTTTCAAGATAAATGTATTAATGTTAATATAAATCTATCACATCACATTCTTATCGATATATTTTCAAAAGCTTCGAAGCACGGTTTGAGGTGAACTGCTGAGCTGGTATAAGCAGCAGTGAAATGTCAGTCATATAAATGAGAGAACAAAAATGAGTGATTCCTTTGCTATCCCTGTCACAAAACACACCATTTCAGCAGAACTAAAGTATGATGACCATCGTATATTGATATTTTTATATGCGGAATCCATATAAAAAATTTCGTACAAGGACGATTTCATTTCTAACTCACACGAATCAACAACAAAAATGTGTTAGCGATTCCTTGTTAGTCTCTGATAAAGACCACTGTAAAATTGTTATTTCAAATTATTAATGGTCAACTATTTGTTTTCATATATAAATAAACAAATAATTTTTATTTGGCATTTATTGAAATTTAGAATGGAGTGGGAAGGACTAAAAAAATAATATATAAGATTATTTTTGAAAAGTAAATGAAATCGTTGGCAGCTTATAAGCAAAAATTATATAAGAACAAAACAAAAAGAGTCGTTCACAATTAATTGAAAATGTTTACAATTTTAAGGACCTTCAATTTCAAATGCACAATATGGGCTGATATGTTGGTCATCAATGTAATTTAAATATTTTTTCTTTTAAAATAATTTTTTTTCCAAATATAAATGAAAATATTTCATTAAAATACGTAAGTATGTATTTCGAAGCAAAAAAAATTTAAGTCCCGTTTATGGTTTACAACAGTTGTTACTTTAATGTTACAACTGTTATCAGTGTGTGTTGTTCGCACTGTCAAAAATCTACAACAGCTCATTAGGTGTTGTTTTATTAACATTACCAAGTTGAAAATCGAAAATACATAAAACAAATTAAGGAATGCATATAAAATATGTTTCGCAAAACATACAGAACTGTAAAAAATAAAATAAATAAATATAAAATAATAAAATAAAATAATAAAATAAATAAATAAAATAATAAATAAATTACAAATAAAAAACAAATGGCAAAGTTGGTTGAGCTGATGAAAATTAATTCAAATATTGGCCGAGACAAGCTGCCATTTGGATAAAAAAAATACAGCTCAAGGACAAATGGGATCATGTTACTGGAACAATTAAATGGCTTGGTACAGCCATTAAGAAATATTAAAGAATGACAAAGAGTTACTTTTTAGAAAAGTGCTCAGTTTTTGTACCAGAAAAAAAGAAACCATCCTTGTTTATGCGGAAAATTTTTATAAAACTATAAATTATATTATTGTAATTATGAAATTGTAATAACTTTTGGTTTTATAAAAATTATACATACTTATTCTATATATGGTAGTTCCAATAGATTCGAACTGTCTCGAATTCTTTTCCGGATACGTGCCATTTCTGTAATTTTTTGTTATTCTTTTATTTATTTCTAACAAAATGTCCACTTCTTTAATCTTGGTTTAACAGTTTTTGGCATGCAGGTATGTATTTTAACCGAAATATGTACTACAAATATGATGCAACTCTGTGACATAAACAACACCTAGATGTTGTAAACCATAATCCAAAAATAAATTGATGTTGTGTGGTAGCCGAAACAACACAACATTTAAGTGTTGTAAACGATAATCGGGGCATTAATTTTTCTGCAACATTGCAAAGCCATCATAATGAATATTTAAGTTATGATGATCATACAATATTATATAAACACGGAATAATTTCATTATCTCAATTATCTGTGACAGGTATAAACACAAAATGACCGTAACGAAAGTGCAAAAGTTATATTTCGTTTATATTTTTTTATCTATTTAAAAAAACTGCATGAAATACTTAAATTGAATGAACGTGCTTCATATAACTACCAACAAAAGCCTGAATGCAATCTATAAATAATACCATGATACTTACTAATATTTCACGATCTAAATAGAAAGATATACTACAAAAGAGTTGCAAATACTTTCGAAAGCAAAATGATCAGTCAGCCAATAGTTAAACTATTGACTTGAATAATAGAGAAATAGCTTTTTTTTAATTTCCCATTACTTTCCACCTCTTTTTCACGTAAGACAGTTTAAATACTATTAATCAATTTTAAATTGAAGATGTTTCTTTTGCCTTTAATAATGGCACAAAAACTGAAAAAGCCAAATACGAAGACATCTTGTAATTGATGGATTGATTTAAGTATTGAAAAGTAAAGGTGATTGTGTTGTATCTAACGTTCACTTTTATACGTTTAATTATTTATTTGATTTTATTTATTTATTAATCTTTTTTGATTTCACTTCAAAAAGCCGACGATCTTATGGTCTGTACGGTAGTTGATGATCGTTGTTAAAGTAGCTGAGAGGTAATTGTAGGTTAAATGTGTCAGATTTGAAGTAACAACAAGAAAAAAATGGCAAAAAGCAATTCCAACAGAAGTATTTCTGTTGAAGATTTATTGGATTCTAGAAACTGATGCTAAATATTAGTACACTAGAGCCGCGTTTTGCGACAATGCTGTTTATGTCGTTTCGATTTTTGGCGCCACTTTTGTCGATTCATATGATTTAATTTTTTTTTACTGAAGCCATAGTCACATATGATATGCATGTAAAAAGGGGCATATCTGCCTTGTATTTTATTAGATAAGTTGTTGCAACATGCAACTGCTAAGAAATAAGGATTTGGTTTTCACTCAGGAGTGCTGTGTTTGAGTCAATAAAATAATTTAAGGAAAAAAAATTCTAAAAAGGAATTATTTCGATTAGAACTAAAATTGCATTTATTTATTAAAACGTTTTTGATCCGGAGAAAAAGCTGTTAAAATTTGGCCCAACTCAAGGCTCTAGTGTACTATATAAAATCTTGACTTCTTAAATGGTTTTGGAAAAAATTTATATATGAAATCATAAAGCAATAATAAAAATTAATAGACGGCTAAAAGAAGGTTGCAAAAACCGTCTTTCATAAGAAATAAAAACAAAAGAAGATGCCGTATAATGTCATAATGGTCTATATGGAGCCAAGTGTTTTGCGAACAACAATTTGAAATGTTGTAAAATGAGTGCAATTGTGCATCAACTCGGGAGGTGGCCATTTGCGCGTAATAATTTTCACCAATTAATATTATCACTTTTACACTTTCGAATAAACTTTATATGAATAAAGAGCTCTTCTTTTATTTATAACAAAATAGGAGCCAAATTATGGCATTACTTGTGTGCCACCTTGTGGAAGTAACTTACATTTTTTGCCAAAATTTTGTCAACGTAACTTTCTAGGAAGCTGGAAAAATTCACTAAAGGATTTTTGAATGCAATGAAAATGTCGTTCCTTTAGAAGGACTCCTGTTACCCAAGACGATGAACATATGCACTAATTGATGGTTTAAAAAAATAAACAGTGACAAAGTAATTCCTCCAGAAGCACTTGTACTTGTACTTGTGGTTAAAACCCAAAGATACGCGGGAAGAGTTATGGGTCCGATGAGTGTGTCTGGCAATATGGTGCTAGTGATTCTGTTGAAGATGCTCTCTTCAGGCCATATATCTCTAAGTGCTGTTTCTATTCGACAGGGCTGTCCTGGCGGTTGCGATTGGTTAATTGTACAAGATGGGAGGACTTCTAACTGCTGGGCCGTTGGGGTGGTAGGAGGTTAGATAGCTCCAGTACTTTAGCAAGATGTCTGTATATGTTTCTGCTGCCTGCACAGACTTTGCTACTATGTCGTCCCTAACATGTGTGCCTCTGGCAGGCATCATGGGAAGGGTGGTGAACGGCAAAGAGTACCATCAGGTCGGGTCTTATGACAGGTACTGACGTATACCTTTGACATATTTGTCCTCATTCATTGTTTGAGTATTACAACTCTTAAGAAAATAAACCGATAACAAAAAAAAAATAATTAAAAATCAATAATAAAAAATTTAATTGCCCCTAAAGAAGTCTCATATACTTGACGTTATTTTGCTATTGTGTTAAACAGTTTATTGTTGTTGTTTTTTTGATGCTAAATAATTTTGCCCTACTTAAGTTAAGCTTAACTTCCCAATTTAAGTTTGTTATTCATTTTTATTTAACTTAATATACGAATAATAACATAATAACCCGTCTGACTCACATATACTAAAGTCTTGTTAAAAGAACTAAAAACAATTAATGTATAAATATCGATTACAATTTCGTAACTTACCATTGTAGTCTAATATGGTAAAATATTACATTAATAACAATTATAAATAATAATTGCAAATACATGCCACTATGATTATTTGTACACAAACCGTTCAAACAAATTTGAGCCTGGGAAACTGTTTTCCAAAAAAAAACCACAAAGTATTAGTATAATAACAATTCAATGCAAAAAAACTGATTGCTTAATATAAAATATATTTAGGCTGAGATCTCAACATCAACCAGAAATGACGACGAAAAAAAATGCAGAAATAAAACCAGAGCAAAGATATAAAATTTTATGTTGAAAAATTCGTGCAATTGGTAAAAAAGAAGTATAAAAAATATAAAACTACGTACGCCAGTCGATGAATAATTAAATTACTTACAATGGAGTTCGGGTAAAAAATACACCGGTTATAATGCACTAATGCCTCCAAAGAACAACATCAAACGTCACAACAATTCTGTACAAATATTTCATACAAATTATTACGCTGTAGCGTATTTCCGCAACTGAAATTTTCGAATAGATAAACAATAAATGTAATTCATTCCAATGTTTTTTATTTTTACTTATTAGAAGAAAAGAATATTTAATCTGCTTGTAAAGAACTTCGTCTATAAACAAAAAAAAAAAAAAAAAAAAAAATTACATGTATAACGACGGAATTTCCCCTCTTAGCTGGGGTAGGTCAGCGGAGTCCAGGAGTCGTTTACAGAAAGAAAAAGTCAATCCCAGTGTCTTTTGAGTGATATTAATGAACACTAAATAAAATACCGATATCTATGTTATTAAACTTAAGCCATTTATTATTTCCTTATAGTCGGGATCAACAGAAGCAATAAACACTTTAATTAAATACAAAAAAAAAAATCTATATGACACTAAGCAAATTGTACCATATCCCTCTACTGATGGGAAAATACAATGCACCAACACGGTGATGATAGGACTGTCCACAAAGATGAGAGAAAGTCACACCAGCAGTTCTGCTCTCAGAGATGGGAAAAGCAAAACCAGCAGGTTCGCTCTCAGAGATGTGCGGAAAGCAAGACTATCAGTCCTCCACTCCCCAAAATAACAATCCTGTAGGGAGAGCCAAGCCAACAATTCCTACGTGATCCTATATGGCTGGAGAGATAGAGAAAGTCAAACCAACAGTCTCTATTCCTCAGCGATAGCCTACAGAACAAGCTAAGCCAACTTTTTCCAGTGAGCTTATAAGAAAAGCCAAGCCAACAGTTCTTATAGGATCACTTATCTACTACACAGCCAAAAACCAACTGTCCTCCGATCGCTTATTTGTTTCGGCCTTTTATACTAGTCACAGCAGTCAGTAGCTTACATAAAGGATTCTCAGACTAAAATATAGTGGGGCCAAAACGAGGTTCCGACTTTGGTCGCTACACATGGTCCCGCGCATACTTCGTTATAACCGAATTGCACTGTATATACATACGTACTTTGTATACTCATACACACTCTTCTATATGTGTGTGTACGTCTATGGTTTTTTTGTTTGTCAATGGTTTGTTTCTTTTACAAGACTTCCTTTCGCACATCGTTTTTAGTGGCACTTACATGCCAGTCAATCTCTTAAAGTGTTTAAATACTCGTACATTAGGAAATAAAGTGTTTGGAAGAGTAAAATCATATATTTTAGTTTGATTTGAATTTTATTAAATGCAGAAGCCAAACCAATTGTATTGATTACAATCACTAAAGTTTACGCCACCAAATTTGAAGAATATTTAATATTGAAATAATCATTCTTCATTATTATTATTTCTTATATTAAAAAGTTATCATGTGAATATTTTGTTTTCCTGTTTCATAATGATGAAATATTGATTATTTTTGGCTCAAATTATCAAAAAAATACTGGTATCTCATCAGTTTTTTGCCCGGAATATAAAAGTTTGATAAAAATCTTATACAGGCTGTTCAATATGTTACAACCGCCAAAACATTAATTTTAATAAAAATTTACTTGGCTGCTATGAAAAATAATAAAAACAAAAAAATGATATCGACGCTAAAGATTTTCTAAACTTTAAATTTAACTAAAAAAATGCCTGAGGGAAATCATATTTTGAAGATACTGCCCAGATTTGAGTTCCTTAGAAATCCTTTGGTACTGATGACGTCATGATCAACGTGCTTGAAGAGCAACTTTGCATTCTTTATAATTATTTCTTGTTAAATTAAAAACTTTTCAAACATTATAAAATAAATTCATATGCAACAAGGATATTAACACCCTTGAAATAAATTAAAAGCACAAGAAAGTCGTAATTATTTATAAAAAGCAACAATTAACAAATTGGAAATAAGAAATTAATTTATTGACATTTATTATTATTATTTAAAAGGAAAGTGCTATATTCGGCTAAGCTGAATATTAATGCATTTGTATCAACTATGCACAGTGGAGTTCGGTTATAACGTACACAAATTTTCCCATATGACTAACAGTTTTATATATAAGCATTTCATAGAAATTCAATATATGTTTATAGGGAACTTCCGAATATAAAGAACTATTTTTTAAGTACAAAATTAAAAAAAAAATACTTGTAAATTGTTACGTTTAAAAGTAAAAAAAGAAAATCGCAAAAAAATGTCACACTAATTTTCTAAACATATAAAATAAATGGAGTTATGCGAATATATATGATATGATATGATATGATATAGATGGCTTACAAACATGTCATAAAATAAGAAAACTTTTTAATCTGTTTTAATGTTGCTTACTTTAATTTACTGGAAAAATATAAACATATACCCAGGCTATTACGAACTAAATTGCCCGGTGCCATTTAGTTCGTTAAAGCCAAACTCTACTGCACACGCATTTTAATTATGGTAAAAGTATTTTCTCTAAACTGCACTGGTAAAAAAAATTAGTATAGTTTTTGTGGGCCTGAGTTCAAGTCTCATTAGACTCCATTAGAACATGATCCTTCAAATCCTTCAAATGTTCCCTCCTCTGTCTTACCCTATTTTTTATTTTTCGTAATAAACTTCTATGTCAAACTTCCAACCATATCTACTCTTTTGAGGATGATAGCAGCATTAGCAAATCATACGACCTTGTGGCAAGACTATTGGAGATGGGGGAGGTGGGTGATATGATTAATCCTCATATTGTAAGAGTCTCTGGATTTGGTCATGGGGTTGACACAGTGCTGTTCCCTTCATAACTATGAATGATATAAATATCGAGTATTGAGACGCTCTTAATATCCTTGACATGAAAATCCAGTGTGATGTTCGATGGACGGGGCACGTTTTTCATGTCGCTAAAGAAACCTTCAAATGCCTCGATTTATTGATATAGTGTAAGAAATACTACACTCCTTTTGATCTCATTACTATTTACACCACCTATATTCGTCCGATGATGGAATACAACTCTTATGTATGTACCGATGTGTTCAAATCTATTTTGAAGCTATTCGACCGAGTTCAGAAGAGGTGTAGTAGTGTAGCCAGCACTATTAACACACTGGAGCATCAACGCAATGTGGCATGTGTTTCAGTGTTTTATCGTTACTGTAATGGACTATGTTCTGATGAAAACGGGAAAACTCTTCCCAAGACCCACTTTTATTTTCGAACAACACGCTCTTCAATAAGAGCACATCCATTTGAGGTCAATACACTAGTGAATCGCATTAGAGAAGAAATTCGTTCTTTAGTTGAATGGCTTATGAGTGTGGAAAGAGCACCGTGCATATGTTTTCCTGTCATCCCAGCGTAGGCAGCTTCAAATCGAATGTGTACAAGCACTAGTTCCACCATCCTCCCTCCCATAAACTATTATGATTATGGATGGTAGAAGTTAGGACCATCTTCTGACTACTGGTAGAATTGAAAAAAGAAATCAATTCGATTTGGGAGGAAAAAACATGATTCTTCAACAGAGTCTAATGGAATTTCAGCTCCAAACTACCAGAAAAGCATTCAAATTATTGCAATTGTCATCTTAATGAAATTTAAGTAAAAAATCACAATCGAAAGAGTTTCGGTGTTTCTGAATTACGCAACTTTTTACAGAAAGTTCGAATTGGCTCGAATTTATCCAACTTGTGAAATACGGTTAAAACACCACCAGGTTGCAATTACCTACTATAGGAAGATTAATCGTTTAAGTTTATCAATTGGACTGGTGAAATTAAATGTATGGAATTTATTTTTATAAATTGAAATTTTATTTGAAACTTTTTGTTTAATTAAATAAGTTTGCCGATTGTAACCAAATAATTTGTTTTCAAATAATATTAACAAACGAAAGCTGCGATGCTATTTGACTTATCGATTCCTGCCAGAGTCTCCGGCTGGAATCGAACCAGTGACCTACGGAATACTAGTGTAGTACAGTAGCAGGTCTAGTACATAATCTAGTCTAGTTCAGTAGCTTATAGCCTACGAAGGCTCCCAAGATCTTATTAATTTAATTCTTTTCAATATTGCGCCGCAACTTCGAGTGGCACCGCAAGGAGAGTCTTATTTCAATCCTTATATTTTATATATGACATATTTCTTATAAAATGTTTAATAGTTCTTGGAGCAGCTTTAAAAAGATTAGGTTCGTATGACTGCTGAATGGATATACTATCAACTAAAATTTGCCTTTTTTAATAGTATTTGTTTTTTTATAATTTTATTTTATTTGATTTTTTTGGCCCACAACGAAACTGTTTCTTAAACACAAAAACTGGAATCCGCCTTGTTTTCTTAAAATTTTTATATCATTGTAATTCCAGTCCTAAGAAGTGGTAGTTGCGGTGCTAAAAAAAACTACAATAACAACATAGACTTGTTGTACAACAGTATGCCCCACATATACATATATTTGCACACGGATGAATAAAATGGAAGTGAAAGGAAATTTAAAACCGTAATATGCAACTAACAAACCAAACCAAAAAAAAAAAAAAAACAAAAAACGCACTTGCAACAAAGCAACTCAGCATCTGGGTAAGAAAAAAATCTTTTACACTTCAACTCCAAAATGACGAGAAAAAAAATAACTTCACATATGAATGAATAAACGTATGACTGACTGACTGACTGAATAGATAGTCGTACCTAAATAATGAAGAGAATGCTGATGCTGTATATGTTTTCAAACCTTCGCTGTTTAAGACCATGATGAGGCTCTTGATTCCAATGAGATTAAAATATAGTAGATGTGGTATGTAGTATTTGCCATCGGTTGCAACTGGTGACAACGATGGTCATGCATATGCATGATATGATGTAATTGCAGCTGTATTCATTTAATAGCTAAAATTTTGAAATTTTCTTTCTTAATTTTTATTATTATCACATATTTTTAGAAATTTTAAACTTAAATCATCACAACGGCGGTAGTAGAATTCACAAAAATGTTACATGAAGAATGTATATGAAGTGTATTATAAATTTAGTACATTTAGACACTAGTTTATATAGAAATATTTTTATTATTTTTACTTCCTGGCAAAATTTCAGCCTTGTAGACAGCAAAGGATATTCTATAGCCAGAGCGTATAGCCAGAGAAATTAGTAATTTTCGGATTTATTGAATCTAGAATTTGTTATATTTATCTGAAAATGTTGCTTTCACTAAAAAATCATTTAATAATAATTTGAAAACAAGGAGAGCAGTTCCATATTCTGATATATGAACAAACAAAAAAACTAAACTTTTATCTCTAATTGTTTAAAATTTAAAAATTTTTATAATCAAAAAATTCATAACAAATCGGAAATGGACAAAATGTTTAAATTATACATATATTTTCATAATTATTTTTTTATTAAAAAATCATTTATGCATAATGATTTTATTCACAATGAAGTGATAGGACTTCATTTTAAACAAATTTATCATTAACACACTGGCATATGTGTTAAGGATAAGACCTTAATTTCCTATTTGTCTCTTAATTTTTTGAGTTTTTGATTTTCTTTTTTTCATTACACAGAAGAAATTATTGCCAAAAAAATTTCAGACAAACAAAATTCAGAAAAAGCGTGTAAAGCAAAAAATTTATTTTTAGTAAAACTTTTCTTTTATTGATGCAGAAAATTATTAGTTTGAGTCTATAGAATACAAGAAAAATAATTTTACTTTTTCAGCTCAATTGTTGTCTTAATTTACCAAAAAAAATTTTATGGGTCTGCATTTATACAAAATATTTATTGATTCTTTGAATTATGTTACTGAAAACGAAATTTAATTTTTTTCTTTGTGTCTGCACGTGAACACTTTCTCGTAAGAAATAGTAAAATTTTTTTGTGAATGAGCAGACCTGCTGCTATTTTGTGTGTGTCTATAATGACAGAATAAATAATAATATGTTTTTTATTTAAAAATAATTAAACAAAAAATCCACTCTAGTGAGCGACCATGTTTATGGCTTGATATCTTTAAAGTTGGATTCACCCATTCGTTTTGAACGAAATTTTCGTTCAAAATGCTTTTTTTTGTAAGTAGCTTGACGTCTCTCTTTTTGAGAGAGACAGAAATAGAGTAAATTTTGTCCGGAACAACTTCAGGTTGAATTAGTTTAATTTCAATTTTCGTTCCGACCGAATTGAACTGTGCTGCCAGCTACATACATTTTTAATGCAACATAATATACAGAGTATATTTGTAAATTTTTTATATTTATTGAACTCAATAGATATTAGAAAACGCACTCGACTTATTCATTTGTATATTTTTATTTTATAACAATTTTTTTAATTTAGAACAAATAAATTCCAATTATATGCCACTGTGCTGCTTGCTTGTAAAATTAACACATATCATTTACAGAGTTGTTCCATATAGTAGCTTTGGTTCTGCAGAACATTTGTTCGAAGTGAGTAAATCGTTTTTGAGCAAACTCTCAGTACATTAAAATTGCCTCACAACCAAAATTTCGTTCTGAACGAATGGGTGAATCCACCTTAAGTTTCGAAAGTAACGACGCCCACGGTTCACTGGCTTTATATCCAAAAATATAAGCGAGTAAAAAGATCTGTTTACAAATGCTTTTCATATAATATTAAATTTAAAAAGTATATTTTTAATTACGAACATTCCTTTTGTTTAAAACAATTCACAAAGACGTAAGTACCATTCATAATGGCGTCCTTTAAGAAACAGTTTAATTCGAACTGGGACAAACTAAAGATTTATTTTTGATAATGAATGAATGCGGTTTTTTCATGTTTAAAAATAGTTTTTTTTTTTCAAAATATATATTAACTTTTAAAAACCTAATATTGAAATTTATCGATATTGTACCCAAAAAAAATATTTTGACTTTTCAATTTTGTTTGTTGCGACTTTAGACGTTTATATGATGAAAATTTATTGAACGCTAAGCCAAATCGTCAGTGAATTTTAAACATTTAATTTCATATTTTATGCCAATACATATAAAAAAATAGCAAACGATTTCGACGACGTTTACGATTTCTTCAATATTATGGAACTTTTCAAAAACCTTTGCTGCTTAAATAATTCTTGCAAAGTTAAAATTTTTCGAGTAACAAAAATATTAAACTTTTTATGTCTCTTACTACGTTTATACGCACGTCTTATTTGCAAATAAAAAAGAAGAATGTTGCCGTATAACTTTTTTATTGTAACTTATTAACTCACTTAACAAGTCGTGAATAACGACACTATTTGCAAATAAAAAGGATGACGTTGCCACTTCATGAACGTTTTTTGTGTTTTACTTACCAAACAATCATATTTTCGTCACATGGCATCACTAATAATAACATAAGTTCTGTATGCAATTTCCCGTATAAACAGTGAATTAGTTATTTGCAAATAGTTCTATTTGCAAATAAGACGTGCGTATAAACGTGGTATCTCTCTCTCTCTCTCTTTGCTCCCTCGTTAAAAGTTTTTCCAGTACGTGAACACGTTTCCGTAACAATTAGTAAAAACTTTAAGGATGAACAGAGAGCTTTACTGCTCGGGTACTGCGTATTATTATTGTTATTATTATTATTATTTTTTTTTTGAAATCGAATTGATGCCTCAGGTTTATAGTTTTATTAACCCATATTGTTTCTTTTGAAGAACAACTTTGGAATGCACAAGGGAAAGAAGATGGGAGACTTTACGGCCTGTTAGAGCTTAAAACATCGTTAGGCTTATATGATTCTGGCTCCATTCAATTAAATTGTAAAGTAATGCACCAATTAATTTTTTTTTTTAATATATATAATTTTTGTAATCTTCTTCAGGAAATTTTTTTATTAAAAAAATTTCCTGAAGAAGACGCCCAAAGAGGCGTCGAAATATTGAATAAAATTATTATTTTTTAAAAAAAGACCTAACGCTTGATTACAAAAATTATAGATATTAAGACAAAAAAGGTCGAAAAAATAGTGTTATTTTTTTTTTTTTTTTTTTTTTTTTTTTTTTTTTGATAAAATTATAGAGAAGAAATTTTGTGCCAAGTGTTATATGGATTGAAAGTTTATATTTCTATTTCAACACCTTTGAAAGCTATATGTTTAAAGGATGTGGCATAAGTTACCTAAAAAGCATAAAATATAATTATTATAATCCCTAATGTTGCTAAAGAAAAATGGTTGAAAAGTCGTGTGCGGTTTCCTGACATCTGACTAACACCAAAAACCAAGGACATCATTAGTGGGAATAATTCGTTGAACAAATATTTTTAAAAACTTTGTAGCCTTCCATAAGTTGTACGAGTATTAACTGTTTTCATTGTTAAATGCAGAACGGATTTAATAAAAATTAATTAAATTTAAAAAGTTTTTGCACTACATTTATTGCACAAGCGAAGCAAATTGTTAAAATAAAAAAAACAATATACATTTATATTGCAAAAAAATGCAGAGAGATATGAGTCTAATTGAAGAACGCTAGAGTAGAATAGAAAAATTCCTTTTCGCTAGAACTGGAATATTAATATATACAGACCATTTACGAATGAAACGAGATCTATCTGGATTAGCTAAAAGTTATCTAAAAGAATAAGTCCTTTATTGCACATGACATTAAATAGCTGACGTTCAAAATTTTACTAAATCAGTTGTAACTGAAGGATGAAAATAATGTTTTTTTTTTAATATACTTTTTCTTATCAAAACATTTTTATTTATTATTTCATAAAATAACTTTTATTTTTGTGTACGAATATTGAATAGTTTTACATTAAAACAAGTCAAGGAGGTTAAGTTATCAATTATTCTAGCAACAACATTAACAAATAAATACTCGTACTTGTTTTGAAAACTTCAAAAGTAGATATTTTTTTCATACACATAAATAAAATTTATAGTTAAATTAAGGCATGCTCTTGTAAATATAAAAACTTTAAAATTGGAAAAAAATATTACCTTAAAATTGTTTTGAAAAATATAAATTAAGTAAATAAACAGATACAGTGCTAATTAGCTTTAACGAACATTAATTTTATCGAAGATCTAAAATTTTTCATTTGGTTCATTGATTTCATTTATAATATGTAAATATATGGCCAAATTATATCTAGTGTAATCTTTTTCCCTCTCTCTGGAGTGTGCATTTACTTATATTTTAAAATATTCAATTCATTAAAAGTTAAAATTTTGTTTTAATTAATTTTATATTTGAGGAAAAAATGTCAATGTTTCTGTTAAAAACTCTTCTAGCAACCAGCGCTAGTAAAATTATATACTTAAATGCAGCAGTACTTTAGGAACATCACCTTTTCCTGACAGACAAAAAGAAGTGTTAATTTTACCTTCACTGCTGTACGCCTCCGAATCTTGAATTTTGAATTTTTTCACGAAAAAATAACTCTGCAAAATATATGCCACCATTTGAATAAACGGCGATTTTCGGCATCGTATGGACCGTGGAACTTCTTTTTATGACATTAATAGTTCAGAAAATCAAATCTTATGATGGGTCGGATACTAATACAATAGCGGAAAAGTTAATCGAAGGGGAATTTGAAAGATGGCGCAAAAGATACATACTTCGAATACATTGGAAGAACCATTTTGGACAGACTTGATGAATGTTGGTATGACCAAGGGGAGGACACACGAAAGAGGTCGTAGAGTGGCAAATTTTTTAAACTTTGTGGTGCCTAGTTTACAATTTGAATTTTAACTAAATTTTTAAGTTGTTAGGGGACATTTAATTAAATAAGAGAACACTCTGCCTTTTACGCAGTTGACTTTGGAGGTCTTATTTGCTTCATATTGAAATTTGGAGTCGATAGTATTAGAGCGGTTAGAAGTATTTCAATAGCTTGTTATATCAGCCTTAATGCGAATTGAATTCCTGTTATAAATTAGAACTAACTAAAGGCAATATTTATGAGAGAATTTATTTTCCAATTTGATCAGATGAAACGTGTGGCAGTTCTGTAAACACAAGGTATTCAAGAATATTTAAGACAAAATCCATTCCTTACAGCCAAAAGAAATTTAAGTGTTAAATGCCTTATTGTCACGCAAGAATTTTCTTTTTTGAATTTGTTTTAAAATAGTAAAATGAGTAATTTTTATATGATTAAAATATATGGAACTTAAGATGAGACAATTTTCGCAGGTTTTTTTTTAGATGACCTGACACTTGGAATAAAATTCCAAGCAGAAAAACTAAACTCTTTGCGTGGTTAGCACTAAATTCGTTCGTGATTAGGACCACATGTTGTATGTACATTTTTTTTTGGGAATGTCCAACTCCTTCTAGCCATGCACAGCGAGGGAAAGAGGTCAGATGGTGGAATGAAGGAAAATTAACCCTTATCCTGTACTTCAAAAATAAAACGTATATGGTATTATTGGGTCAATTTTGCCCAATACAAAATAATCAAATATTTTGTTTTTTATACATTCATTACATATAATTTTGGTCTCAAAATGCGTTTTTCAAATAAATTTTTCACATTCGCAACATTTATTTGCATATTTGGTGCTGTTGGATCGACTTGAACAAAAGAAACAACGTCTCCTTTTTAAGTTTTTTGCTTGCGAAACTTCAGTTGAATCCTTTCGAAGACTTTACACGAATGCTTTAGCAGGGCTACTTTGTGGCATATTCGGTCTACGAGATATTTCACCGCTTATTAGATCCATACTTGTCTTCCAAGAAAATACGCCGCTTATACTTTTTATTTTCATTACCGTTTGGATTAATCTTTAGAAAAACTACGTAAGTATTATTAGCGGATATATCCAGCATATTGTAAAATAGCGCTAGAGGCCATCGGTTAGTTCTCCTTTTGCATGTATAAGTTCTTATACACCCGATTTCCTTTGATTATAAAAGTGAATTATTTCTGGCTTTTTGGAGCTTGCTCTAATTTCTTCGTCGTGATCGAAAAAACACTGATCGTTTTTTTATTAGTTACATATCCCACTAAAGTTGTTTTGTTCTCATTGTCGAAGAAGAAATTTGCATAGTTCTCTGGTTTGTTTTTTAATTGCAAAATTTTTTCTGCCAAAAAAGTTTTATTTTTTCGGACAGTACCAACCATTGTGATACTTCGTTTCAACAACTCAATACCCAGTTCATGTGAGGTGAAAAAATTTTCATAAGTTACATTATGTCCTTTCAAATCTTTGATTAGGCCCAAGACAACGCGGTACCCTTGATCTTTCTCTGGCTTACAGATCCTGTCTTTTCCAGTATACACCTGTAAGGACCATGCATAGTTTGTTTCTACATCGCACAACGCCCAGTGTATGTATTGATTCAATGGGCATCGTCCACGATATGTTACGAGCTGCTCATCCACTGTCACATATTTAGAAGGATTAAAATTTTTTCTTAGATTCGTTTCCCAATGGCTCCAAAAATCTCTTATGGGAACAAGTTTATCACGGAATCGTCTTTCGCTTCTTTCCGACTTTTTATCAAACCGAATTACACGTGATATATTTTGAAATGGTGGATTTGAATAGCGGTCTGCCTTTGCGTTCATCCCATAGATATTCTAAAGCTTCACCATGAGATTTGCATATACCAGCCAACAAAAGAACTCCGACATATGTATGCTTCAATAGTTATATTGTCTACAGTTATCCAATTATTTTCAAATACTGATTGACCTATACGAATTAATTGAATAAAGATTACTCTATAAATACAATATCATTTATAGTCACCTTGTAAATTAGTCATATTAGTTACTAATTTCATAAGATCACTAGGCATAAATAACAGAAAATATGATTTTATGCTATCAGCACTTGAAATAGCATAACGCGTTGGGGCAGGAGTCAGATTTATTATGTCCTGCTTAGAAAATCTTCCAATGTCTTTTATTGTAGATGTTTGTGACCATAAATATTTCGAATTTTTTGATGGATACATTGATACTTCATTTGTAGTTTGATCGAGAATTTCGCAAATATCCGCGCTGGAGCACAACGAGGAGTTGGGGTCATAATCAGATGCAGCTTCAGGAACGAAGTTGGTTTCATCTTCACTTGATGTGTCCTGAGGGTTTTCGCCATCTGAGTCTGATTGCATAAGAAAAGTTCTTATCTTCTCTGAATGCTAGCCATCATGTTGTAAACGCAAAAAAAGTTGGTACTTAGCTCGTATCACATGCGCAAATTGATTTTGTTGCATTGGGCAATTTTGACCCAAGTTTACCATCTGCGTAAGTTTTTTTACACACGGTTTGTGAAACGATCTACAAGAATTATATTTTAAATTTTAATAGTATTCGCTAAAAAAATAATTGTACAAAAGTTTAAAAAAAATCCGCCGAGTATTTAAGGAATAAATGAGCAATAAAAACCGTTTGGGCAATTTTGACCCATTAATACAGGATAAGGGTCAAATCTTCATCATGGGAATACCCAGTTTAATTTCTCCAAAGATATAAATAAGTCTCAGGCTGAATAGGAAAAATGTGTTCAGCATTTATTTATTAATTTTATTTATATAAATTCTAGGCTGTGGAAACTAATTTTTAAGTTTTCATTAATATATTGACAATGTAAAACATGTATTCGTTGGTTGGAAATAATAATATTTATTGTCTTTATTTATAAAAACTTTTATTTTAAAAGAATTTTGTAAACAACAAAAATTTAAGTTAAGTTTTCAATAATTTTGAGTATTTCATAAAATTTTCAGAGCATTTCATTGTTTGTAATTAAAAATGAATGAAAAGGTCACTATTCAGAAGCATACTTTTACATACATCTTTTTTGAATACCATAAAAATAAAAATATTGAAACTTTTATTTACCTAGAAAAAATCTCTTCTCTTCCCCAATAATTTCTGTTGGCAATATTGTATTGTTGTTGTGTTTGTATGAATAAAAAGCTAAAATTTTATTTACAATAAAGGCGAATATCTTTTTTACTCACTAAATTTTTTTTTTAAAAAGCTTGACAATTTTAACAAATTTTTTTTCGATTTAACAAATGAATCTGACATTAAGCAAGTCGTCAAATCGAAATTCGACTTTAAATAAAAAGAAAAATGAATGCATATATGCAAGAATGCAGTTTCGATTTTATTTATTTATTTCATTTGGTTTTTTATTTCAGACAAACTTGTTTTTCTTTCATAGAACTTCAAGTTTTACGAATTTTAAAAACGGCACCTGTTTTTATTCTCAACTCCAAAAAAATGCATTAAGTGTTTGTATTCTGGTCACTAAATATCATTTACGATTTTTTGTTGATTTAACTAATTAAATGCATCATTTGAAAACGTTGGATTAGAAAAAAATTCTTTTTCAAAGTTTTTTTTGTTGTCTTTCTTAACTTGTATTTTTATGGCCAACAAATCAGCTTGATTTTATTGATGTAATCTCATTTTAATGCTTAATTACAAGTCATATTATTTTTCAATATAATTAATGTTTAAATATAACAAGTTTGATTGTTAATAAATAAAATAATTTGCAACAAGGTTGCATGCAATAGTATATTGTGACGAGGTTTGTGTGTTAAGTCTTTTGTTTTTTTTGCACGTTTACTTTTTTGTTGTTGTTATGCTACTTTGGTTTAACGAAAGCTGCGATTCTGTCGATTACTTTTTTAAGCCATCTCATTTCATAGAAAGGAATAGAATTTGCAATTTAATATCGATCGCCAATGGTAGTTTTTATTTTGTTAATTATTTATGAGCTTTTTATACTGTTTTACATATTTTTTAGTGTCCGAAAAAAAATTCGTCTATTTTTATTACACACCCATTTCTAACACTATCTTAACTATAACGCTATTTCAGACAATAAAATTGATATAAAATTTATTTGCTTTTATCAAAATCTGATTTTAATAATAAGAAAGAAAAAAATACTCTTAAAGAAAATGTTAATTTATTCAATTTCTGACTCATATCTATTTTGTTGCAAACAACTTTTCCGAATCGAAACTGCATTTTTTTCATTTTAATACTCATGGTTGCCTTAAGTCCAAGCTTAATTTAAAATAATTTTAAAACACACCTAAAACTTTTGTGTTCCTTATTTTTATCATTTCCAAGCAACAGATTTGAGATATAAACGTCATAACAAAACACACTTATATAATGGGCGAAATATTGCAAATAAATCAATTGTTTAATGCCCAACATCTCTCACAGCAATGCAGGCAAAATATATTTAAAAGGCATTTCATTCATAAAAATTAAATACCTTTGGATTAATTTATTAAAAAGGAAGTTAATAAAAATGGCAAAGTTTCATGCAACACAAACAATGAAAGACACAAAAACACGTAGGAATTTATAATGATCGTATATAAAATTTCATCTTAAATAAAAAAACAGGAAACGTTTTTTTGCGGCAAAGGGAAGTAAAAAACTTAAATATTTGCTGCCACACAAAGAACTGAAAACAGTTCCAGCAAAACTAGAAGCACTTGTGGAATAACATGTGTACATTTTAATGTTTAGTTAAGACCTTGCAAGGTCTATCTATAATGAAAGAATATATCAAATAAACTTCAAATTCCATATTTTCTAATTGATTCCAGAGTGTGCCAAATCAAAATGCGTTGGGAATCAGGGAACTGAATGAATTAACGATAAGATTTTTTTGCGAATGAATGAATTCGTTTTCATAAAATTTCCAGCAATTGACACAATTGTTTTATATATATATATATATATATATATATATATATATATATATATATATATATATATATATATATATATATATATATATATATTTTAATTTTGTTAAGAAGTAATAAGGGCCCAAAATATTTATCGTTAAGAACAACAGTTCTCCTTGAAACACTGCAATCTTTAACAAATGCAATAATAAAAAGGCCTTAGATTGCGATCAAATTAGATTAAAATTATTTAAAAAAAATTAAAATTTAAAAATAAATTAATTTTCTAAACGTCAAAAATTTTAGCATATCAAATCGATTGATATTCACATGACATTTAAATGAAGTCTACGTGTTCAGAAAGGAATCAATTTTGTTCCGATTAGTTCAAAGGCTCTGGGAGTCCACTCTCATAACAACACATACGCACATGTAGCATTTGGCAGATCTAATAAAAAATTCGATGCCAGAAAGTTTATGCGAACACAGTAACTTCCCATTCTTTAAGGCATGAAGTTACAAATATTTTCGTGTTACATTTTGTTGTGGCTTTTTTATGTATAAAATTAATTTTTAAAAATTCAAGGGGGCGCAAGAGTAATGTCATAATTTAAACTAGTTGCAAATTTTATTATAACAAAATAAATTATTTTAAAGGGTAAAATTGATGACATTAATTGAAAAAAATATAACACTCAAATGGCCACCACATGTGTTGATATATAGTGGAGCTCGTTTTATGGCATTTTGAATTGCTGATTTCTTGTTTATTTTTAGCTTTCAAGACTTGCAAAGTTTGTGGTTTGATATGCTGAAAGCGATATTTTAAAAAGCCCCAAAGAAAGATGTCTGGTGCTATTATATCTGGCGATCTGAACGACCAGTTCAAATCTTCACAACTAGAGATCAACCGACCTAGAAATTGGTGTTTCAAAATCTTTATTCCTGGTCAAACTGTGCGAGCGTTTGCTGTGTCCTGTTTAAACCAACAATGATCGAGACCCAATGTAACAACTTGTGGCAAAAAAAATGGTTTAGCATCTACCTGTAACGCTCACCATTTATTTGTGGATTCTCTCTGATGTCGTCGGCAATAGCAGCCATATTCTCGGTTGCACGTGCAATAGGAGGCCGACCACTTCTTGTAACATCTGTAGTGGACCCAGTTTGCACAAGACGCTCAATTAAACGTTTGTTCGAACACACGGAACACGACAAGGGGGAAAAAGGACGTTAAAAATCATGCCGAGTTGAAACAACAGACTGAAAATTTTTTATAAAAGCCGTAACAAAAATCCCCCGTTCATGAGGTGCGTATCCCACCACGGCTTGTTGGCAACAAATTCCTACATCATAAATATTAAATCACAGTGGGATTTGGCGGCTTCTGCCAAAATGGAAGCCAATTCAGATTCCAAATGACATTACTTTTGCTCCATAATGGCAATAGCTTCCGCACAATATTTACAAAATCAAATTGAAAGTTTTAATTACTTTTTTTAATTATCATGACTCAAATAAACAAATTCTCTTAAAAGCAAGTTCGCTTCTTAAGTCTTTTGTTTGTAAAAAACGAGCACTAGATATAAACTGCCATCATTTGTTGTATTAATTTCCAACAAATTTCATTCAAAATAAAACTAAAAGGGCATCAATTTCTTCTTCAAAAGCAATTAATTGCACATCAAAAATGTTGAATAAAAAATTAAAAACATTTCAACTCATATTTAAGTAGCAAGTCATAATGGCCATAACAAGTGGCAACTAAAACACACTTTTATTGAATTTACATTTAAAAAGAGGCAAATTGCATGACAGACTCGTGTAATGAAAAAAATTGCTTTGAGAAACGTATGTACCCAGTAGTTAACTAGTTACGTTTTATTATTTGAAGTTTAAAAAAGCTTCCCATTTAAATAAAAAGTGAAGCATTAAATTGTTAACATCTTTGATTATGGTAAAATAACGATTGTAAAATTATAAAATAAAAATTATGCTTGTAGTGCTTTTATTTTAAAACAATTATCGAAATCGTTAAAGAGTTTGTTGGTTCAATTTGTTTTTAATATTTTTTTCCTTTAATGCTGGGTGTTAAAATAAGCAATAATAAGAGCTGTAATTTGGCTTTTGAAAGTAGATCAAGGTCTTTGTTACAATTATATTTGCCTCTTTGAAGTGCAAGAAAATTGCAGCATTTTTTTCTTTTGTAATTTTTAATTGCGAAATTCGCCAATAGCACTCGGTGATTTTAATAACATATTGTGAGTTTATGTTGATCTTAAAAATAAAATTAAAAAACAAAACATTTACATTATAAATGTTTGCTTTTTGTTTGATCATTTAGTTTTATTAATTCATATTGCTGCAGTTAAACATAAGGTTGGTCATTAAAAATGCAACATCATTATTTAAATTCATTTTAATGGATTTATATTTGAAAAAGAAAAGGCGTTATTTGTCCTAAATAAGAGAGCTCTTATACTGACCACTACCTCAACATTAAATGGAGAGCCGTAGAAAATAAACTTGCAGGGAGTTTTTTTAATTGTAACCAGCATAAAATGAAGGAACTCTACTTATGCATTAAATTTTACTGAAAATATTCTATGGCAAATAAGATCCACACAGCAGTACATTTGACGGTTTAATTTTACTTGCATTGTAAATGGCACAGAAGTCTCGGAAATATAAATTTTTCCCTATATACCCGTCTTGTGGCGGAAAAATTTCTATACTGTTTAATATATAATTCTTTTAACTCTATACTTTGAATATAAATTTTCATTAATAATGCACCAGTTAGAGTCGGAATTTTCAAAATAATTAATATTTTCTAATAATGTATCTATATTTTTTGACCTCTTTTATAATAATCCGTTTTTTTAATTTTTAAGCTTAAAAATAACAATCAATATTTCGATACTCATTGAGTATCATCTTCAGGACAATTCTCTTTTATAAATAATAAAATTAAAAAATTAACATTTCAAAAAATTAAAAAAAGAGAAAATTTTTTTGTCATATATGAAAAAATATATACACACATGTACACAATAATAAATATTTTTTTTTTTGGAAAAACACGTACATATAAATAATTAAAAATAATTATTTAGAAACATGTATGCACTTATATATAAACATGTATGTAGGAGTAGACATATACTTTATATAAATGTTCTCCAACATACATACATATTTACATATTTACAACTATAAAATGATAATATGTGGTGTTACTTCTTGTGTAACAAGTGCCTATAACTGTGCGCTACATTTTCAGTGTCTGCCTTAAAATTAATTCTTTTTGTATTATTAATATTAATGATGTGCAGCATTTCTAACAAGTATCTTCTCTTATAATTTGTTTCAGTGTTTAATATTGAAACATTTTCAAAGTTCGGATAGTGATTACATTGATGACATTGTAAAGACAATGCCGTTCTCTGTGAACTGTTTGCTCTATTTTTCTGATCAGACTTATGTCCTGCAATTCTAACTTTTAACTTATTCTTTGTTGTACCTACATATACCTTATCGCAATTATTACTACTATTTCCATCGCATGGTATTTTGTATATAACATTAGACCTATCTAACTTATGTATTCTATCTTTTGTTCTACTAAATAATTTGTTTAATGTGTTATCCGTTTTATAAGCCATACTATATTTTCCTTTATCATATATTCCTGATCTCTTTAGGCGTTCTGATATACCTGGTATATCGATCATTCCTTTATAAGTTTTTTGTGCAATACTATTTGCTACTCTTTCTTTCCTATATTTATACTGATTAATTAGTTTATATATTAAATGCAATGGAAAATCATTATCAATGAGAATATTTTTAATCTTTTCTTTATTATTTTTATGAAATTGTATGTCACTTATCGAGAATACCTTTTCAATCAAATTTTTTACTGTATTAATAATGATTCTCTTGCAATGATAAAAAAAATAATTAATAATTCTTCCTAATGCTGTCGATTTTTGATACCAATCACATACTAATCTTCCATTATTTCTTATCACTAAAGTATCTGAATATGATAATCTTGAATTGCATTCTTTCTCAACCGTAAATTTAATTGATTGATTAAATCCATTCAACGTTTCTAAAATTCTATCTACTTCACTCTCTGAAATTATACAAAACAAATCATCAACATATTTAATCATAATTTTTGGTTTAATATCCATCTTCTCAATGCATCTATCAAGTAATTCTTCCATAACTATATCTGCTATTACTGGAGATGCTGGTGATCCCATTGGTAAACCTACTCGTTGTATATAAATTCTTCCATCTGTTTGAAAATATCTATTATCCTCTATGCAAAATTTTAAAATACGTAAAAATAATTCTTTATCTATTCTAGTATACTTTTCTAATAAAGTCCATTTTTCTTTTATAATATTAATAGCAAGATCAACTGGTATACTTGGAAATAAGGATACTACGTCAAATGAAATCAATTTTTTAGTATCCTGTATACGTTGGTTGATTATTCTATTTTTAAATTCTATGGAATTTTTAACATTATACCTAGACTCTTCTGTTATTTTCTTTAAAATATCTGTAGTATATTTACATAGATTATAAGAAGGAGAATTTATAAAGGAACATATTGGTCCCAAAGGGAACGCTTCTTTGTGAATTTTCGGAAGTCCATATAAACTTGGTGCAATTGCAATGTTTGTTTTAAGGCTATTTTTTCACTATTTGTAATTATCTTCTTCTCAAAAAGCTCACTAACAATGTCATTATTAATTTTCTGTAATTTATTTGTAGGATCATTTTATAGTTGTAAATATGAATGTATGTATGTTGGAGAACATTTATATAAAGTATATGTCTACTCCTACATACATGTTTATATATAAGTACATACATGTTTCTAAATAATTATTTTTAATTATTTATATGTATGTGTTTAAAAAAAAAAAAAAAAAAAAAAAAAAAAAAACTATTTATTATTGTGTACATGTGTGTATATATTTTTTCATATATGACAAAAAAATTTTCTCTTTCTTTCATTTTTTGAAATGTTAATTTTTTAATTTTATTATTTATTTATTTATAAAAGAGAATTGTCCTGAAGATGATACTCAATGAGTATCGAAATATTGATTGTTATTTTTAATTAAATTTTTTAAAAAATAAAAGACCTTAAGCTTAAAAATTAAAAAACGGATAACTAATATTTCCAAATGGTATAGTCTTTTGTATTCTTTCTATGCACGCAATTGTCAATTCTGTTAAATACTTTATGTTCCCAGAATATGAAACTTAATAAAGATATATATCGCCTAATCCTCTAAGATTAATATTGAATAAAAGGATACTTCCTTAAATGCAGTACTGTCCTGCAACAGAATAACAAAATTTCTCTCCGCTAAATCTATACAAAATAAATCATGCTCTTTTATTATGTGATAATTGCGTATGTCCCTTATTTAACATATTTTTGCTCATCATTTTACTGCTGCAGCACATTAATTTACTGATGCATTGACGAACGTTCCTAAATTTGAATTTTACATTCTTGTCTTCAATATAAATATTCGCACGAAATTCTCTTTCGCATTTAAGGGTATAGGTAAATATTTTTTCTATTAGAAATGTACCAATTTGATATAGAACGTTTGATACCATAACAACTTTTTGCAAAAGACACCTTTTGGTAGCCTCCCTAATGAGAAATTAATTGACAAACATTGAGAGAAGCCTGCATTCTAATATTTTTATTTAGATTTTTTTAAAGTTAATTTAAAAAATAATTTTTATTAACAGCTGCAGCTGCTCTGAATTTGTGTCTTTTAACGACCCTCGGAATATATTTTTGTTTCTAATTACAAGCAAATTTTCTTCATGGCATGAGCAGTTGCAACAAATTTGTTAGAAGTTTCAATTTAGCACCAGATAATATTTCAATAGAAAATTCTCTATTTACGCCCTTTTAATAGCTTAGTTCTCATGAGGATAATGATGGTGGTGTTCCAATAATCTCGATCTTTGGCTTGATGCTTGACTTCGTTCCACTTCGTGGCACGTAGTGCCATGTTCAAGGTCTCGCATCCATATAACAAAGTGGATTTTATATTGGAGTTGAATGGTTTCATTTTGGTTTGTTTCGAAATATTAGACAATTTCCAAACCGGGTTTAACTGGGCAAATGCACACTGCTGCTGAGCCACCAGTTGCTTCAATTATGCTACCTAGGTAGCAGAAGGACTTAACATCTTCACATGCGCAAAACCTTTCGATGCAGTTAAATCAGAGCTAAAGACTTGGGCACATAGAGCCTATTCAACTCTCTGGAATAACGGAACCATGGGAATCAATACAAAAATTCTATAGGGAGATCCAGACGAGAGAAGAACGAGGGAGCTACTAAGACTTAGCAAGCCCGAACTAAGTAGAATAATGGGAGTTGTCATAGGGCACTCTCAACTACTGTCACATCTTAAACGCATGGGAATAGCGGGAGGAGATGAATGTAGAGCATGTGGGGAGGAGAGCGAAACATTGGAACACTATTTGTGCCAATGCCCCGCTTCTCACAAATAAGGTCCCGATATCTTGGGGGTGACATCTCACCGGACATAAGCCGATTACGGGGAATATGCTGGAGGAAGTTAAGGAACTTTGTAAGTGACACGGAATTTCTCTAGACCTTTGGGTCAATATGTTATGGTTAAACCCAAGGGAGCGCACAACAAGCCTTCATTGGCTTTGGTTGTTGTCGTATGACATGGGCTATCACACCCCTCCTATCAACGTAACCTAACCTAACATCTTCAATATCTTGATCCCATACGGAAAAAAAATTGTATGAAATATAATTTTCTCAACATCAAAATAGTCTTCGTGAAAATTATGGGAAATGCTCCGAATTTTATTCACTTCCAGATCATAGTCTCTATATGTTAATAACATCTTTGGAAGTTTTTGAAGCTGAGTTTCCGAAACAAAACTCTTTCGCCAAAAGTTATTTTATTTATTAATTAAAATGGAAGAAATTAAATGAGTTGACCTTTAAACATACCAGCATGAGATTGAACTTTTTGCTTCGAGCCCAAAAAATATCAATAGAAATACACTAAATTATATAAATAAAAATTCTAGGTACTTATGATACTACATCACATACAATACAATGTATAACAAACACTAGGATGAATAACATTTGAGGAAAAAATACTTTTTCTTTATTGAAATCAAAAAAGGCGGCATCCTATAACTATTAGAAATTACAAAAATTTCGTCAACTTGCAAAATTTTTTGATCTCATTAACTTCTTTGAAAGCAGTTTTTGCAGGTTTTTCTTGTATTGAACAATATAATCTCCTAAAAATTATTCTAACCAACAGATGGAAGAGAGGAGAATATTTACCTCATGTAAAAAAGACATTCATGGACCAGTAGAAGGCCTACTGTGTGCTAAATACTAAATAAATAATTAAAAACGTAAAACAGGATATTAAACATTAAGAAACTTTCTCATCAAACGCCCCCTTTGTTGAAATTGAAAAAACATGAGGAAAGAACCACGAACATGCCGCATAAAGTTTTCCTTTGTAATGCTAGAAATGGACACACACGTTGATAAATAAAATTTCGCAAATATTTGCAAATAAAAGCAAATATTTCTTTATTATTCAAAAGTACATATTTGTAATGAAATGAGGCCAAATAATAAAAAAGAAAAAATTCAAATGATAGTAAATATTTGTGTGGCAAAGAAATAAACCTTATTCATATAAACACCCAAGTCGGCATTAGCAATTAGCAAGAATGAGTTACAAAGTCTAAGCGAATACGAGTAACAAAAAAAAAAAATCAATGTATGCACACGCTGCATGAAAACAAAAAACGATTGAGCCCATAGATTTATGTGCAATACGCATTAAATAACATACATAAAATGTCATAAATAATTATTTCAAAGACCTTTCACAAAATGAAATCAAGAAAAAAAAATAGGCAAGAACAAAGTGCCACAAAATTTAATATGCAACTTAGAACCGAAAAAAAGACAGATAAACATTTTTCGCTGAAATATATACTTACGAAAATGCGTTAGCACAGTGGGCACAATGCAAATGTATAAATATTGTTTTTAGATTCAAAAGCTTAATTTACCCACAGGCTACACAATATTATTGAGTATTTTATTGCCCTTATTATAGTCGTTTTACTTTACACTATCCAATAACTTGCTCAATATTTTTAAGCAAAACATGGCGCAACTTTTTTACAATAAGTTTAAATGCAACCAAAACCTTAGCGATTTGTTAAATAATTTTTTTGTGATATATAAAAAATTAATTCGGTGAAGTTGCTATGCCAAGTTAAATATGTTTTTAGCGCAATTCGTCACGTCAAACATAATTATCAATAATGACAAATATTTCGTATTGGAAAGAAATTTTGAATTTGTTTCTCCTCTTTGGGACAATAACCACAAATTTACTTGACATTTTCATTAATTATATTTTAAGTTGTGGTTACACCAGAAACATCTATGGGAACTTTTCCGTGTCGAAAATATCCTACCTTATCCTTTCAACATTTTTCACTAAACCAATATTTTATATAACCAAAATTCATTTCTAGTGTGAAAATTACATTACTTGGAGGGAACAATTTTAATTATGGTCATGCCAGAGAGACTTACGGGATGATATAAACAATAAATTAAAACTTTTTATAATTCCTTTAGCATCCTTTAAAAAATTTTTATCAAACCTAAATTTATTTTAACAAAAATTCATTTGTAGTGTAAAAAGAAAAATGGTGAAAAAAAATTTTTAAAGCTAAAGTCTAACTGAAAATATATTTCGACTTATTAATTATTAATTTTAGTAATATTAATTAGTTTAAATTACATAACTAAAACGAATATAAAGATAATGTCGTCCTCTATTTTGGTGGGAAACCATTATCGAATAATGTTTTCAGGACGTTACAAAATATTCCTTTTTGCTGAATATAGATGAAAAGTCCTGTAATTTTATTGAATATATTCATCTACAAATATAATATCCACACGGACAATTTTATTGTGCAATATCAATTCGTCAACAGCACTATTGCAAATATATGGATATCTTTAAAACTATAGAGGAAGGGGTAGTATACATGCTCTGAAGTGGCACGATAAATATGAACGTACAGTGGTTTACTACATTACATATTTACACTTTTATTGTTAACATATATTATCCTAAATGACTTGTGATGAATAACATTTCACACACATACCAAACATTCGCCATGATTTTCATATCAGCATTAATTTTAATTAAATAATTTTTAATCATCGTTATATTGTCTAAATTAAGAATCAAGACCATGCCCACTGTTCTTCTGTCTTAAACCTTTGTTTTTTACTGAAGACAAACTTGTTCTATTTGATTTTAAGCTCGTAGTATTTGTAAAGCTCAAGCCAGTGGCTAATTTCTTGTATTTGTTTAACTTTATTCCAACGCAATATTTTATTGGAACAAATATACAGATTTTTTGAATAAATCAAGTTAGTGGTCAAAATTAAAAGAAAACGGCTAGTAGACTAGTATCTAGCGTACTAAAATAGTAGTCCACAGGACGCAGGTTCGATTCCTGCCGAAGATTTTAGGAGTTGCTGCAGACTAACCAAGTAGCTCCGCAGTTTGTGTTTCTTAACATGGAAATAAAAGAATGATGTTCCTTTTAAAGAACGCGATATCATTCAGGATATAAATAAAATTCAGGGCCTAAGTTTGTATTTCATCTAAATGAGATATTGCATTATTTCAATGTATATTGAATTGTATCAAAATAAAGCAATTAACCTTCATTAATTTAATTTCATTTATAGATGTTGCTACTGATAATTTTGTTTTTCCAAAGAGAGCTGCGTTATATTGTGGCAGACAATATAATAAAGCAGTTGTGATTATGACGAAACCTCGCTTTAGTAATAATAGTTTGATATAGATAATAATGCGATATAGATATATATCGCATTACTAATTATATTTATTTTTGATTTGTTTACCATTTGTTTTCCCAAATTTTGTACGGTTTGTTAATCAAATTTAAATTTCAACGATGGTAGTGTCTACCTTAAACATTTAAAGTTAAAGATTTTCTGTAAAAAGCCCAACAACTTTAAATGATTTTTCTTTATCCCTTGCTAAACCGTGAAACACTTCAAATTTATGTCCACTTAAATATCAATTATACCCACGGTAATTTTGTTTTCTTTACTTGTGAATGCTGCTTTAGGTTTAGTTCGCTTGTTTTCGCCGGCTTTATATTCGCAAATATTACTTATTGTTATTAAAAGCAATTTAAATAATCTATTTGACACACAAAATTTCAAAATCAAGTAAAATGAAACTCAAGAAAAATTTGCCATGTCTTTAAAGGAAAACAAACTTCATAAATTACAACAAAAAATACAAAAAAAAAAGAAATAATCCAATAATAATTGAGTCTAACCACATCAGCGGCAGCAACAAGTGTTGTGCGTTTATTTGTTGCAAGCTTAAATGCAGCGTTAAGCTGAATTTTTGTTTTTCAAGTTTTTTATTTTAATTTTAATCTATTAAAGGCCAACGTGGCAATTTAACAACAACGATTTGTCAATAGAATTTAATAAAGTTAAATGTTGTATGTTCATTATTGTTTATTGCAGCTACTTGTGTGCGCATTGTAAAACACAAGAACACCAATAATATTTATGAAAAAAAATCGTCTTAATGTCCATTGTAGTCACTGTTTCAAGCTCGTGTATGTTTTAATGGTCACTCAGTTAAAAGTAAAGGAGTGGTCTTGAAATTGAGCAAGTAGTCATATATTTTTAATAAATATCCGTATTTATTTCACTCATAACTAAACATTGCTGCCCATATAAACCAGAAACAGCAATAATTATTTGTTTTTATTCAACACAATTATATATGACTAATATTTTGCTCATTCATTTAGAATAGTAAGAAATAAAATATACACAAGCGAACTACCATTTCTCATGCCAAGTATACAGTTAAATACTGCATTATTGAAGATTGTGATAAAAATATCAGATTATTAAACATTAATTGTTTAAAAACAAACAAAAAAATTTAATGGAAAATCGTAATTAATTTTAAAAAATCAAAGCAGTGCCATTTTATTTGAGACTGAAGTGGTGTTATAAAACGAAAGACTTAGGAAACATACTTGGTTTCAATCTTGGGTTTATTTTTTTTTTCTTTTCTTTAATTTTCCCACACATTCATTGTGATGAAGTGCAACATTTCCAGTTAATTGTGTAATTAATTAAATAGGTAATTTAAAAAAAATTTCACACCACATTAATATAAAAATAAAATAAATATGTAAAATAGACAAACGAAATAAATATAATAAAATGAAATGTAATAAAATGTAATAAAATAAAAAATATACAAGAAAATAAATAGGAAATTACACATGATATGCAAAAGAGTAGGGAATTAAGACTTTAGTGTGCTTAAGCGCATCATCATCATCAGGATCAATGCAAAAATGAATTTTTTTTCTATATTAAAGAGAAAGATTTCTTGAATTCGCTATGATTTAATGTAACCTCAGGCCAAATTTGGTTTGTAAATAGGCCGGACTCCGCTATGTGCCTCCTTCAATGATTTTTTTCTTACTAAGAAAATTTTCTGGTGTTTCATAAAAAAGAATTTTTTCCATTGCCTTGAAGGAGTTTTTTAACTTTGTTACATTACAATTCTGTCATATTTTGTTACTTAAAATTTCCTTTTCAATAAAATTTTAAGTGGCTCCAAGCACATGGCTTAAAAAACTGGGAAATGATCATAAACCATTTCAGTCGCAGTAAAAAATTTTCGAAATTGTTAACGTTCATGTTTCTACAGAATAAACACAATTTGCCACTACTGTTAACTGATTAACAGTACTCTGTTAACTGTAAAATTAGCTCTGCTAAAAATTATGGTTTGCATCACTGGTAGTTAAATTGGAAATTATCTTCAACAAAGGACGAGTTGAAATTCATTACGCTGCAACATTTTGAAAATTTTGAAAAAAAAAATTGTTTTTGGAATTCCGCTTAGGAATACTTTTGAAATGGCAAATAATAATGATGCTATTAAGTCGTTTTAAGCTAAAGTCGTCTTAAGTTCTTTTTCCTTATTCCCACAGAATTGTTATTGTTTTTCTAGTGAGATTTATGTTCTAAAATAATAATAATTTTCGTTTTTTAGTATATTTGAAAGCAAAACACTTTATTTCCTTAAAAATACATTGTGTTTAGAAGGCTTTAAGCGGTAATTATTTTTTAAATAATAAGTCTACAAAAATTATTGTATACATGTTGCAAAAAAAGTATAGACTCACGTTTATAATAATTGTTTGATGTGCTGTTTTTGTATCAAAGCATTATAAGCCCATTATGATTATGCAAATTTGTAATAGTCATTTACGATAGAGAATTCTCATGTTGTATTTCCATGTTGTGGCTTAAACATATGATATTAAATGTTTTGAAACTGCTTAAATTTCACTGAAGATTGGGTCTAGCGACCAATGAACTGTAAGCAGTTAAAGCCATAACAAACAATAAATTTTTTAGACCGTGGTTGTTTAAATGATTTGTTGGGGATAATATCGCAAATAATAAATTTCAAGTATAATTACCATTTTAACAAATTCCATTAAACTTGAATAAAGTTTTTTATTAAGTAACACGTTTTTATCAATTCGTGATTGCCCTTGCTGCAAGTGTCAAGTGTCTTCTAAAATGTCTTGCAAGTTGAAATGCAAGCAAAGTAAGAATATGTGGTCGAATTGGGATTTCTAATTTTTACTTGCATGTCTAAATGCTGGACTACATAGTAATGAAAAACCTAAACATACATATTTGATAGAATCATTGGAGAAAACATTAATTATAGTCTGCATTGCTGAATGTATTAATGCATTGCTGAATGTATTTTTTGTGGCTGGACAAAATTTTTATTCCAGTTTATTAGAAACTTTGTCTACAACGAACGAAATTGTCTGCTCCTGAGAAGTTGGTTATAACTTTGCTTTATATATAAAATAAAAATTATTCTATATTAAAGGGGTTCATGGTAGAGCTGGCAAACTATCGATAGTCACGCCATTCGATATTTTCGATAGTTTGATGGAAAACTATCGATGCTATCGATAGTTGTAATTAAATGTTCAGTGTGCTTTTTAAGTAGTGTATTATTCTACCATGTCGTTATTTCTAATTATTATTTCTTTATAATCCTTTTGTTTTAGACTGCAATAAATTATTTTTTTATAACAAATATTTTATGCTTATTTATAAGTCCTTATTTTACAAATTTACAAGTTTTGCAATTAAGATTTTTATAAACATGAAATATTTTTTATAAATAACACAACTTTTTCATATTTTCAATAAACAACAAACAAACCAGTATTAAGTAAAAAATTAGAACATAACAATTTTACAATTAATTGTTTACATTTTATTTTATTTAAAAAAAAAACATGACAAAAACATCAAACATAAATAACTTAAAATAATAAAGAACAAAATTCATTTCTAAATTTTTTGAGATTAATTTATGATAAAGGTTTGTGATATATACATATGTATGTATATTTAGATGTAATGTAATGTAATGCGGGTTTGAACCAGGATGGCCTTTTGCACTGCGACCATTGTTGATCTATTGTGCTTCCTCTGTCCCTAACAGTATAATACGTTCGCAAATAGCATCAGCTCCTTCAGTGGGAGCATTAGCAGATCCTCTTCACTCAGCGTATATGCATGTAGAGTCCTGTGTCTCCTGTGGCACAATGCCCCACAATTTGCTATCAAGTGTTCCATCGACTCCTCATCTTCACCGCAAAATCTGTAGACGTCCGTGTCAGATAAGCCCATTCTGTATAGGTGGGCTTTGCAGGTGTAATGGCCTGTGAGCGCCCCTAGCAGCGTCCGTAGGCTTTTCCTGTCCAGTCTTAGAGCCAGATCCGCCCTCCTAGCGTCAAAACGTAGGAATTTCTTGGAGTGACATAATCCATTGATGTCATTCCAACGCTGTGCAATCTTGAACGATGTCCATTTCGAAATCTCCCCCTTAAGGAGACTTTTGCTGAACTCAAAAGAGAGGGTAGGTCCAATGAAGTTCCCCTCAGCCCCTCTTCTAATTAGATACTTTGTACTTGTATATCACATATTTATTAGCTCTGTAATAAAATTCTTTATAAACGTATTGTGCTTATAATTTCTTTGTTATCCAATTATTTTTGTTAGTAAAGAGCAAAAGAGTATATTTTAGAAAAAAAAAAACATTTTAACGATAGTATCGCTATCGATAGTGCCGTGCAAACAAAACTATCGATACTATCGATAGTACTATCGATGGTTTGCCAGCTCTAGTTCATGGTGTTCCATAGTGCCCCATAGTTTTCAACTTTAACTAAAATTATCTCTTCAGCATTGTTTTTCCAGAAGTACACAAAATATACATATAAAAAAAGCTTTTCTCTTGAAATTAAACACATACATACACACATACATATACACACACATTCTCGTACATACATACTTTCTTTAGTTCAATAATAGTTTATTTTAAATATTCATTATGCATCATTTATTTTGCAAATTTATTTAAACTGTCAACGATTTCATGAGTGATGTGAATGTTACGCCTGTGTGGCACAAAGTTTATTTGTCACTTTTATTGCATGAGTAAGATAAATTGGTGTTTGTGGTGAAAGGAAATATTATTTAAAACTATTATGATTTATGAACTGCTTACAAAATACATCAAACACTTGCGATAAAATTGTTGTGATATTTTTTTAAATGAAATAGGCAATGAACTACGTGCAAGTTAACAATTGACTGTTAAATGCGCTATTCGATTTTAGGCTGTTAATCAGCCATATACTGAAAATATTTGGATAAAACAACAACCTCAAGATAAACAGCCAGTAAAAATTTCAATCTTAATTATAAAAAATGTTAATACAGTGTTACGAGTTGTATTGTTATAAAAGAGAAAAAAATGGAAGCCATTTATCTAGGAATAATTTTTTAATTACTTCCAAAGTATCAATAATATGAATGTTTGTCTTCTTGAGAAGTTAGAAGTTGAAATTTTCAAGTCATTTTATTACAGAAAAACTTTATGTAAAATTTTTTTAAGTTATTGACTATTTTGAATTTAAGTGGGATTTAACCGACTTCAAAAAAGGAGGAGGCAATTACCTCGTGTATATTTTGTACACTTTTTTGATATTTGTACGTGGATAACTTTACAATATGTGAACAAATTTTCAAGTTTTTTTTTTTTTTTTTTTTGAAAAAGTTTGCTTGTAGGCTGGTCCAAAAGATTTGCCAGATTTTGAAAAAAGCTCTTTGATATCAAAGGGTAGCTTGCAGTTTGGTTTCAGAGAAATTTAAGTGAATATCGTTTATACAAAGTTACGTCCCGAAATAATTAGGAGTATAAGGCAATTCTGCCACTTATGGACTTATTTAAAAAAATATTGAAGGGATTTTAAAGTTCTACTCCAATCTATGGACTTAAATATCATTGAAAATGTATGGGCCCGCCTTGAGCAAAATATAAGGAAATATACAAAGGACCTTTTGGTTGCTTTACAGTCGAATTGGAGTGCAATTACTTCCACATTCACCTGCAATTTAGTAAAATCGATGACTACATGTCTACAACCTGTAATTTTACCAAAAGGTCATCCAATAAAGTGTTAATATTGCATTTAAATTGCATTCACGAGAACTTTAAATGGCTCACTTTCACTGTGAGTTACTTATACATATGTGCATCCTTTTTTGATTTTTTTCCCTTTTAAGCAGAAAATTTAATGTGTTGCTGAAGATTTAAAGTGAATCAATAAAACTACTTAATACCACGCTTTATTATATATTAATAATTTTATCGAAATATAGACTTACTTTGGCTTACTTTGATTGTGAGCCATTGTAGTTCCTGGTCCAGGCGTCCATAATTATTGCATGTTCTTAAAGGTCTCTACTACATCAGGCACAACAACATTTTCAATATCGATAGAACAGTGTCAATATACACATAAAATAACTAAGAATTATCGCACATCATTTAAGAATGTCAAGATATTAAATTATTTAATCTAAATTTTTTAAGTACAACTTTTACTGAAAGCAAGAGGAACAAACTTAGACTTTAAATGCCTTTTTTTCTTTCTGTGCAAGAAAATTCCATATAGTTTTATATACAGCTTTTTCTCTCCTTGTGTTTTTTTTTATCGTTTAAAAGTCAAATCGTCGTATTTAAGGATATTTTTAAGACTTGTTTGCTATATTTTTTTTAAATTGATTTTGAACCAGTTGTGATAAAAGTGAAAATGTATAAGGTGTAACAACATTTATTGTAATTTAATTAGATACGTAATCTACCGAACAGTATTTGCTTAATTGAGATTACTTTAATTAGTGTAATTAGTTTTTCTTCATTTATTATGTTTTGTCAACGTTCTTTGGTAAATTTGTAAAATAGATGTGCACCAGATCAAATTTTAATTGCCTCATTCATAACAAATATGAAAGGCTTATAAATATTTATTTTACTATTCCATTCTATATTATTGTCTTAAAGAATAGACAATTAAATAAATAATTAATATTTGACCTAAAGTGCGATTATTTTTCAAAATTTTGAAAATTGATCTTAATATCCATGAAGTCGACTTTAAAAGATGAATTAAGGCGTTAATAATTTAGTATAAAAGTTTGTGAACCATATAATTTAATAAATATTTTTTTTAAATTTAAAATTATTTTGATGCCGCCATCATTTGAGAAACTCTTTTGAGAAGCTATAAATTAAAAATTTTGACTGATGCTGAAAGTCATCATTTATGATGAAATTCTCTACAAAAATTTTAAAAATAAGTTACTATTTATTAGTGAAACAAAAAATCATAGCATTAGAATTAGTCGCCTTAGACATAACTATAAAACAGTTGCACAAATGGCTAAAACAAATCTCTATGTTGCACTATATACGTCAAATATCTGACACCAAATGATTTATACTCCTATAAATGCCATCTATTTGCAAAACAATTTGAAATTATGCAATTAAAATTTATTGATTCATTTTATTTTATTGTACTTTTTTATATCTTTTACAGAATATTTATATTAACCACAGCTTTGGCAGCAGCACCCAGTACAATAAATGCACAATTTCATCATTTCGGTGAGGCCGTAAATACATCACCATTGGGCAACGATTGTGCTCTAATACTTTCAGGATCTGGTAGAACCTCAGTCTACGATTATAATGTTAATTTATTTCGTGGCACATTGTAAGTATAACTAAAATACATTTGTTGAAGACATGACTCCTTCATGTACACACCTTGAGAATTTTGTATTTTGTTGTTATTGTTTGTGTGTCTGTTTGTTCGCTGTGCGGTTTCTTATTGCAACGAGCACTTGAGAAAATCATCAAAAAGATGTTGTTAATTTTTCATTAGCGATTTGGATTGCTTTAAGCAAATAATTTGTCATTGAAATTAATACTCAAATAAATGGTTTTATTTCTTCTGACGTCTTTTTCTGATTTTAAACATGAGTTGTACGGCTGTGCTTAATTTGCATTTCTGCATTAGCATAAGCGATGTATTCAAACTTATATGTGAATGTATGTAAATAGTGTGTCTGTATTCAATATGAATTTGAATGATTGCTAATTTTATTTGTCAGTTGAATGATTGCTAATTTTATTTGTCATTTTTAACATTTGCAACATGTGTAAAACTGCCAAATATTGGTTTGGGAATACTGAGCCAAAAACGAAAATGTTTTGTGTATTTACAAAGAGGCTGCTAATTGATTCATTTAAATGAATAAATAAATATTTTATACCTGCGATGGATATATTCATGTTAAACTAGCAGAGACTAAAACCATTTTTTTACAGAGCCAATTTAACATTTAACAAAGTGTCAAGTTAGACTATAAGCACAGAGAGAGAGAGAGAGAGAGAGAGAGAGGACATGAATTGCCTTCAAGAAAATATATAAAATAATTATTATAAGAAATGGGACTGGGACTGGAAAATGGGTTTAAAAAAAGAATTCCTAGAGAAGTTTGGCGAAATATGGAATTGCACAAATACTATATTGTTTGGAAAGGATAACCCAAGACATTCTAAATACTATCCTATTGGTCGCATAAATGGACTAATTTTGTAAATATTAATGTTGAAAAAAGTTATATATTCTAAAATTTCTTAAGAAGGAATTTCTGTAGTGATCATTGTGGTCCATTAAGAGATGTCACTTTTTTCAAACTCAGTTTTCTCAATTTTCCAAATTTACTGTCAAAAAGATCGCACACCTTCCTATACAGTGTAATAGGAGTACAATATCATATTTAACAAAAATAGTCACCAATGTTCTCTAGAAATTTGTTCTTTTAATAAAGTTTTTTCTTCTTATGAATTTATTTCACTTTCAATATTTTAACAAAATTGATTTAAGGAACAAAGATTCTTGGCTGCTCTCGTAGATTAGAGGATAGTGGCCATCCTGCCGTAGACTCTGGATGTATTCTCCAGTATAATTTTGCATTCTCTGTCTATGAAAGGTATCACAAAAGTACGAGATCATGGATTCAAGTGAGCGAAAACTCTCTGTTGAGCCATACCTCTTCTATCAGTACACAAAGAGAAAAAAGTTGTAAAAAGTTGTGTTCTAATTTTCTTTCATATAATCAAAGAGAGCCCGAATAAACATTTAAAAGATTATGCGTGACAATATAATTTTTCGACTAGAAAATACAATTTGATTTTTTTACAATATTAATTTTTACTGAATTTGATATATAAGTTCTATTTTTTGGGTATTCCTTGTCTTGATTTATAAAACTTCCACACTTATGATTGTTAACTGATTAACAGTGTTTTGTTAATTTGTAAAATTGTTCCTGTTTTTTTAAAGGTTTGAGTCTCTGCTATTTAAATTTTAATTTAACTTCCTCACACACATAAATATTCCGAATATTTTAATTAAAATTAAAGCCTAAACCATGAATGAATACATATCAGCCAGAATTTCTAGTTGTTCCTATTGCTTTATAAATTTTTCATCTTGATTAATTTATTAAATTATGTTAAATGGGCTTTCTAAAATATTCAATATTTCAACACCCTGTGGGAATCTTTTTCAGGACATTATTTTGGAAACTTACAAGCAAACATTTGATTATCATATTTTATTTTTTAATATACACAATCTCTTACTTACTAAAACAAAATATTTCCAATCCGCTGTGGCCTAGATTTTAATAAATATACTCTGCCTACCTTTTATAAAATCGTTATCAAAATGTATTAAAAATAATAGATCATAAGTCCTGCTGGGTACTGCGAGTCCACCTATTCAACTCTAATTCCCACTTTCTTTTAATCTATTTTCAATCACTTGCATTCAAATAAATTCATCTTAACAACAACATTTACGCTGCAAAGCTAAACTTTTATCATAAAACATTTAAAGTCCATTAAAGGTTGACAGCACTTCTGGCATTTAATAGTTTATGTCCGACAAATAACATATTTCTGCTCAAGGATTAACTTTTACTTTCTTGAAAAATGAATTCAAACACAAGACCATAAAAGACAGCAAAATGTTGAACTTGACGACATACGACATGACTACATGCCGCAAAAAATTGTTCACTTAAACAGGTTCGAATAATTGCCGTAAAACAAATACACTTTAAAGCAGGGTGTTGGAAAAAGTTGGAAAATAAATATTTAAAAAAATACATATAATAATAAAAATTCAACAGGGGAAAAAAACATCCATGAAATCATGCCAACTGAGTAATACCAGTCATGCGTGTGGCAGGCAAGTCTGGTGCATGTAACAAATGGAAAAAAGTCCACATAACTGCGTGTTCATTTTTGGCTATTACGACATACTTACGTGAATACGTAAAAGTTTAAGTTTTTAAAATTGTTTGTTGGTGCATTTCATTTCAAAAAAAAAAAAAAATTTCTTAAATTTTTTTTCCTTCGCCAACAAACCTGCGACACCAGGAAGTTTTAATGAAAACCAAAACTATTTTAATTAACGATCAATTTGAAATAAAATGAAAATTAATATAGTGTCGTAAGAGAGAAAGGAGAGGCGCAGAAAATGAGGGATTGAAAATGTAGCATCAATTGTAGAGAGATAATGATTTAGGGAAAGGAGCAAAATGTATTACGATCCCCTCAAAACCCATAAAAAATAAAAGTACATTAAACATAATTTTCCTTCAATTATTTAACCATTTAAATTTATTTATTATTTTTCCATATCTCGATAAAACTAAAGATATAATATCCTGAGGATGACTCTCGAAATAGGCTAAATGAAATAACGTCACATGACACAAATCCATTTCAAACAACTCCCAGTGGAATGAGACCTAAAAAAATAAATAAATCCCAACAAAATTTAATGAAGGAAGTTTCAAATAAATTTTGACAATTCCAGAATCTGAAAATGGAACAAAATACTACTGTTTAAGACATTTTCATGATAAAATGATTTCCATGTAGAAAAATTTAAAGAGTTCCAAAAATGTTTTGAAAAGCTGAGCCAGATTTTGGTCATGCCTCAGAGATGCAAATCCTTGAGCGCTGCCCAAGGAAGGAGAAGCAGAAAATATTTAGTATGCGAAACAGGTCTTTTACGGCACAGAAAAATTTTGGTCCCGGCAATGCAAAAATGCTTTAGAAAGTGAAGTCGAAAAGAGAAATTGGAGCCGGCTTAGGACATACGAGCGCAACAAAGAATAAAAGAAAATGAAAGAAATCCAATTTTTTCAATATGAAATAATACGAAAAAGAAAACTTGCACATAAATCAATATTAATATTTTATTGTTTGTTGTTGGCTTAGCTGTTAGCCAAATCATGATTGAAAAGCATTCAACCTTGTATACTTATGCCACAGACTACAAATACTATATGAGAATTCAAACAGAACTCAATCATATTTTTCTATTAAATGAATATTATTAAAATAAAAATAAATCACCCCAAAGATCTAGTCCAGCCATGTTTGTTATAAAAGATTTTTTTATTTATTTGCGTTCATGTTATAAACGTTTTCTTCAGTGTAATTGCGGTTGATGACTAAAGAGATAAAGTGATATTTCTTTTTAATATAATACAAAATGCAGAATTTTCAGACGAAATCTGCCAACCATATTAAGGACCATTATGTGACTGACTAAGATATCAACGCCTGGCCCAAACGGGATAATATTATTAACCTAATATCGGATAATCCAGCTTTTGGTACCTGTTTGCGCTCCATTTAGATTCTGAAGTATTAATTATATAAAAAAAATATTTAATTATATAATTCTTAATAAAAATTCGATTCTGGCATATTTTATTTGCTGCAAATTCGAATAAATATGGACAAAACTGTTAACACTTTTTGGTACTTTTTTAATAACACATCTTTTTAGTGAAGATCAATTTCGTATAAGAATATTTTATTATGAGTCCTTATCAATCATTCTGAATTGAGCAAATGTATGTGTGCATAATAAAGGGTAATTTTTTAGCAAGTTTCTTTTTGGCAACACTGTTTTTGGCAGCCAGAAGCATTGCACTCCAAAAAGTACACTGTTTGGTGTGGATTATGGGCAGGTGGCTTCATTGGACCGTACTTTTTCAAAGACACGAAGGCCGGAACATTACTGTGAATGGCAAGCGCTACCATGCGTTAATTACAATTTTTTTTTCTCAAAATAGAAGAGCTGGACTTGGATGACATGTGGTTTCACCAAGATGGTACCACATGCCACACAGCATGTCAATCGATGGTCCAATTGAAAGGCAAGTTCCGTGAACAGTTTATTTCACAATTGGCCCATAGATGATGCGATTTAACGCCTTTAGACTTTTTTTGCCGGGCATTGTTAAGGTTCATGTCCACAGGGACAAGCCCGCCATAGTTGACACATTGGAAGCGAATATTGAAGAATTTATTCGTAAGATACCGGCCGATGTGTTGGAGAGAGTATGCCAAAATTGGACCCAGCGTATGTACCATTTGAGGCGCAGCCGCGGTTAACATTTACATGAAATCATCATGAAACATTGAATTATATAGACCGTTCTATCCACTCAATTCAAGATTTCAAACATATATCTAAATTTTATGTTTGTTTTTTTTTTATCAAATCTTAAAGCTCATAAAAAAGAGAATAATGCGATTTCAAATATTTCTCAATCGCTTTATTTACTAACTTTCGACAAAAAAAATAGAAGCCTGTTGTGGCTGATTGGCATGCGAGCGAAGGAAATGGAGCCCTTTCGTAACATTTTGTGTACAGGGAAGCCTTGAAAGTATGTAAAAACTTTTTTAAAAAGACCGAAAGAAATTTTTTTTTTTCATAAAAGTTATGAGAAGACCAAAAAAATACAAATATTTTATAATGTTTATAACAGAATAAAACATATTTAAAAAAATTATATTGTTTATGAGAAGGCAAAAAAATAATGTTTTTATTTAATAGTAATTCTGTCTTGAAAAATAATTATTTCAGGATTTCTTCAAATATTTGTTACAACGTTTATGTCCTTGATTTTAACTATTTCCATTGAATTAAATAAAACTGAAGAGAAAATGAAATAAAATGAATGAATTCTATTAAAATCAAAATTTAATGATAAATTTCGTAATGTAATGAAAAATAATACAATACTTGTATTAAGAAGGTCATAAGCCTTAATAACAAAAAGGTTAATTGATGAAAATTTCCTATTGGGGCATTTGCTAAGATTGTAATTGCATTTTGTTGCAAAAAAGTTAAAGTGCATTTCAATATGCATCTACCAACAAAATACGCACAAGTACCGCTTAGAACGGAATGTATTAAAACTTTATACAAAAAATAAAGTGACATGTATTATAACTTTATATAAAAATGCAGTTTTGTGGAACGCAGTTCTGTTTAACAAACTTTTGTAAGGAAAACTTCATTTGTTCTTTTTTTTACCTTTGTTAAACTAATTTTAATATCTTTTGAATTGAATAAGACCGGAAATAATAAATAATTTATTGTTTTTTTTTAATTTTGAAATATCGCACTCAAAAAATACAACAAAGGCTTTCGTCCTGCAATTAATTAACATGTAATTGATTATTTAACTTTCAAAGGAAACCTACTAAACATATATAAATTCTGAAGTTAATTTTCTTTTCTTCAAAGTTGTTGCTTATTTTAATAAATGGAATGCGATATCGAGGGAATAGACAATCTCTATATAATAATTAATTTACCACATCTCATATTGTCAATTTAAAACTTTTTTGTAGTAAATTTTATGAAAAAGATATCATTATATATATCTAGAGTTAGAACTATTTTTTCTTTTCACATTTTTCAAATACAAATTTTTTCAATTATGTCCATTTCTCTAAATCGGCTGGTCCAAATACAAGTGTTTTTTAACTCATGTCTAACGTTGGCACTCAATTATTTATCATCAATCAATATCACACCTTTGCGGACCAACATGAGTCACTTGAATAAATTTAGGAAATATTGCAGTCGGACATCGTATTTAACTGAAAAGTCGTCTTTTCTGACGAAGGGCATTTTTATCTAGCGTCTATGTCAACAAACAAAATTGCCGAATCTGCGGATCAAAACACCAGCTCAACATTGTCGAGAAGCCAAATGGATCCACAGAGATTGACATTTTGGTGTGGACTTTTAAAGCGGTGGCTTCATTGGTCCATTTTTTCAAAAATGTTGAAAACACCATTTCAGTTCACGGCGAGCGCTATGATTATGGAATTTTTGTGATTGGAAATGGAAGATATGAGTTTGGATAATCTTTGATTCCAGCAGTATAGCGCACTATATCACACAACTCATGACCATGTCATCACCGATCATTTACTTTTATTTCTTAAGATATTTTGCATATGGATTACCCGTTACATAATTATCACTGGCATGTGTATCTTTGTTTGTAAGAAAAATTAAAAACACACACAAGCACAGACAAACAAAATTTTTGAAAATCTTTATTTATACAAAGAAATCTCTCTTGAATGTTGTTTAGCGTTTGTTGGCCAATTATTTAATATGGTTGAAACACATACTCGCATTTAATATACAAGACTTACTCAACATTATTACACATCTAATGTGTACAACATGCAACATAACTGGGGCTGATTGGCATGCGAGCGAAGGAAATGGAGCCCTTTCGTAACATTTTGTGTACAGGGAAGCCTTGAAAGTATGTAAAAACTTTTTTAAAAAGACCGAAAGAAATTTTTTTTTTTCATAAAAGTTATGAGAAGACCAAAAAAATACAAATATTTTATAATGTTTATAACAGAATAAAACATATTTAAAAAAATTATATTGTTTATGAGAAGGCAAAAAAATAATGTTTTTATTTAATAGTAATTCTGTCTTGAAAAATAATTATTTCAGGATTTCTTCAAATATTTGTTACAACGTTTATGTCCTTGATTTTAACTATTTCCATTGAATTAAATAAAACTGAAGAGAAAATGAAATAAAATGAATGAATTCTATTAAAATCAAAATTTAATGATAAATTTCGTAATGTAATGAAAAATAATACAATACTTGTATTAAGAAGGTCATAAGCCTTAATAACAAAAAGGTTAATTGATGAAAATTTCCTATTGGGGCATTTGCTAAGATTGTAATTGCATTTTGTTGCAAAAAAGTTAAAGTGCATTTCAATATGCATCTACCAACAAAATACGCACAAGTACCGCTTAGAACGGAATGTATTAAAACTTTATACAAAAAATAAAGTGACATGTATTATAACTTTATATAAAAATGCAGTTTTGTGGAACGCAGTTCTGTTTAACAAACTTTTGTAAGGAAAACTTCATTTGTTCTTTTTTTTACCTTTGTTAAACTAATTTTAATATCTTTTGAATTGAATAAGACCGGAAATAATAAATAATTTATTGTTTTTTTTTAATTTTGAAATATCGCACTCAAAAAATACAACAAAGGCTTTCGTCCTGCAATTAATTAACATGTAATTGATTATTTAACTTTCAAAGGAAACCTACTAAACATATATAAATTCTGAAGTTAATTTTCTTTTCTTCAAAGTTGTTGCTTATTTTAATAAATGGAATGCGATATCGAGGGAATAGACAATCTCTATATAATAATTAATTTACCACATCTCATATTGTCAATTTAAAACTTTTTTGTAGTAAATTTTATGAAAAAGATATCATTATATATATCTAGAGTTAGAACTATTTTTTCTTTTCACATTTTTCAAATACAAATTTTTTCAATTATGTCCATTTCTCTAAATCGGCTGGTCCAAATACAAGTGTTTTTTAACTCATGTCTAACGTTGGCACTCAATTATTTATCATCAATCAATATCACACCTTTGCGGACCAACATGAGTCACTTGAATAAATTTAGGAAATATTGCAGTCGGACATCGTATTTAACTGAAAAGTCGTCTTTTCTGACGAAGGGCATTTTTATCTAGCGTCTATGTCAACAAACAAAATTGCCGAATCTGCGGATCAAAACACCAGCTCAACATTGTCGAGAAGCCAAATGGATCCACAGAGATTGACATTTTGGTGTGGACTTTTAAAGCGGTGGCTTCATTGGTCCATTTTTTCAAAAATGTTGAAAACACCATTTCAGTTCACGGCGAGCGCTATGATTATGGAATTTTTGTGATTGGAAATGGAAGATATGAGTTTGGATAATCTTTGATTCCAGCAGTATAGCGCACTATATCACACAACTCATGACCATGTCATCACCGATCATTTACTTTTATTTCTTAAGATATTTTGCATATGGATTACCCGTTACATAATTATCACTGGCATGTGTATCTTTGTTTGTAAGAAAAATTAAAAACACACACAAGCACAGACAAACAAAATTTTTGAAAATCTTTATTTATACAAAGAAATCTCTCTTGAATGTTGTTTAGCGTTTGTTGGCCAATTATTTAATATGGTTGAAACACATACTCGCATTTAATATACAAGACTTACTCAACATTATTACACATCTAATGTGTACAACATGCAACATAACTGGGGCGGTAACAGGCATTTGTTGTCAAGACATTTTTAATGTATTTGACACGCGTCGAATTCGTAACACACTCATGGCATTATTAGACTGAGATAAATACTACGACAGCTGTTACTGTTTAAAGCCAACTGGTTGCTCGACTTACTTTTATAGTTGTGCTGATGGCTAGATAAATGTTTGAGAAAAAGAGACTTGCCTACATTTTTTAGCTTTTCTGTTTATGGAGATTTCGCGGATGTCTTTTCGAAGTGACAACCAACAACCACTGCCATAAAATAGTGTTAAAATTAAATCTTCCTTTTATGTATTCGATCATGTGACGCTTTAAACAACCAGCGAAGTGTCAAACTTACATTTGCGCACGTAATAAGGCAATAGAAAAAAATTCTAAACTTTTGTTAATCGATATGGATTACAAAACCTTTTACTTACTTTTAAAAAAAATTCGCTTACAAAAATAACTAAAATGTAACGAATACTTTTCAACATTTAAAGTGAAAATTGTTTATAAAGTTTTGTCAGAAATGGCGTTGCTACTCGTATTCAAAAATTTAAAATATGACGTATACATCACATGTTGGTTTCCCGTTCAGTTCTAGGGGCAGTGGGAGTAGTTTAATAATATAAAAATAAATTTGATTAATATGTAATTTAATTAAAAAAAAATTTAGAAATACAAATATGAATTCATAATTAATTGTTTGCGAGAAAAGTCAGTAACTCTGTAATTTTTCGATTTCCCTTCTCTTTACTGAAAGAGCAACAACATTGCTTCTGTCAACAGGCGTTTTTTGGATGACTCCTGTCAAAATTTGAACAAGCTGTGTTATTTATTATGTGTTGGACATCCAATTGCCAGCAGACTTGACGGGATAATGGAAAAGGTGAATTTCGTGTGCTTATTTTTGCGGAAAAAAATTATTACTTAAGCTAAGACCAAGTTGGAAAAAACTATGGGAATTCTGCACCATCAATTTTAATGATAAAAACAAGGTTTACTGGACTTTTTTGTGGCCACAAAAGCACGGAAGATGCCGAACATTCTTGATGCCCAGTTGAGGTCTCTACACCCCAAACGATTGAAAAAATTCACGATGGGAAATTTAAAGTGCGAGAGATTATGGAAGGAAGAAAGACATATGACATGATTTAGTGGTTTCAAGTTTGAATGATAACTTGTGTATGAGAAAGCTGTCGCAAGATGAGTGCCGCGTTTGCTAACTATTGTCCACAAACGCAATCGTGTGACAACTTCAACAACAACAACGAAGAGTTTTTGCACCGTTCCATAATCGTGGACGAAACGTAGATCCACCACAACACACTAGAGACCAAACAGCAGTCAAAATAGTGTATTTCTCGATATGAATCGGTGCCAAAGAAGGCCAAGATGGGTTTGTCAGCCAACAAAGTTATGGGATACAGGCAGTATAATCCACATCGAAACGAATATTATGAAATCAAGTACTTGAGGCAACAAGCACATATCCTTATAAAGCCTTTAGATCATTCGTCGGAGGTGTTATTCCACATATGTATACCTCTACCACTATCCAGTGAAAGAAATGGAATTTATTTTTAACGAACGATAGTTTAATTGCTTCCAAAAATCCGTTAGAGCATATTTTCAACTTCCTAAGATCCAATAGACAAAATATTAATTTTAAATAGGAATTACTTGTAGAAATTTGCAAAATACCATTTGAATATACTCTCTTTTTACACAAAAAGCATTTATTTCCTTAAATATACATTAAAACATTATTTTTCTTCAACCTATAATAATAAAAGTATTTTCATTTAAGAAAAAAAAATAAAAAAATCATGACTACTGGTAACTTTGTACGCCTTCCAGATTTGAAGAATATAGCTAGTGGCAAATAATCCTAATTGAATATAAAATTCGTTTCTATTCAAAAAGTTATGAAAAAGTTTGATTTTCTTAACATAACGAATAAAGTTTCCAAACCGGTGAATAGGAAGTAAAAAAGAAGAACATTCTGCATTGGCAAGCCTTTGGTCTTTTTTTACTAGATGCATACGAACGGGCTTTATTCTGAAAAATGTGGAAAATTTCATTAATCAATTTACTTTAAAAAAACGAATCTAAACAACTTAACGCTCCTACTTGCGCTTATTAAAAATACAAAATGTTCTTTATTTCTCTTTAAAAGGGCAACAAATGTTAAAATTTTTCATGAAAAAATGCCTTAAGTTTTTATTAAAAGCAATTGCTTTAAAAGTAAGTAAAATTTTCCATTAAATTTATATCATACGTGAGATTCATATCAGCTTTTATAAAATATTAAAATAGATTCACTTTTGATAAAACAAAAAAACAGTGGATACTCCGGTATCCATAGTTCTGATAAAATTGAACTAGTAGAGGATATTGGCCTTAGGAACAATTCTAAACAGTTCATTTGATTTATAACAATCGATGCAAATTGTTAGAATCATATTTGCAAATGTTTTTCATGACCATGCATTTTGTTTGTTCTACTTTTTGTCGTTTATATGCGTAAAAGCAGTTATAAAAAATTTTTGGAAATAATTAGGACAACAAATCATACCTTTTCAGAGAGTCCTTTTTAATGTACCAATAAACAATTACCTGAAAAAAAAGAAATATAAATGTGTTAATAAAAAATTATATTTAAAGTGTATGTCATCATCGACAATTATAAAAAAACTGTTTTTAAATTTGCTTAATATATTTCTACCTCGTTTCCGATAACCAAATTCATTAATTCAGATCAATAATTGTTTTTTTTTAATATTTTTATTAAAAACGATGCCAATTATTACACTAGCGGAATATTTGTTATTCATCTTTTCCTCTCCTATTTTTCCTTATCGCTTAATTCTACAGCTGTTGAAGACAGAACTATTTCGTTCTGCTAATTTAATAATTGACTTGATATAAAGAATTTCAAGAAATATTTTGCTCTAAACTAAAAAATTCAGTAATTCAACTGGAGCCAGACAAATCAATTTCAATTTAGCCACTATAGTTCCAAAAGTTACGCTACAATTACATTTTTATAATATTTAATGAATTGTTTGTAATAAAATTAATTAAAGCTTATTCGTCAAATAATGATGTGTGTGAAAATAAGTTCAAGTTTAGCTAGCAGTGACAAAAACCATATACTTTAGCAATGCCAACAATGTACTTATATCCCAAATTAGGCTAAAACCATTTTTTTGCAATGCCATCTTTAGCAGTCGATTAGATTCATTTAAAAGGCTAAATAGAGAACTAGGGCAACGACCAAAAAATTTATAAAACGGGAAATTTACTCCAAGAGTTTCTTAATAAAATTGTAATAATGAGGAAGGCTAAATATACGTTAAGACAGCAATAAAATTCGCTGGGAAGAATATAAATTTATTAAGAAGATTAGTGCGGCCACTTATTTTAGACGCGAAGAGGGACTGGCGTGGTGGCCCAGGGAGTGCTTAATAGGAATACAATAGTGGGATATCTGAAAAAAAAAGTTGTGTGACTTCCTCTTCCAACTTTGTCCAACGAAAGACTTATGCTAAGAAATTTTGCCAATGAAAAGAAATTGCAGTATTTCTGCATTTTCAAAAATTCTTTAGAAGTTTTTCAACTCGAAACTGCGCACAGTAGGTAGACATTTGATCAGAAATGTTTTCTATAATGGTTGGAGAGTGTCTCTTTAATCTTAACGGCCATATTCAAAAAAAAAATATTTTACTTTAGGTTTGAAATGTAAATTTGGTAACAAACATTTCAAAGCTAATAAACACGATTTTAACCAGTCTATTATTTAATGAATTTTATTCATGGTGCTTAGCAACCACCGTGTATAATTTCCGATGTACAAAACGATTACAAATCAGGATGTTAAATATTTTAAAAAAGGAAAATATTTATTATTTTGAAGTAAAATAAATTACTTTTAAAAATTATGAGTTTCTATGATGAAAGTAAAGCATGCAAAGGAAATAAAATCGAGGAATTTACAAGATTCCTTTTATTCAAATTATTAGAGTATTTCAATATCGAAGTTTTTATATTTATATTTTTTCTTTAGTATTTCTGTTAAATTTCTCGGAGCTCTTTAAGTTGTATTCATTTTTTTATGTGAAAAAATAATGACCATCTAACAAAATGTAATATTTCCGGTTTCAATTTGAAATTCAATTTAAGCCCGCATTTGTTGTATTAAAAGAGACACTAAAAATTAAAAAAAATTCAATTATGAATCTGTAAACTTAAAATAGGTTTAAAATATGCTCTTTTTTAAATTCTTAGATAATAATTCTTATTGAATGCAATTTGAATTTACCAATCTGTACTTTCAATTTTGTTTTATGAAAATGGCCGTTAATATAAAAAATTGAAAAAAATTCAATTCAATTACTTTTTATCTCCCATTACTGTGATGGAAATTCCTTTTTGTTTTAATTTTGACTTATATTTCATTTTATTATTTATTGCCTTACTTTTTCATCATCTTTTGTTGTTTTTTCTTTTTTAATTCTGATTGTTAGTTTTGTTGTTTTTAGTTTTATCAAGTTTTGGAAAAAAATGTATGCACTTTAACAATAAATATAGTTTCTCTTACAAAAATACTTTTAATTTTTATTATATTTAAAATTTTTTTATTAAAACAAGCCATAAACTTAAATAACTTATAAACTAAATTTAATGAAATTTTCTTAATAAAATGTATTAAGAAGAAATAAAACAGTCATAAAATTTAAATGCGTTTTTAACGTCATGCAGAAAATTTATACGCGAAGCAGTTTTTTTATTTGTTGCATACAACGCCTGCCTGAATTGCGGAAAGCATTTAATTTGCAAGAAAGAGTCTTAAAACTGTTATTACAAAATTTTTAAAATTTTTTAACTTTGTTTTCAACTACACAAGCTTTCGCAATTTTTTTCGGTAGAAATTGAACTACTTTAAAATGTATTCAAAGTGAAGGGCCATTTGAGGTTCAAGGAAAAGGTCAGAAAATATTCAAGATAAAATATTGGCAACTGTTGCTTAAAGTTTCAAGACTTTTACGAATACAAGTAATTTACAAAATATTTTCAGGGGCGCAGTCGCTAAAAAATTTAAGGAAATTTCATAAATTTCGAAACAAAAGACAAAGAATTAAATTATGAATCAGTAAATAAAAATAGGTTGATATATCTTTAAAAATTCAATAAAAAAATTTTTTTTTGCATGGCATTTTGCCTAACAATGGTTTTAAAGCTGTTTTCAGTTTCTTGAATACGACCGACTGTAAGTGTAAAAAAACATTTCTTTGGGAATTAGACCGAAAATACTTAATTAAAAAAGAATTGTGCAGTTCAATGTAACGCCAAATAATTTTGGTTTTTATAAATTTTAAATATCCTGCGTACATTTAAGGAGATACAGAACTTAATGCAAAATTTAATTTTTTATTTATTGTTTTTATGAAATTTAATTTAATAATATATTTCTTGCTATATATTTATTTTTCAAACGCAACCAACACAAATGCTTAATGCAGCATATAAAAATCAATATCGTACACCAACACACAACAATATCGTACACCAACACACAACAATATCGTACACCAACACACAACTTTATTTTTAAAGCCCCTTAACAACGCAACCGGCTTGCAACCACACGTATAACCTGCTCAGGTTGCACACAAGATTGTAACGTCTGGGGCTTTCTTTACTTTCTATAGCTTTATTTCATCATTAGTAATTTGTTTCTTTTTTTCATATTATTTTTATTTTTTGGCCAAAATCAATTTTAAATGAACACAAAAATTGACAAAAAGGAGGATCATGCTAATTGTACCCCTTTAACAGCATCCGCTCGTGGATGGAGTTTATGAAATCCAACAAAATACTTGCTTTATTATTTTAGCTTTAGAAACAGATAAACATTGCATCATTTACTATTATTATAATTTTTTAAAGTTTTCTGCTTAAATTATCTCACGTTTTTCCATTTTACTTTTTGTTGCTTCGCAATAGAGGTCATCTCTAACAAAAATCAAAATGACATTTTGGTCATACAAAAGCAACAACTTCAAATAAAAATGAAAACCAAAAAAAAAACACTTGACACTCTGCAAGCAAACGTTTTTGGGGTACACAACAAATCACTACAACATTGACATTAAAATGATCTAAATTTTGAAAGGAAAAAAAATATGTACTCGTACATCGCCAACGCTTTGAAAAAAATAAGAACTTGAAAAACAAACAGCAACAAAAAACCACAAAATACATAAAAATTTCAAATAAATATATTGGTTGAGTGTAGATCTACTAAAGATTGTGTAAACCACTTACGAGCATATTTAAACTTATCTCGCCTCAGCTCTCTATATGATTGATACATTAAATGATTATATCAAATAAGAAAATAAAACCTCAAGTGCCTCTAAAATTGAATTAAAACCATAAAGTGCAGTTGCTGCAGAGCATGCAAATACTTAGAAGTTTGAAGAAAATTATAAAATTGTACATGGCTTTTGCATATCATTTTTTTGCTGAATAAAATAGTAAATAAAAGCAACACACGCTGCAGCCACAGGTGATGTAATAAATGTTAGTTGTGTTTGTTTATTTTATTACACTTTGGAATTTATAAGTTTCAATTTCAGTTCAGTTTCTTGGCCAAAAACCAACAATCTGGGTAACAGCAGAAAAAGAAGAGAGAAAAAACCAAACAAATAAACAAACATTGAAACGACAAAAACACATATCGAGCCTTTGGTGCAATACCGTAGTAACTCAAAATTTGAATTTTTTAAGGTTATATTACGAAATTATTCGCCTTGTCGTTTTTTATATTCTGTAAAATTTTCATAAAAATATCTTGTGTACTCAGCTCTTGAGAAAAGAACCGAATTTTTTTTTACCATTAAGTTGTGTGTAAATTCAAAACTTTAAACTCAATTTCTGCAAAACAAGCTTTTTTGAATTACTACGTTATTGCACCAAAGGCTCGATATGTACTTGCGAGAGTGCCACTTTACACGATCTTATTGCAACAGTTAAGTATGAGTTAATAAGTATCACTGTTGCCAATTAAGCACACTTTGAACTCTTTTAGCATAAAAAACTGAAACCTTTTCTAAAAAATATTTTTAAATTTTATTTTGCAATTAAAAATTTTATTACGCATTTTATTAAAATTTTTTGCAAAAATTTTTTAACAACTGGTTTTCAGAAGCCCTACTCGGCAATTTGTTTAAAGATCCTTAGGCGCAAGTTTAAATTAAAATGTTTGCAATAATCTCTATATATATAAAATTGGATGTGTGTATGTATGTATGTATGTATGTATGTATGTATGTATGTAACGTAATGGCTCCAAAATGGTTGGGCCGATTTTGACGAAATTTTCAGGGAACCTTCAGAATACTCGGGCGGGTGACACTGTGAAGTCCGATTCTTTATTTTCGGTCTGTGGGCGGAGGGGCGTGGCAAAATCCAATTTTCATATTGCACCGTTGTCATATTTTTCAAAACGAGATATCAAACTCTTAAATCGATTATGTATGTAGTTTCGAAGATATTTTGAGCTGACGGTGTCAGCTATATGTACATAAAAATTACGTGTATGTTCGTGATCGCTAAACTCAAAAACTACTGGACCGATTTTGATCAAATTTTATATGCATGCTCTATGGGCTGTGAGGAGTGTTTCTGTGTAGTTTGAAGGTCGTCCAACAGATGGCGCAATACTTAGTTTTGTGTGTGTGTTTTTGCACCGTAACTCAAGAACTACTGCACCGATTTTGACCAAACTTTATATACATGATCTATGGGACGTGAGGAGTGTTTCTGTTTAGTTTGAAGTTCGTCCGACAGATGGCGCAATACTTAGTTTTGTGTGTGTGTTTTTGCACCGTAACTCAAGAACTATTTATTTATTTATTTATTTATTTATTTAAATTTTTTTGAGGTATCTAGCACAACAAGATATGTACATAATCTTATAAATGAGAGTGCTAGTGATTGAACAGATAATAGAATACATGGATTACAAAAATTAACATTAACTTTAATATGACTTAATAACTTGTTAATAAATTATCAGTAAATATGAGTCAAAAAAAGCATCTAATAGATTTATAAAAAATAGGACGATTAAGAAAAATTAAGAAGAGAAAAAATTACATAGTTACATTATTTAATGCAAATAATTTACACAACTCCTTTTTAAAAATAACTGCGTTGCTTGTTCTTTGTATAAAATTGGGTAAAGCATTCCAAAGACTGACGGTATAAATGAAAAATTGGCGTTGCGATAAGAGACTTCTATGTTTTTGTTGAATTATTTTCTTTCCGCGGCTGGATCTGGCAAAAATTATTCTATTGTAAAGATAAGTCGGTTGTTGCGATGTAATGATTTTGTGCAGTAAAATAAGACATTTGAGTTCGAGAAGATTAACAAATTGCATCTTGAAGATTTGGTATGAGTAATATGAAATGTGGTCACGGCGACTTTTCTGGAAAACAAATCTTGCTATGTTATTATATGCAACGTTTAATCTACGTAGATCATCGCTATCACAATTCGCAAATAGCTCGCAACCATACAGAAGCGCTGGGATAAGAAACGTTTTTGCCAGTAACATTCGAATGGCAAAAGGAGTGGAATCTTTAACAGACCATAGATTGCGTAGCATACCGTATACTCTTCCCACTACGACTTTGATATGGTTGGACCAGTTAAGTTTATTATTGAATTTAACTCCTAGATTAGTCGCCGTGTCAACAGAAACTATGCATTCACCATTTATTTTTATTTCAAAGTTGTGAGTGATATTTGCAGACCTTGACATAAATAAACATTTCGATTTTGATGGATTTATGCATAAACCATTGGCCCTAGCCCAAGTGTTAATTTTGTTGAGGTCTTGATTTATCTTGCTTACACATGTTGCAAGATCAGCTATAGTGGAGCTATTGTAGATTTGAACATCATCTGCATACATTTGGATTTTACTATAGACCAGAGTGTCAGGTAAATCATTTATAAATAAGCAGAACAAAAGAGGACCAAGAATTGAGCCCTGTGGTACTCCCCTGGTGACATTAAGCGCTTTAGAGTACGCACCATTATAATTTACCCTTTGAAATCTGGAGCTTAAGTAGGATGAGACCAAATTGCAAGCTGTGTCAGAAAAATTAAACAATTTTCTAAGTTTCATTATAAGAATTTGATGATCCACAGTATCAAACGCCTTGCTGTGGTCTAAAAGGACTAATAATGCTACCATGTTATCGTCAAGTTTTGATCGGATATCTTCTACAACGTCCACTAATGCTGTTATGCAGCTTCTGGTTTTTATGAAACCCGATTGCCTATCGGATATTAAATTGTTCCTAGCTAAATAATTACTCATCTGTTTACCCATAATTTTCTCAATAACTTTGGATAAGAATGGTAAAATGGCGATTGGTCGAAATTCATTGTTCGTCTTTGGGATTGGTATGATTTTTGATAATTTCCATTTTTCTGGGAATGTAGACTTCGTCAGAACCGTGTTAAATAGATAAGTCAAGTAGGGCAATAGCCTAGGAACTAATATTCTTAAAAAAATGGGACTTAAATCGTCCATCCCAGTGGCATTCGATTTTACTGCAGTAAGACAAGCAAGAACATCCAGCTGGTCAACGCAATGAAAACTAAATGGGTTTGATATTGGAACATGGCATAGATTATCATAAATATTACTGTCTGGTGATGGTATAGCTAAATTTAAGAATTTTTCATTTAGTTGATCAGCATCAGCATCAGGGTTAGGTGAAGGAGCACTTTTCTGGCCGATTCCGATTTTTCGTATTTCACTCCATTTAGATTTGCAATCAATTGCGGACGAGAACCTTCGCTGATAAAACAGGGATTTTGCAGCCTTAATGCGGTTAGTTACTTCTCTACGAGCAGCTTGATGCATGGCCTTAAGATCATCTGTTTTGAACCTCTTCCACCGAGAGTAAGCATCATCACGTGTTTTTATCAAACGTTTTATGTCAGGACTAAACCAAGGCTGTTGTTTGGCTTTTATAAGTTTAGTTTTCCTAGGAACACAAGAATCAAACAGATTATTAACATTGTTTTGAATGAAATCAACTTGATCGTCCACACTTTCAATTGAATAAATTTGATCCCAGTTTATATTTTCAAAAGATCGACTGAGTGCTATATAATCAATGTTACGAAAATCCCGATATGAAATGTAAGTATTTTGATTTGCAACTGGTAAATCATAAGTTAAAAAAAGTATATCATGCTTTGAAAAAGCAGATGCAGATAGCTGGTCATAGAGAAGCACTTTAGCATTATGGTTCACAAATACAATATCAATTAAACTATTTGATGTCGCATGAAAATGTGTCGGTATAATAGTGTTTACAGGGCTTAAATCAAGAGCTTGCATTGGTTCAACTAGTGTTTTCTCACTCAGTAGGTTATTATTAAAATCACCAACAATTATAATATCGTTATATTGAATCGAAACGTTTTCGAGAGTGCTAATAAAAGGTTTAAAATTTATGTTGTTGTTAGCTCTATATACACTACCTAACAGCATTTTTCTTCTGTCCGAAGTACAGATCTCAATAAACAGATATTCAATCTCACTGCCGGAGTCAGACCGCAATATCTGGTTACATCGAATGCCATTACGAATGTAGACTGCGACTCCACCACCACGAGCGCTAGTTTCAGTATCATTAATCAAAATTCTCCTGTCAGAACGAAAAAGCCTGAAACCCGACAGATTGAATATAGAGTCTGAAACTCCAACTGGAAACCAAGTTTCGGACACACATATAATATCTATTCCTGATCCCGCAAAAATGTATCTAAATTCATCCATTTTGTTGTTCAGACTTTGCGCATTTAAGTGAACGATTTTTAGGCCATTTTTCTGTTTAGAAAGAATTCTTATCATATTGTACACGCAGTCTTTAGAGCGATAATTACCTGAGTAGAACATGGTAAAATTGTGAATATTCAACGCAATTAAAGAAATAACAATTTGGATATGTATTAAAAATGAAGTTGTGTAGTACAAATTCAATAAACAGTTTTTGTAAACAAACTAAGTTAAGGATACAATTTATGACAAAATTTATTAGAAAACACAGTGTTAAAAAATTTATTAGATTGTTTTTTAGTTTAAAAAATAGACGTATTTTAAGCAGGTTGGCCATCACGGTTGTTTTCGACGATATCCATATCGGCAGCACAGGGAAACAAATCATACAGGAGTTTAATTTCATCAATTTGTAATAATTCGTCATCGGCTGTTTTTTTAATGTATACAAATCCACGCATGGTAAAAGCACTATGTATGAGTCTTCTCTTTTTAAGCCTAACAGCTGTACGAAAAATTTGAAAGTTCGTTTTAGTTAAATTTTCGTTAATATAAAATCGATTATCGGAGTTTAGCCCGATATGTCTCAGGCGAAATATAAATTCTTTATGTAGTTTCTTAAAGTTTGCCAAGGATTTCATAAAGAAATTCTTGTCATAGGGAGACCACATCTTAACGATTATAACTGCATCTTTCGAGTTATTTGTACTACTGCACCGATTTTGACCAAACTTTATATACATGTTCTATGGGACGTGAGGAGTGTTTCTGTGTTCGACAGATGGCCCAATATTTTGTTTTTTTTTGTGTTTTGCCCAATAGAGATTAGCGCGATAAGCCTATGCTGCATTTTGCTGAAGGCGTTGGGTCCTTAACCAGCGTGTAGTGGGGTTAATTAGCCCGATACCTTTATTTGAACAATAATTGCTATGTCGATTTAGTGCAAATTTGAAGGCAAAACAATGTATGTAACGTAATGGCTCCAAAATGGTTGGGCCGATTTTGACGAAATTTTCAGGGAACCTTCAGAATACTCGGGCGGGTGACACTGTGAAGTCCGATTCTTTATTTTCGGTCTGTGGGCGGAGGGGCGTGGCAAAATCCAATTTTCATATTGCACCACCAATGACATATACATATATTTATTTTTTGTGCTTTTTTTATTTTATTTTACTTTTTTTTGGAAAGCCGTTGTCATATTTTTCAAAACGAGATATCAAACTCTTAAATCGATTATGTATGTAGTTTCGAAGATATTTTGAGCTGACGGTGTCAGCTATATGTACATAAAAATTACGTGTATGTTCGTGATCGCTAAACTCAAAAACTACTGGACCGATTTTGATCAAATTTTATATGCATGCTCTATGGGCTGTGAGGAGTGTTTCTGTGTAGTTTGAAGGTCGTCCAACAGATGGCGCAATACTTAGTTTTGTGTGTGTGTTTTTGCACCGTAACTCAAGAACTACTGCACCGATTTTGACCAAACTTTATATACATGATCTATGGGACGTGAGGAGTGTTTCTGTTTAGTTTGAAGTTCGTCCGACAGATGGCGCAATACTTAGTTTTGTGTGTGTGTTTTTGCACCGTAACTCAAGAACTATTTATTTATTTATTTATTTATTTATTTAAATTTTTTTGAGGTATCTAGCACAACAAGATATGTACATAATCTTATAAATGAGAGTGCTAGTGATTGAACAGATAATAGAATACATGGATTACAAAAATTAACATTAACTTTAATATGACTTAATAACTTGTTAATAAATTATCAGTAAATATGAGTCAAAAAAAGCATCTAATAGATTTATAAAAAATAGGACGATTAAGAAAAATTAAGAAGAGAAAAAATTACATAGTTACATTATTTAATGCAAATAATTTACACAACTCCTTTTTAAAAATAACTGCGTTGCTTGTTCTTTGTATAAAATTGGGTAAAGCATTCCAAAGACTGACGGTATAAATGAAAAATTGGCGTTGCGATAAGAGACTTCTATGTTTTTGTTGAATTATTTTCTTTCCGCGGCTGGATCTGGCAAAAATTATTCTATTGTAAAGATAAGTCGGTTGTTGCGATGTAATGATTTTGTGCAGTAAAATAAGACATTTGAGTTCGAGAAGATTAACAAATTGCATCTTGAAGATTTGGTATGAGTAATATGAAATGTGGTCACGGCGACTTTTCTGGAAAACAAATCTTGCTATGTTATTATATGCAACGTTTAATCTACGTAGATCATCGCTATCACAATTCGCAAATAGCTCGCAACCATACAGAAGCGCTGGGATAAGAAACGTTTTTGCCAGTAACATTCGAATGGCAAAAGGAGTGGAATCTTTAACAGACCATAGATTGCGTAGCATACCGTATACTCTTCCCACTACGACTTTGATATGGTTGGACCAGTTAAGTTTATTATTGAATTTAACTCCTAGATTAGTCGCCGTGTCAACAGAAACTATGCATTCACCATTTATTTTTATTTCAAAGTTGTGAGTGATATTTGCAGACCTTGACATAAATAAACATTTCGATTTTGATGGATTTATGCATAAACCATTGGCCCTAGCCCAAGTGTTAATTTTGTTGAGGTCTTGATTTATCTTGCTTACACATGTTGCAAGATCAGCTATAGTGGAGCTATTGTAGATTTGAACATCATCTGCATACATTTGGATTTTACTATAGACCAGAGTGTCAGGTAAATCATTTATAAATAAGCAGAACAAAAGAGGACCAAGAATTGAGCCCTGTGGTACTCCCCTGGTGACATTAAGCGCTTTAGAGTACGCACCATTATAATTTACCCTTTGAAATCTGGAGCTTAAGTAGGATGAGACCAAATTGCAAGCTGTGTCAGAAAAATTAAACAATTTTCTAAGTTTCATTATAAGAATTTGATGATCCACAGTATCAAACGCCTTGCTGTGGTCTAAAAGGACTAATAATGCTACCATGTTATCGTCAAGTTTTGATCGGATATCTTCTACAACGTCCACTAATGCTGTTATGCAGCTTCTGGTTTTTATGAAACCCGATTGCCTATCGGATATTAAATTGTTCCTAGCTAAATAATTACTCATCTGTTTACCCATAATTTTCTCAATAACTTTGGATAAGAATGGTAAAATGGCGATTGGTCGAAATTCATTGTTCGTCTTTGGGATTGGTATGATTTTTGATAATTTCCATTTTTCTGGGAATGTAGACTTCGTCAGAACCGTGTTAAATAGATAAGTCAAGTAGGGCAATAGCCTAGGAACTAATATTCTTAAAAAAATGGGACTTAAATCGTCCATCCCAGTGGCATTCGATTTTACTGCAGTAAGACAAGCAAGAACATCCAGCTGGTCAACGCAATGAAAACTAAATGGGTTTGATATTGGAACATGGCATAGATTATCATAAATATTACTGTCTGGTGATGGTATAGCTAAATTTAAGAATTTTTCATTTAGTTGATCAGCATCAGCATCAGGGTTAGGTGAAGGAGCACTTTTCTGGCCGATTCCGATTTTTCGTATTTCACTCCATTTAGATTTGCAATCAATTGCGGACGAGAACCTTCGCTGATAAAACAGGGATTTTGCAGCCTTAATGCGGTTAGTTACTTCTCTACGAGCAGCTTGATGCATGGCCTTAAGATCATCTGTTTTGAACCTCTTCCACCGAGAGTAAGCATCATCACGTGTTTTTATCAAACGTTTTATGTCAGGACTAAACCAAGGCTGTTGTTTGGCTTTTATAAGTTTAGTTTTCCTAGGAACACAAGAATCAAACAGATTATTAACATTGTTTTGAATGAAATCAACTTGATCGTCCACACTTTCAATTGAATAAATTTGATCCCAGTTTATATTTTCAAAAGATCGACTGAGTGCTATATAATCAATGTTACGAAAATCCCGATATGAAATGTAAGTATTTTGATTTGCAACTGGTAAATCATAAGTTAAAAAAAGTATATCATGCTTTGAAAAAGCAGATGCAGATAGCTGGTCATAGAGAAGCACTTTAGCATTATGGTTCACAAATACAATATCAATTAAACTATTTGATGTCGCATGAAAATGTGTCGGTATAATAGTGTTTACAGGGCTTAAATCAAGAGCTTGCATTGGTTCAACTAGTGTTTTCTCACTCAGTAGGTTATTATTAAAATCACCAACAATTATAATATCGTTATATTGAATCGAAACGTTTTCGAGAGTGCTAATAAAAGGTTTAAAATTTATGTTGTTGTTAGCTCTATATACACTACCTAACAGCATTTTTCTTCTGTCCGAAGTACAGATCTCAATAAACAGATATTCAATCTCACTGCCGGAGTCAGACCGCAATATCTGGTTACATCGAATGCCATTACGAATGTAGACTGCGACTCCACCACCACGAGCGCTAGTTTCAGTATCATTAATCAAAATTCTCCTGTCAGAACGAAAAAGCCTGAAACCCGACAGATTGAATATAGAGTCTGAAACTCCAACTGGAAACCAAGTTTCGGACACACATATAATATCTATTCCTGATCCCGCAAAAATGTATCTAAATTCATCCATTTTGTTGTTCAGACTTTGCGCATTTAAGTGAACGATTTTTAGGCCATTTTTCTGTTTAGAAAGAATTCTTATCATATTGTACACGCAGTCTTTAGAGCGATAATTACCTGAGTAGAACATGGTAAAATTGTGAATATTCAACGCAATTAAAGAAATAACAATTTGGATATGTATTAAAAATGAAGTTGTGTAGTACAAATTCAATAAACAGTTTTTGTAAACAAACTAAGTTAAGGATACAATTTATGACAAAATTTATTAGAAAACACAGTGTTAAAAAATTTATTAGATTGTTTTTTAGTTTAAAAAATAGACGTATTTTAAGCAGGTTGGCCATCACGGTTGTTTTCGACGATATCCATATCGGCAGCACAGGGAAACAAATCATACAGGAGTTTAATTTCATCAATTTGTAATAATTCGTCATCGGCTGTTTTTTTAATGTATACAAATCCACGCATGGTAAAAGCACTATGTATGAGTCTTCTCTTTTTAAGCCTAACAGCTGTACGAAAAATTTGAAAGTTCGTTTTAGTTAAATTTTCGTTAATATAAAATCGATTATCGGAGTTTAGCCCGATATGTCTCAGGCGAAATATAAATTCTTTATGTAGTTTCTTAAAGTTTGCCAAGGATTTCATAAAGAAATTCTTGTCATAGGGAGACCACATCTTAACGATTATAACTGCATCTTTCGAGTTATTTGTACTACTGCACCGATTTTGACCAAACTTTATATACATGTTCTATGGGACGTGAGGAGTGTTTCTGTGTTCGACAGATGGCCCAATATTTTGTTTTTTTTTGTGTTTTGCCCAATAGAGATTAGCGCGATAAGCCTATGCTGCATTTTGCTGAAGGCGTTGGGTCCTTAACCAGCGTGTAGTGGGGTTAATTAGCCCGATACCTTTATTTGAACAATAATTGCTATGTCGATTTAGTGCAAATTTGAAGGCAAAACAAGGTTTGCCCGGGTCAGCTAGTTACATATAAAAATTCAATTTAAGTATGTACGTATTTATTATTAATGTCATATACTCGCACTTGTGTGCAAGTATATATGTATATGTATATATGTTCCCATCGATCCTATAAGGAGCCTCAATAAATTGTTTGAACATATTACTGTCTTGTGCCAACGCTCTCACTTCTCCCCAGTTTTACCCATTCCAGCCACTTTTACATCGATTTGCCTACTCCCCATATGAACTGGACGTCCTCTTCTTGAGACTTCCTTGTGGGTTTCAGACTATGGCATTTCTTGCGATGCCGTTCCTCGATCTTCTTAAAGTGTGGCCAATCCCCCGCCATTTACATCTTTGGTTGGTTGGATTGTTCCCCAAGCCTGTTGTTGAACACCACCCTAGGCCAGAATATTCTCAATATCCTGCGAAGACCAATGAATCAATATTCATAAGCACATGGATCTCCTGTATATATGTAGAAATACCTTTTTTATAAATAAACTTTCTTAAAAGAAATCTTATTGACAACAATAATACAGACGTTTTACTAGGGAGTTCAATCGGTAAACCGGAAAATGTCAACCCGATTAACTGTTCAGTTCATTTAAAACTGGTTGTTATCGTTTAACTATTAAATCGATTAATTTCATTCGATTAATCGTAAGATAAAATTTTATATTTTTTTTGTAGTATTTGAACATATTTTTATGTAATTAATATTGAAATTTACTATTGGGGTTCTTCTCCCCAACTAATCGCTTAAAAAAATTAGAGCTACAAAAAAATTTTATTGCTTGTTGTGGCTTTAGCTGTTCATATATCGACATCATTTCATTGGTCGCTCAACCAAATCGTCAGTGAACTTTAAGCCATTTCCAAACATTCACCCAAAGTGAATTTAATTGTACCTAAGGTATGTAATTAATTATTACTTTTTTTTGACCTAGAGTCTGAATAAAAATAAAAATATATTTTGCCATAAAGATATAAGGTTAAATGCTTTCAAACTCCTTGAAGGTCACTGACATTTTCAAAACTCTAATATATTTTATGTAATTCATTATTTATTTCATCTTATGTACGTGACTGCTAAAAACTTTTTATTAAACCAAATGGGAAGCTGGAAAAATTATAAGCCTTATTCAAAATGAAAAATATCTTCGATCATTATCGTTCAAAATGGTAGAAACTTTTCTTCGTAAACGCTTAAAACCTTTCGATGTTGCCTTAAAGGAGGTAAATATATTTTGCTACTACAATTATACCTGGGGGAATTATAAAATTTGATGAGAGCCATAAATATTCTCTCAAACGATCGTTCAAATTCGGCTTGATTTAAGCGCCAGAGTTATAGAAAATTTGACATTTTGGATGCATGCCACCCAGCGAAGCCGTGAAAGAAATTTACACGTTGTTATGATTCATACATAATGGCATTAATAATCATTTAATATTTAAGAATTTTGACAGTACCCACTTTGTTTTATTTAAATTTAAAGAAAGGGACTGCTTAATGAAAGAGTGAGTTTTAAGTATTTTTATTACAATTGTTTAGCTAATTTTCTTTAAAAACCCGAAATAAAAATGAAAAATACAGTTTAAAAAGCAATATTCGAGTCCTGGTGTTGTGATTTTAAGCCAATTAAATTCTTTTTTCATTATATTTTTCAGCTCTTTTTTGGTATACTTTTAGCATAGTTTAGCATATTTCTCGATAAAATCCAGAATATTTTTGGTAATCAAACCCTGGCAACACTGATAAGTATTAAAGTGTTAAGAAAATATGTTGCAAACATTTTGCGGTTTTAATTGGCAGACATTTTGGAGCTTTGGTAACAGCTCCACTCACGCCTACAAATATGTAGTCTCCTTGAGATTAATTTGTTTAGAGTCTTTAGCAAAAATGTATTATTGGTTTCGTAATTCGATGTTTAATTTCTTATCTGTATATTGAGGGCTTAATGATCTTGCTCAGATTTGTATTTGGTAACACATGTTGCGAAAGACACTGAAAGCTTCCTTTTATTATAGCATGCACTGTAAGGCAAATGCTTTCAAAGATGTTCTCTTTGAAATTGGGTACAGTATTCTAATAACATTTAGTATGCAGATTAGCAATTGAAAAATGAAAATACAAAAAGATTTCCACGAAAAGTCCAAAAATCTCTGCGAAAAAGAAATGGAGAATAAATTAGTTCCGCGGTTGTCTTATAACCGTAATTGATCAATCCGGTGCATTTGTCACTCAAACATGGTGATGGCTTAGGAGACACTTGATATTATTTAATTTTCTGACAAGTCTTTTGTTCGGTTTGGATTGCTATAATTTAAGGACTTGCACTGTTTTTTTATATTTTCGTAACTTCCATTTTCACATGTCATACGAATAGTACATTTAGAACAATTGTATTTAATTTTCCATTGGAATTGTTAGAAAATAACTTTTCATTATCGTGAATTAAATGTCCCTTTTCCCAGTATGTCAAATTTTTTCACCTTTTTCGTTCCTGGAAAATAAAACACGTGAAGACAATTGGTACCCTTTTATTCACTCCAAAGGTGAGTAAGTATTTTCTTTCCATAGTGATCTTGTACTTAAAGAATTCAGTATATAATTCGTTTTGACTTCAACTAAACATAAGAGCAAGGGAACATACTTTCAGCAATATTGTTATAGTTTATTTTACAATTGCAAACTTGCCGAGCAATAGTTTGAAAATTGAACTTTGCATTGGAAGTATACGAAAAAATGTTTCTTTAGAGCAAAAATGGTTGAAAATACCATTTAAAACAGCAGTGTATTAAAGGGTTAGTATCGATGGCACTATCTACTCATTTAGCTAAACAACTTCTTTTGTGAAATCCTTTTTAAAGGAAATGCAGTTTTTGTATGGCTTGAAAAATTTAATTTTCATTTCATTTTTCTAATTAAATTGGTTAAATTGAAATTTATTTGTCTGGCTCAACTTCAATTACTAAATTTGTCAATTGAAACAAATAATTTTTTGGAAATTATTTTCATTAAGGAAGAAGGATAAGCCAATTTTGCACTATCAGAACACGAACACTTATAATGATGATAGTGTGGTGACCATCGAAAACACTAAGTTTTCGTTCTGCTAGTGTAAAGTTGGTTTCTCCTTCTTGATAAAAAAATAATTTCCAAAATACTATTTGTTTCAGTTGACAAATTTTTTTTTTTTTTTTTTTTTTTTAAATTAATTAATTAACGAACACAAACTACGAAGCTACTTGGCTTATCTGCAGAGACACCCGGAGTCTGCGGCAGGAGTCGAACCTGCGACCTTCGGATTACCAGTCTAGTACATTAGCTACTAGTCTACGAAGGCACTCAATTGATTTTGAACCAGACAAATCAGTTTTAATTTCTAGAAAACTAATAGAACATAATATCATCAATATATCGTCAAATCATTTAAGATTTATTACCGGAGGTATGAGGTGTGTTTCGTCCCGTAATAAGTCATAGTTTTTCTAATATTTGCCCACAAATACGTGCCAAATACGAAAACATATTTATATTTTCTATTTATAATAAATATGTGCCAAAAGTGAAAACAAATACTAAAAATATATTTATAAATATTTAATGACGTAAAGAGTTACATCGAACTTATTTTTTGCTGGATGATACAAAAGGTCATTCAAAGATATCTGCGCTTGTGGCAGGTATGCCACCGATATTTTAACTGTGTGGTGGCCCTTGCTAAAAAGAACTTCAACAAATACAGCAGCAAGAAATGCGTTTTGTTTCCCTTTAAAAAGCTGAACAGGAAGCCTTAGTTATAATTTTAAAACTTCAGTTTATACGTCAAATACAGAGAATATCTAATATTAAGTACAACAAATCCTATATACATACTTATGAATTTAAAATTTTTCTGCCTTTTATAGTAAAATAAACTATAGCTGATAAAAACCAAACTGAACCAAACTAATATTGAGCGGTCGTTTATATATAAAACAAACTTTTGTAGAGCTTAACGCAGTAATACCATATAAAAAATAATGAGAAAAATCCAAAAAAAAAACAGTCGATTTTGGTTGCCCATTTAGCAACAATGACAACCAAACTGTCTGAAAAATTATGAATTCCAATAGGAGCACAATTTCTTCCCAATATTTATGGCAAGAGATAAAAACAAAACTTCAAATTCGATGCCGAAGTCGAAAATCTCCAATCGCAATAGGGGTGAATATAATTGAAATAACTTTTTAAAGCAATTTTAAACCGTATCGACGGGTCCAATACGCCCCCATACCTTCCCATAAATTAAAAAACATTGTTAAGATCCATTACAACTTAAAAATGTTTAATGTTCCATTTTATATACGTTTTTAGTCATATTCCGCACCAATTGTCAAACTAATTTCTCCTGGCTGCACAAAAGTTTGATGATACCACTTGTTGGTGTCCAGGACAACTGAAAAAAATTAAACTTTCAAATGATACTTTTCACTACCTAGTGAATAATAACTGATAACAACTAATGATAATTCGAGTGTTATGAAGAGCTTTATTAAAATTCCATTCGGACTTACTGATATCACCCTTTCGAACTGTGGCATCAAATGATTTACAATGAAAATAACATTCAGGTGGTGGAGCCAATAGCCAACGTTTGCTGCCTGATAGCTGGGCTTGCCAGGAGGGCAAACGGACATTGTCTATCTATAATGATAAAAAGTAATATTTTAAGTCATTTATTATTATTTAGGACAAAGGTTAGGTTAGGTTAGGTTGGCACTTGAAGGCCATAAGGGCCATTGTGATGTCCTGGAGGATTAACTACATCCCGCACAGTCACATCGGTTGTGACTCTTCTTCCTCTGCGCCGAGGCCACTCCCGCACTGGTCATTATAAGGGAATCCCATGAACTGGGAGCAGTTTTACCCACTGATTGTCAGCGAGGTCCAAAGAGTCGTGGATATCTTGCAAGTGGTGATTGACAGCTCAACCAAGAGGCTAGAGATATCATCTCGTGAGTGCATCAGTCTCAAGGCAAAGCCTGGTCTCGCATAATCAACAGCCAGCTCGTTACCCTAAATACCTTAATACCACGGGACTCACATATCCTGAGCTGGTGTCATTCTAGTGGAGACAGAAATTGAATGTGCGCCAGCACAAATTTTGATTTTACCACTCTTGGACTAAGAGCCCTGCAAGATTCCATTTGTGAAAAACGTGGAGCTCAGAAAAAAATTTAAATTTCTGTAACTTTTTTCGCTTTGGAATTTTTTTATGAAAGAAATTTCCAGGCATTTTGTTTTATAGAATCGTTTTTTTTCCTATTTTCCGAGATCAAACTTACATGCATGTGAGCCCCCAAGCCAGCTGTGCCTATGAAAAACCAATCAACTGCATTATTTTCCGATGTCTCTGGCAGGAAATAGGGCCGGCCATAATGACGTCGAAACACCTCGGCCGTTTCTGGGTTGCAATTGCTCCAGCCAAAATACCAAGGTTTCTCCTCGTGGCTGTTACCAGAAGCGTTAAAATAATCCACACGCTCCTTAGGCATGTCAAGAGCTTCAAATAAATCTCGAAATCCTGTTTTATAGGGCAAAAACTGACAATCTAAAATCTTTTGCTTTCTTTTGGCATTGAGATAAACATCACGAAAATACCAATAATTAAATTTCTTTAAAAAGAAAATTTACAAAATTAATCATAAATTTTATGGGACAAAAAAATCATTCTAAACAAACCTCCAAGGCGGTCCAGTTCTTAGTACCGTCTTCCACTATAACAGGTGTGGCTGAGTAGGCGTATTTTTGGGAGAATTCTTGAGGTGTTATGCCACTGACACGAGCGATATGATCTACATTTTCACAAAAGCTACAACTTTCGGGGGGACGGAAAGAGTAACGCAGCAGTTGGGGTATTTTCAAAATACAATGCTAAAATTTTTGTGATTTTTATTTGTTGTTTAGAAATATTTTTAATTTCTAATTTTTGAAGGACTTGCCTTAGATCTTAAATCATTGAAATAATAATTCAGAACATATGCTAATAAGCATATAACAATTATTATTTTATAGTATTTTTCTTTGCGTGATTCTTGCGTTTTATTTTGCTTTAGAAATTTTTCAACAATCGGTGACTTTGTTATATTCACATTTTTAGATTGATATTTTTTAAGAATTTTCTTTAAGTCAGCCTGAGCGCACTCCATAACTCCGTCAAAATCACTTAAGCCAATGGCTGTTACAAGAAGACTAAACAAAAACTGCAAGTGATAACGAGAATTTAACATCTTTCCTGCCACAGATGTCACAGTAGTGGCTTAAATCCTTTCAAATGTTAATAATGAGATTATCTTTTAATATTATTTGTAAATAAAACATCCGCAAGTATACACTTGCTTCATAAAAAGAATGGAGATGTACAGTGGAGTTTGGTTATAGTGAAACAAATGTGCTCGAGTATTTCGGCTCGATATAGAATGACTTCACTATTATCAAAGCAACTATTTTCCAAATAAAAATAAAAGCAACCAACATTGAAATGGATTAAACGACATGTGTGGTGGTTAATAATTATTTTGACGGCTTAGAATAGTAATTAAAAAATCGTTCGTTATAAGCGAAAGTTTATTATAATAGTAGTTCGCTATATACGTAATAATCTCTATGAGATATTTTTACTAAATTGTTGGAACAGGAAATGTTGTTCCTTATACACGATAATTAGCTGCAACAGGTGTAGGTTACAGCCGAACTCTACTGTACATGTATATGAATGCATATAAAGCACCACATGGTGTTTCTAGCTTAGATTATTACAGAAAAATCGAGTGTAGGTGTGCGTGTGTTCTTGTGTGGCTACGTGTATGTGCGTGTCGAATTGTATGGTCACATGCGATAAGACATTTTTGCTAAATTGATAAATTCTTATAAAATTTAGTACTAATTTTATTGTTTTCTTTCTTCTTTTCTTTAGAGGCCATTTTAAAAATGATGCGACTTGTATTACATACGACGCCATAAATGCTGCCTACTTGGATGCCCGCAAACGAATACGTAAGTAAAATCATAAAACACACTTTTTGGAGAAAAAAAAAAACAATAGGTCTGTTCATTTATCAAAAGTTTTTACTAATCGTTATTAGTTGTTAATAGAAAGTGGCCACGTATTCAAGAAACTGGTAATGAGAGAGTGAAATATGAATATAAGACATTCATTCACCCTTGTTCCATTTGGAGTTGTCGACGCAACACATCGATATTTTTTATCGGCTGTTGTAAATTGGCATTACACCATGGTTTATATTGACATTAATCGATTACTGTCAATAATTTTATACATTTTGTAAAAAGTTTTATGTTGATGTTGCTTTGAATTGACTCTGATTTTTTCACATTTATTTTTTGCATAATATGTTGTTTGTTTTTGCTTTAAATAACAAAATTAGAAAGATCAAAATTAAATAACGAAAAGTAAAAAAATATCTCCCACTTGTTAGAAGATTTCGTAGGGTTACTTTTCTGAATAATTTTCAGGAACTGTATCAATTGCTTCCAATTTATCCAGCATCCATATTAGATATACTGTTATTTCCATGACACACAAAACTTCGACAGTGTGATCGTCACAAATTGAAATCATTTCCGACTCTCTGCTGGTACGATCGTTGAGCTAAAAATCATAATATTGCTGCCATTTTGCTGTCATTCGGTAGAATTATTGATCTGAGCCCTCTTATCGAATATCGCATATTAAAAAATTTATTGAACATTTTTAACATTTTGTAAAAAAGTTTTGTTTTTGCTCTTTTGCAAATACGTTAACAGCAACCAAGTTTTTTTTCTTAACAATTCAGAGTTATAGGAAAATTAAAAATATTGCATGGGATAATATTCTCACTTTGCATATTTCAGATAATTTATATTAAATTTTAACTTTTCTCGCCAGCTTTTGATCTTTAAATCTGAGTCCGTAATGAAATGTTCTAGTATTAGAGAGATATCGTTATTTTCTAAAGGAATTAGACTTAATAGAAAATAAAGGCAATAGAAGAGATGTTTTAATTTGTATACACTTGTTTTCAATGTTTGTAAAATGCTATCGCGTAAGAAAAATTATCACATACCAGTAGTAACAAATCCTATACCCTTCTTCCTCCGGGAACTAGATCCGCTGGCAAATTAGCATAATAAATTCGATTATAAAATTGTGTTTATTGCTCTTTTCTTTTCTGGAAAAACTAAGGTTTTTTTTTGAACAGCTACAAAATATATGTTACTTTAATTTTTTTTAAATGTCTGAGTTCTTAGAACTCTCGACGAAAACTAAATCTGATGAAAACGAATTAATTTTATATTTTCGAAAAATCAAATTACTTAAAATCAATTTTGACATAAAATAAATATTAACGAAAAACTTAACTTTCAATTTCAGACGTCTCACAACCCAAAAGTGATTGGAAAACCGAAGATATTGCCACAGTTGGCGAGTTATTGTTGGATATTTCCATTCAATTGGCCAGAACGTAAGTGTTAAGTTACAAAAATATTATGTCGTTCACACTACGAATAAGTTTTTGTGAATAATAATCTCTGTACATGCAAATGCATATGCTTAAAGTATATAAGCCTGTTTTATTGTTAATGCCACAAATAGTTGCAAAGCCTACAAGCGATAACTTGTGTTTGATATAAAAATAAAATAAAAGAACTGCTATTAATACTAAAGAAAATTGAAAGTATATGCAAATGCGCAGAGTTTATGGACAAGATACCACGAAATAAAATGTTTGAAACAGTGCAACAAAAGTGTATGCACTCGATGCGTATTTGTCATATGAAAGGAATGTGACTCTTGCTGACCATATTTGATATGAAATTTATTAATTTTCTGGCTGTTTACATAAAAATATGATATGGACATATGTTTTTATGAAGCCCTCGGTTATGGTTTTTATGTTTACGAAAGAAATTATAATTTTATAATAAATGTCCTTTCTATGGCATGAAAGGAAAAAGTCGTTAATTAAAAATTTTTTGTTTCTTGTGAGAAACCGTTTTAAAATTTTCTCATTGTTTTCTACACAAAATTTCTAGAATTTTTGGCGACATGGATTTTAAGAACAAGATATTTGAATTAATTTATGCTTTTTTCTAAATGAAAATAGTATTTATTCAGGAAAATTTAAATTTTTAATTAAAAATTTTTTTTGCTTGCCATTGGCAGAGCAGATGATTGGGTTTCTTGGGCGCTAGCCACATCATCTGTACTCAGTTAAGTCAACAACAAGGCAATAATTGTGGAAGGGCAGCAAAAAAATATGAACCTTAAAAATATTTTACAAAAATCGTAAGACTGAAAGGCCTCAAGTTTTGCATACAAAAAAATTTTAATGCAATAAAATTCTTAATACATTTTAATATCATACGATGGTAAAGGGTATACTTATATGTATGTAAAATTCTGCACAGCTGAATAAAGGACTCTCACTTGGTCATGTTGTATTTGTGTCCGTGATAAGACCACTTTGCGTCAATTCGCTTTTGTTGTTCGAGCTTTTGTCGCTCAAATATATGTGTATAAATATATTGAAGCAAAAGAAAAATTCAGTTTCTTATTATTGTTTTTAATTTGAATAAAATTTTCGTTCATATTTAGAGGAACAGGCAATATGATCCGACTTTGCCCTAGCGATGGACTATAGCTCCTGTGCTTTAGTAGCTTTTTTGGAAACTACTTTTTCTAGACATCGTTTAGCTTGTTTGAAAGTAACTATGAACTTATTGCTATTAATCTTTAAGCCTGTCTAAATTATACCTGCAATGCAAAAACCCCAGTTAACAGTAACGTTTTGAATACACAATATCAGCTGGTGAACTTCAACCAACTTTAGCTGTTAATACAGTCATCTAAGAAAAACAATTCATGGCTTTTGCATCTCGATAATGCATATGCTTGTTCCTAATTTTTTGGCCCCTTGAGACTTTTTCCTGATGCCAAAATTGATTGTGAAGATAAAAACCGAATCGCTGTGAGAGTTCAAGGCCATACCAAAATGTGAACAGCAGAATTGCTTCGTGGATTGTAAAAAAACGCTGGTACAAGTGTATTATATCTAAGGGGAAATACTTTGAATTGGACAAGATAGAATTTGATAAATAAATAAATGTCTTTTGAAGAAAAATGAAAATTTAATTTTTCTATTGAACAGACCTCGTATTTATAAGCGCAAATGGTCATTTTGATTATGAAATTTTACTATTTGAATACACTGGTCAATTGTGTAACTTATCGTCGGTGATTTAAAATCACTTACTGAATAATAAACTGAATAATAGCTAGGACCATGGACATAGTAGAAGGGTCGTGCTGAAAGCTGAAATTCCCGACCCAGAATGGTTGATGTTAACCTTCCATTAAAATGTTTACAAAATAAATTATTTAATTTTGTTTTCTATAATTTAATCCAAAAAATCTGCCCCACCCAATAAAATATTTCTGGCTTGCCTAATGGATCAGCATCTTTTGGCAACATCTTATGGAAACATTTTACTGCCAACATCGACAAACTGATATTGGAAACATCTTTCCAAACATTTGTCAAACATATAAACTATGTATTTGTTGTAATTACCATAAGAAGTCATTTTACTCAAGCTCCTTTTTTTCATAAAATCTATTTTTCTGCTTTTTTTCTTTCTTATATAAAAATACTGTTCGAAAAGAAGCACCTCGAAAATCACAAAAACAAAAATCAAAACATGTTTGGCACGATTTACAAAACTACCAAAAAATATATGAACATCAGCCATATTAAAACTAAAAAAACAAAAAACAAAAAAGCTAATAATGACATGAAAAATGACTAGATTATATAAATACTCGTTAAACTAACTTTAGTAAAAAGACAACAAATTAAAAAAACTGCATCGAATTGAATAAATTGAAATGAAAAGTAATGAAACGGTTTAGTGATTTTTATTGTTCATTTTGGTGGCGTCTTTTTGAAATATTGCAAAATATAAAATCAAATTTAAAATGTTTATAAAACCTTTAACAAAAATACATCTAAAACATTATGCAGCTTTTTTCTTGGGAACAAACTACTCGTATAAAAAAATGTAGCAAAGGAGAACAAAATTATGACTGGCCTGTAACGTAAAATTATTAAAAAACCAGGAAGTAAATGGATGGATAGATGGTTTGTGAAGTCGCAGGTGTCATCCATCAAAGTTGTAAACAAACACTTTTGCAACGTAATTTATTTTTGATGAAATAACACATTTTGTTTCATGGTAGTATAACTTATTGGTATATACATACATATATATACAACAATATGTCCATATGTATGTAACGTGGGGTACAAATACAAGTACCTTTTTGAATTATATGTTGCTATGGCACTGATAGATTTTTTCAGTCATAAGTAAACCTTATCAGTCAGTATTATACCTCCGTAGGGGGCTTGAGAAAGGCATCACATTGCGAAGGCATCGGTAAAGTATGAGACGTTCTTCTTACTTCTTTTCAGAAATGAATCGTAATTTTCTTTTGAAAATTTTCTAAACAAATTGATGCATCTTTGCTAGGCGTCAATTAAATTTTCTTAATTTTTTCGCAAAGACATGAATCAAAATTACTGAAGACATAAACCAAAAGTAAATTTATTGCCACATTTTAAGCAAAATAAATTTTATTTGACAAATACGTTGCAATGTCCAAATATTGTTAGATGCCACTTTACATCTCACTTTAAATTTCACTTAAGGCAAATTGTATTAAGAGGACTCAGGTTAATAAGGCTTTGATAAGAAATTATATCCGAAAACAAACAATATTTTATTGGCAGTGTAATTGTGTTCATAAACTATTTTGTACCTTGCGATGTAGAAAAACGATTACAATTTCAATCGTGTAGTCGCATAGACGAAAAAGTGAAATAAGTTATTTAAAAAAAAATAATGACTTTCCATCATGGTAGTGAAACATATACGCATTTTCTATGAAGTAAAAACAACAAAATTATACTCGTAATCAATAAAGATAGTATTTAAACATCGGACTTTTTCGTATGTAATTATTTTGTGGCATGTACATCACTAAAGCAAATTTTTAGTTTCTTTTATTTAGCCGATATTTCATTGGTCGCTAAAGCCACAAAAAAAATTTAATTGTTTTTAACAACTTGTTGGGGAGCATATCCCGAATAACAAATTTCAATATTAAGTATTTTTATTTTTTCTATTAAATTTATTTCGAATTACATATTTTTTCTATCTGGTCATATTTTCCATTGTAAAATTGAATTCGGATAAACGAAAATTTTTTAAAAGAAACAATCGCTTAACAGAAACAAAAATTCACAGCTTTTGTTTTTGATTAAATTCAATGCACTTTAATTCGGTTAAAAGAAAATCTGCTTAAAAGAAAAACCGTTTAAACGAAAAATATATTTCTTTTGTAAAAGTGCAGGATTATATAAAAAAATATCGTTTAAGAGAAAAATTTATTCATTTACAACTTACAAAACACCATAAATGGTCGGTTCATTTTATTCCTATTCGATACAATCGATCAAATTTTAGTTTATAAAATAAATTTTAAGTTGAAATCGGAATAGATCTATTTGTTTTCAATATGTATCATATTTTCTATTTTCGATCCAAAGAACAATTTTTGAGAAGCTCAATTTGCTTAAACGAAATGGGTTTCTTTCAACCAAAGTCCATTTATAGGAAAACCTAGCTTAAGCGTAAAACATTTTCTTATTTAAGACGTTGAGTGTACATATAAAAATATATCAGACCTCTACTAAGAGTTAATATTTTTAGCTTTAATTGAAGGTGCAACATTGATCCCAGTGAAAACAAATGAATACAATTTTACTTACAGAACTTTATAAAACTGTTTTAAGTTTTCATGAATTAGTCCGTTGGAATTTTTATGAAAATGCTACTAAAACGCCATATTGCAATAGAATTTTTCAGCTTAAATTCTTCATTAAACGCCACTGTTCACTGTTACACAAGCCTGTATGCATTTAATTCACCAAACTTAATAGGAAAAAATTCTTAAAATTGTACTTAATTACTGGTTAATGCCTAAATCCAAAGCTCGACTTTGGCAAGAGACAAAATGACAAACTGCCCACTTCTTTAATTAAGAATTTTCATACAATAAAATTTGTCCTTCGAAAAACATTTTTTTTTACTTTTCAGTCACAAAATGAAACACAACAAATTCAATTCTGTTTAAATAATTTTTGCTTGAAACCAGTACAATTAATTTAATAGTAAATCGGAAAACAACTTTAATTTCCTTTTAAATTAAAAACTAGACTAGACTGTAGAATGTCCACTATTAAATGTGGCAGCGGTGATTTTTGTAATTAAATATTTTTTTTAATATTTTTTTTATCTGACTAAATCTGCCAACATATCTGAGATATGAAAAAAGATATGTTTTTGACATCTCAAACAATTATATGTATATCTGTATGTATGCATTTATGTACATATCATATACATGAGTGTGCGTTTCTTTGATAATTAATGAATATAATGAATGAATTTTGTGGAAATAATTTTCCAAATATTAAAAAAAATATACATCTATTATGGCCAAAACAAATTACTAATTAGCAATGCGTATAAAAATTTACTTAAGAAAAAAAATTAAGGCAAATTCTTATTTATTGGCAGTTATAAACGAAAAAGTTAAACTTTTTCATTAAAATAGTGAATGCAAAAAGATTTGCTAAAAATGTTTTTCAGCAACATTCATACTAATTATAATTGTGTAGCAAATAATTTAAAAAAGATTAGAAAAATTTATAAGCAGAATTCCGTTTTCGTAATAAAATTTTGATTGGTTGTTTGAAGATAGAAAAAATCAAATCAGAACACTGTGACTCTGTAGATGGAGTTTTGGCACTTGTTACTGAATATTCGAAGTGTAATAGAGATTTTTTTTAAATTTTCAAGGATTTTTAAGGATAATTATTTGATAGTTGATTATCCATTAACTAGTAAGTAGATAATATTTTAAATCGCAAGAGAAAGTTTTGTTTCCATTGAAATCGAGCATATTTCGAGTTGTCCATCTGTAGCAAGGATTCTGATCCGGCTGAAACCTTTTTAAACTGTTCGATTAGTATATGATTGAGGACTTGCACACATTTTTTTAATTTTAATCAACTTGTAAGACCGTCAATACGAGTGAAGGCAAGAGCTTTGTTAGTTACATGAGTTCCAAAAATTTAATAATGCCATAAAGGCATAAAATAGACTTGTGTGATGTATTTGCAGTGTTTGAGAAATTTCATTCCTGAGATTTTTCTTTGACAAATGAAATAAGATTAGAAAGGCCATTTTTACTTCAAAAGAAGCAGGCTTTAAGTTTGGAATTTAACAGGCTACTGCTTTAGATCACCTTGAAAGACTTGGTTTCGTATCCAAACTCTCCTCTTTGGGCAGCACGCAAATTAAGAGAAACAAATTGTTGCACAGAATTTCGATATATATTTTTAAATCTCTTTTTATTAAAGAAGGAAACTGTTTTGCACCACTTAAGACGTTTTTATTATATAAAAATGCCATAATATTGGGGAACTCGTTTATCAAGTTACCGAAAGCCACATAAAGCGATGTCTTTTTCAGATCAGAAAAGAACAAAAATAACTGCTTGGAATATTATAGGCTAAATTCATTAAGCCAGTATATCACCTCCCGTACAAGCCAAAACCAAGTAATAGGAAGCATCACTTGGACTAGAAGTCCTATATAGTGTGGTACGTACGTAATTCCATATTTAACCAAAATGGTCACCAATCTTCTCAAGAAATGCTTTTTAATTTAAAATAATTTTCTCTTGTTCTTTTTAAAATCGCAATACTAATTGCCTCTTGTATGCACTTTGTGCATTTTCTCATATCAATTTACTTTTTAATTTTATGCTTTTTGTCCAATTACCGACTACTGTTAACTAATTAACAGTGTTCTGTTAATTGCCAAATTGGCTCTGCTAATAATTATGGTTTGCGTCCCTGCTAGTCAATTTTGAATTCATCCACACACATTTTCTTTAGTTTCTTTTAATGAAAATATAAGATGATACAGATGCTCCTATTGATAACAGGATAGATAGTACACGTAAATCATGTATTAATGATAGAATCATTACTTTGCACTGATTGCATTGATTGTCGACAGTTTTTGTGACATAAAAATTAACTTCTGCATTTTTTGTAATATTATTTTATTTTTCAAAGGTTTAATCCATTTATTAAAGGTATTGATGTCACGTTTGAAAGTTTTTTTCCACAGATGCAGTTGCTGTTTCCTTTTTGCTACTTTTAGATTTGCTTCTTTACAAACATGTCTTTGAAAGATCAAACAGTCATGACTTCTGCAGATAAAAAACTAACTGGCAGCACGTGACTAAATATGACAAGAATTTATGTAAGATGAAATAATAACTGGCTATAAATTGTCTTGAAAAAAAAACCATCTTAGAAGAATATATAATAAAAATTAGCAATATGGTATTTTTTTCGAAAATATACTTTTAAGCACATTTTTTTGTGAAAGGAATCGTAAATAAAATTAATAAATTTAATGAACAATAACATCAAAGCCTTGGAATATATTTTATGTTCTTAGCAAATAAAAACAAGAAATACGAGTACATTTAACATGAAACTTTCAATAGTTTCTCAACTTTTAGGAAAAACCAAAACAAAAACCGATGTTGAAACGAAATTATTGATTTCCTGAAAATAAATATATTAAAACTAAACAAATAGGAAAATATTCAATACCATAATGAATAGAAAAATTTGCCCACAAACACTTTAAAATAATATTTTTTTCGTAACATTAATCATATAATCATTATCATCATCATCCTCATCATCGTTTTCGCCAACATGAGGATGATGTTGGCCACACAAAAAGTAAAACAAATGTAAGAAAATGACTGGGAAAATGACTAGAAAAAACAGCCCAAGAGCTGTTTTATTTGATTATTGTCGATTGTTTGATCACCAACGATACAAACATATGCAACATGTAGATGAGAAAAAGAAGCAAGTGAAACAATTTTTGTTACTATGAAATATTTACAACAAACCCCACTAAAATTTAGAAGTACCCTACAGACATTTCAGTGGTCTATGTTTATGTTTTACATATTTTTAATTTCTCTAGTTAAAATAATTTCGCACTTTTTACAGTATATAGTGATCACAGCACAGCCAGGCAAGTGCTGGGAGAGCCAGATTATTAAACAGAATGTTGCTGGTTCGATTCCTTTAAATAGTTCTTCTTCAAAGTTTGTCTAAAATGGAAAAAAAATTCGTTCGATAATTTTATATTGAATACATTAATAACAAAAACAAATTTGTTGTTCCTCCTAATATAAATATTGGAGGGGAAATTTCTTTTCGTTTCATAAAAACAGGCCCTAAATATGTAAAATAAAAACAAAAAAACATTTCAACGAAAAATTTAACCAAATTCAAATATTGTCTACAAAAAAACGCTGTATAATGCCATTATAATTATTAAACGAGAGATATACTTAATGACATTAAAATAAAGGGGAAGGCTAAATAAAAGCAAGAAAATGTGAAATTCTTGACTAGATTAGTGACCGGATTGGTGAAACATACAGGGACTGTTACTGAATACTATTAGCGAATAATGGTTCATAGCGTTTTTAATCGAAAATTGGTATATCAGAAATAATTTTGAAAGTTTTATAAATGGTGTTTGAAAAAAATATTTCTTGAGAATATTTATGATCATAAAGGAGAAACTCATTTATTAAACTTCAAAAAACATTTGAAATTACTGATCATTATGTACTATTAACCTTCCTATACCCGCGCCAATTTTTGTAACACATATACCCGCGCACGGTCTCATAGACCGAAAGTTTGAACTAGATGAAATACTAGTTTTTTGAAACATAACTTTAAAAAAACGATTTTTGTTTAAAATTGATGATATAATAAAAAAAATAAAACCATTCATTAAGTTAATATTTAGTAATTTTATTGATTTTCAGTCGTTAACATATTAGTCTTCAAAATCGATTGTTTTTTCTTACATGCTACAAAAACAAAACAAAAACATATTTTTTTCTTTAAATACACGAAAATTAATTTTAGAAACTTAAAAACACTCCTTGTGCAATACATAAATCACAGGTTGATTTAATTATCAGCCTTTAAATAAAAATTAGGGCATATCACATTTCATATAAAAAACAGCCTTCAAAAACGTTAGTGTTGCTGCAAAAACAAAACTTAAATTTTTTTCCTTTATAAAAAACAAAAAAATAACTTAAAAAAAACAAAAAATAACTTAGCTTAAAAAATACTTCTTTTGCAGTAATAAACAATTAGATAACTTATTCATTTTCTTTATAGTAACAGTTTGAACATACCATAATAGCATGTTCCAAACAAAAATACTGTTTGCATGTGGCACAGTTGTAACGTGTTTTACTATTCTTTTTTGATGAACAGTATCCACAGCGACCAATTTTATTAAATGATGTTCCCGCAGGCTCGGGACCATCCATTTTACACAACTCAGAGAGCCTAAGTTTGATGGTTTTAGGCAAGGAGGTCATGAGAGCTCGACGTCGCAGTTGCGAGTTAACAAGATCATAGGACAAAGATTCAAGAAACATTCTGCGGTTAATTTGCTTACTGGAATTGTTTTGCATATATATTATGAATGAATTTATACCCGCTACATTCATGAGACTATAAAAAATAACCATGGGCCATCTATTTGTGCCTCGAGCCACGTTATATGTCTCACACATTTTGTCTACAGTATCGACCCCACCTTTGGTCATATTGTAGTCCATTATCATTTCGGGTTTACCAGTAATCTCATTGATTTCAACACCAGCATGCATGCTTGATACAAGAAGCACATTTTTCCCCTTTTTAGGCATATAGGAAACAAGAGTGCTGTTGCCACGATGTCCGAACATGATGGACTTTTCCGCTCGTCCTCGTATCTCTGTGAATTTTTTGGGTAATTCTTTTTTATTTTTCCTTATTGTTCCAATAATGGTCAGTTTGTGCTTAGATTGAAGTTTATCTAACAATGGAATACTAGTGAAAAAATTATCACATGTGATATTCCGGCCAGTATTGTGAATACTTTCGCTTAGTCGCACAACTAATTCCATAGACGAGTTATCAACTGCATATGGGCCACTAGGTTGCTTTCCTAGGTAAACTTCCATTTTAGAGGTGTAAAACATTTTGGCATCTGTTAAGGCGTAAATTTTTATACCATATTTATTAGGTTTTGAGGGGATGTATTGCCTGAAGCTACAACGACCTCTAAAAGCCTCCAATTTTTCATCTATTGTAACAAATTGGGACACACTGTAGTATTTTTGAAACGCGGCTACAATTTCTTCAAATAATTTTCTTATTGGGGCTAGTTTATCTACAGCAGCCCTTTCAGCTCGCGTGGCTTTGTCATCAAATCTTAGACAACGCATTAATAAATAGAATCGATTCCAACTCATAGTCAATCGAAATATCTCCGGAGAGGAACCATCTGTTTTGAATAAATCTTTAGCATTCAAGCGACTATTTCTTCTGACTCCAGCAAAGATTAAAAGGCCTAAAAGCGCCTCGATTTCTACGTTGTCTGTGTAGGCACAGTCTCTTTCTCTTGCAAAATTAGATTTTATACGGTCAATCTGTTCATTGGTGCACTTTACGATACAATTTATAATACTTTCCGGAAAAAATAATCTCCAAATCTCGCCTATTTCCTTCAAATTTTTGGCTTCTTTTCTAGGTCCTGGCAGTTGAGTGACAATATTCCGAGCAAATCGTCTTACATGATTTGAAGGTGGAGCTTTATTCCATCTAGTGCGTCCATCTTTACCAAGATAAAATCCTCTGGAACTTTGGCGATCTTCAATCTCATCAAACTCTTCGTCGTATTCTTCATCATCTTCCTGCTCGGTATCATAAGTTTCTATATCTGCCTCAATAGAATCTTCAACCTCGCTGTCATTTTCATCCTCATATTCAGAACTCGAAATTTCTTCCTCCAAAAGTAGTCTGATTTGCTCTTGATTCATTTTGATAATTAAAGATACCTGCAAAATAATAAAATACACAACAATGAAGAAAAAATCCAAAAAAGAAAAATTTTTTTTACCTGCACAAAAAGTTACACATATACCCGCGCCGGTCTCACAGACCAATTGTTATCAAATACACCAATATGTCCGTCTCGCACAAACACCAAAACAGCACTAAAACAAAGCTTGTAAAAAAAGCGGCAGCTAACAGAAAATTCAAATTTCTAGGGTTTCTGGAAAAAAGAGTATTTACGTAAAAGCGTTTTGTCGGTCTCACAGACCAACGCGCGGGTATAGGAAGGTTAAGTACTTTCTCGATCACCATTCCTGCATAGTGTTTAGTAATAGCCATCCTCTATTTCTATTGATCAGTTCCACTTTTATAATAAGCCTAGATATAAGATTATTAAGTTTAACTTTGAATGGAAGGGACCACCTCCCCTATTACTATCATATAGTGATTAAAACGGGGCCACCTCTGGAGCATACCATTTCATATAAAAAATATTTTTCAAAATCGGTCGACAAATCCCTTTATACAGAAAAAAAACATACTTTGAATATATAAAATAATTCTTTACTTAAAATCATTTAACAAAGCTAAACAAAACCCTTATATGAATAAAAAAGTTAGCAAAGTCGAGTGCTAAGATTATTACAAATTAACGTACAGAGTTTTGGTGTAAAGCTGTTCTTTTTATACGCCATGGCAAATTTTCAGAGAAAAGCAGTGGCAAAATATATGCAACATTTTTGTCAGAAAAGAAAATGTCATTAAAATGAGATCCAGATTCCATTTTCATTTTTGCCTCTATGGTCGTATAGTTTTATTTTTTATTTTATTTTTTTTTAATTATTTTTATATTAAAATATTATTCAAGTACCAGGTCTTATGCTCGAGCTTGATTAATATTTTAATCAAATTGTTATAAAAAAGTGAAAAAATATAAATATTTTACTTATTTTTTTTTTACTTACTTAAGAAATTTATTTGTTTGGCAAGAGTTCGATTGATTGCTACCGCACCGGCATTAAAAATAAATTTCAATTTAAACAAAATGTTTAAAAAATTTACGCAAAAAATTAAATTAAAAACATTTACTTAACAGTCTTAGAATACATATTACTTATTGCTCGGGCTTAATTACTTAATTCTTTTAGTTGCAAAATTGATCCTGCCCCAATGGTGCACTTAAACAATTTTTATAATATTGTTATTAATTTTTCTTATTATATCTGACAGATTTTTTTTTCTGAATAAGAAAGAATATTTAAAATTTAAATAATTGAAATAATTGACTATGAAAAAGTGGGTGATGGATGGACGTATTCTAATTATTACCAATTAGTGTTAAGCTGTCGTGGTTGCATCTTGATAATATATAAATTCTAATGTATTGCAGCCGATCCGACTATGAAAAAAATTTCCCCCAAATGTGTACCCAGGAAAACTCTTTAAAATCTAGAATAATTCATTTCACTTTTACTAAATTGGTATAAGAAACGAGTATAATTCTATCTGAACAAAATTATCGCTCAAGATCCGTAACAAAATTTGTTATTTATTCCAAGATGAATATTTCCAATTTCAAGCTTAACTAACCATGTCTGCGCTGCTGAATAAATAAATAAAGAAACGAAAAACTTCCATGCAACTCATCAACGTTTTGAATTCAATGATCATCTCATTAAGCAGGCACAGCATCACTCGCTGCCAGCAACTGGAAACGTACAAGTGGCATGTAAGCAGAAGCCAGATGTTATGCAACAAAAGTTTGTCTTTGCCGTGCAACCAAATTAAATACATTTTTTATATGCCACCAAGTTGTTTTCTAAAGAAATAGTCGTATCATATCGTACTCTGAGCCACTAACTCAGTTGGCTAATTGATTGAATATTAAAAAAAATATTCACGCAATTATAGTCGAGTATAAAACTATGTTTATATAATTGGGTTAATGGTTGAATTTAATTCCGGTGCCAGAAACGTTTATTGCCGTGCTTAGATTTTAGTTTAAATCTATAATATCTTTGTAAAAGATTTAATTGAATTTAATTTGTATTTGTTAATTTTTAGTTATGGACTCTCTTATGAAGAGATTGAAAAGGGTTTGCCCACCATTGACACTTCAAAGACTCTGATACGTGAAGTTTGTCCACCATTCTTCTCAGGCGTTGAATGTCGTCCTGGAAAATACAGACGTTTCGATGGCTTGTGCAATAATATTGAACATCCGACATGGGGTGCTACAATGTCACCATTTCAACGTTTAATTGGCCCAATATATTCTGATGGTATAAATGCTCCAAGGATTTCAGTGACTGGTCGTGATTTGCCTTTCTCACGTGTAGTTTCGCGTACAATGCATCCCGATGATGGTTATCATGATCATGCTGGCACTGTTATGGTCATTGCTTGGGGTCAATTTATGGATCATGACTTTACTTTAACAGGCACTCCATTAGGTAAGAATTTATTTTTTTTTTCTTAAAATAAGATTCAGTAATAACAACTTTTTTATTATTTTATATTTTTCAGATCCCATTAATCGCAATGACCCTGAGGAATGCTGCAAGCGTCCTTTACACTTGAAACATCCGTATTGTAATGAGATTCGTATACCGGATGACGACTATTTCTATCGTCTTTTCAATGTTAAATGCATTGATTTTGTACGTGCTTTCCCTTCACCTAGACCTGGCTGCAGACTGGGTAAGTTATAACAACAAAACATTCAGATTATTAGTTGTTCAACAGTTAACAAATTTTTACTGCTGCCAATAATTCCACTAGATGTGAAGGACTCGCCTTAATTTTTGTGTTGGCTTGTTGCTTCTGTCAGCTTAAATAAACTTAACGTTTTTTTTCCTTTCATTTTTATATTGTTTTTAATTTTGAAAAAACCACACTTTGATTTAGAAAAAAGCTTAGGGGGTAAAACTGTTTGTTTTTTGTTGGTGTTTGAACTGTCAATCATTTCGTGTGGCTGCAACATCTGTAAGTTATATGAGCACGTCTGCGAAATTTGATTGTGTTGTGGAGTAGGCGTTTATTTGGAGGTACTTTTAGCAGCTTTGCCTGTTAACGCCCATTTCATATTTTTTTGTTCTTAAATAAATTACATCGTTGTGGTATATTTAAGAGTATTTGTAGTTAAATCGAAAGCCGTTTGTAAACGTTTTAGAAGACAAGACTAAGTATGAATTTAAGCATTTACATTTGCGAATTCCAATAATGCAATTATTGTGTAAATAATTTCCAACTCAATGGAATACAATTTGAATAAATTTTTATTCTGTCGGATATTTTTTGGTGTATTTTGCTTGTCTGGGATTTTATTTGTAGGAGACACTAATGGACAAACTACAAGAGTTGGTTGAAAGTTCAAAAAAAAAATTTAAAACAGACTGTCTGATTGTAAACACACAGAAAGTTTTAAATGAGAATTAAAGATTTGCTTCAAAAAAAACTGATGTGTATAAAAGCAAAATAAGAAGCTGATAGGAAAGACGAATTTCCAACAAGGTGGTCTCAACAAGGCAATAGCCCAAAACATAATGCATTCTCAAACGACGAGTATATTAAAAGTGTTTTGTAAAGAAAGGGAAGGAAATAAAATACGAAATATATAAACATATGTAAAGGGTGGTCCAACCATAATGCACAATGTTAATTTCGAGAAATACCTTAACGTCAAGTTTTTTGCCCAACTTAAATTGACATTTCGTTGTTTCAGTGTTTGACAACTTCAACCATGTAGAGGTACACAATTGAGCAGCGCGTTAAGATTGTTAAAGCCTTTTCTGAAAATGGGGCGTTCAATTCATTTCGTGCACTTCGTGATTTTTTTTTTGTCAGTATAATCGACCAAATGTGTCTACAATCGGAAGAATTGACTGTTTGGTGCGGTTTATAGGCTGGCGGCGTCATCGGGCCGTACTTTTTCGAAAATGAGGTCGGCCAGGCAGATAGCGTGAACGGTGTTCGCTATTGCGAGATTGTAACAGACTTTTTGTGGTCAGAAATTTATGACATAGACCTGGACGATAGTTCCAACAGGATGGTGCCACTTGCCACACACCAACGAAACAATGGCTCTTTTGCGCGATACATTTAATCTCACGTCGTGACGATGTTAATTGGTAGTCACGATCATGTGATTTGACACCGTTGGACTTCTTTCTTGGGGCATAACTAAAAGGAAAAGTGTACATCAATAAGTTAAGCATAAGCCAAGAGCTAAAGGATGAGATAATTTGGCACATTAACGACATTGAAGCTCAATTATGTCTCAGAGTCATTGAAAATATGGACCATCGGCTAGAAATTAAAAAAATTTGTCATAATTATTCCACGGTAGCGCCTTCGTCTTCTTTGAAAAAGTACGGTCCAATGAAGCCACCGGCCCATAATCCACACCACAGATTGCATTTTTCGGGATGCAATGCTTCTGGTTGCTCTTCACACCAAATACGCCAATTTTGCTTGTTCACGTATCCATTCAACCAGAAATGACCTTCGTCGCTGGACATAATTTTCCGATTAAAAAGTGGACATTGCACCTTCTTAACCGAGTATGAATTTTGATAATACAATTCAAAAATATGCAAACGTTGTTCGGTTGTAAGTCGATTCATGGTTAAATATACCAAACTGAACATGTTTAATGCTAACAATTAAGCTGCCAAAAACTCTGTTGCCAAAAAAAATCACCCTGTACTTTAATAAAAATAGAACAAATGGTAATTGACACTTTAATGTTTAAAGGAAAATTTTATGTTTATAAATTATATAATTGTGATTTTAAGCAGCAGAACGAATTAAATCATTGTTTATATACAAATTCTAAAATTCTTCTCATAATTTGCTTAAAAAAGCCGTTTTATAGTCGTTTTCATTTTACAGGGTTTTTCCACATAAAAATAAATTTTTACATTTGCACGGTTTTATGTAAAACCTGTCTTCCGTGTAAAGCGGGGGACAGGTGTTGTATAAAGGCGATACAAAAATTGCATGTCACACAAATTTTGCAAGAGTTTTTTAAATACGGTTTTTGCGCTTTTATACAGAAAGTGAAAACACTGATATAAACATTTCGTATTTCATTATTAAGAAATTACTATATCAGCAACGTACTCGTCATCTGAAGAGAAATAATTTTTTTTTTCAAGTGTTTTATATGTGGTATTCCGTATTCAGTTCCTTCAGTATGTGATTGCAACATTCCATCATTTCACTTTCAGAAACTACGCACCATATTTTCCTAACTCAGCAAATTCCAAATTCCATAGACTTGATCTTGAGTCCGGCTATCCAATGCATAATGCAATCTATAGCATGATCTTACATTTATTTCTTAAAGCTTAGAAAACTTTTATCGTTTGCAATTATTTTCGAATTCCTTATAAACAAATGAATAATATAAATATTCTGTTGGAGTTTTCTTTTCTGTAAAAAAAGGCAACATTTTGATGCTCATTTTATAAAAAAAAATCTCTTTATGACTTTAAATTTGCTGGAGGGCGTGATCTTTCCTGACAAGTTTGCGCTTATCGAAACAAACTAAGTTCAATTTTTATCTTTGAACGGGCAAACAATTTCTCACTTCTTTTTCTTACATGATTGCAAGATTATGAAATTTGCTTTTCTTGTTTTTTTGTTTTGTTTTGCTCTTTTCCGCTTAACGCAAATATTCAATTATTTTCTTTTTTCAACTTTCAGGATCACGTCAACCATTCAACACTCTGACCGGCGTCATCGATGCGAATACCGTATACGGTGTGACGGAGAAATTCGCTCGGAAATTGCGTACAGGTTTTGGTGGTTTGTTGCGCATGAATCCCGTATTCAGTGAATATGGCCTTAAAGATTTGCTGCCTCTTAAATTGGACATACCCGACGAAGGTTGCACTAGACCTAACAAGAGCATGTTTTGCTTCGAAGGTGGCGAGATTCGTGTCAATGAACAGTTGGTCTTGACCTGCATGCATACCTTGATGGCACGAGAGCATAATCGCTTGGCTACCAAGCTGTCCCAAATCAACAAACACTGGGATGACGAAACACTTTTCCAAGAGGCCAGAAGAATAAATATCGCCATTGTGCAACACGTAACATTCAATGAATTCTTACCCATACTGCTGGGAAAGGAAGTGATGGAGACATTTGGTTTGGTTCTGCAGAAAGACGGTTACTGGGATGGTTATGATCCCAAGGTGAATCCTGGTATTATTGATTCATTTGCTGGTGCTGCATTCCGTTTTGGTCACTCCCTATTGCCTACGGCGGTGGAACGTTGGTCAAAAGCTCATAAGTTTATTGCGTCGAAGAGATTATCTGACTTGATAAGACGTCCCTACGATTTGTATAGAGCTGGTGTATTGGATGAATATTTTATGGGCTTGATGAATCAAGTGGCCCAAGCTATGGATGATTCCATAACACAAGAAGTAACAAATCATTTGTTCAAAAAAGAAGGTGCTAGATTTGGTATGGACCTGGTGTCATTTAATATGCAGCGTGGACGTGAATTCGGCATACCCGGATACATGGAATTCCGCAAATTCTGTGGTCTACCCACCTCAAATGTCTGGGATGAAATGTTTGGCTCTATGCCCAATGATACAATTTTGAGATATCAATCAATATACGAGTAAATTCTTAAACTATTGAAAAAAGCACACATGTCTGTATGCAACTAATTGATATAAATTTATTTTTAAGACATCCAGCTGATATTGATTTATGGTCTGGTGGTGTGTCTGAGAAATCTTTGCCCGGTTCTATGCTAGGCCCCACTTTTGCCTGCATCATTGCCACCCAAATGAGCTACATAAGACGCGGTGACCGCTTTTGGTACGAGCTACCCAACCAACCGTCATCTTTTACGCCCGAACAACTGCAAGAGATACGCAAATCTAAATTATCGCGTTTAATATGCGACAATACAGATTTAATAGACACAGTGCAAATATATCCAATGGTATTGCCCGATCATGAAATGTGAGTTGATTCTGAATGAAATCTTAGGATTAAATTTAAGTAGCAGAGACACAAATCATACCACCACATTACCATTTTTCTGAGAAGGCGAGGAATTTTCTCAAAAACACATTTCAGAAATATGTTTATATTTAATTCGTTTTTCCAAAGTTCCAAAATTATTATTGCACATGTAATAGTTGGATCTGCTTACTTCGTCATTGCAAAAAATAGTTTAAAAAAATTAATTAGTCCTTTTACTTCGCGCTCATCATGTAAATTTTGGAACATCTTTTCCATGTGTCTTGTAAAATGATTACGGTCTCAATTCCCGGATTTTCCAAGTTTATTAAATTCACTATGACTTTAAAGTAGTTAACAGTGCTCCGCTAACGTAAAAACAAGCAATGTTAAAGAAAATGGTTTGTGTCTCCGCTACTGAAATTTAAATTTACCTTCACACACATAACCTTAAATATGTATTTTAAATATCAAATATTGCTTCCCAACTTAAAGCAATCCCCGTGTGCCTTGCAAGAGTGGTATAATACCCTCAATCGACTTAACGAAATGGGCCGATTATGCTAGTCCCGATATTGCTTCACCGGTTTTTGTAAGTTGCTATTTTAATATATTTTCATTAAATAATTAAATGTGTGCCCTTTTTTACTTTCAGAATTATATCAATGAAATCCCTGATACATTGCTAAGTTTCCGCAAAAAATAATGGACGTGTCCCTGCCTGCCTGTCTTTCCATTGTCAAATACTCAAGGAGCATTTTACTCATTTTCCCCATTTTTACGTTTATTCTTGTTTTTATTTTTAACTTATTGAAAATTCTCTCATTTCTGCTCACATCTCTTTTCTAAGTCAATGTTGTATTTTTCAAAATTTTCATATAAAAATTATTAACGCAAAGAATATTTTTCGATTTATTTTATTTTTGTCATTTTTATTTCTTTTTTGTACATATTATTTTTAATAGTAAAAATTAAATTTTTTTCATATTAATCATCTTTTTTGTTTAAACTTTATTTAAATAAAATTTATATAAATAATGAAAAAGAAATACATATATACATATATAAAACTAGTGAGATTTCAAAACTTATTACCAGAAACAGAAGGAGGGTAAAATGGCGGCCATCTAAATTAGGAGGTAAATCGTCAGTACGATTGATTCATCGGAATCGTCATAATAATATATCACATTTTTTAAATAAAATATATATTTCTATTTATGTTAAACATAAAAAAAACAAATTTAATTCGGGGTATTTATATACGCTAATAAAGAGTTTCCGTAGAGGAAGCACAAGATAAATATCAAACAGATAATAAAAAGTCAATAAATTATGCACCATTCAATACATTTAAATGTGGAAGATAAATACAACATGCTGAATAACAAGTAAAATTGTATTTGCATATACATACAATATATTTTTTAAAGATTATATCATGTAAATGTTGCCCGTAACTACGCTGTAGGTGAACTCAAATTTTGGCATACATTTTCCAGCATTTCGGCCGGTATCTCCAGTGCTGGAATTGTGGCTGGCTCGTCTCTGTACATGAGAGACTTTATGTCTAGTGCGGTCAAATCTTATGTTCTTGGCGACCAATGGACTGTTGCAAAACGTAAGATATTCATGGTAACGCATGTTATGTGACATGTGGCACAATCTTGTTGAAACTACATGTGAAAAATGAGCTTCGTTGCTGAATACAATTTTTTGATAGAAATACATTTCTCAAACAGTGTGAATTTTGTTAATAAAATTCAACAATTTGCAAGCGTTGTATTCATGGTGAAGTGGCAAATATCATTGAAAATGTTTGGTACTGCCACATGTCCGAAACTGAAAAAGAATCATTCGATATATACAAATCAAATTACAATTTTTAAAAATCGTAAAATTTCGGTTAAAAATTCTCAGATCGTCAAAGAGATATTTTAAGGTCCCAAAATCGTCCAACTGACGCTAAATCGGCAAATATGGCAGCAATGGCTGAAAAAGGTAGGATTAAACTAAAGATAATAGTCACTAAAAATCATATATAAAACATTTTCTAAATCTATATATATAAAAATAAGTCCGTATATGTACGTCGTCGAACTAATCATAAACGCGTCGAGCGATTTCAACCACACTACGTAGGCAGTGGCCCATATATGGTTTATATGAAGTTTGGTTAAAATCCGATAACGCATGTCTGTGCGGTGCGTATGTGAAGTGAGTGTGTGTTTGGGAACAAAACCAACTTTATTAAAAACAAGTGTGTTTCTTTTCTTATTTTGTTTTGCCGTGCGAATCAGGCAACGGGCCCGCTAGTGTTTTAAATAAAAACTATTTGTGGTATAGTGAGACTCCCAGAAATTCAGAGAAGGTTAGTATAAGAATAGAGTTCGTTTTTGTTCTACTAGGTCATCAAATTTTGCGACGGTTGCTTTGAAAATAGTATACAAAAACAAACACACAAAACTTGCCGAATAGGAGCGGGAAGCAAGTTATCCCCTTACCAGAATAGTATTGATTTTCTTTTACCAGGAGAACTACAATAGGGAAGGAAGTTATCGCATTGGTTTCTTTTATAGCAAAGATCGTAGAGGAAAACCATAAATGGAATAGTATGTATAGCTATTTCGGTTATGACGAACTCTGCGGTACCAAAAATTTCATTTGTCATAGACGGTTATTCTTTTTTTCTTTAATCAGTAAAAGAAAGCAACACTGAAATAGATTAAATTTATTTCCTGTTTTTCGATATATTTATTTAAAAATTTCACTTTTTTCAATAACTTTGTCAAATAAAGGTAAATAATTATTTAGAAGGCTTATAAAAATTAATTGAAAATTTTTGCATCTGTTTCGTTCGTTATAAACATATTGTATTGTATTGTAATGTATTATTTACTTCAAAAAGTACTCCTTATAAGCGATTTTCGAATTTCGTTATAATAAGTTATATGAAATATTTGCACTGGACTGGACTAGAGAAGTTGTTCCTTATAGATGGTAATTTGTTATTATAACTGGTGCATGCTATAATCACACTTTACTGTACTTTAGGCCGTATTTTCATAAAGCATTTTTTTCATGAAATTTGGTGAATGAGACTTTATCTATTTGCCCATGGAAGGTAAAGTGAAACGACTGGAAAAAAGAATCTTGTAAAAAATCTTATGGTATTTCTTATGGTTTTATTAAGCATTAGCGAACAAAAGAAGTTGCATGCAACAAATTTCGTGAAAGAATTTATAGTGCAAAACGTGTTAAAGCTTAATTGATTTTATAACGATTGGGCGTATTTTTTATGGAGGTGTGGCTGGCATTATAGCGATTGAAAATAAACATTCCTAAAAATAAAAACTTTTAATTAAAGACCGTTCAGTTTAACATAGTCGTATGGTATGCACTGCACACAATGATCTAAAATATGATGAAAAGAAATATGAAGTTTTGAGTTTCAAGAATAAATTTTTTTATTTCAATAAGAAATACACATTTTCTAAACAATTCAGAAACTTAAAGGCTACAAGAGATTAGGAACTTGTTTTTAACGCATTTATAGATATTTATTTTTATGTTAAGCAATAAATACAACAATAAACGACAAATATATTCCAAAATTACTTAATGTAGTCAAAATTAAAGACAAACTAGTCGTTTATTCCTGCATCCACTGTAGACATACGTATATGTAATATATATTTTTTTTAAATATAAAGCCTACGATTATGCTTAACAAAACATTTTTATAAATAAATTACAATTAAGAAAAATAAATAAAAATACTCGTACAATTAAAATCACAGCTTAAATCGCTTAAAAATATTAAAAAAAAACCAAAAAACAAAAAATAATGACAACTTTGGTAACCAAAGATTTTCGTTGTTTTTTTTTTTTCTTTTTTTCTTTTCTTCTACAGTACAAATTAAAAATAACATTGACCTAAAATATAAATAACACAAATATTTTTTACAAGCAACTTTTTCTGGCAGATAATTTAAGCAAGTGTCATTATCATTTTTGCGTTATCGGTGGAGAGCAGGATGGTGGTATCACATAATATTTTTTTTTTTCATAATATATTTATATCAACAAATCAACCTTTTTATTTCGGTGTTTATTCCAAAACATTTAAGAATGGTGCAATAGAGCCAATATCTTCACAATCGGGTATGGCTTTGCCTTTGAATTTCAGACAGGATTCAGCGCAGGTTTGACCTTGGAAATAATCGCCAAACATTTTCTTACATTGAGCGCAATTGTTCAAACAGATTTGTATGAAATCAATGCCGGACATGGTGTCTAAAGAAAAAAATATTTTCAAAATTTGTTTTAAAGGATTAGTATTGGAATATTTTTCATTAAGATGCTGATCTCAAATATTCAGTATTTTTCCAAAGCTCAAAAGCAATAAATGAGTTTTGGCTTCAATTCTAAATATTTGACAAAAGCTGTAAATGACTTTTGGTTTAAATTCTTAGAATTTCTTAAGTCACAATGAAATGTAGAAATTTTTAATATTTTTTTTTCATAAAATTCTTCGTTACAAATTATCTTCGATCTATTTATGGAAGCTTTTTCGCTTGTTGTCGTTTTAACTGAAAACAGTGGAAAAACAACGAGATCTGGAATACAAGAAAAAAACTGATACACAAGGGAAAAACAATACGTATACGGTGGAAAAAAACGCTTCGCATAAATTAAATACTTTTAATTAATACCCTGGATTATTTTCAAAGCACTTTAGTTCGCTGAAAAGAAAATGCTCTTTATTAAAAAAAGTATCGTTTGATTGAAACACATTTTGTTTTTAAAAGCCTAAAATTAAATGAACCACAGTTTATGAAAGAAGTCTGTGCTTGGTTTCTGTAATTTGACAGAAGTTCTAGCATCCAAAAAATTTTTTTTAATTATTTGTGTATCAGTGTTTTTTTTAATTATTCATGAAGACTGTCAAACGAAAAATATGTTTTTTCTACTCTTATTAGATGATAATAAATTTTTTCGATTAGAAAAGTTCTCACATCAGTTACGAAAACGATGTACTGAATTCAAAATGAACAAACATTTGTTTTGTTTTTAGTATCACATTTTTCTATTTTCGGTTCAAAGCACAATTTTAAAAGTGCAGATTTCGCTTAAACGAATCATTTTTCACTTGTCCAAAAATTAAAATCTGCCATAAGCACAAAACAATGCCAGTGATTTTACATTTTCGTTTAACCGAATTCGATTGTATGAACATCTCAAAGGCGTAGTGTTGGAAGCAGCACTACATGATGTGATTACCTTCAAAGATGTTGGCAGAAACATGTCAAGTTTAACACTTTCCAACAACACCACATCTATATGAATTAAATGACGCTTTCCAAAGTTTTGCAGTGTTTAATGTTACTAATTTTCCATAAAATTTCCCGACATTTCCATTATTGGAGGGTTACAAGATTGGAACAATAGCTACTTTCGGATTAGTTTAAATATCATATAATGCTAATCATATAACAAATTTTGTGAAAATAAATCAAAACTATAAAAAAATTTCAAGATATATTTTTAGGTCGAAAAATTTTGGTATCGCCCAGAGATGAATTTGTGAAAAGATTATTACAAACTTGTCCAACTTTAAGAGTACCGACTATTTTTCTTGGATGATGCACCTTAAAAATCACAAATAATGCTGGATGTTTGGGATATTAAAAAAATAAGTAGCGAGCATTTTTTTTAGCCTTTTTTAAAAAAGTTCTAAGAATCTTAATGAAAAACTGGATTATTTTATATTGTAATTAAGCCCTTAAAATTGAAATTTCTATTTAGAAGCTTTAAGCTTCCTTTTTCAAATAGATTAATACATAAAGGACTTTCAGATTAAATTTGCTATCGAAGTTGTCAATGGAGAACTTTCTATTGATTTCTTTAAAATTGTTAACTGATTTATTAATGACATTATAATGAAAAACTTTTTACCAAAAAAATAAAAATAAAATTACTTACCAAAACGTTTGCTGTAATGTCCAATAGAAGGCAAGGCCTGACTGACTTCAATCAAGCATGAGCTGAAGGCAATGATTGCAACAGCATAGACTATAACTTTGGTGGAGAACATTTTTAAGGCTGTGAATAATGTAATTTAAATTTTAAATGTAAATGTTTTTTTTCTGGTGTTGTTGAAATCTTGACTAAATCAAGTCAAATTGAAACAATCTTTTGTTTTTCTTCTTATTGTGATTATTATTATTATTGCTATAAGTTGAAACTCTTCACTTTTCACACTTTATAAGAAACTTTATGTTTTTCATGAGTGTATTGTTTATTACGAAATAAAATAGTTTTTAACTTTACACGGCTTTATGTATAAAAAAATCTTGTGAAAAGAAAGAAAGAAGAAAAAAAAAACCCCAGCTTCAACCGATTCTTTGTGAACAAATTAAAATTGTTATATTTACGAGTACTTTTTTATTCGAAAGCACGATTTGTAATAAGTAGTGGCTTTTACAGGAAAGCACTTGATTGAGCCAGAAGCCCCACTCGAAACAAAAGGTACCAAATCAAGTTTTCGCGGCGGGTGCGTAACAATTTCTTTGTTTCAATTTCGCATTTGCCTTTTTTATTTTAATTTAGTTTTACTTAATGATTTTGTCATACGCAAAAAGTTTATGGGTAATTAGCCACAATGCGGCTTGTACACGAAAAAAAAAATTGTAAGACCAAAGTGGCTTAAAAAATGCCAGCACAACGAATTGGTATCAATAAATGATTTCATAACTATGTAAACTGAATTCATTAAAGCAATGAATATTATGATTTATTGAAAATAATGATTTACTAAAAATAATATTATTGGGAGAAAAAATGTTTTTAAGAGAAATAAGCAAATGACACTATAATAATTCTGAGAAAAAAAAACCAAGCCAATCGAACAGACTATATAACCAAAGAAACTAAGTTTTAAAGCCCGATATACTCCATTTCTAGAAAAATTTAAATCCCTTTTTTTTATATAAAGAGAAGTAACACTCATGGAATTGTTACTTCTGTGCGAAAGGGATAGTGGTAGGAGTTGAACAGGTGCTGAAAATGAGAGAGACCTAGAGAGAGAGAGAGAGAGAGAGAGCTTACATTCTTTTTCAATTATGATATTCCGAATTGTAATAATTTTTATAGCAGTGCCTCTGGTGTTAAGTAAACGAGCATTAAATTTCTTAGGATGCTTGTGTATCCGTTTTATTAAATGTTATACTTTGCCTCATGCTCTGCTAACATCACCGGCGAGAGAGGGCGATGTGATGTATATTAGCGTAGAGGAGTATGAATCCCTGCCGGTACTGTTCAGTAACCAGTGCTAAGCCTTTATCACTTAAACAGTCCAACAACAACTAACAGAATGACTTACTAATTATTGAAAAATATATGATGCTGATGATTTGACCTGAACCCACATTCTCAGTCATAACTGTGGAAGCTATTTTATAGCAATTACTTTGGACGGCCACTTTGCCCGTAAAACCAAACTGCAAGCTGCTTATTGCAACAAAACAAATTTTTCCAACTCGATACATAAATCGGGAAATGATGGGAAAATCAATATTTCGGGGGAGCAAATCGCTCCTCCGATTTTCGAAAAAAAATTATGTGACAAAATTATAAGCAAAAACTTTTGAAAATCGGTTATGTTTCTACAAACATTAAAGAGAAGTAAAAAAATACGTACGAATTGTTTTGCTTCCGTTTTTTCTCTTCTCTCCATTGTCAGTTTTCTTTGTTGCAGAATATTGAAGGAAAAATTTCTTTGCAATATTTGCATTAAATTTTGTTTGTTTAATAATTTAATTTTTTGTAATTTGATTTTATTGTCGTCTTATGAAAAAAAAAAACTCATAAAAATTCATAATTTTTAAAAATTACTTATTTTTGTTGAAAACACTAAATAATTTTTGGATTCCTCGAATCAAATTGTAATCGTACGTCATAAACTACACAAAATTAATGCTAATAAAATTCCTAAAATCACAGCATAGTTAAGGTTGTTTTAAAGCCTTTTTTGTATGCCTTAAAGTGTTTGTTAATTAATTTGAGCTTTAAAGCTTTATTAAAATACTTTCCTGCATACGGCCGTTAATGGTTTACTTGAATATTTTTTTCAGTGTATCGGTGGCTATTTTCATAACTAGATTTAGTTTATGTGAGATTAAAGTGACGTTTAAGCTACTTTACTTGTTAGCATAGTTTTATGTGAATTCAACAAGTATGCAAATCATTTTATAAGATTCAAAACGTATTAATATGCCTCTCATTCAATAAACACGTGCGCAGCAGCAATAACCACGCCATCAATTTATAAAAGAATCCAGAAAGTTTGAATCTCAGAAAATTAATGGAAACAAATTTTAATAATTTTAAATTTTTAGGGAGAAGGAAATGGGTACATTTTCGAATTTAATATTGTGCGTGTAATTTACTGAAGATGACCAGAAAGATTGAATGCTTTCAAACGAAATAATATTTTTGGTAAAAACTTTGAGTTTTGATTTTTTTCACTAGTATAAAACCGAAGCTGTTGATGACTACTAGTGACTTTAAGAGCTGTCAGCTTAGGAATCATAAGTACTTTGTTTGAAGAATGCAGACTTTCAAAGAGCTGCAATCGGTTATTGTTATTCTACAACATTATAATAGAGTTTATACGCAGTTTTTGAACGAAAACATACGTCGAATGCTGTGCAATTTACAAAAGGTCGATTTGAAGCATCATGTTTTGAGGATAATTTACAATAGGTTTTATTTATGATTGCAGTTCCTTTGATGCTGCAAACATGCAAAGATTTTTATAAGCCGATATTCTGCTTTAAAGCATTCTCATACATAATTAGAAACCAAAAAACTGATTTTTTAATTTTTTATTTTTTTAATCTTGGGCTCGTTTTAAAAAATAGGTAAGTCCCAGTAAAAAAATAAAATAAATAATAAATTATGAAAATTTTTAATATCAACAATGTTTTCACATAGAAGTCATCTAATTCCATTCCAAATAAAAAGTGTGTCACAGAATTCTATTGCCTACGAACCTGAAGGCAAAATCGTATTTAAACTCTTGCAAAAAATATATTTATTTAAATAAACTCCAAAATTGTATAAGAAATAGTATTTTGAAAAAATTAAATGGATATTGAAAAACTTCTTTGGTCATACTTTCTGAAGAGGAAAATAAATATTTTATATTTTTTCTTGGAGTGTTAAAACTCCTTAAACTAGTCGTATGTGAAGTTCTTGTTGCAGAACTTTTTTTCATGGAATGTTATTAAAGCTGAAAAGGCAAAACTAAAGCAATTCCAAATGAAAAATAAAAATTCTTCCAAATTTTTTAAGTGAATTTTACAAAATCAGATTTGTGTAACATCTTTTGTGGGGTTCTAAAGAAGCTATTTTGTTCCTTTTTGTTCGTTTTTAAGTATATTCCGTATGCAGGTGATTCATTTTATTTGTGCTCACGATTTTAGCCAAGAAATCGCTTTGAACAAAATTCGAGATTACCTTTCAATAAAACATAATCATTATAGTTACTGGTGGTATAAAAACTTCTAGCACAAAATCAGTAGCTGCCTGTTTTCATAATGTTTCAGACAAATGCCAACGTGATACGGTTAAGCGGTGCAAAACATTGAATCTCTTTGTCTGTCTCTCCCTGCATGATGTAGAAATTCCTTTTATAGACCATATAGAATACCTCGGAGATAACCTAAATAAGAAAACACTCGTATACCAGTGACTAGTGTACTAGACCAGTAGTCAGAGGATCGTAAGTTCGATCCCTGCCGTATACACTGATTTTTTTATATTCTATGTCTTCTTTACTCTTCTGTTTCCAAATTTCCACTCTCTATCTATTTCAGTTATGGGCCGATTTATGGGCCCAAGTGAGCGAAAGCTACCTACCAAAAACAATACTGCTTAAATTTAACCAACAAGGAAGAATTGCATAAGTATAAGATTATTTGAGAACAGATCGCCTTGGGCATCATGAGAATAACTTACTGAACAGTGTTCTCCATTCTCAGATGGAGTGGGTATCCTTCAGGACGATATTAATTCCTTAATAAATTCTCTTACATCTAAATGATCCCATAGAAGGTGACATTTTGTCCATTTTTAGTTTTCCCTTGACTTTTATTATATTTTTTTAAGCGGTAAAATTTCAACCTGTTTCTATTGTTGTAAAACATATTTCTGTCAAGTTTAATTTTGCTTTTGAAGTCTACTTTTTAAGTCTCGAAAAAATTTTAATTCAAATTGTATGATATTTTTTATTAAAAAACACACACAAACTAAAAAACTATTTGGCTTGTCTGCAGAAACTCCCAAAGTCTATGCCAGGAATCAAATCTGCTGGCCTTTAGACTACAGGACTTGTACAAATGAGGGCAATAAAAAATATTACTGGGAATGGAATGTTTTTTATTGAAATCATCTTAAACGAAATATTTAATGGACCTAGATGTTTAATTTTTTAAAACATTTGAATAAATAATAAGCAGAAAAATTTATTTTTTACATTTTTCAAGGAGCGACCAATGAATATTTTCCCCTTTGGCAATTCGTATTAAAAAAATTTAAAGCGGGTCCTAAAGGCCAGAACTAAGAATATAATGAAAGTATGTATATGGAAGCTGCAATAGTAAAATGAAAACTTTACAAAGTCTGTGATATGCCCAAATATGTTTTATTTTAATGAAATGTTCTTATAATTTTTTCCTACCTTTGCAATAAATAAGCAAAGCCAACTTTAATCATCTAATAAACCCAATTATTCAATTGTTTGTCAAATATATTTTTTATATTTTAACAGCTTTTTACAACTTTAATACTGGTTTCGGAAATTTTCCCACGTTTTTTAAAAATTTTTTTTTCTTTTTTGTAAATAAATCTTGGAATTTATGAATATTTTGCGATGTTGAAAAAACAAAAATAAAAATGACATTTAAATTTATTTAAACGCGTGGCAAGATATTAAAACTATGACAATAAAATGCAGAAATTTTTTTAAAATAATTACGACTACGACAGTGGGAATGTTGAAGAGTATCTTGTTGATTGGCGTCAATTGAGATCCGTTTCAATGATAATTAAATGATGCATTTAAGCCAGAAGGGAACACAAACTAAACCATGTAATTGTTTTAATTTTTTTTCCTTTAGAGAACAAAGCCAAGTTAACAGTTTGTTCTTTTCAAGCCATATTTTATTTTCTTTAATGACATTTTGTTTGCATTTTACTTTAACCGCATTTCCTGATGATGTCTGAAACGATGTCTGTTATTCCACTTTGTGTGTTTATAAGGGAACTTTTTCCAATTGTTGTTGTTAAATAATTTAAATATTATTCACTGGAAATATTTTTATTACAATTTAACAATGTGAATGTAGCAGTGTAAATTTGAGGAACATTTTAAATTGAAGATTTATTTAAAAAGAAGTCAATTCAAGTACATGTGTGGATGATAAAAACGCGGATCTAAATGGGGACTAAGGGATATCTGCGGTTTTTAAAAACTTGTTGGTAGATATACAATATCCCCTCCCTTCCTAAACACTCGAGTTACAGCCATGTCTGGTATAAGGAAAACGATTATGAAAATGCTGGCATTATGATTTTATCAACACGCTTATGATTGTAAGATTTTGAATTGATTCGGAAGAGAAAATTGTTCGGAAGAGAAAATTGTTTAATTTTGTGGAAAAAGATTTTTTTTTTATATTTTACCACAATTAATTATTTACCACAGGTAATAGACGTTACATCTGTATACAGTACAAACTTTGCCAACAGTAAAATTTATTTTTACAAAAAAGAAAAGTATTTTAAAATTGGGAGAATTTATAATTTGCATGGATTTAAAATTTTTAATAAACATTTTTTTGATTTGAGTTTCTAAAAAGTTGGAATGATTCCTTAATGGATTCGCGGAAGCAATGAAAATGTCGTTACTTGATTATGACTTTCGTTCCTTTTCACTAGATATCAAAGCCATGTGCAGCAATTATGGGGAGATCTGATTTTTTTCCAACATGTGGGATTAATATGACTTTGAATAATAAAAAAACACAATGTGCAGCTGAGGCGTGATGTGAGAAGTATACTTCTCTCTGTTAAAAGTAAAATACATTGCTTCAAATGTATGCCAGCACAATGTGAATCTGAGGCTGACACCTGAGGGGCAAAGTTCGAACAAGTTAACTTTTTACCGAATGTTTTTGTTTTTCCAAAAAAACAATATTATTATTTTTGAACAAATACACAAAAAACTTAAATTAATTTTGATTATTATGTTGAGATGCCAATAGTTTATACCATTCATACAAATTCAATACATTTGTACATAAAATTTTGATTAAGTACAATTGGCAACAATGAACTCACGCCTCATCATTGTGTTCGTACTTCAACCTCCGCCTCAGCCGCAACTTCACCTATTGCATTAACTGCAGCCTCAGCTGCACATTGTGTTCCAGCCTTAAATATAGATTTTAACGAATTTCTTTTGACATTAAGGTAAGAACGGATTACCTTGTATGTCTAATTAAGATCACAAACTGTTATTGAAATCACTTATTGAATCTTTGTATTTCAAAATATTGAAAATAAAACAATACTCGTTGAACGCAAGTGGTTCAGTTCATTTAAGAAGTCAATGATCTTTTTTTAATTTTTATTGAAGCAAAAGTTGAAAACAGGCGTAGGTGTTTTGTTACAATTGTTGATCAATCACAAATTTATTAGAGGACATTAAAGAGGTGTTCCAATGACTTGGTTTGTCTGCACTTTGGAATTATTGTTATTTTGTATAAAACTTACTTGATATTTTTGATAAAATTTTATTGGATATTGTTGACGATTTTTGGTTGATTAAAACAACAAGTGTTTGCTAAGACCGTGTATTTTCAACTGACGTATATTGTTCTCTAATGCCTGAGTTTTTATAGAAGAAATACATTTTGGAATTTTGCTTTATTGTCTCTTTTTCGGAAACTGTTTGCTAAAGCACAATCTTAAGTATTTTAGTTTTAATAATTGAACACTCATTAGTTTACTTCCGTTTTGTATGATTTAATTCAATTTGTTTCTAAGTGAAATTCTTTATGGGGGTGTATTAAGGATTAGTTTTTATTGTATCGTGAACTTAAACAGATTTAAAATATTATACTTGTAATTGCAATAACAACAATAATATCGTTCTCCAATGCCTGAGTTTTTATAGAAGAAATTCATTTTGGAATGTTGCTTTATTGACTGTTTTTTTTTTTCAATTAAAATAATAATGAAAATAATAGTTTATCAATAAAAATTAAAATTATTTCTCTGGTACATTAAAAATTATCGCTTGAGAAGGTTTTTAGCCAAAATCTTATTGACAAGTTTGTACTCATATTAAAGTTATTTTATGAAAAATCTACTGAAATGTATGTAAAAGTTTGAACGGTTGCAACGAAAATTTTTTGGCCATTCTCGAAACTGTTGGATTTCTATCTATGGAAAATTTTTATGAATTTGTCCAAAAAAAATTATATTTTTTAATCTATCGCTTGGATCGAACAATATAAAAAATATATAAGAAAGAAACAGCAATTGCCGCTTTAAAATCATTGAAGTCATGTTATTTGTTGTTGTAACAATTAAAAAAAAAAAACAGTTTATACAGTAGAGTTCAGTTATAACATACATTGTTTATAAAGAATCATAAGGAACAATTTTTGCTTTCCCAACAGTTTTTAAAATCTATTTCATATAAATTATTACGGATATAACGAACTATAATCATAGTAAATTTTTACCCTTCTAACGGACAAATCAAAATCACAAAGTTTTTCTGATAATTTCTTAAGCCGTTAAAATAATTATCGACCAATATTTAACAAAAATAATTAAAAATTTAATTTATTGCAATGTTGCTTACTCTTATTTATTAGAAAAATTATAAATATTTACTCCGGTCTATAATGAACTTGATCTATAATGAAATAACTTGCCTATTCCTATTTAGTTTATTGTAATCAAACTTCACTGTGTGTAATAATTTAATTTTACAGAGTTTATGTTTGGTGATTTAAGATCTGGGACAATCACTTTGCCCTATGAGGGAGCAGTTACTTTTCTTAGAGGGAGTAAATGTCAGCTATAGAATTTGATTTGGCATCCGGACATGGAGACACTAATAAAACAGTTGCGATTCGCAGAATCTGCATTGCGTGATCTCGATATAATCTTTCTTGGGTTGGTGGCACCCAAGATTGCAGTGTCTGGTGAAACATTTTGTCAATAACTTCCCATTATCAATGGATTATGTCACTCCAAGAAATTCCTACGCTTTGACGCTGGGAGGGCGGATCTGGCTCTAAGACTGGACAGAAAAAGCCTACGGACGCTGGTAGGGGCGCTCACAGGCCATTACACCTGCAAAGCCCACCTATACAGAATGGGCTTATCTGACACGGACATCTGCAGATTTTGCGGTGAAGATGAGGAGTCGATGGAACACTTGATAACAAATTGTGGGGCATTGTGCCACAGGAGACACAGGACTCTACATGCATATACGCTGAGTGAAGAGGATCTGCTAATGCTCCCACTGAAGGAGCTGATCCTATTTGCGAACGTATTAAACTGTTAAGGACAGGGGAAGCACAATAGATCAGCAATGCTCGCAGTGCAAAAGGCTATCCTGGGCCAAACCCCATTTCATTACTTACTTACTTATTTTTGTTTATTCTAATCTTTTAAGTTTAAATTTTTAATTAATGAAAAATACTATTATTTTTCAAGGATATTTCCGTAATCAACGAGTACCATCTCAAGACCTTAAGCTCAAATAATATTTATCGTTTATTTTAGTTAATAAAGAAATATTGTTTATTCATATGGGAATTACAAAGATTTGTAGAAATCAAAAAATTCCCTGCCTTTTTACTTTACGTAGTCGTATGTATGAATTTATTAAAATTGGCCTCTCCTTTTTTCCCCTGTGATATAATTAATATAACGTACGTTCATCAACGTTAGCTTTCATTTCACTATCAATTTTTAACATTTAATAGCAAAACATATTATCCGAAAACGGCGCGAAATTAATTTAGCTGCACCATAGTTTTATACCCTTCATCAACGTTTGTAGTTTCTACAATAATCATTTGCAACACCATAAATTATAAATATTCACATTCCTTATAGATGTAAAAGTCGATTTAACACAACCTGCCTGTAAATCTGTCTGGATTTCGCCATTAATGCACGTTTGTGTTTTCAGAATATTTCTGTATGCGTTTGAAGTATTCCAAAACAACTTAAAGGTCCAAATATTAAACAGAATTTAAAAATTTTCTTGAGTTGCATTAGTTTCAATAATTGATAAATGGGTAAAATAAATCTTAAAAAAATCGAAATATATATTTAAAAAAATATTTACGAACTTTTCACAACTTGCAACATCAAAACTGCAACCAGCTCTACTTAAGCAGCCCCTGCGTCTGGTTGAATTGTAGGTAGTAGGTGTAAGTACTTTACATGCTCATGCAATAAATATAAGTTTTACTCAATAAATTGTGTCTAAATATTCCATTAACAGCCTTGAATTTTTTATTACGACGAATATTTAGCACAGTTTTTTTGAAGTCTTTCCTTATAATAACGGCAAACTGTATCGCGCATGCCCACAAAATTAGTCAGTGTTGTTTTCTGTATTCAACAACCAACTTCATGAAGATAAGGCAGTTCACAGAGCTTTCATGGGGAGCTTTTAACAACGTTGGCTGTTATAATAATACTTACAAACATCATTTCAAAGATTTCAGTATTAGAGATTATTTATAACGTTTTTTTTTTCAATAGCCAAAGGTCTTTACAGCTCAACTCTTAGAATTGCAATAGAAAGAATTTAGGAATTTTTTTTGAAATGGCAATAGTTGGGCGAAAAATAAATATTGGAGAGGATTTTTAGCACAATTGAATGTATGTCAAATTCCTTTTTAGCTTATAGGAGAACCTTCATCCATTTAAAAAATTAGTTAAAGGACTTTTTTCTTTCAAAACTTATAAGAGATGAGAGAAAAAAAATATTGTAGAAGATTTCATACTTTGTTCCGATGAATTTCCAATAGTTAAAAAGCCTTTTCATGTTTTTTTAGAAATTTTAAATATGAAAATTATTTTAGTTCTCGTTTCAAGGATTTCAGTCCTTTTTTAAAAAATTAAAATGGACATGAGCAAAAAAAAGAAAGTATTGGAGAGGATTTCCAATAAACTGTAGATGCATATCCAATAATCAAACTTTTTGAAACTAGTTTTTTTTAGAAAATATAATAATAAAAACAAGTATTTTAGACACTTCTTGGTAGGAGATGAACATTTACCTAAACATGGTTAGAAGCCCTTTCAGTATTTAGCTTAAAAAAGACTGCGTCAGCAATATTCAAGTTAGTTTTTTATATATTGATTTTTCTTTAAAAAGTAAAAATAAATTTGACTTTTTGTATAAAAATGTGGTTTGCAATCATATTAATCCGCGAATCATGAAGGTTGTTGTATTCGGTTACAGATTTGAAAATTTATTTATACGCTCACAAAGGGGTTGTTGTGCCAGAAGTATTTTACAAAATCAATGGAATAACATTGGACGCGTCAAGTAGTTGGGATTGCAGGCATCTCAACTGAGTATCCCATTTTGTATGAACGTTTGCATATAAAAAAAGCTATCCACGCGATGTATGCCACGAATGTTCACATTCGATCATGAGTGCAACCATGTGACCATTTCAACGGAGTGTTTGCCGATGCTCAAGCGCAATCTGAACGAGTTTTTTCTCCGTTTTTAAATAAGGAAACAACGTGAAACCATCAGAATACACCATAGAACAAAGAACAATTGAAACAGTGGCTGAGGTGTGTCTGTCGACCAACAAGGTCATGGCTACAGTTTTTTGAAAAGCACGCGGTGTCAATCTCATCGATTGGAGTTTTTGGACAGACGAAAATATTGATTTGAATAAAAAACCAACTCGTCTAGCTAAGAAAATGGTGCTATATCATCAAGAAAATAAAGGCCTGCACAAGTGACTAGCACCAATGGAAAATTCGAAGAAATGGGGCACGAACTGCCACCCTATCCAGCATACTTTCCAGATTTATAGCACCGCGGTTGTTTCCAAATTTTAAACCGGGTGGAAAGTCATCATTGAAGCAATTTTGGAGGCTTTGGAAATAAATTATTATTTGGAGGGAAGAAAGGATACTGGATTGAATGTATCGAGTTTAAAGTAGAGTATGTTGCTACAAAAAAACTTGTTTGTAGAAAAAAAAATATAGAATTACAATATGACTCTCTCGTATGATCATTACTACCAAAATATTTAATATAATAATACTGCAAAAAAATTATCCTAACAACAAAGAACACATTTTAATTAAAAAAATGACAGTTTAAAAACTAATTATAAAAAAAAATATTATAACAAAAAATTTGTTAACTCTCTGTTCCTCTGAATGCGAAGGGAAATGAATTTGGGTTTCTTATTATTGTTTTCAATGAAAATGTATGAATGAAATTTTCATTGGTAACATATTTGATAGAATCACAAGGACAAACGTCATAGTAGCATAGACAAGAACCGATTTCTTTAACAGTGTTCATTTTATGGTTAACAGAGCGCTGTTAGCCACTTAACAGTAATGGGTAATTTCAACAAATGTAGATAATCTAGGAACTGGGACCGGAACCGTACCAGACAACACATGGAACAGGTGCTCCAGAGCATACGTGTTGGACGCAAAATAAAAATACATGCAAAAAACGTTCAAAACAATACAAAAAAGCAATTATAACAATAGAAATTTTCCCGGAGAAATGATTGGTCTTTATGTAAAGATAGAGAGTTATAGGTATATCCCACTATATAGAATTGGTGCTCCATACGGTCCTCTAAGGAGCAGATTAGGTGGTATGTCTGGTTTGCCCTGGTGACTGGTGATAAAAATGAAATAAATTTAATTTTATAATTGTGAACTTGAAAATAATTTGTGGAATTCTCAAACAAAAAATTATCTATTCAGCAAGTTATTTCATGGCTAATATAAAGTATTATTTACAACCAATTTTGGAATAAATTACATACAAAATTATAATTTTTTGACTATGAGTTGTTAAATACAATTTACATTTATTAAAACCATCAAGCTGATTAAACGAAGAAAAAAAATTGGAAAACTGTATCAGAAAAGAGTTAATGGCAATATAATTTCATTTGTTTAAAATTTTTTTCGTTTTACACGTTTCCTTTATCTACTGCAATCGCAGTTTTATTGCCAGTTTTGCTGTTGCTTAAAATGACCCAAATGTTTTATACGATATTAATTTTTTTATTGCATACATTAAGCAATTTTTAATTTAATTATATTGAGCCCATATAAAACCAAACAAGCAACCATACAACTATCGATTTATTCATTCATTCATTCCGTCATTCCCGCCATTATCATTCCATCATTCATTTACTTGCTCACTCATTCAGTCATTCATTCCTGCACGTTTATTTGTTCATACACAATTGTACCCAAAAAAAAATTGTGAGAATAAAAAATAAAATAAAAGAAAAAAAATTGTTGCAAATTAAGTGCCCATTGGCGACGAAGTAAAACGAATGAAAAAAGGACTTTCCAAAAGGAAAAAAACTGAAATTCAATATACAACTTGCACACACACAAACACACACATATACGCGTATAGACGCAGATAGTTGTATGTGGGCTTGTATATTGGTGTGTAAGTGATTTTATGTGCGCTTTAATGTGCGTAATGAAAAATGCAATCAATAATCCGTTTATCCACACATTGAATCGAACGACTTTTGCGAGAGATATTGTTCATTTAACAAGGCAGCGGTAAAAAAAATTTACATAAATTTTTGTGGAAACGTGATGTGAGTAGAACAATTTAAGCGATACACGATATTTTGAGTAACTTGCTACAATAATACTGACTTCAAGTCCAGAATGCACCTTGAACGTGTCAAGTAAGGAATGCAGCATTGCATTTTTCTGCGTATCCGAATGTATTAAAATAGTACTAGGGAGTATTGTGGAAGTTTTGCCATAAATTTTTTGTATGATGGACACTTCTAAGTTTTTTTTATTGTTTTTCTCTTAATTATTATATGGGAATTCTATCGACTTCAATTATATTTTTCTACTTGTGATTCACAACGAAATGCAGGCATAGAATCAGCTTCGCCAATAAACAAACATTAAATTATTTAAATAATTATTTATTTATTTATTTTTTTATTTTTTTTTTTTTTTTTTTGAGAACATCTTGAATAATGATTGTAAGAAATATTTTTCTCTCTGCATTAGCATTTTTCATTGAATTTTGTAATTTTTTATTGAAGCACGATCACCGTAAGCGTTTTGAGTATAAATGGATATTCTACTCATTATCAAGTCTCGGATTGTAGTGCAAATGCATTTTTGAAACCTTAAATTTTTCACATTACAAATGTTTTGAAATCTTTAAAGATTCATTAAGGATTACAGAAAATCGGAAAAAAGTGGAAAGATAAAAGAAGATGAGTTCCAGGAAAAATATGAATATAAATAAAAATGATTAGAATATATACTGCTTCATTATGATATCCAGTGGTCAGAATATTAAAAAAACGTTTTTTATTGAAAAAAAAAAAATTCATTAAAAATGGACTGTTGTATATTCTAACAACCGGCTATGATGAGGGGGCTCTAAATATTTAAATAATATCCATTTTTATCCGACCATTTCTCTGGTCATATTGTAAAAAATTTTCAAATTTGAAAAATGGGAAAATCTTTAATTTTTTCAATAAAAACGCACTGCTGGATATTTTGACCACTAGAGCGCATGGAAAAGTACTAAATCTTTAAATAACAAATCTTTTCATACGCCCATTTTTTTTAATTTCCTTGGAATTCATTCTCTAAAGCAATTCCAAATTTAGAAAGTCAAGAAAATTTAATTTTTTTCATAAAAAAATCCATTAGTTTATTTTTTCTACGTTTCAGGAACTTAAGCTAAGAATTATCTTCTTTGAATTATAAAAATATTGCTTCTATAAATTTGCACAATGATAGTATTTTAAAATTTAAACTTTTAATTGAAACTATTTACACTTTTCACATACGAAAAAATAATTTATGACTGGAAATCTATAAAGGATTAAAACTAGCTAATGTCTTATTAATCCTTTATAGATTTCTACTATTTCTTGCATTAAATAGCTTATTTGTTATTAAATATAAAATTATTTCAATTAACTAATTTATATTATGATGAGCCCGACTTTTTCCTATACAATTAATATATTTATTTTTGCAAAATTCATTATTAGTACATCCTGTAAGTGTCTTCATCAGGATTTTTTTTATTTTTTCTTCTCAATATTTGTTTTTAAACAATTTATTAAAAGTGTGTGATATATTAACCAAATTGTTAAAAAAAATGTCAAAAAATATATAGATATTATTAGAGAAATTTTAAAAGAATATCCTAAAGAAAACATCAAGAAAAAGTAATATATTGTGAATGCAAAAAAATTCGAGCTCATTACGTACAATGTAATTTAATTAATTAATTTAAAGAAAGGTCAAATAAACAACATCCCGCAGCAACATAATAAAATAAAATTTTTTATGACAAAAAAATTCAAAATTCAAAATATGTTGAAAAATTTTTTAATGAAAAAATTTTAAAATCATTTCGACATAGACAAATATTGCATTTTCTTTTCTATAGAAAATATCTAGAATTTCATGATTTCTTTGAAATCTCTTTTTTTAATTTTAGTTTCTTCCAAAAAAGTTTAATCCCACTGTCCATTTTATAAACTTTGCAACGTTAGTCTTTAATATGATAATGTGGCTGATATTGATCATGATCGAATAATATTCCAAATTTCAATTCCAAATTCCGCCAAAAAAAATATCAACAAATGGGATGCTTTTCACATCGCTTCTCTTAAAACGATAAAACACGTATCTGAAAAAAACAACAAACTTTGCGAAATACGATTTAAGTTTTTAAATTTTTAGCTTCCACATCGAATCTTTTTGGTACAACTTCGGTTTAGCTTCAATTTTGATTTTTTTATAAATATTAAGAGGATATTGAGGAACATTTTCTTGTGTGTAATTTAAAAGTTTAAACTTTTTGAGATGTGACTATTTTGCATTTAAGAAGAGCTTGATTTAAAGGTCATATCGATGCTTTTTGCTATAAGTCCGGCTTAGCTTTAGATGTTATTAGAAGATGTTGAAGAATTCCTTTTCGGCAATAATATAAACAAAAAATTAGCGTAGCGATTTTTTAAATCAAGCATATCTTTTTTGCAGAATATTTAATCACAATTGACCACATCCTGTTCCATCACTAGGTTAAAGTGAAAAGCTTTTGTGTATCAAATATTAGAATTAGTATCGATCCTTAATACTTCCTCCCTAGAGAAGTGACAGTGGCATGTGTTGCTCCGGCAAGATACTTGGATCAGATATCCTTGCACTAAAAAGAAGGTTATTAATAACTTTTCTCCTTTTAGCATCATCTTGCGATTAATGTAGGAGCAATCGATATAGTATCATTGATGTTCATAAATTAATTTTGATTGCACATAATATTAACAGCAAATCAAACGCATTAAATTATGGATTTTTCTCAATTGCACATTCGCAGAAACTTAATTGCAGATGTACTCGTGTAAGTGAAATCGCTGATTCTATGATTTAATTGAAATTATACATGATTTAAGTAATTAAATAGTAATTGTTATACTGATTAAATAATTGATATTTTCTGGTAACTCTCTAAAAAAATTACTAAAAGCGATGTACTCTTCGTTATGACCATATAAAAAATTATTTTATCAAAGTTGGTAATAAAATGGATGCAAAAATGTAACATTCAAGATTTTAATGCAAGTAATTAATAAATTTTTTGCATAATTTAGATTCATTATGAGGAGTGTATTTAAGCGTAAATATATATACAATTAAATTAAAATTTTATAATATTTAATTATGATAGAAGTATATCGGAAGTAAATAAAAAAATTGAACTCAGAAATTAACATTAAATTCCAAATATCCATAAATCATTTACTTGTTAAGCCTTTGTTCTGGTTCTATTGTCAATATATTAATACTTCATCACTTTCTATAGTAATCTAGCTTTATCCCTTTCTTCTATTTTTATTCATAATACTCCTCTTAACAAATTTTAATATGCACCTAGTAAAAAGAACATCCAAGGAAGTCAACAAGATCCAGAACTATTAAAAATTCGGATTATTGTTCCTGTTTTTGCAAAATGTTCGCGTTTTAAGTTCTATTCACTAGACTTTACAAAAAATTTCTCATTTAAAGATACCAAAAATAAAATATTTCTATTCGAGAACTATGTCATGTGAATAGAAATTAAAGGGTGTATGTGAAAATATATAAGAAATAAATTGAAGTACTTTTAAACAATTTTTTTATTGTTTTATAAAAATGACCGCAAGTCAAATGAACAGGAGGAATAACAAAATAAAATATATTTTCTTAGAAAAGTCATGTTAAAAATCAGACGAGACTACTTTCAGATCACTAATTGTATAAGTATATTATTTACCTCTTTGGAAGTTCTTTTTCTACAGTGTAATTAGGTTATGTTAGACCTTCGTAGACTAGTAGGTAGTGTACTAGACTCGTAGTGCGAAGGTCGCAGGTTCGAATCCTGCCGCAGAACTCTGGCAGTTTGTGTTTGATAATTAAAGGGAGCACACAACAAGCCTTCACTGGCTTAAGTGTATGCCGTATGACATGGGCTATCACACCCCTTCAATCAACCTAACCTAACCTAACAGTGTAATTAGCTACACATCTTTGTTAATATATTCCGATTAAAAACCAAACCAGATTTAATGAAATTAAAATTAATGAAATAAATAAATTTAATAATTGTGATCACATTTATTAAAAAAAATTAATTTAATGCAATTGCTGCAATTTGAGGCAATGCGGATATCCTTACGCACATTTACCTAAATTTATGCACGAATGGTGGTACATCATTGCAATGTTAAGCATTAAATTTATGTGGTTTGCAATAACATTGCAATTTGCCATTAATGCACCTTTATTTATAATAATGCTCTTGTTAAATCTATTTGGACGAACGTATATGGTCTTAAGGGCGCTCCTTGTTACACGTATTTTAAGAGTGTTACAGTTTATTCTGGGTTCTATGCCCAAAAGTCGCTAGAATATATACATCTTGATTACAGAGTTACTCTACACTCTTAATAGAATATTTAAAAGTCTAGGATACGAGGTGTGTTCAATAGAAAACATAAATTTTGAAATATTTAGGGCTACGTGCATTCGATTAGCGATTTTTTTAAATATGTTTCCTTTGTTTTCCATCTCTGATTGCTACTGAAAACGTTAACAAGACCTAAATGCTATGCAAACCTGCTCAACTGTGGGAAATCGAAAATTCATATATTTTGCTGGTGTGGTAAAGGAAATTATAGTAAATTTCCTACACATACTAGATCAACAAGGTTTGCAAGGGTAGTTTACAATTCTGATCAAAATTTGAACTCAATGGATAAACTGTCTGAGCATCACTAAGTAGATGGAAACAAGTTTTTGAATCGCCGATTGAGAGTATTTTATATACAGAAAGCAATGAAGTATACAAACTTTGAGGAAGACTTATAAGGCTCGTACAGAAAAAGCGGCCTGCCATGTGATAATTAAGTATAAAATTCATTACTTGCAATTGACACAAAAAATAAACTACACCAACTTTCAACAACAATGAAGGAATCGCATGAAATGAAACTTATTCACAACTTAAGCGAATATTAGTCCGAAAATACTGGTAATTTTCTATATGGCTTTACGAAATAACCCACAAAACGATAACGCCAAAAATGAATTAATTCTCTGCGATTTTCATGCGTTTTAGGGTTGTTATTTTACGAAATAACCCTTAATTATCTTAATGTATTTTATATATTTTTGTTGTTTTCTATTAGAAATTCTTTAATTTTATGAAAATAATTGAAAAGGAATAAAAAGCTAAATTCTTTTTTTACTATTTCATTTCTCTTCTATTTAGTAATTTACGAGGGCAAGAACTGTCTCCTCTGTAGTGTGGCCAAGACCTTATGTGCTTTCTAGAGCATGTCAGCGTTGCTGGACCTCGGCTAAAACCGAGTCTTTGGTTTACAAAACATGTCTTGATCCACTCAAGTACTTCGCAAGTAATTTTTGCATGATTTATGGCATCAAACGTGGTCTTCGGCAGGGCTTAAATATTTTGTCCTCTGAATTTTATACTTTGCAAATATTTGATGTTTTTGGCTTCCTATTTCATTTTTGAACCTGAGAGTTATTTCAATTTTAAAAATATGGTTTATATTACATTTTTAGATTTTGTAATGGGTTAGGTTAGGTTAGGTTGATTGGAGGGGTGTGATAGCCCATGTCATACGACATACACTTGAGCCAGTGAAGGCTTGTTGTGCGCTCCATTTAATTATCAAACACAACTGCCAGAGTTGTGCGGCAGGATTCGAACCTGGGACCTTCGCACTACGTGTCTAGCACACTACCTACTAGTCTACGAAGGTCAGTAGATTTGGCAATAATATTATTAATTTTTTGCGATATATTTTACCAAATTTGTTGGAACTTATTTAATATTTTTAGGTCCATTTCGTTGGGTTAGGTTAGGTTAGGTTAGATTGATTGGAAATTCGAAATTTATTTTCACACACATGAATCCGGAGCATGCGCCACGAAATTTTCCTTTAGCAGGGAAAACCTAAAAATGTTGAAATTTATATTTTATACACATATCGATGATTTGTGTCTAGCGAATCTCTTAGAAGGGAATCATATGTAAAAATTACATTTATGTGCAATGCGGAAAAGATAACGTATGGTGTACTCTTCGTAAATAAATACATGTAATTTACTGCACTTTACAATAATACATCTATTTATTAGTGTGAATTGCTTAGTTTAAAGCCAAATATTTTTTTGCACTGAGTATCATCTGTTGGTCTATAATATTTCAAAAGCTTTTTCCAAAACTCAATATTGTTTGAAGTTCATTGTTCTTAAGGTGGTTTTATTTAAAAACAAATATTTTTTATTGGTTAAAACCAATTTAAATTTACAGACAGATTATATTTTCGTAAAATTTTTTGACAAACTTAATTGGTGAGGTAAATTACATACTTTATGCCATGTCCCAGCGTTCTCCAACTAATGCTGATGGTTGTGACTTTTTCTTTTTGTTTATAAAAGCAAATCATAAATTTGAAATTGAAATACATGGGTATTTTTATTTTTTGATATCCAAAAGGAAATACATACCATTACAAAGCGAATGAAGTTAATCAAAATTTAATATAGAAATCATCAGCACAAACGATACGTGCAGCAATAAAAATTGAAAATTACAAGCACAAGAAAATATGCTGCATTGCAAAATATCATTACGATTATTCAAAGAATATAAAGACAGAAGCGCAGTTAGAAAACTAAAATTGTTAAAAGTGATATCAACTGGTTTGTATAACTTCTCCTTCGCATTTTAACAGGATGCTTGCAACTGGAAATAACTCTGCCACTGCCACTGAGAAGATACTTGAAATTGAAGTCATTCTCGACTATGTCTTTCATAACAAGAATTGACAATTATAGAGCCAATAAAGCTTAAAAACAGTATGTTGTTGCTATTGATATTATTGAGAGAAATGTACAATTTAGATTCAAATACATAAATTGCAACAGTTGCACTCACTCGACAACAATGTTGTAAAATAAAAACAAAAGTCCATTTTTTTCCAAATGTAAATTGTTTGTGTTGCTATTGAATTATTAAACTCTCATCGATGCTTTCTGTTAGATGCATTTCTGTTATGACAATTTCTATTTTAGTTTTATTCCCCTTTAGGACATTGTCTATAAGTCCCTAAACAATATTGTCAATTTGTATCATGCCATCATCTATATTTTATTTCTTTCTCATAAATCAGGTCGCAACATCTCCAGCCTTATCATCATACCCGTACTTATACTCCTTCTATACTCTATACCACTTTGAAATGTTACTATGGGGACACTCGTTTGAAGCCGGATGTTCGTTACACAAATTGTAGTAACAAAAATAATGCAACCCATACAATATGACCAGGTCATTTATGCGTACTTCCGGTTGATGTTTTATTTACAAAAGATGTACATGAATATTTTTTTCAATATTTGATTTTAATTTTCCTTGCCTTAAAGTATTGACTATTTTAAAATATTATGGATTTTAGAATTAAATGCAAATACTTTAGCATCAATGTATGAGGGAATAACAATAACATTTCCTAGTTTGAGTCCAACCATTCAGTCAACAAAAGCTTAAATAAAAATTTTTTATAATTACGAAAACAAAACTCAAACGTAATAAGACTGCTTTTCATATACATTAAAATGTATAACATACTGTATAATGAAGAACATTTGAAGTACTTCTAAAAAGTAATTTTTTCATTACATCTTGAACATGACTCCAAGTCTAGTAAATAGAACTTAAAAAGAGAACATCTTGCAAAAACATGAGCAGTAATCCAAATTTTCACAAAACTAAACACCGTGACGAAACGTGGATCCACCATACCACACCAGAGACCAAACAGCAGTCAAAACTGTTAATTTTTCGGGGTGAATGGTCCCCGAAGAAGGATTAGATGGGTTTGTGGGTGACCTTTTTTTAGGATGCACGCGGTATAACTTACATTGGCAACCTTCGAAAAGTAAACAAATCAATTGCTTATGGAATGAGTGAGACGACTTAATGTGTAAAATTTAAAAAGGTTTATTTCCATCAACACAATAGAAGGGTGCACCCCTGTGCAGTTTCCATGGCTAAATTCCATCAATTAGGCTACGAATGGCTCCCTCATTCGTATTATTCTCTGAAATTAGACCCGAGCGACCATTTCTTGTTTCCAAACCTGAAGAAATGGCTCGATGGAAAGAGGTTTGACTCCAGCAATGAAATCATTTCACTAACAAACACCTTTTTTGATGACCACGCCAAATCTTTTTTCTTTTTTTTTTAAGGCATAAAAAAATATTGCATAGAGCTCAAAGAAGACTATAATGAAAAATAAAAATATTTTTTATCCATAACCCTGTGTTTTGTTCAAAAAGTCCCAGAATTATTGAGCTGCCCTCGTAAATTATCGATTACATTGAAAAGCGAAAATGATGTCACTTGAGCTTTTTTCCACAGTAAGAGCACGATATGCCTGCATTTCTCTGAAGCTTATGCCAACTTATCGGTAGATCTTCAACAATTTTTGGAAAAATCAAAAATCTATTATGTTTATACATAAATTATCAACATATAAATGAGAATTATTATTAACATGAGATTGTATTACAACCCACAGCAAATAGAAAATATATTTTCCATTTATCTTAAAATCATTACTAAGTTTTAATGAACAGCTGAAATTAAAAAAAAATTAATATTTTAGAAAAAAATAAAACCAAATTTACAAATAAGAAACTGTTGATGATTTTCCTCATCGCAGCACCTTAAAATTAACGTTTAAGAGGTTGCATGCATACAATAGTGATTGTAGTAACAATTGTACACACATACACATAAAGTTTATGTAAATTATAATTTTATTTATACATACATACACATACACATATGAGTACACATATCCTCTAACAAATGCAAATTAAAGGATGTACGTGAGTATGCATTTATTGCTGTTGTTGTACATAAAGCTTAATTGATTAAGGATGAACTACATTGAAGCATATGTTTACGACAAGTAAAATTTTGTAAAATGATTGCAACTTAATAAATAAAATAAGGTAATATCTTTTATATAATAAAGAAGTATATATAAAATATAATTAATAAATAATATTTTTAGTAAAATTCTATACACATGTACATACACATTTTTCAATAATATATTTGTTATTTTTATAAATTTCTAATATTTTGTTCGTTTAATATTCAAAGAAATGGAATTTTTTTTTTAAATTAATTATAAGTTTTTTGTTCACTCAGACAGAAACAAAAACAATTTGAAATATTTATTACATTCATTATTAGAGGCAGGATATGAGTTGAATGCTTTTCAAACATGATTTGGCTGAAGAGTACCGATGATTTGGTTAGCGGCAATGAAATCCAAGCATCTACTCCGCTAAGCCAACAATGAACAATAGATTTTTTTAATAAATTCAAATATTTTTTTAAATGCAAATACGTAAGAGGCCCATGCCTGCTATTCATAACACAGTTGCGCTTCTATATTTTCGCATAATACGTACGCTCGTACGTCATAAATTTTTTAATTGTGAAAAAATTTTGGAAAAATTAAAAGGAAAATTGCAACAACAAATTTTAGAAAATAAACTAAAAGATTAGTGTGCTCGAATTGAATATTCTAATGAAAAATAAAATTGATTTAAACTACAGAGAAAGACTGACATACAAGCCATAAAATAAATCACATTTTGCTGTATTTATTGTTAAGTTAAATCCACCTTATAGTCAATTGACCTGACAGTGTTTCAGGATTTACTGGAGATTTTCCATTTTGAAAAATGAGCGTAGAAAGGAACATGATCTCCAAAGTATTTAATATTTTAAGTAAAATATGGTTTGACAGAAATTAAAAAATTCAAAAGCGAAACTGCAGCGACTGAAAATTTAACAATTCATATCACGTATGTGGAACGAGCTCCTTGCCAGATTGAGTCTCTTCTTTAAATAAGTGTGTTTAGATGTGGGTTAATTTGCTACAGGACTTTGACTTTATGTGCTGCATATATACTATAGAAATAATAAATCATATAATTTAAGGGTATAATAACGATCATCGAATGCAAATTATAATAATGACTGTCGAATAAATTAGAGCAGTACGAGTACCCAGAGGATTGCCCCTACTTATGCAATGCATTTTGAGTAGTCTTTGTTGACATACGACTTGAAACTCTCCATAGTGGGGATGACAGGAAGTCAAGTCAAGTCGACATAAATCTAATTGAATCCCTGGATATAAAGGCTTTTGTGCAAACGAACTTTCGAATGAATTGGTCAGGTCAGGTTTCGCCCTAAACGTCTACAAGGCGGTATCAACTGCACTACACTTTAAATTATCTACGAACAATATCTTTAGGTTCTATCGTCAGAGATCTAAAGACAGATGATGCCAGCTGCTCACACAGAAAATATAGCCATGTTACAACAACTCACCCTCAACTCAGCTGATCAACAATGCAACTAATGGATTTTTGGAAGCAATGAATTTTGCCATTCCTTGAAAATTATCAACATTTTTTCACTGGTTACGTATAGCAAATTTTAAAAATATTTATATGAAATAAAGCATTTGCATAAATGTTAATTAATACTGATTTAAAATTTACTATAATTGAAGCATATTTATTTGAAAATTATTCATGTGAAATACGGTTGATTTGGTTTTGCTCCAATTTAGTTTAAAATATTTGCAACTCGTGTGTGTATGTGGGTGTGTATCTTGCATGATACACATTCTTTGCTCAACCAAAGACACAAACGCATAAATAAACAATCATACTAATACATTTCATTCTGAGAAATTCATAGATGCATAAAATCAAAGCAATCATAACAATAAGATAACCAGAGCAATCCATGAGAAAATGCATTAAGATGGTCCCAAGTCTTAAGGCAATACGAAATCCTTTGGAAATCAGTTCATAAATTGCAATCATATTTTACACAATGAAATAAATTATTTTTACACTGGCTTCAATAGGACCTGCAGCTGGAATGCAATTTACCAAACAATATTTTATTAAATTTGTTTCATGCGATGTTTTAATAGCCTCACAAATAAAATATTCAAGTAATTGCAAATTCATGTATTTGGCCATTGTTTTGTATTGCATTTAGGCGGAAGGACGAACGAATTTTATGACTTGGGAAGGGATTGTAAAATAATCAATGTAGCCAACGGGTAGTATTAACCTACATGTCATAATTTTTTGTGAAAAAACAGCTTTCGTTTAAATGAAATTAATTATTCTGAAATATTATTTTTCATAAATTTCACTCTTTCAACAGTTTTTATTTCCAAAGGTATAAAGATAATAAAAACAAATACCGCTTAATATAATAACAATAAAAAAAACTTCAAATAAACATGGAAACGCTGAGGTGGCAATATGGAGTAAAATTGCAGATATTAATTGGAAAAATATATATCGCCCAAATGTCCACCTTCCGAATTGATGCATAATTGCGCTCGTGCAAGGAACAGTGATATTTGGGGATCAACTCCAATTATGACATTACGCTTGCGTTACCTTGCAGAAGAGAAGTAAATGAAAAATATGCAATAATTAAGAAGATGCTTGTTGATGATTTTTTTTTTGCATTAAAAATAATTCTTAAAATTTTATTTCAACCTTTTTACACACATGCCCGTCTAATGTTCTGTTGCAAGTCAAGCAGTAAGATGGTGTTTAATTGGAACACACAGACAAATACATTAAAAAGTAAACATATTCACAATACACACACATCATCCATCATACACTCAAACATACATGAATGCGTACGCTCGCAGGTGAGTTGGGTAAAAAAAAAATGAAATTTATAGTCAGTAGAACTTGTCCTTGGCAAAATGTATGCAAATTGTAGAAATAACAGGAGTTAAACATGATTGATCTTAACAACAAAGTGGCACAAACTTTCAATTAAATGAGCTAAAAATCTTGAAAAGTTTGAATTTTTTTTTTTAAACTTATCAAATTTAAATTTCTTTCCAATTAATCTAATTGAAAACTGTCTGCTATAGAGTACATACTTAAGTTGTGCATAGAATATGTATTTTAAATAGAACAACAATAACTATTTATGTTCTTATATAAATAGCAAATATTCCAAATAATATTTGTATTTTAATTGTATTGCATAAGAAAGATTTATTCAACCATAATGAAGCAAATTGAAGTAGCAACATCAACATTAATTAAATTTATATCCTTTTATTTTTGCTGCATGTGATTCTTTGCATGCGTATGCATGTGTATTTAAGTTTTTAATTTGAATATATTGCACACAAAACAAAATATTTATTTTATACATTTTCAAAATTTATTCAAAAACAAATGTATTATTTTTCTTCCTGTTAGAAAAAGTTAGAAAAATAAACATATTTTTTTATTTTCTTAATTTTAAATTTAATTTTTTTAAGAATTCACCAAAAGAGTTTTCTTTCTTTGTTTCTTACCTAAACTTTAAGATGAAAATTGATTTGAAATGTACTTTTTCAATCCAATCTTTTGTTTTCTTACCACTTATTTGGAGCTTCTATTGAGTAACGGAACAAAAAAAAGTTCAACAAAACTTTAAGCAACTTTCAGTAAAAAGTAAAAAGTTACTTTTCGGATTGTGAACTTTAGAACTTGAATTTTTTAGCAAAAAAAAAAAAAAAAAGAACTAGTGTGAAGTAACACATAAGCTAAAAAATGAATTTGCAAATAAAAAATAATTTTATATCAAAATATAAAAAAGAAATGAAACGACAACTATAATTGCTTTCATTGGGCGAAAGACCAAAATACTCCTTCCAATCGTGCAATTATTTGGGAGCAATTTTGGCTATTCATAGGGTAATATCAAATTAATCTTTTTATTTTTGTTAGCGAATGTTACATATATGTATATGTCTTTCAAAACGTCGTAAGGAAACTAATTTATAAATTATTGAGGAAGCTACCTGGTTTGTCTGCAGAAAAATCCGGATTCTGCGGCAGGAGTCGAACCTGGGACTTTCGAATTACTAATCTAGTAGAAGTCATAGAAGATCCATTCCTATCAATTCCAGTGATAGAGACCATAAACATTGTACATAAAATAATGCTCATGAAAACACTGAAAGCGACACTGGACCAAAATTACTTTCAATGCAAAAAGAACATATATCGGCAAACAACGGATTACGAATGAACAATCCAACATCAGAAATTCTCATGGAAGTGTTTATGCAAAATTAGGAAAGTATACATAGAGGAGCTAAAAAGCATTTTTTGGGTGACATTCCATGCAAGATACGTGGATGATAACATATGAATATTAGAAGGAAACAACGAGGAACAAACTCAGGATCTCCTGAACAAGTAACACAACAACATAAATTTCTCAATGAAGGCGGAAGAGAGCCAGAAAATAAATTACCTGGACCTGACAATTGATACAAACAAGGGCTTGAATAGAGTTGAATACGAAATATAGTCGTAGAGAATATACAATAACACACAATTCATCGAACCATCCTCAACATCACAAGAACGCAGCGATTGGATAATTATTAAAGAAACGTTACCAAACACCACGAACACGTGAGGGATATGAGATCAATATAGACTATAGCGGAGAATAACGTTTATAAAAATGACTTAAGGAACGGTACCACGAAGGCCATACGGGGAGTAAAGGGTCGGGAAGAAAAAACAAGGCAAAGGATAATATTTCTTGGGCTACTTTGACTTATATATACGAAACAACACAGAAGGTATCAAAAAAAAAATTAAAAAAAGGAATATTAAGAAAGCACTCAGAGCATAAAACAACTTGTGTAGGATGTTAGAGACAACAAGCAAGGAGTATATAAATTAACTTATTCATACTAATTAGTTACATCGGACAAACAAAACGGAAGATCCAAACAAGATTTCAGGAGCACACAGGAATCGAATTTTTCGAACCACATATTTGACAACAAATGTACACCAGAACACAGAATAAACACCGCATAAGCCATAATATTCGGACCATTGAAACCTTAAACAAAACAATGGGAGCCAGTAACGATTCCTGACCAAAACAAGGGATTAAGACAGAAACGAACAATTATAGATTACTACGCGTATAGAGAGGAAATAAGGGACAACTACGCGCAATGAAATAGCAATTACGAACGGAAAGGGATAGTAAAGAGAGAGAGAGACAAACAGATAGAAGGAGAGACATAGGCAAATGACGATAGAATAACGCGAAGTACATCGGGAGTATTCAGAGCCACTTCAGAGGAGAAACACAAGGATAACGAACAATAGGAAAAGGTTTTAGTAAGAAAAAGAAGACTGCAGATGCCACAACCAAACAAACCAAAATTTGACATGACATGACAATCAAATAAACTAATATTTTCTCAATTTTACTTTCCAGGAAGTCGAAAATAAGAACTAAAGCATACTTTGGAGTCATCAAAAAAATCTCGTCCATAAGAACAACTGCATTTTCTGCAAAAAAAGCCAAAATCTCAAAATATTCGTGCGGATCTACATACTGGGCTTAAATGTAAATTTTTTAAATTTAATTTATAATATACAAGACGGGTTAAATTCCTTATCAATTTCCTTTTAGCTTGATTGACTTTTGATTGAAAATGTTTAGAAAATTATACAGAATAATTTGCATACAAATTAAAGTAAAATTATAAATGCAAATTTATTTGAACATGAACATGCACATGATATACATGCACACACATACACACACGAACATAAAAATTAAAATACCAGCATGCTCTAAAAATAAGGATTCTGTTTCTTACAAGAAAAAGGAAATTTGGGGAGAGTGTCATAGTTTTTAGAAAAAAAGTATTAAGGAAAATTTTATTATGCAAATAACTTTTCTGAAATCATAATTAAAAAATATCAAATTCCTCTTTTTCTCTTTTCAACTGCAAAAATGTCACACTTAATTTTGGAAAAGCAAACGCCTTTTCAGTGCAATAATTGATACTTTACAATTATTGTACGTTTTCGACTTTTCACGAAATGAAGTTTTTATAAAATTTATTTATTTCCTGTTCATGTTTTGAAAAATCCTTTTTTGATAAAAAAAAATTATTTAAGTTTTTAGGATTTGTAATTAAGGACCAGTCCCACTAAATGTGAAAGAAAATTTCTTTCGAACATTTATGGAGACGAAGAAAATTTTATTGCTTTAGAAGAAAATTTATATTTCTGAAACTAAATTCAATGAATAAGAATGAAAAAGCGAAAAATTCGGATCTTTGCGGATGTAGTTTCCCTACGGCCAGAAGAACCTAAAATCAAGGCATCTGCGAATATCGTAATAACTATGACACCTGGCTTCAAAAATTTTATGGTACACAATAGACAATTATTATATTTCCATATTCTTTTTGATTTGCACTACTTCTGTGTAGTCCAAATACAAGAATATTTTTTAAGTCATTAATTATTTTGACATTGATAGGTCCAAAGTATTCACTATCAGTCAGTATCATATCTCCACGGACCACAATGAGACGCTTTACACTTGATTGGTGTGTTGTCCAAACTATACGTTTGTTTGAAAGAAGTTATATCCGAAATGACCACGTGTGCTGTTGGAAACTTTAAGCAACAACTTTGCGATAATTGTAGTGAGAAGAGTGTGACTGCTGTTGCCAAAAGTGTGCAACTAAATACAAAAACGTCGACTTGCTATCGATCTCAACAACTCGTCATTTTACGCACCACCATGATGAAAATTTTGCACCTGGATATTGGCTTATTTCAATTGATTCAGCAATTGAAGGCAAACGACCTTCCACTTCGTTACGGCTTTTCAGTTTGAGACTTTCAGAAGCTTCATGGGCATGAGTCAACATATAAAACTGCTGCTTTTGGGCATCGAACAATCTTCGCGTTATTATCGTAAAGTAATCACATACACAGTGAGTGACAGTTTGGTGTGCATTTTGACCCAATTGTTTTCGAAAATTATGTCATTGCAGACAACGGCGAGCGACTACAGAGCCATAAGTATAGATATGGGGAATAACCAAAGGCTTCGCGCGATTATATACATATATCTTTAAAAATTTAAATAAATTGATTGAAATTGAAAAAAAACTCATTAAACAATCAATCTTGTTGCTCAGCAAATTAGTTAAAAGTGTTATTAGCCTTCTTGACTATGTGAATTGGGCGCCTCGGAGCTGCGTTTTGACCTCTTTAGACTCTTTCTTGTAGGGTGCCGTTAAATCTCTTTCTCGTTCGAACCATTCACAAGTTATGACAGCATAAACTGCTGCAAGGCTAACCGCGTCAGTCACATGAATTAAATAATGGGAAAAAAAATTTTATTTAATTTTTTCCTAAAGATGACGCTTAAAGAGGCATCGAAATATTATAAAAAAAACCTCGTTTATGAAATAAAAGATATATTTAAAAAGGTCGGAAAAATAGTGTTAATTAAATTAATTTTATTTAATTTTTTACACATTTTTGATTTTGGACCACCCAGTACTTGTACTTCACCCATCCCAGTACTAAAAAATTTTCTATTCAAATCCAAATAGAAGTTATAGAGCATTAAGCCATATTCTCACCTCAAGTACTCGTACTCAATACTGATTAGAAAACTCTTATTTAAAAACAAAAAACACGATTCCTATTTTACAAATTTCATGCGCCCACATACAAGGACCCATAATAATAATCATTAGTGTAATTTACATTTGCTTCGTTCGCCAAAAACTTCTCTAATTAGAACAAGTGCTGTTAGAAATGTCAATTTCATATGTCGTTATAGGATTTGATTGGCCGAGCGTTTTCTTGTTATTAGATTGTTGTTGTGTAGTGTGGCACAATAAGGCAGTTAATTAATGTTCTTAAGTTTATCAAAATTTTAAGCTCATTAGTGGCAGACAACAAAATCAGCACCATCAACAAACATCTTCAGGTGGAATTTGACAAGAACGAATTGGTTTTTCAAGTTGTTAACAATTATGAAGTACTTTGCAAGTTCATCAGTTAAGAAATATTTGATTTGTATAACAATGCATCTTAATTATAAATATGGGAATATTTTTTATACTTTAAGAACTTAATTAAATGTGCAAGAATACAAAAATAAATAAATAAATACCTTAAAAAAGGATAGATGGCATTGACATACCTGAAAGAAAAGAAAAACAACAAGACAAATATTATTAGATTAAAATTAAAGCATATTAAATATAATAATTAAAAAGCTGAAAATTAAATTTTATGAATATTGTGTTATTTAAAAGGTTCACATATTTAAATTAAAATAGAACTAAGAAAAATATGTTTAATTTTAATGACACTGGCTTGATTGGAAGGACACTTCTGTGCATTACTGCTTCAACATGATTTTGTGCATGTGGCATGTAAATGCCGCAATCAGGATCTATAATGCCCACACATTTTTCACAGCAAACAATGATGCATTTCTTCAATAATCTGCCGAATATTGTTTTCAAAGGGTTCACTCGTCTTTGGCTTACAGGCGAGGATATGAGAGGACTTGGCATAATCTAATAGGATTAAATCTCACAACAATGTTGGTGGCCAGCCGACAAGACTAATTTATTTCGTGAATTCATTTGTTTATGAAATGCTTCTTAAAATAAATTCCTTTCCAATTTTAATCAAATTCATGGCAAAACAACTCTCTGCTGTCAAATCGGTTGTCAAACATAAGAGTCTGGCCAACTCAAAGATATGAACATGTAAAAAAAAAAAACACCCAAGTAAAAAAACAACTTCCAAAAAAGTCATAAAAATGCTAAGATTGTGATCTGGTAGTAGTCCAAATTCAGGCAACATTCAACGATTTTAACAGGCTTGTCATTGTAATATTTTCGTTTATTTACCGATTTGGATACTTCTTTCAATATGTTGAGAATAGTATGTGCATTTTTATATATTTTTGTAAAGAAAATAAGTTTATATCGAATTTCTAGAACATATTTACCGCTGAGAGTAAAATTTACATCTGGAAAAAGTTCAAGCTTGAGGATAATCACAATTTTTTTACTCTTAAGCGGAAGTAATTCTATCAATTATAGATTATAGAAAAACTATGTTTTCATATAGATTCAAAGATATAATTTTTTGAAAAACAAAAAACCATTTTCTTTATCAAGAACTGATTTTCACCGATTTTTAGATATAAATCAGATTTTTATGCAAATTTTTGCCAACTTGACCTAATAAGAATTTTTTTAAATGCACTAGTGAATTTTTAGAAGCATTGCAAATGTCCTTCTTTAATTTTGATAAAATGAAAATATCCTTTCATGCGACCATATACAGGAGTAAAGAGAATAAATATCCTTCCTAGAGAATAACTCCCACTTATTTTCTTCACTGTGTCCACTGCTTCACTGAACGACCACTAATATATAATAATGGAAGTCTTTTGTGCAGATGAGTTTCAAATTTCTTTTTCTCTTCTTTACAGATTGATGTTTCGCTGTCTAACAGTACAAACTTACAACAGGGTCTTCACAAAGGCCGTAGTGGTATTTCGTACAACTTACAACTTGTTGTAAATTTAATAATTGTTTATAGCGAAAATATATTAATAAAAATATGTTGCAACTTTTACCTCAGCCATTTATGGTCTGATTTGTAAGCACATTTTGAGACGCTATATGTGCGTTCGTAAATGCAGTAATAAGATGCAACAGTAAATCAAAATGCTCTTAACTGCAACAGTGAAGCAGGTGGTGTCCACAGATATGTTTGATGTGGGTCATATATAAAAGTCGCATAATAAAAAAGCATAAATTAATTGGTATCGGTATAGCACTGAAAGTTTGCCTTTCTAATGCAGCGCAGTACTGCATTTACGAATACAGCCTGCATATCAGATCATCGAATTAAGTCTGTTGTATAAATATTAAAGAAATTACACTCACTATGGAGGTAAATAAATATTTCTGGCCTTTCAAATGTCAAGGCTAAATTTTTAAGACTTTAATTTTAAATTGTTATAATTCTAGTGATAAAAAAGTGTCCTTGCCTGGTAAAATAAAAAAATCTTTGAGGGCATTAATTCACCTATCTACAAGTGAAAACATGCACATCCAAATAATAAATTAATCTAAATCTTTCGCTTTTGATACAAATATGTTTATTCTCAAAAAAATTACGAATTAGCTGAGATTAAATCAATGTCGCAATAAAATCGCATTAATGTCGTGTTATCACAAATATTATGATGGTATTTAAAATCTTTTCTAGGTATGTGCGCTTATTTGTCAGCAGCAAACATTGCCAACGATTATATGAATTGCTGACAGGCATTCACGAATGCATATTGTAGACTTCAACATCATGTCGCCCCCATTACCCACAACTTCATGTCAATTGAACTGCGTAAACTTCTGTGTTCACCTATAATAACTATGCCATGACAACAACGACAATAAAAAAAGTTATTAGCTTCCACTTTTTCTACAGATAATAAAATAACTCACGTTCTTCTTTCTTTTACAATTTTTTTCACAAATATGCCATACCTTGCATTCTTTTACGAAACACGTAAAGATTTAATACGTCGACAAAACAGAAAAAAAGAACTTATCAAATTATATGGATGGGAAAAAAATAAATGTTTTTTTTTATATTTTACGTATATGGAGTCGTATTGAAGGTATGTAGATGCAACACAGTCATTTCCAATATGCGACAAAATATATGAGGTGGAAGGAAAACATTTGCAAAAAGAAAAGAAAGAAAGAAATGCATAAAAGTAATAATATAAAATTATGGCCAATAAAGTAAATCGAATAAACGAAACGTACATATTTATGTTATCTTACATATTCGCATATTAAAAAGATTATTTTCTATACGCAGCAAACAAAAAAATTTGGATTTTTTTTTTTGCAAATTTAAAATTTTTTCAAGTCAAACTACACAGATGGATTAAAAATTAAGAATTAAACAATATAAACTCTTAATCATTATCCTATTCTATATCATTTTCATTTCATTTGTCATAAAAATGAAGAATTAAATTTATTTATTGAGTATCATCTTCAAACACAATTTTCCTGAAGATGATACTCAATGAGTATCGAAATATCGATACTTACAAATAAAATTGTTTAACTATTAAAAAAGACATTGAGCTTAAAAAATATTTTAATTAAAATGTATTAATTTCTTAAAAACTTTTCATACAAGAGCAAATTTAAACACGTTAATGAAAGAAAAGAGGTGCAATATATGTTCAATTTTTCCATATCTTTTGTCCCATGATCTGTACTATAGATGTATTTAGGACTAAAACATACATTGATAATACCCCTTCACCAATGAATCTGAAATGAAAAATGCAGATATAATTTGATATCTCTCTGCGTCAGTACTATACATATATCTCAGCTTTCTTGCTCTTAACAACTCATTTGCCACGAACCTAAAATAATAATAAAATCCGGCTTTAAACTGATACTTCTCGTCGCCAGTACTTTATTTGTACTTACTCGTATGAAATTATTTTTTCATTTATTGAATTGTATTTCCCCTCATTGAAGCACTCTGTGATAAACGATATTTTTCTTTTTTTTGCCAGGTGCAAAAACGATCAATGCAGAAGGTTTTCCGGCACCTGAACATGCGACATACCGTTGTCCGTGTGAAAAACAGCCATTTTCCAGATTTAGGCCACAAACACTCAATGATTGGCCTTGTGATTTATTAATTGTCATGGCGAATGTGAGACGAATTGGAAATTGTATTCGCTTAAACTCGAATGGCATATCGGTTGGGATAATTGGAATTCTCGGAATGAGAACCGCCTCACCTTTGAATTTTCCTTTTAGTAGTCTCGCGTGAATCACATTGCTCATGAATTTTGTGACCGCTAAACGCGTTCCGTTGCATAATTTTGGTTGGTTGAGATTGCGAAGCATGATAACGACTGAACCAACCTTCAATTGTAAATTGTGCAGCGGCAAGCCAGGCACATCCAATGAATTCACAAACTCTTTGTGTGTAGATAGATTTGAACGAATGCAGTAACCCAGCGATTTGATTTTGAATTATGAAGTTTAAGTGATCCACATCCTTGTTCTTTGCCACTAAAATTGCTCTTTTACTCAACCAATCGTAGTTTTGGTGGTTAGCAATGATGTTCGGAAACACTTTGTTGATAAGCTCGTCTTTCGTTGAGACGAAATTGCAAAAATTTGACGGGAATGAAATCAATCCATTCGATGAGTCGACAGAAACACGACCATTACCGATAGTTAGCAGTTGATTGGAGAACACTTCGGCAGATGGATCGTTTAGCAATGCAACTCGCATGTTTGTCGTCAGCTGAAGTTTCTTCACATAACGCCACAATGGTGATGATTTGAGGCAACCATTGATCTCATCGGCAGCGGTCGATCGTGGTATTACTGGTAGTATTTGCCGGAAATCGCCTGAGAGTAAAATCAACGCACCCCCAAAACATATTGCGTCATTACGCAGATCTTTCATAGTGCGCTTTAGAGCTTCTAACGCACGATTATGCGACATTATGTATTCGAACCAGATAAAAAATTTGCTTCTACCAAAAATTTGGCCATTGCTGAATGTTTCGCTTCAATCGCTTGAAGGTTTAATCGCAATTTTAATGCAGAATGAGCGGTTCGGCAACCTTCCAGCAGCGTAGCTCCTATTCTGGAAGAAGCCACTGCTACAGCAATTTCCGATCTTGCACGAACTGTAGCCAAAATCAATGATATGAGGAATGTCTTGCCATTGCCACCAGGCGCATCAAGGAAAATCATGCCGCCATTTCTATCATCAATTGCCTTCATCACCGTATCGTATACTTCTTTTTGTTGGTGATTCAACAAAGGTACATTCATTCCAACAAATTGGCTTAATGCATTTGTCTCGTATTCATGCTCATGCTGCAATTCTCGTTCGAATGTGTCGTTTATTCCACGATCAGGCGATGTCATTCCTAACCTGACTAACAAACTGCCGCACATTAGGTAACACATGTCTTCTATCAAAACCAAAGCCTGGTTGTGCATCTCTTCATTCATCTCAAGATGGGGATTCCCTGAATGGACACGAACTCGATGCAAAATGTCTTCTGACATGTCATTCTTGTACTTCTCCCAGATTTCACGTGGATTCGATGGAAAACATGTAGAAATAATGATTGAAAACAATGTGCGTATCTGACTTGGAGATGCGGAAACAGTTGCTTCAGCGATTGTCGTGTCCCAATGCATATCGTTTTCTAGCAAATTAAGCTCCTGACATACTGCATGAAATATTGGCAACACTACACCATTGACAGTTCGAAGAGATTCAAATGATGTCGGGCCACTAACATTCTTGAGTTATGTTCGTTTTAATGGGTTCTTGAGTTAAGATGGCATTGTAAAAAAGTTGATGCACACAACGCCATCTACTGGCAATACCGGAACCAGCATTTGAAATTATGTTCGTTTTTATATACAAAATACAAAAATATACAAAATGTATGGAGAAATTAATTTTCTTCATAATTTTTTTTCGGAAAAATTTCCGGAATTTTCTTGGATATTCTCCTTGTTTGGGTGGAGACCTAACCGAATTGGTACTCGTCATCGAAATCGGTCCAAGCGTTCTTGAGTTATAAGTGTAGTAACTAACATCACTTTCTTTTATATATATAGAAGAAGAAGATAAAGATAATTATATATTATATGTTTTTTTTATTTTCCACAATATTTTTTTATTTCTAATTCTTGACAATTATTCATTGAAATATGCTCTATATGAAAATTTAATTTTTTTAATTGTTTGACCGTATGGATAGTAGATCTCAGACTATATTTTACAGAATAGTCAGTCTTCTACAAAAAAGAGTTTGATTACACTAGGCCTATATCATAGTATATAAAAGTGTTATTATTTACACGACTACCTGCCCGATTTATTTGAATATTAAGTCACTTAACAATATAAGAGAAGGTTTTACGCTGTTAGTCCTTTATAATCCTTTGTCAACAAATATTTATTTTATATTTTTTAAACTGCATATTTGCATATATATCGCAAAATAGTTTCTTTAATATTATATCACATGAAACTCTTCTTTTTTTCAATTTCTTTCGTCCTGTTAACATTCAAATATTTCCATGTTTAAAAAGCACACATGGTCGGTCATCAATCAATTTAGCATTATTTAGTGATTGAAAAGCACAGAAACGTTGATTTTTAAAATTGATGAGAGGTTTTGTTTTGATTTGAAATTTTAATAGCAACAACAACAACCCCATGTACTGTTAAGTATAAGGACTGAAACAGAATTTTTCTCACAGTATTGAGGGACTACTCTACAAGTTGATGAGGGAAGTGACAAGGAAAAGATAAATGAGTTTTAGAACTGTGTTTCAACAAAAAAAATTTAATAAGAATTAAAAGGTTTTAAAAAACTTTTTAAAACATTTTTTAAGTCATACATTAAGCATTTATTTATGCCACACATTTTTGTATGAAATTAACTCTTTAATCTATATAAATTTTTGTACTGATCGCAATGCAATGCTGAACATATTAAATTTTCATTATCAATTACCAGAAAATAAATTGTCATGAAAACACAAAAATTATTATAAGCATATCCTGCAAAATAAAAAATAAAAATGCATAAATTTTTGCAAGTTTCTTCGAATAATTATGATCTACGAGGTCAAATCAACAACGAAGAAGCTTTTCTAACTTCAGAGAATTTTTTCAATGCACCTAAGAGCACTCCTATTGAAAAAGATTTTGATTCCTCAACATTTATATCGCCCATAATTACAGATTAAGCATCATATTTAATCATTCGTTTTTCCGTAAGAATACTACACTGGGTCTTACGAGCGTTAAAATCGATCCTATTCCCAGGACACCATTCCTAGATTGTTACAAGTTCATGACTAAATGTATCATTCATATTCTGCCTCACGATCGCAATCTCCGGCTGGCTTGAGCTTTTAATAAACGACTATGAATGACAAATGTTGCTGTCATCGGCAAAAGAGAAAATTATATTCGAAGCAGAAGAAAAAAGAATAATAAAAAATATTGTAGGAGAGAGAACGGAGCCTTGTGGTACTACTCATGGATCAGTTTTGAACTCGTCTGCTGAGATGCCATTTATAACAACTATTATATTACCATCCCTGACGAAGCTAGAATTTGGTTTAATTTTCGATTTACTTTTTTCTTGTTTGCTTTTTTTAGAAAAAGTATTTTTTTCTGGTTGAATGAATGGCTAAAATATCGAAATTTTACTGATATTTAATCCCCAGGCCTAGATCCAGGGGGGCAAAGAAAAATTATATCCTCACCCCTTTACAAAGCAAAATCTATATAATTTCTTGTATATTTCTATTGCGTATCTGCTACAAAATGGTCTTAAAGTTAATATCGATTCTTAAAATTAAATTTTATCATTTCATTTTACTATTGTGATGGACCATAAGTAACCGAGTAATAAAGAGGCAGAAGTCGTGTTAACCACATGAACGCCACAGATGTCCTTATTGCAAAGCTCTTTAAATAAAAGCCTAAATCATAATCTAAATACTGGAAATATAAATGAAATTCGAAATTATAAATACAACAAAATATGACAATCATTTCAAATATAAACATAAATAGATATGTATGTGTGTTTTCATGCATAATAAATAATCTCTTTAAAAAGGACAAAAAAAAATAACTTTCATAACATCGAATGTGAATTTAGGAAACCATACCATACGAGAGTATTAAACTGCCTAGATAAGTTGTTTTTATTAAATATTCAACATATTTCAAACGATATTGTAGTAATCTCAATTTTGCTTACTTACGTATTGCATGTTATTGTATTTTAAATAAAAGGCATAAAGAAATATATGAATATATTAAGAAAATTTCCAATACTTCTAACAAATATCAATACATGCTGGTGGACATTTCATTTAGATCTAATGAACATAATGAAATGCTAATGGGTTTGAGAATTTAGGGTAGTAATTTTTTTCAATTATTTATTATTACAAAAGACGCAAGGAGAAGCCAATTATTTTTTTACACGTATGTAATTTGAAAAAAAATCAATTAATTTGAATTGTCAAAATTGAGTATTTGGATTTGAGCCAGATTAATTTAAAAAAAATATATAAAATTAAATCACAACAATATGCCTATTCGTAATATTATCTTATTAGGAGAAGCATTAGGCATTTAGATTGTGTTAACCATACGTTTCCGTGGTATGTGATGGTGGGTTCACTGCTATTCGCTGATTTCAACTGAAAAAAAATTATAAGATGCTGAAGTCCTGGCAAGTCAATTAATTAAAATATTTGAAATCCTTTAGAATATTTAACGGGCAGCAATAATAAAGGAACAGAAAAGAGTTCAATTGAGAGTGCTGGGTCAATGGATTTAAAAAAATAATAATAAAAAAAACTTATGACGGCATTGTTAGGCAATAAAAGCATTAAGGACAGCGTAAAGTAAGCACATACCAAATTTAAAACTAAAAATTGTTTTACCTCAAAAAATAAATCAAAATACGTATGGAATTAAAAAATATCTTAAGTCCACAATTGAATCAACAAAAATCATTAGAAATACTATAAACGAAATACTAATATAACAAAATTTTCTGAGTTCAAAATAAAAATAAAAAATCCGATATTCAAATACGCTTTTCTTTCGAATAAAAGGTGTCTTGTGAAGGTTTCATTATTTACACTCATTTACTTCACAAAAAAATGTATTACAGAATCTCATAATTTTTAAAAATAATTTAATTTATTTAAAATTAATAAAAAAAATAAAATTTGACTAGTCGAACAAAATTTTAATCGTTATTGAACATCACACACTACAATTTGGTTGGTGAACGAACGTCTGTTGGCCTTAAAATTTATTAACTACACAGAAAAAAAACTATATATCGTTTTAAGCAACCAAATTCATTTTGTTTGAATGCGGACCTGCAAAGAATTTTGTAAATTCAGACAATAATTTAACTGAAAGAAATTAAATTTTTTTCTTGCATTCTAAAGACATCGGCTAATAATTTGAATGAAAATAAAATTTATTTTAGACGAAATGTTTTTCTGAAATTTTTTTTGGCAATAATTTTTTCTGTGTAATTTGAGGTAATTGAGTTAAATACTGTTTTAGTACGTCTGTAAATATTTAAACTCCCTAAGGGTCTTAATTTAAATATCAAAATATCTTTAATTGAGTCTCCTTTTAATTTATATTTCTATTACTCATTTGCATTGTTTATATAACAATATAATACTATAGAGTTTAATGGTAAAATTTGTGTTCTACTGTTTTCTTATTCCTTTTTTTACTTTACGCTTATAACTTGATCCTGTTTTTTTTTTTTTTTTGGTAAAGGACAATGAATTTTAGTAAAATAAGCTAATGAATATTTCCAATTACTTAGAGAAATTAATGAATTGTAAACAAATGGAAAAGGGAATGAAATAAAATGTAAGCACCGGCATCTTACACTCTTAAAATTAAGAAAGAAACTGTGTAAGAGGAGCCAATTACTATTTGGTTTCAGTTTCAACAAATATAGGATGTTTTTTTGAAGTTTTGGGGGTGGGGGGTTAAATAATGTAAAACATTACTTATTGAAACACATAATTTGATGTGTTTCAAAATGGTTATATTTAAATAAGGAAGCTCATATTAAGTTAAATGTATGTACCACATTGTACCCAGTAAAAGTAAATTGTAGGCAATATTTAGGTATAATACTTATTTATATATATTACAATTACTTTCCCATAAGAAAATTGAGATCGTGATTATTAGCAAAGTATGTACCCTTTCGCTGTAGTGATTTACCAATCGCAATTGAAATCGTATGTGAAATGATAATCCTAAGATTTTTCTCATTTTGTCGCATATTAAACGTAGCTTCCAAATTGGTAAATAAGTACTAAAACAGAGACCATTTTCCATTAGCAGTTCTATGTCAAAATCATTTTAAATCATCCAAATTTGCTTCACTTTCAGATCGCAATCACAGCATTTTCATGACATTTTTGAAAGTCTATTTTGACTGACAGAAATCAACCATTTTGAACAGGAACAATTTTCCGCCTTTTTACTTTATAATATAATTGTCTGTGTCGAAATATCAAATCGGTTATCAATTTTCATGGGATATTTAGTATAAAACTGATGTTTATGGAAATTTACACTACAGGTAGTATAATAATATTCGTATATAAGGATGGTAAGGGGACTGCAACACCCTCAAAACAATAGCATTATGTTCCATTCTATTTACAATTGTTAAAAAATTTCCCTTCAAAATAAAAAAGTCAAACTGGCACAAATAATTATTAAAGAAAAAATGAAGCTGCGCAGAAAATATCTGCTCGTGTTTAAAAGAAGATCACAAACTTGACAATGTCACTACCAAACCAATACAACGAAGGCAAATAGCGCCTTCTTGGACTAGTAGCTAGAGTATTAGACTAATAGTCCGGAGGTCGCAGGTACAACTCCTACTGACACCGCGTGTTTCTGTAAACAAGCCGGGTAACTTCGTAGTTTTTGCTTATTAATTTAAAAAAAATGAAATAACCTCAAAAAATTAAGTAAAAATTCTCGGAAAAATAGATCAGACTATTTTATATGATATAGATTAAGTTAAGATCTATTTAAATTTTAATCTTTTGATGCCGATTAAGGTTTTTTTTTTCCATTGACCCAAATGAAATTCATTGTTAAGCTTGATAAATTAAAAAAACAGATGCTCACATAAATCATAAAATCTGAAGTGTGATGAAATGGAGGACTCACCTGTGCATTTTTTCTTATTCAACTCTTTTCACACATTATACTTTCAACTTTTTGATGAAAACCCATCTTTCAATGTCTGTATTAAAATTGATTTTCGATGATAGAAAATGCAAAGAGCCAACTATTGAATAACTATAAAAAACAAACAAACGAAATTTCTATTTCCTGTATATTTTAATTTGGAAAAAATGCAGGAAACATCATTTACATTTTATGATATTTTACTTGCCAACAAATTGTCTATAAAGAAGAGATAAATTTTTGTAATATTTTGGCCAAATAATCATGTGAAATTGCATTTAAACTTTCACAAATCATATGCCTAGATTAACAAATGATAGTAACAGAAAGAGAATGTAACCAAAGTATCAAAATTTGTTTAAATAAGATTTTTCTCAAAAATTGTTTCTATGGAATGTTATGGTTTACAAAAAAAAAAAATAACAAATAAATAAATAAATGAAAATGTAAAAAATTACTAGATGCATAAATATACCATATGAGTGAATTAATAGATAAATGAATAATTTTAATACTATAGAACGAACAATATCGAAATAATCTGTCATTTAAAATGTCATTTATTTAGTAAAGGAATCGCCACTTACGTATATGGCTCGTTTACCAACCGAAAAAGGCTTCAAAATAATTTAAAACTTTTTATAAAAGTGGTGGTTCGAATGTAGCAACTTTTCGAGAATTACAGGGTGATTATGGTCATTATAAGCGACATTACAGTGCAAGGAGTTGGCAAGAATATAAAAAAATTTTAAGAGAATGGGTGCATTAGAGATGTGGCCACGCCTGTGCATCATCACAATGTGAGCACTGTGGAAAATATCGCTTCAATTAGTGAAAGTGAGGCGGATAATCCGAATTTATTCATTCCACGACGTTATCTGCAATTGGGCCTATCTTACGGGTCATTTTTCATTTGCACCGCAAGTCCAACCCACACAGCAATTAAAGCCAGATGACCATTCACATCACCGTAGATATGCTGACTGGGTGCTAAAGCAACAGGCTTTCAACACTGATTTTTCGAACAAAATTTTCTTCAGCAATGAAGCTCATTTCTCACTCGGGTGGCTACGCCAATATGGGCTCCGGGAACCCAGAAATGATTGTGGAAAGGTCCTTGTGTCCGAAAAAAGTAACTGTTTGGTACGCACTATGGTTTCGAGGTGTCATTGGAGCATACTTGTTCGAAACAAGGCTGAAAAAACTGCAGTAACAGTCAATTCTGAGCGCTATGGCCGTATGATAACCGACTGTTTTGGCCCATGCTTACACGTCCCCTAATATTGGAACATTTGAAAACCAACATTCATCAAGTTATCGTCGAGATAACGTCTGAAGTGTGCGAAAAAAGTATTCTTGAATTAAGAATTAAGTATTTTTGAATTTCTCTAGAAGATGAATTCCATGAAAATGGAAAAAATGGGCGGATGAAAATTTATGTTATTTAAAGATTTAGTGGCCCTTTATGATCCCCAGTGGTCAGAATATCCAACAGTGCGTTTTTTTACCAAAAAAAAAATCAGTTTACCTGATTTTTCAAATTTGGAATTTCTCTAGAAGATGAATTCCATGAAAATGGAAAAAAATGGGCGGATGAAAATTTATGTTATTTAAAGATTTGGTGGCCCTCTATGATCCCCAGTGGTCAGAATATCCAACAGTGCGTTTTTTTACCCAAAAAAATCAGTTTACCTGATTTTTCAAATTTGGAATTTCTCTAGAAGATGAATTCCATGAAAATGGAAAAAAATGGGCGGATAAAAATTTATGTTATTTAAAGATTTAGTGGCCCTTTATGATCCCCAGTGGTCAGAATATCCAACAGTGCGTTTTTTTACCCAAAAAAATCAGTTTACCTGATTTTTCAAATTTGGAATTTCTCTAGAAGATGAATTCCATGAAAATGGAAAAAAATGGGCGGATGAAAATTTATGTTATTTAAAGATTTAGTGGCCCTTTATGATCCCCAGTGGTCAGAATATCCAACAGTGCGTTTTTTTACCCAAAAAAATCAGTTTACCTGGGTAGAGGGGAACTAAATCTTTAAATAACATAAATTTTTATCCGCCCATTTTTTTCCATTTTCATGGAATTCATCTTCTAGAGAAATTCCAAATTTGAAAAATCAGGTAAACTGATTTTTTTTTTTGGTAAAAAAACGCACTGTTGGATATTCTGACCACTGGGGATCATAAAGGGCCACTAAATCTTTAAATAACATAAATTTTCATCCGCCCATTTTTTTCCATTTTCATGGAATTCATCTTCTAGAGAAATTCAAAAATTTGAAAAATCAGGTAAACTGATTTTTTTGGGTAAAAAAACGCACTGTTGGATATTCTGACCACTGGGGATTATAAAGGGGCACCAAATCTTTAAATAACATAAATTTTTATCCGCCCATTTTTTTCCATTTTCATGGAATTCATCTTCTAGAGAAATTCCAAATTTGAAAAATCAGGTAAACTGAATTTTTTGGGTAAAAAAACGCACTGTTGGATATTCTGACCACTGGGGATTATAAAGGGGCACTAAATCTTTAAATAGCATCATTTTTTATCCGCCCATTTTTTTCCATTTTCATGGAATTCATCTTCTAGAGAAATTCCAAATTTGAAAAATCAGGTAAACTGAATTTTTTGGGTAAAAAAACGCACTGTTGGATATTTTGACCACTGGGGATCATAAAGGGCCACTAAATCTTTAAACAACATAAATCTTTATCCTCCCATTTTTTTTCATTTTCATGGAATTCATCTTCTAGAGAAATTCCAAATTTGAAAAATCAGGTAAACTGATTTTTTTGGGTAAAAAAACGCACTGTTGGATATTCTGACCACTGGGGATCATAAAGGGCCACTAAATCTATAAATAACATAAATTTTCATCCGCCCATTTTTTTCCATTTTCATGGAATTCATCTTCTAGAGAAATTCCAAATTTGAAAAATCAGGTAAACTGATTTTTTTGGGTAAAAAAACGCACTGTTGGATATTCTGACCACTGGGGATCATAAAGGGCCACTAAATCTTTAAATAGCATAAATTTTTATCCGCCCATTTTTTTCCATTTTCATGGAATTCATCTTCTAGAGAAATTCCAATTTGAAAAATCAGGTAAACTGATTTTTTTTGGTAAAAAAACGCACTGTTGGATATTCTGACCACTGGGGATCATAAAGGGCCACTAAATCTTTAAATAACATAAATTTTTATCCGCCCATTTTTTTCCATTTTCATGGAATTCATCTTCTAGAGAAATTCCAATTTGAAAAATCAGGTAAACTGATTTTTTTGGGTAAAAAAACGCACTGTTGGATATTCTGACCACTGGGGATCATAAAGGGCCACTAAATCTTTAAATAACATAAATTTTTATCCGCCCATTTTTTTCCATTTTCATGGAATTCATCTTCTAGAGAAATTCCAATTTGAAAAATCAGGTAAACTGATTTTTTTGGGTAAAGAAACGCACTGTTGGATATTCTGACCACTGGGGATCATAAAGGGCCACTAAATCTTTAAATAACATAAATTTTCATCCGCCCATTTTTTTCCATTTTGATGGAACTCATCTTCTAGAGAAATTCCAATTTGAAAAATCAGGTAAACTGATTTTTTTGGGTAAAAAAACGCACTGTTGGATATTCTGACCACTGGGGATCATAAAGGGCCACTAAATCTTTAAATCACATAAATTTTTATCCGCCCATTTTTTTCCATTTTCATGGAATTCATCTTCTAGAGAAATTCCAATTTGAAAAATCAGGTAAACTGATTTTTTTGGGTAAAAAAACGCACTGTTGGATATTCTGACCACTGGGGATCATAAAGGGCCACTAAATCTTTAAATAACATAAATTTTCATCCGCCCATTTTTTTCCATTTTGATGGAACTCATCTTCTAGAGAAATTCCAAATTTGAAAAATCAGGTAAACTGATTTTTTTGGGTAAAAAAACGCACTGTTGGATATTCTGACCACTGGGGATCATAAAGGGCCACTAAATCTTTAAATAACATAAATTTTCATCCGCCCATTTTTTCCATTTTCATGGAATTCATCTTCTAGAGAAATTCCAAATTTGAAAAATCAGGTAAACTGATTTTTTTGGGTAAAAAAACGCACTGTTGGATATTCTGACCACTGGGGATCATAAAGGGCCACTAAATCTTTAAATAGCATAAATTTTTATCCGCCCATTTTTTTCCATTTTCATGGAATTCATCTTCTAGAGAAATTCCAATTTGAAAAATCAGGTAAACTGATTTTTTTTGGTAAAAAAACGCACTGTTGGATATTCTGACCACTGGGGATCATAAAGGGCCACTAAATCTTTAAATAACATAAATTTTTATCCGCCCATTTTTTTCCATTTTCATGGAATTCATCTTCTAGAGAAATTCCAATTTGAAAAATCAGGTAAACTGATTTTTTTGGGTAAAAAAACGCACTGTTGGATATTCTGACCACTGGGGATCATAAAGGGCCACTAAATCTTTAAATAACATAAATTTTCATCCGCCCATTTTTTTCCATTTTGATGGAACTCATCTTCTAGAGAAATTCCAAATTTGAAAAATCAGGTAAACTGATTTTTTTGGGTAAAAAAACGCACTGTTGGATATTCTGACCACTGGGGATCATAAAGGGTCACTAAATCTTTAAATAACATAAATTTTCATCCGCCCATTTTTTCCCATTTTCATGGAATTCGTCTTCTAGAGAAATTCCAAATTTGAAAAATCAGGTAAACTGATTTTTTTGGGTAAAAAAACGCACTGTTGGATATTCTGACCACTGGGGATCATAAAGGGCCACTAAATCTTTAAATAACATAAATTTTCATCCGCCCATTTTTTTCCATTTTCATGGAATTCATCTTCTAGAGAAATTCAAAAATTTGAAAAATCAGGTAAACTGATTTTTTTGGGTAAAAAAACGCACTGTTGGATATTCTGACCACTGGGGATCATAGAGGGGCACCAAATCTTTAAATAACATCAAGTTTTATCCGCCCACTTTTTCCCATTTTCCTGCTATTCATCTTCTAAAGAAATTCAAAAATTTTTAAAAATCTGGTAAACAGAAAATTTTTCAGTAAAAAACGCACTGTCGAATATTTTGACCCCTAGGGATCATGGGGGAGCTTCAGGTCTTTAAATAGCGTTAAGTTTTATCCGCCCATTTTTTTCCATTTTCCTGGAATCCTTAATAATATTTTGAAAAATTCCATCATTTTGTTATGTGAAAAATTTAAGTTTCCTCTTCTATTTCCATGAAGTGTACGTGTTATAAAAAAATATATGGAACTGGCAATATGCGCAGCATATTTTTTGTCCACTAGGTCAAAGAATGTAACCGTAATTCCACTTGGAATCCGTACTCCTAGATTTTTCGTGTTTAACAGTCCTCTGTTATCGGCTTAACAGAGCCCTGTAATGACAACTGGTTTATGTCTAGGGTTTAAATTTCGAAATTTATCTTCACACACATCTAAAACAGAGACCATTTTCCATTAGCAGTTCTATGTCAAAATCATTTTAAATCATCCAAATTTGCTTCACTTTCAGATCGCAATCACAGCATTTTCATGACATTTTTGAAAGTCTATTTTGACTGGCAGAAATCAACCATTTTGAACAGGAACAATTTTCCGCCTTTTTACTTTATAATATAATTGTCTGTGTCGAAATATCAAATCGGTTATCAATTTTCATGGGATATTTAGTATAAAACTGATGTTTATGGAAATTTACACTACAGGTAGTATAATAATATTCGTATATAAGGATGGTAAGGGGACTGCAACACCCTCAAAACAATAGCATTATGTTCCATTCTATATACAATTGTTAAAAAATTTCCCTTCAAAATAAAAAAGTCAAACTGGCACAAATAATTATTAAAGAAAAAATGAAGCTGCGCAGAAAATATCTGCTCGTGTTTAAAAGAAGATCACAAACTTGACAATGTTACTACCAAACCAATACAACGAAGGCAAATAGCGCCTTCTTGGACTAGTAGCTAGAGTATTAGACTAATAGTCCGGAGGTCGCAGGTTCAACTCCTACTGACACCGGGTGTTTCTGTAAACAAGCCGGGTAACTTCGTAGTTTTTGCTTATTAATTTAAAAAAAATGAAATAACCTCAAAAAATTAAGTAAAAATTCCCGGAAAAATGGACCAGATTATTTTATATGATATAGATTAAGTTAAGAACCATTTAAACTTTTATCTTTTGATGCCGATTAAGATTTTTTGTCTATTTTCATTGACTCAAATGAAATTCATTGTTAAGCTTGATAATTTAAAAAACAGATGATCACATAAATCATAAAATCTGAAGTGTGATGAAATGGAGGACTTCACCTTTGCATCTTGTCTTATTCAACTCTTTTCACAACATTATACTTTCAACTTTTTGATGAAAACCCATCTTTCTATGTCTGTGTTAATAATTGATTTTCGATGATAGAAAATTCAAAGAGCCAACTATTGAATAACCATAAGAAACAAACAAACGAAATCCCTATTTCCTGTATATTTTAATTTGGAAAAAATGCAGGAAAGATTATTTACATTTTATGATATTTTACTTGCCAACAAATTGTCTATAAAGAAGGGATAGATTTTTGTAATATTTTGGCCAAGATTAACAAACGATAGTAATAGAAAGAGAATGTAACCAAAATATCAAAATTTTTTTAAATAAGATTTTTCTCAAAAATTGTTTCTTTGGAATGTTATGGTCTACAAAAAAATTGCAAATAAATAAATAAATAGAAATGTAAAAAATTACTAGATGCATAAATATACCATATGAGTAAATTAATAGATAAATGAATAATTTTAATACTATAGAACGAACAATATCGAAATATTCTGTCATTTAAAATGTCATTTACTTAGTAAGGGATTTGCCATTTACGAATATGGCTCGTTTACCAACCGAAAAAGTCTTCAAAATAATTTAAAACTTTTTTTAAAAGTGGTGGTTCTAATGTAGACACTTTTCGAGAATTACAGGGCGATTATGGTCATTATAAGCGACATTACAGTGCAAGGAGTTGGCAAGAATATAAAGAAATTTTTAGAGAATGGGAGCATTAGAGATGTGGCCAGGCCTGTGCATCATCACAATGTGAGCACTGTGGAAAATATCGCTTCTATTAGTAAAAGTCAGGCGGATAATCCGAATTTATTGATTCCACGACGTTATCTGCAATTGGGCCTATCTTACGGGTCATTTTTCATTTGCACCGCAAGTCCAACCCACACGGCAATTAAAGCCAGATGACCATTCTCATCACCGCAGATATGCTGATTGGGTGCTAGAGCAACAGGCTTTCAACACTGATTTTTCGAACAAAACTTTCTTCAGCGATGAAGCTCATTTCTCACTCGGGTGGCTACGTCAATATGGGGCTCGGGGAACCCAGAAATGATTGTGGAAAGGTCCTTGTGTCCGAAAAAAGTAACTGTTTGGTGCGCGTTATGGTTTCGATGTGTCATTGGAGCATAATTGTTCGAAACAAGGCAGGAAGAACCCCAGTAACGCTATGGCCGTATGATAACCGACTCTTTTGGCCTACAAATAAATGTTATGAACTAGACAATATTTTGTTTCAACAAGACAGTACCAGGAGCCATAAAACACGACCGATTTTCGCTTTATTACAAGACAATTTTCCAGAATGTGTAAATTTACGTTTTACGATGTCTATTGGCCACCAAGTTTATGCGATTCGGTGCTGTGAGACTTTTTTTGTGGGGCTGCGGTAAAGATCATGCCAAAGCGTCCCCTAATATTGGAACATTTGAAAACCAACATTCATCAAGTTATCATCGAGATAACGTCTGAAGTGTGCGAAAAAAGTATTCGAAAAGAGTCTCAAAAGAATCCAATTCTGTAGTTATTCTAGAGGCAGTCATTTCAACGACATTGTATGTTGTACGTAATGGCTTGGACATAATAGAATAAAATTTTGATCAAAATCATGGCTAAATGTGTATTTTATTCAATTTTACTTTTGAAACCAAAAAAAAAGATAAACCTAGATTATCGAAATGAATAAATATTTCTTTGTTTTACCTCTGCCTCATCTACCAGCTCTCAACAAAAATGCTTGTATGTATTAGAAATAGTTTGATGATACGCAATCTACAAATTAAAGAAAATGAAATCCTTTTGTAATCTTTCATACACCTAAACGGAAATAAAATGCCACAAAATATAGAACTGCAACAGAACTTGTGCAATAAGAAAATATTAATAGATAATGGAATAACAATAAATATAATCTTACATACTTACTTGCATTTGTTGCAAGTTGTTATATAGAATTGCAACTTCTCTTTGAATTGGCAAAACGTATATAAAATGTGCCATAAATGCCCGGGGATGTAAAAAATGAAGTTAAAAAACTTTAATAGAGGAAATAAAATATATTCTATAGATAAAGTAAATCCTTTAAATTCATATGTATTTATATACACACGAAATTAAATATGCATGCAGAATCACATGTATGGAATATGGATGTAATTTTTTATATATGTATATTTTTTAAAGAGATGTACCACTCAGGCGATTAATGGTACTACTTAAAGTGTTACTTCTTTGGTAAAGGGATCTTGCAGAGAGGACAGGTGGTGGAATCAGAAGATTTTCCAACTCTACTATTGGGCTTTTTATTAATTTTTATGACAATGTTGCAGCGCCTCATTAAGTTTCTTAAGCCGAATGTTTAGCCATTTTATTAATTCTTTTACCTCGCTGCCGATTCTACCAAGATTGAAGGGCGCTGTGATGTACATTAGCATAGAAAAGTAGCGATCAGTGTTATGTCTTCATCACTCAAAGACTGCAACAACAACAATGCCACATTAATGTACTTCAGAGAAATTCATGATGTTGATGACTTCAATTGAACAGGGATCGAATTCAAGAAGAGTTAGACTTTTTAAAAATTCTCGAATTTCTAATTTGCCGAATTTCTAATTTGCTATACAATTAGACAACGTTTGAAAATATGTGGAAAACTTTTTGTAAAAACCAATTAAACAAACTATAAAAATAGGCTCTAGGAGGCTGCGTACTGTGGTAACTAATAATTTTTTATTATTCTATTCTAAATATACATACGTACATTTAATTTTTAGTTGTCAACTTTGTTGGCACCACGCTCAAAAAGTTCAGTACGTAACGCATGTTATTTGAAATACATACAAATTTTAAACTTTTAATTTTAAAATTAGAAAAAGGTCAATAGAAAAGGTGAATTTTGAAATTTTTCGGGCTACGTGCATTCGATTAGCGTTTTTTTTACATGTTGACACACTTGTCCCAAACACATGTTCTTAGTTGAGTTTGTTTGTGTTTAGTTTAGTTTGTTTGTGAGAGGCATAATAGTTAGACGTGTTTTGCTTGTGCGGCGATTTTGTTCTTGGCTCTCCTTCGCTCGGCTCTTCCATTGGGAGGATTGGAGTTTGGTTTCGATATCATAACCATATACCCATGATTCGTCACCACTTGTGACCCTTTTAAGGATAAAAATTGATACTATTTTAAGAATTAGTGCTTCCTCATGATCCCCAGTGGTCAGAATACAAAAAAGTGCATTTTTTTATTAAAGAATGTTATTTAAAAACGCCACTGAGGGCGCACTAGGTTCTTAAAGAAAACTATTGTTTATCCGCCTATATTTTTCCATTTTTCTGGGTTTGATCAATTAGAGAAATTTCAAATTTAAAAATCAGAAAAATTGATTTCTATCAATAAAAATAAAACATACTGTTGGGTATTCTGAGTACTGAGGACCAAGAGGAAGCACTTAATATTTGAATAATATTCAATATTTCCACGGGCGTCTTCTTCAAGAAATATTTTGAACAGCATATAAATAAACATAACGGTCGAAAAAATAATATTGAAAATTAATACATCGATATTATTTGTACATTTTATACTAATATATAAATATTTTAAATTAATTAAACGATTCCTCTGAAAAACATTTATAATTTAACAAAATAAAAAAATTAACAAAATAAAAATTTTTAATTATAAAAACATTTCCAGAAACTGAACAAAAAACGTTCAACTTTAAAGGAAATGGGACACGTTGAATAAATGTATTTTGCGAAGCAATATTAGACTTTTTGTACATTATAGTTCCCGAGATTCACGACAAAAATTCCAGGGGATTGGGAAGTGTAAACTTCACAATATGTAATAAAAATATTCTTTAAATAGAATTTATTTTTTATAATAAATATAGTGATTTATTTTTACAAGATTATTTTACTGAGTTTATAAAAATCATTGTATTATTTTAAAAAAACAGGCGATAAAAGTTTTTAATTTGACATTAACATTAATTCTGATTCGTAATTAAATATTTATTTTATAAAAATAAAAAGCTTTCTAAATCTTCAGCAAAATCGTTGCATATCTTAAAAGAATTCTTAACTATAGTTTATGAAATTTAGAAAAATCACTAATTTATCTGTATAAATGGCATTCAAACTGTTCACATGACAAACTCAATTTGTTTTACTTCAAACTTGATTTTTTTTTTCAACGACACAACTTCTATACCAAAAACATCACTCTGCTACTGCCATTTCTATATTGTTATTAATGGACTTCTTTTATCCAATAAATGTTGTCAAAGGAATGTGATTGGATATAGAAACTTTTAGAAAAATAAAACTTAATAAATATTGAAAAGAAAAAAGTATGACAAACATAATAAAATAAAGAACGTGAGCTTAAGAATATCAAGGATTTTCTTACAAGGATTTATGCGAGATCACAAATTGCTAGAAAACTGCATTAAAGTTGAACAGAGAGGAAAAGAAAAATATATTCACACAAAAATTACTTGACACAAAAAAGCATATCATATACTCGCATATATTTATATATACTATAAAAAAGTCTCTAAATTTAGGAAAACTTACATAATTTCAGTTCAAAAAAGTTGTATGACGCCAACGCCTTTTACTTAATATCAATCAGAAAATACTACTGCTACTACTGCTTACTTTAGTCAAGGCGAATTTACTGTACCAGGTGGTGTTAAGAGAACAGCTGACTTGTCATAGGCAGATTGTTTGTAATCTGCCATTTTGTTTCTAGAGTTGGTCAGCGTTGCCGGTTTGGCTATTTTCAACCAAAGCCAATAAGTTTTTTCAGCACTATATATAAGAGAATTCTCATCTTATTTTTATTGCTGGCAATAAAGATATATATCTAAATATTTTAACAATTTATTATAGAATATCCCAAATTATTCTTATAGTAGTATATATAACCAAGTAATCTTTTTCACAGCTGAATTGGGCACCTAAGCCCACAACCAAACAACAAAAATAAAGAATTTAACTTTTATGTTCTAAATTAACATCTGAAGTTAAATTAAACGCAAAGATTTTTAGTTTTTCAAACCGATATTTCTAGAACTGTTACTTAATCAAACGCTATTAAAATTATTTAAAGTTGAAAAAATTTTAAGAAATAAAAAATCTATTTGTATTATAAAATTGTTATTTTTTAAGATCATGCATTTGCTTAATATCCTAAGATGAATTTCAAATAAAGATATTTTTCTTTACGCAAATAAACTAATATTTCTAGCACTATTAATGAATAAGAAGCATAAAATTACAGGACGGAAAAAGCACAATTTTGCACAATTTATGCAAAATCAGAAAATTTTAAGGAATGTGAACGGAACAAGCAGCACTATTCAAGAGAAAGTGACGAAATACTAATGAGCGGCTTGTCATATCTTAACAATTTAAAGGACTCCGAATGTAACATATATTGCAAAAATAAATAAAATTATGGAAAAACTAAGATCTGGTCTTTAATAAGATTTATTTTTTTAATTGCAAAATACAAAAAAAAACATTCAAACTCAACAAAATTGGAAAAACTTTAGTGGCAACACTCTTTCCGTACAATTATTCGCTTCGATCAGCTTGTTTTGACAGGTAAGCTTCTAATACTACAACAGACGAATTTAAAATCGCCTGTGATACCACTCGGTATTAATGCGCCGTCCTTTTAGTAAAAATTTTAGCAGATTTTTGAAAGAAAAAATTAAAACTGATCAATTTTGAAATTTTTTGCATTTTTTTTTTTAATTTCAACCACGTACCTAAATTATCCTCAATTCTAGTTCATGAATTTTGAAATTATTCTTAGTGCATTTATTTGGATGGAGATTGGATGGGTGACTACAGTCGGACTAAAGATTTTACTAACCTTTCAATGCAATCAAAAATAATGTATATCAGAATTTCTTTAAATCACGAACATTTATGTTGGAATCTAGTTTTTTTTTTTTAAATTTTAGTTCATGAATTTCCTTAATTTATTTTTCCAACTCAATTTTTTTAATAAAAACGTGAACATACCATAAATGGTACATGTTAGATGTAAATTTAAATATTCTTTGGAATGAGTAAAAATTGCCTATTTCATTATTTTTCTTAAAATCAAAAACTATGGAATACCTTTTCGAAAGTTTGTCTCTAATTATTAAAAAGTTTTACTAAATTAGGGAAATATATGAATTCATTAGGGGATATTGTGAACTACTTTTTAAGTCCAGTTCTAAAGAAATCTTTTCTAGTCTTAAGGAAATTTTACTTAAATTGAGGAAATTTTTGAATTAATATTTAAGATAGTTTTGTACTCCAATTTAATGTATGGTTTTTTAGTGTGCGTGTCATGTCATGTAATGTCATGACACGCACAAGTGTCAAGATTAGGATCAGGAAGTAGTGCAAGTTGGGATCACTTACACGCCGTCCACACTTGCAATTTTGTTGCACCAATTCTTGGTTGTTTTAGGAGAGAGAGGTAAGAAGTTTGGAGAGGGGTACAGAGTTTCATGTTCTCTGCAATTCTCTTTTGCTTTGAAGTTCTCACTATTGAACTTGATGTTTAGTGTTGTTGTATTTGACGTTTTATATACGTTTTATATAAAAATTGCTATACTAGATTTTTTTCTAATGTGGACACTAAAGCAATTTCAAAGCAGAATTGCATGCAACAAAATTGCTAGTCTGGACGAGGTGTTACAATGATTTTGACGTAGGCTTGTCATTTCTTGATATTTTTTATTCCTCGTCACCGATTTGGGAACTGTATTGTGTTGGGAAAAGTAATCTTGATACGTTTTTTTTGCAGAGAATAAAAGTTTTTTTTTATTAAATTACGACTGGTTATTTACCACTAGAAATGAAAGCCGCTTATGCGAGGAATGGAAATTTGTCAGTATTCCTGTTCTTTTGAAACAAATAATGTTTTCATGTAGATTTAAAGAAAGTTGAAAAAATCTACTATTGGAGTTTTGGAAGCAATGAAAATGTTGTTTTTTCAGAATGGTTTCCATTTTTTTCACTGGATGTATACATATATAGTATAAAATTTGGTGTAACTTTCACGGAATTCGCACTTATCAACAAATGCTCTCCATTCAAATGTAATTAAATCCACACAACTGTACTCAAAGTCTAGCTCCTTTTCGCCAATTTTTTTTATTAAGAAAAAAAGTAAGTTAGTTTTTAATATTTCAGATTGAACAAATTCAAAAAATATTTAATAAAATTGGACAAAATCATCGGTATATTCTGTCACAACAAATAAACTTCATTTAATTTTATTGCATCCATAAAAAAGTTATTAAAATTTTTACTAATCAAAAGGATATTTTCAGAAATATATTGCGTTAATATATCTTGCTAAATAGTACGAGGTCTGTTCAATAAAAAATATGAATTTTGAAATTTCTCGGGCTACGTATAGCGATTAGTATTTCATATGCAGCCAAGGTTTATTTCAAAATACAATGCACTTGTTCTGTATTCCACGAGAAATCAAACCACCCGAATATTGTTGTTATTAATATTTATTTGCAACCATAATTGTATGGTAATTCTGTGGAAAACAAAAAAAGATAATTCTTCTGAATGACTAGTTTAATTTTTTGAAACTTCCGTAAAACAAATATACATATATGAGAGGACAAGTATATAAAAGAAATTGGGATTATCATTTTCTCAATTTCTTACTCAAATTAATGACTGCTTAATAGGCGACATCCACATAAAGTTTCTAGAAAAATTCTAAATACTATTTCAAACAAATTTAATATACAGTAGAGATTTTTCATATGTATGCATGTGTATATGTATGGATTATTTCAAATGAATCGGCAAATAAAACGTTGTACGTAAATGACAAAATTCTATTGAAGAAAATGCAATTTTGATATAAGTTCTACCCCATTATGTATGAATACATGCACATGTTTTAACTTAAAACTGAAATTTGTGTCCTTGTGCTTGGATTTATATAAACAACAAAATTGCAATTTGCTTTTAAGTATTTGTAAGGATTTATGCAAATCTTGAACAAAATTATTTCTCTTGTTTTTATAGCACACACTCACACACACACACGTCCACGTGTGTGTGCAATGCACACTGTGCATACATACGAATATTTAATTGTCCTGAATGCTTTTTAAGACTTTCATAAGATTGGCCATTTCTACAACATGAAAATTAGTCAAGCATATCTATTTAGACAATCCTTGTGAAAGGTGCTTTTTAATAGCTTTCAAATTTGATTAAAAAACACATAAAATGAAGAGCAATGTGACACCTTCATTTCAGTCGATAGAAGGATCTATATAATTCAAGGTTTAAAAATTATTTAATGTAAATGTTGACGCAGGTAAGCCTTAAATGGTTCATACACTACGTTCAATTTTGGCATATTCTCTAAAACATATCGGCCGGTATCTCACGAATGAATTCTTCAATATTGACTTTCAGTCAATAAAAGTAGTAACACATTCTCAAATCGGGAAATCAATTATATATTTGATATGATAAAAAAATCTCATAAGGAATAATCCCAAATTTTTTGCCCTAATTTTTTTTTTGCCCTAATTTTTTTTGCCATAATTGGTGTGTATGTAATACTCTTGTCTCCCTATCACATGAAGCACCAGCCAGTGCGACATCGTTCTTATGGTTTTGAAGTTACATCTCTCCAAAGTTGGACATATCGGGCATTCTTGTGAAAAATTAGTAACATTGAATACTTCACAACTTTGGGACGCATTATTGGATTTGAATAAAATTAATATCCTTGGTTCATAAATTAAAACTGTACTTAAATACAACTTAAATCTTAATAATTCAGGCAAAAAGAACTAACTTCAATACAAAGAGCCAATCGAACTGATTACGAAACCGAAGGAACTATGGGTTAGTTTAAAACCCAATATAGTCCATTTCAAGTTTGTATTTTACTCCTAGGAAAAATTTAAATATGTTATTTAAATTTTTGAATAACAAAAGAATGAAAATAGGTCCCTAAAGGGAGGAGTTTCGTAATAATCGTTACAAAGTGGCCGCCCATTTTTCACTTAAATTTCTGTGAAACCAAACTGCAAGCTACACCTTCAAATAAAAAATGTATTTAAAAATCGGTCCCTAAGTGGGGGTGTTACGCGATAATCAATATTTAGGGGAGAAGATCAAGATCCAGTCCGATTTTTGAAAAAAAGTCATGGCACGAAACTACTCTTTCAAACAAAAAAACTTTGAAAATCAGTTCAAAAATTATAAAGTTATGTGCGTACAAACATTAAAAAATTATAAAAAATACCACAAATTGATAACCTCATCCTTTTTTGAAGTCGGTTAATAAGAATTATGTATTCACACAGGAATTCAAAAACTGGTCATAAGAAAAAAATAAAATGAAATGAAATGAAAAATATGTATTCTTCCAATACAGTCTTAGCTGAAATAGGAATAATCCTTGAACAAAATCTGGCCAGGTGGTAGATGCATTTGCTAATTTGGTGTCTGGCTGCACTTAAAATGTGCGACGGGCGAGATTTAACACACAAAAAACTGCTTGTTGTTTTTTAAATGTGATGACTTTATTCGGCTATTAGTGTGGACCTAAACTTAAGTTTACCTTCTTAAATTTTAAACATTACCTCATGTTATTATTTTTTTTCTCTTTTTCACTATAAAGATACGTTCGAATTAATATCAATGAAAACACTAAATAATTTAATTTGGAAAGATTTGATTTTATGTTATTTTCCTTTTTTTTACTTAAAACAAATTATTGGCATGCATAAATTCTACAATTTAAATTGAAAATATCAATTTCTACCCATGAGTAATGAACACAAAATTGGACAAAATAATATGTATGATCCGATTTATTTATTGACCTCATATATAGTATTTGTTGTTTTATTCAAATTGATGTTTGAATATAAAACAACTCATACGAACATACGGAGGCAAATACAGTTAATAACTGCAAAAACGAGGGTATTTGAAAATATTATGCACCCTACATCACATTGCTTCTTTTCGTTCAAAGATTTAATTTATGTCATTGATATCATTCTTTCTCTAGAGTTAAAGTTCTAATATTTATTAGTTCAAAAGTTATGCAAGTTTAAATAACGACATAAAAGAGCATATTGAAGACCGTTAGCCAGGACTGCCATTTTGAAATCAAGGCGTGTTCTTTTCTATAAAACTGCCTTGAAAATGGGGGAAATGTATTATATATTACCCATAACCTCAAAAAGTGATAACGTTTCCTACAGAATTGAAGAAAAATATCTGATTTATGTAAAATTGAATATTAATACATATTTACCTTTTCAGAACTAAAAATTCTGCTTTCTTTAGAAATCTTTACAATATTCCAGCGATTTAGCCCATAGGGTATTATTTTTATATTTAAAATTTTATTATAATAAACTTTTCCTCGTCATCAGCTAAAGATTATGTTTGCATTAATAATTTAAGCTTTTCACGTCAAAACAAATATGTGAGTAAAAAAATAAAGAGGGGATGTTGAGGCCCCCAAACAGAGTGTTTTTGTTTTCTGTTGTGTAGATTGGAGTTAAACGATAAATTTTTCTTGTGGGCTTGGAATCATTGCCTCATAATTAATTCTTCCTCAGCTAAAAAATACAGAGATCAGATGTACTTTCGAATTAGTCAATTAACATGTGAAACGAAAAAAAATCTCTCACTTTTATAAAATCAGCAGTTAACACAGTTGAAAAAAATATCGGTATCGGATGCCATCAATGCCAACAAGAAGCTTTGCAAATCAATAGTGGAAAACTTTTCTTTATCTGAATATAAGGAAATGGACGATAGTTTGGCGCTTTATGTCACGTACCGGCAATCCGGGGAGATTGATTGTATATAATTTCATATTAATCTGTGTTTTTCGAATACCTATGTACATTAACGTAGAGTAGATGGAGTTTATGTCATAAACGAACATTCGTGGTATGAATTACAAAACAAATATTAAGAGTTGCATTTTATTTTTTTATTTATTCATGACATTTAATATTGACAACTTGATTTTTCATGAATATTTTTCAGCATTGATTTTTTTAAGAGTTGAACGATTTTGACTCGTTGTTTTTTTCTATTCATTTTTGAATTTTATATCATAAAAAGTATGTACTCGATATCAATAGCATATGCACAGTTTTTTTGTAGAAACGTAAACGGATACTTTTTTAAATCATTTACACCTACTAGTTTATTCATCAATAGGAACGTCATCACCATTGCGAATCGTCATGTCATTCATTTATGGATAAAGGATTGAAATTGATGCAAAAGGAGACAAGCGATTGTGAGTATTTATTTCAAAAAATATTTTTGATAAAATATACCACATACGAGTATTTGTATATTTTCTAATTTACTTAATATTATTAAATAAGGGTGAAAACAGCTCTCAAAGTTAAATAGTGAAGAATATTTGTAAGTTAATTGGCGTTATCTATACAAAATTTTAAAGATTTTACTGTCATCATCTCATGTCAATAGAATTTGTGACTAATGATTACGTTTTATACAATTAGAAATTAAATCTAATTTGAATTGAAATGATTAAGATTACAATTACATGTCATATTTAGTCAATATACTACTATATATAAATAAATAACTATAGTTTTAATTGAAGTTTATAATTACCAAGGATGCAATATTTATATGACAAATAAACAATTTTAAAGATTTAAAAATCCTTAAATAAGCACATATATAAGCACAAAAAAGAAATGTATACCAAAAATAATATAATGTGTAAATATTTTTACTATTATCTGAAATAAAAATAACATTAAACAAACAAAACAATTCAAGTACTTCTAATGAGAACCACAAACTATTTTAAACAAAAAATCAGTAAATTGTTCAAAAGAAAATGAAGCCCACTTATAGTAGATTGTTATTTACATACTAGAGTATTCAATTAAATGGTTGATCGCTCCATTAGTTAATCGAGAGTTGGGTTCAATCGGGTAATAATCGGTTAATTTTGATTTAATCGGTTAATCTATTAATAAAAATGTTTCATCGCTAAATTAATTTTAATGTAAATAGTTACGATATTTATTATATTTATAATTTTTTAACAAAAAACAATAACATAACAATCAAAAATTCTTCAACTAAATCCGACAGAAGAAAGAATACTTAAAAACAAAAACAACAACAACTGTTTTTTTTGTCACTTGGAGGTCTTCTAAAATAGTCTTTTAGACAAGTAATTTGGTTCGAAAGCTTAGAAGTCAGGCAATTCTTCCCTTTAGTACCAATAAAAACAAACATAGTATGCAATTCTTGCACAGAGAATCACAAACTCCTTTTCCATACAGAATCGTCCATTATAGCTTTAGAGTTCTGTTTCGATTTTTTCAAGTTCTTGGAATTGCTGCATTATTTTCGATCATTTCTTCTATTATCACCTCATCATCAGACTCGTTCTGGCATAGTTCAGCACTGCGTATATTACGAAAAAATTTACTTCCAATTTCTCTAGTTTCTGTTTTTGTACTGTATTTAAAAAAATCTTAACCACAAAAATATTTTCCTCAATCGATTAATAAAATAAGTGTATTTAAGACTTGAATTCTTCTCTCATAGAACCTAATCCTCAGAGCTTAAATTACATCATTTGCAAATTATTTCATCAATATTATTAATATCAATAATCACGCATTTATGTACATGTTGTTGAAAATGGCAGACAGTTGTTCAAAATGGCAGTTTTGAACAAGAAGTTTACAGCATTTACTTTCATGACATGAAACAAACCTGAGACGAAACAAATAAAACAATATATTCAAATAAAGCAAAAAAAAATTTTTAGAATCGTTTAATCGTGCAAAAAGAGCCAATTTTAAATTAATCGAACAGTTAAGTGGGTAGCAATTAATCGGTTAACCGATTAGTAGTTAACCGATTGAATACCCTATTTGGTGCAGAAACAAACAGAAAAATTAATTTCAAAAATAATAAAAATACTTCTGTTAAGTTGCCAGAAATTATTGTACATTGAAAAAACAGCGTTGCACTTCTGATGAACTTATAGGAGCATATTTCAATGAAGATACTTCCAATGGAGAAAGATGTCTTTCTAAATTATATGAATATGATGTTTCCAAAGAATTTCAAAGTTCAACACATTATTTAACAATGAAGGTATTTGACTTCGGGCACATAGACGCTAAATTGATACAAATGAAATTAAACGCTGCTCAAATTAATTGGCTTATGGGTAGAAATTCAACACAAAGCCTAGATTGCAAACTTCTTCTATATAACGCGATCTTAAAACCAATATGGTGCTAAGAAATCCAGTTGTAGAGCGCCACTTCATTTTTTAGCTTTGATTTTCCATCGTGCTGCATTAAACTTTCAGTAAAAATTTTTTGTCCGTACAAAAACTTTGTCCCAAACACATGGGTAAATCCACCTTAAGATTTGAATACTTATTTTTAGTTCAATTAAATTGAAGATTCAACAAAAAATTAGTGCTAAAAAACATTATTTAACTTCTTATTTTTGATGCAATTATACCTTTAACATTGCAAATTTTTTTTGCAATACTTTCTTTAATCGAATTTATTTGCATGTATAGAATTTAGGCAATAGTTTTATATAGAAAAAATGCAACTTGAACTAAATTAAAAAGCTCTTTATTTCTTGGCAAACATATATTTCTGTATTCAGTTTGACTTGCCAAACGAAACGACCAAAAACATAATTAGCTTTCGTTGTTCGCCCTGTGTATAGCCAGGATATTTCACATCTGCTTGAACGTTCAACTTAGCAGACAAGACTTTTAGTTTGTTTTTTTCCAATCAAAATAAAAACTGCGTATTTAATATTTCTCAAGTATGCACTAAAAACTTTTAAAATATGCATTTAACACCAAAATATGCAAAAATATGCAACTATGCAAAATATGCTTTCGTTTTATATGATGGTATGGAAAGATAATTAGTCTAAACCTTATTGTCTTTCACCCATCAGAGAGTCTGACCTTACATAATTATATAAATACATATGTACATTTGATTGGGAAAATATTTAACAAACAGTCTGCCTATCCAAGTTAATCATAAGCTACGAGAATGTTGTTGGGATTTGTATTCATATTTACATTTATTTCATATCACATCATATTTAAATTAAAGTTGAAGAAATGTTTGAAGTTTAATTATTTAAGCCTTCATTTGTCATTCTTTTAACATATCATTTGTGTGTTATTTTTTTTAATTATAAAATTGTTTGATTTATTGATAAATGACGTATTACAGCAAAGCGAAATAATCCATATTTTTCATTCTTTTTGTTTCAAGTTATCCTTCATAGTATAAATATTACGTACACATATGAAATGGACAAAAACAACAATTTTTGTACGTCCACATGTTATTGACAGCAATCAATTACCACAATGTTTGTGGTTATTTTATTTAACAACACATAATACGAATCCTGTATAATAATCGTAATCTTACATACAGCTGTGTCGAATCTTTTATATCCTTCACCACGGTGGAGAAAGGATAAAAGATGTTTTTAAATACTCGAAAATAACCCATTCCTTTTTAAAGTTCCGTCTTCTTCAATGTTATACTAATAGGTCATAGACATCTGGCTCAAAAATAACCTAACCATGGCTATAATTCAATTTAATAAAAACTAATTATAAATAGGAGAAAATCATATGAAGTCAAAAAAAAATCCTGCAGGAAAGTTGCTGGGCAATTGTTCTAAACCGGAAATGTAATTACAAGCGCGCAATGCTTACACCGGAGATCACTCACATAGAATCTAAATAGTATAAGTTGTCTTATAACCCCATTTTTTTTAAACGCCATGTTGTAAAAATTTATTTGTTTTTAATTTTTTCATACCATTTTAAGACTGATACAAAGTTCCGCCTGCCTTTAATATTCTCAAGAAAGTATACGAACGTTTTGACATGTATTACCTATAACAGGCGCATCCTAATCATTATTGTAGGCCTTTTCCGCCAAGTAAAATTAAAATTAGGAGTTGATCATTTATTCGGCCACAGGATTTTCAAGATTTTGATTTTGTTTGATTCGTAACTAGTGCACTAGACTAGTAGTCCGCAGGTCGCAGGTTCGACTCCTGCCGCAGACTCCGGGTGTTCCTGCAGACAAGCCAGATAGCTTCACAGTTTGTTTTTGTTAATAAATTTCCCTAGATTTTTAGACATAATAACTTTTGTATGTAAAAATAAATTCTAAGTACTGAACATAAAATTCGGACAGACTCCGCATCAGGCTTGGAAATTTACATTTTCACTTTTGCATTGAAAATCATATTTTCATTAAATATTTACACTACACTAGTTCACTTTTATGGCTCCGTATACGCAGCTTTATTCCGAATTTAGTTTATAAAGTTCTGAAATCCACAATGGCATGGCTTTCGACCCTACCAGTCCCTATATGCACACCATTTCGTTTTTGAGTCTTATTTTGAATTTTAAAAATCTCCATATTATCTTTTATATTATTCTATTTTCGGATTTAGACTTCTTAAAAGCTATACTGGTTCCGAATTCAGTCTATTTAGTTCTGATATTTTCAATGAAATAGGTTTCCAACCTACTAGTTCATATATGGGATTTTGAGCCATTCAAATATTGTGGGTGCTAAATGCCGCTGAGTTTTGTCCAGGTGTGCATGTCGCAGTAAATATCTTTCGACGTAACTCTTTACGTCATTAAATATTTATAAATATGTTTTTAGTACTTGTGACTTATTTTCCTAATACGTTTTCATTTTTGCGACATATTTATTAAAAAGGTGTCTTCTTACTTGGGAAATATAAATACAATTTCGTATTTGCGACAAATTTGTAGGAAAATATTTCCAAATAAGTTTTCGTATTTCAAGCGTGAAGACTAAATGAAAGAGACTTTTTTAATTGTTGAAACAACTATGATATATTACGGGATTAGACATACTTCTTTCAGAAAAACACTGGACCAAAAAAACCGAAATAAATTTTTTCTGTAGACCAAATCATTTTGTTGAAATGTCTTTATAAAACACAAATGTAGGAAGAATTAGACCTGAAATAAGACACGTTTCGACCAGTAATAAATCATAGTTCTTCCATTAGTCAGTCAGAATCCTTCAGAGAAACAGTACTGTTAGACCGAAAAAATATTTTTATACTCGTATACCAAATCTTTTTTGGTGAAAAACAGAAATTTAGGATAAATTACCTTCAAAATGAAAAAATATATCATAGTTTTTCAAAGAATTTTAATAATCTATTTTTTTTTTCTCCATTACTCCTCTTGGGAGCATTTGACTTCTTTCCAAAAAGCATCTTCCATCTTACACGAGTTGTTGCAGTTGTTTTCGCATTGTCATTTTTAACTTGTATCAATTTCTTTAATCGGTTGTTGTTCAGCTAAATAGATGATTGGTCTGCTGTAGTAAGTCTAGGACAATGGGGCTGCCATCTGTCGTTGCCAAGAAACAACGCCCCTCTATATATTTGGTGTAGTGGTGAGGAACCTTACTAATCTTAAAATTCTGCCTTTTTCCCAAGGGTTGAGGGTGGTGGCTGCCTCCCATTTGTCATAACTTTATCCTCTTTCCAAGGGAGAGGGGATGTCAGGAGTCTTCTTGGATGGATTTTTTTGAGGAGGGTTGAAGCGACTTAATTTTAAAACTCGAAAAGCCATGATGAAAAAAATGTTCCCCACTGCCAAGGAACGAACCTGGGGTAATTGGTTTTTTAGGCAAGCCTTACATACCTTAATGAAAAACTGCTTATCCTTCCGATAAAATCCTACCTTTATTCTTATTTATAAAACAATGTACTATTGAGATATCGCAAACATCAGCCAATAAGTGCGAATTCGTTATGACAACAAAATAAATGTATAGTATTTTATTTTATTTTTCTAGTTATTTGACTTTTTTATTTAATTTACTTTGTTTATCGTTCCAATTTGTTGTCTTTTTAATGTAATTTTTGTAGATATTTCGATACTCATTGATTATCATCTTCAGAAAATTGTATTTGATTTATGCAATTTACATTTTATAAATGGTATAATTTATGCTTTTTGTATCTTTAGTCATAGACATACTCGTATTAAGCAAAAATGTATTTCGCTTCAAGTAAAAAATAAAAAAAAAATTGGGTATGAATCCATTTAAAAATATGAACAAATTAAACATAAATAAATAAAACATGACATACACACAAAAAACTAATAGAATATGCAATTGCATTGAGTAGTTAAATAATTACGATAGAGCGATTTCTATTTATTCCACAACAAAGTGATTGTACTCCTTTTTTCTATAAAACAAATGCCCTGAGGTATAATTAATACTGAACTAATTCCAATCAGATATTAATCATACGTATTGATATAAAGTCGCACGTGTTTTTAGTTTTTGCAAGAAACACATAAAGCTCCTTTAATGAACCAACAACCATAATGTTCATTTTCATTTTAGTTTATAAAAACGAACTAAACTTTTTTGATGCCATGTAATTTATTACAATTTCTTTTGCAAGAACAAAATAAAAAAAAAGAAATGAAAGACAAACCGAAAAAGTGCCAGCTGAAACTACTTAAGGACATCAAGGAGCAAGGAAAACAAAAACTTACAAAGTTTAATAATGATGCCACTAATACCTTTAAACACTGTAGAAGTAACACTGACGTTCAGTTCAACTTGATTTTCTTATTTCTTTTTCACACCAAACGGAGAAATATTTATTTCTTACAACTTTTCATTTTCACATGAAAAATAAATGAGAGAAGTAAATAATAAAAAATAATGTTTTCTGCTACACAGTGCAAGTTTCAGCAACATGTTGATTTAAAATATACTAAGATTTACACACACACACACAAAATTTCTATTACTATCCAAGGAAAATTTCATTCTTTACACCAATTCTTGTTAAGTTACCGATAATTAGAATTCAGATATTTGTATGCAGTGAACAAAATTTAATAGTCCAATTTTACTTTTCCAATAAACTTGATACGTTAATGGATTTTGTCACATTGACTAGAATAGTTTATGTTTAGCAAATATATAAAAAATGCATATAACAATACCTTTTTTATTATCAGCAAATAAAAATTATCGGGTTTCTAATTCCATTAGAATTTAGTAAATCGATGAATATATGCAACAGTTGCGAGTACAATGCATTACACAATCTCCTAACAAGACGGCAGCACGGCATAAATGTAAGAAAGCCCGGGATGTACGTCCAGAGGACGTTGACCAAATATCCAAACTTGATGTCAATCATCGCTAATATGACTCAAAATGACACATTTACCCTGGTCTTGAACGTTTTTCATAGGGTATTTAATCGATTAATCGTTAATAATTTAATCGATTAATTTTTACTCATTAAGTGTTCGATTAATTTCAAATTGGCCCATTTCGATTAACGATTAGATCCGTTAATTTCAGTCGATTGGGCTATTAAACTAAATTTTATATTCTTTGCACGGGTAGTAAGTCCTCTAAATGATATAAACCATCGTTGGGCATTGTTGTTCAAAATGGCAGCCAGTTTCCTTCATATATATACGGGAACCATGTTTTGGCCATTTTCGATTTATAATTTCTCACAAATTCAAATATTGAATTTAAAAAAAAAATTAAGTAATCCCTTGCAACATTTGGACGTGGCTGTAAGAGAGTTTAATAAAGATGCTGCTACTATTCTTTCAAATGATTTAATTTAAGCTCTGATTATTAGATTTTAAAAGAAACAAATGCAAATTCTTAAATAACCTGAGCTCAGCAATTTTTTTTTGTGGTAAGATTTTTTAAAACACAGTACAAAAACAGAAACCAAAGCAATTGGAAATAAACTTTTGCATAAAATGCGCAGTAATGAATATGCCGGAATAACCCCAACTAATCCAAACTTTCTTCTAACAGAATGAATCAAAACTCCTTAAAAACTTGAAAGAGGCAAAACAGGACTCTAAAGCCATAAGAAGAAGATTTTACGTGTTTAGAGAAAACCATCCATAATCTATTTTTTTTTTTACTAAATGGTTTCGAAGTTTTACATTGTTATCCATTTTCGGGTTCAAAAGTTATAACATACACATAAAGCTATGATTATGATAAAACGTTTATTCCATTAAATGACCGCCTCTAGATTGATTGCAGTAGTATATCCTTTTGAGGTAGTTTCCGACCACTTTCTCGCACATTGACGAATTTTGGTTGTTAAATACTCCATGAGCGTTGACATGGTCTTTCAAGTAGTACCACAAAAAAAGGCCTCGTTTTCGAACAAATACAGTCCAGTGACATGATAATGCACATTAAACAATTACTTTTTCCTGACGCAATTACTTTTCAACAATCATTTCTGGATTCTCCGAGCCCCATATGTGACAATTTTGCTTATTGACGTAGCCACCGAGTAAGAAATGAGCTTCATCGCTGAAGAAAAGTTTGTTCGAAAAATCAGCATTGAAAGCCTGTTGCTCTAGCACCCAATCGACATCTACGGCGTTGTGGTTGGTCAGCTATCTGTAACTGTTGCATGAGTTGGACTTATCCGACACATTTTCACTAACAGAAGCGAGGTTTTTGGCAGTGCGATGATGCACAGGATTGTCAACATCTGTAGGGATCTCATTCTCTTCAAATTTCTGTATAATCTTGCCGATTCCTTGTATAATAGGTTGATTATGACGACCATAATCACTCCGTAATTCTCGAAAAGTGGCCACATTTAACCCACCACTTTTGTAATAAGCATTCACTATTTTCACGTGTTTTTCGGTTGCCAAATAATCCATATTTGTAAATGGCAAATCTTTTACTAAATAAATGACATTTTAAATGACATATATTTAACAGCTGACAGCCTTGCCAGACTGACGGTTTCGAAAGCACTACATGGAGAAACCGATACATTTGTTAAGCTCCTGTAAACTGTTGTACTGGATCACTGGATCGTATAATGATTGCATATGAATTTTATGACTGGAATTAAGGAAACCATATACGAACTCGTAAAACGCAATTCTTAAAAAAGAAACTTAAAACAATATTATTACGAAAAATCACGTAAACGTGTTTCTTTCCAATAAACGGACAAATAAAACTCGTCTTGATAAAATTTTAAGGGAAACAAGAAACATACATACGGAAATGGTTCAAGGTAGACAACATATGTACTAATGCATGTATGTATGATATGTTTTTTAAAAGTATAATTTATAAAAGTGGTTTCTTTACTGTTTAGCAAAGTAGGTACACAACTAATCATTTTAATGTTTCATAGATGTACGAACCATACTTTGTAGTTCGTATGGTTGTAGCCATACATACATAAACGCTTTTTATTTTTTATATAAGATGAAATAGAAAATATACACATTTAACACACCAGCAGGACCTTGTAATAATATCACTACCACAAAAAACAAGGCTTAGATACAAAGAGAGAAGTTTTAAAAATCGAAAGCACTTAACATGATTGCATTACAAAAGCAATGGAAAAATGTTAGATACATAAATAAAGTGAATAAAGAAAATAGAAACACATCCACAGCTGTATTTGTTTTCTTTTGCTAAAGGTATGGCCAGAACAGGAGAAATATTTGACGAAATACATGTAAACATTTTTCTCTCACATCACAATATCGACATTTTTGATGTCGCTCATATATGAGATTTCCAAAAAATTTTATACCATTTTAATTCTCACTAATGAACACTAAAAATAAGTGTGTATATCTGTGGTTTTTCTAATGATACACATGCAAAAGTGAGACATATATTTGTCAGTGGCCGATGAATTAGTTTGATTTCGTCCATTATTTTTAGTAGACTTAAAAAAAGCGAGAATGTATTTTTTATCCAGCGATTTTTTCGTCCTTTGTGGACCGATTTTGAAATTTCTTTTATACATGAAAGCGTATAAACTGCACTTTTAGTAATATGTAGAAATGTTTTTTATTCATATATGAAACGAACCAATATTGAAGGCTGGGTGAGCATTTTGATACTCTGAAAACTAACGTCATATTGAATTTTGGATAGATCAATGAGAGAAATAGAAAACAAAGAAAATGCCGAAAAATTTTGTCAAGTAGATTTTACTGAAAAATCATTCATTTAATCATAATTCTATGGCAATGGAAACTTAGAAATTTAAGCAAATACTTGAAATTAAATAAAATACTTTTAAAAGAAAGTAATAATTTAAACAAATTAATAATTAAAATTTTCTTCTTAGACCTTGTTAAACTATTATGGGAGCATATAAAAAGTTGCAAATAAAATATTGTGAATAGAAAAGAACGAAGTAGCAAAATAGATTAATTTATTTAATTTCGAAAACTGATTAAACCATTAATTAAAATTTTTGGCACATAACTTGCTCTGTGTAATCAGGGAATGACAAACATGAACTGAAAACTGAAATTAACTCATACGCACATGAAAATTTTTCGTGCAAAGTTCGCATATGACTATATCATGAGCAGCGTTGCCAGAAGAGCAGTAGTCTTAAAAATAAGATATTTTATTGTTCAGATATATAATATTGTCATTCCTCACACGCTATTAAATATATGTATGTATATAATACCCGTTAACGTTTTGTTCGTCTTAGCAATTCTTAACTAGCGGTCTCCCTTAGCCATCAACTTGGTATGAACATTGAACAAAACATATATTGGTTATGAATTTAACTCGTGGAGACCGTGCATTTTCATGTTTCGTTCATGTGGTATCAGAAGAAAGCTGACAAATATATATTCAAATCAGTATAGAAAACTGGGTGGACAAACGAGGATTCATCTGAATGTGAATAACAATACGTATTCGCCACATGCAAAATATAAACAAATTAATAATGTTCATATCCTGCCCAAGTCAATGGCTCGTGAATATTTCTTATCTTCGATTTTTATAGATTTTAAAAAGTTCTTGCAAATACTGGTCATGAGTATACATTGTGCCAGAGATGGTAAAGAGATCACACGTTATCATTTTATGGTCCATACAACATTTAGTGATTGATATAGTTATTGCGTCAAATATTTTCCAAGTTTGAGCATTTAATTTGCTCTTATTACCTTTTATTTCTTTTCTGACTAGCCCTACCTAAGGTACTTCATTTTCTATGTAGTGCTAGTGCAAATCGGAATGTAATAAAATAAAGAATAGTCGGGACTTAAGGATATAGTTTTACTGGACTGTAGCACTTCTGTGGCAAATAGTAAAAAGCTTTAAATTAAAAACGACTTGAATTTAGTGCTTTTATATATTATTTTCACAGTTCCTTAAGGCCATTAAAATCTTAATTTTATTGCAATTTCGTCTCTCATTAAAAAATAAATAAAAACTATAACCAAGCAGAACGATTCCATATCATCCTCTTGCGATAAAAAAATATTATCCCAATTGGTCATCCCTGCTAACCTGTTGCTAACATTTACTGAACCAGGTATGTTTTTATTGAATTTTATACTCATGTTTATTTTAATTTTTTTTATTCCTATAGAAACACATTTGTTTAAGTGTTTCTTTTCTCCTTCCTATGGCGGAAAACAGAAAAAGTACAAAAGCTCAAAAGTTTATATTTTCACATGCACCCCCTGCGATGCGTATAATAAAGATTTTTTTGCGCTCTCTGATTTTATTGCCATTTCATTTTAACATCTGTTGGTTTATGTATTGTTATAAAGGGTAATTTGTTAGCAACTTTATTTTTGCCAACGCTGTTTTTGGCAGCTCAGCTGTTTTCGGGCAACATGTTGCTGTTAAACATGTTCAGTTTGGTCCTTAATTTTAACAATGAATCGATTTGCAAACGACCCACGCTTGCATGCTTCGAGCATGAGCCACGAAAATTATTACCAGTTGAACGGATACGTGATAAAGCAAAATTGCTTCTGGCTGCTCTTCATACCAAAGAAGAGCACCCAGAAGCATTGCAAAAATTGCCAATGCATCCTACAAAATATTTGGTGTAGATTATGGGCCGGTGGCATCATTGGACTCTACCGTGCAACGATTACAAATTTTTTTCCCAAAATGGAAGAGATTGCCTTGGCTGACATGTGGTTTAAACAAGACGGTGCCCCATGTCAAACAGCACGCGAAACAATGGCCCAATTGAGAGGCGAGTTCGTGCGATTTAGCGCCTTTAGACTATTTTTTGTGGGGCTATGTTAAGGCTCATATCTACAGGGACAAATACTCAACGGTAAATGTACATGAAGCGAATATTGAAGAATTTATTCGTGAGATACCGGCCGACATCTTGGAAAGAGTATGCCAAAATTGTACCCAGCATATGTACCATTTGAGGCGTAGCCTCTTTCAATATATATGTACATAAAATCATCTTTTAACATTGAATTATATAGATCGTTCTATCGACTCACATAAAGATTTCATACATTTCTCTACATTTTATGTGTTTTTTCTTAAATCAAATCCAAAAGCGCTTAAAAAATTACCCATTATTTCATTTCCATTACAGCTGGCATGAATAACGCGTAAGCGTGTATGCGGAAAAAATACATACATTTTACTTATAAATACTGATAAGTGTATTTATAAGTATATAAATATAATGCCACCCACTGGAATTTGATACACGTCGCTACATCATGCAGCAAAAAGTGACTTTACAAATTGAGATGGCATTCTGAACCCTAAGGAAAATTCAGAAGTCGATTTAGCTATTTCTCTTGAGTGAAATTTTCAAAATTAAAAAAAAGTTTAAATTTAATTAGTTTGGATCAGGATTTCAATGTTTATTTTCTTAAGCAATATTAACGAAATTATAGTGATAGATGTACAATATCTAGCAGATTTAGGTCCTCGTTGATATTGCAGCAATATGTACGGTTGAAATTATTGGATAGGGACACCATTTTCATATTTACACTTGTATAATCTATAGCATAAGCGTATTCTTTTACTGATTATATTTTCACCTTTATCCATTTGAAAATTAAAATGTGGCAAATAAAACTTATAATTACTTTCTTTAGCCATACTTTATAAAATGGGTCACTCTATATTGACTATGGATTCAAATTTATGGTTGCTATAAATCAGAGTTGATTGATGTGCGTGTAATGGCCGTATCTCTTACCTCAAAATAATTGGGAAACTGCCTCCTTTAAATATTGCAAACGTTTCTTTTACGAAATTATTAAATGTATTTATAACATATTAATATTCATTAAACGTAATATGTGTGCATTTTATTTGACAGGAAAAATATTTGCGAAGGCATTTTCCCATTAAAAAAGATTTATTTACTTTTTATAGTGATAGAATAATACCCATTACTTTGGAATACTCGTCTATTATGGTTTTTTTTTTTCATAGACCGAAGTGCAGTTGAAAGTGGTGGAAAATATAAGCAACTGTGTAGTTTATCATTCGGCTTAGGAGCAAATTGGTCACTTTGTATTATTTTTCAAATGGTTAAATTAAATCAAAGAACTTTTAAGTTGTCTGGCGAAGAAGCTCCTCCAGCAAGAACAAGTCTCAATTGATTTGATTGGTTGAGAAACGCAATGTTTGCATAAATGAAATATAAATCAATGAAAAGTTTAAAGTTGAAAAATCAAGTAATATAATAGGAATTTTAGTAAAATTTTACGTGCAATAAATGGAAGTATTTTGTATTTTAAATACATACAGATTTGTAAGTATTTTGTATTTTAAATACATGATCAGCAAATATTTTTTATTTTAAATACCGCAAACCATGTATTTTGCCCAACACTGCTCATTGGCAAAATACAGTTAAGATCAAAACTTCAACAAAACGTCAAACAGGTATCGTAAAGTTGTTTTATTCCCCAAGAGTTCGCTTAAATCTATGCTTTGATAATCGCAGGTAACAATGACTAATGACTTCGGGAGAGCCCCACGAAAAAACTTCGTAGAAACTATAAGGCGTTTTCGTCTCTAAGAAACGTGTGACATTTCTTGCCTTTTGAATGTTAAAAAAGGGAATTTATTGTTCTTTAATAAGCGCAACCCTCTGATAAAATTAATTTATTTTTTAATAATTGATAAGGAAAATATTACACTTCTTTTATAAGGCAGATCGCCGTCAATCTGAATTGCATACATTTTTGAATTTGTTGCATGACACTAAAAGAGAAACAACGAAATGCAAACAGATACCATCTTAACACTCAACAAATAAAGAAAATTATATAAAAATCTGTTTCATTTATGTTCAATTAAAACTAAAAATTAATAATTAATAGAGTAAAACGTTTTGAAATTTCCTAATTTTTACACACATACATACTCGTATGTAAAAATTTTACCCATTTTATGCTTTTCTGTTGATGTAATAACTCTAAGTTATTAGTTAAAACAGGATATTAAAGGTACTATCCATGATATCATGGAACTGTCTATTGCATTAAGCGTTCTAGCGATCGTTTCTATTACTGCATTTAAAATGATGAAAATGATAATAATGACAATGCATTTTGCATACCGTTTTATATTGATGAATGCAATAACATTTGGTCTTTTGTCTATAGATCCAAATTGTGTGGCAGTTCGTATATTCTTTTGAATGTATACATACACACATATACACACCCTGAAGGAAACATGGGGACAAGTGTACCCAAGTCACCAGTTTTGTCGACTATTTTGGTGACTCATATGTAGACATGGTCAACGGAGTTGTCAACAAGTTTTTGTTTGATGAGCAGAGAAATTTCTGAGAGCACGCTTATGCCTCTTCATTTTTTAATTGCGTTTATTTGTTCTATAGTGAACCTTTAATCATTTATTTTAACTAAAACTGTAGGGATACATGTATATCAAAAATTGTTTACATGGACCCATTAGAACGACCTCTTCAGTAGTGGGTTTTCAATGATAAGTCCATCTTAAATTTCAGTAGAAAGAAGTATTGTGTAGAGTATGTCAATAATACTGGTGACAATGTCTACAGAGAAGCACTAGTTCTACGGTCGTCATATGGTCCCATTGGAACTAGTTCGTCACTAGTTCCAACGTCAGTAGTGGATTTTCAATGACAAGTGCATGTTAAATGTCAACAGAAAAAAGCATTGGCTGGGGTATAATTTGTCACTAGTACTGGTGACTTTGTCAATAGTGAATCACTAGTGAATCACTAGTGACATTTCCTTCAGGGCATGAACACATACGAGTATATGTGTGGTTGAACATGTATATGTACGTTTATTGGAATAGCAATGTGATTTAAAATGAAATAGTTTAGTTTTTTTTTCTGATTTGTTAAATATTACAAAAGAATAGCAAACTACAAGTATAAAGCAATTAAGATCCCATTCTCTTTTCCTTTTATTATTTTCTGACATCAATAACAACAAAATAAAACGTATTTTAAATTGTCAATAAAAGACTTCTTGGCTTGACCATGTAAGAAAAAAAGAATTGAGAAAAGCTAAAAAATTCAAATCGAATACATTTACGTATGTACATAAATATGTATGTACATATGTACCATATGTAATAGAACTTTTCTCCTTAAGCAAAAACTATAATAGTATAAATGAACATTGAACATTTTTTTGTGTATCTTTCCCCAGGAAATAATTTCCCGAAAAAAAAACTTGAAATAGAGTCCCGAAAGGACAAAGCTTTTTTAGGATTATATTATTTTTTGTAGTTTGATTTAATTTTTATTTTTGGAGCCTCTTAAGAAATAACACCCAAAACATTTTCAATGAAAGAAGAAACACTCTATTTAGAGGCTCAATTAAGTTTTAATTAAAATAAAAATCCCGAAGAATGTATGTAAGTTCCATCCACAATCTAGTTGCAAAACATAAGCAAATTTTCACATTTCCAAAATTACAATCGCTGCTACCTAGAATATATAATATATAATTTTTGTTTCTATTTTAAAAAGTTATAAAGTTTAAAGTTATAAATAGATGAGATCTTATACATTGCAGCAGTGATTTACTTCTGCACATATTCCTGACAGAAATGAAACCCGAAAATTTGTACATCAAATTTTAAAATTCAAACAAATGTCAAGGAAAATCGATAAAATTGTATTCATAAACGCATATTACTTTATGATAAACCTATTGTAAAAATCTATTGCTGTGTGTTTATTTGCAATATAAATATTGTTGCAAATAATATGTATGTAATAAAAGAAATTTATGAAAACTAATTTGAGTTCGAATATTTGTTGGTATTTGTAGATTTCAGGTAAGAAAAGCATAATTATATTCTAGATCAGCATCTAATATATAAAACAGAAGAAAAAAATCAATTTGATGATTGTTAAAAATTAAGTGCCTTAAATTTTTTAAAAGAATTTTTTAAAATTGATATTGTTAAATAACGTGAAAGATAAGAGATAGAGTCCGAATAGCAATAATTAAAGTTATTCAATACAAAAATCTTTTCTTCCTGAGAAACATATTAATTTTAAATGTTTGTAAAAAGTTTATTTAAGCTTATATAATCCTTTTAACATAAAAATAATATTTAATCAAATTAATCTATTAAACAAAACTTTGAAATTTTGTAAAAAAATAATTTTTGGAACCACTATTGTACAACATAGATTTCGCACTAAGTAAATGCAATTGTTTCAACCTCAAAATTTAATTAAAATGTTCACATACATACATATGTATGTACTTATATCTTTAGCTTATGTTTACTTTACAACAACTATTTATAATATATAATTAAACTGCCAGAGATAAGTTTTCTATTATATTATTCACTTGTTATAAAAATGTTTTGTTTGCAAAATGTGATCTCTTTTTTGACGATTTTTTGATGATTCCTAAGAATAATTTTGACTATTTTGTCTTAAAAGTTTGAGGATTTAACACTAATTTATCCGGCAGCTGTTATTGAAAAGCTCTAGAGCTTTATATATACATATGTACATAAATATGTAAATACAATATACATATAAATAATATAAATACACCCAGAAATATTAAAAAAAAAAATTGATTGAGCCGCTCTGGGTTTATTTAAGAACACTCGGGCAACTAAAAATAGTGAAAGAAAAAGGATATTCTACTTAGGTTAGGAGACAAAACAAAATTACAGTCTATGATAAGACTAATGAATTTATTTATTATAGTTTATTTGAAATGGGTGAAAATTTCTATAATACACAAATATAGTTCAACAATTTGTGGAATTTATTAAGCACAACAACTTTTTGTCGGAAGTTAAAACCATAAAATACATGCAAGATAATTGAATAATTGTCGCCCACTTTATTAACTATCCTAAACTTGAATTAAATAGGTACTATATTGTAAAAAATATAACATATACAACATATAAGTATTATTGATTACCTTATAAAAAACTGCACGTTCAAATTAAAATATTATCTGCATTCATTTTCTTTAAAGGATGCACAAAATTCACTATAAATATATTTTTACTCCTTTACATTTACATACTTCATTTTCACTTGCTATGGCACAGAAAACGCAATAATTTAGCATTACTTTGAATTTCTTTACTTCTAGAATAAAAAACACTGAAGAGAGACACGGCACACAAAAAACAACAACAACAAAGCCCAGCCGGCCGAAAAACTTTGGAGTAGCGGCAGCCGTTTTGCAATTTCACAACTTTTTCAATGCAGACTTTTTATTAAAAATATAATTAATTTCACTATAATTTAATGATTTACTTAAGAAATTATATTATTTTTTTCATATTTTCAATAACTATTATAGAGATATTATATACGCCAATATTAAATTTTATTCTATCGGCTGCCGCAATTCTTTGCATTCATTTAGAGATTCACTTTTCATTAAGACGCCGGCTGGCATTTGCTCGTATTTCATTATTTTATAACCCGAAAATGATTATATTATTATTTTATAATGAAATATTAATATTTAATTGAATTATTTAACAATAATTTGCAAATTATTAAGAATTGATAAAATTTTCACTTGTTCACTCAAAGAAATATAATAAGAAACTGAAAACTAAAGAGCAATGAAACAAAAACAAAAGCAGTGGGATAACAAACTGACTTATATTTTTTTTAATTTGTAACCCCAAAAGTATGCTGAGAACTTCAATGATATAAACACAGCATTACCAGTATGATGACTTTAATGTAACTTAATGTAATGGGGTTTTGGCCCAGGATGGCCCTTTGCATTGCGACCATTGTTGATCTGCTGTGCTTATGATGACTTTAACATCAAAGATGTGTTGCAATGGCTTCTCCCTTTTTAATCCTAAATAAAACTTTTTGTATCAAAAGTACTGGCAAATAATAGATGTAGAAAAAGTACTGAATTGCTCTAGAGTTATATATGATCATATGCACAAGCCATATATAGATATCAATAGATAAAAAAATATATATTTAAAAAATCCATAATGGACAATAAATAGTCCAAAAGATGATTAAAGTTAAAGCCGATCTTGGTAAATCGCTGTCAGTAGAAAAATGATGGAAGGATAAGAAAAATTTTATATATGAATTATACGGACGGCTAGAAGGCAATAAGATCTGAGATTTTAATCCTGCATTCATTATAGTTTATTAGAAAAGTTAAAGAAAGGAATCTGAAAAGTGCTGTACATAGTTAAATCAATTTGTATTAATTGGACATATAAATTTTCTCATCGGAAGTTTATAACAAAATAAAATGTTACAGAATGGAAATTAAACAAAAAAAATTAATATTAAAAATGTTTCTAATATAATGTCGTCCACTTTGTATATAAAAATATTAGAAACATGTTTTGGAAAGCAACAAATTTACCTGTTAGAAAGGTGCAAGTTCAGCATTCATTCTCTTTCAACAATAATTACAAAAAATTTCCCATAAACATATTTTTTAAAACATTTACATTTTCTTTATATTTAACATTAACTTTTACTTGCAATGGCACACAAAATGCAATAATTTACCACTACTTTGCATTTCTTTACTTGCTTTTCTTTGCTTTTTAGACTTAAAAAAACCCTAAAGACACAACACAAAAACACAACAACAACAACAAAGACCAGCCGGCCGAAAAAATTTGGAGTAGCGGCAACCGTTTTGCAATTTCACAACTTTTTCAATGCAGACTTTTTATTAAAAATATAATTAATTTCACTATAATTTAATGATTTACTTAAGAAATTATATCATTTTTTCATATTTTTAATTATATTCGCCGATAATAAATTTTATTCTATCGGCTGCCGCAATTCTTTGCACTCATTGAGAAATTCACTTTTCTTTAAGACGCCGGCTGGCATTTGCTCGTATTTCATTATTTTATAACCCGAAAATGATTATATTATTATTTTATAATGAAATATTAATATTTAATTGAATTATTTAACAATACATAATTTGCAAATTATTAAGAATTGAAAAAATTTTCACTTGTTGACTCCAAGAAATGTAATAAGAAACTAAAAACAAAAGAGTTTTTTTTTTTTTTTTTTTTTTTCACGCTAATATATGTTTATTGTATCTTCAAATAATTGAACTAACAATAAGTGTTCAAATCTTAAATATATAAATAATTATTAGGCCCAACCAGTGTCGGACATAAACTTAGTGATAATAATTAATAATACATAAAATTCATGTTACGCACAAAAAATATTTTCAAAGAATTTCATCTGGAGAGTTGCGTATTAATGCCGTAGTGTCCCTCTTTTTTAAGCGGATGTGTCCAGGAAAGTTCAAGATGTTACGAGCAAGGGGATTAGGATGGAACTCGAGTTTTGTTAAATATTTTCCAGCATATTTTGCAATTTCAGCGGTCACAAGTGGCATATTTAAATCACGATGTAAAATAGAATTTTTCAAGTACCATGGAGCCGTAGTTATTAACCTTAATATTTTGTTTTGCATTCGTTGGATTCTCTCTACATTGGAAGCTGAAGCAGTGCCCCATAGCTGAATTCCGTAACACCATATCGGCTTCAAAAGCGACTTGTATATTAAAAGTTTACAATCTAGACTGAGGGTAGAATTTCTACCAATCAGCCAATGTATCTGGGTTAATTTAAGCTTCATTTGTGTCAGCTTAGAGTCAATGTGGTGTTTCCATGTAAGCCATCGGTCGAGGTGAATACCAAGATATTTCACATGTGAATGTTGAGGAACAACTTGATTGTTGATTTGAATGGGGGAACAAGTATCTCTTCGTAGGGTAAATGTAACATGAACACACTTTTGTTCATTTACTTTTATTCTCCATAAGTTCAACCACAATTCCAACAGGTTAATATGTTGCTGAAGATAACGGGATGCCTCGTGAGGGTTTTCATGCATACTAAGGCAGGCTGTATCATCGGCAAATGTAGAGGTGAGGATATTACTGCTCAAAGGCATATCACAGGTATAAATCAAATACAAAACTGGCCCCAGTATACTCCCCTGAGGCACCCCAGATGAAATGGTTTCGGGCACACTCATGAAGTCTCCTTCCACGACAGTGAACTTCCGGGCAATAATGTAACTTTCCAAAAGATTTACAATGTTTATTGGTAGATATGTCTTCAATTTTAGAATTAGGCCTTCATGCCACACTTTATCAAATGCCTGAGAGACATCAATAAATAGGGAAGAACAATACTTTCTTTCTTCAAATGTTCTTCTTATGAAATGAACCAATCTATGACATTGTTCAATGGTGCTGTGCTGACTTCTAAAACCAAATTGATGGTCCGGTATGCATCCATTATCAGCTAGAATTGGGGACAATTTTGTCATGAGAAGTTTTTCAAAGAGCTTCGAAATTGTTGACAGCAAACTTATTGGCCTATATGACTCAGCCTTGGTAAGATCTTTACCCGCCTTTGGAATCATTTTGACCATGGCAAGTTTCCAGCTGTGTGGGTAATACTCCAGTCGTAAAATGCCATTAAAAATAAATAACAGGATTCTAATAGCAATACGAGGCAACTGCATCAGCATCTTGTTACTAATTCCATCAATACCCGGGGCCTTCTTTGGATTGGTTTCAGCAATTAGTTTTTGTACATCAAGCATCTTAAACTTTATAGGTCGAGGGGGTAGAGCAACTACGCTCGGCAAATCAACAGCACCAGTACATGTGTTTGGGGTAAATACGTCTTTTAAATGACCAGCTAATATGTTACCTTTTTCAGTATTAGTTCTTGCCCAACCTCCGGTAGAAGTGCGCAGGGGTGGTTTAGACTCAACGGGTGTTTTAAGCTTTTTAGCAGCGCGCCACAAGGAGTAATTAGATGCTGCAGTGACATCGAGACCTTCCAGGTAGTTCTTAAGAGAAGCAGATTTTTCAGCTGAAAGCAACTCTTGGAGTCGTTTAGTGCATTCTCTAAGTCTGATTTTATGTTGGGGCGATCTGTGCTGTTGCCATTCCCTTCTAGCTCTTCTTTTTTCACATACGAGACGTTCAATATCCGCAGAATAAATTCTATTAAACCCAGTCTGCGGATGGGAGGTAGTGGCATGTTTAGCAGCCTGTTTAATATTCTCGGTAAGATTGGCAATGTTAAGTTCAATATCATCGGGAGTTCTAAGCCTGATGTTTTCCGTACAATGACTACTGAGATATTTTTTGAACCCCAGCCAGTTAACACGATGTATCATCTTCACATATGGGTCAGGTAAGTCACTTCTTAGTGGGCTACAAATTGTAACGATCGTGGGAGAGTGATCGGAGGAGAGATCATGTGAAGCTTCAACATGAATTAAATCCCTAGGGATATTTTTCATGACCCCAAAATCTATAACATCCGGAATTTTTTGTATGTCAGTAGGCCAGTAAGTGGGCTCCCCACTAGAAATGACATCCAAATCCATTTTTGAAATTGTGTTGAACAATGCTCGACCTCTAGGAGTAATAAGACGCGACCCCCAGAACGTATGCTTTGCATTGTAGTCTCCAGCTGCTACGAAACAAGGGCCAAGAGTTTTGTAAAAATCCTCGTATTGATCTTCACTGATTGAAAATCTGGGAGGGGAGTAAACTGATGAAAGCACAAGATTTGAACAAAAATTTTCGATGCAAATATTTGTTGCTTGTAGATGGTCTTCACAAGTGTTCTCAAGAATATAGTGCTTGAGTCTTGACTTTATTAGAATTGCTGATCCTCCACATGCTCTTCCTCTCGGGTCCTTTGTATCATATAAGGTGTAGCCACTCATTTTAAAAAGGCTTCTCGAAGTCAAATGAGTCTCAGATACCAACATTACATCAATATTCTTCACCGTGAGGAAGTGCTCTAGTTCGTTTCTATGTTGGCGAATGCCGTTAGCGTTCCAGAAACATAACTTTAACGTGTTCATGGCTTGTTAACTAATGCTAGAAGCAGAGTGTTCTGCATTCGCAGCATTTCTTGCATCATGCTAGTCATATTTGTCGTAAAGTTGCTTATAGTTTGCACCAGATTATCAATAGTAGCTTCAAGGCGATTGAAATTAAAGCTTGCATTTGCGTTTGTTGTATTGTTTGGTGGTGACACTTTTTGAACGGGAATAGAGTTGATCTTCACAGCGTCAGCATACGATACATGTGAAGTGATTGGTTGGGCCATTAGGGGATGAGTAGCGGAGTACGTATTTCCTGCTTGAGCTGGAGTTACTTTAGGCTTTTGGGTCATAGCTTGTTTCACAAAAGAGAATACAGGACATCCTCTGTAGTTAGCAGTGTGATTACCTCCACAATTACTGCACTTTTTTTCCTTCTGGTCCTTCGACTTATTGCAAATAGCAGTGTTGTGTAATTCACCGCACACAACACAAACAGACGGTAATTTGCAATAAGTTTTCGTATGGCCATATTCTTGACAATTATGGCACTGTACGGGTCCTGAGCGCTTGTGTGGTTCTTCGACTGTAATTTTCCGGTATAACAGATATTTTAAATTATAAATTGGATGGGTCTCATTTTTCTTCAATTTTATATCATTCGGCTCCAATTCAACGCGAAATAAGGGTTGGGGGATCTTCTCCCTGTTTATTATGTTAGAGACATTCTTTACCTTAAATCCCTGGAGGGTGAGAGCATCTTTAATTTCCTCAGGAACTACATAAGAATCTATGCCTTTCAATACGATCTGTAGGCCTTTAGCACTCTTAAGCTGGAATGTGTAGAAACTTGTTTTATTTTTTTCGAATTCGTTAACCATTTTGCGGAAGTCTTTTTCATCATATATTTGAACAAAAGAGTGATGAAATAAAAACAAAGGTAGTGGGATAAAAGTTTTTTTCTTTTATAACCCTGAAAGTAGGCTTAGAGTTTTCTTATTATAAATAGTATTAACAGCATAATAAACAATGTGATACACCCTCTGATTTCTCCCTTATATTAGGGGATTTTTTTACTGTTAAAAGTTCATATTTTTTTTATGACAACTGCATTATATGGAATTTTTCCATTTGCTTTATTTGCGCTAAAAACAAATGTTTGGCCAATGGAAAATATAGGCCTTCGGCTTAATCTCACCAGTTCCATTTATTTTTTAATTGATGATGAAAGTATCCACTGAACAATTTCTGTCTGCTGTCAGTCAATCTTCCCTAGCTTTCTTGCAGAGTTCAGATTTCGCACCAAATTCTGCGGCAGAAACACATATCGTGTGTTGAGCGTCGAAAAAAGCTTGATACACAAACACAAAATTTTATCGCAGAAGTAAATGTTTTTATTAACTGCTTTTGGTTTAAGTTGTGCGGCCATTGAAAAATTGATTTTGCCCTAAAATTGTTGTACCACTTTTAACGATTATAGGACTTTATTATTTCATTTTAAAGAAAATTATATTACTTTTTCCGCACGATATCTTAAAGATATGCAGAGCTTTTTCGAACAACAAACACCCATGTCTTGTCAATCGTTCATGTGATTTTCAATACATTTTCTGAAAATTCGTAAAAACTATTCCAATATTTTTTTGGAGCTCCAGTTATATAAATGAATTTCCAAACACATGCCGCAATAAATAAACCAAATAATGCATGATAGAGTTGAACTAACTCATTAGCAATTCCCAATCAGTGTATTATAGGGTGAATATATGTATGGGTAAATTCTTATCTCTTTTAAAACTATTGAAGCAAAAATGTTTCGATATATTTCCAAGGACATGTCAAATTAAGATTGTGATTTAATTTTCGAAACAATTCCCTCCAAAATTTCAAAAATAAAGAAGTCCCTTGTATTCCATTTAATATGTGAATGCTTTTTCCGTCCATATATGTATGCGTGTTGGTGTGTAGATATTGGAATTTTATCTAAGGCCATTTTGTAACATATAAGCCATACATGTATATGTACACATGAGTATAATAATTAATAGGATTAAAATCATCAGCATGTAAACATATTCAATTTCTTTAATTAGAAAACTTTTCAGCTACAAATTTTCAATTTTATCTATTTTCTATTCACACAAAATCGATTTTAGTCCTCCCAAAGAACATAACGAAATTCAAATTTATCCATAGACATTTGCCTTGACTAATTGCTACAAAATCTTATAATGTGTAAATAATGCAAACAAATAACATATTAAATAAATTATCTTCTCTAAAACCTTCCCTCTCCTCCGATTTAAATTTTGTAAATTCACAAACAATGACAGATATACGAGTATAGGCGGACAGATAAGCCTCTCAAACGGTAGTGTTTTTAATCAGTTGATATAATCATATCCCGCACATAAATGTAAAGACCAACAATATCAACTATAAGACTAACAAGTTGGTTTAAAAAACAACAACAGGAAAATTATGTAGTAAATTTACACACCCCACTCCTTTATTTACCCAAAAGGGATAAAGGGTTGAAACATATTTACTGCTTTAAGCTACAAATTACTGGCAAACGCACAAACACATCATACGGCAATATTCATAAAAGGATAAACAATTTAAAAAGGGCTTAAACTGCTAAATGAATTTATGAAAAAAACCTAATTTGAACTTTTGTACATTTATTTAAAGCATTATGTGTTCACTAGAGATGACCTGGTGTCACGATCTTGACTCATATCTATTCACGCTAATGAGAATTAAACGAATTGGTTTATACACACATAATATTATTGCTTAAATTTGGCATTAAATCGTTTTATACTAACAATACAAGTACGGAAAGATTTTTCAAGGACTAATTATAATTAAATATTATATCCCCGTGTATTTCTGATAGAAGAAGTCCTTTTCTTTGCTTAGTATTGTAGAAGTTAGAGACTAGTTGCTACCATTTATATGATTTTCAAAACGACCCACTGTACTCAGTAAATTTTCCAGCTTTCACTGTTAGACAACGATGTTAAATTGTGGAAGTTTATGTTGACATCCCTGATAAATTAAATTCTTGATATTAAAGTATATTTCAAGGCTGCAAAAAAGACCAAAGTCTAATAAACTTGGCAACTTTCTTTGAATTCTCCTTTAAGTTTTCTTCAGTCACTGGTGTATTTAGTTCAGAGAAGGAAAGAGGATCCTTAATTATTGTTGCTTTTATGAAATAAAATGTACTTTATAAATCCATTCGGTACCATTTTTTCAATCATCAATAACAGGAATTTAATAACGTTTATTTAAGTCTAGTACGGAGCTCTATCTGAATTTTAAGTTTCAATAAGAACTGTGCAAGAAATAACTACGAAAATTCAAGTTTGTAAGCTTCCCAAGCAATTTTCTGTCTGCTGGTGCGCCATTTAAAAAAGGGAATGTATTATATTTATTGCAATGCACAGGGACTTATAAGTATTATTTTTTGACTAACGGATATCTTACGCTTTATACGGCATATACGAAATACTTGGGACAAAAAAACCATTTAAAATAAAAAACTTTTAAATATTTTCATAAATAATAGTGCAAAAAATGTAATATGATGTATCTATTACATATTTCATAATTAAAACACACCTGCTTCCATTAAAAAACAATAGAATAAAATCAATATGTACCAAAAATTTAGTCGATAGTTCAGACGCATCGCTTAAGACAGATGGATGTGGTACACTTGTCTTGCTTTAGATAGTTTAAAATTTGCATGTATGTTCTTAAGGAACCCTCTTGGCCCTCAGAAATATTTTGCTATTGTTTATCAATTTTACAGGTGTATAATAAGGACACTGTAATCTAGTTCCTCAGATGAATTTTACAGTTTTATAGATATGAGAGAAAAATTATATTAACTTTTTGATAGTAAAAAGTAATTATCATTTAAATTTACACTCACTTGAAATTTCAACAAAGAATTTAATAAAAGTGAAATTTTAATATCAACTACTAGAACTACGTTACAATTACTTGTTTAAGCAATTGCTAAAACAATAATTTTTTTTAGTAATTTAAAATCATAAATTGTCTGTTATTTTGAAATTTAGGCAACAATAGGTCGTTTGTTTCTATCAAGTTGGAATCTGTAGTAACTTGTAGTCTATTTCCTTTTAAATATGTATTGCAAAGAGAACATACCCTATACATTGGCTGAAGAGTATGGAATAGTCAGAGCTCCAGCTACAACTCTCATATGTCTAGGATCATGAATTTGCCTAGAGTGGTCAATCAACTTGATACTTTTGGCATATATAACTATTAAACACAATATAAATGCAACCAAACTTTAAAAGATATAAAATAATTTAAAAGCATGCAATATTGATACATTTTAATTGTACCCCATATATCGGGGTGAAAGGGCAAGTCATACCAAATTATAATTGCACCATGATTTCCATCCCTGATTTAGTTTAATTCTTTTATTCCTGGTGTTAAGGTGTGTCTAATAGGAAAAATTAATTAAATATTGTTAAAAGTGCTTGTAGTGTTTTAAAAAAGTGTTTTTAATAAATTAATATGCATTTGAAAGTAATAATTAATAAAATTGTATTGGAAAACTTTACGAGGTTAAAGAAAAAAAGTCCAGCATTTTTATGAGGTCTTTGGCAAAAAGACGACATGGGAAAAATTGAAAATGGCTGACCTGACGAAAAAATTTCAATGTCAAGGTAAAGTAATAAATTTTCTTTTCTATTTTTACTTGTTTTAATTGAAATTTTTACATATGTATGTACATGTGGATGAAAATATCTTTTGTTAATCAACGTGGCGTTACGTGAGCTTTTCGCCTCCGTCAGCCCTTCTGAAAACTAAAAACATTTAATTTGCCAATATTTATTGAAGAAAGAAAATAGACACTCCCGGCTTTAGCTGCCGCTTGGTTCGATTTGACGAAATTTTCTTTTCTATAGCGGATGTACGGATGTATGGCACATTTCATTAGTTTGCTGACATTCAATGTTTGAAATGGTTAAGATATTAAGTTTGCAGTGCTTGGGATGACGACTTAATCAGAAAAGAAACTCACCGCGATCTATAGACTTTAAGACGCATGTACATACATATGTATGTACATACTGCAAATTCGATTGAATTCAAGTGAATTTAATACTAAGTGATCAATGCAATATGATCTTTGTATTTCAATAACTTTTTACCAGGAAGCTTCTAGAGCCATTCACATGAATGTACAAACATGAGTATATACTTACATATGTATGTACATAAGTACATACATATGTATGCACATATACATATATATAAAATCACAGACTTCGAGTTATCGATGAAGAAGTATTCCTTCATACCAAAAACTTTCGTTGTGGAAGCCAACACTTTCAAATGGCGTTTTGCCAAAATCGATATTTTTTGCTGAGATACGTCTATGTTGCATTAAAGTAACGATACGTAGTATGTATATAGAAAAAATAGATTCTTATGACAGACAATTTTAATTATTACTTATATGGAACTGAGTATGTGCACTTGAGTATGTGCTCCGTGGTAGAGGAAAGTGTTCCACTATTATTAACATAACTTTTTCCCATCGGTCCCAATTCCAATACTTTCTATAAAATTGATATTTTACTCAATTTAATTTAAAAATCATTAATCTAACTATTATGGGCTTGTGTCTGTTACTTTCGTAATGGAACCAATTAGAATTTTTCTCAGAGCATTTGATATTTTACCAAACCAATAAGAACTAAACTTTCGCACACATAATCATGGTATTAAAAAGACATACCAACGTGAATGTATGAGATGTAGAATGAGTCACGCGATGTCCTATCATGGTGGATGTCCAACACTAGTCTAGCATTATATTTGTAGGTCGGACAGTGTCTATAAAATAAGGTATTTAGTAGCATCTATATTCTGATGTACACTGAGGGGTTTATGGAAAACTTTTGGAATTTTAAGTTGTTTTAAAAGTATCTTTTTTATGTACATACATACGTACTTATACAATATACCAATGTATGTCCGTAATATACAAACGTGTCGACATGATACACAGAAAAGTAATAGTTTTTAACTATAATACTCGTATGTAAGTGTTATAATAAATTTTTTCAAGTTTGGAAATAGAAGCTAATGTTACTCACTTATCGTACATTAAAAAATTGCCAGTAAAAATCCTAGTTAATCGCAATTAATAGTTGAAATAATATATTCTAAATATGACTTTTGATTAATTTCTAAACACTTCAGTTCACTTAAAAGAAAACCCGTTTTAGCGGAAAACCTTTTATGTGAAACACTTCATTTACAACGGCAAAATGACAAAGCTCTGTATTCATAAAAAGTGTAAAATTGATGATATTAATTCGACAAAATTTTATCGCTCAAATAGCCAACCCCTCGAATTGATGCATAATTGCGCGCATTTTACAGCAGTTTGAGTTATTGCTCGCAAAACATCTGGTTCCAAATTGGCGATTTCCTCATCAATGTTATCTTTCAAGACTGGCAAATTGCGTGATCTGTTGTGCTACACGCGAGATTTTAATAAGCTCTAAAGACAGATAATTTGAAATACAAATTATTGGGTCAAAATCCCCATTGCCTCCCAAGCTGTAGGAGTGGTCGTGTTGAACGTTACGCTGGTCCTATCGGCGTCTTTAAAAACTAAGTGCCATTCACTTTTTCACTGCATGTGCCGCACTTTAAAAGGATTCAATGACTCTTCATGCATTTCATGTAGATTCACTGTGCCCAAGAATCGAAAATTCTGTTTATTAATATAACGACTTAAGTTAAAATGGGCTTCGTCGCTCATTCTGATGACCAACTGTGTGCTGATTATAAAATGAACGCTGCTTAGCAGAAAGAAATAATATTAGATGTATATATTTGCTTTGAATTTATAAAGGCGAATTCATAACAACACAGCCACCTAATAATCTTTTTTTATTTTTTCCTTTATAGAGAAAGTAAATATTTTGCTTATCGCTTTACCTGTTGTTTGGTTATATTTTTGATTAATTATGGCTACAACAAGATTTTTGCCGCGCCACACATAGAATTTCTATTTCAGTTTATAACTTAATAATCAATATAATAATAATAAGAAATAAGAAACTAAAATTTTTAAATACAAATGTATTTCTCTCAGTGTACCCATTATCGTTAAGACTCTCGTAACATGAACTCAAGTGTTAATCCATTATGAGAAAATTAAAATAACCTAATGAATGTATGTATGTATAAATGAATGAAGAATATATGCCTATTATAAATGAAACTACAAATAGGTTTAGGAAAGACAGATACACACACACACACACGCTTACATCATTTACAAAACAATTTAATTTGTTAAACAAAAAGCAGCAAAAGAGTGTTAATGCAAAGTCTCCGAGAATATACATTTGAAGTTGTTAAAAGGTTTCTTAAGTGAAATGTTTAATGGACTAGAGCTTTTTCTGGGAAAACGATTATTTTTAAAATGTGGCTAAATCCCACAGGGTGAAATAGTACAAAGAATGAAAGGAAAGTATGTATGTACGTATTTCAATAAATAGAACCAATTCAAATTTTAAACGGATTATTTCATTAAACTAACAATGATGGAAGCTCGTAAGGTTAAAAGAGCCGGAAATTATAACAAAAGGACTAATAATGATAATCAGAATAATGAAAATAATAATGTTAATTAAATTTGTATAAAAACAATAGCAATGAAAATTATAATAATAATATAAACTATATCTTATTTTAACTAATCCAGCAAAAGCATACAATCTCCTTTTTGTTCCAAATCTTAAAAGCTTCTTTAACGATTTTATTTGTTTTTCATAACAATTTCCTTTAAAATCGACAGGATGATTTATCAAAAAGAAAAGAAAAACAGATATCGATCAAGACGTCCATTTTAACTACAATTTAACCTTTAATATTTCATAATACGAGTAACAGCAAATGAATGGACTTAAAAATTTTAATATTACCAATTGACCGGACCCAAACGTGAAATAAACTGTTCACCGAACTCTGTGCTGGGATGCAAGAAATTTTGTGTAAAAAAGGAACGGGCAGATGTTGTAAAAAATAATCTTTTATAATTTTGAACGCTACTGCTATTTTTAATTCCAAATACTTTTTTATGTCTCATTACATCAACGAATCATAAAAAAATTTTTAGTTCTTAACTTTTCCTTAATCAGATAATTAAAAGGCAGCCTAAGGTATACAACGTGACATTTTGCAAATTCTTTCTTTAATACTTGTGTACCACCTTCCTTATTTTTAATGTTTTTTTTTTCAAGTTCAATCGTTAAGTGTTGAAATTGTGATAAAATTTGTTTTTCTTGTTTTATGAAAATTCCTTTAACTACGTATTCAAGACTTCATTCAGCATCATTTATTTTTCTAATCTTTAATGTATAAACATCATTTTAAAATATCATCTATCAATATGTTTTCTCGATTATAATTTTTTTTTATTTTTTTTTTTTTCATTTTAAATATAATTTCCAAACTCGGGATGAAAGTGTCTATGTGTATGTATATACTCAAGCCACATTCACACACACACTCACATCCATACATACGTTTGTGTAATATCCTGAGAAAAGCAAAACTGCTACAAAAACTATAAAGATATAAAAAAAAAATTGCATGGCATATCCTTCCACTCGCTCACATTGATGCGAATATACTTAAATATAGCGTTGCAAAGAAATGTAATATAAAAACCTAAACCTAAACTAAAAATGAAGATGATAAAACTGCTGCCATTTGATGCAGCAGTTTTTCGTTTCTTTTTTATTTAGTTGGTTTTGGTATTCGGCAGGAGTATCACTCAATGGTAGAATAACATTATTGCATGATTTATTGGTGCAGATATGCTTAGTTTAGCAATGAATGTATGAACCAACCAGTCAACATCATCACATAAGCAGCCTCAATGCAACCGATAAAAAGTGCCACGAAAGAAAGCAATAACAAAAAAAAAAAAAAAAAAAAAAAAAAACAAAAAACAAAAAACAAACTCATAATCATACCGTCATACGTTGCAACTTATTTTAATGTTATGGCATCTTGGGGGTGTGATTTAGAGTTCATTGCGATATTGCTGAAAATTAAAATTATGGTTTGGAGAATTTTTAATGGAAAATATTCAATGTGTCTGATTTCCTGATTCAGATTTTTATGAAATCATCTTAGGCAATTCCAATTTTTTCAGTTTCTATTCATTTTTTTAGATGAAGTTTTCGATGTAAATAGTATCTAAAAAGATCAAAGTTAACATAATACGAATAAAGTTTTAAAAACGTTAGTTTTAACTAAAGGCAATATTACCGGTAGGTCCAATAGCTTTTTAAATAATTTTGACACTGATAAACTTTCTATCTGAAATATTGACTCCCAGTCTGTTTCATATATTCTGGGAAATACTTCAACACAATCGGTCATCGAATTCCGATAAATAAAATCACCGCATCTGGGAATCGGAAAACCCCCATGTGAAACGAAACCGCAGAGTGTGACAATTTGATGTAAATTTAGGAGTGGTTTCTCAGAGTTTTCTTCTCTAATTCGTGCATTTGATCAAATTTTAGTTTGATATTTGGCCTCCTCTTGTTAAGACGTTTGAAGTAGTTTTTAATAAAAAAAGTTTGTTAAATGTTGTGAAAATTGGTCCAAGTGTTTTAAAAAAGTGTTTCTAATTAAAAATTTATAATTACTGGTGTATTTAAAAAAGATAATTCTTAAAAATGTGTTGCAGAATATTAGAGTATGACGCAATAGAAACAATTCAATATAAAGGTAAATAGTACAGGCATATATTTCCTAATTTTTTTTTATGTTGAATTTACCATTCGAAATTATTTATTAAGGAGTCAAAATGAACAACGTGGCTGCCACTGAGCCCGATCTGACTAAATTTTCTTTGCTACATGTGCCTCAATTGTTAGTTTCATTGGTTTGTAAACTTTCGCTGATACAATTCGTCCAGTATTGATTTTGAAGTGAATTTTTTATCATAAATGGTGGCCGTCCTGATCCGGAGCTTATCTTTTAACAAACAATATTTGACCTGCGTTCGTATTTTCACAATTATAATCGTTATTCTGTGGGTGTTCCATTGATTGGTTACATAGAATACAGAGTAGTTTTGACATTTTCCCTATGTAATGCAATGTTGGGTTATGGGGTGCAGCCTTAGGACATCTGAAAGTTAAATCGACCATGTTTTTCTATACATTTGGATTAGCTTTGGTCTACTACTAGTCATTTTTGCAGTCTACTTTACATATGTTTATTAACTATATGACAGATTATGTAAAATCATACATACATACATCCATACATATGTACAGTGCGCTAAAAAAGTTTAGGCACAGCACAACTTTCAAAGTTTATTAGTAAAAAACTTTGCTTATATGTACCTAAAAAATATTAATATAATATTTAAGGCTGTATATTTTAGAAAAGATTAACCTAAAATATATTTCACCTATCATTATATATTTAAATATAATTACATCTAATATCTTTAAATGAGCAATTTAATATGATCAATGATATTCAACATCTATGTAGGTGTGGTTTTCGAGCATGAAATGCTGATGAAGCTTGATCCCGTTCACAGTAATATCCGTTTTCTACGGGTTTTTACTCATTTCATTTATTTCAGTATCTGTGTTTAATAATATTTCAGCTGCTCCTTGATATGGATATCAAACTCAAGGGTTTTTTTTAAAGAGAAATCCTAAATAGGCGGATCATTACCTTTTATGCAACAAATGAAAGAAATTTCTGAATCAAAATAAAATGGAATTACTCTAAACACAATGGCGGACGCATGTTTTCTACAAAAGCAACAAAAAAGTCACTGATCTCAGAAATTTCATTGTATATATAAAGAAAGTTTTGCCATTTGTAAAACATAATAATCGCAAACCAGCCACAAGAATAATAAGCTTCCTTCCTTAAACTGTACCTGTTTCTATGTACATACATATAAATTAATTGAAAATTGATGGATGTGGCTCAAGTTCGAGTCCTGAATTTATCAAGTCATGGTTAACAAATTTTTATTTATTTTTAATCAAATTTAATTTACTTTTTAGAACATATATTATTCTCATTAAGGTATACTGAGAACGGAACAGCACAGTTTTCGAGGGTTGCTGTTTTTTTAGCACTTTTTTGGTGGCTAGTACGATATGGTTTTAGCGACCGATGAAATATCGGCATATAAACAGCTAAAGTGCCAACAAACAAATCATTAATATGCCATGCCCTTCATGGCCTCGTAGAAGGCTAAAGGAAACCTTTTCTACATTTTGTGATCTTTTACTCAAACAACAAAAATAAACTGAATATTTTCATTTATCATTAATAATCACATTTTCCATTTTAACAATATAAACATTTTAAATTATCCTTTTTAATATTCATATCTCAATTCCTGGAAAAAGTGTGAAAATTTATTCATCTTAGCATCTTAATCAAAAGCTCCTAAAAGAAACCTGCAAACGAATTTTTAAAAATTTAGAATATATCACTCCTTTGATTCAACATAGTCCAATCTGCCAAAAAAAAATTTTTAATTTTTGAAATGCGATTATAGTTTTTTTAAAAGTGTTGTCGATGTATATCTTCTGTTTATTTATCTTCAGCTATAATTTTAATTTTTTTCTACACAAAAATTGAATATTTAGGAACACTTTCCTCAGCAGCTTCCAAACTATTGTTATGGATTTGACGATGTTTCATTTAAGGAGCAATATAACTTTTTCATGAGTGTGTGTATCCTAATTTTATAATATAAAATTAATATTATTAATTAAGATTCTAGTTTTCTGCAAGTATTACAGATATCGGCTCAGTGAATTGATATAAAAAAGGAACTGCTTCCAATGACTAGCCTACGTAAAATGAATATTGAAATGAAATGAATTTTCAGTATTCTTGACTATATCCGGAGTCTTATGACTTTTTAGGTGCTTTACATTATGTTTTTTTTTAATTTTTATTCGTTTACAAGAAAATATCCCATAAATATAATCAAATCAAAATCAGTGTTATTTCAAGCTACAATTTCCTGTTAATTTTACTTATTTTGACTTTTGAAATCATAATCAAAATATTTTTTAACATCAAGACGAATGGCGGAAGCAAAGATTTACATTGAATATAATATACATATACTTGCATACATATGATTCCATTTTTATCTAGAATATACAGTCAGATATGCTCGTCAATTCTGACATAGATATATGTATGTATGCATGTACATATATCGAGAGCTTATATTCAAAAGCTTCTATCTTGAAAAACGTAGTTTTTCAGGGGAGCAAAAAAACCGTTTATTTTCGTTATTTCGAAGAAAATGAAAATTGTATATTCTAAGATATTTATTTAAACTGACTAATTTAATTACTTGACAAGCAATTTGTTTATATTTGCATCACCGGCCATTTTATGGAAGATAGAGGATTTTCTTATTTGAAAATACTTAACGTGTATAAAAAGATAGCGGGTTTTGCATAGTAAAATAAAATATTTATTAATGAATTCAAAGTTCTTATTGATATACATATTTATATATTAGTAAAATAACCACCAAATCCAAAAATCTTAATAATATAAGCAAGTAGTTATACATATTTTTACATTAAGGATATAACTTTTTTTAGAATATCAAAACAAAAAATAGCTCAAATATGAAATTTCATTATTATTTAGAGATGGTAAGAGATTTTTTCGCAATATATTATAATGGAATAAAAATTAAAGTGATAAAAAGTTCGAATATTGATTGATAATTTATGTTCTAAGTTTTTCAATCAATTTTCAAATTATTATAGAAATAATGGTATTCTTGTGGAATCACAGTTTTCAAGTCTTGTAAATTTTTCCATTTGTTTGAAGATATTGCAAGTGGAGCAGAATATAAAGGTTTTGGTTCTATATGGAAAGAGTATGGTTTAATGCGACTAGGTAGATTAACATGGTTTTGATCAAAGTTTACTTTATATTTAACACTGCCATTTGGAAGATATAACAGGGATCTTAAATAAGTCAGATACTGTATGATGATTTCTAACACGACCTGGTCTTATAGATGAAAAACGTAGAATCTTATCATCTTTATAGTTTTTAAAAAAATCATAATTTAAATATACAGCATCAAATGGCTTTTTAATAACTTTATTTTTGACTTCAACAGTTTTTCTGGCCTCTTTAGTAACTCGAATGTAATCATGTGGCAAGTAAATTGATTGATTTTTCAATCTGATCTCATTTTTTGCATGGGCACTATCACACTCCATTTGTGTATGACCTTTTTCCAAAAATTTTTGTTCAACGACTTTTTGATATTTAACTGCGAAATTTGATAAGGCGTTTGACAAATAATGGTTATTTCTTTGTCTACTATTTATTTAAATTAATAGAATTAAAATTGCAAGTAGTTTCCTGGAAAAAATAGTAAATTCATTGGAGAGATAGAGGGTTTTGTTTTCAAAAAAAAAGTACGTGTGTAAGATAGAGAAAAAAACAAATGACAATAAAATGTCAAATTTAATTTTTTTTAATTCCTGATTGGTACCATAGATGAGTCTGGTTTTACAGAATATTTTACCATCAAAAAGCCATTTTCGTAAAAATTGAAGATAGAGGGTTTTGAATATAAGCTCTCGATATATTCCTTTTTTCAACCCGTCATACATATTAACAGAGTATAAATACTTTGCAACACTTTTTTATGATGCAAGTGTCGCTTAGTTAAAATTAGCCTTATTACGATCATCATGTGCATGTTATTGTTGCAAATAATTTCGGAAAAAAATAATAAACTCGATAGAATGAAGATGATACTCACTCCTACGTTTGAAAATGAAGATAAATTCTTCAAATGCTGCATTTCATTTTGGCTGCATACGCAGTGAATATGAAATCGTAGTCACAGCTAAAAAGCACATGATTGTAATAAAAAAAATTTGAAAAGCTGACGCCTTAGGCAATCAGTATATGAAGTATGTGTGTAAATGTGTGCAAGGAATTGGCAAAGAAAAAGAACTTTGGTGAAATCATGTGAACATAAGGCAACATGATGATAACAGGACATGAGGATAATCGTTAAATTCTTTCATGGGTGTTTTTCTTCATACCATGAGGGATTAAAATATCTCTTTGCATTCGCTCAATATGTCTTAGAAAAGATAAAATATATAAATAATATAGAAAATGTTCGTGTTCGCATATATTTCTCTGCGACTTTACAAAATGACGCACCATGTTTAAAATAAAATTTTTAAGGCAGTTATGAAGCGTAGTGTTCATATTTAAATGAAAAATTAAATTTATTTCTAATCGACTTCAAAAAATGAGGAGGTTATCAATACTCTTTTTACTGTTTTTTAATGTTTAAACACTTTAAGTTTATCATTTGTGAAACGATTTTCGAAAAGGTTTGCCTACGGGTCGGCGACAACCTTTTTTTCGAAAATCGGACGGACAATTTGGCCTCCTAAAATATAGATTATCGCACAACTTCCCCATTTATGGACTGATTGTGAAAAAAACTATTTGAAAGTGTAGCTTGCAGTTTACTTTCACAGAAATTTAAACGGAAATCGGAGGGACATAGTAGCCACCAGAAATAATCATTATAACATAACCCCGCCATTTACGGGACTATTTTCAAAAATTTTATTTAAGAAGGTATATCAATCTTTCGTGGGAATAAAATATAAACTAGAAATGGATTATATAGGGTTGTAAATTAACTCATTGCTGCTTCGGTTTTGTAATCTGTTTGATTGGCCCTTTGTATCGCTTGTAGTGGATCAAATAAACAGGTTAAATATTGCATATGACTGCTTGTTGACGCTTGACGTTTAGCCGCAAACGTACAAATAAAAACGTCAATCGACATTTCAATTGCGACATCTCAGCATTGGTTTGTAAGCATGTCTTCATTAGATGATGATTTATTTTTAAAATTTATTTTTATACGCTCCTACCAATATTTCATATTATTTTATTTTCTTTTCGCGATTACCATCTGTTTCCTGCTTTACGTAAAATGAATCTTCTTTGATTCGCATATTTGTAAATCATAATTGGAGAATAAGAAATAATTACTTGTCATATGAAAAAATTAAAATGATTTGATTTTCACAAATCACTGCCAACAACGCGTACGTGTAGCCGAAGAAGAGCGCCTACACGCATGCAGTTGAGACCGTTGACGTGTTTAGTTGACCGTTTCCAGCAGCATTAAAATGTGTCTGGGCCTTGTATGTTTGTCTATCTGAGGGTCATATAAATTTTTTCCCACTTGATGTTAATTTTAAGAAACAACAATTGAATTTACGGCACATATATTTTATACATACATATGTAAATACATTTTTCATTATTAAATTTTTCATCATAGTCTCCTTCCAGTTCTATACACTTTGTCCAACGTTTCTCCAGTTTTTTATCCCGTCCAAAAAATAAGATTTGTCGAGGTCATCAAAATAGGTATTTTGTTTGTGAAACGATTTTATCGTTGGAGTCAAATTTTTTTCGTAGAGCCATTTCTTCAGGTTTGTAATCAAGAAATTGTCACTCGGGGATAAATCCGGAGAATATGGCGGACTAGGAAGCAATTCGTAGCCTAATTCATGGAATTTTGTCATGGAAACTGCACGTGTGTGCACCCCTGTATTGTCCCGGTGGAAAAGAACTATTTTAAACCGACTTAATAAATTGGGATAATATTCGCCATTAATTGTTTTACTACTTTGATGGTAGTCAATATGGATTATACCGCATGCATTGCCATGACTTTATTGGCTGACTAATCCACCGATCTTGTGGAAAGCTTTTTCAAATCTAAGTAATGATTCAAAATTGAAACCTCTGAGCCTTGTGATATGCCTATGGCTTCAACAATCTGTCACACTTTCAATCTATGATTGGCCAACACCGTATACTGAATTTTTTCAATCATTTCGGGAGTAAAGCCCTCAACTGAGCTTCCAAAACGTTTGGCATTTTCTGTGTTGTTATGCTTCAGAACTCCTATAGTATTTATCAAGCTTAGCCTTGGCTTTTTTCCGCAAAAAAATAATGCTTAATGGGGACACGAAGTTCAATTTTTCCCGTTTTCTCCTCAAATCTCCAAAATAAATTTGTTACTCGTTTTCCGCAACAATTTATATTTTTGCCAACTTCCCAAATTTTTATTACTTGCGTTAAGCCTTGTTGCATTGCATTCCATCATTAAGTTGCAATAATATTGAAGAATGTAATTTTGATATTTTATTTTTCTCGACTTACACTAAACCCCGTTGTTGTGGCTTATGATATTGACTATCAGCGCTCCTTGAGTATATCATTTGCAGCAAGCGATGTGTTGGACCATCATTTACATAAATATATTTTCTTTACCTTCAAACACATCCAAACAATCTTTTAATAAGTTTTTTTTAATGATTTTTCACCTTTAAACAATTTAAAATTTTATTTTCTAATCATTTATTTGAATTTCACCTCAATTCAATTGAACTCAATATTAATTTATCTATTTCAATTAACTTGATGGAATTACGTAAATCAACACTTTGATTGCGTTAAGATTTTCTACCATTTTATTATTATCCTTCTTCTACTTTTTTTTATTATATTATGTCGGTAAATACAGCATGTAAAAATTCTGTTTTCAACACGATTGAATTACGTTTTCCACTTGAAACACTATCAATTGGCATTCGTTCTTAATGTGCGAATGAAACAAATGGCAATACGCATGTACTCTATATAAAGTAGAAGAAATAAGTTGAATTATAATTGTGAAAATTAAAGTCGACTTTAAATTGCCGCTATTAAGAAAGCTTTGGAAAACCACACGCAATTAGAGTCATGTAAATTTCTAAGATAATAGTGAAAGACATAAAAAATGCTCAGGAAACTGTGGATAATTGAATGAGAAACTTACGAAGTAAATTTTGTACTATAGAAAAGAAAAAAGAGATAAATATTGTTAAAATAGAAGTGAAGTTGGAATATGAACAGACCTAAAGTATAAAAACTCTACTTAGTTGCTTCCAAATTTATCCTCTAGGAGATTTTTAGTGCATCCGCAAATTAGCGTTTGCAATAAGATAATAAAACCATTATATTGGCGTTTTCTTTTTTGAAAAAATTTCGGCTTGGAAATATGGAACACGTTTTACATATTACCCGCACTCTCGCAAAGTCGTGCCTTTTTAGGATCTTAATAGAACAAAAATAGTAGCTTTATGTTACATTTATGGCTCGATTATGGACGCTAACCGAACTTTGGTTCGTTTTGTCAGTTGCCAACGGTTTATGTCTCTGCTGATGTCTATGCTAAAAATTATAATACAGAACACAAAATGATAATGCTCAGCGCTTCTTGCAACTTAAACAAGCAACTGGATGCCGAATAGCAAACCAACCGAAGTTCGGCTTCCATCCATAATCAAGCCATTTAATATTAATGTATTTTAGCGTATCGAATGTATAATTAAAATTGTGTACTCTTTACACTGCTCAAGGTATTTACGATATATAATATTTCATTTAGGTAATTTTAACAAATTGAACTGATCATTTATAAAAATAAAAAGAAATGACGTGTATGTTGGCACTGATTCCTTAATTATAAAATATTTCATGTATTAAACTCAATTTTTTTTTAGAAACATGGAACATTTTATATTTTTTTTTTTGTTTGAAAAAAACACAAACATGCGAAGGGTAAAATATATAAAAAATTTTGAGCAAAAAAAACCTGTCGTGAATTTGACTAATAAAAAAAGTTGATTTTTGCGATTTGGCATTAGTCTTAATGTCATTTTCGTATTAGAAGTTTGTGTTCCGAGTCTTGAACATTTTTCAGTTTTGTGCGGTTTTCAGATAATTTTAGAATTTGCTTCTGATTACAGCACTTTTTGGTTATTAGTTTTCATAGTTTTTGCAATTAAGGTGTCTACTCTAAGTAAATTTTAACGGCCGTATTCAAAAAATAGCATTAAAAACCAAATTAGTTAACAAACATATTTGTTAAGAAAGCTTATTCAAAACAATATATTTTAACTATTTTATGATTTAAGGAATTTTGTAGGCAACACAGTCGTGTTCACTAACCGATGTGTAATTTGTGATGTACAAAAACGATTACAATTTCAATCGAATAGTCAAGCACTCCTGAGTGAAAAATTGTTTATTAATTTGAAGAAAAATAAATTGTTTTCAAAAATTATGAACCTTCGTAGTGAACAGACGTGTTAGCGGAGTTTCTTTTTTACATACTAAACAAGCAAAAATACAAACAAACAAAAATTTTCGTAATAAGTACTGATTCGTAATAAGTACAGTTTTTGCTAAATTTGCTTTACTTGCATTAATAATATTTTTCGTATAAACTGAAACAACAAAAACAAACAAAAAAACACAAACAAAGTGACTGAGGAATACTCTGTATGAGTACCTCAAAAACAAAAAATTGTGAAGTGAGTTCTAACGGCAGAAATGCCTATTTTACTGTGAGTTCTGTAGTGCGATTCAGTAACTTTTAAAGACTGAATAGTGGTTAAATATAACAACAACTAGTGTGGTTTGCACTAACCATTGTGCGATTCACTAACTTCGTTTTAACATCTTTGTTATAATTTGATATCAAGTGGCATCTCTGTTACAATAAGAGAAAAACACAAAGAGGAACATAAAAAAAACAAAAAAATTTGTGTCGACCAAGCAGTGTATAATAATATATTTTCATGAATTACTTTAATTATGATTAATAAAAGTAAAATTCTATAAGAAAATAATATAAATGACATTGTATATCCAAATATTTTTATAATTTTACGTATTTGCTGCAAAATAACAACTTGCCCTCTTTGCAAAAGAGTACGTGCTTCTACTGAACAGCTGACTTGAATCGTTTCGTTAACCACACAAAAATTACTGCCGTTAAGATAACGCCAGTGAATGTGGTTAAAAATGTTACTGAATAGCAAAACCTTTAATTTTGCTGTTAAAATTTTTAACCAACTCAACAGTCTTTAAATAAAGTTACTGAATCGCACTACTGATATTCTTAATGCACAAAATAAAAATAAAAAATCCGATGACAGTCTTTTTCTAACGGCAAAGCCAATTTTACGTGAGCGATCAAATTCGCTTACTCCAATGCCAAGTAGTGATTCGTTAACATTACCGTTGCCTAGTAATTCTGTATTTAAGTCAGCGCCATTATCCGCTCCGGGCTCGAGTTCCTCACTTAACCAAGTTATTACAATAGACAATATTATTCAGAAACCAAAGGTGCCTGTCGGAATGGACCGATATATTACAGTGGTAAAGCGCGGGCGAAGCCCAAATTCTTCAAAGATCTCATCTGTTCCCAAGATATCCAGGGATATCGACACCGCTACAGTTAACCGTCAAAACCGCTTTAAAATATTGCAGGATGACATTGACAAACCCGAAGCATCCCCAAAAAAAACCTCCAAACCACCACCCATTTATTTGAGAGAAAAAAATTCAAACTCCCTCATCAAAAAACTAATCTCGGTCATTGGCGAAAAGGCATTTCACATTGTCCCAATAAAACGTGGTAACATTGACGAAACTAAAATTCAAATATATGAAGAAAAAGATTTCCGGAAAATGGTTAATGAATTCGAAAAGAATAAAACAAGTTTTTACACATTCCAGCTTAAAAGCGCTAAAGGCCTACAGATCGTACTGAAGGGCATAGATTCTTATGTTGTCCCTGCTGAAATAAAAGATGCTCTCACCCTCCAAGGATTCAAGGTAAAAAATGTATCCAACATAATAAACAGGGATAAGATCCCCCAACCTCTTTTTCGTGTTGAACTGGAGCCTAACGATATAATATTGAAGAAAAATGAGACCCATCCCATTTATAATTTAAAATATCTCTTATACCGAAAAATCACAGTTGAAGAACCACACAAGCGTTCTGGACCCGTACAGTGCCATAATTGTCAAGAATACGGCCACACTAAAACTTATTGTAAATTACCTACTGTTTGTGTTGTGTGCGGTGAATTACACAACACTGCTATTTGCAATAAGTCGAAGGACCAGAAGGAAAAGAAGTGCAGTAATTGTGGAGGTAATCACACTGCTAACTACAGAGGATGTCCTGTATACTCCTTCGTTAAACAGGCTATGAGTCAAAAGCCTAAAGTAGTCCCAGCGCAAACAGGAAATACGTACTCCGCCAATTATCCTGTAATGGCCCAACCAATCTCTACACAAGTATCGTATGCTGACGCTGTGAAGATCAACTCCGTTCCCATGCAAAAAGTGTCACCACCAACTAATACAACAAATGCAAATGCAAGCTTTAATTTCAGTCGCCTTGAAAATACTATTGATAATTTGGTGCAAACTATAAACATCTTTACAACAAATATGACTAGTATGATGCAAGAAATGCTGCGAATGCAGAACACACTGCTTCTAGCATTAGTTAACAAGCCATGAACACGTTAAAAGTATGTTTCTGGAACGCAAACGGCATTCGCCAACATAAAAATGAACTAGAGCACTTCCTCACGGCAAAAAATATTGATATAATGTTGGTATCTGAGACTCATTTGACTTCAAGAAGCCTTTTTAAAATTAGTGGCTATACCTTATATGATACAAAGGACCCGAGAGGAAGAGCATGCGGAGGATCAGCAGTTCTAATAAAGTCAAGACTCAAACACTACATTCTTGAGAATATTAGTGAGGACCATCTGCAGGCAACAAATATTTGTATCCAAAATTTTTGTACAAATTTTGTGATATCATCAATTTACTCCCCTCCCAGATTTTCAATCTCTGAGGATCAATATGAGGATTTTTACAGAACTCTTGGACCTTGTTTCGTGGCAGCTGGGGACTACAATGCAAAACATACGTTCTGGGGATCGCGTCTTATTACACCTAGAGGTCGAGCGTTGTTCAACACAATTTCAAAAATGGGCTTGGACGTCATTTCTAGCGGGGAGCCCACTTACTGGCCTACTGACCCACAAAAAATTCCAGATGTTATAGATTTTGGCGTCATGAAAAATATCCCTAGGGATTTAATTCATGTTGAAGCTTCTCATGATCTCTCCTCCGATCACTCGCCAACGATCGTTACAATTTGTAGCCCACTAAGAAGTGACTTACCTCACCCATATGTGAAGATGATAAATCATGTTAATTGGCTGGGGTTCAAAAAATATCTCAGTAGTCATTGTACGGGAAACATCAGGCTTAGAACTCCCGATGATATTGAACTTAACATTGCCAATCTTACCGAGAATATTAAACAGGCTGCTAAACATGCCACTACTTCCTATCCGCAGACTGGGTTTAATAGAATTTATTCTGCGGATATTGAACGTCTCGTATGTGAAAAAAGAAGAGCTAGAAGGGAATGGCAACAGCACAGATCACCCCAACATAAAATTAGACTTAGAGAATGCACAAAACGACTCCAAGAGTTGCTTGCATCTGAAAAATCTGCTTCTCTTAAGAACTATCTGGAAGGTCTCGATGTTACAGCAGCATCTAATTACTCCTTGTGGCGCGCTGCTAAAAAACTTAAAACACCTGTTGAGTCTAAACCACCCCTGCGCACTTCTCCCGGAGGTTGGGCAAGAACTAATACTGAAAAAGGTAACATATTTGCTGAGCATTTAAAACACGTATTTACCCCAAACATATGTACTGGTGCTGTTGATTTGCCAAGTGTAGCTGCTCTACCCCCTCGACCCATAAAGTTTAAGATGCGTGATGTACAAAAACTAATTGCTGAAACCAACCCGAAGAAGGCCCCGGGTATTGATGGAATTAGTAACAAGATGCTGATGAAGTTGCCTAGTATTGCTATTAGAATCCTCTTGTTCATTTTTAATGGCATTTTACGAGTGGAGTATTATCCACACAGCTGGAAACTTGCCATGGTCAAGATGATTCCAAAGGCGGGCAAAGATCTTACCAAGGCTGAGTCATATAGGCCAATAAGTTTGCTGTCAACAATTTCAAAGCTCTTCGAAAAACTGCTCATGTCAAAATTATCCCCAATTCTAGCTGAGAATGGGTGCATACCGGACCATCAATTTGGGTTTAGAAGTCAGCATAGCACCATTGAACAATGTCATAGATTGGTACATTTTATAAGAAGAGCATTTGAAGAAAAGAAGTACTGTTCTTCCCTCTTTATTGATGTTTCTCAGGCATTTGATAAAGTGTGGCATGAGGGCCTGATTTTGAAATTGAGGACATATCTACCAATGAACATTGTGAATCTATTGGAAAGTTACATTCTTGCCCGGAAGTTCACTGTCGTGGAAGGAGACTTCATGAGTGTGCCCGAAACTATCTCATCCGGTGTGCCACAGGGTAGTATACTGGGACCAGTTTTATATTTGATTTATACCTGTGATATGCCTCTGAGCAGTAATATCTTCACTTCTACGTTTGCCGATGATACAGCCTGCCTTAGTATGCATGAAAACCCTCACGAGGCATCCCGATATCTTCAGAATCATATTCGCCTGTTGGAACTATGGTTGAACTTATGGAGAATAAAAGTAAATGAACAAAAGTGTGTTCATGTCACATTTACTCTACGAAGAGACACTTGTTCCCCCATTCGAATCAACAATCAAGTTGTTCCTCAACATTCACAGGTGAAATACCTTGGTATTCACCTCGACCGACGGCTTACATGGAAACACCACATTGCCTCTAAGCTGACACAAATGAAGCTTAAATTAACCCAGATACATTGGCTGATTGGTAGAAATTCTACCCTCAGTCTAGATTGTAAACTTTTAATATACAAATCGCTTTTGAAACCCATATGGTGTTACGGAATTCAGCTATGGGGCACTGCTTCAGCTTCCAATGTAGAGAGAATACAACGAATGCAAAACAAAATATTAAGGTTAATAACTACGGCTCCATGGTACTTGAAAAATTCTATTTTACATCGTGATTTACATATGCCACTTGTGACCGCTGAAATTGCAAAATATGCTGGAAAATATTTAACAAAACTCGAGTTCCATCCTAATCCCCTTGCTCGTAACATCTTGAACTTTCCTGGACACATCCGCTTAAAAAAGAGGGACACTACGGCATTAATACGCAACTCTCCAGATGAAATTCTTTGAAAATATTTTTTGTGCGTAACATGAATTTTATGTATTATTAATTATTATCACTAAGTTTATGTCCGACACTGGTTGGGCCTAATAATTATTTATATATTTAAGATTTGAACACTTATTGTTAGTTCAGTTATTTGAAGATACAATAAACATATATTAGCGTGAAAAAAAAAAAAAAAAAAAATTATGACTTTTCATCGCAATAGTAGGGTACATAAATTATTCTATTTTTCTAGCAAAAATAGAAAGTGAGGCAATTACAGAATAATTCACCCGATACTTTTTATTCGAATGGCGAGAGCATTTAAATATAGAGTTCTTTTGTTATTGTTTTGATTGTATGTATATCATAAATTGTTTTTATTTATAAATTTTCCTATAGTATTTCTTATGACTATTATTGTGCGTTTTTATTTAATTTTATAATTTAGTGTATTGTTTTCCAATACATGAAAAAATTATACATTTCCTTAAACATGGAAGAAATTCGCTATAAATTAAAATTTGCCTTCTTAATTTTAGTGAAAAAAATATACGTTCTAGTTTTTGACCGTTTTATTTTAATTGATAAATTTAATTTATTTTTTAAGCTTAAGGTCTCTCTTAATTTTTTGAATTTTTTATCGATGTTTCGGTACTCATACATATTTAATATGGAAATTTATTATCTGGGATATTCTCCCCAACTAATTATGTATTTGTTGTAATTCATATGCAATATTGAATTCTCATATTGTATTTGAATAATGTGGCATAAACATCCGAGGTTGAATGTTTTCAAACTTCTGAAACTTCACTGACGATTTGGTTTCAGCAACCAATGAAATGTCGGCATATAACGAGCTAAAGCCACAACAAACAATGCATTTTGCGAAAGCTCTTATTGTTTTTAACGCTTAGTTGGGGAGAATATCCCAAATAATAAATTTAAATTTTAAGTATTTAAAATAAAGATTTTTTTTCATTTTTTGCCTAACTGAATACAATCATTAACGACCAACGTACAAAGCTGTTTAAAGTTTTTTGAATGCTTCCGTAAATGTTTTGAATCAAAATCACAAAAAAAAATATTTTAGAAATTGTCGAAAGTTTTCTTTCATTCCCTGCATTTTTTGATAAATTTTAAATCTTTTTTTTTGCGGAATTCCTATATATCTAAAATTTACTTAAATGATATTTGTTTGAGACTTTATTTATTTGTTCATTTTATATGTCCACTGAATTTTGCACACGTACGTATAATAATATTTGGCGTCAACTTAATCATTAATAACTTCAATTATTAATGTAAAGACAGGCCATGTTCATTACAAGCCTATTCGTCTTAAAGTTATGTGAGTAGAGTACATCCAATAAAAAATCCAAATTTACTCACACCATTTATAAAACAAATTAAAGGAAAAAAAAATCAACAGGACTTTACAACAATGCTGATGAATAAAAACAAAGGAATATAAGAAACTTCACAGGCTCTACTGACTACGTGCGTTGTACATTTGCGAATAAGAATAAAAAACAAAGACTAAAGAAATGAATAAAAATTAACAGATGCAAGAGCTTCAGTGGATAAGTGAGTGAAAGTTTTGGGGGTGGAAGGACATCAAATGTATTGAATGTTGGGAGACGTTTCTACTGTTTGTGTGTAAAATAGTGTCACAACTTTACCTAATATTTATGAAGCAAAAAGAGAAGGAGAAACACAAATTGTATACAACTACAGCTTTACCACCACAAACATTTCACCATTAACCCCACCTACAGCACTACTACTACCAGCATCCTTTAATAGCAAGTCTGAGCAAAAAAAAAAATTATAATAAAAATAAAGAAATGAAACTGTAGGAAAAAAACTACATTAAAAACTTGGTAATAAAACGGAAATAAGGTTAAAAGCAAATTCAATTTTACGTACTTAATGATATGCAATCAAATGGAAACATAAAAAACGCAGAAAATAAGCAAAAAAAAAGAATAATAAAACAATTTTTAAATGCAAATCGAAATAGGTTAAGTAGGAAGGTGAAATAGTCTATAAGTCTGTGGGTATTCATAAGAATTCTACACCATAGCCGAGTCCAGGTGCCAAATTATTGAATCAAATGTAACTAAAGGATAAAAGAATTTAAAATTAAAGGCACAGGAGGAATTATCATTTTCATTTAAAGTTTTATTTTTATATATATATTTTTTTTCATTAAATGAATTCAATTAAGCTTTTAATTAAAAGTGAATAAAAATACCTTGAAATCTATAAATCTTCTATTTTTATGTATGTGGGATTTGAAAAATAATTTTTATTTTTCCACCGGCAGTTTCTGATGACAAAATGTTTAACCTTAGGAAGCTCTTTATTGTGTAGGATATTGCTCAAAAAGAACAGAACGAAAAATTACATTCTCCCAAGATTCAAATGAACTCCCAAGTTCACCACATTAAGAGAACAAGGGCAGTTATATTTTGACTTTGGCTTAAGACGTGATTGATTTACTTATTTTATGTGGCTGGGAGGGGGCTAATGGGTAAAGTGGAGACTTGCGGACTCTACTTCAGTCTTAATGTAATAAAATAAAAAAATTTTGTATAAATAATTTATTGTATGTTGTTCGCTAAGCTGCATTTCATTGGCGTTAATCAAATCATCACACATGATTTGGCTAAAGAGTATTGATGATTTGGTAAGTGCCAATGAAATGCAGGCCTATACTCAGCTAAGCGAACAACAAACAATAAATAATTTAAATGATTATTTTGGAAAATATCACGAATAATAAATTTAATAAATATAAAAAATTTTTGTTTTATACTTGAGTAATGGTTTCATTGGTAAAAATCAACTACAGTGAAAATGCATAATAAATTTATTCTGTAATAAAAATACAGATGAGCCAATCATTGAAATTTTGTTTAGTTTTAGTTTCCTACTTTACTACGTAAAGTGTCTTAGTTCGCATACCAAATCAGAATTTGAAGATCGTTATAGACTCTAGTTTGAGGGATACAGCGAAGATAGTTTGGCGTAGTTCGAAGACGTTCAAAACTTGTAGTATCACATGGAGCTCTTATGACATTCAAACGTCTAAGTTCATTTTATCACTGATGAGAAGTGACTAGACTTTTTGTAGTCGTTATTAACTGGGCACTGTTGGATAGATTTGTATGCTTTCAAAAGCTATATAGTACCTACAGGAGGTCCGCGCCTCGCAAGATATGGAATTCTTGGTGCTCACACTCTCCGGTATGTTGAACATGGGCAAATATAGTGTTCAACAACGCGAATTATAGTTTTAACTAATATATGTTTTAAAAAAAACAAACACAACTTTCACTTTCACCACTGAATCACAATTAACTCATTTTTTATTAAAATGAAACTTATTTATAATACAAATTTGCTTATTCTAATTTAATTTAGTTACAATTTCGAAATTGGTTATAATGATACAAATTTGCTTATTCTAGCTTTGTTTGCTTTTTTAATTGGTTTTCCAAAGAATTTTAATAAATTTACATTTTGCTGCTTAAGCTTTTCTTTCAAATGTGTTCTAGTTAATTATACATTTGCTTATTTGTTTATTAAATGACCTAATTATAGTTTGTTATACTTCTTGGTAGTTTTAAAATATGTTCTAAATAATTTTCTAAAGAATTAAATATACATTTCTTTATTTGTTTATTAAATGACCTAATTATGGTTCATTATACTTCTTGGTGGTTTTGCTGGTGCTTCTGTTGTTGTTGTTGTTGTTGTTGTCGTTGACATAACTCCTCCCCCCTTAGAGTAAAGTGACGGCCACAAGGAAAACGTAGGGGCCGGAACGTTAAAATCAAGGTTCGGAATGTATCGGGTGTTAGTTTTCTTGGCAAGGATGATGGTTGCAATGGTAAATATGATGCTTAATGCGAAAATTGTTGAATAAATATAGTTGTTTTTGCGTGTTGTTGCCTCATAGCCTTGTATTTGATAATCTCTTAGTTTTTGGAGGCTCAATTTGTCTGTTATATTTTTAGGCGTTACTTCGGAAAAAATCGCAAGTGGTGTTGAAAATTCATCTTTGTATTCCATAAGGTTATCTTTGTAATTTTCACCGTTAATGCTAATTGTGCAGTTTTTGTAGTATAGTAGGGTTGTGCCGCTAACCTCAAAAGGATCGTGACCACAGCTGGTTGTTACCATGGTTTTGTTTGCGTTGAGGAGGAGTATGTAATTTGGTTCGGGTTGTGTGATCAGCTTGATGTCACCAATGTCTTCTAGGTCACACAAGGCTTCTTTGTTGTTTAGCAGTTTGGTGATGCATGTGGAGTTAGTTGTGTATTCAGTATAGGGTGAGGTGTTGCAGTAGTATGTGTTCTCTACTCTTGGGCAAAGTTTATCGAAAAATTGAATGTGGTTTTTATTGTACATTATATAGGGTTTAATTTTTATGCTTTTAGTTTTGTTTATAGGAAGTGGAAATATGTGGAAAAGCTGGTAATTTTGTTCTGACATATTGGGTATCTGTATATTGAATATAATATTCGAATTATTATAATATGCTTGGAGTCCAAGTATTTCGTATATTTGTTCTTTAGAATTAATTTCGATTGATTGATTTTCCATATATTTATGAATTTCGTTTAGTTCTACATTGCTTAGAATGAATTTGGAAATTACATTCAATTTTGCTAGAATGACAGCTTCGGCAATGTTAGATAATTGGTTACTTAAAAGGTCTATATTAAAGTTAATTTGGCTTATGTACTGAAGTTCAAAAAGTTGGTCATCTTCCTTTCTGATACTGTTTGTTAGTTTGTTGATGTAAGTCTCTATACTATCCTGTTCTTTATTTATGTGGTCAGTGACGGTTTGTAGTCTTTTTTGCAAGATGGAATTTAGTTGGTATTGGTTTTTTAATACAGCTTCGATATGTGTTGTGTTAGTTCTAATGTTTTGTATTTGTTTATTAATGTAATGTGCGTCGTTGGTGTCCATGTTGCCTGTTATAAATTTGATAGCGGTACCTAGTCCGTTAATGAGTCCACGTTTATGCCGTTTATATGGCATGAGTGTTTGTATTTTGTTTTCTAGTTCTTTGAGTTTCAGTTTAGTTACTGTTGTAAAACTTGTAGTCTTGTAGGTGCCCTCGAATTTATAAATAGTGTCTCGTATTTTGTTGACGTTGTTTTGATATTCCTCTAGATTAATAATGTGTATAAGGCTGTTGTAATTTGTGATTATCTTTGCGGGGCCTAGCCGAAAACTAATTGCTTTTTGTTGACTATTTATTTCTTGTATGTCTACCATTTGAGAAAGTGTTACTGGTATCCTGTGGAAAAGAATGTTAATTAGATACTCTTGTTGTTTTATGTACCTTTTTTATTTTAGATTTGTGGAATTTTTTGTTTTTGTCTGTGATGATTGTTATTCTGTTATTTTTTCTAACTTTGTGTTTTGAAATTCATTAAGTTTGGTAAGATATTCGTGTTCGTTATTGAATGTAACTGTGTTATTAAATTTAAAGGTTCTGCCAAAAAATAGTTCAAATGGGGTTAGTTTAGTAGCGGAATGTATTGAGTTGTTGTAAGTTATAAGAGTTTCTGTTAGTATTTCATTATGGTCTTCAGTGAGTTTATTTTCCTTCCTAGTCGTTGTTATGATTCTGTAAATTTCAGTCAGGGTTGAGTGTAGTCTTTCGACAGGAGCATTGCTTGTACTTTGTTGAAAAGAAGTAATATGTAAATGAATTTGGAATTGCCTACAAAATTCTTTAAATATATTAGCTGTAAATTCGGAGCCTTGATCAGCTACTATTTTTTTTGGGATGCCGTAAAGGCTAATGAAAGTTTTTAGGGATTTTAATATACAGACAGAGTTTCTTGATGGAAGTGTATATGCTGCCGCAAATTTAGAGAATTTATCGATTATTGTCAGGATTTGTTGGTTATTGATACTGTAGATATCTATATGTAAAATGTCCAATGGTTTTATGGGAGTTTCAGGTTTTTCAAAAACTACTTTTGGAGGGTTCCTATCATATTTAAGTGTTTGGCACTTATCACAGTTGTTAATTGTCTGCGTTATTTTATTCTTCATGTAGGGGAAATAGAATTCTCTTTTCAGATGAAGTAGTGTTTCATTTATGCCACGGTGGTTATTATTTTCGTGATAAGTCCTAATAAGTTCTTCTTGCTTGTCGGTCTCTGTTATATCTTCTAACATCTCCTTACATCTTATTAGTCTAAATACTTTGCTGTTTGCGAAAAATTTTGAATAGACAGATTGAATTATACGAAAAGTGTCTTCATCTGCGAATACGGCTGACAATCTATTTGGGTTAAGAAACTTTTTGAAAATCTCGGTTATTATTTCTTCTGAATACAGTGGTTTCCTAAAAGTTCGGCGTTGCTTATTTTTAAATGGCATTCTTACTACCATATCTGGAGTGTTTAATGATTTTTCAAAAACAAGTTGTAAATTAAAGTCGTTTAAAGGTTTTTCCGAAATATGTATACCGTCATTTAGATTTTCTTCTGCTGAATGTATGGTGCTACCCGAGGTTCTGTGGTTTGAGGTTATATCATTGACATTGATATCCATTAGTTGAGGTGAGTCTATTTTTATTCGACTTAAGGCATCAGCGTTTGTATTTAGCTTGCCTTTTTTGTATATTATTTCATAGTCGAACTCTTCGAGTTTAAGACGCCACCTAATTAATTTTGAGTTAGGCTCTTTTAAGCTCATGATCCATGTAAGGGGTCTATGGTCTGTTACAATAAAAAATTTTCGTCCAAATAAATAAGGACGGAAGTATTTGGTTGCCCAAACAATTGCCAGTAGTTCCTTTTCGATAGTTGAGTAGTTGCATTCGGAATCTGAGAGTGTTCGACTGGCGTAACAAATCGGTTTGTCGTTTCCGATGTGCCCTTGTGATAGAACAGCACCCAGTGCAAAATTGCTTGCGTCTGTTGTCAAAATAAACGGTTTAGTAAAATCGGGATATTGCAATAAGGGATCGTTGGTCAGTATTGATTTACATGTTTCAAAAGCGTTAACATATTTTTCGTTAAAATCTATGGTTCTATCTTTTTTTAAGCATTCTGTCAAAGGTTTAGTGAGTTTGGAAAAATCTTTTATAAATTTCCGATAATAACCTACAAGTCCGATAAAGCTTTTTATCTGTTTTGGGGTTTTTGGTATTGGAAAATTTTTTATAGCTTTGATTTTTTCTGGGTTTGGTCTTATACCATCAGTGGATATAATGTGCCCTAGGAATTTTGTTTCTTTATGAAGAAATTCTGATTTGTCCGGTTGTATCTTTAGGTTTGATTTTCGAAGTTTATCAAAGACTAATTGGAGGTTATTTATGTGTTCTTGCAAGGATGTGGAATAGATAATTATGTCGTCCAAATACACTAGACAAATTTTCCCTACAAGTTCCCCGAGAACGTTATCCATTACTCGTTGAAAGGTCGAAGGCGCATTTTTTAGCCCAAAAGGCATTCTTACATATTCATAGTGGCCTCCTTCAACTGTAAAAGCGGTCTTGGGAATGTCTTTTTCGCACATTTCAATTTGGTGAAAACCGCTCGCTAGATCGAGTGTTGTGAAATACATACACTTTCCTAGTTTGTCTAAAATTTCGCTTATGTTAGGTAGAGGATATCTATCGGATATTGTTTTTTCATTGAGCTTCCTGTAGTCTATGACTAACCGCCATTTTTGTTTGCCTGAAGCGTCTAATTTTTTTGGGACAATCCACACTGGTGCGCTCCATGGGGAATAGCTTGGTCGAATTATTCCCTGCTCTAACATATCTGATATTTGTCGTTGAACTTCTGCCTTGTGTACATGTGGGTATCGGTAAGATTTTGTGTATATAGGGACGTCGTCTGTTGTTGTGATCCTGTGTTTTACTTGATTCGTAAAGGTCAGTTGTGTATTTTCTTTAATAAAAAATATATCCTGGTAACCGCGGCAAAGTTTGATTAAGTGTGATTTTTCTTCGTTGTTTAAATGTTCAGTCCTAAGTATTTCTGAAATGTCTAAATCTTCACAATTTCCTATTTCATTTGTTTCAAAACTAAAAAGTTCTATGAATTCTTGAGTACGATACTTTGTTGCTTTTAATGGTTGTTCTATGTATAACAGTTTGTTTTCGTCTGAACTATTTATAACTTCTACAAGACTGTACCAATCCTCCGCACGATATATGCCCTCTGGTATATAAAGTGAATCTGTAATATAGGTAGTCTTTATGTAGATGTCTCCAGATTGGACATCAACTGGGGTTCTTATAACGAACTTAGAATTACTAGGTATAATGTGCTTACCGGATGAAAAATTTGGTTTGAATTGCAAGGGAATTATGGCATTTTTTGTTTCTAGATGTTTTTTCTCTAAGTCTATCTTGGCTCCTAATTGTGATAAAATATCAAGGCCAATTAATCCATCAAAGTAGTTGTGGAAGTTAAATAAAAAGAACGTCATTTCACCTGTGTGGTTAAATTCAATAAAGGTCGGTAGTTTTACCTGCTTGTTTAATTCATACTTATTCAAAATTGTTTGTATTATAATGGGTTTACATATTGTTTGGTCTTCAGGGTTTATAAACTTTGGGTTTATGAAGGATTTGGAAGCCCCAGTGTCAATTAAAAATTTTAGAGGTCTTCCAAAAGGCGATGATATATTGACGTAGCCTAGTTCGAACCCATGCTTATTAATGTCTAAGTACCCTGTTGGTTCTTTGAGGCAAAATTGGGAAAATTTGTTTCATCCTCAATATTAAAGTGGTCTTCGTTTGTTTCATAGAATTCGTCCAGCCTTTGTTGGTATCCCGGGATTTGTGGTGGTACCTCTTCTTCATTCTGTAAGTTATAAAGTTCTCCTCTTTTGTATGGGTTCCTTGATGATACAGATTGCATCGTCTGGTCTGTCCTGTATGACCTCTGTGTTGTAGTTGGTGCCTGTGCTTTTATGTTTCCGGAGCTTACATCCATCGGCTCTGGTTTAGTAGAGGCTCTAAATGGGTTTTGGCTAGCGAAGTTAGGGTTGAATCGTCGTTGAAGGGGTTGAGAATTCAAGTTTATATATTCTTTTGGGTATGTGTACTGAGTGTTTTGGGGTCGTGTATACTGCGTGTTTTGAGGTCGTGTATTATGAGTGTTATGAGCTAACTGCGATGAGAAAGGTGTGAACCTATTGTTGTACCTGTTACCGGAATAATTGTAATTTGGTCTTGGCTGCCATTTAAACTGAGCTGTATTAGGGTCAGTTTTCATATAAAAAATATTTTGTTCCTTAATGCACAAGGAGAATGCTTCTGCTAAAGAATCTGGTTTAGATGCTCTAATAGTAGAACCTAAAGGTTCTCTTAACCCGATAAGAAAACTGTTTAAGCACATTTCAGAATAAAGATTTTTCTTTGATCGAATTACCCGTTCGTCTTGTTCATGTAATTGAATGTTATTTAGTAGAGATGCTTGGATTTCTATAATTTCACTATAAAATTTCTCTACGTTATTAGATTTTTGCCTTATGCTGTGCAAGTCTCTAATTAATGACGTCTCAGTCCTTTTGTCGGAGTAATGCAAAATAAGATTCTGCTTAATGTCATCCCAGATAAGAGGTGTCCCATACATATTTAGAACTTCGTTGGCTTGCCCAACAATTTTGTTACGTATTGCACGTAGTAGTATTTGTCCCTGTGGTGTTGCATCGTAAGTCCTAATATGGAGTAAAATTTCCTCAACGTTGTTAATAAATTCGTTTAATAACCGGGGATTGCCCTCATAAGTTGGGAGATCCTTGATTGCATCAGGGATGCGGAGTGATTCGAATGAATGAAAAGTCGGGCCTACAATCCCTGAAGGTCCTTGATTTGCGGGACTAGACATATTGGTTGGAAGAGTAATACTTTCTAATACAGATTCTTCAGAGATTGAATTTAGACTTCTGCTTTTGAATAATCTTCCTAAAGTACTTGGGTATGGTTTATGGAAAATATCTCTAGTGGTTTTCCGTTTATTCATTACAAGCAAGACAAGTTAAAAATTTTTTTTTTCTTTTTTTTTTATGGAAAATCAGTCAAGTTCACTTCAATAGGTTTTTAATTTTAATTTGGTTTGGACTAACGATTGGAGTATTACACAAAGATATGCAGATATGTATTTGTATATTTCTTTTTTTTTTCTCTCTTTTTTTTATGTTGACAATTGGTATGAATGCCACTATACAGATATGCCCTCTGTACTTCTATCAAATAAACCAATGATATGCAGTCAAGGTTCTTGATAAGAATGGACTTTCACTACTAAATTGCCAATCAACAAACCACTTTAGTAACACTGTAATGATATGCCCTCATCACTCCTGTTTAGAAACTAGTGATATGCAGTCAAAGTTTCAAACAAGGATGGTTCTAAAGCAGCCTGTTTTTTTTTTTTTTTATATATGTATATACTATATCTTGTATTAAATATAATTTTATTCTTCAATTTTCAGTATTTTCTTAAAACAATTTTATTTATTATGTGTATTCTTTTTATCACTATTTTTTTATTTATTTTTTTTTCAAATCTGTTATTATTTTATTTATTTATTTTTTTTATTTATATATATTTTTCCTTTTTCTTTTTTTAATTTAATAATTTTTTTTTTCAGAACAGGAAAAGAATTTTATTTATTATATATTTTTTTTCCACAATTCCTTTTATAATTTTATTATTTATTATTTTATATTTATTTATTTGGTGCACACATTTCAATTTTCGACTTACCATGCCAAGAGTATGTTGATGATGTTCATCCTGGGGTAAGGAGTTGAAACTCGCCGATTCCTTTTTCTTGTGATATTCCCTCACAGTGTTTTATGGTAATCGTCCTCCAGGCCTATGCCGACTGCGCCAATTATAGTTTTAACTAATATATGTTTTAAAAAAAACAAACACAACTTTCACTTTCACCACTGAATCACAATTAACTCATTTTTTATTAAAATGAAACTTATTTATAATACAAATTTGCTTATTCTAATTTAATTTAGTTACAATTTCGAAATTGGTTATAATGATACAAATTTGCTTATTCTAGCTTTGTTTGCTTTTTTAATTGGTTTTCCAAAGAATTTTAATAAATTTACATTTTGCTGCTTAAGCTTTTCTTTCAAATGTGTTCTAGTTAATTATACATTTGCTTATTTGTTTATTAAATGACCTAATTATAGTTTGTTATACTTCTTGGTAGTTTTAAAATATGTTCTAAATAATTTTCTAAAGAATTAAATATACATTTCTTTATTTGTTTATTAAATGACTTAATTATGGTTCATTATACTTCTTGGTGGTTTTGCTGGTGCTTCTGTTGTTGTTGTTGTTGTTGTCGTTGACATAACTCGCGTGCAAATAATAAAATTAGTTTTATTAAAATGTTCGGGCAACGTTGCGCGCACTTCGCCATAATCATCCTCGATGTTTGTATGAGTGGATACGTCAACAAACAAAATTATCCAATGTGGGGCGATAAAAATCCACATGAGATCCAAGAGCTTCCAATGCATCCCGAAAAAGTTACTATTCGGTGTGGATTTTGGCCTGGCGCTTCATGGGTCCATATTCCTTTGAAATCGACATTGGCCAGGCCATCACTAGCGCTATATGTTGATGATTACCAACTTATTTTGGTGTGAATCGAATGATATCGACACTAACGACATGTGGTTTTAACAGAAGAGCACTACGTGCCACATTGGACAGTCTGCACGAGCGATTTGTGGGCATGGTCATCTCAAGTGGAATTGATGTGAACTGGTCACCGAAATCGTGCGATTTGATTCCGTTAGACTTTTTCTTGTAGAGTTTGTTTATGTCGATATTGTCAGCAGGATCGTCGGCGAAGTAAAACAATCATAAATTTATTACACATATGCAGCTTATAAAACTTATTGCGTCTACCTAACATAAGAGGCATTGAAACTTTGCTATAAATAATTAATAAAGCGCACAATAGTAGTTATAAAAAGAATAAAATAATTAAACTCTCTCTCCCTCTTCTCATATCAACACATGTCCTCTCTCATATATACATACCTTTCCCAAACAAGTAACACTTTATTTTAATTGCTCACAAATCGCAGTGGGCCTCAAAGCCAATATGAGTTATATGCCATCAGTCAAATTTAACCATTTCGGATGCGCTACACTCAGCGAAGCAGCGGCGATCATTTATACGATGTTATATTTGCGACATAATGGCATCAATAGGCCTTTCAATAGAATCAAAAATTTCGCTGAAATCTTATACACATTGTTTTGTTTAAAATTAAAGAGAGAAAACGCTTAATGAAAAGCCCTTTACATGTATATTTCTGAAGAAGTTTTGTTATGATGTGCTGAAAGATTAAGTTTTGTTGATATAAAAAACATTTCAAATTTAGTTTTTGGGCCTAATTTGGGACTAAAAAAGCTAATGTTTACATTGAAATAACCACCCAAAGCTTCGCCTTTGTGAAATACTAAATTAGTCCTTTAATCTTTCGTAATTTGTTAGATTATTTAAATATATATTATTATTCTTCAAGTTCGTTAAAGGTTTTTTAATGAGAATTCCAACCCACACTTATTTTGCAGTGAATTTGGCCAGTTTAATTTTTTTTTCTAAAAAGCAAATTTTTATTATCATAATTCAACGTTAAAAAATTTTAATTTCCTTAAAATTCCATTGTATATTTCACATTCCACATATTCATTTTATATCCTGCCTTTCAGTTCAAATAAAAATTTTTTCATCCCCGAAAAAAACATTAAAACATACTTATACATATATAAGAATAAATTAAATTAAAGCGGGCATTAAGTTATAATTTGTTTAAAAACTTTTTCCTAACAACACTTTAATTTATGGCTCCTTTATCATATTAAAGATTTCTAAATGCAGCAAAAAAACGCACAAACTGCGTGTCATAAATCTTTAAATTCTAAATCAGGGAATGAGTTGTGTTCAATAAAAAGAGATATAATTTTCTAAATCAACATTATTTATCATTTATTTATATTGTGAGTGTATGTACACTAGGCTACAAAACTCTGAATTTGTATATGTTTTAATGAAAACGTTAAGGCAAACTTTCTATAGTTATTTAAATTTCTCTTTGGTTATAACTTCTATACTTTTCTAAAAAAAAGTGGGTTAACAACTATTTAAACGCATAGTTAAACTAAGAACACACTTATTTTTGATTTGACATAAACGGTGAACTGGAAATTACAAACCAACAGAAGTCCATTGTATCGCTTAAGCTTATAAAATATAAGTACATTTGATATATTTTAGAAATTTGTTCATAAATCCATTTCAATGCAACTCAAACAGTTCACAATTGTAAGGAGCGGCAAATTATACTCCATTTATATGAAAAAGGACAAAGTCCTATGAAAAAATTAGTAAAATAATATCTCGTAGTCGTCTTGTTGTAAGAAAAGAAAATAAATGGAAAGAAAATTAAAATTAAGCCTTAAGTCGTCCACGAAAATTGTTTGACTAAGACTAGCGATAGATAAAAAGATCCACAGCGAGAAATCTGCTTACAAATGACATAAAAACTGTCAATTATATCGAGACATATCTAAAGACAAAATTTTACCCCGATACTCTTCGACCGTATACAACAATTTAGGGTCTAATGTCTTGCTTTTTTCATTAGCTCTTTTGGGAGAATGTGGCTTCCACAAAGCCACATTATATGGGATGATTTTTCTCTTATAGATGATGATTGGTCTGCTGTAGCAAGTCCTAGGATAATGAGGACTGCCACCTGTCGTTGTTTAGAAAAAACACCCTCTGTGTATTTGGTGTAGTGGTGAGGAGCCTTGCTAATCTTTGATTTCTACCTTTTTTCTTAAGGGTGGCGGCTGCCTGACCTTTGTCATGATGTTATCCTATTTTCTAGGTGGAGGGGAGATCAGGGTACTTCTTGTATGGATTTGTTGGAGGAGGATGGCTTCAACATTTAATATTAAAGCTCGAAAAACTATGGACATTTTTTGAAAAATTTTTTTTCCTCTGCCAATGTCTTGTGTTCCAAGAATAAAGTAAGCAAATGTATAAATTTTGCAAAAACGCACTGAAACAACACCCGAAAGTTCTGGAGCAAAGGGGCTTTTACTCATGAATCAGTCCGAGAAATGCTCAAATCATAGTGCAACTGTTATCTATAGCTGTCAAAAACAAACTAAATTAAAAAAAGTACTGATATATTGACCAACCCTCGTATCTACTTCGATAAAGATACTGAGCAATAATTTACAAAAAATTAGGGGAGCAAAACGACTCTAGATGAAGATACTTATTTCTTACACGCCAACGACACGCAGCATACAGGCAACAATGCGGAAACGTTGCTTCTCTTTAACACGCCACGTTTACTAGAAACATTTTTCATAGCACTGAGTTCAGCCTCATTAACCCCTGATGGGTAGTTATTGAACAAAATGTTGGAAAACCGTAACCAACTTTAAAAGGACCTTCTCTGGATGAGTAACAGAAATTTAGGATCTATTAAAGAAGAAATGCTATCAAATTAAATGTTGAAGAATTGATATCTATTGCCGACATGTCTGTAGGTTTTGAAAGTAAATGTTTTCATTTCATTAGGTGAGTCCTTGGTTTTGCCGTGCAAATTTCAGGTGCTATACTGATATTTCTATTATCGTTATTAATTAAAATTTATGTATGTATGCAATTTGAAAATTTAATATAACAATTATATTTCTTCCGTTCTTAAGCTTTGTTTGTTATTTGATTTATTTTTTATAAAAATAATAAAGTCTTGCAACATGCCCTGCGGCCTACTGTATTCGTATTTGTATGTCAAAATAATTGTGTTCATTTTTTGTGTGTGTTTGCGAATCATTTTCAATTGTTTGTACACCCTCGCAGACAAAAACGACTCTGACTGAAACGATTCTTGCATATAATTTCTTATATTGCGTTGAGGAAAACCACTTCAATTTGTTTAATTGTTAAATAAACAAATAAAGAGAAATTGCAATAATAAAAATAATAAAATACTTACATAGAATATTCATGCAAACAGCCCTGACAATTAATGCAAATACAGAATAAACAAGTGGCAGGGAGCGACTGTAATAATATAATGAAAGAAGTGTGTGGAAAATTTTGTTCAGTTTATTATGGAAATAAATACATCTCATCTTTATGTAATAGCAAATCTGGGCTCATAATGAGATGTGTTTTTGGGGGGAAATTATCCATCTAGCGGGGAATGTAGAAGGTTAAGAAAAACAGGCTGCGTAAACTTCAAATGCTCTATCCCCGCATTTTTATAACATGTTGCTTTTACCTTGTGACACATTCTCAGTATTAAATGTGAAGACAACATTACTATGTATAATTTATTTTTAATAAATTTGTATTTTTTCTGTAATTTTGAAAAGTAAAAATTTTCTATACACGTTTCAATTTGTCACCAGCAAAATGGTTTTCGAATAATTTGGGAAATCTTTTTGTATAATTGATGCTCGTTATCGTAATGTAGAATTACACTTTGGAAAGAGATTTTTATGTTTTCGAAAGGAATTTTGTTTTTCAATACCGTACAAAAAACTTTGCCTTTGCGTAATAAACTGTGCAGAAATCATACCGGACGGTACGAATAGTTGGAACTTGTACATTTTTCCTTTGGAAATAATATACTCGTTAGTACTAAAGGTGTGTAATTTCTATGGAGAATCAGTGTAAGCTATTCTATATAATTCCTTTGTATACACAATTCAATGCGATGCTTCTATGAACTACTTGTCTATGTTGCAATCAGGGTAGTCTATCAATAATTACTAGGCAACCACGGAAGCTCCAGGCTGGAATATCTCGCTGTTTTATTGAGTTTCTCTGTGATTCTTACGTCAACTCGGATATTGTATGTACAAATGATAAAGTATTGATTGCTGCTATGCTGTCAGTAAATATTATATATAAGTTTCCGTCGTTCCCATCAGGAGTATGCGGCCTCGAAGCTCCGCTAATGGGTGATTTTCAGATATGCAGATGATTAACGTACTGTATCCTATTCTGCCATCTAAGCCAACAGACTGACTGAGTGCAAAACATATTTATAAAGCGAACCGCTTAATATAAGAACAGATATATACTTGCCGCCGCACCAACTAGCAGAACCGACATTGCAGACGCCTCTCACAATTCGCCGATGTTTGACGGGTGTCAAGAACATTACCCAGGGACCACCACGTAGAGGTTTATTAGACAATTTGAATTGTAATTGCTAAGGATTCTGGAAGTAGAACCAATCAAAAGTTTTGCCTCTGGCCCTATCAGCATATATTAGTGTATCCTTTTTATGAATAATAGCACTAGATGCACTTGACAGCCTAATATTTATTCTATGGTAAACATGAAATGTGAATTGAATAACTTCTATTCCAATACACCCTTTTGAATCGGCCAGCATAATTTAAGAGCATGATATTGTTGGCGTAAGTTGTATATTGTATAAGTTGGACTTGAGCCAATTACCACCAGGTTTTTGTTGGTTATGAGAGCATTTGTTCTGTTATCATTATTGTCAGGGATGTTAATTTCTCGGTCATTCCCATACTAATCGTTACAACTCATTTCTAGTAATTTTTTTTTTAATTTATTCTTCAAATTTTCTATTGTTGTAAAGAAGGACAGAAGACTTATCGGTTTGAATTGAGCTGACATAAGCGCTTGTTAAATGTCAAACGTATGTATAGGCTTAATCACACAACAAGTACTTGCAACATACAAGTAGTTAATGGAGCAAATGTTTTTAGATATACTTTCTTGAAATAATTGTACTTTTTTTTTTTTTTTTGGGGGGGGGGGGGAAGGGTAACAAAAAATGCGTTACGCATCTAACGAGAATCGTCATTCATCGTCGTATGCCGGACTTCTAAAAAGTTTACCGGCTAAAAACCCCCCTTATATCTCTTGGGATATGTTTACCACCTCGGTACCACTCTCGCATTGCTTTAAGGTGGATCCCTTTTTTCTGTTCTCAGAACACTTGTGAATATATATTTATGGTTAAGTTTGGTACTATAAGCCATTGAATAACATTGTTTTTAAAACTTAATATTACAAATTCAAAATATTTTAAATTTTATTATGTTTTATGTAACACTATTGTAAAAAGAGCTTATCTTTTATATTTTATATGCTAAAATCCCTTAAATAAAAAGCTTTATGTGATAAAGCGATTAGCAGTTTTTTTCATTAAAAAGAATATAAATAATTTTTTAAAGTGAAGAAAAGTATCATTTAATGGACTGGGGCCGCAATGCGTAAAAGCTCTTTACTTAGAAGAAATCAGGAGTCAAATAAAAAATAAATAAATAAAAACATAGACCACTGCTGCTGCTTTTTAAACCACTTGCTTAAAAATGATTTTCTCTAAATATTAAAATTTTTTTAAACACATTTCATGCATGCAGCAAATTTATAGATGTATGTAAATTACTAAATAAAAAAAATTGCAAGGGTATATAAAAAAAATGTTTCTTTATATATTTTTTACGACTTCAAGTCTTAGCACAAGTGATATCATCCCATCAACTTGTTGTTGAAGTTCTACCACAGTAATTAAGCAAGTCTTTTCCATGTTTAACGAACTTTAAAATTGTGCCTTTATTATGCATTTTATCATTTATTTTAAAATTATCATCTTCTTCTCTTTTTCATTATGGCCATTATCTTTATGGTTTAGAGCAATGGAAAGCACTTAAGTTAAGTATGTCGCAACACATAAGCTTTTGCAAAGAGACTTACTTCATTTGTTTTTTTTTATTTTTTTATTATTATTATTTTTACTTGAGGTTTTGAAATATGCTGGCGTTATTAAAAATTTCTAGAATGATATAAAAATTTGATTGCAAATAAAATTTAAGTTAAAAAAAATTTCATATATTTATATTATTTATATTCCATTTAAAAGTAAAAAATTATATTAACTAATGTTTTGTTTATATTTTTTCAGGTAATTTATTTTAATAATATATAAAATAGAGCTGTTTTAAGAGGTATGATTTGGTCTCATTAATATTTTAAAAAATCTACTTGTTCTAAATAAACACAAATGTATTTTGATAAAACTATAAAAGGAACAACCAAAGAGATGTACAATCATGAAAAACATTGCATATTAACAATTATTTTTCTAATAAGAATTGTACAATACAAAAAAATAATGCTCCGACTATCGTTTACAACACTTAAATTTTGTTTGTGTTGTTTGGGCTACCACACAACATTAATTTATTTTTTAATTACGGCTTACAACATCTAGGTGATATTTATGTCACAGAGTTGCATTTTATTTGTAGTACAAAAACATACCTGCAGGCCAAAAACTTAAAAAAAGGATTAAGGAAGCGTATATTTTGTTAGAAAAATAAAAGTACAACAAAAAAAAACACATCCGGAAAAGAATTCGAGACAGTTCAAATCTATTGGAACTACCATATATAGAATAAATATGTAAAATTTTTATAAAACAAAAAGTTATTACAATATCTTAACTACAATAACATAATTTATAGTTTTATAAAAATTTTCACATAAACAAGAATGGTTTCCCCTTTTTGATACAAAAACTGAGCACTTTTCTAAAAAGTAACTCTTTGCCATTCTTTAACATTTCTAATTGGCTGTCCCACGCCATTTAATTGTTCCAGAAAAATGAACCCATTTGTCCTTGAGCTGTATTTTGTTGTATCCAAATGGCAGCTTGCCTCGGCCAATATTTGGATTAATTTTCATCAGCTCAACCAACTTTGCCATTTGTTTTTTATTTGTAATTTTGCTAAGAAATATTTATTTGATTTTATTATTTTATATTTATTTATTTTACTTTTATCTTGTACAGTTCTGTATGTTTTTCAAGACAAATTTTATATGCATAATTAATTTTTTTAAATCTATTTTCGATTTTCAACTTGGTAATGTTAATAAAACAACACCTAATGACCTGTTGTAGATTTTTGACAGTGCGAACAGCACATACAGACAACAGTTTTAAACCATAATCGCATTTTAAAAAATACAACATTAAAGTAACAACTGTTGTTATCGGGGCATAAGGTTCTAACGTCTGATTATGGTAGAGGGCACAAAAAAAATTAACGTCAATCGGCGTTTTTAAAGTTTATATCTGGATTTCAATTTAGGTGGGGGAACGTGGGAATAAGTTGTCCCCTTTTGCACATTGTTATAATGACTCGGCATAAGATAATTTTTTAGCGATATGTTTTAGGTAAAAGATAAATACAGTATGAGGAATATTTTAAAGCTGAAACTCTTCTTTGTTGATAAATTTTTTTTAAATGGGGGACAACCACTTCCACTAGCGGGCTGAAGTGTAGTAAAAATTATTTGTCATAGGATTTTATTATGAGTCCTCCTCCAAAAATATTATCAAAACTTAAAATGCCTTTAAGGGTTAATTTCGTACGTATTCATAATAAGTAATAATATATCGTACAAAACTGAATTTTTTCAGACTACTTTATTATCTTCTATTAAAAATTCATCTAACATAAAATTTAATATATATCATTATAGGTTAAAATAGGATAATCGACATACATATAAACACTCGCCTGCTGGATTATATGAAAATAAAAATTATTTGAAACGGGCTTATTTTCAGAAGAGCAAAAAGTCGGTTAAACAATTTTCGGTTCCGGTTTTTGCATATTCTAATCGAGCCTTACATACCCATCTCTGCTTCAAACTAATTTCCTTGCATAAACTTTTTACGAATGGTTAAATTCTATTTACCACAAGGCATGTTCACACTATAGGAATATATTCTCCGTGGTTAAAATTCCTTCTATAATTAAATCGTTGGCTAGAAAATCGATGGTTTGTGGACATACTAATGGAACTAATCACTATATAGAATAATTTTCAATTTCTATACAGTCCAATTCAATTTTAGTTGAAATATTTAATTTGTAAAAAGATCGTGGACGTGGTACTTAAATGCATCAGGTTGGGAGGTTAAATTCAGTCCAAGCAAAACATGTAATAATTAATTTATTAAAAAAAATTTTTTTGGAAAACAAAATTAATTCGTAACCTTTTAATATTTCTGTATTCGACGGTAAAGGAATTTTAACTCCACATTCTCGGCAATTTACAAGACCACGTGTAAAATCATATACATGTATACATATGAATGTAGTTCTTAATTTGACTAAAATTGTCATCAAAATGACTTGATGCATTGAAAAATCCATTGCATCCTTAATACCATAACCATAATCATTCTTGAAAATCCACTCAATTTTTATTTACTTGTCTTGTTGAGTATTTTTCCTTATTATCTCTTATTAAGGAAAATTTTTATTTAACAAATTACATTAACAAAATGTTGACTTTGTTTGTTCATATACATACATCATCTGTTGTAATACTCGTAGCAACGAAAAACAAAAGTACTTAAACTTCACTGTATCTCTTTCACGCTGTTGGTCGAATTTTCATACAAACTCCATCCAAAGGAAGAAACAGGCGGGATTAATGCAGGCAGCATCCTCTATAACATATTGCGGTTGCAGTCAAATTGTAAAAAAGAGCTTTTTAAGCGGTTTTGTGATTACAAAACCAAATGTAACAAACACATCTCCTCATGGTCGTACTAGAAACTTCATATTGTACGTTGTGCTGTAAAAGGACAAAAAAAATATGTTCATGCATAAAAAACCGAAGAAGATAAAATAAAGCACATCATAGACATTATAATTTTTTAATGAAGTGCTTATGATGCAATTACAAAAAACTGAAGAGGGATTCAAATAAAATAAATAGAAAAAAAACAGGGAAAAGGAAAGAAAAACAAAGCAAATCAGTAGACACACATTTGAGTACCAAAAAAAGTTTTAATTGTGGTTGCAGGATATATATACACATAAGTGTATAATGTTTTATTTACTCCGAAGATTTGTTTTTTAGTGCGGTTATTAAAATAATTTTCTTTTTTAAGGAGTACATTTTGAAAAATTTTATATTCACAGAAAAGTCGGGTTGTTTTATCTTAATTTCTTGAAAATCAATGACAATTAGACTGTTCTTATATCATGATTAATTTAATAATCGCGAGCGCTCCTTTTGGTTCAGTTGCAAAACGGCTTAATAAAGAAAAAACTGATGGAAATCTGTGTGACTGTTTTTGTAGACAAAAATTAAGGAGAAACATGGATTATATATTAAAAATTTTATTAGATTTTTGTATATCTTTGTTGCTTTAGTTTAACTTGAAACATAATAAAAAAGAGGATATATGGGATGAACGCATATCCTTGCTGCGATTTCCAAAAAAAATCTATGCACAAACTATAACGTATATTATTCGACGTTTAAAATTATTTTGTTATTCTTTTGTTATTAATGTTGCTATTGAAGTTTTCTCACTTCCAGATTCACATGTAGAAAATGAAACAGTTTTAGCGCAATAGATTCGTTTAATGTAAAATTCTTAACCAATTAATTTTACATTCCGTTGAATTTTTTTGCATGTCTAAAAGGACAATATTATGCAAATGATCAATACTTTTATTGAACACTAGAATTTGAAATTAAAATTGCAATGTGGATCAGATGATAGAGACAATAATAAAAGTATTAAATAGTAGTTTTTTGTATTAAATGCTTAAATTTAATTAATTTGTTTTAGCTCTTTAAACAAACAATTGCATACATATACATATTTTTTATTTTATTAACGAGCTTTAGGTTTTTTTATAAAGAACAAATTTATTTACTTTCAATATTTCGATGCCTCTTTGGGCCGTCTTCTTCAGGAATTTTTTATATAAAATTTTTTATTAAAATTCGAAAAATATTGTTAATTATTTTTTTAGTTATTGTTTTTGTTTAAAATGTTTTTTGTTGCAAGGGTTGTTTTTTGCAACAAAAAAATTAACTTTAGTAACTTTAATATGTTTTTAACTTGAATATATTTTTAAATGGACCACTTAAGTGTTGCATAAACGCAATGGTACTGCAGGTGCAAACCTTCTATAAATGCTACAGTATTTTGCTCTTGCATTTTCGCTAGACCATTTTCACGAACGTATAGTACCACTAGTATTGTTCTACAATAAAGGTTGTATTGTCAACTGAATGTTTTTAATATTTTTTTTTTTGCTGTCATAAGTTTCAAATAAATAAAAATAATGGCTCGACAATGTATACCAATCGAACTTTAGTTCCGTTGCTAGTTACCGAAATATGTATGTATGTCTCTGCTATGTCTTTAATAAAAATGATAATGCAGGGCACGAAATTATAATACAGTTCTTAAAACCATACTGAAAGTATTCAAAATTACAATGCAGATCGTTACTTGCAACTGAAACATAAATTCGACTAAAAATTTCTGCTTGCCATCCATTATCGAGCCATTAAGCTGAATTTTGAATACCAAATATACGTTAAATATAATATCTTAAAGTCCTTAATTTTTCATTCTTCTATTATTTTGTTGCAATTACAATTCTTATATACATATATTTACGAAATTATTTTCAAATACAAAATCGTTTTAGTAGATACAAATATCAGTTTTAGTGCTTCAACAACATAGAAAATTTTAGTAATTTGCTACATAGAGATTGAAAAAAAACGTACTTATGGGTCGGTTTGATCTGCAACAAACGTTGCAGGAGATGTATATTGGAAATAAACATTTTTATATATATTTTTCACTTATATTAATTATAAATACTTTTTATCACAACTTAATAATCATGTTATGGAGCAAAATTAAGTCTTACTTACCGTTTACACATGAAAGTGAACGTTGAAAAAACACAAAATACACACACACTTTTTTACCAACACATTTACATTTTTATTAGTTTCAGTTCAGCTTTCAAAGAAATTTTCAAGAATGAGATTTTTAACACTTTCTGAAAGCGAAATGCTTGTGCTTGATCAACTTGTTTTGCGTATGTACACGACAAGTTCAAATCTGTTGTTTTCGAATTGATATAAAGAAAGCCATTTGAGCTGTTTGAGTACAATAATTCCCATGAAAGTATTTAAAAATAAATATTAATCACAATACATTCTCTAAAGACCAACCTGATTAATGCTTTGCGATCAATGAATTTTAATAATCTTCTTCCTTTTTCAGCTCTAGAAGAAGAGAAATTTTAGCAATACTCGTATGTTTATGAAGATTAACTTTATCTTTTCTATGAAAACCTTTATGAAATTTAATTATATTTGAGGAATTTTAACAAGAGAGTACTTTCTTGTGTAAATACAAGGTTAAACATATGTACTTCGCTATTGCTTTAAGATGTTTCGCAATCAAGGACTATTAACAATTAGACACTTAATTTTTTCCCCTGAACTAGACGCTGTTCCTCTAAAAACAAACTCTAATTTAATTATCTCAGTAAACAAACGTTTCTGAATTCTCCTTTATTTAATTTCAATTTAAGAATTTTTTTATTGTTTTCTTTCTCATAATTTTCTTACGATTTTTATAAAAAAAGGTCAACATTTACCTTGTTGAATTGAGTTCAGTTATCTCTATTATCACCATTTCTCGGTCGCTTTTAACAAGGTAAAAATGAAAATGTTCATTCTTATACTCGTGCAACGAATAAAAAAGCAACAAACACACATCTAATGCGCATCGTAGTTTAAAACTATCAACCGATGACCATATGATATTTTGCAAAAATTAAAATTTCAACATTGTACAACTTGTCGCCAATTTAAAGGACTATTCCAATTAAAAAATATGTACTCGAATACATATACATACATACATATACATATATATTGACCGAGTTTTGTAAAGGCTTTCCCTTGTAATAAATTTATGATTTTTCGGAGTAAGAAATTTTGTTATATGTTGTGGGCTTTAAAGCTAGTCCATAAGCCTGCATTTATTTCGAAGGTAGATTTACAGCCATATTATGGAAAAGCTAAATGATTCTATCTTCTTCTGGATCTGACTGTCCGATATCGGATGTTGGCCACCATACAATTTAATTTCACAAACTTTTCCAAAATTGTTTTATTCACATCACATTCTATTCTAAGTTTTTCACAATTTCGGTAAATATACTTGTATCTCTTGCGTCTGTTAGTAATTGTCCTGCATTGCTTATGTCAGTCCATTAACGTGTATTATGAAGCAATGAGTGTTATTTTATATCACTGCCACGTCTTTCTTCGATTTTCCCCTACAATATAAGTTAAAGTAAATGAAATTTTTTTATTTTTCATTATGTGGCCCAAGCATTATGTTTTTCTGCACTTCATAGGTGTCCCCGGCCGATGTTCTGAAACCAAAGTTTCAGATTGCTATGGAGGTTGCGGCTTGTGAGGACTTTTTATATTTGCAAAATGCTGATCTAGCCATTTCTATTCGATATTTCAATTAATAGATGAATCCCAGTTTTCATTAATCGAAAAACCAACATATTTATTGTATATTTGTATAATAATTCTCAAAATATGAATGAGAATTATTATAAAAAAGAAATAAATAATCTTGGGTTTTACTTTACTTAACTGTGTCCGTAAACTAGTTTAACTTTATTTATAAGGCCGTTTCATTAAGCCACCGTTACTGATGTTACCGATTCTTCAACCTGATCGTCATTGTTTTCCCCCTAAAGAGCTTTAATTTAAGATTCATTATTAATCCTTACGACTTACACTAATTTACTTTAAAGTTTTAATATCAAAATCCTTTTCAATACAAATTTGCTCAGAAATGGCTTTTACATTTATTTTAAACTTTTTTGTGCATACGCCCTTAAATCTTTAATTTGTGTTATAGATATTGTTATAGAGCTTTTCGAGGAAAACGTAAAGCTGAACGGCCAAAAGTTTAGTATGTACAAGACACTGTCTGTTTCTTGGGGAACCCTTTCAATGTGTTTACACAAGATCTGGTAACAAGTGAACATCTGACTTTGTGCAGATGTAAAAGTAATAAATATATATTTTTTTGCTTAATTCTATGTCACCGTAGCTTTAGAATGTAAGTGTATGTGTAGCTGATATAAATACGATGTGAGCAATATAAGTTACTAGGCACGCATCAAGCAGGCCTCTTTGAAATCTTCATTAAGTTGTGCGATTGGATTTTCATTTCCATCTACTTTGTTAGAAGGACTTCTAGTAGGATACTCATTGCCTTGAAGGCCGTTACATGCTTTCCTTTGGAGTAATTTCTCAAAATGATAATGAAAATTATACCGTGCTACGAAAGTAGCGAAATTTGGATTTTCTCCAATGATTTTAACAACGTTCGGTCTTTGTAGGACGTTTTCCCCTTTGAAGCTTATTCACCGATTTGAAAAATTGTATTCAATATATTAGGAAAAGTATTTTTCAATAAAATAATTTTGTATAAAATTAAAAATTTTTATTTACCAATGTAAATACGAATAGACTCTTCTTCTGGTAAGTGTACGGACTTACCAATTTTTTTTATCATACTCGTATCAAAAAAATGTTTTAATGCAGGTTAATGAAATAAAGTTTTTTGTAATTCTCCAGAAACTTTAATAGAGTTTAATTAATTCAGATTTGCAATCGACTTGACTTTTTAGGAAGTTGAAAGACTGCACTAATGAATTTTTGAAAACAATGAAAATGTAGCTCCGTAAGAATGACCTATTCCATAACAGAAAATTATAAGCGACAATATAAAGATAGTGAGAGAGAATGTGTGTGTGAAAGAGAAAAAGAGTAGATGCATTTATAATTTGGTAAATTTCAATCACCAAACTTTAGTTTCCAGAAAAGAAAGGGGATTCCAAAAATGGCAGAGAGCAGACATAATTAAGATGTATTGCAAATTTGGACAGTTTTCAATGAAGAAGTTATTAGAATAACAATAAAAAAAATCAGAAACACAGAAGTTTAAATTTTTATTTTTTATTTTTCTTAAAGCCGCATATCCCAGAAATAAAACAAGCTATAAATCATGAAAATCCACCAACAAATCTCGGTTTTATTCAAATTCCTTCCAAAAAAAAATTTGTTTTTCCTTATTAAACTCTAAATAACTTCGAAACAATAAAAGATAGGAAAAAAATGGTTATTAACTTTTTTTAAACAGTGTGCATCTTTTGGTATATTATATATTAAAATCGAAATAGCGATTCTCGAGTTATAGGAAAGTATATTAGTGTGTCCGACTAATTTAGGTGGCAAAATTAGCCTCGCCCATCGAAAAAAATCTCTACGTGATAGAGAAAAACTAAAAGCAGATTTGAGTTTATCGCATCAAAATGCATATAGTCCGCATATTTTTATCTAAAGGCTATTTTGGCTGTTGTACAGTGTAATTTCTCGTTACCATCTCGGAGACCTCGATCATGTGCTAAAATCATTTATATGAAAAGAGGTTACATCCGCTAAATAAGGCCCTTATGAAAGGTCTTCTTATTAATTGTTTTCACTCCTGAGGTGTGTTGAAAAATTAATAGTGTTGACAAATGCAAAAAAGAAAACATCTGGAACATTGTTAGGAAATGATGGTGCATGGCCAAAAGAACATTATAATAAAAATATTTCAACAAAAAGAAGAAAAAAATGAGATAACATGAAACTGCACAGAGTATTTGTAAAATATTAGAACATGCTATACCTACTGCAAATATTTATCAATGATACAAATGTATAGAATGAGTGCATAATTTGAGAAATTTTGAAATAGAAAAGTTGAAACTTACAAAAAGATAATTTTTTCGAATTTCTAAAACCAAATTTTCATAAGCTTAAAATAAAATTTTAAAGTCTTCCCAACTATTTCCTTGCTATAGTCTTAGGCTTTAAATTCTTTCTAAACTTTACACGAAATAGTATATACAGCCGCACATCTGATTACGTTCATCAATTTCATGATAATTATCTTTGTTGGTCTTAATGTCTAACTGAAGACAATCATCTATTCTAATGAAATTGAGAAGACGATATTATTAAAAAAGAATTTATCGTTAGTTTAATTTAATGCATTGATGTAAATATGTATACGCTTAGCTTTTGGATAAAAAAGTTGAAATTTTAAGAATAATAATGATTTAATGTAAATTTAAAGAACTAAATATTTTGTTATATAATCGACCGAACCTACTAGATAATAAATTCTAGTAGGTTCGGTTAATGATTTTTAAAAGCAAAAAAAAAAAAAAAAAAAAATAATCCATTCGCAAGGAACAGCATTTTCGTTGCTTCCAAAAATCCAATTTTGCATTTATTTAATATCCCAGGAAGTCAATTTGACCAAATTTTAACTATAAATATGAACTACTTCTACAAACCTGTAGAACTCCGTATATAATAATTTAAAAAAAAGTTAAAAATTATAAATACTTAATATTGAAATTCATTATTTGGGATATTCTCCCCAACTAATCGTTAGAAACAATTAGAGCTTTTGCAAAATGCATAGAAAAAATCAAAAGCATATGAAGAGCTAAAGCCACATCAAACTTTTGATTGTTAAAAATTATATTTTAAATCTGCATGAAGGCATCATTTTTATTTTTTCAATCAATGGGTGAAAATGAAATGAAAAATAAGAACTTAATAAGAAATCTTGACTATTGACAATTTTATGTGCATTCCAGATAAGTAGATGTGAAGTTTGTTAACAGTGCTAAATAAGATAAAAATTTTATTTAAAATTATTTTTAATATTACTTCTGGATATTTTAACCTTTTTGACAATTCTGATTTGATTCTCTTCCTATAAACTTATTATTTAATTTTTAAGCTAAATAAGATAAAAATTTTATTTAAAATTATTTTTAATATTACTTCTGGATATTTTAACCTTTTTGACAATTCTGATTTGTGTGATAATTCAGCACAAACTCTTCCTATAAACTTATTATTTAATTTTTAAGTTATATTTCGATACCCTTTATTTATCATCTTCAGGAATCTATATAATTAGATTACAAATGTTTAGAAATGACAGCAAAAATAATGATGAGTTCTAGCGAGGGGGTACAGGCACACGTTTTTCGGCAGGTTTTATTCATTTCATTTATTACTCTTTAAACTCTTTAATGTTCACTGGAAAAAGAATACGAGAAATTGCTATTTTTTATTGGTCTTATTTTGTAACGATGTTTCTAACTGCCAAAGCTTGATCTGCTTTTGTATTTATAAAAATAAAACCTTCTAAATTGAAATAGCCGAATAGCTTTGGGTTTTCAAATATGGCTTTGTATTACCCTTTTCGGAATATCATGTAGTGATCCTGTTTTGAAGGTTAAAAATGTTTTAATTGTCATGTGTTTTTTTTCTAATGTACAAGTAATGGTTTCAGTTAAAAAGTTAAGGAGAGTAATTTTTGCAAATAAATCTAAAAAATTAATTTCATATAGATTTTTATATATGTACTTTGGAAGCATTAAAAATGTCATTCCTTAAGGACAACTTTCATATGGGATGAGCCATGTCATTGAAGTAATAAAATTAAATGAATGGCTGGCAATGTTAATAAATATTCTATTTCGTTTTTAAATATTCCAGAAAATTAAAAGCGAAAATTTCACTGACCAAAATAAAGAATTACAAAAAATTAATTTTCCATATAATATATTAAAGTCGCCACAATCTCTGCTGGCTTGTTTATAACAACTTGCATGTTTTCAAATTGCAGTACATGCCATCAGAGACACACTTTGACAATATTTCATACACATTTTTTATTGCTTATTTACGAATTTTTCATATTAAGCGGACATCAGAGGAAGTAAAATCTTGCTCTTTAAGCCAAACGATTTTGACGATGTTGCATTTGTGTCCATTACTAAATATTTTTAACAGAGTATTTGAAGTACATGCATGATGCAGCCGGCCTGAAATAATGTAGATTTTCATGGTAATTTGATGGAAAAGATTTTGATAAAAAAAAACAAACAAATCTAAAACTGCTTGTATGGGAACGAGTTGTTGCATTTGCATTTCGTATGCAAATAGAGATGAGGTCAGTCACTTACCCAAAATCACTAGTAGAATTTCTGCCTGCCTGCTTTTGTGGCATATATACTACTAACGACATTGGTAAGTTCAGTGTGCCAGTGTGGTAATTTTCTTTCACATTTTGTCGTCATCATGGCAAACGTATTTCAACATATTTACATAAAATGTCGTATGTCCTTCTGACATACCAGCATACAAATCGAATTATCTATAGCAGCACACGCACACGCACACATAAATAAGCCAAGTTAAGCAATAAATGTCAATAAAACTTAATAAGCCAACAACTCTCGTAGTAGCAACGCCACTAGAGATGGCTTAAAAACAAAAGCAACTGCTTTAAAGAATTAATTTATGGCCAGTTTTAATGTTACGTTAAAAGTGGCTCAAGTCATTTGTAATTATTTGAACTTTCGAAGACTGTCTAATGGTTCAAAATTGGTTTAGAACTGTAAATTGCAAAAAATAGGTCAGCTTATGATTATAATGGTATGACAAGTAAGATAAAATTAGACAAAAGTTTGATTATTCTTTGAACATTATAGCACCATGAAATGCTAAATCCGTATATTTAATATAGAATTCTTTTATACATTATGATCGCCCGAAAATTCACTGAAAAAAGAACTTTAAAAAGAAAAAAATTATTGGTAACCAATGGATCACATACTTACCTATAGTATATGCTAGACTTCAGCTCAAATCTCCTCAGCCTTATCTTTTTCTAATCATGAAAAACATTAAAAGATAAACAACAATTTCTAATATAGTCTGATCAGATTTGAACTCCAGGTCACCAGGAATATGTTTAATTGAAGAAAAGTCCTATTAAAAATTTATTTCATTGCAAAATGCATTGTTTGTTGTGGCTTTAGCTGTTCATATGCCGACATTTCACTGGTCGGTCAACCAAATCGTCAGTGAAGTTTAAGCAGTTTGAAAACATTCAACCTCGGATTTTTATGCCGTACGAATCAAATACAATATCCGTCGCACGGATATTTTTTGCACAATGTGATGCACTCACATTGAGACGCCTGCAGCCTCAATTAATTACTTGAGGCGCTATCGTCCAATATCACTTCATAAATTTTATCGACTTTTTCTGGTGTGACGATCTCTTGTGGGCGAATTGAACGTTTGGCGTCACTTGTGCTAGTATGACCACAATGGAACTCCATAAACCTCTATTTTTCCATAAAAATTTTTATTTTTTAAGTCTTTCTTGGCTTTGCTTGGTGATGGTTTTTACGTAAAAAATAATGTTTAATCATCACACGAAATGCACTTTATTTTATTTTCGTGCAAACTTTCTGCACAGTAAATAAAAAACTTCCAAAGAAATCAATAAGTACGTTTGCAAACAACTTTAGCACTGTTTTCAGTTTAAAATTATCTATTTTAATACAAAATTGTCTTATTTTTTAATGCCTTTAACTGAATTATATAACCTACATATATATTAAGAAGACATTATTTTGGTATTCTAAAAATCGAATTTAAAACAAAATCTTTGCTAAAAGCCAAAGTTAATTTTTTCGAATCTCAATATTTAGGAAATATTTTCATGTAAATTTTAACAAATGAATTAAACAAATAAATAAATTTCAAGAAATCTATATATATAAAATAGGATGTGTGTATGTATGTATGTATGTATGTAACGTAATGGCTCCAAAACGGCTGGGCCGATTTTGACGAAATTTTCAGGGAACCTTCAGAATACTCGGGCGGGTGACACTGTCAAGTCCGATTTTTTATTTTCGGTCTGTGGGCGGAGGGGCGTGGCAAAATCCAATAATTCATAAAATGAGAACGGCTTGGCCGATTTCTGTCAAACTTTTTGTCAGTTGTTCGTATTTTCGAGGAGAAGGTTTTTATGGAAGAAAAATGGAAAAGTAGAAAAATTGGAAAAATCGAAAATCGAGTTTTTATATGAAATTTTGTTTGAAAGTATTCCTTAATGGCTTTTCAAATAAAAAATAGAAAGTTTGTCTGAAGGCTTAAAATTGGGGCGAGGCGAAGTTCGCCTGGTCCGCTAGTAATTTATATAAATAAATTTATTTTAACAAATGATTATTTAACTTACTAAGAAGTAAAAAAGCGGATACTTTGGAAGCAATGAAAATGTCATTCTTCCAGAACATTTACCATTTTGTTTCTCACTGGGAAGTTTATCTGCTTTCAATGCCTGTCAAAAACAAAATAATAGACGAAGTTTGCTCAAAATTCGACAGAGGTCTTGTAATAGATAATAGTTAATGGGATCACTGTTGCATTAGAAGTAACTTGGATGGAAATGCAATGAGTCACGTATGTAATTTAAAAAGAAAATTACAAGTTTTGTGTATTTGAAATGGAATATTTGATTGAAAACCACATTTAAGCATCGTAATTTGTACAAAGTGGGTTACAGCATGCAAATGCTCTTGTATGCATTTAAATTTGTTTCTTTTATTCCATAAAAGCGATGAGGGCCACTGATTTTCAAAAAGTTGGTGGTCTGATTATCTATTGAAAATTTTTACGTGATTGCTTTTTTTTGTTAGACTTCTCCCTCCATAAATATAGAATATAAATTATCTCGAATTTAATAAAGTTTTGTAAATAAAAATAAAAAATTATTAATTTATAAACAATTTATATATAAATTAATTATTTTTTAAGTAAATGTTTTTTGAAGGATAGTCGATAATATTTTGTGCTATCGGAACAGCCCAATCTTTATACTCATTCCATGTTTATTGACCACTCATACGTCCGCAAAATAATGTTCATTTTCATGCAACATTTTATAACTTTCCTAAGCTAATGGGGTTTTTAACAACAATACACAAGAGTACAACTGTAAACATGTTCCAACTGAGGGATAATAGAAACCGTGTGCCTCCTCCCCGTCCATCTAAGTTGGTTGTAAATGTAAAACTATACAGTTAAAGTGGTTTCCTAACACTAGATACAAAAATGCAAACAAAAAAACTTGTACATTTTGTAAATTTCAAAAACAAAAACTGCATGCTTGAGTGTGATAACGCATGTCCCGGAAATATGTAAATATTTATAACCATCTATTGGTTTAGTGTTTAACACATTTTTCATATTGCACATGGGCGTAGCTGAATTGGGGAACTCAAGCGGCATTCTCAAACCTAATCGAACTTCATTTGATTTTGCTGCTCCGGCTAATACTGGTGAACATAAAGAAAGAGTATTTATATTCCATTAGGATTCAATAAATTTTTTCACTCTGCTCTCTATAATTAATCTGCATTTTCTTCTCGCGTTTCATTGAAAACAAAACAAAACCAAATGTAAACTACAATCGATTGTCATCGAAAACGTTCTTGGCCAGTAAAAATTCTCCGGTTGCAAAAAGCAAAACGCTTCATGTTATTTGACACCAACATTCAAAAAGTGCAGATGTTTGATTTTTAGATCAATGAACTAACACAATGCTTCCACATCAATTAGAATGCATTCTGAAGGAAAATATTCATACAAAAAGTGTTTTGATTGAAAGTAGAAATTGTCTAACAAATCTTTGATACGATTCAATAAAACACTAACTGCTTTATTAACTAAATGTGAACATTTATATTGAAAATATTAATAAAAAAACTCAAATTAGTTTTTGATTTAAATATAAAAAAACTTTCGCTTACATTTCGAAGAACAGCCATTAAAATTCACAAGCAGTACAAGTTTTATTGGCCACGCAATTACCATGTTCACCAACCACTCTTTAGTTTAAGATGTACAAAAGCGGTGAGAATTTCATTCAACTTGTCAAATAAATAAATTTTGTATTATTCTGAAACAAAATAAATTTAAATAATTTATTTTAATTAAAATATTATTTAAGCTCAAGGTCCTATTTAATGGTTAAACGATTTTATTTTTAAATATCGATATTTTGATACTCATTGAGCATCATTTTCAGAATATTTGCATGATACTCAATGACTATCGAAATACCGATATTTAAAAATAAAATTGTTTAAATAAGACCTTGTTGAGCTTAATAATATTTTAGTAAATTGTTATAAAAGGCCATATATATTATTAAATAATTTATTTCTAAAAACTACGCGTTTCTATCATATTTCTACATGTTTCTATGGAGTAAGTCATCACACATTTAATTAATAAAGGAGATTTAATGAAACGAATATTTGAATAACGAGCTTTTCTTTATTCATTTTGATTGCATCTACATCACTAACATATAAAATAATTTTTATATTTGTATATTGTTTCTTTGGCATTTCTTATGAATTTCATGGTGCATTTTTATTCAATTGTATGATATTCACGTAGTGACATTTTCCATTATACGTAAGAAGTAATAAAGTCCTTTCAAGTTTTAATTTAAGGTGCAGCATGAATCCCTGTGTGCTATATTACCAAAAAAGAAAAAAATTTAAAAAAACGATATTTTGAAAATATGTATAGGAGTTTTAAAAATTTCATGAGCAAAATCTTTTTTGAATACATTATTATTTAATTCATAATGCTTCATAAAGTAGTTTTAGGTTTTTATGAATAATGCTTAGGTTAGGTTAGGTTAGGTTAGGTTGATTGGAGGTGTATGACAGCCCATGTCATTACGACATACACCTAAGCCAGTGAAGGCTTGTTGTGCGCTCCCTTGAGTTAACCTTGAGTTAACCATAAGATATTGAACCAAAGGTCTAGAGAAACTCCGTGTCACTCACAAAGTTCCTTAATTTCCTCCAGCATATTCCCCGTAATCGGCTTATGTCCGGTAAGATGTCACTCCCAAGATATCGGGACCTTATTTGTGAGAAGGCGGGGCATTGGCACAAATAGTGTTCCAATGTTTCGCTCTCCTCCCCACATGCTCTACATTCATCTCCTCCCGCTATTCCCAAGCGTTTAAGATGTGCCAGTAGTTGAGAGTGCCCTGTGACCACTCCCATTATTCTACTTAGTTCGAGCTTGCTGAGTCTTAGCAGCTCCCTCGTTCTTCTCTCGTCTGGATCTCCCCAAATAATGCTTAAATAAATATTTTTTAATGCAATGTATTTAATATTTTCTTTTGATTGCTTTCAAAATGATCCTTCTAATGATATCAATCTCTGCCATTAAAAATGTACAAATTATTTTTCCCACTGTTTGACATGGTTTTGCTCTTATGTTCATCGTTGTGTAAAGACCAAATAAATCCTCATGAAACAAAAGTTTTAACGGAAATATGTAGTTGCTTTTTTTTTGATAATCTAATTTATTTATTTATTTAAAGAAATATACTTTATAAATAAATTTATAAAATACATAAAAATTAAAGCGCAGGGTTACTAGACCATATTGCGCGCAAAAAAGAGATTTTTAATTAGTGCATAAGATAATTTAAAAGTAAAATTTGGTTAAAAATAGTATTAAAAAAATTTAAATATCAAATAAGTTGTGTTTGTTGAGCGATTTCAGAATTTCTATTAAATGATGAGATACTGAACAGTCGAGTATTTTCTGTAATGAATTAGCCATTTTGGATATTGGACATTCAATTAAAAGGTGACGAACATTCATTACTTGGTGACAAGTACTGCACTTAAGAGGTTCCATCCGATTGTAAAAATGTTGACAGTTAAATAATGCTTTACCAACTCTAAGACGTGCAAGTATTACACATTGAGTTCTGGTAAAGTCCCTGAAATATTTAGGCCTGGTATAAGATATATTGTGCTGCCTGAGAAAGCTGCTAGAGTTTTGCCACTCAAGATTTTTTTGTATTTTGTCTAAGGCCTTGAATATGTTATTCGCAATGTGATGAAAACTAGGAACTTCAAAAATCAGTGGTCGATTGATAGCTTCTTTAGCTGCACTATCTGCAAGTTCATTGCCGGCAATACCAATATGTGATGGTATCCATAAAATAAGAATAGGACAGTGAATGTCAGGATGTTTTAAAATGGTATCAAAAATTCCACTTTTGTTGTAAAAAATACTCTTGGCAACGCTGAGACTATCTGTGCAAATAATTGTTTTTGTCTTTTTTTGAGCGGCAAACATAATTGCTGCGTTAATAGCAGCAAGTTCAGCAGAAAAAATACCCGCAAATATCGGCAGCTGACCCTGTTTTACTACAAGCCAGTGTGAAGCATTAAGATGTTGTACTACAGAGTAAGAGGTTATGCCATTTTGGAAAGATCCATCGGTATATAGCTCTAGTTCAGGAGAGAAATTATCCATTATGTTGGTAATCATAGACTTGAAAACTTTGGGTGAAGTGCTAGATTTATTAAAAGTTGAGAGACTAAAATCAATAGCAACATACATCTCAGTACTACGATATTTTTCCGGCTTGATTGGCAGTGGAATATCAAATGATTTGAAAAGAAGTAAAATCTTACCAACTGCACTTGCGTTCTTCTTCTTACGTCTGCTGTGAATAGCTTTCCAGAATAAATCATGGAGGCCCTCCTTAGTGTCTGTTATTGATCTAGAAGCTAGGTTAATAGATCTTTTATTTAATAAAGAAATAAAATCTGTCGATCTGGATTCAATCCTTAATGATATAATGGGTGTTGTTTTTAATAGACCAGTAGCAGTTCGAAAACATTCATTTAAAGTGGTATTGATTTTATTTACATTGGCCTTAGATGTCCAACCATAAATGGAAATGCCATGCTGCACCAAACCATATGTTAAGGATTTACAAATATCTATAGCCGTTTCAATGTGTGGACCTTTCTTCTTGGAACATATTAATTTCAAAAAATTATTGATTTTACGCAATTTACCGACAATCACTCTGATGTTTTCATTCCATAATAAATTTTTTGTAAAAATAATTCCAAGAATCTTCATTTCATTTATAAAAGTTATGTCAGCAGATCCAATACGAATATTAGAAATATTGCAGTTTCTCCTTCTACAAACATGCAGAACCTCAGATTTATTTTCAGGTATAACAGCGCCGCGAGAAGTAGCCCATGTTTGTAGCACGATATTCAAACGTATTAAGTTGGCTGCAACAATGTCTGGCAAACCTGATGAAACAGCAAAAATATTGTCTGCATAAATTCCAACAAAATCGACACCCGGTGAGGACTGAATTGATTTAGCTAGAGAATTGATGTACGCAGTAAATAATACCACTGAAAGAGGTGAGCCCTGGGGAACTCCATTGTTCAAAGGATGTGAATTAGAAAAATGTCCATCAATTTTAACTATAACGGTACGATTCGACAGGAAAGAAAAAATTAGTTTTAACATAGAAGATGATATGCCCCATTCACGTAGCTCATCCAATACAAAAATAGACACAACACGATCAAAGGCTTTCTCAATATCCTCTGACAGCACCACACTGTGTTTCCTTTTGGATAGATTAAGTTTCAGAATATTTTCAAGTTGATGGCATAGTGAATGAACACCACGCTTAGGTAGAAAAGCATGTTGAACTAAAGAAATTTTTTGTATTGCGTGTTTCCAGAATCTAGATGCTAATATTTTTTCTAAAATCTTAGATAAAACGGGTATCAAAGATATAGGCCGATATCCTTCAAGTTTATTAGGATTTCTTCCCGGTTTAGGAATGGGCGTGAGAAGAGAAATTTTCCAATCATGAGGATAAATACTGCTATGTAAAATGTTATTATAGAGCTGGACTAGTCTTTTCTTTAAAGAAAATGGTGACTTTTTAATCATAGAATAAGTTATTCGATCAAACGATGGAGTTGTTCCTTTTACCTTTCTAAGTGCTTCTTGAAGTTCATTCACAGTAAAATCTTCACTCAAAATCCTGTTATGATCAAAAACCGAGTTTTCAATAATTGAAATATAGGAATATTTTTTTGAAATAATTTCTGGACTAAATACTTCATCCGACGCAATAGAACACCAAAATTTTGAAAAACTATTTGCAATATCAACTGGGTTATCCAAGATTATGTTATCATCCATTATAGTTGGGAATCGACTCACCTTTTCTGATCTAATATTTCTGACCCTCGTCCACAAGGTTCGAACATCTAGTGTTGGATTTAAAGATACCAAAAAATTGTTCCAAGTGAGCCGCTTAGCATTTTTTGATTCTCTTTTAACTAATGCAGTTGCTCTTCTGTAGTTAATTGCATTAGTTTGACTTCTGTGTCTTATGAAAAGATTCCAGGCTATATGCTTGTTTTTAATCAGTTTGGCTATATAAGAATTGAACCAAACGGGAGAATTTCTGTCATTGAAATATCTGCTTTGAGGAATAGATTCATTGGCAGCTTTTCTAATAATTCTTTTAATCTGAGCCGATTCCTTATTGACATTAGATGATACAGGGAACTCTTCCATGAAGCCCAAAATTTTCGCTGAGAAGGTAGGCCAATCTGCTCTCTTTTCTAGAAATCTCGGCCGAAAAAGCCGCTTATAAGTCGCTTTAGTATTACTTATTAAAATTGGAATATGATCTGCAACTTCGGGAGTACGTAACGTCATCCAACTCAGGCAAGGTGCTAGATCTGCGCTGGCCATGGAGACATCTACTGAAGTTAATGTGTTTCTAGTATTAAGTAGAGTGGGAGAACCGTCATTTAAAACTATCAAACCCAAATCATTGCTAAACTCCTCCCAAATAATACCACTTTGTGATGTAGTTTGAGATCCCCATAAAATGTTCTGTGAATTAAAGTCACCAACAACTAAGTGATGTTCATTATTGCATCTATTAATGGAATTTAGCATTGAGTCAGACAATATAATATCACATTCTTTATAAATGTTTGTGATATTTAACGTACTATTTCCTTTAATAGTAATCGTTTGAAATAGTAGATCGCCTGATGACTTCATATGTTGTGTAACATGAATGTTATTTTTAACAAAAACAGCTATCCCAGATTTAGCATAGTTAAACAACTTATTATGATGAAATGACCTGTAGCCTGGTAGATGTAAAAATTTCAAGTTTTTGTCAACAATATGCGTTTCTTGAAGGGCGATTATATTTGGTTTATGTTTAGCAACCAAATTTTCTAATGCATATTTGTGGGTAATAAAACCCTGAATATTCCACTGAAGAAAAGTGATTTTCATACCAATATCCATGATGACCAATATAAAACAAAAATTACTCGCCTAGTTTATTATCCGGTTGAGTTATTGTCCTCTCAGCAAGCTTATTATGTAAGCTACTACAAGGTGATAAATACGTGCTGCTTGTGGGTTTATTGGGTAATGTGTTTAGTATAACATCTTTTGAAAATTGTGAATAATTATATGTATTCTCCATTGTAAGATCAAGGTTAATTTCTCTTTCTCCATAGATTTGATTACTATCGACACTCAAAGAGTGTGATGAATAATTTAAATTATCTGGAATTTCATTGTTGTTGGAACTTTCCATTGTTTTGCTGTTAATATTGTTGTCGCTGGTGATGTTGTTGTTGGTTTTGTTATTATTGTTTACATTATTAGAATTAATACTCTTCTTGTTGACCAAGCTCATCGCTTGTGGTGCAATTGCAACTGCATTAGAGGTTTTATTGTTTTTCGATTCTAATAATGATGGCTGACTGCTACATTTTTCATTATTATTGTTGCGTACAATTTCAGAAAAAGTTGCTGGTTTTTTTTTGAAAGGTGTAAGTGTATGCATTGAGGGATTTTCATTAAAAATCTTCCAAGCTTCTCTTATGGTGCATCTTCTATCAGCTTTAATCTTATTAACCGATTTATGTTTGATGAAGGATGGGCACAAGGAGTCATATGATGTGTGAGAATCCGTGTTACAGTTGATACAAAATTTTCTAGTGCATTTATCATGAGGAGGAGCTAATCCACATTCTTTACAGATTTCAATATTTTTACACCTATTTTTTGTATGCCCTAGTTTTTGGCAATTGATACATCTCATTGGGTTTGAGATATACTCTTCAACTCGAACTCTTTCCCAGCCTATTTTAAGAAAATCGGGTCTATGTATTAAGTCAAACGTGACCACAGCTGCACCAGTTGGAACAAAATTGTCGCCCTCCCTTTTTGTCAGTTTGCGAATGTCTATAACTTTTTGACCTTCTAATGATTTCACGATTTCATTCTCAGGAATATTAATTAATTTTCTGGAGAAGATTCTTCCTTGGATTGAGTTGAGTGTTTTGTGCAAAACAATTTTTACAGGAACACTATCAATATATTTTGCTTTAAGGAATTTTTGAGCTGATTTCATATTTGAAGCCTTGATCATCAAATCACCACTGCGCATTTCTGTAACGTCCAAATAATCTCTTGAAATAAAGTTGAGGCCTCTTTCTATTTGAAAGACATTGTACGATGAAAGAGTTTTAATTTCCATGGAATCAGACAGTGGAATAGCAGTGGCAACTAAGTAACGTGGCACATGATCTTCATTTCTGGGAGCTGCTGGTAACGGAATAAAATCATCTATTCTTATTCTTTTGTTTCTTTTTTGGGAAGATTTGGAGGATGATGAGGTGTCAAGTATACTGAACCTATTGTGGTCGGGGGGGTCAGTCCCGTTCATCGTTGATTTATTCTCCTTCTTAATCAATCAAAAAAGTTTTGAAATAGGTATAAAAATCAAGCAAAAACGGAGCGCTCAATAATACTTTTAACAAAAAACAATGAAACACTGTAACCGCCAAGAAATAACACGTTTTTTACAGCGATAGTCCGACAAAGAACTATTTTTTATATTTTTATTAAAAATTTATTTTTATTAAATTGAGTACAATACGTCTGCTTACTATGAAAAATCAAAGTCGAATAATCTAATTTATTTTCATGAAATATCGATAGGAGTACTTAAATTTATTAGTCATAAATTGAAAATATTTTTGCAGTTTTATTTTCCTGTTTTAACAGAGAAATATAATTTTAAGTATCAATAGGATTAATTAAGACAGACAGACATACATACTCCTACATGCAGGCATTTATGCAACACAAATTTGTATGTATGTGTAAGTTCTTGTTGGTCGCACACACGCACATTTGTGTTGGATAAAACTTTATTAAAACATTAAAATTTCCATTTAGATGCAAATTAGCCGAACACGCACAAGTATAGTGGCAAACACGAGGGCGCATATCTTTCATTTATGGGGAAAGTAGTAAGGGAAGACTAAATATACTTTTTCATCTCTTGGGACTCCAAACAGATCTCAAATAGATATACCTTTGATGGAAACTTTCTTGAACAAAACCAAATATTGTGCAACATGACGAAGATTCTGACAAGAATTAAATTGGAACCCCTAAGGAATACCAAAAATTATAACTGTCTACTCAGGTGAATGAGGTACTAACGCTGATTTAAAAAAATTCTATAAATATGCATTTTAAAAGTATGTCCAGTAGTTGTTCTTAGTATTTTTCAAATTTTAGGACAATATCGCGAGAACCGGATGTCGCAATGATTTCAATATGTGCGTGAGCATTCTTGTGATGCAAACTTACCTAATTTTTTCTTTCTTCTATCCATTATAGTCGGCGCCTATTTCTTAATTATCATGTTGAAACTCTAAATCAAGAGAAACAACTTTATTCGAAGTTTTTTCTTTGTACATTCAAAGTCGAATTGAATTGAAAAAATCTTAACAAAACTAAAAGTCTCAATAATTATTTTTGATTAATTCAAAACATTAAACGAAACACATTTTAGTAAAAGCGCAAGATTAAATGAAACAAACATCATTTGAGAGGAAAATAATAGTTCCCTTACCCTCTAAAAAACGAACACCGCGAGTCGGCTCATTTAAATTGTTCTAAATACAACCGATAAAATCTCATTTTGTAAAATAAATCTAAATTCAAAATCAGAGTTTCTATCTTGGTGCAAAGAACAGTTTTGAGAGTGATGAATTCCAACTCAATTTAACTAAAATTGTTGCATAATCAATAAACAATTCCCGTATTTTCGTTGCTTACATTTTTACTTAATTGAATTCGACTGTATATGGTATATGAATATTTCCTTATGAGCTGCTACTACTCAATTAAAGTTGGTATAAGGAAAATTATAAATTCGTTCATATATTAGTATACAGCTGTACTTAATTATACGGGCCCCTTGTTTTTTAGTTATGGAAAAATATCGGGCTTGTTTTACGACGAATATATTTAAAAAAAAAAAAAATAAAGATGCCTTTATGTAATTTTAACTACAAGCGAAAATACAATCAAAATGGTTTTATTTTTCATTTGAATTTTTATAAAATTATTGTATTGCCAAACATACTGCTCTATCTGCAACTTTAGGTGGTATAAATATAGAGTAATCAGATGTTTTTAATGTTCATGGCATGAAAATTCAGTGTGATATTCTTTGGACCAATCGCTTTTCTTAGGTCTCCAAAGAAGCATTCAAGTAACTCGATTTCTCACGACGATCTCCATCTGATCTCATTTATGGCTGTTTAAAGTCTATTTTGGAGTTTCTCAACAGCGCACCTGATAAGTCGAAGAAGTTCATCGACGACAGTAGTATAGCCAACTTTATGGATTCGCTAGAGCATCGACACAAAGTGGGGTACGTTTGGCTGTCGTACTTTTAGCACAATGCTCGGATGAAACCAAAGGGTTTGTACCTTAAATTTTGTTCCTAAACTTTTTTTGCGAACAACAAGCTCCGCTCTACAGTGGCTTAAAGAGCATTATTTTTGGAAATTTCATTCAGTGTCTCCTTAACCATTTAAAAAATTTTTATAAAATTTTACACAGAGAATGAGAGAATTAAACTATTATGTCTTGCCATTGATAAGAAGCGTACGGCTACCTAGCAAGTAAGAGGATATGCCCAAAAATTTATCACCTCCCTCCCATGTTTAATTCTATTTTTTTAATTATCAAAATGTATTTACAGACCGAATGAATTTTTTTCATATTCTCTTAGTTGATTCAAATATCTAGCGAAAATGCGCTTTTATATGTGGAATATCTTGTTCAGTTTGGGAGACGTATGCGCTTAAAAATTTTATCGATCGATGCCGTGTGCGATCCAAAATATGTATCAGATGTAATCACAATAAAATTTCAGCTGACGAAATAGCCGCTCCTAAACATCAGGATTTCTACACTGATGATGACTATGACCTGTTTATAGAGAAAATGTACATACATATGTACTAACATGTACGCGTACATGTAGTCTATATATATTTTAAAGCATCAAGCATCAACTTTTTTGTACACTGTGAAAACAATTTAGTATCATTAACCAAAATCAATTTCTAGTGAAAATGGATTGAGATATTTGTGGTTTATAATTACAGCTGAATATTTCAATTTGTCAAAGTTGGAAATAAATTCTAATGTCAGAACGAAACTTTTTTCTCTGTGTATATGTGTGTGTTTACACACAGTAAATTTGTATTTGTATGGAAATTTATGGAGATTCTAATATTAACCAAATCACTGTGATGCAGTAAAGTGTTGTAGTTAAATATACCAGTATGAGGACGAGTAAATTTAAAACTGATGTGTTTACAACAACATCAAAAATCCTTAAGTACCATTTCGGTTTTCGTTTTATGTTTGGTTTATGCTCGTATGTATGTGCACATACATACATCTGTATCCTTGTCTGAACAAATTGCCATCGTATACGTAAACGTAATGAATTTTTTTATCGTTTTGCTTTTTGCCTTAAATAGGCTTATTCTATGGGTTTTGCTAATAGTTCTTTTTTCGTCATTAGATTTTTCTTATGGCCGGCACCAAACTAATACTGTTAAGAATTTTTAATTGGTGAAAATATTGAATACATTCTTCGATCTAAAAATTTTACAACAATAAAGTTATAGTTCTAATAACCAATTATACTCTAAGTAGAATATTTAATAGTATTTAAAATATCCGAATAAATAACACGGTGCAACACAAAAAATAAAAAGGTGTGTCGACGTTTTGATTCATTATAGTGGGCTTTAAGTCCCCTCCCCCTTTTTGGTACATATTAGTTATAATGAACTGACACGGGATATCTCGCAAGCGATTCGTTTTAGTTAAAAGTTCTGTACAGCGCTTTTATGTAAAACAGCACAAGGAATATTTTTGTAAAACATTTTAACCCTCTAACTCTTTATTAATAAAAATGATGTCTGCAGCTTACTTTTGTATCGCAACATATATTAAAATTGTATTTATTATTGCATTATAATTTAATAGTCTTAAAAAAATTCATTTTTGTAGGATAATTTAGTACTTATTACGAATACATACAAAATTAACCCTTAAGCGCCTTTTAAGTTTTGTTATTTTTGGTGTTCATGTTGAACTTAGAGCTTTAATGTGTTCTGGGACCCATAGTGAAATTGTATGACAAATACTTTTGTATCATGCTTCAGCCGGCTAGAGAGTCACCGAAGGGGAGTTTTTGTACCCCTATTGAAACAGGGTCAAAAAAGAGTCATACCGTGAAGAATTAGTGGGTTATAATTTAAAAAAATATTTCCCATGTTGTTTTACTTAGAAATGCTAAACATATTTTTTACATAAAACGTGTCCTATGCCGTGCGTACAAAAAAGGGGTTATACTTAAATCCTTCCTAAAATGATTCCCAGATGTAAAGTTGCAAAACGCAAACTTTTTTTGCCTTCTACCAGAATCAGTCTTTAGAACCTTGTTATTTTGAAAATTGTTTTGTTGTTGTATAGTGTAATTAAAAAAACATAATAACTAATTTTTGGTATCAATGTTGTCAAACTAGAGATTATAAGTCTAATTTTACCACCATTTTGCTTACAATGTTGATTCAAATGCAGAGTCATTGTTCTTGGTATTTTCGAACGTTGTATATGTGTGAGAATATATACATATATATACATACATATACATATATACATAGATATATATACATACATATATATACATACATATATATATATGAAAGTTGATTTGATACACATGCTATATAAAAGACTATTTCCAATGGCAATGGTTCATATCAAAATGTTTTGCTGACTTCATTCAATCAAACTTTAAAATAGACAAATAATTGCATACCAACCAATTTATAAATAAAAAAAGGAAACATAAAATATTTCGGCAGGAATGCATTTAATTTTATTAAAAATGCTTGAACTGTGTCACAGTGGGCATAAATTAAATTAAATTATTCTTAAATGGCTTCTTAGTATGTCATTTTGGCCAATTACGACTGATTCGGGTAGAGTAGGAGCCCAAAAAATACAAATACGTGTATTGGCGTTTACAATTGGAGTTTCTATCCATTTGCACATTCGTGTAGTGAATCGGGATAGGATAATTTTAGATTCCTTCAAAATTAGGCATAAGGTGAACTAAGTTTTATGCATGAAACGGAGAGGAAAATGGTTTTGAAACTTTTTAACAGTCAAATATTCCACAATAACTTGTTTCATAAAATTCTACTCAATACCTCAGAATTCAATAAAAATCTCAAACTTAAAACGGTGTCAAGGGTATATTTCGTACCTATTCATAATTAGAGCTCAAATGTGCATTCGTAGACTAGTAGCTGGTGTACAAGACTAGTAGTCTCAAAATCGCAGGTTCGATTCCTGCCGGATACTTTGATTGTTATGGCATACAAGACAAGTAACTTTGCAGTTTGTATTTGTTAACTTTGTTAATATAAAAAAATAAATAAATAATGTTTATAAATGAATTTTAAGGGGTAAAGTTAACTTGGTTAAATTAATTATGGAAACTCATGGACTAGAATTCAGAAAAGTTTCCGGAATTCGATTATAAGTTGTAATACAAAAAAGGTCTGGTATAACGTTTCTTCATATTGTGGACTGAAAAGACTAGCGGTGAAAACATGGCTTCCCCTTATGCGCCCATTAATTCATCCTTCTAATAAATTCGCTATTAAGAAAAATAATGAACTAGAATTTAATATTATTCACTAAGCACCGAGCGCATAATTGTAATTTAATAATTGCGAAAGATTTTAAAACAATTTTTCTTAATAATATTTATGTAAATTTTCGAAATGTCGGTAAAAAAAACTCTACTCAATTTAAGAAAAATTTTCGACGTTACATTGATATTGAGTAAAATGCTTTGACTACCAGCGAGGAATTTTTTTTAATGAAACCTAGTGAAAAATGACATATGGACAACCATTTCTTCAATTCGAGTTGAGTAAACTTTACAAAATATTAGTTCATTGTCTCTTTTCTATATTTTATGTTGCCTTATTTTCAATACTAAGTTGCATTTGAAATATTTTTTGCACTTTCTGGGTCTTTAATAATCATAAAATAATAAGTTTTCCCAAGTACCCATATTTGCTTTAACCACAACTTGTAATATAAACTTATAGTTTTGATTAGATATATATAATTTTTGTAATCAAGCGTTAGGTCTTTTTTTAAAATAATAATAATTTTATTCAATATTTCGACGCCTCTTTGGGCGTCTTCTTCAGGAAATTTTTTTATTAATATGACAATTGAAAAAATTTTTTTTTTTTTTGAAAACTTATTTTACATACATACATAAATGAACAAATTGAAAAAATTTTTATGAACCAATCAAAATTTAATAAAGTAAAAAATTTTTTAAAGGAAACAAAAAACAAAAAACTAAACAAAAAATGTTTTTAACCTATGAAGAAATGAAAAATCCTTTATACTAATTATATAATAACAATAAAAAATATTTTACATTCCTATTAGTCAGTTTAATTTACGAATCAAATGTCTATAACATTGAGCAACATTATCTGTATCAGTTTTATAGTTTACTATCTTATTACTTGGAACATTAATAATGTTAAGCATCTCTAACATATAACGTCGTTTAAAATTCTTCTCTATAGATAAGACTGATACTTTGCTAAAGTCCGGATTATGACTAGAGTTACAACAATGTTTCGTTAATGCTGTCTTTTGTGAAGTTGAAACATTCCTATACTTTTGGTCTGACTTGTGTCCTGCCAACCTAGTCTTCAATTTATTCTTTGTTGTACCTATATATACTTTATCACATCTCTCATTATTCTTACCATCGCATGGTATCTTATAAACGACATTAGATATGTCGTCGAAATATTGAATAAAATTATTATTATTTTAAAAAAAGACCTAACGCTTGATTACAAAAATTATATATATTAAAACAAAAAAGGTCGAAAAAATAGTGTTAATTAGTTTTGATTAGATTTTAAAATTTTTCCCAATTAACGAGCATATCATTCAATTAGTTCATTCATATTTCAAATAATATGAAATCCTTTTAAAATTGAAAATTTTCAATTATAGATATGAAATTACTGTATTTTAATAACAATTTTAGATTTGCAAAAATATTAAAACAAAGAAGCCTCAACTACACGGAGGACAGCAGTAGTCTATTGTTCGTATTTATCCCTTCTCGACTGTGTTTTTGTTACATCTGGTATGATAGTGTGTGTATGTGTGGGCTGGGGTATATTATGGCCAAAAAGCCAACCTCATAATATCGATTTTAGATTTACAGCCTAAATTCATTTAAATGGATGTACGTTCAAAAGTTGTTTCATATTTACTTGCATTTACTGTACGTGCAGCGGTTATACGAGAGTGTGTTAATTTACATTTATGTACGTTGTACTGTATCTACCCTGAAGGAAACATGGGGACAAGTGTACCCGAGTCACCAGTTTTGTCGACTATTTTGGTGACTCATATGTAGACATCGTCAACGGAGTTGTCAACAAGTTTTTGTTTGATGAGCAGAGAAATTTCTGAGAGCACGCTTATGCCTCTTCATTTTTTAATTGCGTTTATTTGTTCTATGGTGAACCTTTAATCATTTATTTTAACTAAAACTGTAGGGATATATGTATATCAAAAATTGTTTACATGGACCCATTAGAACGACCTCTTCAGTAGTGGGTTTTCAATGATAAGTCCATCTTAAATTTCAATAGAAAGAAGTATTGTGTAGAGTATGTCAATAATACTGGTGACAATGTCTACAGGGAAGTACTAGTTCTACGGTCGTCATATGGTCCCATTGGAACTAGTTCGTCACTAGTTCCAACGTCACTAGTGGATTTTCAATGACAAGTGCATGTTAAATGTCAACAGAAAAAAGCATTGGCTGGGGTATAAGTTGTCACTAGTACTGGTGACTTTGTCAATAGTGAATCACTAGTGAATCACTAGTGACATTTCCTTCAGGGTACTTTACGTACACATACATACAAATACCTACACATACTTACACATTTGTGGTTTTATAATCTCCTTTTGTTGCAGTTATAGTTGTCGGTTTCAGTTTGCATGTGTGTGTGTGTGTAATTGTGCTAATGCGAAAAGAGGAAATTAAAATGGCTTACGTATGCAGTTTTTGTTGTTGTTTTAATTCATTGAGAAATTTTTAGTTGTCGGTTGTAACATCAGCGTCGAATGGTGTTTTTATCTTTTGGTAAAATTCGTTTCAAATATTGAAAACAATTGCGTTTGTATTTTAAGTGCCATTGGAAAGGGGAATAAATGTATTAAATATATATCGATTCATTTGTAGCATTTGTAATATTGCGCTTCGCATTAATATCAAATTTTAATTTTAGGGACTTAAAATATAAAAACTAAAAACTTTTAACTGACGTCATCAGTTAACAATGGCTAAGATTTTCTTAATGGCTATTGGAGAGATCATTTAATATTTTGAAGTAAATTATGCTCTTACCTACCTGAAGGGCAGTATTGATTATACTTATTCAAACTTTACTTATTTCAAACTTATTCACTGTGTATACTGAAGTGAAAATGAATCACATAATTCATTAAGACTAATGTATTTAAATTGAAATTAATTAGTCTGGCTTGCGGGTGATGCGGGTTTTGTGGCGACAATCGGAAACAATACTGTTCCATTCTGCTAGTGTAATTGGCTTCTCCTTACTGCACCCTTAACGAAAATAATTTGCTAATATTATTACTCTAAATTGATAAATTGAGTATTCTAGTTGAAAACAGGCTGATTAATTTTAATTTGACGAATACACGTACGTAAATTTTATTTCATGTATTTATTCATTCAATGTTACAATAAGTCAATAAGGTCAATAAGTTAGTCCATGAATCTCCTGCCTCTTAAGTATGAACAGGCATCTGCCAGTTGATTTCTGTCAAAATTTGAACATACTACGTCATTTAGTTTGTGTTTGACAAGCATTGAGCAGACTATCGCTTGATTTGAGGAGAAAGCGAAAAAACTGAATTTCGCGTGCTTGTTAAGCATTATTTTGCGAAAGAAAACCATCAATCAAATCAAGGCTAAGCTTGAAAAATACTGTGGGAGTCCCAGATCATAACTTTTAATGGTAAAAAAGCGGTTTACTGAACCTCCTTGTTGTCATACAAGCACGAAAGATGCCGAAAGTTTTTGACGCCCAGTTGAGGTCTCTACACCCAAAATAACTGAAAAAGTTCCCAAAATGGTGTTGGCCAATCAGAGATTGAAAGAGTGAGAGATTCTGGAAGCCATAGGCATATCACATGGCTCAATGGTTTAAATTTTGAATTATCACTTGGGTTATGAGAAAGCTTTTCACAAGATGGGCGCCGCGTTTGCTCACAATCGACCATACAAACACAATCGTGTAACAACTTCGCAGAGCTGCTTGACGTTCTTTAATCGCAATATTGGACGAGGTTTCTTGAATCGTGTCGGGGTGAATCGGAATTATTCCTTATTATTAAATCGTAATTAAAAATTATGTAGCAACTTCGAACCCAATTGTGTGTTTCAACTGGATGAGATTTCTCGTTATTTCTATGTAAATTGTTGTTTTTGTTACAAAAAAGCCATTGTATTAAAATAACTCTTCGATTACGTGAAATACAAAATTAGACTGTTAATTTAATGAGCACAAATATTTTCATTAGTTGCAAAGCAGCAGGCCAAAGACGCTGACGAAGGGCAAACATACAACCAATGGTCAAGAAAAATATCTATCAAGGGACCAAAAATAAGACTTCAACTATTTTTTATATAGATTTTGCATAACAAACTTTATAAAACTTTAGGCGTTCGACTTGGTTTCCTTGTACCTGAAAGAATTGAAAGACATGTCAATTTAATGTTTTATTGTCATTTCTTAAGAGCAACTCCCAAATATTTTTTTCCTCTGTAAGTCAAACTATTCCTTGCTTTTTGTGGGAACACATTTTCGCTTTTATTAAGCTTGTCTGAAATTTTAGTAGAAATATATTTCGTATAAAATTATTAAACGAACCAAATACTCTATCCACTGGATGGCGAAATATAGAAAATAAAAATAAAAAAAAAAAAAACAAATCATGTTGAACTTAGAAAAATATAAACAATTAATATTTTTCTTCGACCTCGATGCATTTCAAATTATTAATAAAGAAATCAAATAATCCTTTTCAAGCTCAAGATCGTCACATATTGCTTAAATATTTTTTCGATATGTCGCTATTCGCTGGATAGCATCATTAGAAATATAAAAGTTTTTTTTTTTTGATTATTTGTATTTCAAAATAAATATAGGAGTATTTTTTCTCCAAAAATTCGTTGCAAAAAAATATAAATTATTTTTAAAACTGAATTTGAAAACATGATGTTCTAAGGAAATTTTAATTGAATTAATAACTTTTTTTTTAACTATTTCGAAGGAAGGCTTTTCACCCAAAGTTAGTATAGGGGGTTTTTTCAGTAAATGCATAAAATTTAACAACTAAAAACAATTGTAAAATTACCATGAGTTTGAAATTAAATTAAAGACGTTTTTTTTTTGTTTTATAAGTTTGTTATTTATTTATGATTGATTTTTCTCATTTCTCCTTTTTTCAATTATACCTTAAGTTTAAATTACAATTTACACCTAAAACTTAATGTCGGTTTTACTCTCCCCCGTCTGACATTTGCAAACAATTTGCCATTTTATATTTAATTAATATTATTTTTTAAATTTATCTGTATTTGTATGTTGTTCAGTTTTAGTTTAGTTGTTTTAAGATATCTTTCCAATATGTTTTTATAGCTATTTGTTATTATTAATACAATCGTTTTTAATTCCATTATTAAAATAATATATAATTTGAATTATTTCTGTATTTGGCTATAGTAATAATACTCGTTCGTATATTAAATAAGTTTATGTTCTATGTTTGTATCTCTTGTTTTGTGGAATTAAATTAAATTGTATTTTTTGTTTGATGCTTATTTAATAAATTTAAATAAACTCTAATTCAGTTGGTTGTATAAGTACTTACGTAGTATTTAATTTCAATAGATACATACATCATACATTAATGAAAAATTATTTACGTAACTACTACTTAAAATGCGTACATTCAGTCAAATAAGTGTTATATATGCACTCTCAGTCACACACACACACATACGCATAATACCACATACACACACACGGGCACACACGTACGTATGCATATACTTATATGTTATTTTATTATAATTAGTTGTGCAAGAAATTTTTATATAAAAACAAATAAATACAAAATTTAAATGCACAATCTTTTCAAAACATTGTTGTATATTTAATGCATGAATAAATGCAGCAATAAATTGCAAAGCCTATAGATCAAGTTACACATCCATACTTCTCATACACATACGCACACGCACACACACTGGGGCAAAACCATTATGGTTTTAGCTACAATTGCAATTATTTTAATGTACATAAGATTTCCGTTTGTTCATTATTATTATATATGTATATATATATATTTTTTTTTGCTTTTGCCTTCTAGTAACTAAATTATGTTTAGAGATTATGATACAATATTTTTTTGGGGGTTTATATTAACATAATAATGTAATTAAATGTTCTATACTGTTCATTCATAAATGTAAAATATGATTATAATTAATTTATTCCATTTAAGTCTTACATAAGCCTAAACTTATGTAAATATAGAGGCAAACAAAGGAAATTTTATCTGGGTCATAAAACCAAAGAGCTTCCAGTGACATGTTAGTGATTAGAAACTGTTAAAATAATTAAATTTTGATGCATTAAATGTTGTGCCAATACATTTGTGTGGATAAAGGATTACGAGCTCAACACGGTATTGTTGCGAAACTGCAACAACAACAAATTCGAATGTGATGAAGGATTAAATCAGTTTTAAGCAATTACAAGAAATCTTTAATTAGGGCAAAAATAGCTTATAAACTCCAATACCTATTTTTTTCTGATTTATTTCAAAGATTGTTGTTACAAATAACCATTTGAAACAATAATGGATTCAATCACACCCTATAGCCGTGGGATTTAATTTTTCATCAGCAGGATTAATGTCACGGTTGCTCCGAATAGTAAATATGTAAATACCTTGAAGATTTATTTTCGATTCATAATTGGCTAGTGGAGAAAAATGGAAGTTCTTGTCAAGGAATGACATTTTCATTGCTTCATTTAAACGAAATTTTCCCCTTCCCGCTGGTTGACTTACCAGCAACAATTTCGATAAAAAATCGAAATTACTTCTAAAAATTTATGATACTTGTTCTTCCAATCTTAAAAAAATATTTTTTTTATAAAAAGGAATATTTATTTCTTTTAATATAATTACATGATAGCATTTTTTTCTTTAATTACTATCAAATAAGAAAACATTATGAAACATTTTGACAAGTAATGAAATTAAAATAAAAGTAGATCCGTTCGATCTTATTATACCTAATTAAGTTTAAATTCTTTATGTAAATATTATTTCAAAAATATGGCATTAACAAGTTATTAATCAATATATTGAAAAAAATTATTATAATTCCTAAGAATGTTCTTAGTCAATTTTAAGATAAATTGAAAATTTCTTGAAGAAGGATCAAATACAAAAAATTAATTGCTTCAAATTATCAAATTCAAATTATTTACTAAGTAATTCAAAGTATGATTTCATTAATAAATAATGGAATGGAAAGTATTATTCCATTACTAAGTAAAGGAATAATTTTGATTTTCTATTATTATTGACCATTACCATGAAAATCCCAGTGTAAGACTATCTCTCCCTCAGGGTATATTTTACTAGTTTGCATTTCATATATTTTCATACATATCCCTAGAAAAGCTGATATATGTAGTTTGATTATCAAAAGTTGAAAATATTATTTTCCAAAACCCTTTGATTCTAGTGAAAGCTTTGCTAGAGCTTCTCTTCGTAGAAACTATAAATTCATCGTTGGCACACAAATTTATTACATACAGTCATTCAACTATTTTTTTTTTGGCCAATGAAATAATTTAAAAATTTTTCATTTAATAAAATAAAGAAAAAAAATATAATTTTTCATATATATTAATTTTATGTTTTAATTAAGTACTTACGTACACATAATGGCGTTTACAAAAAAATAACAAATAAACATTTATCACATACAAGTAATAGAAAAGGTTTGTTAAACTAAAATTTTCCATGAAAATTTCTTGAATTAATTTTCCCTATACACAAGAAAGAAAAAATAATATTAAATTATTTTTTTTGATTATCACAAAAAATTTACAATTTTCTTAATAAAAACCACAACAAAAAATCATGTTCTTATTTTTATTTCAAATGAGTACCGTAAACCAAAGTCTTACATACTTGTGTTCTTAATCAAGGATATCGTTACATTTTCAAGTTCAGCGGCAAAATTTTAAAAATAAAATTTTTATAATTTAAATTTTAATAAAAAAAAGAAATATATAACAAGACCTTAAGACTACATAAAATAGTTATAATTTTGTTTTGTTTTTAGGTGAGTTCTGTTTGTTTCTTATAACTAAATTTTGATATTTTTATTTGCGATTTTGTAAATGCATTTTTATTTTGTTCTTACCTCTTACTTTTAAATGTTGTTTGTTTTCAACTTTGAAATCATCCTTTTGCTCCATTCTCTCCTAAACATGTATTGTAAACTCTTGACGCTCCTGTTCCTTTTTCTCATGATATCTTGCCAACAGTGAGGTTAATTCCTCTCTATCCACCTTGCTCAACTGACCATCCTTATTTTCCATAACTCGTTGCACTTCCAAATCTAATGCTCGTTGCTCATGATCACACTCAGCTTCACTGAATTCTCGAGAATCAATAAAACCTGAAGGTGGTCGAAAACCCATATTATTAGCGCCGGTCATAGCGGCGATCGTAGCTGCTATTGAGGCCGAAGTTTCCGAATTGTTAACCTCACTGTCTAAGCTAATTTTAGGTACAGAGAAAAGAGAAGAAAAAGGGCGCTTATTACATTTGTAAAAACTTTCAGACAAACTTATTGTTTTTATTTTAAATCTAATATGTATTCGTATGTTATCATTATGATTAAGTTTACAAGGATATTTAAAAATACATTCCTTAAGTAATCATTTGAGTGTAATCCTTTTTATACATGTATATCTTTAATACTTTATTGATGGTTTTAGGCTTAATCTAACAAATGATTTTGGCAACATTCATTTTGTGCCCGGACGCAATTTGCCAATTGCTAGTACATTTATTAAACTTAATGTTCAAAACGAAAGCGTTAGTGTTCCAAGCTAGTGACCTGTGCTACATGTGAACTTGCAGCATCCGTTTTAAATTATCGCTTCGCTTATATGTCCTCGTAAGACTATGCAACACAAATTTCAACAAAGCATTCAACTGGGAACTTAAAACATAAATTACATTTCACGTTGACCTTCAGCAAAAGCAGAATGATGTCTTTCATATTGTGGTATGTGATTAATGTTGATCCATTTCAAAACAATCGTTTTGAAATGTTGCAATGATTTTCGTACGATTATTAGGATATTTATCAAATTTGTTATTCGAGATATACTCTTGTTGGCTTAGCTGAGTATACGCCTGCATTATTTCATTGGCGTTAACCAAATCATCAGTACCCTTTTAGCCAAATCATGATTGAAAAGCATTTAAGCTTGTATACTTATACCAAAGACAACAAATACTATATGAGAATCCAAACAGAACTCAATTATATTTTTCAATTTGAAGCTATTATGTTTATGTTTTGTTGATTACCTTTCACGCTTATTTGCTTCGCTTTCTAAATCTCCTTTTTTTAATGGTCTTTTTGCCAAAATTTCACAGTTAATTAAGTTTCGCATTACCCAGTTCGGGTAACTACCTCAAATATCTTGGACCGAAAATAAAATTTCCTTTAAATCTCTTTCGTTTAATTACCCTAAATCATGAACAACCGAACCCACAGCAAACAGTAAATTTTTGAAAATCTAATTGTGCAAATGTTTAGTTGGAAAGAATATTCCAAGTAATACATTTCAAAAATAAATAATAATCAACCCCGTTTTAATTTTTTTATCTTCATTTAATAATTAAAGTAGTTAAAAAAAGGGTAGTATTTTACCCTAAAATAATGTTGATTGGAAGACATGTAAAATTTTTACATGTTTTCTGTGCAACATATTTGGAAAAGAACACAAACATGCTGGAAGGGCATGATATATGTGACGTTTTTGCTTGTAATGATTATAAACCTGCCAGCACTTTGAAATTGTTCTGAGTTTAGCAGTTTTTTTTACACAAATCAATATCCTGGCTATACAAGAGCCTTTAGACTTTTTATCAGTCTTGTATACTAATAATTAATTTTAGCGATTTGTTTTTATCAACAGCTTTTTACGCCATTAATGCGGTATAAGTGATTTTTTTTATATTTTTAAAACAATTTTTGTTTTGTTCTTTTTTTAAGAATTATCGATATTTTCAGATTTTCAATAACATCTACAGGCTTTGAAAATTTTCGCAGTTTTTTTTTTTTTTTTTTTTTTTGAAAATTTTCTTTTCTTGAAGAAAGTGTAACATTTTTTGCACTTTCAGTGAAAAATAGAGCGGAAGTTAGGGAATTGATTTTTATTTTAATTAGAGTGATAAATAGTTTTTTTTTTGTTATAAATTGGCCAACAGAAAAGAAAACCCCATTAGTGATTTGTATTTAGAATACCATCTCAAAAAACGAAATACAAAATTAACAACGGAAAAATCAAAAAAATTGCATAAAATCACATAAAACTCGGAAAACATCAGTCTGGGCCACAAAAAAAAATCCACATTTTAAGCGTTTCGCCAAAACTGAAAAAATCATTAGTGGGCAAATGCGAAAAAATTTAATTGAAAATTATATTCAATTGAAAATTAGTTACAACAATAATGCAGTTCAAAAAAACTAAAAGCAATCGCTATTGTCGCATTTTTTTAAAGCCTAATTAAGGCACCATTAGTTTTTTTTAATATCTCTTATTTGTTTGGAGTTTGGGGTTTAGGTACCTGAACTACCTGTTGTTACTACCAGGACATAAACGCCGCTCCAAGGAATCCTTGGCATTAATTTGCTGCTGTTGCTGCTTACGATTGCGATTTGCTCGCTTGTCACCGGATGAAATAGAACTATTGTTATCCTTGCCATATCTTTGGCCATTCATACGCCGGTCCACAGGTGAAGATTGATCATTATTCGATTCCGTCGAAGAGTCGGGACGAAACATATCTACGAATAGAGAAAAAAAAGAGAAAATGTTTCGTTAAAGTAAACGAATTTACGTTTAGACAATTTTATTAAGTTGCAATTAAGAATTATAAGGGTTTGCATAGGAACGTGATAGATGTTGAAAATGTACAATGATTTCTTTATATATTTCTTAAAAGTATTATTATTACAAATAAGACTCGAGGTTTCATACACACTTACCGAAGAAAATTAAAAAAAAACAAATATTCTAATTGTAATGGATGTAAAATACAAAATAGATAAATGAATGAAAATCAGAGCTATAAAAGAATGATTTTCACAAAAAAATTTACAAAAAAATAATTTGAATAATTCATATTGCACCAAAATGATCTGAAGGTAAAAATAAAACTTTCATAGACAAGACTACGAATGAATTTCTATAGGATTATTCGGTGGAAAAGTTATAAGAGAATTAAAATCCACTTTGTAATTTTTTTTGGAGTATAATAAATTAATTCCAATTTTAATTAATTTAATTTTTTTCCGTAAAATATATGCATTCAAAAAATTCTAATTCATCATGAATGCATTAAAATTCAATAAATTTTAATCACAAAATGAATGCATTCGCGACTTATTAATTTATAACGAATGCAATTAGATTTTAATTTAATTCCTCTTTTTTTTTGATCGAAATCAATACATTCAAGGCACTCCAATTCATTGCTTGAATGATTAGCTGTTTCATTCAAGAAAGCATCATTCGCTTACAGCTCTGATAAAAATCATATGCAAAATCGAATAATTATATTTATGTAGAATCATGTTAAATGGGCGACTAGATCGGAAGAATCATAGTTTGCCCTAGAATATGCATTGAGTGCATATTCGATATTTCATTATATTTGCTTTTAAACATTTGCAAATTTCGCCAAGGTCTTCACTAAGGCGATAAACTACTCTGTTTAACTCAGTTTAAGAAGAGACGGTTTTAAATGTTAAGCATGATGAATTTGATCGGTAGTCATTGTTAGCGATTCGTAAAATATCAGCTAATAAGATTGGAAGCATATTCACTAAAACCAAAATTCTTGTTTAGCTTAAGTAAGAGCACGTTTAAATGATTTATGTATTGGTCAGGAGTTAATCTTTAGGCAACTCTCGGAAGGGATGGCAGACTTCTAATAGGTCGATAAGCTATGGGAATAGTAGGCTGATTCTTTTGTGCAACTAGTATAATGTTTAATGTCTAATACTGATTCCGTCAGAAACAACTGCAGTAGACTTCAGTGCCGGAATTGATCTTCCAACCTTTATGGTGCTAATTAGTCTAAGAAAACCAATTTGCAATCAAAAAAATATTTTGGTCAGTGCGTTAGGCATTGATACTATTTAAGACTGATGACTTTAAGAAGAAGTCATTCATGCTGTTAGGGTAGATATCACATTGTTCAAGATTTTCCCATATAGCTGTGTTCAACTTACTCCTAAAATATTTACATTTGTTATTTTTTATCACAACATGCATTCGATTTGTGTGAAATATCAACGAAATCCTTTTTCATTTTTTTTTTGTACTCAGTAATTGATATTGATTATGAATTATGACTATAGCGGTTTTTATGATTAGAGCATATTTAACACGTTAAATTTCTAATGATTTTCACGTGTATAATGGGCATAATTTCGGTGCTGTTTTCAGTTGTATCGAGTGTGATAGGAATATTGACGACAAGAGATGACAATTAGTAACTAATAAACCAAACATGCATGAATGCATACGAGTTCAAGTTGTCATCTTCCTTATACGCATCTTAGTCATTCCAAGTTTGGTTTCAATATAATACGAAGCTGAAATGGCAACTATATAGAAGTATATGTATGTCAGTCATGCGACGTTCCGCATGACTGAAATCGGTAACTCGACTTTTCTTTCTATGAGGTTCCAGAATATACATACATACATGCTTAGCGGGGCCTCACGTAATGACAAACTTATATATGTATGTATACCAATTTCTATTTATGTCCAAAATTGTATTTTTAATTATCCATCTCTGACGCACATGATTTTGTGCCATTTCGGACGCTATTATATTTCTATACAATCAATAATAGTGCATAAGTACAGTCGCATAATTATTAAAAATTTCAATACTTATACTTGAAATATTATTGTTCAATTATTGATATTGCACAATAAGATTGCGTCTGTGTGTTATAATTGTAGGTGGCACAATATTTTGAACAAAATCAAAAGCCTTTGTTTTTCATTGCACAATATTGTGCAATAATTATTTAGAGGATAACATTATATTTATATTTTTTAAAATTACTTCATGCCGATTTGTTTAATTTCCTTAAGTTTTTATATATCACGAAAAATTTATTTCATAATTTAATTAAATATATGTATGTATCAATGTGTATGTTTATTTTACTTTCACGTACATGTATTGTAAGAAAAGTTGCGCCATATTTGGCTCAGAAATATTGAACAACTTATTGGGTAGTTTGTAGCAAAACGACAATTTTAAAGACAATAAGTGCTCAATAATATTGTGTAGTGAATACCTTTATATATATTTCTCAATAAGCAAAGCGATATTATTTATCACAAATACATGCATGAGAGAAAGTCTGTTTGGTCTGTGCGGTGGCGTTGGTATTTTTTATAATGCAGTTTTCCGACGATAAATATTTTTGTGCTTTGCGTATTAGTAAGGTCAGTATTGCAAAAGAGCGAGTAAATATTTTAATGATAATGTGTATTTTGTGGAAGTTTTAATTATATGATTGACAAGGATTAGAGACTTTAGACGAACAATATTTTTTTACTGTGGATTGAACTGCATTTGTTCTCTAAATTCACTAGACACAAATCTCGCTGCCAACGTTCAAAGCTCAGGAAAACCATGACACAATTGCGAAAAGAGATCCTGTTGTACAACAATATAAAACATGCAAATTAAAAAAAAAAATAATAATGGCATAATGTAATCAATTATTAACGGCTACCCGTTCCTTATGGAAAACCTAATAATTCTCAACAACTTCCTGTATATCTGATAAAACTAAGTATGACTTTAGTTGCATGTACGTGTGTGCGTATGTGTGCTCGTGTTAGTACACACCTACTCCACTACGACCATCACTGTTGCGTGACTTACAAGGAACTCTATAAGTAGGCATATTTGAAAATTCGGTACTAGGACTAACACTGGTATCCGATTCTGATTCACAATGGGCAACGCCATTGTTGGCACCACTACCTACACCGCTGCTACCACCTCCGCCGCCACCACTACTACTGCTGTTGCTTTTATTGCCACCACTGCGGCCATTATCGTTACGCGATGACTTTTTCATATGACCTGATTGGGATCCAACGGCCATAGTCATTGATTTACTCAATGTCGACTCATCTGTAAAGATAAATTCATTTTAAATATTATTTAAAAATTTAAAAAAAAAATAATAAGGCCTTATTAATTTTGCATTTTATTTTTGTTTGAAATAACATCTTACCATCTGTGTTGTAGTAGCGCTGCTTATGCCACGATGATTTTGATTTGACATGACCAAATCCCGAAGATGGCAATAATGGATATGCAGTGGCATTGAGATTTTCCCCTTCTGGATGACCGAATGTCTTAAATTGCATTGTATAGTCCATGGGTGAGGCTGCAACACCGCGTGTTGGTGTTTTGGCTGGCGCTCCCGTCCGTCCACCATTAACACTAAATGTGGCATACGGCGAAATCTCATACATTTCTATTATTGTCGGTTTTATGCAGTGCATCCCCCCAAATTCAAACCCGCAACAATTGATGATAATGGCAGGGAACAGCACAGTATTCCATCAGGCACGCAGTAAACGTACCACATTACAATAATAAACATAAAATGAGAAAAAATTAAAAGAAAAGTAAGTAAGTGAAGTGAGTAAGCCGAGGCGAAGGAACATCATTGAACAAAGTTGAAAGAAAAAAATAAACTTAAAACCAGAATCATTGGGATAGAAAAAAATAATAAAGAAAAAGTAAAAAGGATTTAAGTGCTACGTGCTTCGTCAGGATATCACGTTTTTCACCGTTTGCTTTGTTGTTAGTTTTTTTTCTTTTTTTCTTGCTTTTTTCCGTTTAGTTTGCAAAGTAAAAAAAATACAAGTGGTTAGATTTCTTCTGTAACTCATAGTTTTATTGTTTTTCTTCTCCTCTTAATAACACAGTGATTGAAATCAAGTAACGAGTATTTCGTTTATGGAAAATTTATATGTGTAATATGTTGCAAAAGGATGTTAATAATTAAGAAATAAATGGGGCAATATTTGATAAGTTAATCATGTTGTTCCTCGTTACTCGTGGACTGGCTGTGTCTAATTTAATTTTAATTCTAATCTTGGGCAGGAGTGTAATTTGTAAAATGATATTTCCGCATCCCCTATATTTAAAATTCTATCAATGAAGAGAAGAGGACCCAATAAATTGACCTTTTCATCGTTTCTGTAGTCTCAATTAATGCACGTTTTTAGATTTCTTAGGAAGTTAAGTTGTCAATGAGACTAATTCTTTTAAAAACCCTTATATTCGTATTTTAGACAATGTAAATACTTTAATTTTTTTTTAACAAAAAATAGATATTTTTTTTAAATTTTAATCACACATTATTTTCCTTCAATTTATAATTCGCTTAAGAATAAAATTTTTATTGTTGGCGAGCTCGCGTCCTTTCCAGACGTAAGTCTGATAGCAGTAGGATAAACTGCTACATTATCTTAATCTAATATAAAATAATTTTCTTTTTATATCAAATTCACTTTTGTCAATATATAGAAGGTGAAAAAGCCATCAAAAAGGGGGAAAATCATATTAGAAATGATGTAAATTCACAATCTGCATTTTAAGGAGCTTCCTTGCAGCTCCTTTTTTAATGGTTTTATAAAATTGACACTAATTTGAGTTTTCTATACTTTTAAGTTCAAATCGCTTTCCTTAACTATATCGTTATCTTCAGGTATAAGTCCGATTTGTTAAATTTTCTATGGGAAAAAATCTTTCTGAAATTTTTTATCTGCGATATATTTTAAATCTGTGAATGCATTGAAAAAGTGAAGAATAACAATGGAATATATTTACATATTTATTAATTACATAAATGATGTTTTTAAATAAACAAAATGTGGAGTTGGGTACTTTGCAACTGAAGGTAACGATATATATTCTAGAGGCGAATTCCTTATCCTTATCCAATCCCTATTCCTATATCCTTATTCTTTGCAGTGAATTTAAAAAGTTGCTTTATTTTACTCATAATAAAGAACATTAATACTTCTATCCTTCTTAACATTTTGATTATAGTTTTCGATTTTACAAACAGGTTCTGAAAAATTAAAAAGTCTTGCATTTAAAAGCCTGCCTTCGGACTATTTTTGAAGCGGAGTTTAAAGGCGTTAAGTTTTTTTTCTGTTAACAATGATGTTTTTTTTCTTTAAATTGGCTTTACATTGGACAAGAAGTGTTCAGGTCTGTCATAAAACTGCGTAGAATGAAGGTAATCGTAGAGTGTAAACACTAAATATGTCAATAGATGAGAAAATACAGATGCATATCTGACAAACGGATGGTAAATGTCTATATTTTCTAAATTTCAGAAAATTATGGGTTCTCATATTCAATCATCTTCAATCTTCAATTTTTCAATTTGGATTAACAAAAGTCTAAAAATCTCATGCGGAATAAGATGTTTGTAGGCTAAGTGCAGATAAAAAAAATTTACTTCAAATTATTTAAAAAAAAATTTTGTTGACATGAAAACATTTCGCTAAAACTTGAAAAATTATAGGGTTTTAATTAAAAGAAATATATTTTAAAATTTTAGTAATTTTTTATTGAAATCTTTTTGTTAAATGTTAAATAAGCTGGATGAAATTACATCAATAAATTATTTACTCACGAAAAGTCCGTAGACTCTAAATACAGTCATAATTAAAAATTTTTAAATATTAAGCTTTAGTATAAATTAAAACTTGTCTTTAATTTCATAAAACTCTCATGGAATGAAGAAAAATTTTCTAAAATGTATTTTTAAACTTATGCTTTAATGGATCTTAAAAAAGTTTGAGAAAAATTTAATACACATAAAGCTAGAGATAATAGTCAAACTTAAAACTGGCAGAGGTTTAATCCTTTAAGTAAAAGTTAAAAAGACAATGAGAATGGTTCCTATTTCTTCTAAGGGTATTCAGAAATAAAAAAAACTCATTCTAAATTTAAGTCCTTTTAATTTTGCTTTCCATAAAATTCCTGCCTAAAAGTTCACGTTTGAATAACATTAAATCTATTCTAAAATTCTTAAATCATATACGGAAACTTCCAGTAAATTCTTGTGGTTATTGACTTTGTGGTGTCGTTATTTTAAATATTTTAGTGGATGAAACTCTTATAGGCTCTAGCTTAGGGCCAAAATTGCAAAGAAATAAATTTTAAACTCCAAAATATTTTATAAACAAATAAGAGAAAGATCGAAAAATTTTAGCATCAAATATGTTAAATCAAGCCTGTTCCAGGAATAAAAAGGACAAAAAATCAGCCGACTGATGGGCACTAGAAGACAAAGAGAACAGCATAAAGCAATTTCCTCTTTAAATCAAGTCCACCTTGCATGAAATGCTTTATTTTTTCTAATTGAAATTAGTTAGCCTGGTTCGAATTCGATTACTAAATTTGTTAATTCATTTATTAATAAATTTTTTCTTCAATTTTATCGAGGAAAAAGTAAGGAGAAACCAATTACACAAGCAGAACGGAACAATACTGTTTTTGATAGTCGCCACATCACCATAATCAGCATTCATGTGACTATTTTGTTCGCCACTTTTTGTATTGGGGAATAATAAGTATCGAACATGCTTGTGTATGAAGAAAGAATGTCAGACTAATTAATTCTTATTTAAAAGTCGAAGAATTACAAACGTAAAATGAAACAACTGGTACTGATTTTGCTTAAAATTAGGGCAGAATTCGAAGATAATCCTTCCTGACTGTAATCTTGACAATGCTTTGGTTTAATTAAAGTACGAGTTGCTTGATTTCTCTTCGTATTCTTTTGGATAATTATAAAAATGTAGTTCTGTTCAAAATTTTTTTATTAACAACGAAGCAAATTTATTACAAAAAGTATAAAAATTTTAATGTGTAAATGAAAAACGTTTTAAACGAAATACATCTGGTTTAAAGAAGTTAAAAATAAATTTTTTTTATTATTATTTCTCTTTTTTAATATCTATTTTTTATAACAAACATATTTCGCTTTATCAGGAATCGAACTTGCGATTCTCAGACGCATTTACATGCAATTGTTAAAATCTGAGTTTAGAATAAATTTTAATTCTATATTGGAATACATCTATTCCATTTCGAGTATGTATCATACATCCTGTTTAAATTAATAAAAATATTTAAAGTAAATGAAATAAATATTTAAAGAAAATGAAGCGCTGACAATTTTCATATTCATTTATCCAAATTCGACTGTATATTATTTTGTGAGGCTGCAGCCTCAAAAGTTTTACTAAAAATATTGTATTATAAGTTTTATACTTTTTGTTTATCATGTTCACTTTCAACAGTTTCAATCACTGTATAATTTCTACAATAAAAATCTACATAGAATTTTTCAACTAACAACATTTGACTAGATTATCTTAATCCACTTCTACACTGCTGCAATATTTTTCATTTATTTCATTTAGTGCATCTTAAATACGTTACCTGATTCGTTTCCTTTGTCCACGGTTTTAACGGGCGAAGCACTATAAACTTGCTGATTACGGCGATTGTCATGATCTTCTTTGTAGTCGCCTGGCAATGTTCTGGATTCATAACCTTCAGTCATAGGGCCACACAGTGTGTGACGATGTTTAATTGTTAAAGCTCTAAGGGTTAAACGCACAGGCACAAACCATCACAGTGCCACATCCGCACCAGTGCACATACACACATACACGTGCACCCAGGAAAAGCATAAACCAAGAAACAAAAAGTAAAGGAACGGTAATTAGTGAAAATGGAAAAACAGAAAAAAGAAAAGGATAAAAATTGTTAGAAAATGGCACATAATTAAAAACGTGCGAATTAGTTGATTTTTTGCTTTTTTTTTTGTTTTTTTTTTTTTTTGTTTTTTGTATCTTCTTACAGAAAACTAAGAAATATTAAGCTGAAGGAAATAAAGCTCGAAAGGAAGAGAACTAATTACAGAGCACACAAAAGTTAATTCGTTAGTTTTTCTTACGTTAAAATGGTCGTAGTGTTCGTAATATATTTTATTGTTGACAATTTAAGAGGATGTACATAAAAAAATTAATTAATTAATTTTTTTTGCTTAACGATAATAGAAAGAGATAACAGCTCGCCATGGCTAATTCGAAGGTCTTTAAGGCTTTAATTAAATAGACAAGGTTTTTTTTAATAATAAGGACTAGGAAGATATTACAAAAACAATTCGTACCAAAAGGTTGCGTTAAATTTAGTTCATATACAAAAATTACAATTTTATTAAAGGAAACTTTCTAACGTAAGACGTTGCATATCACAAAGTTCAACTTTTATCATAGTTAGAGCATTTAGTTATAAAAAAAAATGTTTTACTCATGGGAGCCATCATATATGTAAATTACTTTCCTTAATAAAAGCTAGGACAGCAAATATACTTTGTCGCGGCGTACTCTTGAATGAGGTGGGATATATCATGCCCCAGAAAATTTTATAATCAGACTAGCTGACCCGGGCAAACGTTGTTTTGCCTTCAAATTGTATTTTCACTGCAAGTCTGGTTTCGTTGCAAAGTGATGGCTGATTGATATTTCGAAGAAGAATGAAAGGTGCACTAAATCGACTTAGCATTTATTGTTCAAATACCGGTATCGCGCTAATTAACGGCACTACACGCTGATTACGGACCCAACGCCTTCAGCGAAACAAAGCATAGGATTATCGCGCTAATCTATCGGGCAAAACACAAAAGAACTAAATATTGGGCCATCTGTCAGACGAACCTAAAAGTACACAGAAACACTCCTCACGCCCCATAGAGCATGTACATAAAGTTTGGTCAAAATCGGTGCAGTAGTTCTTGAGTTAAGCTGCAAAAACACAAAAAAACTAAAAAATGCGCCATCTGTCGGACGAACCTAAAACTACACAGAAACACTTCTCACGGTCCATAGAGCATGCATATAAAATTTGGTCAAAATCGGTCTGGTAGTTTTTGAGTTTAGCGATCACGAACATACACGTAATTTTTATATATGTAGAGATTTTTAATGATATTGTTGTCATGAAAGTCCATCGTTATGTTAGCTGGCGGAAAGGGTATAAGCTGCAGCATTGAGTTTCGTATTTTACAGCGTCAATGCAAAATGTGGGTGGGATAAGTCAGACCCCTCGCAGCCCGTGTTACATTTTTTAAATACACACTTCTTTTTTAGATTTATCAATGTGTGTTTTATGAAGTAATGAAGAAAGTTGTGGTGTTTTATTTAGTGATCTAAATAATGTATATTCCAAGTTAAAATGTGGCATCAATAGTATATCCGCCTCATCGCTAGTGGAAGAATTTTTGACCCCATTCACCTTATCTTTTAGTCTTAACGAAAGGTTTTAGAATTAGACGTCGTCATATTTATAATGTCTTCGAATCGTCAATAACCCTACAAAACTATTGTTAGTCAAATGGACTCACATCGCTTAAATTTACGCAAGTAAAAGAACTTTTGAACATTGCGTGGTCGCTTTGAACTCATGTGTATGCTCAGTTGTTGTGAACGACCGTATCTCTTCAATAAACGTGTTTTTCTTTAACCTAAGAACGTTAATATTTTTTTGAGCATGAAAACTAATCATTAGTCGAATCGTCATATACGAGGGCGGGTCAATAAGTCCGTAATCTTTTGAATTTCCCGCCTCTTAAGTGAGAGGACAACACTGCTTCTGTCAACAGTCATCTGTCAGTTGACTTCTCCCAAAACTTGAACAAGCCACGTCATTTAGTTCGTTTTTGATAGTCATTGATAGCAGACTGCCGCGTGCTTTGAGAAAAAAATTTAAAAGAGCGAACTTCGTGTGCGTATTAAGAATTATGTTTTACATTCAAACCAAAGCTAAGTTTCTGAACCATCAACTGCAATGGTGAAAAAAGTGATTTAAAGAATTTCGTTGTGGGCGAATAAGCACGGAACATGCCGTACGTAGTACTGGACGCCCAGTTAAGGTCTCTACAACCAAACTAATTGAAAAAATTCACGGTACACTGCTGTCCGATCGAAGACTGAAAGTGCAACAAATTGTGGAAGCAATAATCATATCACATGGCCCTGTGGTTTTAATTTTGAAAGATCACTTGAGTATAAGAATACTTTCCGTAAAATGGGTGCCGCGTTTGCTAACAATGCACGCAAACGCAATCGTGTGATAACTTCGCAGATGTGTTTGGCGATGTTCATCCGCAATATGGGCGAGTTCTTGTATCGTTTTGTAACCGTGGACGAAACGTGGATCCACTACAACACACCAGAAACCAAACAGCAGGCAAAACAGTGGGTTTCCCAGTGTGATTCACCGCCAAAGAAGTTATGACGACCTTTTTTTTGCAATGCACGCGGTATAATCTATATTCGGTTATAGATCTGTGTATTTTCGTCGTTTCGGTTTATGATTAGTTTCCACGATTAAAAAAATAAATGATGTGTTCTACGGTCAAAAGTTTTTCACTAAAGAAATTGGTTTTTCATAGACACATAAACCAAAAGTACTTAAAATTACAGAAGAAGTACGAAAGGTTAATTTATTGCCACAATTAAAAAATTAACTTTGTTTTATAGGTATTCGTATGTTGCAATAAAAAAATTTGACAAATCTCATTTTATAGGTAAGTTTAGCTATAGGGAACTTTAAAGGCAAATTCTAAGTTATAATAATGGGACTTAATTTATTAAATGATTTTATAAATCCTGATGACCATTTCATTCAAACATTTGCATTTAAAGCAACAATACAAAAATCAAAAAAATATCGTTTTTTTTCTCTCAATAGAAGTATTTAAATTTTGCGCTTAAATTTGCAAACTATAGTTAATGCGTTATAAAAATAAATTATGTACTAAATATAAGACACACCATGAATGTCTTATTTTCTATATACATGTATATCTTGCAATTACTTACATTGTTATTATCGCCACGGTAATTATGACGATAACAATTAGTGTCGATAGCCAATCACCATTTGTTGGATTTGTTGCATTAATCAAATTGTTCATTAAATCATTTTCGGATGGAAAGACGGGTGGTGGTGGTATGGTTACGCCATCAATATTCGTTGTTGCAAAGTGATAGTGTTCCGTTGTTTTGCCAGCATCATTAATGGCCGAAATACGTAACTGATACCATTTGGCTGGCAGAAAGTCACAAAATATTAAATTTTCACGATTCTCTTCGGCATTGGAGATATCGGATGTAACAACAGTCCAACGGATGTCACCTAAAAAAATAAAACAAAAAAATTAATAAAAACTCAGAAATAATTGTGTAAAACAAGCAAATTTTTTGTTTGTTTATTTGGCCATGTTGGACATTTTTCCACTGCATTTGAACAGAATGAATTCAATTGACGGTATAAAAATATTAAGTTTTTATGGAATTAAAATTTAACAATGTGTTCAGTTAAATTTGTATTTATCAAAAACAATATTCACGTTCTTTATTACATTTTTGTTGGCTTGAATCATATTTATAGATATTCGTATATGTACATAAATATATATACTGTATCACGAATGATTGTCGACGTCGACTTCACACCAAGTCGACATCAAAATATTGGCAATTGTGGAAATGTTATCGAGAACTATTAAATATTATTGATAGGATATTACTACTACTATGGCTTATAAAATTACAATTGGCCATCGATATTAGTTAATTATTGCCTACAACGTGTTCAGAACTGTTGTCTTTTTTTACTGTCGGTTTGATGTGACGTCGATGCGACAATCATAATAAGAGGGAATACAAATCTGTTGTTTCAGTGCGCATACTTCTGCGGTTATATTTCATTTAATGGAAAATAATGTTATTAAAAATAAATGTATTAAAAATTAAATTCCTTCCTAGACCTTTTTCATACTTTATTTTATTTCATTCGGCTTTATTACTCGTATTTAGTATAAAATTTTAGCCTAAAATTTATTGTTTATTCCATTCAAACTGATTTTAAATGGAAATCTATTTGAATTTTCAACCACATGCTTTGTCTCTTGATAATTTATCTGACAAAATTGATTTTAATTAAAATAAAATATTTAATGAAAATTTATTGATTTGTCTTTTTATATTTTTGCACAAAATCACAATATTCCAAGTCATGCAGGATTCGAAACTGTTGCAAAAAAAAAAAATTAACGGACACTTTCGGTTGCAAGTTGGGCATCATACAGAATAAGAACGAACAAATAATGTTTAAATTCAAGCCACATAGACCACAACGCATCGTGTTGCGTACGTATTTGAGTAAACATGGAAATAGAATTTAATTACTACAACATGACAGTGGGACAAATAAAAAAAAAAAACGAAATTTCTTTAGATATAGTCAAGATGTTACAAAAATCTAAAGAAAGTGTTATAGGAATCTTGACGAAATGACACGTCTTTTTATAGAAAAGTTGTCTGAAGATTTCTATACAAAATTTTCCGCAAAGTTTTCCATAAAAAAAACTCGTCTAAAAATTCTTCTCTGGAAAACTTGTTTAAAATATTCTATAGAATAGTCGTCGAAAAATTAATATAAAATTCATCTTCAGTTTTTCGTAGAAAATCCATTTAAAGTTTCTAAAGAAACTCATTTAAAGTTTTCTCGAAAAAACTTATTTAAAATTTTTTAAAGAAAACTTATTTAAAGCTTTCTAAACAAAACTCACTAAAAGTTTTTCAAAGAAAACTCCTTTAAAGTTTTATAAACAAAACTCATTTAAAGTTAAAAAAACTCATTTCAAGTTTCCTAAAGAAAACTCATTTGAAGATTTTTTAAGAAATCTTATTTGAAGTTTTTGAAGAAAACTCATTTAAAGAACTCAATTAAAGTTTTCTTAACAAAACTACTTTAAGGACTCATTTGAAGTTTTCTAAAAAAAATTCATTTCAAGTTTTCTAAGAAAATCTCATTCCAATTTTTCTAAAGAAAACAATTATGTTTTCTATAGTGAAATAATTTTTCGTGTTCTATAAGAACTCAAATAAAGCTTTCGATAGAAAATATATTTAAAGCTCTATGGAAAACTCATTTAAAACTTAATTAGAGAATAAAAATTTCTATAGAAAACCAGACTAATTTTTTCTATAATAAACAGGAGTAAAATTTTTTATAGAAAAATGGAATAAAGCTATTGAATTAAAGTTCTTTTTTTTAGAAAATTGGACTAACGTTCTCTGCATAAAACTAGAATAAAATTTTGTATAGAAAACTAGTTTAAAGGTTTATTTAATCTTCTGATCTAAAGTTTTCTATAGAAAACAAAGCCAAAGTATTCTATAGAAAACTGGTCTGTATTTTTCTAAACAAAACTTGACTAAAGTCTTCTATAGAATACTTTGCTATTAAATGGGTAAAGTTTTTATTATTTCAAGAATCTACTCTAAGGTTTTCTATAAAAAACGAAGTTAGTTTTCTACAGAAAGCTTTACTAAAACTTTCTATAAAAAACTTGTCTGAAGTTTCATATAGAAAATTTCACTGCAATTTATTTTACAAAAAATTAGTCGAAAGTTCTTTATAGACAATTCATTTCTAAGAAAGTCCTCTAAATACGAGTAGAAGAATATTTAAGAAGTAAAATATTTATAAATTTTATATATTTTAGGCAAAAAAGAATAGCAAATATATTCTGTAGAAAAATTATCTGTAGTGAAGTATTATTTTTACTAAAACTCGAATTAGAAATGTATTAAAATTTTGTTTCCTTGAAAACTCCACTGTAGTTTTCAGACTTGGTAAATTCGACACGGAAACTAACGCATGAATGGTGCAACCAAGAATGGGAGATGGATGCAGTGCAGTATTTTAGTTAGTTGTGGTTAAAACCACAATAAATAATCAACCAACAAACAGTTCCAATAAAAACTACTAGTGATTTTCCTAACATGCATTCGTATGTACGTCTGTATGCATGTGTTAGTGTACGAGTATACGTGTATATTGGGAATGTATTTGTGGCATGGACAAACTTACCCAGGGGACGATGTTCAATAGAAAAATGATGAATTGGACAACCGCCATTATTCCAGGCTGATAATTTCAAATTAACGCATGATGCATTTGTTGCAATTAGTTCATTGCTATTGGGAGCTTGCGAGGCTGAAAAAAGTTTACAAAAAAAGCAATTTTGTAATTTATAATGCAATTTAAAACTTATTCTAATTTATTGCAGCATAAAAATATCTATTAGAAATTTCAAATTGGCTTTTGAATTATTTTAATGTATAAAGTACTCCTTTCTTACCTTTACCCTTTGTCCAGACATTAATTTCCTCACTTGGCACACCATCCCCCACAATATTGTGAGCAGACATTTTAATTATATACTGATTGCCACACTTTAAGCCCGTTATTGTGTAGGCATTATTTTCCGGCATCAGTTCCGTTTGAGACCATGTCTCCCCTGCCACACGATACGAAATGGAATAACCCTGCAATGGTGCACCCCCATCATCTGGGGGGTCCCAACTAACGCGTATACTATCTGCTGAGGCATATTGTACAATGATTTGTGGTGAGGCTGGTGGTTTCATGGCAATCACTTGATATTGTATCTCATCACTGCCAAAAAGATTGTTGGCGGTACATGTATAATTTCCGGACAAACTACCTTCAACTCCTACATGTGACAATACAAGAAAGAGTATTAAAAGACAGGAAAATTTAAAATAAATATATTTATCGTTTGTTAAGTTCTTTTGTGTCTTACGATGTATTTTCAAATATCCTTCGTTCGTCACTTCATAGAAAGGACTAAATGTTACTGGTCTATCTCTAGTCAGCCAACGTGCTCTTGGCGTTGGATTTCCTACAGCTAAACATTCCAATATTAAACTGGTACCCACAGCTTTACGTACAACCTGGCCAAATGAAGCAATTCGGGCTGGTGCTGTTGAATACAGTTGGTTTGTTTCATTAATAAAAAGACAGTAGAATAAAATGTTGTCTAAAGGAAAGTTTGGGTTACAAAAAGAAAAAACTATAATAAAAATATAAATTTAAAAATGAAATATTAAAAAAATTAAAAGTCTGCCAGAACAATTAATAAAATAAGGGCTGGAGTGTACATTTTTTATTTTACAAGTCAAAAAATTAATTATATTGAAGGCTGTAAGATTTTTTTAAATTATTAAAAATAACTAAATAATGGGGAAATGAAATGAAATAATTATTTTTATAATGTTGACTAGCTGACATTATAATTACCATTTAACTATAAAACTGACATACTGTGAACTAATTGTAGGCCAAGTATTATGAAATGTGATATATATTATATGTGAACAATATTATATGTGCACTTTACTAAAGAAAACTATTATCCAATGTCTCTATGAATAGCTTGTAGCTTATTTTCATTTAGTAAGTGCTCCGACAAATACTCTCATTATATTCTTTATATACGTTTTAGAAATTGAAATTTTAAGTAAATCAAGCTCTCATACTTGTTAACCACAAATGATATTCAATTAAAATATTAATATTATAGAAAAATATATATGTATGTAGCAAGCAATATAATCTTTTAGAAATAGTTGCAATCAATTAAAAGGAAATAAATTATACAAGTACATAACAGCCTTTCAAATACAAAACGAATAAATAACACATTTATATGGAAGCGTTTGTGTTGTGAATTTCAATCTATATCTATCAGTATAGATGAGTATTTAATTGCTTGTATGTACTTGCAACCAAATATATAAGTATCTATTCACATCATAAGTACGCTTGTATATTTAATCTCCAAACAAAAACGAAAGAAAAAAATTAAATACTCGGAAATAAAAACAAATGTGGGCAAATTATGCAAATACACGTTTTTAAAAGTGAAATAAACACAAAGAGGAGAGAGAAAGCGGGGGAGATATCAAACAAAATAAAATAAAATTGAAATGAAATTTAATTTTCAAACTTACCACGTGTATTTGTGGCTTGTGCCACCACAGATGTTGGCTCTCCTTCGCCCACAGACGTTGAAGCAGAAACCCAAAATTCATACATTTGATTTTCAGCCAAACCACGTGCCTCATATGTAACCGGATAACCGGATTCATCGACACGAACCATATGAGCTGGATAAAAACAAAGAGTTCAATTGAGTGAGTGGGTGTGTAAGGGTTGTAAAATGATTGAAGTTTATTTAAATTAATTAAATATTTATTTATACTTATGTGCTAGATATAAATGCATTTTTATGCTGTAAAATTTGTATGGAAAAAATTGTTGTTAACTAAAAGTTAGCATATACGAGGCCTGACCAATAGAAAAGGTGAATTTTTAAATTTCTCGGGCTCACGTATTCGGTGAGCGATTTTTTTTTTATATATTGGCACACTTGTCTCGAACATTTGTTCTTAGTTGAGTGCGTTTGTATTTAGTTAGTTTGTTTGTGAGAGGCGTAATAGTTAGACGTGTTTCGCTTGTTCAGCGATTTTCAGCTGTGGAAAAAATGAATCAAAAAATTTGCATAAAATTTTGTGTAAAAATGGTGCTCAGAAGCACTTGAAATGTTAAGAGTGGTTGTACTCTCAGAAAAATGTTTACAACTACTACCTTTTCAAGGAAGGTCGAGAAGATGTCAATGATGACGCTCGTCCTGGGAGCTCTATCACATCAAAAACCGAATAAAATATTGAGAAGGTGAGGAAAATTGTTACGGAGCATTATCGAATCACTATTAGAGAAGTTGCAGAATATGTCGGGATATCGGCTCGTGGCATACATCTTTTTTCTCACAAATTTTGGGCATGAAGCGTGTGGCAGTGAAGTTCGTTCCAAAATTGCTGAATTTTTAACAAAAAAACCGTTGCATGGTAATCGCTTAGGAAGTGTTGAATGACGTTAACAAAAATCCAGATTTGCTTAAAATGGTCATAACTGGTGACGAATGGTTATGACATCGAAACTAATCGCCCAATGGAAGAGCAAAGGAGATTCAAGACTAAAAAAGCACGCCAAGTTCGATAAAATGTCAAGGTTTGGCTAACTATTTCTATTTTTTTCGACTACCGTGGCGTAGTGCATCATGAGTTCTTGCCACATGGTCATACGGTTAATAAGTAGTATTATCTTGAAGTTATGCACCGATTGCGAGAAGCAATATGAAAACGTCCGGAATTTTATTGAAACAAATCATGGCTTTTGCCTCACGATAATGCACCTGCACACTTGTCATTGCTTGTTCGTAATTTTTTGACAGAAAACAATACCGCAATAATGCCTCAGCCACCGTATTCACCAGATGTAACTGCCTGCGACTTTTTCCTGCTCTAAAAATTGAAGAGACCCATGAAAGGATGGCGTTTAGAATTAATTGCAACGAGACTGTAGCAAAAGGTGTACATCCGTACTATTCAAAAGTGGACAAAAATAAAAGCAATAGTGGAATATCGAACGCACTAGTTTGCAACAATTAGAATTTCAACTAGTATACACAGATGAATTACCTGACCTCTGTGGCAACCTAATGTAGAAATTTGTAGGTCGATATATTGAAAAATTACATACGAGGCAACTAGTCTTAAGTAAAAATCAAGTAGTATATTTCTAAACACATGGTAGTTGTTTTACCTGTATGGGAGCCATTTACCCAATGTCTGATTTAAAGGTGTGGATCTTCTGCTCAATACCTCTCATTTAACTTGTTTGATTATATGTCCTTATTGAAAAATCCTTTATAAAACTGCTCTCGCTCTCACTTTTTAATTTCATTATTATCATATTTTTAAATAGAATTAAGATTTCACTTAAACTATCTGTTAATTATGCTGACAAATCATTTGTCTACCAACTGTAGCAACAAAATAAATTTAAACTAAAATAAAAGTTTTTTCTTCGCTTTTTTCCCCCTTCCAACAGCATTAAATTGAAATTAAATGCCAAAACTTTTATTTATTTTGAAATCTGCAGCCAAAAGTTTGGCTAATAAAACTATGAGGGAGAGCAGAAAAAAACGATGCTTAATAAACTTTATTTATAAAACTTTTATTACTATGAAAAAAAAAGAAATGCGAAAGGAATATTTGGTGCGTGTGATGATGACTTTAAATCAGAAAAAATAAGACCTTGAAGTAAAGAAGTTTATTGCAGCACCTTTCATGATTCTTTTTAGCGCTAAGTCCTCGAAAAAAGGAACCGCAAAGGAAAGAATTGAAACTTTTTCTATCACTATTTAGGTTTTTTTTTGTCTTGTCATAAAATTCTTTTCCCCACAACATTCATTTTAAGTTATTGGAATTCATTGGGACAACTTCAAGCCATCAATAAGAAGAAAAAATTTTGTATATCTTAGGAAAGTAAAACGGGAGGAAAAAAAGTAGTTAAAATTGAAATCATACTTACATTTCGCTTGTCCTTTACGTCCTGCTTCTCTCGAATAGACGGTGTAGTGCGTTATAATGCCATTGCGATTTCTTGGTGGCAGCCACGAAATCAAAATAGAATCTGCTGTTAATGCTGCTGCTTTAATGGAGGCTGGTGCATCTGGTACATCGTCCTCTGTTTGGCAATATAATGGTTGACTGGCGATACCATCACCCGTGGCCGTATACGCCAGTGCGCGTATTGAGTAATTGGTCGCTTTGTGTAGTGTGTGTAAATATGTTTCCAGATTCGACGTACGTTTTATTTCCAATTTTGCGGGAAAATCAACTATAAAACGATAGACATAATAAAAGAGGAGACAAAATCAAATTCGAGTTTATTAAAAGCGAAGTCGCAAGAGCAATTTTAATTTTGTTCCATTTCGTTTAATTTTTATTTACACCATATGGTTTCAGAAAATTTTAAGACAGATACACATAAGGGGAAATTTTAAAAGATTTTAAATTTCAGCTTAAAAAAGATAATAATTTATCTCTGGAAATTTCTTCGAAATTGAATGCAAAATAATATTATTAATTTATGGTACTTTTCTCTGCGTTTGAAGCTCATGATTGTTTGGAGTCCAGCCTAAAGCTGCTTTTGCCTCTGGGTATATGCTTTCCCTGCATGCCTTCGACAGCACAAGGGCTTTATGTTGAACAGTAATAGCAACACCGTACAAATATTAGGTGGATCGTAATTTCTCATTTGCTCCAACATAGACCCCTCAACAAGCGACTCTCCGCCCGCGAGTTGGACTAAAATCATAGTCATCATGTGATTTCCAAAGGATCCTCGCCAGTTAAAGTATTTTATTCAATTGAATCTGGAAAGTATCAGTTATCATAACTACGACGCCAAATTTATATTCCCCGGATGTCGCAAACTCTCTCCCTAACTGCTGTGAACGATTCATTCCAAGACGGCAAGACAATCATAATTTTCTTTCCATCCAGTCTCCCAGGATTTCTTAATTATTATCTTCTTTACACAATATTCCAATTCCATTTCCTATCCAAGATACGAATACAAATATTCCTTATTTTTGAACTAGTGTTCAACAATAAAAATTGTAAATCCGCATTCGGTTATAAGAAAATGGAAAATTTTAGCAGTTATATTTCGTTTAAGCACGATTTTCGTTTAAACGGACTTCAGATAAAGAAAAAAAGAGGATTCGTCTAAGCGAACTCATCACTCAAGGTTATTCTTTGAACCCAAAATAGAACATAGAATGACATATAATGAATATAAAAAATATATAGTCTGACGTTGAATTATAAATCTTAGATATTATCGGTTGCAAGCAATACGATTGAAATGAGCTGTTACGACGTGAAACGAAACACGTCAGCTGTAATTAAGTAATTTTTATTCCATTAAGCGAAGGTTTTTTCTTCATATATTTCATTTTTTTCTTTAAATGGTATGAATTCAATTACAAATTATTTTAAAACTTGAGTTCAACGAACATAGAGCAAAGACTTTCGTGTGAAGTGAAGCAGACCAGGGTCTTTGGTGGGAATCGAACCCACAACCTCTGCATTGGTATGATAGTATAATACCCACTAGACTACCGACTCCTCCTATTGTTTCATATAATCTAATAATTTTCAAACAAAATGCGTTTCTCTCGAAATGGTTATTCGTTTAAGATTTTTCTTCAAACGATTAAAGAAGTGCTTTAAAATTATTCAGAAACTAAAGATAAGAATTAAATTATGGCCAGAAATATTTTCAATCTTTCTAAATTTTTACTATTTCTAGTATTAAATAACTTAATCGTAATAAAACATCTTAAGTTCAATGTATACTTCTAAACTGAGAAGTCAAAACAACAGTAAAAAAATTAGTAAACAACAGAAACTGAGAAAGCAACAACAAACTTCAAATATTATGGAGAATTCAATAGCAGCTCCCGCGCCAAGACGATTAAGAGAAGTGATCCAAACATCATTAATTGAAAATACCCCGAATTCCCGTAGCCGTACAAACGCAGAATCTCTTTACTCAAATAATGTAAGCTCTCCGCTCAAGCTCATGCAAATTATGGATAATCGATTTGAAAAATTAAGTGAACAATTACAGAAATCCATACAAACTATGTTTCGTGAGTGTGAGAGCCGTTTACTGAGTGAGATAGATAAAAGCTTTAATAGCATTAAAAAAGAACTGCATTGTGTTACTGAAAGAGTCGAAAAATTGGAAACAGTCGCGGTAAACATAAAAAGTATGCAAGACGAAATAAAAGCTTTGAAATCTAAAGTTAAACAACAAGAAAATATAAATGTTGCTTGTGAATTAAGGCTTAATGAAATTCCTTACAAACCTAATGAGAACTTATTAGACATTTTTGATAAAATCTGCAAAACAATTAATACTTCGGTTCCAGCAATTAAAAGGATTTATCGGCTACAGAATCAAAATAATAAACATAGATCCGACTCGAGAGATGCGGTAATAATTGTCAAGTTTTGGACCCCTTATGATAAAAACTATTTCTTGAAAACACTCTCTAATTGGCGTAAAGGTAATCCGCGGTTTTTCTTTTCATTGAGAGATATTGGAGAAAATTCTGACAACAAATTTTATGTTAATGAAAATCTTACGTCCACAAACTTTAAAATTCTACGTGCAGCTACTCGCCTTAAAAAAGATAAGCACATACATAGTGCTTTTACTATACGCGGCTTGGTTTACATAAAAATGACTTCCAATGACCAAACAATATGCATTGATGACATGGAGCATCTCAACAATTTATTTCGAGCCTCTGACGGACCTTCTGCTGCTTAAAAGGAATCCTAATATTAAAATCATATTAATATCAGTTATTTTAGCTATATTTAATTTTTTCATTGCTGTTTATTTTGCTAATAATGCTTATACATTATCCAGATATGGAAATCCATTATACTCCTCGTGCGTTACTTCCTCTTACCTTACAGTTAACATTAATGAATAATTTAAATAATAATAGGGTTCATTCTAGAGACGGAATTGGGACGATGGTAAAAGTTTTGGCTAGCCAAAGGAGAGGTATCAAAATCTGTCACATCAATGCCCAAAGCTTAAGACCTAAGATTGAAGAGTTTAGATTAATCTTTGAAAACTCTGGCGTTGATTTAATATGCGTATCCGAAACATGGTTTAAACCAGATTTCACTGATATATCAATTTCTTTGCAAGGATACAATATCAGGAGGGTTGATAGAAATGGGTATGGAGGTGTGGCAATTTATGTTAAAAAAGGAATCGCAATTAAAGTCCTCAGTAAATCTACAGATAATGTTACTGGTGCTGATAGATCCGGAAATCTGCTAGAATATTTACTTCTTGAAGTAAGTTGTGAGGGAAGAAAACTACTTTTAGGTTGTGTCTATAGACCTAATAATCGTATTTGTATTGAGAGATTCATGAGCACTTTGGAAACATACACTGTCACATATGAAGATGTAATTATTACAGGCGATTTTAATTCTAACATCCTAGTAAACCCCAGTCTAACTGACAGCATGCTTACACTTGGCCTTAATTCCCCAAACACAATCAATGCTACACATTTTACAAGCACAAACAACACACTACTTGACCTTTTCTTCGTCAGTGATATTTCGAAGGTGTTGCTTTATGACCAACTGTCTGCATCTTGCTTTTCACGTCATGATCTAATTTTCATGACGTATAATTTTCAGTTGAATGTGCCTGACCAATTTGTTAGATATCGGGACTTTAAAAACATTGACTATGTTAGATTAGAAGAAGAATTTCGCAGCATTGATTGGAGTGTGATATATAACTTAATTTCTATTGACGATCAACTCTCTTTTCTGCAGTGCAACCTAAACTACTTATACAATCTTGTAGTTCCCTTAATAACGAAAATTGTAAATAGGCATAATAAGCCCTGGTTCACTCACGACATTGAACAGGCGATTAATCGCAGAGATCTTCTATATGCCCGATGGAAACGTTTTAGAACCACAGAGTTGCATGACGAATATCGTGCATCACGTAAGATTACCAACAGTTTAATTAAAAAAGCCAAGTCAGACTACTATGCTACTAAGTTTTCTACTGCCATAGGCTCGAAGAAAACTTGGCAAACGATTCGAGAAATTGGCGTTGGCAGTCCTGGTAGCCAAGAACCTTGTGCTGTCGATGCAAACACCTTAAATGACCAGTTTCTGAATACTCCAATTGGACAACCAAACTCTGATTACTACCATTTCTCCAATGATATTTTAAACAATAATTTCAATTTCGCAAATGTAAGTCAATGTGATGTCTTATCCAGCCTACTATCAATTAAATCCGATGCAGTTGGTGTGGATGGGATAGATCCTAGGTTTTTGAAAATTCTCATTCCAAGACTTCTTCCTTTTATAACATTTGTTTTCAACAAGATTCTTACTACCAACCGCTATCCCAAAATTTGGAAGCTTGCTAAGATTATTCCTATTCCTAAATCTAGTTCTGATTACAGGCCGATAGCAATCTTGCCGTTTTTATCTAAAGCCTTTGAAAGATTAATTCATAACCAAGTTATACAGTATCTTGAACCCAACAATTTACTCACTGACCGGCAATCTGGTTTTCGTAAAAATCATAGTTGTATAACGGCCCTCGTAGATGTTGCTGAAGATATAAGACAACAGGTAGACTGCGGTAACGTTACATTTTTAGTTCTCCTGGATCATTCCAGAGCATTTGATACGGTGGACTATAACATTTTGTGTCTTAAACTTAAACACATGTATAGATTTGCATCAACTGCCACAGATCTAATATATTCATATCTAACCAATAGATATCAATATGTTGAGACAGCTACCTCTGTTTCAAGCTTTTTGCCGTTAAGTCGAGGTGTTCCACAAGGTTCGATCTTAGGCCCTCTACTTTTTTCGCTATACGTGAATGATCTTAAGGATAAACTCGAATACTGTAGGGTTAGATTGTATGCAGATGACGTTCAGCTTTATATCAGTTGCAGCAAGACCGATGTTGATGATTGTGTAAGGACTTTAAACCAGGAGTTAGGTATCATTCATGAATGGGCCACCGCGAATGGGCTAGCAATTAATCCCACTAAGTCCAAATGTTTGATTATTAAAAAAAAAGTTATTAAAACTTGACTGTAATCCTATTTTAATTTTAAATAACCAGGCCATAGATATTGTTAACTCTGCCAAGAATCTCGGTGTATACTTTAACAACACTCTGACTTGGTCTAATCACATTAACTATGCCTGCGGTCGAGCGTTCTCAATGTTAAGGAATCTTTGGCAAACTCAATATTGTACTCCAATTAAAATTAGAATACTTCTTGCAAAGTCTTATTTAATACCTATCTTATTGTATGGATGTGAATTATTTGCCAGCTGCGATAGTGAAAGCAAAAGGAAACTTAATGTGGCGTTTAATAACATTATTAGGTATGTATATGGTCTAAGAAGATATGACCATATCTCACCCTATGTAACTTTACTTTACGGCATTAGCTTTGATGATTTTTTAAGAGTGCGAGTTTTACTGTTTATGCACAAAATTATATATACACACCAGCCCAAACATCTCCATGAACGTTTAAACTTTTCAACACTTGATAGGGGCAAAAGAATTCTAGCATTTGGTCATCGTACATTGATTTCTAAATACCATTTCTTTATTCATGCTATCAGTCTCTGGAATGGAATCCCCTATAGATCACAAAGCATTAGTAACGCACGTCAATTCAGGAAATCTATTTTGTGTCATTTCTCACGTTGAATAGCAATGCATATTTTTCAAATTTTGAGGTTATAAATTTACTTTTTTTATTGGTTTAGCTTGTTTTATCGAATTTTGTAAACTCTCTGTAAGTAATTTTAATTGTATTTTATTTTTTTATTTTATTAAAAATTGTATTGTTTTCAGCTTGTTTTATTGAATTTTGTATACTTTTTGTAATTAATTTTTATCATATTATATTTTATATTTTATTTGAAATCACTTGCAATTTATAATAGACTTAATTAAATCTAGTACAATTTTTTTTTTTATTATTTCTTATTTGTCGATCTATTATATGTATTTGCGTATGCTTAGTTCCATACTGCAATATAAGACTTAAGTCTTGTGTATGGGACGTCGAAAAAAACATAAATAAATAAATAAATAAATAAAAAAAAAATAGTTTTGTGGAATATTTCATCCCGCTACATCGCTGTTTAAAGGGAGTTTTTTGACCCCTCTTCAGGACAGGGGACTGAAAGACCCATACGGCGAAGAGTTAGAAAATTAGAACTTCCCAAAAAATCTTCCTCGTGGTGTTTTGCATTTTCCACTTAAATGAAGGCCAGACGTAAACTTTAAAAATGCCGATAGACGTAATTTTTTTTTGTGACCTCTGCCAGGATCAGTCATTTTGACATTTTATAAAAGTTCGAATTTGTTGCTCCTGGAAATGGCGCAGGTTTGCCCATAATCTAAAAAAATGCTCAGAAAAAAGCACCCGTTAGCTTTGATAGCAATAAAAATTTCATTGCTTATGACTGATTTCCGGTTTTCTTTTCCCTCGAAATGTAAAGAAGAGTCTACGTTTCTTAAACTTAAAGCTCCTTTTCTTTGGAAAAGGAGCTTTATTCTAAATCATTGTCAATCATTTCAGATCAGATTTTTATTTAAAAAAAGTATTTCTAGAGTTTTCTTCATTTATTCCTTATCGGTTTAAATCTAATTCCTTTATAAAACACAATTTTCTAAAATATTTTAAATTTGTATACATTTCGTTGCCATTTGAAATGATTTGCCCTCGAAATATGTTTAAAAATAAAAAGCAGTATTTTGATATCGAAAATAAATTAGAAATTGAAAATAAGTTTCTATTTGCCTGTTTTAATATTTTTTATTTTTGTGTTTATTCGGTGGTCATGTCCAATTTAAAAAAATTGAAGAAAAATCAATACTCGAGCTGATGGTTTTAAATTTCTCTTAACTTTTCAATTAGTTTTACATTTAATTTGAGTATCTCATTGTTAGTGGGCTTTGGAGAGTGGGGTTTTAGATTTGCGGGCGGTTATAATTGTGATTGATTATTTGTATTTCATATTACTAGTACCATTTTTGTTTTCTATTTCGAATTGAATGTAGAAGAACTAAACATTTTCAGCACTTTTTTTAAGCAGTTCTCCATTGATTAAATTTCAAGTTCATTGAACTTAATTTTTAGCTGTTAAAAAAATGATAAAAGAAAAGTTTAAAGTGCAAATGTCTATATAGATTAAAAAGTATTTTTTTAAATAAAACGTACATACATACGCAGTTGGACAAAAATACTTTGATAACTGCACAACTCTGTGAAATGTTCTTAAGCTTCTTAAGCTATAAAGCCTAAGCCTTTCATAAAAGGATAAAAAACGGGGCACAAATCAAACATTCCGTAGTTTAGTTTTTTTGTTACGAATAAACCTCATGATAGGATTTGCTAAACCTCATCAACATCGAATTTCATTTATTTTTATTAAATACTACTATGGAGCTGATTGTACAAAAAAGGGTGATTTTTAACAGCTCTCGTATTTGATTAAAAAAAAATACAAAATTTAAAGAAATGCTTAAAATATTCCTTTGAGTCGATAAAAGGATCTATATAATTCAATGTTTAATGTTCAAATGGTTCATAAGCTGGGCCCGATTTTGGCATACCCTCTCCAACATATCGGCAGGAATCTCACGAATAAATTCTTCAATATTGGCTTCCGTTGCGGCCTTAACATAGCCGCACAAAAAATAGTATAAAAGTGTTAAATCGCACGATCTAGGCGGCCAATTGATCGGCCCCAAATGTGAAATCAACTGTTCACCGAACTCGCCTATCAACTGGGGCATTGTTTCGCGTGCTGTGTGGCATGTGGCAACATCTTGCTGAAACCACATGTCAGCCTAGTCCAGCTCTTCTATTCTGGGCAAACAATTTTTTTGTAATCATCGCACAGTAGAGCTCGCTATTCACAGTAACGTTTCTGCCTCTGGCGTCTTTGAAAAAGAACGGTCCAATGATACCATCGGTCCATAATCCATATCAAATAGTGAATTTTTCGGGATGCATTAGCAGTTCTGGCAATGCTTCTGGCTGCTCTTCACACCAAATATTGAAATTTTGCTTGTTCACATATCCATTCAACCAGAAATGAGCTTCGTCGCTGAACACAATTTTCCGATAAAAAAGTGGATCTTCATTCAACTTTGCCAGCGCCCATTCACCCGTTGTAGTGGGTCGTGTGTCTTCAACACTTGCACCAGCTGTATTTTAAAAGGTTTTACACCCAAATCTTTCCGCAAAATCACTTAATTTTTTATTGTTATTTTTTAATGGACCAACACTCGGGAGATGATCCCTATTAGAGCAATGCAATATGCTGGAAAGACCTCTGTAGGTAGGTTATTCCACATACACAAATACTAATCTAAATTGCTAACGAGATGTCGAAAAATATCGTTGTCGAAAATTTCGTAAAAAGTGTGTGAAAAATTCTTATCTATTCGATTTCCTGATTTGAGTTAATTTTTTGTACTTTTATCTTTATTGGGGTATTGGTTCTGGAGACAACCTCTTCAAAACATTTCGAAAATAGAGCTTTGCTCGTTATTAATCCGAAAGGTCTTCCTAAATCCAGCTTGAGAGGCCCTGAGGATGGATTTTTTTATAATAACCACTTACTGCCTAAAGTGCGACATTTGCAAATCCCCTTCAGGTAACCTTAGTTGGTCGCAATCATAAGTAATCATTATGTTTGTTAGTTGAAATTTTATGAAGTCATTTAGCTGTCAAATTTACTCTCTTGTCTCTTGTAAAAATGTAAAACAATAAAAAATAAACATTATTCCCTTATGGAGTACGACTATGTTGAAAGTCCGCCAAGAAAAATATCACTGGATTAAAAATATACACGCAGTTCAAATAAGATACACTCATTACCAAAGAAATAATGATTGTATTTTTGTGGATTTCGTTTCTTTCAAATATGGGATATAAAAATTTTTAATATTCTAAATGGAAAAAAATCTAAAAGTAAATATTCACATGCATTTGATTTTTATACGTGTGTCTAAGAATTCAACTTAAAAACTCACTTTGATTCACAATCGGTCGATATAAAATTTTATAGCCCTGAATTATGCCGCCATGAAATTGCAGTGGTGGCTCCAACCATGATATTTTAAGGCTCTGCGATGATAATGCAGTACAGTTGACATGTTGTGGGGCTGCTTCCGGCACTATTATGTTGTTGTTGTTGTATTGTTCACATTTTTTTGTTGTTTGTGGTCGCCACACATTTACATAGAAAATATGGAAAAATAGAGATGGAATAAAAACAAAATTAATAAAATGAAAGGGAGTTGAGCAGAAGAAACTCTTTTTTATTCCCTCATATTGCGTAAGAAATACTCGATGGAGGAGGGATGCTTTTAGCCATTAGAAATAAAGCTAAAACTATAAAAATGTTTAAATGTGTAAATCTTAATGGCTGTTTGTGTGCTTCGCTTTAGAAAAACGTATAAGAGTGTCTGGTTTTATATAGAAACGAGAATACAAAATGTTCCATTTTAATACTTCCAAATGGTCTATTTATCGTGACTAAAACAGTGGTTGAAAATGATGCCTTCTAAATGAAGCTTTGTGTTTTATTCAAATAAAGCGATGAGATGTTGTAAGTAAAAAACTTGCAAAAACAAAAATCGTCCACCCTCAAAATATAAGTTGATCCTTGGTAAATATGGATAGCAAAATAAAAAAAATCACAAAAGCTTTTTGATGATCTATCTTGACGAAAAAAAATGTGCAAAAATTTTCAAACCAAACCAACTATATTTTTAATTCATTTCTTTTGGGCTTTTAAATCAAATTAAACAACTAATAAAAAAGATGTCCAAATCATCAAAAGTTTTGTGAAGAACTTTCTATCCAAATGACAAAATGAACAATAGAATTGAGCCAGTACGGGGTTTTGCCTAACTCCCTTATTCTAATTGTCGTCAGCGTCGTCACATAAAGTCGACATTAAAGAAAAGTTTAGTTCTGTACTCGTTACAGACAATAATTAAGTATTATTGACGGCCATTTGCCAATTTATAAGCCTTAGTAATGGTAATAGCTTACATATAATATATATTTGCGATCGACAACGATCCTACAGTTGCCAAAATATTGCTGTCGACTTAGGGTGACATCGACGTCGACAAATGGAATAAGGGCGTAAATCATACGTTCCCATATTAAAAAAAAAACCTTTAGGAAACTCGGGTCGGTAAGATTTCTTAAGAGATTTCTTAAGAGTGTCCGCAGTTCAAAGAGAAAAGGTATACACAATTGGGGACATTTATTGCCAAAAGCCATTAGTTGAGACTTCTTTCCGTCAAATGAAACAAAACGAAATGTTCGCACAATCGTATTGTCAGAGAAATAGGCAGTACTCCGTACTAGTCTCTAGAATGAAGACATGACATGACATGATAAAAATGCGCCTCGTCACGAACGATATTTTTTTCGGCCACATTCAATGCCGGATTACAGCTTGTGTTAAGGCCCAAACGGATATGCCATACCAAAGTGTAAAGCGGTTAAGTTTGGCCAGCATAAAATATGATTTAAAAATATACTTGTATTTGGACCACCCGGCAGTTAATGAATGAGTTTTGATTAATTTTGGTTCATATATTTCCGATATTTCTTCGCCACTCCTTTTTACGGGTTGAACACAAAGATTTTACAATTAAATGCATAAATGTTTAATAATATTAATAAAATTTAATTGTGAAAATGTTCTGACGAAGCAACAGAAAGGAGTGGCGAAATATCGGAAATAAATAAAAATATAAAATAATTATTTGTTGTCGGCTTAGCCTGCATTTTTTAAACAATTATTTTAGAGAATATCTCTAATAATGAATTTAAAAAATATCGCAAGTTTTTTATAATAAAACTCACCCAAAAGCTCATTAATTAAATGTTAAGAAAATGTTATGTTTTTTAATATTATAATAATTATTGTTATTTTCTTATGATTATTACTACAATTATGTTTATTATTATTATTTAATTATTATTATATTTATTACTATTTTTATTCTTATATTTTTATTTGTATATTTTTATTTATATGTTATTATTACTATAACTTTTATTATTATTTTTATTTTTATTATTAATATATTTTTAATTTATTTTTTTTGTTATTATTTTATTATTATTATTATTCTTATTTACATTGTTATTATATTTTTCTACAATTATTATTGCCAAATTTATCCAGTTGTCATTTAAAAAAAGGCAACATTATAATTATTTTAATATATATGAACTCTACTGTGCAACACCATCACGGCATTCCTATAGCCGTGATGAACATAACACGCTGAAAGCATTTTTAATGTTTCTTGCTATTAAGATAACAATTTGTACAGCTGTTACCTGTTCATTCAACAGACACTGTCTGCCAACATTCTATTCTCTCTTTCCTGCATACTTTTATATTTTTTTATACATAAATATTTTTATGGTTTTTTATTATTATTATTATTTTGCACTAGTTAGTTAAATAATACTTACCACCCTCGGCTGTTGTGCCAAAGATAGGTGTGCTCCATGGTCCGGAGCCGAAGCTATTTAGGGCGCGCACTGTCACCGCATATCTGGTGTATTTTCGCAATCCACGTAATGTGGCCTTTGTTGTGGCCCAGCCACTTACAATTACCGACTTGAGTGAATTATTGACAACACTAATGTAGTTGATATTTTGCTTCTCTTCGCTGCAGTTGACGGTATAGCCAATAAGTTCACCGTTCCACGATTCACGTGGTGGTATCTGTTGGTTAAAAGCAAGTAAAAGGCATAAAAGGAATTTACGATTAGAGAGAAATTTATTCAGCAGGATAATAAATACAACGAGCTAATTCTTCCCAGTAAAATACTTGTAAGAAGATGTTGTGGAAAAGAAAGAAATCCAATATTGTGCTTGTCTCAAGTGAGTGAATGATGTTACTGCACACTTGTTTAATGCTTTTATTTTTTCTTGCCAAAGTTTTTAAACATTTTGCAAGGTGTGGTTTTCTTTACTTATTTTCTCGTTCATGATGTAAATGAGTTTTTTCCATTTCATGTGGCAACTAAATAAATTATTCAGTTTTTCTTTACTTAATATTTAAGTTGTTTCTAATGCCATTCTAAGTGCTTACAGAAATATCTGCACATTTTATTTGATATTTTGGTAAGTGAGAAGTTTTGTATATTTGAAATTAATTGGTGGCTAAGGCTTTTGGGAGCTTAAGTAATTACTTTTGATTATAATGATACAAAAAATAATAATAATTTAAAAAGCCTATAAATACCGATTATTTTTAAATATTCTCTTAAACATAAGGAAATGGGCACAATTTTTTCCAAAATATGGTAAATCGTGAAAAATAATGTTACCAATTTTTTTTCCTCAAAACATACATTTGGCTTTCGCACAATGGGGCCTTTTACGAAATAGGTAGTAATGAGCATGTAACTTCTAAGCTAATGTTGCAACACTGCGATGAACTCTCAATATCAATGGAGAAAGATAATATCTACATATATGCTGAGATAAGTATATACTTTAAGCATAGACCCCGCTACAGTGGGCTAAAAGTTCCATACAATCACTGTTTAGAATAAAATGATTAAAATTTCTAACAAATTACAATAAATATCAGTTGTAAATTGTATTATTTTCAAATGATTCTAGCAATAAAAACAAAAGCGCAAAAGAATAACTGCCTTATTTTGTAATATTTTCTCGAAGGCATATAACACTTTCTATATAAAATTTTAAACAATTTACAAAACTCTCATAAGAACTCTGAATAAGGCCGCTAGCAAATATATGAAATAACAAAAGTGTTTGGAAAGGTTTTCCGTCTGCTGACATCAAATTTGGTTTGTAAACACACCAGTATCGGCCATGTGCCGTCTTTAAAGATCTTTCTCTTATAAAAAAAAGGCGCAACTCTTAAATAACAAAAGCACTATAGACTAAAGAAATAAAGTTATTAAGAAATAATCGAATTACCTGCCAAGTGACAATCAATTCACTTTCACCACCAGTTTGTACTTGAACATTAGACGGTGCTTCGGTGGGTGCTTCTTCTTGTGTCTTCAGTACTATCGGTTCGGTGAATGGACTCCGTTCGATTTCATTAATGGCCTGCATGCGAATCAGAAATGTTGTGGCTGGTGTCAGACCAGATACAATGGCACTCTCACGTAAATCGCTGTCATAACTGTTGCAAATGCAGATTTTCAATATGAAAAAGCAAATGAGAAATATTCTATATGGAAATAAACACTTTGCGATCCTTGACACAAGGCTTGTGCAAATAAAGTGTTGGGAATAATTTTGATCTGCAACAAATAATATATTTCTATATATAAAATTTAATCCCCCATTATTATTATGTATGTTATTGTTGTCGTTACAAGAACACAATAGGAGGAAATTGTCCTTTTCGTACCCCCTTTTTAACAATTATGGCAGTTATTTTCTAGATCGTACTGTAAACAGAAAAAATATTGCACAAAAACTTTTCTTGAAAGTAAGTTTTATTTTCAGTCAAACTTATTTATTGACACAGTTAATTAGTCTTTGAGTCTTTAGAGCACAAGAAAATGTTTTTAATTTTTTTCAGTTGAATTGTTAGAATTTATAAAATTCTTCTCATTCACACAAATTGCTTACGGATTCAATTAATTTCGTTACTAAAATTGAAATGTAGTTTTTTCTGTGTATATCAAATACAAGTGAACTGAAATTAACTTTTTTTTAGTAAATTTTACAATTTTCTTTTAATTTTCCATTAAAAATAATGTCACCATGAATCACTTTTGTTAAGTTTTTCAAATTGGGAGTTTGATAAACAAAACAAGAATCGGCCTTAGATCGCAACGAAGGTTGTCACAGTTCACGATGACTTACATTTGTGCATTATTGATTGTATTTTTAAATTTAGGCGGAATAAATATAGTTATTAGTTATTTTAAATGTGCCTTAAAGAAAATAATTTAATCAAATCAATATAATTTTTCCTTGTAGGCTCGAGTTCAAATCTCATAAAGACTTCTTTAGAGAACGATATTTATTTCCTAATGAGTTTCATAATTTAAATACTACCAGCTGGGGATACATGGCAACATGTTTTATCACTCGGGTCTACCACTTGGGCAAGTTTTGCTCAAAAACAGATACTATTTACACTAAGATTCTCTGGAAGAAGAATACGAGAAATTTATTTTCCTTATCAGTTATTTTTTAAGGCTGATGAGATTTGAACTAGAGCCTATAACGAAATATTATGTTTATTTGATTAATAATATATGACGTACAACTAAAATATAGTAAAAAAAAATGACTTGGAAAGTAATATTTATGTATGTAAAATTTTAATTTGTGAATTTGAAATCACAAAAAATCTAATAATTGTTGTATGAACAACACCTTATTACGAAATCACTAGTACAAAAAGTGATTTTCTATACATGCTTGATAGACTGGCCTAAATCCTACAGCAAAAAATATATATATTTCAATAATATTTGTTAGAATATTTTTTCCCAACATCATTTAAATTGCATTATCAATATGGCCTCGTCGAACCGCTCTATAAATATTCGCACTTACCTTTTGCTTATACTGGTCGACGGTAACGTAACATTGATGATATTCTGACCGTTCCAATCACTACCCGCTATGCCAAGTGTTGCATGCGATTGTAAATATTTCAGTGGCTGATATTGTACTAAATATGATAATACTGGTGAATTGCCATCAAATGGACGACGCCATGACAATTTAACGGTACGCGAACCAACTTCAAATACTTCCAAATTAGAGGGAGTATCTGGACGTTCCTGAACAGCCAAATAAATAATGTGCTCCGCGCGACCATACGGATTTTCGGCAATACACTTGTAAATACCCGAATCATGACGATCCGATCGAGAGATGGTCAGTTGAGAGTCCACGCCTTTTTCAGTTTTCATTTCCGCTATACTAAAGCGGAAATTGTTTAAGTCAATGCGGGCATTGTTGTGTGTCCAAGCGATACTAATAGGCTCATCACCTTTGGCATGACAATCGAGTGTGACAGCATCATTTCGTCGTGATGAAATGTTGCGTGATGTTTGTTCGAAACGTGCTGGTTCTAAAAAAAATGCACAAAGAAATTAACTTTAACGTTTGCTGATTCGCCGTAAATGAATGTGTCTGTATTTGCAGGTGTGAGTGCACCAACACGTAAGTGAGTTTTGTTATTTAATTAAGGGTAAAATGTATCCTTACCACATGCTTGCATATCAAACATGCAATCAAAGTGTGTGTTTGTGTATATGTTTGCCATATACTTGCATGTCCCACTTTACGTGTGGTATTTTGTTTGGATTTTTTGACACGTGTTTAATTGTTTGTGCCTACCGCTCATACTCTACTTACCATTGACATTGATACGTATTATTTTCTTAAGACCTGGTCCAATATCGTTTGTGGCTTGACACATGTAGTAACCCTCGTCAATGTCGGTGGCAAGGTTAAGAACCAGTGAATGATTACGCATGTTTAAAGGTTTATAATCCGTATTCAGTTTTCCTACAAATATGTGAACATATAAAACATGAATTTTTTATAACATTGAAATGTATATGTATGTGTACATAAATATCCTGCGTTAAAGTTTGTGACATTTTCGCTAAATATACACGCAAAAGGAAAATCATGGCTGATACAATCATAATTACAAACTATCATTGATGCTTGCCCTAATGATTATATTAAACATATTATTATGCTCATCAGATGTTACTATGTAGAACGTCTTCATAAACATATTGCGATGTTTGTTCGAACTATATAACTATGTTGATTATATTAATATAGAGAAAATTAATTATTTCCGCATATCATTATGTTAAATATATTTATGTGTAAACTCTTGCATACAACCAATGTGAACAGAAAATATATATACGTACACATATGAGTACTCATCTATGAATGGGTTTCTTTTTAAGCGACTTCAAGAAATAAGGAATGAATTCGAGCGGGCAATTTGCCCGCATAACTCATCCATTTACGACATACCATTCATTTATGGCATAGTGACCGGATTTTGAAAATAAAACTTTAGTTGTTTGAAAGTGCCGCTTGCAGTTTGGTTTTAAAGAAATTTAAGCCGAAATCGAACAGACAAAGTGGCCGCCCGAAGTAATTATCATTATCAGAACTCCGCCATTTATAGTCCTATATTCAAACATTTTTATTTGAGAAAGTATTTCGATTTTTCGTGGGTGTAAAATATAAACTAGAAATGTATTATATCCTAACTAACCCATAGATGCTTCGGTTTTGTCGGTTTTCCGAAATTATTTCATTTATTTATTTCCTTGTCAGTTGAATTTTTTTTATTTCGCAATTTTAACTTAAAATGTTTTTCTATAATGCATTTTTTGTACGCTTTCAAATGTAAATAAAATCTCAAATAAGTTTTTAATAACAAATTTCTACTGCAACAAATTTTTTTCTTTTGATATTGTTGGTACAATCATATTGAACATAATAATAGCAATGAAATAATGGTATAAAATTATATATTAAAATGCTTAAGGCAAAAAATAAATGTTGAAACAACGTTCTAATAAGAATAGTTTTATTGTCTCAATGATATATTGCTGTCTCAATTATACGAGTATATTGCTGCAACGAACAAGTTGACCGCAATCATCATTTATCAATCATATTCATTCTTTGTGTGTACTAGGATTAAATTTAGTAAAATGATCTTGAAATGAAATGATCTAGAAAAATGTGTTTCCATCACTCAAAAAAAAATATAATAGAAAAGCTACAACTGTGAAAGTGCTAGGCTGCTTAAGTTATGAAAAAAGAGGATAGAGCCTTGGAGGACGATTCTAAGTTCACGCGAACTAAGCAGAAATGTGAAAAACTATAACGAAAGAGAACTTGGCCTTAGAATGAAGATGAACTGAAGTGGCAGAATAGTTAACCGAATGAGTGAGACGCCGAAGATTTTGCGGACCTGGGCATACAATGATAATGGTGAGATCCCATTAAGGTAAAAGGGCACAAACAAAAAAATAGTGATGGGAAAACGTTTGTTATTGCAAGACATTGAAAATTGTTCATTAGAAAGAAGAGAAGTGTTTTGTAGTCATAAAATCGTTATTGCAGTCTTCTTAGGATTGAGCGTGAGAGTAGTCCATTTGCAGCTCGTGAGCATATACGCTGGGAATTCGAAAGTGGTACTGATTAAAGGAAATCGTTCAATTTGGCTGCAATCAGTAAAAAACTATTCAGTAGTTCCAGCCGAGATGAGAAACTATAGAGATCAAACTAGAAAATATTTAATTTTGTTTGCAACTTTGGGAAAATCATTTAAAAATCCCTAAAGAAAACAAAGATTCAAGTGTCACTGTTTATACCTCTACGGAAGAGCCTATTTTGTTATTTTATAAAATCAAGTTGCGAGGGCAGGATGCAAAAATACCATTGAGTTTTTTTCTCAAACTGCTAAGAAGGAAATAAAAAATTTCTAACATCCTCTGTTTTACCGTTTATTAGCAATTCCAGAAAAAACTTATAGCGATGCACAGTCAATATAAACAATTAATACGTGCGAAAGCGAGGCGTAAAGCTGTCGAACACTGAGTAACAAACAAAAGTCTCGTAGTACATAAAACATAAGCGGTTTTTTACCAATGAGACTAAATTTCGAAATTTTCCTAAAATGTTATTTAAATACTGAAACTAGCTTATTTCGTTTTTACCAGTTGGATTGATTTTTTTTTGAATTTCGAAACTATGGTCGAATTTTCGAACTTTACCTTATATTATAATTCAAAGTGTTTATTTTAAAGTGGTGTACTATCCTGCTTATAATTAAAATGACATATTTCGAATTTCGAAACTATGTTCGAATTTCGGAATATGTTTCAAGAATTAATATTTTTAAATATTAGTATTAATAATTTTATGTTAGGAATTGGCGATTTTCTTCTAAATTTTGAAAACGTGGATCAATGAATAAATTTTTATAAAAATTTATTGAAATAGAAATCTATTTGACAAGCTGGAGAATGAAGTAGCAATATTTTAATTTTTATGCAACACAACATAAAAAGTTCTCTTATGGAAGATTTACTCCTCTTCAATATTTTTTTGTTTCATTATAATTTTGTATTATCTGCATCCTGAATATAGAGTTAATCAATTTAATTAATTTTGAATTTGATCAGGATTAAAGTTTAAACTTCCTGAATATACTTATATACATATAATCCTAAATAAATGTTATGTTACTGTAGCTGTCACATCTACCAATTAGCAAAAAGCTCTTGATTAAAATATTCCTATTTAATAATTATTTTTAGCTTAACGTCAGAAGTTGTGCTTATTATGCACGTAGATAATTAAGAGAATATTTTTACGGGCATATTGCTTTCAAATAATTAATTTTCCTTCATAAAAAATTAACAGCTTTTCAGCTAATCAATTAACCTTATTTTCCTATGTTTTTAGTTTGAGTTTTCGTTCCTGCTGATTAAACAGTTTTCTGTTTATATGTAAATCCCTTTCAGATTGTTACGCTTCTTTTGCGAAATAAATAGGGAAAACAAAACAGCAACAAAAATTAAAATTAAAGTCTTTTCCATCTGAAATGAACATCGCACTTTTGTTGTTGCTGATTGTGTGATTTTGAAATGTACAGAAAAGAAGGAAAAACCCGTAAGAACATTAAACTTTAATGAACTAGCTTTTAGAGATTACCAGGACTTTACGTCTGGCAATTTTTGTTCGGATGGCTGGCTGCTGAACTCGAAGTTTGGCTGTGAGTACACAGGACTATTTGAAAGATACCTGGGTGTATTTAAGCAAAATGTTTTATGGCCACCTTTACTAATGTATGTGTGTAAATACTCGAAGCTTTTTTCCAATATTAAACCGAAAAGTTTATTGCTAAGACTATAGAGTCCATTTTGTATAAATTGAAAACAGTGATTTAAATGAATAAATTATTTTATAAAAAAAATTAAAAAGTTACAGGTTTAAATTAAAAAAAAAATTAATATAATTCATTATATTATAATTTTCATTATAATGATTATTATATTTTTGAACAATAAATAAACTTAATGTGGTCCCGCTAAATCAGAATTGCAAATCTTGGTGATGGGAAGTTAAAAATGTTTATCCCGAATTCAATGTGAAATTAAATATATTGGTCGTATATTTATTCCAAATTGTTACTAATTGTCAAAACCTATAAAATAGAAGGAATTCTCAGCCTTGCAGTCTAACAGCCAGAGCACCCTAGTTTCTTTTTACATGGAAAAAACACAATAATTTATAAAATTTTTCTGAATGTAGGTAGGTTAAGGGTGCGGTACCCGAACACTGCAAGTTTGATAATTATGTCAAAAGCTTAAATCTCCCATATAATGACTACTGCCTCAGCTGGCATGTTGATGTTTTGGAAACCAGCTGCTATGCCTCTTATCCGCACTAGAGAGACTCCGGTTTCAACATCTGGCCAACAATTGCTTCAGTAGCATATCTGAACTGTCAAAGAAATACGAAAAACAAATTCTTTCATTATATGAACTCATGTCCCCCTAATACGGTCTTTACTGTCGCTTCCATGGTCTCTGTGTTCTATTCCTCTCAACATTTCACGTCCTTTTTATACCGTCGATATATCCACCTGTGTCTTATCTCGGTTTTTTTGTGATACACAAAAGGATTATAGGATCATGTATTCAAGTAAGTTGACTAATTTTTCCTATCTATTAGCGATTACGACTCCAAAGGCAAATAAAGGTTTCCTTATGATTCACATATTGATAACCTTCGTATCGTCCCACTCTACATCCATGACCTGATTGACGGGTATGAAAACGATCACTTATTTAACAACAAAATCTCTACGTTCTCGCGTTGGACATTTTTTGTAAACATAAATTCTGACACTTGCAAGTTTCGCAACGCTTTCTTAAGAAAGACTTGATTCCCCATTATAATCACTAAGATTTCAGCTGTTAAGACACTTTGTTCACGAAGCTGTACTGTCTTTTTTTAGTTTAAAATAACTTCACTCTCAGAACTCTCTCCATCTCTTACGCGCACCCCCTTTCTAACTCTTATCATTTTATATAATTTTTTCTCTATCTGTTGGCATCAGGGGGATAGCCAGGTTTGCTGAGCTGGCTAGACTTGGGACAACCAGATTTGACTAACATAAGGCGGGCTATAAGAAAGAGTTGAAGGAAGTTATGTCCTCGCCTACAAATGGACCACTAAACTCCCCTACTTCCTAGGAAAAGAAAATAAATATTAATACTAATGTCTATGATAACTGAACACTGTCTCATTGGCGGACATTAAGAAAGGTTAGGAGTTGAATGTGACCAATTCTGCCGTAACTGCCACAATATATGCACGAGTATATGAAGAGAAAAGCGCTTCATAATAATAGCTGATTGGGGACTCCGCTTAAGCATTTTATCACAATTGTCTAACATGTGTAAGTGCGTCTGGTGAATTCTGACTGCCATTCTAAACTAACCTTCTCTATATGCACTCTCTCGTTGAGTTTGGATACAAGTGACTCTAACGCTATCTTATCTCTTTCGATATCTCCAAACCCAACCGTGCCTATAAGTGCCACGATTAGTTAACTCTGGGAGATATTGTTATGTTTGATAGGCATTTTTCGCTCATATGGGCCCTTGTGATACCTGTGATGATCAAAAAATTGGAAACAGAAGAGTAAAGACAGAGAACACACAGTCAGTAGCAGAAATCTCTCCTGCTTCCCTGTGTTTACTAGTCTAGTATTCTAGGCATTAGTATACGAGTACACCTAATCTGGGGTAAATACAGTGGCTACTTGGGGCGTAAGTTTGAAGTCCAACCGGGTATTGCGGGAACCAGCAATCCTCCCATACCTCGAGCTTGCTGTTGATACTGTAAAGTGGCCATGTTTAAGCCCACTTGACATGTTCGGTTCAAAGCCTGCGCAATTCAAACCCATTTATAAGGTTACAATATCAGCATTTGTTTGTAAATATTATATATTGGTAAACCTAGCCAGTCAGCAAAAGGACTTTGTGAACATGTGCAAAAACTGGTAGTTGTGTGTGCAATTACAATGAAGGGTCGGTGTTGGACGCACTGAGTTTAGCCACTGATAAGGCTCATGTTAGTTTTTCATATGTGTATTTGTATGTCACGAGCATAAAAACTGCAAATATTTCGCGCTTCTTGATGGCGTCTAAGCCTTTCATGGTAGATTTAATTACTTCAAATGATTTCACGAGCATTTAGCATTAGTAAAAGAAATAGCACAAGTACACGGCATTTGGGCAACTCAAACAAATGTTTGCCCAATGAAATCAATGAATTGAGAAAATAAACTACGAAACAAAACTACACAGGATGAAAGTACTGATGCTGATGGTGATGAGGATGATGATGATTACTACAGTAACGTTGATGGAAAGTACGAGGAAGAAAGAATACACAAAAACATAAAAACAAAAGATGAACATTTTGTTTTGTTGTATCTACACTTACCTTGTCCTTTGAACCAGGTAATCGTGGGTATCGGATATCCTTCCGCTTCGCAATTTATTGATATTGTATTGCCCAGCATTATGGCTGTATCCATGGGTTCAAGATACCAACGTGGCGCCACTATAGAATGTGATTAAATGAAAGTAAAATAAAATGTTACTCAGTTACACACTTCATTATGAAGTTTCTGTTTTATTTGAGACGTATTTACGAAATACTTGCTTTTGTTAGTATTTTCAAAATAAATGTATAAAGATTTTGTACAGATTGTGGTCTTTTAAAGAAACGGATACATAGTGTTAAAGTATATTGCAAAAGAAGAAGATGAGCGAAATTGCTTGTGATTTTTTTATCCTAATTTGTAAAAAATCTGTAATTCGCAATAGTTGAAGGATGTTTGGAAAGAAGTATGTTAAATAAATAAAAATTAATGCTGGGTATTGAGGTGGAAAAGGCTCATTATATTTAATTAGGAAATGAAATGCAAATTCAAATATAAGAAGAGAAAACATTCAACAATAATAAATATAATGTTGTTGTTTATTTATTAAATTGAATGTTTTAAGTAAAACCAATACATTTATTTAATGTCTTCGAATATATGATATAGTTTTTTTATTGTTTTATTGAAATTAATCAATTTTAATTTATATTTTTAAGCTTAAGGTCTTTCTTATTTTGTTTTACTTCTCGATAAGAAACACTTTTAGCTTAAAAAAAAATTAAATAGATTAATGTTTTCTAATATAATATTTTAATATTTAAGCTCAAGTTCGATATTTCTTTTCTAATGTATTTAGTATTTAAATATTTAAGCTTAAGTTTGTTATAATTTTTTTTTTCTAAAATATTTAATATTTCCCTACTATCACCGTCAAGGCAATTTTACAATGCCTTACGAATCTTAACTCTTTTTCCGTGCTTAAGAAAAATCTCTTATAAGCAATCCAAGTCACCTTGCAGTTCATCCTTGGAACTTCTTGCTAATATATCAGTTTCGATTTGAGTAATTATATAGAACTTTTCGTAATTTTTCATGAACAAGTCCGTCACCTTAAACGCAGTCTACGGTACTCGATGCTTTTTGGAAAGTTCAGGAAAGTGACATGAATAAAAAAATATTATTAAGAAACACTTTAATCTAAATTTTTTTTGGCAGCGTTATCTCTCGAAAAAATAAACCGTTTTTGTAAAATTTGCGGCATACAAAACTAGAAACAAATTTCTAGTCTACATAATCGTTTGGACGAAAAATTTTATTAGTCATTTAATGAAATATATTTTTCCGTACTATAACTATTATTAATTTTTTATTTATATAAAAAAACTTCAATTTGTTGCAAATAAATAAGATATTAAATGCTTCTTTTATTTTTGTTTAATACCGATTCATTGTCGTTTCGGCATTCTTTTAATAAATGTTTAGCCATTTTTTTCATCTATTTTTTTGCCATTATTGGTGAACAGGCTCTGGCAACACTGAGCGTAAAATTATTTCAAAAGTTATTTACAAAAATAAAATTATTTTAGCGTAAACTCAAAATCTAAATCACAAAATCGATTCCTGCTCCCACCTTTCATAAATGTGCCTTAAATCTTTGGAGTGGATCATACTATGTTCCGACCGGTTCATCCCCTTTAAAAGTTATAAAGAGCAGGGTTCGTAAATTTTCATTTTTAAACGCTAAAATATTCAACATTTTTATTATTTCTAAATGAGACTTAGGATTTTTTATCTGTTTAATTTTCTGTCTGCTAAAATTTTGAAAACTTGTTTAACGAACTTTTAGTTCTTTTTTATATACGAATACCTTGAACTCTATTTTAACGACTCCAATCAAGCAAATAATGCTGTTTTCTTGATATTAAATATTTTTATTAACAATTTTTTTTTTGTTTTTTTCAGGTAATTTAACAATTGTTCTTTAATTAATTTATCATGGTAAGTCGTTAATTTTTCGAAAACTTATTACATTAATTTTAAAATTTTTACTCTAATTAATTCATTGGATAAATCATCACACATTTAAATCTTCAATACACATATTTTGGTTTTATCCACAATAATTTTTTTATTTATATTCACCAAAGTTTTCTGTTATTCGTCTTACCTCGAACCTGCAATTCGGCAGTATAATTAACTTTTGCAGCTGCATTACTGGCATAACATGTGTACTTTCCACTGTGCTTAGCACTGATATCCTTGAACACCAGCAACGAATAAAATTCCTCCTTCTTTTCGGTAATCTTTAATGCAACATAAAAAAGAAGGAAAGATATTAAAAATCATTAAAAGAAACCACACAATTGCTTTTGAATACGTTTTCTCCTTCAATCCTTGTGAGTGCAGTAATACATTTAGTTTTTTTCACATGCCTTTTTTCAAATAATAATAAATTGAAATGTGTCTGCTTAAGCTTTACATTGTTCGGTTTTAAGCTTATATGGAAACAATATCCCAACAAACAAATGGTTACTCGTTTAAAGTATGATTTTATCACTCGATATTAAAAGTTAATACACAATTCTTTTTCAATCACTAGATAGAGATTTAAGATTAAAATTGAAATGTAAATTGCTATCAAAGTAATACTGTATCTATCCTTTTTTAATCAAAAATAAAAAAAAAATTACTTGAATGAGAAAGAAATAAATTTTTCTTAATTTTTTATTACATTCCAATTAAAAAAACTGGTGATTTGTATCGTAATTAAATTTATTAAATTAATAATTGTACAATTCACAAGTTAATGTATGAGTTGTAAGTCGTACGGTACTACAATAATAAAAAAATATATCCTACAACACTTTCAACTTTTTCTCCTATTTTTTTAAAGTTTTGTATGAAGACATTTTGGGAATGTCAATATGCTAAAAATATGCAATTTGCACAATTTTCATAATTTTTTCCATTAGTAAAGACACTATAAATGAATTGATTAAAATTAAAATTTTGTAAGCGAAGAAAACTAGAACTAACTGCATTAAGAACAATCTGGTTATTAAATGACATACGATACACTCAAGAAAGGATTTTGAAGACAATGAAAAAATACACCATCTTTTTATTTTATTAAAACAACATAAAAGTAAATGTCTAACTGCAGACAAGTTCTGATCAAATCATCGGTACTTTTTGGCCAAAATACTTTCAAACATGATTTGGTAGACAGCTAAGCCAACAACAAACAATAAATTTTCAAGAAATTTTTTAAGTTTTTATGATGCAGTACATAAATCATAAATTATAAAGCAGTTAAAAAAATTGTTGAAATTATAAATTACTCCATTAATGATTTTCTCTTAAAGAAATTATTTAGCTTTTATGAAGGAAAAAAAACGAAACAAAATACCTTTCATACCAAATTAATTTTTAATTAATTTTTATACAGAATCCACTTGCTTTTGTTGCAAAGAATACTTGCAACAGAGTATTCACAACTTACAACAGAGTATTCACAACTACCCTTGTTGTATTTTGTACGACTTACCATCTACAACTTGTTGTGAACTGTGCAAATATTCATTAGTCTTGCTCTTAGAAACCTTATAGAGTTCTGATAAATTATTATAACGCATGAAGACACTTGTAAATTTCTCGATAATTTTTCATTTGCAAAAAAAAAGTGGTACATGAATTTTTTTTACACTTATTGCGTATACAGGGATATCTAACCATTAGTGGAAACTTTATCCTATCAATTGAGTCAATTCTTATGACGTCTTTTTGTCTGTCAATAATGTTTCATATATTTTGGGTTTTTTGCATGTTTGTATTATTTTCAAAAAAAAAAAAAAAAAAAAAATTCAGTACTGCAAAGAATTGTGTTCTTCATTGTGTTCCAAGATTGTGTTCTTTTGTAAATATATTGCAAAAACATGCAACAATGAAACATATTTTCTACTCAACTTTTTTATACTAAAAATTTTACTAACTACGTTAACAATTTCGATTTGTTTTCGTTTAAATATTCGCTTTTGTGAGAAAAGTAAAAAAAAATTATTCAGATCTAATATATGGACATTTAATATATCACAGTAAAGGAATAATTGCAAACATGTAAGTCATTTTATGCAGATGAAAACTTTATGTTCTTATGATAAACGATCAGTGTTGTCAACATATCTCTGCAATTACATAATTATATCATGTGAATCGCTTGAACAGAGCAAATATTGATGAAGAATGCACAATTTTCATTATATAGTCGAAACACGCTTTCAAGCAATAGCTTGAAAGCTTGTTGGGAAAAATGTGCCATTGTCAAGGCAACATTTTTTCGGAAAAGAACATGCCATCTTTGATATTCAACGGATCGGAATTTGGCAACAGAATTTTTAACATTTTTGAATTAATTTAAGGTTTATTTCCCATTGTTATTTAATAATTAATAAAAACGTGTTTGTTCAAAAAAAATTTTCCACACATGTCGACAAGTTTTTTTCCGTGTAGAAATAAATACAAAATTTCAAATTGAAATTCAATCAAAAATTTGTACAAGATTCAAAATTGAGAATAAATGGCACTTGAGGAAATCGCATAGTACAAATAACATTCATTATTTTATATATTGTTTGATTTTTATTATTTAATCCTCAATTTAAGCTCTTGCCAATGTGTTTGCTGGGAACATGAAAAAGTACATACATTTGCTGTACATACATTTACACATGTATTGTTGTAACCCCAGGCATAATGTATTAAATTGTGTGTGTTATTGAAAATAATGCATTTGGTTTCTTTCTATATAATCATTTTCCCTCAAGTTTCTTTTCACAAGTCGAACGTATATAATTTGTATAACATTTACCTGCAAACTTGATGGTAGAGACATGTCATCCTTTTTCCAACTGAAATATATTGGCATATCACCTGAGGAGACTGCACATGTGATTTGTGCCCTTCCACCTTCTTGTAGATTTTTTGGAAATTTAAATGGTTCTATAACTGGAGGACCTAAAATTAGAAATTTTAATGTCAATTTGTATTTCCTTTTTAAATAGAATAAAAAATAATAATAGAAAATTGTTAAATATCTGATGTTCTGTTATATATTTGAGAGATTCAAAGGATTATGGTTCGTTGTAATCTTATTTTTTTACTTATTGAAAGTTTTTTAGCAATTCGTATATGTTTTATAAGTGCCATAAAATTTTTAAAAAGTGTTTTTTTTTATTTTCTATGAAATGTCCATATTTTCCAGGGTTCGTAAATATTGTTTACCAGTATTGATTGTAATTTTTAAATATGTTGGGTGTTCCTTTTTACATTATTAAATAGTAATTTTTTTATTGTTATTGGGATTTGACTCTTGGAAAAACTATTAAACTAGTATCCTCTTTGCACTTTAACTACGAACTTACAATATTTCAACTTATCCACAAATACAACATAAAAAAAATTCCAAGTATACTTACTATTGACATTCAACTGCATGTCGCGACGAGCCTCTTCGCCAGTGCGACTTTTAACAATACAGGTGTACATGCCCTGGTCACGGTTCGGTTCAACATTCTTGATGAGAAGATAACCTCCCTGTTGGACAGGAGCTAAGTTATAGTGGGTACCTAGAAATAGAAATATAAATGTGACCGGCAAAGGAAATAAAAAATTACCAATAAAACTATTTAAATTCATTCGAATACACGAATATAGAAAACGAAAAAGCACACTATATTTTATTGGTTGCTCGCAGTGCACACTCGATTCAGATAAAATAGTCATTCAGTGAATGTCTGAATATTTAAGTTTGTACAAATATTTTCGCAGTCAAACATACGAGTACATGTACTTATGCACATGCAGAAACATTTCGCATCAAAAAAAAAAAGAAACTAATTTCTTCAATTGAAGGCCATACAATCATGTTGCATGTTTAAATGTTTTTTGTTTTTGGGAAATGCTCATTCACATACAGTTTGCATCATCGTATTCTGAGTAAATGTGTTTTTGTGTGGGAGAGTTTCTGTGTATTTGAGACCATATTGGCAATTTGTCTTACTTGTTGTCAGTTCATGATGTCCTTTTTCCCATCTAATTTGTTCAATGGGATAACCGGAAAATGGACAATGTACTTTTATATCTTCGCCGGCGACAGCTTTTATTGGTCCAATGGCTCGCACATATGGTGGTCCTGTGGCGGTAGTTCACAAAAATGAAAGAAAAAGACATTAAAGCAGTTTAATAAAAAATAATTTACATACATATGTGCATATGTATGAGTTAGTGTGTGTTCGTGTGAAGGTGGATGAGGGCATTATGTTCACTTGTTACAACTTGTTTGAATATTGTCATATCAAGTTTTCAACATTTGAAATAGTAATTTATATATCCGCATTTGTTTTAAAAGGATACATTTAATGAAAATGTTCTATGTTTTTTATTGTGTTCTTTTTTTATTCTGGTGCTGCATACATACGACATTGTGATATTTTGACATTTTGTAAACTTATGCTTAACATATTAATTAAATATTAACTCTTGTGTATTTTATTTAAATGTGTTTATTTGAAAAAGTAAATGTTTATTTAAAGACTTATTTTATTGTGAATAATTATATGTGTACTTTATAACAATTCGAATTCATAACAGATTGCCTCATTAGCCCAGGTGATCGTCAGCTGTTTTTAAGAAAATTAAGCAGTTTAAACCCCAAGTTTTTCATGTGCTATTGTGCACCTAGTAGCCGATCATTGATGTTGCGCTGATATAAAGACTGCTTCTAATAAAAATCTATAATAAATTCAAAATTACAATAATTTTGAAATTTTGCAACATTTTGTTTTTCCTTCCGACACGTTTATTGCAAAATTGATTAAAAACAATTGTCCTTTATGTTGTAATCAGATGTTTTCAACAGGTTGGTAAATTGCAAGTTGCTTTTTGTATTGTACTATTAATAAGGCCCACTAGAATGAATTTAATTCGACTTCCTTTACAGAAAAACTTAAAAAAAATTTAAGTAAGTCTTAATTCGACCTTTTTATTTTTATAAATTAAAAAAAAAACGGACACTAAAAAAATATTTTATTAATTTCTGTTACTTAATAAAATATTATAATTTATTATGTATGAAATTTACAAATATTTATTTATTTCCTCAACTGTCAATATTTTGCATTGAGAATATTTAAACTTGTATCTTTTGATTTTGTTTGAAGTTTAATAAAATAGTTTTAATTTCCTGAAGAAGACACCCACAGGGTGTTAAAATATTGAAAAATCATAAAAAATAAAAAAAGAAGACATCAAACTTAATTCAATTAATTTATATAATTTTTTTGTCCTTAATATAAAAAATTATTAAGGAAATGATTATGTTCTATCTGGAAGAAGGAGTTTTTGGTTTTTAGTTTGGATTAGTTTATTTTTAAATGTTTTTAACTAAACGGATTTTTAATTTGAAAAGATTATTTTAAACGGGCCTTTAGATAGTTACTTAATATGTAAAAAAAAACGAACAAATATTTCTTGAAATAGTTTTGCATCCTTAATCAAACATGACGTTTAGTTTTTTAATTTATACATCTATATTATATTTCCCTGATCCTTCTTATACCTTCTTCAGGATATAAAAATTATATAAATAGTACTGAAAATGATGACATTTAATGATAACTGAACGAAATTAAAAATAAAAATTTTAAAATTTTAGTATTAGCAGCCTAGAATGAACCCTTTTAAAAGTAATTAATGCCAACATTGTCCTGAAACAAAAAAAAAATTGGGAACAGCTAATTTCCAATTTAGTTAATTTTTTTAAATCTCATTACTGTCCCTATTTAGTATAACATCTGTTCAGTAAATTATTGAATAATTTTTAAAAATACGTTGGAATTTATTTAAGGGTCCTAAGCTAGTCTCTGCAATCTAAGCGAAAAAAATATGATTGATAACTGATCGTTATGGCTATTTTATGATCATTTCTGCCATATACAACTTAGACAATCATGTTATTCTCAGCTTGAATATTTAATTTTTACCTGGATCATTTTCGGTAATGATTTGATATCGTTATATAATTATCACAACTAAAATGTTGTGCACGAAATTGAAGATCTGAAGGAAACAAAAACCCTGTACAATTGCTATGAAATCGAGTGTAGTCGTCAGCGGGACTGCCATTAGTTGATGTCCTTGTGAATATATGCAATTTTAGGGCTCCTTAAAGATCAAATGATGCCAATTTCGACAGACAAGATGTGTTTTTCCCCCAATTTACAGTTTAGGAGTGTTCGAGTAATAATACTACAGTAACTTATAGAAATATAAATGTGTATTTTTTCCTGTTTTCCAATTCAATCAAATGACATCCCTTTAATTTTTTTTATAATTTTTATAAATTATAACATACGTGGAGCAAAAGTATTGACTCAGTATTTTTTTCAGCAGTAACAACAATTCCACGTTCTTGAGGTGTGTATCGTTGGTATGGCTTGTTAAAAACTAAGTCTCTATTTGTCTACATCATAAATGTTAATGTTACAGTTTCATTTGTCGCCACCTAAAAAATTGGCAGCCAATTCAATTATTAATTGATTATCTTTCGTTTGCGTACGAAAGCATATACAAATGGGTAGTTTTTTTATATAATTGCCCTACATGAAACCCTTCACTGTCTTTTGTCAAAATTATTGTTTTCTTGCACTCTTTAATTTTGTAATATAAATTCATATTCGCAATTAATGGAAAATATTAAAAAATACTGCAAATTATTATTCAACCAGGAAAATTGATTATTCAGAATGCTTCCGAGCCGACCATTATTGATAATCGATGTGTTACGGAAAGTGTGAAATTACATTATTTCCCGAGATTTTCATTTTGATATTACAATATTAAAACTAAATCAAAATACATATGTACTTAGTATTTAAAATTTTTCATTTAATTTTTCTGCCACTATTGCCGGCCGTTATATCTGTGGGTTGAAATGTATTGAAAAATACAAATTAAATAATCCATAAATTTTTTATACCTTAATTTATTTTAATTGTTATGAGATTATCTCCTCTTTGCCAGTCGAATTTAATAATTTAATTAAATATTAAATTAAATAATTAATGACTATCGATTAAAAAAACATCTCTGGGTTATTATAATAAATAAAAACGCGCTGCAACTCAGTTGTTTTTTTTTTCTCTTAGAGCAAAAGCCATATCGGTAATTCAATTGTATTTCCCAAAAATTCTGCCATTCTTTAATCTATAATTTATTTATTACACATTTAAAATCTACTCAATGCTATTTTTAATTACTTTTTTTTTACTTTTACGAGAATAATTCCCATAAATCGCGTTCTGAATTAAAATTAAAAAAAAAACCAGCCAAAACGAAATGAACAAATGCATATTAATTGCTTTGAAATTTTTTTTTATTAAATACAATTTAATTACTATAGAAAGAGCTGTCAAGCTATAAAATACGAATATACATGCAACCTTGGTGATTATACAGCTTTACAAAATGTATAAATCGAATTAGATGTACTAGATCATATACAGTGGGAGGGAAAATTTTTCAGATAGAAAATAAAGCACAATAAATAATAAAAAAATTTGCCTGCTTAACTTTAATTTTTTTTCAAAAATGTTTATTGTTTAAAGTCACTCAGATATTGTGAAATGTTATGACAAAAAATCAATGTATTCACTCCGACAACGCAAATTTTGGAGTTTGTTTTATTTATTTATTTTATTATTTTCGTAAATAAATACGATTCCAGAGTCGTTGCAGCTCTGCTGTAAAAAAATTAATAAAAACGCGGAATATTAGAGTTGTAAAAAGGATTTAAGCTCCCTCCCTCTTTCTTATCATATCATCACCTGCCCTCTCTACTCTATCCCTATCATACAAAAAAGTAACACCTTAAGTTAAGTAGTAGACATTAATTGCGTTATTTCTCGTTAAAAAAAATATTTAATGCCATTAAAAAGTGATACAGGCTCGGCTGGTTTAATTATTTTGAAAGACTACTGTTGTGTATCACTGTATGTATAGTATTTTATTATTGCGTATTAAAAGCTTCTTAAATAATTATTAATATAAATTTCTATATCCGTTGCAAAATTTACTCCAACTCTACCTCTAAATAAGATTTGCCTGCAAAAGAAATTTGTGCGTACACTCAAAGTCCATAAGGCATAATTTGCGAGAATGCCCAGAAGACTATTTACACCCTAAGGTTCTGCAATAGAAGCTTCTCACAACCAACTGGAACTTTTTACAAAACCTAATATTTTGTTTAGTAGCCTTTTCGAAGCATCTCCTGATTATTAGATACTCTACGAATGGGAATTGTGGATTTGTCTTATTCATCGTCCCCTTTAAATCGATTTCATATCTTAACCAATCAAGGATATTTGTGCACTTTGCGAATGAGCCCTTCAATTCGCTTTGCAGCTTCTTCTATGTAATATATCTCCACTCGGAAGGCATTGGCGGTCTCTTGTAGTGGGTCGATAAGATTACGATGTGCATAGAATATCCCGACCCAGTACCAGAATATCTGGGTGTCGGTACCCCTAAGTGTACTACGTAATATGTGTACAGCCCCAATAAATATAAATTAGGAGCCACTAAAAAATTTTATGATCTTAAGGTCTGATTCGGAAGAAGAAAAAAAGAAAACAATTCAAAAACAGGTAATAATATAATAAGGATAATTCGCAAGATAAATGAAGATATGGAAGTACAATTAATTAATTAATTGAATTGAATTCATGTAATGTCTACGGACTTTGACAGTTGAAAGCAATGTCTGTCAAATTGGCTGTCACTTATTCAGTCTGTTTTGCCAAATCACCATGGACGGACAACAACACATGTAAGTGATAAAATTGTTTTATCAAAATGCATGATCTGTTCTTTTAGCGATATTTCGCTACGTAACAAGTTGAGCTTCTAAAGCACTAAAGCTTTGTACGAGCACCCTCTTCGTGCTTAAAGCTGCCTCCTCAAATCCTACACATTTTATGAACCGTTTGTGAAAACCAGTAAAAAAAAACCGGTAAAATATACTTGCTTTGTGGAGCCCTTGCAGCGAGAAAGGATAAGCGTTAAACAACACAATTCTTTTGGAACTTATGCCATTCCACAACTGATCTTGTAGTAATATTCTTCGACGTAAGCGTGTCTACTGATTTACTGATGATATGACTTACTACACATTAAAAAGAATCGTCTCATAAAACGTTTATTTGGTGGCATGTATTGAGTTGCATAATATCCCTGTTATATAAGTAATTTTTGTTTGTATGTACATAAAGATACATGATGCCTACATTAATTAAATGGGTACCATTTTATTTGTTTGTGTGTTCCTATTACCATAAACTCAATGGACATTAAAACAACTTTCCAAAATTTCAATACAAATAATTATTTGCATTTACAGAAGCAGGCATGTGAATACACACGTACATACCCATTTACTCATTATGAATATGTATACGAAGTCAGCATAATATATATTTTAAGACTTTGAGGTCACGCCAAATACATAATCCCTCTTATAATGATTGTCGCGTCGACGTCACACCAAGTCGACAGTAAAAAAAGACAGCCGTGCTGAACTCGTTGTAGGTAATACTTAACTAATATTGATGGCCAATTGTAATTTTATAAGCCATAGTAGTAGTAATATCCTATAAATAATATTTAATAGTTCTCGATAACGGTTAAACAAGTGCCAATATATTGATGTCGATCTGATGCGACGTCGATGTCGACAATCATAATAAGGGCAAATATTTTTTGATTATATAAGAAATGGGTCCCTAATAATTTTGACAAAAATATTTTTCATTTATTTTAATTTGTTCCCGGCAATGTATTATATCCTGGCACTACGTTATTAATTAGCGGTCATCGTTTTAATTTTTTTTATTTTTTGTTGCAAGGTATTTGACTAATAACCGCTACTCTTATTCCCACTTATTTCGTACCACACAAAAAAAAAATTACGATATTTTTATTATTTCGTTATTACTTTTGTTGCGATATGCGCAAGCTTCTTACAAAACTATGGCGTCTAGGCGGAAACAAGCAAAATAGTGGGTTTTGCTCAGAAGTAAGTACTTATATTATTGAATATACAACTGTTGATTGAATTCTCTATTAAAAGTTATTGTTGAACTCCTTCATCAGAAAAATTAACAAATTTATTTGACAAACTGTATACATTGTTTCCAAATTTCATAATTTACAAGTATAAAAACTAGACAAGGCATTTCTAGCCCTCTGCTCCACTATATGTATATAAATTATGCCACTGGTAAAGTCGAAATACCTCTTATTTAGTTGCAAAATCATCTATGTGCGACTTGAAATCTGTGGTGTAATAATTAAAATTGTTATTGATTTTAGGAAATTGTTAAACTGCCTCCAATATGTCGAATTTTATGAATGTACAGGGATTAATGTTTACATTACATTATAATGTACATGCAAATTAATGCATAATTTCAGGGGTAAATACATACAAACTTTATGCAACTGCATGCATATTCATGTATTTGTATCTGTTTGACTTCATTTAATATAAGTCCAGTATGTTGTTATTATTTGTTGTAACTACTTTAGTACACATGAATTTAGATGAATGTGAATTTATTTACTCATGTACTAATGTGTTTCTGTAAATGTTCCAAGTTTCCGAATTTGTCGGCCAGCCAGCTTGAGGGCCCTCTACATGTATACTCTTCTGATTCCTGGGATATGACAATGGAGAAATCTTTTTTTTAAATTTGTCCAGAATTAATGGAATAATTATAAAAAAAAATCTTTTAGTTTTTGGTATCTGAATACGAGGCTTTTTAAATATTTCTTTCAAAAACTATTAAAAATTTCGTAAATTTGGCTTAGAAATTCTCAGAAATTTAAAATATATCTCACTCCTAAAAAATCCTTTTTCTTTTGAGTAATTGGTACCCCAAATAAGGTAATGATATAAAGAATAAAAGGCATCCTAATCGATATAAATGTCTGGACATACTTGAGTGTGCAACTTTTTTAACGCGAAGTCTTCGCTTCAGTTTTTAGTTATAGAAATTTGCTTGCAACAAATGCCTCTTTTATTGTTGGATCTAGATAAATAATAAATTTATATCCATTGCATTGAAGAAGGCTACCCAAATCCAAGACAGTTGCATCAATTATATAAATTAATAAAATTTTTTTTATATAAATTATTCTCGTTTAAAAAATTCATTAGTTTAATTAATTAATTCTTGAAGGTTTGACTTGCAATTCTGCTTACAGTTGACATGTTTTTTATATGGAGAGTTTTCGATTTATGCACTGAATTTGTGTTTAGTGTCTAAAACTCAACTCTCTACAATATTTTTCGTATTCAATAACTAAATTGCGGCAAATTGTTCTATTGATTCAGCTTCGTATGCGCTTATTTTTTAAATTTAACTTCAATGATTTGAAAAACATTAAAATCTTTTACTGGAAATTTAAACAAGTAATCAAAAAAAAAAAAAAAATAAATAAAAAAGGGACTCAAACAGATAACAAAAATATCCATAAAGTGTATTCCTTAAAAATATATTGATTGTATGCATATTTCGCTTCAATCCAAGAACCACGGTTCGTGTCCCAACTCAGGTAAATTTCTTTTCCTTATTATTGTATAAAAAAAAATTTGCCAGAAGGGATAAAAAGATTAATAATTACCAATTAGTACAGCGGTTGGCACTGTGATGCTGGAAGTCATGGTTAATTATCAGTCGAAGGATCAGTAATTTTTTTTTAGATATTTAATTTTTTGCCTCTATATCTCCACCATTTTTCAGCCAGCTGCATTTTTTTAAATAATAGAATTCAGACTAATTGCGGCATTCTGTTTAATATTTAGATCTATAAGTTATCTGGCCTCTTAGGAATAGTGCAAACGCGTGCAGACATTCTGTGCGGGCATATGTGCGATTCTACTGGCAAGAAATCGGACAGGCTGACAAGCGGTCAGCGTTAGATCGATTGTATATATTGAAGGCAGTATCCAAAGTGGTCAATCGAAGCATTCTGCAAAGACAAGCCTATTCTTAAATCATGGAAAATGATTCGAATACTCCCTACTTTCTGATCATAATATCAGCGTTGTCACGACTTTTTGGAAGCCATATTTTCAATAGACATATACAAGTTAAACCTGGCTGAGTATAAATATCGTTGTTGTAAAGTTTAATTACTTTATTTGGGTCGCGTACGAGTTTTGCGAGAAAAAAGCATACAGTAATAAAAATTAATCAATTATATCCTTATTTTGGAAGTCCCATTAAAAGAGCTCCTATGATTGATGACTTTGTAAAAAAAAAAATATATATTAAGCCTTCCCAAATTTTTCTAATCACGACATTATTAAAGTTTTCTAATTATAAGTTAGATCACCAGATTAAAAAAAAAAAACTATACATATTTTTATTATTATAGTGTTACTATGATCGAAAAACATAATTTGAAGGCCCTTATTCACAAAACAAGAAATCCCCTGAAATTTATTACAATATTCATACCCGCACTGTATTCAATATTAGATCATGGAGCAGAACTCGTGATTATGGAATAAATATGTGCAGATTTCTGTATTTCATAAAAATTTTCTATGTTTCTGCCATTAATATTTTGTGTAGTTTGTCATTTATGCAAATTATGTGTCATGCGAAAATGCTCTCATAATGAAATGCAATGTGCGGCTTAATTCGATTTCATTAATGTACATTTGAATTTGAATATTTTGTATGTATTGACACAAAATCGATGACTGTGTTTGATTAGAAAAAAGAAGCATTAGCCACGCCTGCAATATTAGAAGTTATTAAAAATCTAATTACAGGCGTACTGAATAAAACTCTTGTGCATTAAGCTTATTAATTATAATTATAATTCGATAATATTTATTTGAAGGCTTTAATTTTATTTATTTCATACACCTAAGGATAATTATTTAGTTATTAGTTCACATTCATATTAAAAAAATTATGTAAGTTTCGTATAGACCAAGTCCACAATTTTCTCCAAAAGGTCTTGTAGCAAAATACTATACCATCTTTTATTTACAATTTACAAAATATACAGATTTTCATTTGCAACATTGTAACGTATTATGTACACAATTGTTTTGGATTTGGCTTAAATGCACTGTTGATTTAAGAGCGTAAAATATATATTTTCTGGCGTTATTTTTCAAAATCGCATGTAATTTTTTTTAGGTGCATATCATATAACTGCACATTTAATATAAGTGCCCAAAAATTTTCACATTTTAAACTAATTTCGCAGAAAATATAAATTTTACCTGCACAAAACTTTTGTATTTTGTAATTATTCTTCAAAGTTTTTTTTTTAAGAACTTCACGTATATTTTTTTGTTATTCGTAGTTCTAAATTATTTGCAAATCACACTTAGATGCACACATTAAGAAAAATGGTGCGAACAGTTAAGTGGATTGTGAATCACACAAAACCATAAGCATTCATCCTTAAACTTCACGTGTTTCTGTGGCAAAATGTACATATACATGTTCAGCTTTTTACAATTTAGCTTAGCTGCACATTTATGCAGATATGTGTACTTAAAGTAACAGCATTTTTGACTTACTTAAACGAATGCTATATAAAGTACGATTGCGCAGTTACGTCCAAATTACTGTACCTGGCATATGCAACACTTTGTTTCAAAATGAAAGCTGAAAACAAGACACTTGCAATTTGCCATTTGCAACTGAATACATTCTGCGATATGCAAATAAAAAAAATATTTCTGTTTGTTTTTTGTGTAAAGAAGATAATTTTACATTGAAGAAAGATTGGTTATATACCACTGGAAATGATCTTCATAACTGCTAGACGTGAACATTATTCCTTATATCGGAATACTTTGCATACTTAAAAGCTTAATTTTTGTAGTTATCCAAAAATATTCTATAGAATTAAAATCCAATTAAAATATATATTAAAAAGCTTGATTACACACTTCTAAGCAAAAGTTTTTGTTTCCTTGTCCTGCATAAACTTCTACCTCTCCAAATTGGTGGGTTGTGCTTGGAAGTATTAGATCCGAATATTAATTGGCGAAAAGACGTACAAATTATGTTTAATTTGATTTTTTGAAAATGCTTATTTTGAATTTTTTTTATGTAAGTACAGACATAAATAAGATTTGACGTATACTCTAGTACCTCCGTCAGGCTTGGGAGCTCAACTTATTAAAAACATTTGCTAATAAAAAAGCTCCGAAAATCTTTTCGATTTCTCTTTCGCGTGAAAAAATATAATTAATTCTGAAAAAAATTAAGAGTTATTTATGCTCAACGTGATTTTATAAAAACTTGAAAATGTTGTGTTTGGCCTGTCTGTCGCATATATTTTTGCATTTAAATACATTTTTAGCGAGATTCAAGTAATAATTATATTCGTTGGCTTTTTTATTTGTTTTTTCATGTAAGTATAATGGTTCGGCTTAAGGTCTATTTTACATAAATAAATAAAATTATATTTTATATATTTAATTTATTTATTTCAATATCTTCAATATTTCCAATTTTCTACTTGTCCGTTTCACCAGTCATGCCTTTCATGGTATTTGCGGATGGGTTACCTGGTGTCTCATATTTCCTTCCCAGCTACAGGCGAGTTTCTTTGAAAGTGTTAACGCTGATGTACATGTGTAGGGCAAAATAATGGCGAAGATGAAAGGAAGCAGCATAGTAGAACTGCAGCCTTTCGCGGAGTCATCTTAAGGAATAAGTTATATATGATAAATAATATAGGGAGGCTCGTATAGTTACATTTTTATATATTATTGTTGAGATGCATTTGTTGTCTGATTTTTTTTTATATAAAAAATATCAATTTTTTATACATCAATCAATGGTTGTAACCAAAGCAATTTCATTCTAAAATCTCAACTTATAATGATACTTGTGATGTATATTTCAACTCAGCATGCGATACGAAGATTAATATAATAATTATTTTAAGGCCAAACATTTTCTTATCTCTTTCTTCCATTAAAAATATGTACATACTTACGTAGATATATACTCGTATATATTATATGTACATATGTGTGTGTATTCTTGAAAGGAGTAGTTGTTTACCAGATTTTTCTTTACTGCAAAATTTGATTAAACACATACACATACATACACATACATACACATCGTTCCTTTAATGCAACATAGTCACATCTCAAAAATAATCGAAACTGGGAAAAAGTTTTTCAAATGTTGGCTTCCATATCGACACTTTTTGGAACAATTTCGGTTTGGTTTTAGATATAATTCTGATTTTTTTTCCTACATACAAAAAAGACTTAGAGGGATACTTATTCCTCAGTAACTTAAAGATTTTGGGTTTTTGAGATATGACTATGTTGCATTTAGGAATAGCTTAATATAAATATGATATCTTGGTGATAGTGTAGAGGGGCCAGATGGTGAAAATGAGAAAACAGAGCTTAATTTTATAAATTTGTATAGCAATGTTTGCAGAGCGTCTTGTGTTAAGTAAACGCTTTGACACTCTTAAGCTCCATATGTGTACCCATTTCACTAATTGTTTTACTTCGAACATGATTCTACGTACATTACCGGCGAAGGACGGCGCTGTGATGTACATTTGCATAGGAGAGTATCAATTACTGCCGGTACTATTCAGCGACCAGTGCTATGCCTTCATCAATTCAAGAATGTAACACAATGCAACACTAATTGTACATCGCAAAAATTCATGATGTTGATGACTTGACCTGAACAAGGATCGAACTCATGTTCTTAGTCACAAATTGCTTTGTAGTCAACACGTTAACTACTTCAGCCAACAGCACATATTGAACTATGGCTTATGTTCAGCTATGGTCCTGATTTTTATTTCAGGATACTGAATAATACTTTTTCATCAAAAATTTACTTTCTTGAGATATGTCTTTGTTTCATTAAAGGAGCGATTTGCACTTAAATTGTAAAGCTGTGCATGTTAATTTGTAATAAAGTTTAGTGTCCTGGTCACACACATTCTCATACATGTGCATATATGAATATTCAACCCAGCGAACCATGCTGCATCATTTTTAAAATTTCCATGACCTAAATATGATTTACAATTGACAATTCTCTCATGGATTAAAGTGTGCCCTTTCAAAAAAAGGGCATTAAGTGTTCTTTGCTTATTTAAACTTTAACCTGTAGAGGATTCAAATTTTTTAACTAGAGCGATAAATATTTTGTTTATTACAAATTCGCAAAGAAATTTTTACAGAATTGTTAAAGAAAACGCCATAATTAAAAATTGGCTTTACGCCCTTAAACTATTTCTATTTCTTATTCTATTAATATAAAAAAATTATCAAAAGTGACTTAGAATGTTTAACAAACGCATTCCATTTTGCTATTATCCATGGAATGTGCCTTGGCACCGCCTAATACTAGAAATATTTTCAATATTTTTAAAACAGATTCCTAGTGGTAAAATCTAATTCAAATGTTTACTGGGACTTCATATATTTCCCAACTTTGTGTTCATTTATGGCTACAGTTTATAGTTTCAAACCATGCTAATGTCCTTCAGTTTATGTTTGCTCTTAAACTTTTCTAGACAGAAAACTATTATTCTTTTTCTTAAAAAGAATCAATTAATATAATGTTTGTTTTTAATTAAATTCTAATATTTCGAAGTGAAAACCTCGAGCATATAAAGTGCATAAAGAGATTCTCATTTTATAAGATTATTTGTTTTCAATTTAAAATGAATACAGGGAGAGACTAAAATAAAATAAATTTAATGATATAAAAATTCTAATCTATTTATTAAGCTTTTGTTCTTTCGAAGAAAAATCACGAAAGAGTTTTATATTGACTTGTATTCTTGCGAATATTTGATGGTTTTAAACGTTAGAAATTCGGCTTGTCAATCCTGGCTTCTTTGTGGTAGGTCAAATCGTTTGTTTGCAACCGACTATGTGAAATAGATTCCCAGAACCTACAAAGAATTTCCTATTTTGCGCTGGTTATACAACTGCATGTGAACTTTAGCGTACTGTAACAATGTTGCAAGTCACAAGGGGTCTGCTCTACGCGACTTCAGTTGTCATTCATAATATCCTAGTGAAAAAAGAATTCTTTGAAAAGAAGAATGTTTCCAAAAATTCAATAGTGTATTTTTCCAACTTTAAATCAAGTCAGGAAAATTTTAACAAAAAATATGCAGTATTTTTACATGTCGGTAAAACTGGAAATGAAAATAATTATTTTACAAAAACCAGTTGTTATTTCCATAAATATAAATGAAAACATTATTTTACTTCAAGCAAGAAGTGATAAAACTACTTTTACATAAGGAAAAATTAATCATCACTACTGGGAAATTTATTTTTATGCTTTTCAGATTTCCCAGTGGCAAGAACCAATCCTTTTAATGTAAATTATTACCCCTGTAAAAAATCCTAACAATGTTATTTTTTTTCCCTACAATGAAAAATGCTTGTAATTCGTTGAGTGGGAATGAAAAGAAAATCCTGCCATGGACAAGCCTGCGTTAAAAGTATTTTGAATTAACATGACTCTTGCACTGTTTTCTGTTCGAATTTGAAAATTTTCATCACATTTTTGGAAGCGAGTGATAATTCGCATATAAGCATGTGCTGCCTCAAATATGGTTGTTTTAATCAAAAATTACTTCCACTCGTGCGTCCATTTGATAATAATTTTATTGTAATATTTTTGATTGAAAATTATTATTGAAAGCCAAAATTAATGTATATATCTTTTCTAGGCTTTGTCAACATTAATTTTATCCAATTTTCTTGTATACAATTTTTTGGTTTAAAGGATATAGACGTGAGGCAGGCACAATTTTGATAAATATCTAAACTACAATTTTGTAATATATTTTACAATTCACATTCGTGCATATTTAAAAAACTGTCAATTTAATTTGTGTCCCTTATTTAAAATGTGTTTTTTTACATTTTGTCATCTTTAACCTTAAAAATAAAACAACGATATCCTTTGTGCATAAAAATGTTTTATCATTTCGGACATCTCATTTTGTAAGACAAATCAAAATCCAAATTAAAATTTTCGCTTGCTTTCCTCACAAAAGACATAAAATAATACAAAGAAAAAAGAGAAAAACAACAACTTAAATCTTCATAAAAACAAAAAAGTTACAAATCAGAAAAATAGATAAAAATTAAAAAAAGAAAACATCATTATTACAAATAGATATCAAAGAAAAGGAAATCGTTATATACTCAAATTCATATATAAATACTGTGTTGTGTCCTTTGGCATTGCCAATACTGCTGTTACCATGAAATCATATAACAACTGGCAACTACTCATACCACTATACATGTAAATTGTATACGTATATTTATAAGTAGCATGGATAGTTGCAAGTCTCTATAGTGAATAAAAGCCATGCCACATGATTATTAGGTTTCGAACAATAGCAGCAATAGAGAGAAAACAAAACTCATTTCATTGATTTTCAATCTGGGAAAGGAAAACTCTATACTTTTCCACAGTGGCAGAGAAGAAAAACAATTCGATTTGAGTTAAACAAATGGAACTGGATACTACGAATATCCATGCCCAGCAATAGCTTTTTAACACAAAATATAAGCGACTTCAAAAATGGACTCTAAAAGGTGTGAAATACTAGGGCAGTTTAAAAATACCTTGTCTTTTCGTATAACCGGGGCAATAACTTCCAATGCAATAAGTTTCGAATCTTGTGCAGGCTGCGTCTACTAGTTTGTTTTTTAAAGCCATTGAAAGCGCGTAAACTTCGTTAATTTTAACGAAAAAGTGGGTTTCGTTTACCTCAAATCGCTCAAAAGGTGTAAAAAAAATTCACGATAAAGTTTACGTTATGATATTGGATGATTGGAGAGTGAAAGTAGGTCAGGTGACTAAAGCTGAAGGCATCCCAAACGAGTAGGTAAATCACATTTTGAATATTTAAATATGAAATAGGTATCCTTGCGATGAGTGCCGCGATAGCCCATACTCGACCACAAGCGCAACCATGTGATTAGTTGAGAGGAGCTTGAATATTTTCTGGGGCAATTCTAACGAGTTTTTGTCTCGTTTTGTAACTGTGGAACCATCGCAACACAGCAGAGACCAAAGAAAAATTAAAAAAGTGGGTTTCTTCGTACACAAAAGAAATCTGAGGTGGGTTTGTCGGTCAACAAGGTCATTAACATAGTTTATTTTAATGAAGACAGTGCCATTCTAATCGTTTATTTTATAAGATAAAAGATTACCAGAGAATATTTCTCAGCTTTTAAGCAAATTTCATTTGAAGCAAAAATTACCTCGTCTAGCGTTAGGGCTGTTTCATCAAGATAATGCTATCCTGTCCAACATGATGCCGAATTTGAAGAAAGGGCTGGGTTTTAAACGGCTGGTTGTTGGAAAAACTAAACCAACTTCAATACAAACGGGTTAATTTAAAACCTGATATAATCCATTTCTAGTTTATATTTTATTACCAGGGAGATTGGTTTACCTGCTTAAATAAAAATTTTGAATATAGGTCTTTAAGTGGTGGGGCTATGTTATAATCATTATTTCGGGCGGCTACTTTGTCCGTCCGATATCTACTTGAATTTCTATGAAACCGAACTGCGGGCTAGATGGCAGAGTGGGGGAGTTTTGCAACAATCAATATCCTGGAGGTGTAAATTGCCAGTCCGATTTCCGAAAAAATATGGGACCAAAGTACAAGCAAACCCTTTCAGAAAAAAAATCATTTGAAATTCGGTCCACAAATAGGGAGTTTTTGCGATAGTAATTTTTTCCAGCTGACAAGTTGTCGGAAAAAAATGTATTCAAAAATCACCGAGCTCATAAACTGCCATCTTATAATAACGCATTTTTTAAGCCTAAGATATGATGGACCCTTTCGAATAGGAACGCCCTTTTTTTGGTTTAGAAACCAAATATGTTTGTGCATTATCCTGAGTCTGAAAACGGTTTGTATTAACAGAGATTTTCAAATACATTTTGTGCTTTACATTGTATTGCTAGAAGTTTTTGTTTGCTATTTTGAACAATTTTATTATAATTTTATTGAATAGTTAAAGTAAAAATTCATGTTGCTTTTTATATCACATACAGTATTCTTGTCACTGTACGTAACTACCATTAGCAAAATAGAAAAAAATTATGTTTTCTATGTCCAAATTTTTATTTTACAAATTGTTGTTTGTTAAATCTATTAAAGGAAATTTTGTAACGAATTGGACTTCCAGTCACTATTTCTATTTTTCTAATGTCAAAGTTACTTTATAAAGTTTTAGGCTCAATGGGAACATACATATATGAATATTTAGTTGAAGAAAAAATATTTTCTTATAAAAATAATGTTTTTCTGACCGAAAAAAAATAGCATTTTGAAAAACTATAAGACTTTCACAGATCAGAAATAATTCAAATTTTTTAATCAAAACTTTGTCATCTTCACTTCCTTTGAAGTAATGAAAAATATAATTTCTTAAGAAAAAGTTTCCATTTCTTTTTCACTTAGTGGTAACATAAAGTCCAATCGAAATATAAACAATCACTATTTCAACTTTTTTATAACTTTCAATATATTTTGTCATATAGTGGAACTGAAACTGTTTTGTTTTTCAAGCAACGAACTTAAACCTGGCTAAGAATTTATTTAAAAAAAATTTTGTTTATACTCCTTCAATTACATAATTTATTTATTTATTCGTTGTCAATACTTGAGAATTTCTTAAAAATTCCGTATTCTTTTCCCAAAATGTGCTCAAAATAAACTTATTGAAATAGTGCATTCAGTGTCTAATTCTTTTTAATTCTTTGCTCATAATGTCGCATCCTTGGTATAATAATTCACTGTACAATCCCTGCAAATACAATTTCTTATTTTAATGTTTTTTTTAAGAGAAGTTTTAGGCAAATAATGCCTACTACTTAAGGTTTTACATCTTTGTGAAAGGGATAGGGTGAAATTAGAAGACAGAGCGAAGAGCTTAATTTTCTGTCTTACAACTCAACCCGTTTTTTGTAGCCTCCTTGGTGTATAATTTCCGCTTGGCTATTGTTAAGTTAAAAACAGAATTACATGCACGTCTCTTCCACTATGCAATTTTAATTGCGCAATTTCGAACGAAGATGGGGAAAGATAAAGAAAATATGTATTCCTGTCTCTATCTTTCTTCCAACTGAACCAGAACTTACGCAATTAAAATGGACGTGCAACAATGGGTGTCAATGAAAAATTAGGAAAAACACGAGGTGCACATTAACATTAATAAGATAGTGTAGCTGCCTCCAAAAAGCAGTGCTTTTATATTTTACTGGATAGTAAAAGTTGATGCTCTTAATTCTCTCTTTCTCCCTTGGCTCCCTCTTAATTAAAAATATCAGAAACATTTAGTTCGAATGTAAAAATGAATTATGCTCAAAACGAAATCATTGAAATACTTTCATTTGAGTTTAAAAAATGTATTCTTTCTTCATAATTTTTTAACTACCTTTGTGTTGAATAAGCCACTGTGCAATCCCTTCAAATAAAATTTCTGCTTGACAATTATTATGTAAAAAAGCCCAAAAAGACAATAATAATAAAACTAGAATCCTCCTAGTTGTTTTACACGTAGATATGTATGTATGTATGTATGTTTGTTAATATGGTAACAAAGCCAGATAGTAAACACAAAATCCTTAAAGTTGTAATGATTCTCTTTTGGAAAATAACAAAGCATTATCTAACAATGTCCTGAATGCTAAAAGGTTACATTATTTCATTCAATTCCCTTTTTACATCCCTCTCATTCTCCCTCTCCATTTAACCTTTTTCTACTTCCTCCACCATCTTTTTATCCTTGTTATATCTATATTTTTTTGTTGTTGTTGTACTTCCTTCCCCACCCTACAAATTATTGGCAGACCAGGCTAAATATAAAATCATCTTTGTCAATAGTGCTGCTGTATTGTACATATTTTGAATGTGAAATGTTATGCTCTTGTCCTGTGTCAGTATTACTATTCTTGCTGCTGTATTTGTTGCTTGTCTTGGATGGGCTGGCTGTCAGCATGTTTGTGTGTATGTGCATATATGTATTGGCTGTTGTAGTTATTGTTGTTTGCTATATCAGCAATCACTGTCACTGTCAATTTTTATTATAAAAATAAATTGCAAAAAATTGAAAACAAATATTAACTATGGCTACTTGTGATCTGTAAGAGGGGGAAGTGATTATTATAGTTCATGCAAAAATGCATAAAATATTTTCCTTTATTTAGCCAAAAATGCCTTTGGGTGCATATTGCCAACAGTAGGTACGTATTCAACTCACGGGATGTGCCACCGTAGGAGGTACGACTAGTATTCTTTATGTATTTGATATTTATCAGTTTCTCTTTGTTTGGATATTTTAATGAACTCAGATTTCTAGCTTATACATTTTTGACTAATTTCGTAAACGCAAGACAGCAAAGTTTCACATTATTTGGCCAAATGATACTAACAGCGCGTAAAATTACAAAATTTTGCATTCACAACGAGTTTTACTCAATTAGTAATTATTCATATTTGCGTACATAAAGAAAAAGTTATGTGAAAATGTTTAGTGTTGCAACATAATTATGCCCATATTATGCAGCGTCATCAAGTAAGGTAATCGATTACTTACCATAGACATTCAAACGTGCTGAGTGTTCAACGCTACCCATTGTGTTGCTGGCAATGCATTTATAAAGACCACCATCATCCGGCCTCACATGAGAAATATTCAAATGACTTATCACATCACCGGACATATCGACAAATTGCCCAATTGCAAAGCGATGATGCAAAGAAACGTCCATAATTGGCTGTGAATCCAATAACCAGGAGAACTAAAAAAAAGGAAAATGATGACACACAAATTAAAATGAAGAGAAAAAAATATGTGTAAACACGAAAAAAAAAGAATATATATTGTGCAGCCACAACATTATATGGCGAAAGAGAAGAGCGTAGTTGATTTTGCAATTTTTAGGCTGTTTCCAGAAAAATAGACAATTGATTCCATATATAAAGCAAGAATTTTATACAATTAATCATTATTCCATAAACGCTATAAACCACCTCCGGTTTCTCAAGGCTGTCAGCTGGGTTTAACTCAGTCCGTTCTGGGTTCTTTACACAAAAAATCAACATTGACACAGTTGAAAGCCTTTTTATAATTTATTAATTTGCTGTTCACTAATCTTACGTATTACCGCACACTCACTTTTATCTATACATATACCGGAATTTCAAACTGTCATGTCACCACAACGTCTAATCTGGGACGGACAAGACCATTTTTATCATATATATGTGTAGAAGGGCTCAAAATGGCTCTTCAACCTATGCTAACTTTCAGTATTATAAGGAAAATCCTAAGGACTTTGATTTGGATGGTCGTCGGTGGTTCACCATTCCCTCAAAAGCGTTACTCACGCTACTTGCTACACTTTTCATCAGACGAACTCACGGCCTAGCAAATTGCCTTAAGACTCGGCAATTAAACTGGAAGCCGTTGGTGCATGAAGGAAGGTGTCCGCAATCCTCAGACATTTGACTGCTGTACCGTCCAAACTGCTACCCGATAAAAAGATTGTTGTAGACGTGAGCTCCCCAAGCTGGACGGATCTAAATAGGACATAGGGGGAGGAAGAAGTGTTTTTATCCCCCACTTTTAAAAAATTATAAATTTCAATCATTTCATTTATTATAGGCTGATATATTACCCATAAAAAGAGTACCTAAACAGATATCCAAATATAGTATAATAGACAGTAAAGATGCGGTCAGGTCCTATGACATCCAATCTGGTTTATGAATGCACAATGTCTTTAAACATAAAGACGAGACATTCAAACCTGTAACTACTATGAGTGCAAGGAAACGGGAGTGTGTCCGTTAATATTCAATGGCTGGATAAAGCCTTATTAAGCAATTAAGATATGGACCAACTTTTGAAGCTGTTGAAAAAATCTAACACAGTTGGAACTTCATGAGTTCGCAAGGACAAGATATTCTATATTACTACAGGAGATCTGTAGTAATGAACAGCAAGACTATCGATCACCTACTCTGCCTGTACTTTCAAAGGAAAGATCGAGTCACATAGTCAGCCTGTTGCTACAAAATGTAGCTTTGAGATGTTTTGAAACTGAATTCATTGAAAAATCTTACAGCATAAGGATTATATCCTCCCTTTTTTAATTTTTCTGTATTCAAGGACAGGTTCAATGTTAATAATTAGCTGGTGATCTGTTCAATCTAGCATATTCTAACCTTCATTAAATAATACCAAATTGTTCTCTTTTGTGTTTTTGTACAAATCATTTCCGATTCTCAGGTAATTTTTAAGCGTTTTCATTTTCTTTACTTGTATTTTCCATTTAAGGTATGTTGCAAAAAAAAATTATTCATTCCGCTATTTAACTCATCCTTCAGTTTTATGAAATCTTGTAATTTTCTTAATCTTGCTTAAGTTTTTTGGCAGTTTTTAACCAGATTCAAGGACTTAATTGTCACAGTAATTTTCAAAGACCCCAAATAATGATTATTTGTGGAACTTCAACTAAAAAAATCATAGTGATAGAGAAATGCTATAAGACGGGGAAAAGTATATATATAATCCCTGTTATGTGGACTACCTTTGACTTCGACATTTTTTATTTGTTTCAGTTTCATCGAACAATTAAATTAAAATTTTTTTAGCTTAAATTTTTGCTTTAAAAATTATAGTTATTTTCAAGTTATATATTTCGTTTGAAAAACTAAAGTATTTCTTTTTTATATTTTATAAAACATATTAATATGACCATAATCCTTACATAAACTCTTATTTGTTATAAGATAATTAAAATTATCTTTTTCCTTAAATAATTAATAAAAGTTAATAAATAATCATAAAAAATATTTGAAATTATAACCGTAAAGGTCCCTCGTAATTTTTTCCACTCTCAATAAGTTTTGCAATACTAACCTTCAAAATTTATACAATCTCTAGTATTAAAATATGAAATAAATTTATTTTCAATATTTTATCACTTCAATGTCGGTTTGTGTCGCAAGTGTTATTCACAAAAGACGCAAATATTTCAAACTGTCGATTTTTTATCAAATAATGCTTACGAACCTTTACGGCAACTATTAATAATTTTTGTTTCAGTTGTCAAAGTTGTTTAGTCTACAAAAACGGAGTCACTTTAAGACAACGACGAGTGAAAGACGCCTTTAAAAATACGAAATGATTGACAATATAATATTTACCACATCAACGACATATTGTTGTCGATGTGATTTCTGTCGACATTGGCATTCATAATAGCATAGAATGTTATCTATTATTACATTTTTGTATTTTATAATTAGGAAATTTCATGTTTTTTATGAGATTAAAATCAAACATTAACAGTTTGAGCCCTAATGGTACTAAAAGACCACTTTTAAGATCTGAACTGGGCGAAATGTTCGTATCCAGTATCGTTAGCAAATATGTAAATGACAATCCAAAAAAGGCAGAAGACTACTGGGCTCTACGCAAAGGTGTTTGCATATAAAAAAAATTCCTTAATCATCAAAAATTAAATGTTTTTTTTTTTTAATTTTTACACACGCATACAATTAAAAATATGATGGCTGCTGGTATATTTGCGGAAATGAATATATTTGCACAAAGTTTTTATGTAAATATTTATGTGTAAATATACATACTCGTATATGTGGAAATACCCATATGGATGAAAATATAAATATTGAAAAAAAGTAAAAGAAGTGAAAAAAATACGATTTTTACTTACTTGTGGTGGCGGTGAACCACTGGCAGAACATTTAAGCGATATTAATGGTCCTGGACGTACATTTTGTTCAATAAACGTATAAATCAATTCTGGCACCGTATCTACAAGGACACACATGTGATAATGATGATGATGATGATGATGAATGATGGGGCAATTGGATAAAAAATATGAGAATAAAATTTGTTATTAACATGAAAATGAAATAAGATATTTCACATATAAACTTGTATGATTGCGAAAATATTTACCACCCAATTTTAATTCTGCCATCGCTTGGGCACTTGATTTTTGATTTTCTACTAGACACTGGTACACGCCACGATCACGGCGACCCACATTTTCTATGACAAGGGATGTCTTGGCCAAAAAACGCAAACTGAAATAAAAATCAATAAGATATGGATGGAAATGTTTAAACTGTACACTTTTTAACTGAATTCATCTTAATTAAATCATATGTTTCTTGTGGGGTTTCTAATCAGAGTAGTTTTATTATTTATTATATAGACGAAACTCCAATTTGAGTTAGAAATGTTTCATATGCACGCAAAGAACAAAAAAAATGGTTGGTATAATCAGCATCGCAAATTAATATTAATGTTTGCGCAAATGATTTTTATTAGTGACTTTTTATTATGTTTATCAGAACAATTAATTACAGACTATCTTGGAAACATTTTACAAATGAGATAATCAAAATACATTTAAACAAGGTTAGGTTAGGTTAGGTTGATTGGAGGGGTGTGATAGCCCATGTCATACGACATACACTTAAGCCAGTGAAGGCTTGTTGTGCGCTCCCTTTAATTATCAAGCACAAACGGCCAGAGTTCTGCGGCAGGATTCGAACCTGGGACCTTCGCACTACGACTCTAGTACACTACCTACTAGTCTACAAATATTATAATAATATTTACATATTATGTACATACATATTTATTCTATAGAAAAGGATTTTCAAAAAAAAAAAAAATCAATTAGATCTGCAATTTGTAATCCGGAAGTCTTTAAAAATCGTATCTGTACCAATGATTTTAATGAAGGGATGAAATATGTTCTCTTTTTCAGATCCTGTTCCTTGCATCTGAAGTCATGTTTAAGATGTTAAAAAAACGATGCAATTACTTGAAATGCTAATCGCTTCATATTATACTTTACATTATACTGTATATGAAAATTAAAGTAATAGACATTTAATTTAATTTCAATATTATCGTCACTTCTGTCGACTTGATGTGATCTTGAGTATATTAAACAATAACCGCACTATATTAATGTACTCGTATACAGAGATTAGCTGTGATAGTGAGAGTTTTGAGAGAGATACGTTTCGAAAAGTCTTCTCAAGAAGTCATGAAAATGCAAAGCTTTCGATGTAGAAAAAAAGTAAAAATTATTATAACATTATTATAACATTTGCCTGTCGCCACAAAATTCGTTTTTTGATGCCCTTAACTAAATCATATACTTTCTCTCACATACTAAAAAGAGTAGTCATTGTTTTTTTATTAATATTATTATAATTTTTTTTTAAAGAAAATAGTTTCGTATTAAATAATTGAGCTCTTAACTATTTGAAATAATCGGTATTGTTAATTTAGTAATTTTAATTAAATATAATAAGTAATGTTTTCATGCAAATATAGAGAAATATGTCTTCTTTAAAAATGGGATTTTGCCTAATTTAACAATGACAATGTCAGACCACAAGAACAACCACCCCTTTAATTGGACATATATGTACGTACGAGGGCAGTCAATCAGTCAGTTTTGAGTAAACACAGCATTTTATTTTGCAACAAAGGCTCTTTTGAGCTCCAAACACTTTATCCAACGTTTCTCCAATTCTTTTATCACTTTCAAAAAGTGAGCTTTATAGAAGTTATCAAAATAGTTATTTGTTTGTGCGATGATTTCATCGTTGGATTCAAAGCTCTTGCCGGATGAAAAGCACAGCTTTCAATAATTACAATATACGAATACATACGTATGATTTAAATCTGTATTTTTTCGTAACAAACTTTTAATTTCATGGAGAATAATCATATCGAACATAGTTGTAGTGATCATATAGTGGTGGGAACCACACAGTCTTAGAGTACTCAGGGTAAAAAGTAAATGCTAAAATTTAAAATAACTTTGTTGTCTTAATTATTTATGGCAGGATTGAACACACCGAAATTACCAAAATTTTCTTTTATCGATTTTCTTTGGACCATTTGCGAAAACGTACCTACCATAAGAACGCAAATTCTTTTTATTGAAGTCTTTAGAAGTTTTTAGAAAGTTTTTTTTTACAGTTTATTACCTTTACTAATACATATTTTTTTTTTCACACATATTGGAATCTGTTGCAACAAACACAAATATTCGACTCTAATTTGTATATTTTTGTAGATTATTATATTTCAATGAATTAGAAAGATGCGTGCATATGTTTGTTTTATCCTTTGAATATAATACGCAATGAGGCATGAAAACTTAACGCATGATTTGTTATTTTTATTTCTTTATATATCAGACTTGCCCACATCAAAGGACTAAAAAAAATTAGAATCAACATCTGTTGAATTGTCTGTTCGTTTTTCACTTGCTTTTTATTATATTTATTTGGTTTTTCTTTTTTTTTGGCAAAGGATTGAATGTTCTTTGTCTATTTCATATTATTTTTTGTTATTTGCTACAAAAAACAGATGCCAGTTACAGAAATCCAAATATAAATTTTAATTTTGATTTGACTTAGATATTTCAAAAGATTGTTCTTATATTTATATACATCCATACATTTGCATGTATGTATGTATATGTATCGGTGCAAAATTTGCTTTAAATCATCATAATAATATTTCCTTGAAAGTAAAAAATTATTTACGCTCGACATAGAAAAGCAAAGACAAAGTAAATCTAGGCAAACGTGCACGCAAGCGTAATAATTGAATGTGTACAGGTCAGCAAAAGATGTGCAAATATGGAAAAGAATTGCAAATCAGGCATTTATATACAGTGGAGTTGGGTTATAACGATATATCAAAAAATCAGCATTCAGTCCAAATATTATTGTTATTGTTTTCTCTAGGTCTTTTTGGTCACATAATTTATTAAGCACTCTTGGGTCTTCTTTTCTGGCGCTATATAGTAAAATTGAAAAATGTCTCTTAATGAAAATACTTTTATCGAAGTAACGCACAGTGGGGCCAATGGCAACAAGTATGATATAAAGTATGTTCGTAAATGCAGTACTGCGCTGCAACAGAAAATCATATATTCTCCGCTTTTCCGATAGGAATCGAATGATGGTCATTTATTATATGATTGTATTGTCTATATATCGTATATAACATGTTTTTGAACAACATCTATTTCACTGTCGCATTTAAAATAATTCTAATTTACTACTGCAGCGCAGTACTGGACTTACGTACGTACCCAAATCTTCTTAATTACGTAAAAGAATATTACTAAATTTCTTGGGGAAGGAAATTTTATATAGAGTAACTCTCATCTATTATTTTTTCTTAGCAACGCAAAAGAAATAATAGATTATTTACAGTGGGTGAACATCCTTTTTCCCTTTACGTACGTGCACGTGCAAAATATTGTCAACCAAAGTCCTAGATGATCTAAGCTTTCAATTGAGAGTAATTAACTTTTACAAATTTTTTTAAAGAAAAAATATGTATTCGATATTATTTTGTCTGCCTTTTGATAATAAATTTAATATCAAAACAAACCTTTAACTACTAATTCAGTTCATTTCGATTAACAAACAGCCGAATTGAACTCTCTAACAATAAACTGACATTTTTATTAACATTTTAATAGACAAAACCAAGGAGACAAAAAATGAAATCACAAAAGAAAAATCAAATAAATAAATCCAAAAAAAAAATCGAGTTCAATGCCATCTAACTACGAAAAACAATGACTGTAGCCATTTCACACATACTAATGTTTGAAATGTGCATACATGTACATTTTTTCAATTTCATACATACATACATACGGATGTATGTATACACCGACATGTGTTAGTGTTTGTTAATTAATGTACAAAAAAAAAAATGTTGCTCTAGCTTTTTTTCCCCAATATAGTTTTATATTCATCATAAACGATACTCACTTATCTCTGCCAGTTGTTAGAACATTATCCTCCTGCAATGGTTTTCCATTGTGCAGCCATTCAATATTATCGATTGCTGAACCGGTTGTTGAACAATTGAATATTGCCATTCCGCCTGAATTGACAATTTGAACTTGTGGCAATATGTGAACAGATACATACGAATTTACAAATAAACGTATTTCAATACGTTGTTCTCCAAATTGATTTGATGCTTGACAAACCTGAAAAATAAAATAAAGAATATTTAAATATGAAATACAAATAACTATGCCCATACAAAATATATGTATGTATATGTACATAAATAAGTATCTGTGTCGAGTATAAAATAGATTTTTGTTAAACAAAAAAAAAAAAAAAAAATTTACAATAAGAAAAAAAATAAATTTGTAATTTAAATTTACAAAGTCTTGTTTATTTTGTAATGAAATATAAATAAATATGTATGAGAGTTTGTACTACAAATTTGTTTTGTTAATATATTTGACATGCTGTCAGATGTCCTTAACAATCTTCGTAAAACTCCTTCCATATTCTAAAAATTCGATTTTTGTTAAAAATAATTTTGTTGTTCTTTTATATTTTAAATTTCGGCATAAATGAAGTTTTTCTTTAAATATTTGCTACTTAAGAATTATCATATGTTCAAAAAATTTAATTTTAAAGCCTGATTGTTCGATGAAGAAAATAACTTTGGATTGAAAAGATAGAACGTAGTCCCTATGATCTTCGCAAAAAAGGTTGCCTTATTATGGCTTGTTCTACTTTACAAAAAAAAAAAAAAAAAAATTCTGCAAGAAATTAAATTAGTATTAGAGAGGGATTTGCCTCTCATAATGTCCGAATTTCCAAGTTTGTGGCAGCAGCTATAGATTCAACAGAAAATTTATGAAGTTCAATTCCCAATGCATTGAAAAGAAAAAATAGAAAAAGTTATGATTATGCTAATGTTTATCATTTCTGTTATACGTCGTATTATCATTAATATTTTAGGAAACCAAAACTTTGCTTATTAAAATGTATTTTTTATAAAAAAAAAAAATTGTGAATATTGATACATGCCCCTAGACTTTGGAATAATCTTCTACTATGTTAATCACAGGTACCCTATGCTCTCCAGTGGAGTAAGAGGAACATATATATGTCAACAATTAAACAGCAACGCTAATATTATTATATTATTTTTTTATAAAAATTTGTAGGTAATTCTTTTAAATTGTATTATGTGCAATTATAGTCGTTTATATATATTTCTTAAATATTTTTTTTTAATTTTGTTTTATTTCTTTAATTAACTTTTAATTCGAATTTAATCAATCCAAATTCTTTTCATGTTTAACTCATTCTTTTTTCGTACTATAAATATAGTCTCGTTGTACAGGAAGTACACCAAAAATAAACTAAAGAAAGGGGAAGGGAAAGGCAAGGGAACTGATTCTAATACTATCGCAAAAATATTGTTATATATGTTTGTTACATAATAATTATTTCCAGTTCATGATTTTGTGAAATTGTGAAAATGTTTATCAATTTAATTGGAATAGAACTTGACAAAAGTGTCCTCCTACTGCATGTATTTAAATCACGGAAAAATTATATGCAAATCACAAGAATTTCATATATTTTTTAGAAATTGTCAAAGTCGAAAACTTTGAAATGTTTGACTTTTGCCTAGAAAGCAAAAAAAACAGCTTACATTACATTTTAGATCTCGTTAACCTTCTGATTTTAACGTTAGCGGAGGCACAGTACAACACAGAAATGAAGAACTTAAATTACTATTTTGCAGAAGCTTGGGAATTATTTCACTATTTCAATTTTTGTTAAAAGACCAAACGGAAAAAGTGAATTATAAAGAGTATTTCAATAAAAGGATTCTATTAACTACACTTGCACATAATTATAAACATTTCCAATAATGCAATTTGAAAAGATTTAAAAAAATATCCGTTTTTTTAATTAATAGCCGTCATTTTATTTTTTTTTTTCTTAAATATTTTTGTTGTTGAAAATATTCAAGGATATTTGAAAGGGCGTAGATTTTTCTGTCTGAAGCTTAAGCTTATACTATTCAGATTTGAATTTCGAAACAATATAGAAAGGCATATATATTAATTTTATATAATATGTGTACACCTGTCTACGACGTATGTATACCATTTTTCCTATTAATAATTTTTATTTGTAAAATACAAGTATAAAATAAATTTGTAATAAAATGGTTATTGTCAAATCTGTAATGAAGATGCCGAATGAAGTGGATAAATAAGCTCTTCTGCATTTTTTCTGCACAACTGAATTTATGCAAATTTAAATTATTCTTCATTATGCCTCCTCTTAACGGAGATGAACATCACAACACAAAAGTACTACAAACAGCATAAGGATGATTACGTTGATGTTGATGGTACTCACTGTCGTCATAAAAAAGGATCTACTTGAATTTAAATCAATTTAGAATATGAACAATCCTACAGAAAATAACAAGGAAGCCTTAGCGCAGCTTTGTATGTGGTTAAAAGGAAATGTGTGTAGCCAGCAGAATGGCTGAGAGATTTATTTTCTTTATTTTTCGTCTCTTACAGGCTGTTGTCTGTTGCATTAATGTTGGCTGTATTCCATTTGCATTGTCTGGCTGTTTGGCAGATTTATATTTTTCAAACACTCCAACTGTCGCTTTACTCAACTGCTATCACTTACTTACTTACTTAGACAATATTTAGCTTACATCCTGCTTACTTTGATACTCACTTGCTGATTTAACGTCATAACAGTCACAATATTCAAATTGCTGTATTGTATTAGTTTTTTTGTGTTTGTTGAAAATTTTGTAATTAAATTTGTGTGGATTTTTTTCTGTTTACATTTAAATGTAATAATTATATATTAAGAAAATAATAAATAATAAAAGCATCGAATTATAATCAACTTTTAGAACTTTTTCCTCCATCAATTCAACCTAACATAATTGGTGAAGTTAAAACAAGGTGTTCGTGATGATTTTCCTCGACTATACGGGTTTTTATTGATGGGAAATCGTCGGAAGTGTTTCGTTGTACCCCAAGGCTTCGTCCTATCTTCTGCTCTATATTTTTTAATGACCTTCTACCTCAAACTTTCAACTCCTTATAATCTTTTGCGAATAACAGCAGAATGTGCCATTCATAATCATTTAGCACTAGGTCAATGCTGTAGGAGATTGTGGCCATTAGGAGGAGTATGGATGATACACTTAATTAATAATGAACTGGCCTTCGTAGACTAGTAGGTAGTGTACTATACTCGTAGTGCGAAGGCCCCTCCGATCAACATAACCCAACCTAATTAATAACGATCTTTTAGCAAATGATGCTGATCCGTTTGTAATTATGTGTGATAGAAATATTAAGGTATCACAAGTTCTTTATGTTTTTGCTACGAAAATCCAGTGTAATGGCCGATGGACAACTCCGGTCCAACATGTCGCTAAAGAAGCTCTCAAGTGCCTCTGTATTTTTAAATCTGATCTCCTTACTATTTACAATACCTATATCTGTCCGAAGATGCAATACAACTCTCATATATGGGTTGATTTTGTACTCTTATTTTACCACGTACAAAAATAGTCGATCGAATATAAAAACCAATCAACTTTAGTAACGCCGTTTGACGTAAGTTTTATTGAAATCGATTGATTCTCGAGGGTTTGAAAATTTTCGAAAATAATGTTTTTATTAATACGCCAAAAATTTTTACAAGCCTGTTTTCTAGATTTTTTAATTTTTCTAAACTGTTAGAGCTGCAAAATTGATCGTTCGAGGGATATCCCTATCAAGAGTTTTCAAAAAATATTTTTCCTAAATAACTCTGAACGCTTTTGTCAAAATGTGTTTGAAAATAATTTTTGAAATTTATAACCCTAGACACAAACTAGTTGGCAATACATTGTTTCAGTATAACTTTTTTCAGTAAAAAAACGCACTGTTGGATATTGTCACCACTTGAGATCATGGAGGAGCATTAAATCTTTAAATAACATCAATTCTTATCCGGCCATTTTTTCCATTTTCCTGGAATCATTAATAATGTTTTTCAAAATTACAACATATTGTGGTATGTGAGAAATTTAAGTTTCCTTCTGTGTTTCCATCAGGTGTTTATGTTTTAAAAAAATTGTATTGAACAGGCAGCATGCGTGGCATATTTTTTGTCCACTGGGTGAAACAATGTAACTGTAATTCCACTTGGAAAACGTACTCCCAGATATGTCATGTTTAACAGTCCTATGTTATCGGCTTAACACAACCATGTAGCGACAACTGGTTTGTGTATAAAGTTATAAGTTTGGAAATTTAGCTTCACGCACATTTTGCAAATTGGGTTTCTAAATTCGAACACTTTTTTTAACTGCTTGAAATGTCTTACATTTCATCCAAATCGGTTGGTTGCTCAAATGATATCGCTGTCGAAAAGCTAAAATTTCAAGAGCAGCATTATTTAATTAGTCCGACAGATCTTCTTGAATCTAACTTGATAATAGTAAGAAGTTCCGCTGATGGTGTGCAAAGTCAATCATGCTTTTTTCCCTTGTATGTTTATGTTTTTTTAATCTTACTTTTGCAAAATTACAGAAGGCGCAGAAAGCAAAATTTGGTCATTTCAGTGCCATTGGAGCAGCGCATTTAAGGTATTATTTTCAACTCAGTTTTTCTTTTATTTTTTTACTTTGAAATTAAAATATTTAAAGAAGGGATCGACAAATTCGTTGTAAACTAGCGCTTTAGCTTTTGTTATTATTATTATTTTGCACAGACTTATAAACATATTTGATTTACTTACCCATTTGCCTGCATCACGTTCATCAGCATTTTTGATCAGCAACAAAGTTCGAGATAATATAACGCGCTGTGATGATGGTATTGGATATAATGCTGATGAATCCGATACACGATACCAGCTACAGTGAAAGGAAAATGGAAGAGCGAAGAAACAGAATGTAAATATTTACGTCTGTATGTGTAAGACTATGAAAAATTTTAAATAAAAAGTAAAAAGGAAAAATACATTATATAAATTTTTTTTAATTTTATTTGCTATATTTGCACACAAACCCATACTGTTGCTCGTAAATAGAAAGCATGTGTTCGTGGAAGTGTGCAAGTGTGCAACTTACTGGTAATGGCTTTATGATACATATAAATGGTTCTTAAAATGTGGTATATAAAACACATTAATAAAGCTTATGGCAATTACCTATTTGTGTTATAATGGAAATCAATATTGTCGATTCAAATCAAGTGAAGTTGTTATTAGGAAGTTTAGAGAGTTGTATAATAAGCCCTGGTGGCTGATGGTTATTTTTAAGAAATATTTTATATGGTAATAGTTTATGTTTTTTCCATTATACATAAATTAAATTGCTTTTTGCCACCAAGTACATAATGTTTATAAGACTTGTATATGTATTTTATATATGTTTTCGAACAAGTGATTGTATTTCAAAATAACTTTTATTTTTATTTAAAAATATTTATCTCAAAACTTAAACTTAGATTTCTGAAAAGGAATCCAGCAAAAGAAAAAGCAGAAAAGGAGCTCGCTTCCGCTGGTGGTTGAATAAAAGGCTTCAGGTTATGGGGTGGGTTTTTTTATATTTAACAATACAATTTATTCCTATTTCAAGAGTTGTTCATTTATTTATGAAGTTTAATTTTTTCTATTGATTTTATTAATTTTAACATTCCATAGAGAGATTTCAATCACAATTGAGAAGTGTAAACAAATATTTTTCTGGTGCAAGAGGTTTCTTATCTATCATCTCCGAGGCTCGTAAAGCTGTTGACGCCGACTCAAACCTATATAATGTAGGCCACCTAATTTTGGCAAAAAGAGGCGGTTGCCAGACTGGTTCATTAGGGCATCACCGGACAGTATATCGTACTCGTAGTCAAATCCTTTAAATGTCAACGTTCGTTTTTTGGGACATCACATTCACTCCAATATTAATTGGGGAAACTCAAATCCCCAAAACTTTAGGCCTGTTGCCCTGTTGTTTTAGCAATTTAATTTATTCTTCAAGCTTAAGGATAATCGATATTTCGGTACTCAACGAGTTTCATCTAACATGCAAGTTTTAGGAGTTACTAGCAAAAGTCCAACGTCCGGTAACCTGAACAACCTAGACAGACAGATCAAAATGCAATATCCACAAGGGCAACCTGTCTCTTCGTCACCCATCATTATCCCCCCAAACCTACTGGTAAATGTTTCCAGTAGTACTACGATGCCGGTGAGACATAGGGACATGCGGTGGGATCAAGAGTTGTGCTAGCTCCCCTGTATTCTCCATGCTTTCCAACTGTTGAAAGTGGCAGGATAGACTTCCGCAGGGAGTTTATTTCATGTATGGATTATTCGGTTAATCGGTAGTACAATTCCCTGGCATATTAAATAGGTACCATAGTCGTCCGGTGACTAGTATGCCGATTTCTGCCGTAGACTTTGGACATGTTTTTACGGACAAGGCAGATAGATTTGCATTTGGTGTTTGTTAAAAAAAATGGATGTACTCCTAAAGAATAATGTGTTCCGGGAACAAATTTACTGATACAATTAGATCATATTTCATTATAGTAGCAATAAAACATGTTAAGACGCCTCTAATTGCGTATATACTCTGGAGATTCAATGGATATTGCGCTACACTTCTGCCAGCGATGAGCCTCTTCGCTCTCTCCTGTACGGTGCCGAATAACCTTAAAATGAGAAAGTTAGATATATTGCTCTTCTGCGGGATTTATAAATATTTAAGAAATCCGATAAAGGGTAGTGTCTCTTCTTGCCACAACTTTTCTTATAATAACATATGTATAAAGGAAACGCCATGCCCTTGCTGTTGTGCCTTCATTGGCGCAATTATAGGTACATAGTTTTCAAATTTGCAAAGAAGTTAGCATTTGATTACCAATTTGATAACCAATGATATTCATATTTAGGCTAATAGAAAGAAAAATAAATCTAAATCCATTCTGGCGTCGAGGAACTGCCACAGAGGGACATACAGATATTAGTACATACGATAAATTTGTGGCATCTCTTTGATTTTTGGTTTGTCAAAAATAGTTTTTTTATGTATGATAAAGAATATCTGAATATCTGTTTTTAAAATCTTTATCCGACATGTCAGTTGTTATGGACGAGCGGAGGAAAAAGGTGCCAAAGATGTGTTAAAGAAATTTTATTATTTTTTTAAGCAGAAGAAAAAAAACAGCATATTATAAAAATATAATAAAACCAAATACGTAAACAGTTTCTTGATCCTTTAAACACACACATACATATAAAAACAATACACACATGCACGTCTCTGAAACCAAATCTAAAATAACACACTCATATGTTTTGGAGCACAAGAAAATATGAAGTGTTTGCTGTTGAATATTACGACGAGACAGTGTGTGTGTGCGTGTGCGTGTTATTTTCCGGTTCCCATTGTTTTTCCCCCATTCCTCTGTACGAAATTATATCAGGCAAAAAAAACAGTAAAAACATGTAAAAATCTAACGCGTGCCTGACATAACTAACGGTAAGGAACAAGGATAAGCCGTTAAGTTGTTCATAAAAAATCTGTGACAGATTCTGCTTAAGTAGCGTTTATTGATTTCGTGCTTGTACGTTCAAGGGGAAAATATCCATCCGTACGTAATCATTATACGTGAGTGTTTACGTACTTACGTAAAAATAAATTAGTTTGCAAGAAATGCCAACCCATGAATGAACAATATATTTGCGTTAAGACAATGATAAATCTAAGGATAATTCGAATGTATTGAGGGAAACTTTTTTAATATAGTATTTGATACGTTTATATAGAAAAAAGCATTGAATTATTAATTTATATTGTATGTATATCTCTTGTATCCTTTTTAGGTTAATATTAAAGGTCCTTTTCTATATTTTATCATACGAGTACTGAATAATGCCTTGAACTTTAAGGTAAGTTTTATTTGTTATTTTCTAATTTATTGTTATTGTGTTTTCTTTTCTAAGAAAAAATTTCCAAAATAAAAGTGATATCAAGGTTCTATAATAAGGACAAACTTATTAAGAAAGTGAGCACAACTCCGTAAAGTAGTTGAATTTTTTAGCCTTCAACTTAGGAGGTGGTGGCGGTGAACCTTACACTTTCTTGACATTTTCATAAATTACTCTGTTTCGTGTATTTTCCCATTTCATGGTCATTACTGTTCAGATGTGGATAGTATAAGCGGAGAAGAGCAGCTATTGATTGGCACATAAAATACCACACGTTGTAAATAGTTTGTGCAATTTTTTCCATGAAAATATTCATCCACCACATTCATACTTAGCGTGGAAATAAGTTTACCTGTTTTTGGTAAAATATATTTGCATAATAAATTAAAACAAATTTATTTGCAGACCTTCATATCTTCAAGTTTTGGTGTTTGAGTTGGTATATTCTTTGTGAAGTATTAGAAAAGTCTAAACCTCCAATTTGTTCTTCCCTAAACCCATCGTCATAAAATAAAAAAGGCATTTAGGAGCTGCTTATATAAGTACACGGAGGATTTTGGTGTTCTATTACAACCTTTGTTTTTAAAGCCTCAACACGATAACTCTTCTCTCACTCTTGTAGTTCTCCTGATAAAAGAAAATAAAAAGTATTCCTGCAAGAAATTATCCTCCCCACTGCTTCTATCCTAGTAGCTTTCTATCTTTATATTCAAAGTAACTCCTACAAAATTGTGTGACTCAGATCTGTAGTTCCCCTAATTGATTTGTGTGATGGACCACCCCCCTCAAAGTTTCAGATTTTTGTTGCAAAAAGCAATTTATTGCCAGAGTAATCTACATGAATAGTCTCACTATTGTAGTCCTCCAGATATAGAGTATAATAATTTTAGAAAACTTTCATACAAACACGACACAACAAACAATTGTATTCGACTTGTTGCATCCTTTTATTTCTCTTACATCATTTTACAATTACAAAGGATATGAACTACTATTTAGGATATTGCCCCAGTTAACTTGTTTAAAAAAAAAACACTTATTGTGTATTGTTGACTTAGCAGTTCAAATGACCCCGCTAACCAAATATAAATAAAGAGTGATTTTTTAAGAGCTTTTGGTTTTAGTTAAAAAAAATTTATGGAAATGTATGAAATCTTTATTCGAGGCCAAATAACAATCTATATGATTCAAAGTTTAAATATGATTTAATGCGAATGTTGACCGCGGGTACGCCTTAAATCGTGCATACGCACTTTGTCATAATCTCTTCAAAATATCGGCCGATATATCACAAATAAATTCCTCAATATTGGCTTCCAGTGTGTCAGCTACGGCGGGCTTGGCCCTATGGACATGATCCTTAACATAACCCTAAAAAAGTTTATATGCGTTCAATTGCACGATGTAGGCGGCCACTAAAGTGAAGTAAACTGTTCACCGAACTCGCCTATCAACTGGGCCATTGTCTCGCGTGCTGTATAGCATGTGGCAGCGTCTTGCTGAAACCACATGTCAGCCAAGTCCAGCTCTTCTCTTTTGGACAAAACAATTGTAACCGGTAGCGCTCGCCATTCACAGTAACGTTCCTGCCTTCGTCGACTTTAGAAAAGTAGAGTACAATGGTGCCACCGGCCCATAATCCACACCAAACATTTTTCCAGATGCAATGGCAGTTCTTGCAATGTTTCTGGTTATTCTTTACACAAAATATGGTTGTCTTAAAACACCTCCAGATGACGAGTAATGAGTTTTTTTTAATAAATTGTAATATTTAAAAAAATATGACTTAGAAAAAAGAACTTTTATTCCAAAAAATATACCACCTTGGACTCTGCTGTACTTTTCATATCAACCAATGGGGACGTGTCGTTGAAGGATTAAAAATTTTAAGCCCACAACTGCTGTTTTTTTAACGCAGAAGTTGTGGAATTTATTAAGATTTTTCTTAACAAAACTATAAATTATTTAGATACAGAGGTTTTCTTTCAAAGAGTTTTTTTCATACGTGAAAATATTTTATTGCTATAAATAAATATGAAATAAGAAAATGTACAAAATACACCTACATGCATACGCAACTAAAAAAACATTCTTAATTATTTATATCATTATAAGGAATACAATGTATCAGAGATAATTAAGGTAAAGGAACTTCAATTATCTCTCAAGCCCAATAATAACAACGAACACACCCACCTACACACCATCAAACGGATATTTTCTGTAATTATCCTTTGAGATTGAAAAAAACAAAGCTTTCCAAAAATAAACCGGATACACTTTTCGAAGTTACAATTAGAGAGTGAGTGTGTAAATATAATTGACTTACGTAAATATGGGAAATGGATTGCCTTGTATGTTGCAAGGTAAATGTACATCATTGCCACGTTCAACATGTATGTCCAAAACAGGCTTCTGGGTGGTGCGAGGTGCTAAATTTTTACTTAATTCTAAACAAACAAACAACAAAAAGGCACCAAATGGGAGAAATATTTTACGTGTTACCGATTTATAAAAGTTTCATTGTAATAATTTATGACTTTACCTTTGACTTGTAATGTTACGGCTTCACTACGTTGTCTATCACCATTTAATGTATTTGTAACCAAACAGGCGTATTTAACTAAAGCATCTTCAGAACGTATGGAACGCACATACAAATCGCCAGATGCTGATAAAACAACATAACGACCAGCTAAAAAAAAAGGAAAAAAGTTTTTTTATAAAAATAGAACTTCAAGAGAACCTTTAATATTTTTCGAATAATTTTACTTCAATAAAAATCAATACACAGTTTCCAAAAATGATAAAGAAAATATTCTCAAATAATTGAAAAATTATTAAATGTTGAGTGAATAATAAAAACATGAATTTTATGAAAAATAAAAACTTCTCGTATTTATTTTCCAGTAAAATCGTAGTTTAAACAAAAGCTGCCCATGTTGTACAATCGAGTTTTAATGAAGTGTGTGGTGCATGATCGTTCCTCAAAGTCAACATTTTGAAAAAAAAAAAATGGTAATAATTGGAATGTGATGAGATTTGCACTCGAGCCCAGAAATAAAAATCATATTCATTTAAATAATTATTAAATTGAAATTAATTTCATCTGGTCTCGAGTTGGTTTGTTGAATTTGTCAATTTAAATTCTATATAAATTATTCTTATTAAAAAAGAAATAATTTATAATTTGAAAAAATTATTAAACTGAATGAGCAAATTCAGTTCTCGATGTGGAGTTCGACTAACTTCATTTTAATAACTAAATATATAGTTCGAGAAATTACCTTTAATTTACTTTTAATAAAAAAAAAAAAAATAATAATAATAATAATAATATAAAAATTACATTTTACAAAAAAATGGGATTACGATTTGAAGTCAGTTAATCGCAACAGCAAAAAGTTTGGTGATTTCAACATGGAAGTGCATATTGATTAAATTGAAAATTAGCGAGAAAATAAAATATTGCACAATGTAAATGTAGTGTATTTTAATTTCTGTAAAAACTACCAAAAATTTGTTTTTTTATTATGTTTTTAGTTAAAAATACGCAATTGAAAAAATTGTTTTTATTTTTTCAACTGCATGTGCCAATTGTTTTCTTAAGTACCGCCGATTTGTTATAAACGGATGATTTACTCTTTCTTAAAAATTTCTTTTCTATTGAACATGTGAAGTGTAATCAAGCAAAACGCGAGTTTATTTTTATTTTAAACTTTTCATAAATACAGGGAACTCACTAACTGAAATTTTGTTTTAATTGTTGGTTACATGCATAAATTAATAGACTTAAAGATAATACTTTTGTGTTGGTTTGAGTCGCAACACTCACTTATTATAGAGTGCTAAGCAATAGTCTATTAGTCAAAAGTAAATAAATGTAACATTTCCATAATATTAAAATTTGGACCACAAATTAGATATTCGAAGTTCATATCTAATTGCCTAAACTTTATATGGAATGTCTATTATATTGGAAAAAGTCCTTAAGCTTGTACTTTCACGGAGAGCTTCTTTGACTGATGCTTGTCTAGAGCTTAAGTTGCATTTTTGTAAATAATTTTTTTGTTTTTGCTTTGCACTGGAAAAATATATGTTCTGTTTTTCGAATATAAGTGCGAAAAATAGAAAAACGTACCTTTAGCACATACAAAAAATTAAATATGTAATTTTGAATTCACAATCGAAAATTGCGCTGCTTCCAGCTTATGGGCGTATATGGTAAATTTTCCACAAAATATATAAATAAGTAATAATTCACATTAAATTTAAGTGTTTTTTTACAAGTTTCTTAGTCTGCTACTAGACTTATGTATTTTATGCTTTTTTGTAACACGACGTTACCTGCTTTTCGAAAACGGCAAAATTATATATAGAGTAGAGATTAATCCAATGCAACTAGAAACGTTCTCGAAAAATAATTTGGGAGGACATCTGGTATATTTTTGATAAAGAAATGTTGAACAATTTAATTTTTAATAATTTATAGTGTGTTTTTTTCTAACCAAAATCTTACATTAATTGTATTTTGCCCTTCCTGTATGTTTATGTTCTTTAAAAAATTCCCAAAAATTTTGAATAATTTTGCAAGATATTGCCCCTATTTCAACTATATGTTGACCAGCTTTATAAAAATAAGAGTTTTGCTTTATATTATTTCCATTTACATATTCATTTTTGTGTGAAAAGGTTCCAAAAAAATTAATAAAGTTTAATATATGGACTCTAAGGATTTCACAGTTAAAAAACTATTGCAAACATGCTCATCATCTTATGAAAATCAGAAAGAGTTTTATTTTCGAGGGCTATTGAGGTATCAATTTGCCCTAGTTAGATTTATTATTACAAACTACCAGCGGTGTTGAACTTCTTTTAAATCGCTTGAAAAATTAAAATGCTGCTAAAGAATATATTTTTTATTGCATATTCGAAAAATCATCAAATAATCATTTTTGTTCTATTGTTAGATTGAAATAGGGGTCACTTTGCGAGGTTGTCACTAACATATAAAATGTGTTCGTCATTTTGAAGGCAACTGTATTTCAGAAAAGAAAACGCCATCAATTTGGATTTATTTTAATCTCCCTTAATCTGGACTTTAGTAACTTCATCTGAAAATGGTGTAATTGTGGATAACTAAGTCTCTCTATTCTATCATTGGGAATTTTTAAATAAAAGAAAAAAAGTGTAAAAAAATCGTATACTTTATAGAATAAGGGGGGATAAATCCCCCTAGTTTTTTCTATAGATAAAAATTTGTACAACTTGCTTAAAGCCCTTTGTCTACAACTCTCTAGTAAACACAACAACAACTAGTTGAAAATCCCATAAAAACGTAAAGTGAATGTACATGTGATACACAAAGTAACAAAACAGTGGACAACATGAAAATTCCCACATGATGACATGAAAACATTTTCCAATAAATGTCAACTACAAAATATACTCTGAAACAAAAAACAAACAAACAACAGCAACAACAAAAAAAGAACGGAAACATAGAGAAAAAAAAACAAACCAAGTGAAAATACAACCTACGAGTTACAATGGCACTACATTATTTCCACTACATGGGTATACGAATGCGATTTGTAGTGTCGTTGTAACGTACCAATTCATTGATATGAATGTACAAATACACATTCTCGTACGTACAAATGAAGTAACATTTGTTACAGACAGCCCAAATATTGAATTTTTTCAACTCTGTTTAGTTTTTTTTTTTTTTTGGTGGTGGTGATAGATAAAGGTTGATGAGATGGCGAACATGAAAATAGGTTTTGGGGCCGTTCAATCAGATGGACTTAAAAATTATTATGACTATCACACTTTTCCCAAGCTCGTCCTGTAATTTTTATCTAGTCGTATATACTAAGTATTTAATTATAAGTATCTCTAAATAAGCCTATAAATTTGAATTCGTAGTGTAAAAAGCTGCAATACAATTGCAGCTTTATGAAGGATTGTATACATACATGCCTTTACGCAAGGTTTCTAAGGAATACGAATCAACTAAACGGCAGTGTGAGTGAACGTTTACCTAAATTTTATGCTGACTTTAGCAGTCCTCATAGAACTTAGCAGTAATAAAAAAAAAACAATACCTTTCGAAATTGAATTTACAGCTTAGAGCATTTAATATTTTAATCATTCAAGAATTAAACACGACAGTGGTCAGTTTAAAGAAACATGTGACATACGTACGCACCGCAACGGATGGAAAGAAAATGCGCAAATATAAATTTTGGCAAACGGATAAACACAGACATTTTCCAAAACAACAGCAACAAAACTGGTAAATACTCGTACATAAAAAGGGACGTGCAAGGAAATATACGCAACATTCCTTTAAAAACTATTTGATTATCACCAACCCAGCAAACACAAAGCTAAACATCAAAAGAAATTTTTTTTTACCAGACGTCAATTACATATTAATATTTTTCCTTCTTTAAGCCGGACAGGTAGAAGTTTGAAGGCTTGAATTAAAATTGATACTAACTTGAAAACAAAATTTGTTTTTAGCACTTCTATTTCAACTCTTCGTATAATTTGTTGCGTATTAATTTAATTTTAACTTCAAATATTCAAAATAATAATTTCTTAGTAAATATTTAACTACAAATCTATTATTGTTATTAATTGTTGGAAAAGCAGGAGTGTATTTAATTAATAGGTATTATAAATGAAAAATATTCAAACTTTTAAAATTTGTTTGTTGTGGCTTTAGCTGTTCTGATATGCCGACATTTCATTGGTCGCTAAACCAAATCCTCAGTGAACTTTAAGAAGTTTGAAAACATTCAACCTCTTGTGCTTATGCTAAAAAAAAAAACAAATAAAATATGAGAATTCTCTGTCGTTTAAGAATGTTATTAAATACATAAATAGTGTGGTTTTAGACAAACAGCGCAATAAACATTTTATTCATGATATGAGTCTGTTTTATTTCCCTTGCAACCTGTATACAATTAGACGCGGTGCTGTTTGTATAAAAGCAATTTAAGTCCACTAATGTTAATTTTACTCGTACTTCAATTTCGATTTTAAATGTTCTAAAAATCGGAAAAATTTTTATATTGTAAAAAAAAATTACAACAGTTTTCTTAATAGATAAAATAATAGATAAGATGATTTCAAAACTTTTTACATTAAAGTTTTTTATTTGATATAGCTGCAATTTTATCTGCAATATCAAATAATTTAAGTAAAATAAACTACCAAAAGACTTTTGTGGCAAATTCTTCAAGATGTTGGACTGCAGCCCATGTAAAAAATAAAGTGTGACAAATTTTTACCCAATTTAATTAAAATTTTATTTTTTTCTACATTAGCTATTTTGAATAGAGGTGGATGGAAATATTATTCCTTCTTACCCCTCAAAGCCTACATATGTACATAATAAGGCAAACCTCATTTTTGCATAACAATCAAAGAAGCGAGCAACATTTCTCAAACTATCTTCAAATCTTACTTAAATGTTTGACATTTAAAACAGATCTTTATTAAAAAAATCATTCCCATTTTGAAATTAGACCATTATGTTTGCTGGAATAATTCGTACACATGGCTGTGTGCCACTTTAACAAAAACACAGACATAAATTCAAAAAAGCAACAGCAAAATATCAGACAATAGTCAATGATTTTATATTTTTAAATACACATATACGTTTTTATACCAGTGTATAAAAATGTGTGAACATAAATACACTTGTGTGTATGTGTGTTTTGATACCAGTTCGCGTAGTTTTGTTGTAACGAATGCCAAAAAACAAACACGAGAGTTTAAAACTCCCCATAAAAAGCCAAAATCCCATACACTGCAACTCTCTATACGATTTGAAAGTGCAGAAAGAAAAAGAAGTAAATAAAAACTGGATAATAAATAAAATATAGCAACAATGTAAAACAAAACGAAACAGCAACACTCACCAACATCCGACAGATCCGGCAATAGTATCTCTTCGCCACGTTGCCAGCTGGCTACTTTAACATATGCACGCACATAGTCCGGTATGACACACTTAATCAACGCTGAATTTCCCAAATAGACTTCACTATTTTCCACATGCACATGAAATTGTCGGCGTACCACTACAATGAAACAAATGCAAAAAGTAAACACATGAATAAGTAACATCACCAATACTGTTGCACACTAACAGGTTAACCTCGATTTGCTTAATAATTAATTGAAGGGATGAAATGGCTTAATAAAATTTACATCTTCGTATTGCACTAATTTTGTAAAAAAATATATTTTCGTGACACAGTCAGCAAACGGATAAACCTTTTTTGTCAATTTCAGATTTGATATGCATAAGAATGTTGTGCGGTAATATTTTTTTTTTTTAATTTATAAGCAACAGCCCTCGTATATGCATATATGTAAAGACGTAAACTGTTTTAAACTCATGTAGGTGTTTATCGCAAACAATATAAGTACATATAAATACATGTATGTATGTATACATACATATTATTCTATTTTAACATTTTACTCCAAATATAAAAGTGGTGAAGTAATGCGATTTAACTTCGCAATACAAAGACAAACAAAGTAAAACGTCATAAAATATGTAACGGCATGTGTTAAAACAAAAGTGTTATTTCCGGTTATGAGCGAAAGAATACACAAACACAAAACAGTTTTCACGAGCTGTAAGGATTAACAGGTTTTAATTTTATTATTTAAAATAGTATGAAAAGCTCAACAATGAAATACATGAATGCAATAAACAACAGCTAAACGATATGGCATGATAAAATATATATTTTTACTGATTTTTTTATTCATAACAAAAGATTTTATACGATTTAAGTTTCTCTTCTGACTGATTCAAGTTTTTTCGGCCATTTGATACAGATACTCGTAATTGCTATTGTCAAAGAAAATCTTCAAACACGTTTTAAACGTTCATTTATGTTTTCAATAACATTAATAAATAAAAATAAAGAATTCATTATTTTAACACAAAAAATTATTTAGCTCGGGGCCTAATTCTAATTTTAAATATGGTGAATCCATTATTTCGGCATAAATTTTTGTGTTTCTTTCAGGAATGTACAAGGTGGCGCAAAATTTATGTAAAAATTTGATCTGGCTGCCATATTGTTATAAATGGAAAAGAGCTTTGTTTTCATAAAAAATTTTATTTTGGAGTGTAAAATTATTTACAGCGTTACTCTCTAAATCGGTTCTTGTACTTCTTATTACTATTTAAAATGTTATTTTTTCCCCTTCTAAGAGATTTGCGTAAGCCTGCTATTTTTCAGATTAATGGCTCAAAGATCTTCAAATCTATTTTAATCTTTAACAAATCTATTTCAATTAGTTCTTTTTTAATTTTAAGTTTTTAAAAATGCCCTACAGGACGTATGACAACTTTTATAAAAATAATATACTTTAAGATTTTTCTAAATATAATAGATGTTGTAACTTTAATACAAATTGAATTAACAATAACCACTCAAATTGCATCTCTAAAACCATTAGTTATTTATGTCCAGCCAATACTAAACGAAAAAACTCAATTTCTGCGGCTTCTTCTGCAGTTGCTTATCTCGTCTCCCTTTTCGAAAATACCGAAATTAAAGAAAAAGCATCTTAGAATGTTGATATTTTGTGAAATAGTATTCCAGGACAGAAAGCATGGAATCGAAAACGGAAACAATAAATTTCAATATTTTTTTAATGTCTTACATTCTTAGATATGGTATTTCTAAAGTGGCAAGAAAATCTTCAGTCATTCTAAAAAAGAACAATAGTTCAAATAAGAAACCAAATAAATAAAATAATTATAATTGGCCAATAGAAATAGATACTTGTAATTATATTGTTGCCATTGTTACAATATTTTTTAGACTTTTGGTGTCTTAACAAAAAAGTATCAACGACATGGTACTACGGGATTCAGTTGTTAGATACCATTTCAGCAACAAGTGTAGAAGAAAAACAATTTTTTTCTTCGCAGGTGCACAGCCGTTCTTTGGCAAGTTTACCAAACTTGTAACAATATAAATAAAGAGGCAAGATAATCATCTAGAAGAAGCCGTTGAAATTTATGCTTAATTCAAAGTTACTGCATGAGTTGTAAGTAGTCGGATACTACAGAAGTTACAACCTACGCAGTCATACATATATGTAAATCTCAAAATAATTAATAAACTTGGCTAATTGCTATTGAAGTTTTTAAAATGTTAGAGCGAGCTGTCATATTGCCTCTGATTTGTTTTTCTATTTATAAAGAGGATATTGAAAAACACATTTTCTTCAGTAACTTAACAATTTTAATTTTTAGAGATATCACTCTAAACCTAAACGTTGTTGGTATTATCTATGTAAATATTTGCTACAACATTTGAAACTTTTTCTGTTAAGCTCATCAAGTGTCGTATGAAAACATGGAAGTGAACGTCTCAACGTTTAAATTTTGTTTAAAATATATTAATAATAATATGTATTGATTATTAAACAATATATTTATTTTTGATTGTTGGATATTTTTTTCTTTTGGTTTTATTAAAATTTTATTAAATATTTTTAATTTCCTAATAAAGACATCCGCAAGGTGTAGAAATGTCGAACAATCAAAAATAAATATATTGTTAAAAAAGGACCTCAAACTCAAAAAATAATTAAATTAATAAATCAAAATAAAGGCCGAAGAAAATCATCAATTTATTAATAAGGAATGTATAAAAAAATATTTGCAAAAAATTTTTATTTTGTAAACGAAGGAAAATGAAAGTTAATGTAATGGAAAAATTCATTTTCCATTCTTTTTTAGTTGATTTTTTTAATGTGACATTTTTAACAAAACAAAACAAAACGGACTATTTGCAACTGCCGTAGTTGTATTTTCTACAACTCAACATCTACAACATGTTGTAAATTGAACACAAGGTTTTTGTACCTAAAGTTTAGTACTCTCTTCAAATTTGTGAAAAATATTGAACATTATTTATTATTTCAACTGAAAATTTTTTACATGCAACATGTAATATCCATTTGGCGATATTTTTGTGGTATATTTTTCGTTTTTATTGCTTTTAAGCGCAAATTCTGCTGAGCTTTTGAATATGTAACATTGTTTTATTGCAATTTTGTTTTATATTATTTTGAAAAATTAAAATTTCGTAAGTGCCATTCATATCCGTTTACATATTGAGAAAATGATGCTTGAATAACATCCAGGTCCATTGCATTTTTTTAACGGAACCTTTGGGAACTTCTGCAACTTCACGTTGTCACAATTTCATATTTAATTTTTTCATATTTTTAAGAGAACTAGGAAATGATTAATTTTGAAACAAATATCAATAATTTTAATATGCCTTATCATAGTATTAGCGAGCAAAATCTCTTTTTTTTGCAGTGTCCGTCCCAGTTAAAATTAATGAAACTTAACTGGTTAACTTAACTGATCTTCGTAGACTAGTAGGTAGTGTACTAGACTCGTAGTGCGAAGGTCGCAGGTTCGAATCCTGCCGCAGAACTCTGGCAGGTTGTGTTTAATAATTAAAGGGAGCGCACAACAAGCCTTCACTGGCTTAAGTGTATGTCGTATGACATGGGCTATCACACCCCTCCAATCAACCTAACCTAACTTAACCTAACTGCTTTATGATCCTTTTTATTTGCGCTCCTTACAAAATTTCCACAACTGGTAAAACTTTATATGATTCCCTTGAAAATTATTATTGTGAAATATAAATGAAAATTATATTAGAAATAAATTTAACTAATCACTAATAAAATGATTTTTTTGTTAATAAACTGAAAACATTCTAATTGATACAACCTGCCACAACAACCAGTCTTCATGCAACACTATGGTATATATGTTGACAGTTCATACCCATATTAATGCAACATTTTATTTACTTTTTAATTACATTAATAAAAGTCAATATTGACTGCTATTTTAATTAAACACACAGAAAAAAACTGATTTCAAATGTAATGTTAATATTCATACAATGCCAGTAAATATTAAATAAAACGTATGAAATTTTAATGGATATATTCTGCCATAAAGTCAAATTTTCATACATAAATTTATTAAAAATAACACAAACGTGTATCTTTTCAACTGACCTTTAAAGAGAACAAATCACACATTTTTATCATCTTTTTTTTATGGTTTTTGTCAGAAATAGTCACTGTGCACAGTGTATGCAAATAGCAAACAAAACAACAAAAGCGTAAAGCCCTAAAAAAGAGAAATAAATACGAGATATGAACTAGATACATACAGCATGAATGTAGGACAGATTTGAATTTTACTGTCGAAATCGACTTTAGTCAATAGTGATGAAAAATTAAAGAACGTGAGAAAATGAATGTGCAACATTCAAAGCACACACACACACACACACACACATGTATACAACAAGAGTATAAAAAATTCAAAGTAAATATTCAGTTGTGTGTGTGTGTTCATATACTACTCGTATGTAAATTTGTTGCAAGAGTTCATCAACACATTGTAGAGATGCGCTATGCAAATATCGGTTGAATATGAAGTTGATTGAATTGAATGAAAGATTTATAGAACTTTCTTTTATTTTTACAAAAAGTTAAAAGGAACGATTACTTTAACAAAACTATTTTATAAAAATTTTTATGTAATTCTTGAACAAGAGTTTCATAGATTTGATATAATGAAAATAATATTTAAAATCTGACTATTTTGAAAATTTGAGTTATTCCTCCAGTTATTTAAAGTGGCAGGAAAGAATTAAACCTTTCAAATGCAATAATTCTGTACAATAAACCAGCCTCCCCTGTATTGTCTTAAAAGAGAATCTGAATTGTAAACAACCAAATTTCGTCGGTTATATTAACGAAAAAATTTAGTAAATCGTACAAGATTAATTACCACTAATTATCGCCACCTAAAATCTTGCGGCAAGCATGAAATACACGGGAGCAATGAAGAGGGAGTGTACCGTTCTTTCGTTCTATTGTGTCGTTTCAAATTAAAGGCTGAACTTTTCCTTCTTTTGGAATATTGCCTCTAATTAAACTCAAATCGCGTTAAAATAAACAAATATCCTGAAGATGGTACTGGATGAGTACCGAAATATCGAGTACTAAAATTAAAAAAGAAGAAACCTTAAGCTTGAGAAAATAAATTAAATTTATAATATATATTTGTTAATTAATTGCAAATTATTTTTCGAGTTCTCTTTGAACATTTATCAGGCATCGTCTACAAATCTGGGTTTTTGCCGCCAAGTAGTTCCTTTTAAGAATTAAAAAATACTCAAATCTCAGCCACAGGATTCTGAAGGATTATACAGCATTACTATTTTACAGTAATACGTTTATTTTTTGATTACCTAAAGGACCAGTTAAGATATTAATAAATACAAGACAAAGTGAAATGTTTTTGACTCCTTGATTGACCACTCATAATTCCTAGAGTTTTCGAAAATATTATTGCATCGTTTTCCCTTCCTTTAACCCTCTGATTAAATATGAAATTAAAGTTGCATAAAAATACACACATGCATACACACAAATCTACAGACTCAAATTTTCTCATGTGTTATTATGCACAGGATGTGTAAAAATTGCAATGAAGGTTTTCAGGTCAATATGTATCTTGTTTTTTTAATACTTTTTTCCTTCTTTAGCATAAAATTACGAGCATTATGCATTTCCTTTATTTCCTTTCAACGTTTTATGGTATATGTACTTTTTTATCGTAAGTGTTTTAAATTGCTGGAATATTACATTTATTACGAAATAGACAGGGGAAAAATATGCAAAGTAAGAAAATATATAAAAAAGGATCATTATCCGTTGAATATTTGTAATAGCCTTGGGCTGTAGCAATGATTATTTTCCTTTATAAACATTTTTTACTAGAGTTGATGTTGATGTTGCTGTTGCTGTTCATATTGTTTATGCTGATGCTGCTGAGTTGTAAATCCTTTTGATGTCAACACTTTAAACATCTGATTGTTTTTCTTCTCCTAGCAAAAGCACGGGCATAATACCACCTTTAAGCTATTTCCTACACTTATACAATATGCATTTGTTATCGTAATACATCGGGAATATTCTTTTATTGCTTTTATTGCTGATTTTGTAAATTGAAAAGTAACACTCAGATGATGTATTTAGAGGACTTAATCAAAAGGCAGCAAAGTTCTTAAATAAAAACAATCAAGGACTTAATATTGCTGTTGTGGTCAGTATCCATTTGTAAATAATATTGTATTTTTATGAGGGGAAATAAAAGCCAACCTCATTGAAGGGAAGGGAGTAGTAAACCTTTTTGATTTCCTATGATATATCATTTTAGTTCCAGCGCAGTGATCGTAACTGTTGGTCCAATTGAAGAAAAAAATTCCCTAAATTTGATATAAACTCGAATTTCTTAGGATTTATTATGGAATATATTGGGTCTTATTTTGTTTGGCGAAATTCGCCTACGACTTCAACGCTTAGTACTAGATTAAAGAAAAATGTTGCTCGGTCTCTTTAGTCTATTACAAACTGTCGAATTTGCAGTCGAAAATCGCCAAACACGATAACGGGGATTATTTTCTCTTGACTGAAGGAGATTTATTAAATTTATTAAAGTTCAATATAGATTGTTTAGGATGGACTTATTTTTTTTTTTTGAGATTTAAAAAAATCCTTAATCACGTGACTGGTGTAGAATTTATATGGATTTGTCTTGTTATATAGGGATGATCTAAGAGCGAATCAATTGATAATATTTCAATTTATTTTTATGATAGATCTCAGATCTAATTTTACCAAGAATATTTTATAACGATTATATGTAATAATTTACTCTTGGACAGAGCATCTTTAAAACTATTTTTACGGGCTTGTCAATTAAGGTGGTACATGTTTTATATAGAACTCTCTGTCGCTTAGTTTTGTTCTAAATGTGAAAACACTTTAAGGAAATTCAATACACTCTAATTTAGCTCAGTTAAAAGTCCTCCAATCACTGCACATGGAGTAACTACAACTTGAATTTAATGTGAGGTAGAGTAAGTCTCAGTTAAAATTTCTTACCATCTCATCTAGAAACATTGTCGGCCTGCCATTTGAAAACATTCTATAAAATCTATAATTACACATAATCATATTAAGCTTAGATTAGAATGCTTTTATACAAACAGCACAACAAACAATTGTATTCAAAATGGGTCTATTTTATTTTTCTTGCAATATCTATACAATTAGACGTTCTGCTGTTTGTATTAAAGCACTCTAAGAATTCTCATATTGTATTCGATTTGTTTTGGCATAAACAAATGAGGTTAAATGTTCTCAAACTGTTTAAAGTTTACTAACGATTCGGTTTAGCAACCAATGAAATGCCGGCATATGAACAACTAAAGCCACAGCAAACAATTCATTTTTGAAACTCTAATTGTTCAAACGATCTGTTGGGGAGAACATCCCTAAATAATAAATTTCAATATTAAATTTGCTATTATTTTGGAAAAACTAATTGATTTAACCAATTTGTTTTTATTTAAAGTCAAAAACAAATGAAAACACAATTTGAAATTAATGAAATGGTGATAGTGGTCCTTATTTCCAGGGATAATGTAGTCTTTTTTGAATCATGCGTCAGTGGTTTACCACGCTCTCTATACAAAAAACGTTTGATCGTACAAAATACTGCTAAATGCGAAGCTTATAGAAAATATTATTCTATACAACTTTCATTAGAACACCAAACAACACTTTTGAAACCTAAAACGACCTATTAAGAAAAATTCCACCCATGTGACCTTTGACCTCTGGCTTCGATGTTAAACCTTTAATCAACAGGACTAAAATAGTTTTTAGGAGAATGTGAGCATAAATTTGTTTGTCGTTTGGCGCAGTAAAGGATTTCCTATCATTTTAATGGTTTCTTGGTAATTTTTTTTTAATTTTCTGTAGATTACGGTATTGCTATACGATTTTTCATGAAAAAAGTTTATCCAACCGGAAAATTTTACAATTATAATAATTTAATAAATAGCAAATATTTTTGCTTTCACTTTTTACTTGTTTCTCTATGAAGAATTTTAAACGCCTTGACAAATTTCTAGTCGTAATCGTTATGGTTGTCAACTAATTTCACCACAAACATTTGTTAAAATTACTTCAACATTCAACATCATCTGAATCATGATGATATTATTGGTGATAATGACTGTTGGATGTCTAGTTGCAATATGTGACCGACCTACCGTCCGTTTCTCTGTCTATCCAGTAATTTCAGTATTATTCTTTCATTGTGTTTCTTTGGTTTTGTGGTCTTTTGATGATGTCTTTGTTAGTTTTTTTTTATAAACAAACAACAAGTAAATGGTATTAAATTTTCAGGAAATTGTTTCTATTTTCAGTGGCAACTAATGTTGCAAAAATATATTAAGAAGTCCAATAAAATGCTTTTAAGAAACCATAAAATATTTAATTTTAAAAGTACTTGCATTAAACTAAATATTTATTTTATTGGGTTAAGAAATGTTTATAAAACGTTGAGAATTTACAAACGTTGTAATGGAATGTATGGATGTGGATTTTAATTAAAATGACAACAAGTATCACCTCGCAGTTAGATTTTTTTGTAGCAAATACACGAAAGAATAATGTCTAGAAAATTACCTAGAAGTCCATAAAATTGAGAAACAAACTCATGCCAACAATAAGAAAGTGTTTGTCTGAAAATGTGCATGTAATATAATTAAGTGGCATTAAAAAAGAATTTCCAAAGATGTCAATAAGATCTAATACTTGTGATCCGGAGGTACTCTTATACGAAGTCATGTTTACGATAACAAATAATTAAGTATTTCAAATGTTATTAATCCTTATAGTAAAATATATATCATAATGGATATGAGAAGTATTTGGTTTCTATATTTATCCTCACAATTTTTTTATTGAACTTTTTGTCGAATGCAAACGATTTGATCTTAAATTAAGAAATTTCATATCATCAAAACATGTTTGAAAGTCAACGCTTTTGCCATCTCAGCCTTAATACTAATTTTTCTAAAGCTCTAAAACTATTTTAGAAACATATATAGTGGGATATATCTACAACCCAAAATTTTTTTCGCAGGTAGTATAACGGATATGTAACTCCCTATCTATTGATTTATAAAGTATCAGATGAACTTGCTTAACTATTTCTGTGTAAATTTAAGTAGCAGAGACAAAAAGCAATTTCTTTGACACTTCTCACTTTTCGGTTAACAGAGCACTGTTAACTACTTAACAGCCATGGTAAATTTCAAGAAATATGGATAATTTAGGAAGTGGGACCACATCCATTTGAAACAACGCATGGAACAAGTGCTCCAGAGAATAGGTGCTAGACTCAAAATAAAACGACATTAAAAAAACCTTCAAAACAAAAATAATAATAAAAATGTCATCTTCTCGGGGAGATAAGTGGCCACTAAGAAAAAATTATGAGTTCTAGATTTATCCCACTATATAGAAATGTTGCGGCTCCAACGAGCACATTAGGAGGTATATCTGAATTTTGGAATATGTCTTTTTTCAAATCCATTTTCTTAAATTCCAAATTTTATTTAATTCCAAAATCAAAAATTTTTAATACTCGTATTAAATTTTTGATTTCTACCTGAATCTTTAATTCTAAAACCATAAAATTTTTACATAAATGCCATTAAACTTTTTGAAAAACTGCAGGTAGTGATTGTCTTCTCTTTTCTCTACATTTTTTTAAGTATTTCTATCCTTTCTGTTTTTATTTAAATGAATTTTGAATCAATGTTCGGTTGTGCACTTTTATTTGAAATAATAACAAGTGAACAAAGTACTCGTTTATAATTAGCATATCCTTTACCGCTCAGAAACTCATTGAAAATTAGAACATATTTTATTCCTGAGCGGCGCCACTTCACTATTCAAAAATACCGCTCATTGCGACGCCACTTCAATCGTACTACGTATGTGTTAATTTTCTGCCGCTCACCGCTGTGCCGCTCATTCTTGGTCCCGACTAAATCCTTCTTATCATGATTGTCACGTCGACGTCACATCAAGTCGATAGTAAAAAAAGACAGTCGTTTTGAACTCGTTGTAGGCAATAATTAACTAATATTAATGGCCAATTGTAATTTTATAAGCCACCAATAATATTTAATATTTCTCGATAACGATCCCATAATTGCCAATATATTGAAGTCGACTTGGTGTGACGTCGACAATCATAATAAGGCAAATATTTCTTAACCTAGCAAGAGTCGCACATTTGTTAATGGATCTTTGGTAGTTTCTTAAGAACATCTTCCACTCTTTTACCGTTTTAATTTGATATTATTGTAAAAAGTAAAATAAGTTACCAAGAAATGTGTTTTGATGTATTAACCGATGTAATTTATTTCAGATATTTTGAATATTTCAGAATTGATATAAGCAATTTTAAAATTTTTGATATATAATTCAAAAATCTTCATAACTCAAATGATCATATATATCTTTTGAAGCATAAATATAGAATGCAATGTTGATATGTCATCAAAATGTTAAGAATAAATAAAGAAAAAATATTAACTTTAGAAAACAAGGCGGACGAGTGAATTTATACTTTTAAGCTTTTCTGAGTCTTTCATCTCACTTATAATTAAGGATTAATTAAATTATTCTTAACCTCAATTGCAAAGGAGCTAAGTCCACTTTAATACATACATTGTATTACCATAGAAATTTTTTTTTTTTTAAATTGTATGCTTTCAATATATTGTAAGTGTGTAAAGGTATTAGAAAACGATGAATAAAAGCAAAATATTTTTATGTTTGTGTGCATCAAAAACTAAATTTAAAAAAAAATGTTGATTTAACCCCTTTGCAACTTAGGGTAATGATTGTATATGCCAAAAAGAATTGCATTGATCATATAATTTTCATATGTCTTTTCAGTTATAAAAGTGTCATTTGTTCATCAAGGAAGTCTTCTTCACAAAGAGGAACTAAAGTTTCATAAATGCAATACATACGAATGGAAAAAAAAGAAATAAATTTATATTCGATTTTTATTTGATTTACTTTTTCAAATGCACTTATTGTCCTTTTGATATTGTTAAAAAAAAACAAATTGAACTTTCTGAATAAACCAAATTTTAAGCAAAACTTGATTTTCGATGGCATAAACTTTTTTCTATATAAATATGTTTCTTTTTAAACTATTCGTACAAAGATAGTTTGTTTGTTTTGTTATGGATAATAAAAGAAAATCCAATAAAAACGCATTTATTTTCTATGAAAATAATACTTTTTTTCTGTAACAAAAACATGGATGTGGATGAAGAAACTATTTAATTTTTAAGAGAAAAACTGAAGATAAAAATTTACCTGCTTGTACATGAACATTACGACTCAATATTGTGCCGACTTCATTGGAAACACGGCAACGATACGTGGTCTCGTGGACATCTGAGCGAAAGTATTGGGGCAGAAATGGTGGAAAGTACAAGGTACCATTGCCAGAAATTTTTCTAAAATGAAAAAGCATTGAAATTTACATAAAATATACTGAATGAGAATAACATTTATACTCAACTAAATGATAAAGTTTATTTATGTGTTTCTTAATATATATAATTTTTGTAATCAAGCGTTAGGTCTTTTTTTTTTAAATAATAATAATTTTATTCAATATTTCGACGCCTCTTTGGGCGTCTTCTTCAGGAAATTTTTTTATTAATATGACAATTGAAAAAAAAAAAAAAAAAAAAAATTTTCAATTGTCATATTAATAAAAAAATTTCCTGAAGAAGACGCCCAAAGAGGCGTCGAAATATTGAATAAAATTATTATTATTTTTAAAAAAAAGACCTAACGCTTGATTACAAAAATTATATATATTAAAACAAAAAAGGTCGAAAAAATAGTGTTAATTAATGTGTTTCTTAATATTAATATTTTTATACAAAAGAAAAATATAAATTCATTAGAACCACAGTCAAGTCAATTTATTTATTTATTTATTAATGTATCACTCAAAGTAGAAAATTCTGAAAGAGGAAAACTTTTTTATATATTTATTTTTATTTTTTTATAAAAATTCCCCAACTGTTGTGAATATATGTATGTGTACCAGGATGCTTTAAGTGAACTCATTCACTTAAGAACGTATTATAAATAACATCAAAACTAGCAACATTCAGCATCAAGTTGCTTTTAAATATACAGTAAGAGATACAAGTTGTTTTTGTGCACAATGTGAAAATGTATGTGGGTGCATTATGAATTCTTCAAAAAGTATGACTTAATGAAAAATGTTCACTAAAACAAATGCGATTATTCGCCTAAATTTGAAATAAAAATATTTTTTTCAATCAACAATAAGGATTTAAGTTTCAACTCGAAAAATTTTAATTACTCAATTCCAGCCAAGGCCAGACAAATATCTTTGTTTCTATAGATCCTCCAGACTCGTAATAATTGGCTAAGAGTAAAAGTGTTCCTCTCTCTCAGTCGAAGATGGCCCCGATAGCTCAGAATGTTGGGGTCTATTGGATTTGGATTATACTAAATCCTTTTAAAAGTGTTGTCACATGGTTTGAAAGCAGAACTTTGACTAAAGGAACATTTAGATTCTTGTGAGTGCGCTAGTTTTTTTTATAAATGTGGGCAGGTCAATGAACCCATGTCTTTTTGAATGAAACACAGGATTTTATTTGTCAATATAGTCTCCTTTGAGCTCCATACACTTTGTCCAACGTTTCTCTAATTTGTTATTATTCCTTAAAAAAACGATTTTTGGAAGTCATCAAAAAAATAGTTACTTGTTGGTGAGATAATTTTATCGTTGGACAGATGAGGGAGTAATTTGTAGCCTAATTCAACGAATTTCGCCATAGAAACTGCACATGAAGGATGCCTTGCATTCTCCTAGTGGAAAATAACTTTTTTCTTCGAAAATCGTGTTGTTTTGTCTTTCAAATCCTCAATTCAATTTACCCAATAAGTTGACCCAATATTCGCGTTGATTGTTTTTGAAGGTAGTCAATTTAGATTATACCGCGTGCATCGCAAAAAACGGCCGTAATGACTTTATTATCTGACAAACCCAACTTGGCGTTCCTTGGCGCCATTTCACCCCGAGAGACCCACTGTTTTGAGTGCTGTTTGATTTCTGTTGTGTTGTAGTGGATCCAAGTTTTGTCCACGATTACGAAACGGTGCAAGAACTCGTCCATGTTGCAATTGAAGAATGCCAAACACTTGCGATGTTTTCTCATGATTGTGTTTGTGGTCGATTATTAGCAAATGCGGCACCCATCTTGCGGAAAGCTTTCTCATATCCAAGTCAGCATTCAGAATTGAATTCTTTGATCCATGTTATATCCCAATAGTTTACCACAATAGAATTTTATAATATTAAAATCATAATATAATATTAAAATCTTATATAAATATAAAGAAATATAAATATTTGTTTCCCCTTTTTTTATTGTATAAAAAAAGAATTTACTTTTTCGCACTACGGTTGCAAGTGGGTTTTTTCGATCAACTCAAGGCCCATACACCAGTTGATGCTGACGCGGACTATAGCTGTGTTGGCCGCCCTTATAATTTGATCGGGCACCTCACAGGCGAACTATTCCGTGGCGACACCAACCCGTGTAATTTGCGTCGTGGCACCAACTACTCTCAACACTCCTTTTGAGCATTTGACATTTATTTAAAGTAGAATATCCTTTTAGTGATCTCCCAGTTGTATAAAATTATGAATTCTCCCACACTAAAAGCTGAAAAAATGTTATTTCTGCAACAACTTAATAGAACCATCTGTATGTTTTAATATTCTATACACATGTGTAGTCATTTTTTTTTCTTCTTTTCTTTACCACATACTAACAAAGTATGAATTTATGGATAAAATGTAGTCGCAGAAGTACATTTGCAGAAATAGAATGAAATGGCATTCATCACTCCAAACCCAAACGATAAAAATGCACACTACTTTAGTTTTCCTTAACAAAAAAATAATAATAAAAAAAGAAAGCAATTTTGTTGCAATAAATTTATATTTCAAATGTCAAATGAAAGAGTGCGAAAATGAAGAAGGAAAGACGTAATGTGATCACGTTTGCTTAAATGGTTAAACATAAATATGAATAATGTGTTTTTAATAATTTGTTTTTGCTTTATTTTTGTTAAAGAAAACCCAGGAGTACATTAAAAATAAATGAGATATTTATTCTAATGGCAAAAAGTTTTGCTTTTTTTTAATATATTAATTTGAAAGTAAAGTTAAAAAATTATGTACAAAATGTTTAAAAGGAAATGCATTTTAATTTTTTGCTTCTAAAGAGCGTTGCCAGGTTAATTTTTTCATAAATAAATCCAATATGAAGAAACCCACAGCAGACTTTTAACTATTTTTTGAAGCAGTTAAATTAAAAACCTTGCATTATTGTATAACAATTTAGTTTTATTTATTTATTTATTTTTCTGTCATAAAAAATTAAACAATTTTGATATGGGGAAAAAATGCACTCAAAAATAATTTGAAAAATTTAAGTAAATTTAACTTGAAGGAATTCCGCGAATGATTTGGCTTTAAGGAAAATTGACCCAGTGAAAAATATAGAAGTTAATCTCCCAAAAAAAAAACCGATGGTTTCATTGCTTTTAAAAATTCAATAGTGCACTTCCTAGGAAGTCAAATTGAAAATTTTTTTTATTAATTACATGAATAAATTCTACAAATCTGTTAAACTCGAATTGAAAAATACTGTGTTAATACAAAAAATGCATTTTTTTTAATTTACACGAAAACTTATATTTCAAATCGATAATTGATAAAATTTCACATAAAAAACAGGAAATTGTGAATCCTAGGAAATTCGTTTGACTCTTGTAAAAAAATACTTTTCTGGAATCTGGTTGGTAATAGTGGATATAATAAGTCTCTCGATTAAACAAATAGGAAATGAAACAAATGAATTCGCTACAAAATTTTACTTAATTTGAGTAAAATTTTTTTCTGAATTTTCGGATTTATTTTTTGATGTTCATAATAAATTTGTTTTAATATTCACAATATTTGAATTTCGATCATGTTCTCAGATTCACTAAATTTTTCTTAGTTCTAGTTAATGTATTCTTTTAATATTCTCTTGCATTTCTTTTGAGGAAAATTGGGTAGGCAAACATGGGGTATTGTTTTTACTAGTCTCTCACATCCACACCACGATGAAGAGTTCCACTAGAATTTCTTCAAATCACGACTTTTTTTTAGATTTTAACTCATAATTTTGCTTAATTAATTTTTTTAAATGACTTAATTTTGATTAGAGAATGAGAGTATTACGTCCATAATACGATAAGGAATTTAAAAGGATATAAGTATTTTCCAAATCACTCAAAGATGGTTCCGAACCCATCAACCTTCTGTCTGTAATATTTGGAACTCTATCCACTTGTCCATAGAGACATTCTAAATAACCAATGAGCTTAAAAATACCTTTTAGAAATATTTTCCTTGCTCTAGGGAAAAGTATGAAATAAAATTGAAGATAAGCATTTGTAACTTTCGAATATTTGACTTTTTTAACTATTCGCCAGTAAATCATTTCCTATATATACACTTTCCTTAACTAAAATAAACATTAACTAAATATTTGAAAAAATATTTTGTTTTAAAACTAATAAATTCATTGTGGAAAATCGTTCACTATTTTAGGGTTAAATTTTTGTAAGATTTAAGTAAAAATTTTTAGTTTTACGCAAATGTTACTTTTAAGTCAACAAATTTTTTAACTATATTTTAGGAAAATAAATTACTTGAATTTAGTATGTTTTTTTTTTAATTAATGAAAATTAAACTTTGTTAATTTTACAAATATGAAAGGAATTGGGTAATAAATACTTGTTGTTCGCAATTCGAGGAAAACTGTTCCCTTTTGCTCTGATAGTCATTTGAGAAAGAGTTTTTTCTAAAACAATTTTCAAATTGAAAATAAAACCGCTTATTATTTGCAAGCTTTAAAAATAGACACATTCAAACACTTCTGAAAGCGTGTTTTAAACAAAAGTTCCTTGTTTTTATCTAAATAAGCGTAAAACCACTCAACAATGTTACACATGCTGAAGAAAATAAAACTGAGGCTGAAGAAAAAAGAAGCCGTACAAAAAGATTTTAACAATACACTTCGTTGTGTAGACAAAAAAAAAAGGAAAAAAAGAATACTAAACAAACAGACTTAGAGAAAAATTAAGAAATTGCAGTGAAAATATGGCATACACTTACATAAATTGATATCAGCGAAAATAAAATTCTGAGCAAAATGTTCTAAAAAAAAATTTCTTGCACAATAAAAAGCGCCCCGCAAGGATATTACTTTGCTTCTGACTTACAACACAATAGAAGAGACAAAAACATTGATACACAAACACACACACATACTCGTATGGTTGCATGTACAGATGAAAAAGATGATGAATGGTTGAATGCATTTCAATGTGTTCACATGCGAGTCTGTATAAATTTGTATTTGATAAACATGTGGCACGTCCTTTTACCCACAATTCTTATATACAAAACTACTCGTATGTATGCAAAAAAAGAAGACAATCTTAAAAGGATGAATGAATGAATGTCGTGACTGACTGACTGACTGAGACTGACTACAGTGAACCTGTCAATATCAATGACTTCTATTATTATAGAGTCTGCTTCATGAGTTCTTTCCCTAAATTTAAAAAAAAAATCTTTGTTGCAACAAATACAAACAAAATAGGAGAAAACTGCTGTAATAAAGTGAAGTTACGGTGTTCACTATTATATTCTTCCGACAGAGTTTGAATTCGATGTCATGCCATCTTTAGTGATCGTTTTCTTAATATATTTCAATCTACCTTTGACCATTTTTAAATCAAGAAAAAAATTATTTTAGAAAATAAATTTGTTCCTGGAGGTGGCAATCGAAGTTCTGACGAAGTATTGAAGAAATGAAATTAAAATATATTTCTTTAAATTAAAGAGACCTGCTTCTATTATAAACTATCTAAGATGATTTGATTTATCTTTAATTATAACAGCTTTTCAGCAACATCGTAAATGGTCATCCTTGATGGACAACCATTAGGTATGTTATTCCATCATACTCACTTAGACCTTTTGGTTCATCGTGATACCATACAGTATCTGCTTAAACGGAGTTCTCACCGTCGAACCAGTGCAGTATACGTCAGAGAGATCATTGAATTCAAGACAACCATTCCTCTTCTTGTTAAACCAGGACTGCCTCATAATAGGTATTCTACACTATTCTATTCATCTATGCATATCGTACCAGAAGTCGTGTTCAGCTCCTCTCCAGTTGTTTCTCATATCCCACCTCCTCAGCCCTTCTCCTAAGTATAAGTCTGCAAAATCGCAACGACAGGTTCATGTATTACAACTCCGGTAGAAGTTCAGCACTTTTGGACAGATGCAATAACCAAAAAAGGGATTTTTCATCAAGACAGTGCTTCGGTGCAGACGTGTGTAGTCTTAATGGTACTTCCATCATAATCTTTCACATATAACCCCTTAAAGAAATGGCTGTGTGTTAACAGATGTGTGTCAAATGAAGAATTCATCAATTATACAATAGTCCTTGAGAAATCTTATTATTTGTAGGAAATGAAAAAACCAGAAAGACGCTGATTTTAATGTATCGAGCGCAAAGGAGACAAAGTTGAGAAACAAAACGCTTCTATGCCGAAAAAATGTCATATCCAAAAGACCTCGTAATTAACTGGGCCTCACTGAAAAATCCTAATGAAGTTACTTCAGATTATCGCCAAGATCTGGACAAAACTCCGGAATGACATAAAGAGACTTTTCGAGGATACCAGTGTAATGCAAGAAATTGATGAACGCATGGGAATCTATGATGAGAGTATCAAATATTTTTCCATACAGGGTGTAAAGGACTCACTACAAAAGCTTGAAATATAAAGGAGCTTAAAATAGAACATAAAACGTATGGAAAAATTAAATTCGTTGGGAAGTCACCAAAAAAAAAAAAAAAAAAAAACTCGAAGGGTGAAACGAGTAGCCATCTAGTCAGTGAATGTATTAGAACAGAAGTAAGGTAGTTAAAATGTTAAGGCTTTGGACACAAATCGTTTGAAGAAAACGTTACAGAAGTTGATATAATATATAATTTGATTGTTCTAAGTAACTAAGTGTACTAGAATAGTATTGTGGGGGTCGTATCATTCCTTCAAAAGACTTTTGTCCTCGCAGCTTGTGCTTTTTTAAATAAAAAAATATTTCTAAAGAATAATGTTTGCAATTTTCGTTATTATCCATAATATTAGTCTACTCGAAGTTGTCATAGAATTAATATGAAAAACTTTTATGTTCAACAATAATATAATGGCAAATTTCTGATGTAATACAGTACAGATTCCAATACTTTACACCTAAAGATATGGTAGAGCATCTTTAATTCATAAAAGCATCACAAAATTATTATTATTGATTTGTTATTAGCCTAGGGATATCTTTAAACAATAAGGTGAGGATCCTGCTTAAGTTATTATGCATTAAACTGTATTAAAATTAAAAATGAAAGAAATGCATAAAAGAAAATCAATAGATCTTATTAATATTCTAGTGATTTTGGTGCTGGAAGTATTCTGTACTCCCGAGACCCCTCCCCCTCTTGGATACTCTCATGTTGCCTTTAACAACAATTCCGACCAAAACCACCCTGTAATATAGTCCGATCCAGGAGCCAAACTATCCGGTTACTTTGAACGTGCATTATCGAGGACAGCCACGTCGTTAATGCACATATTTCTCTCATTATCATGCGATATTTAGTACCTTTGGTCAAAAAAATCCTTTCAATTTTTCACTTAAAAAAAAAATTGAAAATATTGTGTAAAATTCAATATCTTTAAATTTTGCACCAACGACTTGTCATGTTACAAATATCTAATCAAATCAATAATGCACTAGGAGTCCCTAAATATGTCAGAGAGGGAAACAACAGAAAAATATGAGAAAAAAATCAAATCGATCTTAACAAAAATGTGTTTGTGTGCGTGTGTAGAAACATACGTACATACACACATAATTTAACATGAAATTGGTGTGAGTTTGCTTATAACATTTATTTGACGTGCAACATGACGTAAGTGACATTCGGCAATGAATGTGATTTTTTTTGGCATTTTTTTGTAAACCATTAAGCGTTTATTCCTTTTTTCGCAGAAATATGTCGTAAGTTAAACAAACAGTTAAGGATACTCTGTATTACAAAATTTTCAAATTAATTTTAAGCGTATTTTTTTAAAGAATATTATGAATATTTAATAATAAAAAAAACAAACTATTTTTATAATTGACAAGTGTCTCCAAGGTACTTCCATACATTAAAACAACTCATCATCAACATGAACACTGTGAATTCATAATTAAATCCTTGCAACAAAACAGGTACAACACAATATTATTTTTTTCTTTTCTGTAAAACCGCAAAAAGCATGTAGTTTTATATTTTATGTTTTGTTGGCATGTAAAAAAAAAATGTGAACTCATGTGAAATTTTTAGTTTTGCCCCTTATTTGTTGGCAACCACAAAAACCAGTCGGGTTAACCAACAAAGGGCAGCTCTCACACACACTTTTCGAAATTCTTAGAATTTTATGCCAACTTTTTGAAATTTTATTTGAAATGAAAGGCAGGGCGGTATGGGAGTTTCATTAGGCCTTAGAATAATTTGTTTAAATTGCAATAGATTTTGAATAGCATAAAGAAGATTTAATTACAATAGTTTGTCATTGATCTTGTCCGAAAGGATATAGAAATGATATTTGAAGAAAGTGAAAATTATAAAGTGATGCAGTGGACTGTTCTGAATTCTATGTGTAATCAATCCGTTCAAAACTGTTAGAGGATTGTGCTTATAAATATTTATTTGCAGCAAAAGCTGTAGGCTGATTCTTTTTATTGTAATATTTCTGTTTTGCCGGCTTCTCGGCCGACGCTAAGAACATTCCAAACCGGCTTTGCTTTCGAAAGCATTTCAAAATTTTGGAGTTTTTTTAAAATATTTTTGGGGTTTTATTTCATTGGTACTTGCTCTTTTTTAGTTGGTAGTTATTTCATTATAAAAAGCCAACAAAATTTGCGGATTAAAAAGTAATTCCATTTTCTTTAGGATCTATTTCATTAAATTGTATTTGGACTCTTTTCAAATGTTCAGGTCCCATTTCATTAGAACATATTTCATTGGGACTAATTTCCTTCCATTTAGCTGATGCATATATTAATTTTTGACATAAATATATTTATTTATTCGTTATGTTTTGTTGCTTTAATTCTGAGATTTTGTTGGTGCCAGCTCAAGAATAGACCTGGAACATTCCTAATAAATAATTGATAATGAGGGCCAAGAATAATTGTTGTTTTTATAAGTTTTTTTTTTGCTAAACTTTTTTCTCATAAAATTTTCTATTTTAATTTATGGTTTAAAGTAGTTAAAGGTTTTTGAGTGGCTCTACCATCAGCACCAGTGAAATGTCACACATGTTGACGATCTGAAGGTACCAACAAATAATGAAAATAAATATTATTTTGAAAAATTTCAAGATTCCGTAATAAAAATTCCTTGAACACAACTACATAGTTTAAAAAATTGGTCTAATGATGGGAAAAAGTTTGCATTTGCAATTTGAATTAATTACAAAAAATTAATCAAAAAAATATACTCTTCTGAAAATTTAATTAATCTGTCTCAAGCTCGAATACTGAATTTGTTAATTCAGATTAACAATATTTTTCAAATATTTCCTATGGAAAGAGAAGTATGGAGAAACCATTCATTACACCAGCAGAACGGAACAGTATTGTTTCCGGTAGTTGCCACACCATCGTCATTAGCGTTCATGTGTACTTTTACCACTTTTTAGGTGGCTGCTAGTATTTGGGAATATCATTTGTTTATTTAACTAGTAAAAGTTCAAAAGGATAACAAACAAAAAATATATGTATATATTTCTACTTTTGTGGACTTAAGACCCTGAAAAAGTTTTACAATCCATAAATGCTGTTTGTCATCTGACCAACTTTTAGAACGTTTTATTAGTTTTATTACTACCTTTAAAATTTTATAAAATTATTTACTTCCTCTTCTAAGAAGTTGAGTTAATTCTCAAATCCTTTTCTGTAGTGTATTCCACAACTTACCTCAGTCCTGGCACTTGTGTTGCCATTGTGCCATCACTGAGCACCCATGAAACAATCGGTGGTGGATTACCATGTGCCGTACAACTAACTTGTGTTCCAGTGTCATTGCTAAATAGTAGACGTGATGATGGCTCCTGCAAAAATGTGGGTACACGTAAGCCGCTTGTGGCTTTGACCACAGACGCTGGCAGTAATAATATTGTGGTTATTAAAGTAATTTCCAGCAACGATAATGAGGTGATACAGACAAAAGCTGAAAGGGAAAGAGAATTTCATGAAATCATAAACATGTACAAAATTATATATAAAATTAATTAAGCAAAAATATTTTTGGTAATTTTATACTAAATGTTAGTTAAAATTTAACTTTTTATCTTAATGAGTTTCATTATTTCAGTATTACGGCAACTTTCACTTTTATGGGAAGAATGCAACCAACTGAAATAGTTTTTATCTAAAATCTAGAGAGAAGAGTTTTTTAATCCTTTTTATATCCAAAATGTTATCACACAATTAAGAAATATTAATAGTTCCTTTTTCTTTCTAGAATTTCTTTTATATAAAATATATAAAAGCCAGAAAAAATGTTGTTTATTTGTTTGAGTTGTATCCTTTTTATTTAAGCTCCATGTCCTTAAATTTTTTTCTTGACTTTTGGACTGACTCATAGTGAAAAAGTTAGGAATTAATTATATATTTGAAAATTAGTTCGTTAATAGGATGTCAGCACGACTAAGATTAAGATAAAAATTTGGTTTTCGCCACTTCTATTGCAGTAGACGTAAAGCTTTGCCTTTTATTTAAGTAGGACAACGATAAAAATTTCTGTCAAACACTTGCTTATACATTTGCAAAATTTACTTTAAAATCAATTTCACTTTACACGATCATTTTAAACGGTTTTTTTCTGTGGTCCTTTTTCCTGTGATTTTTAAATCACACACTTCGCCAATATATTTTCTTTTTTGCGTAAATTTTATACTTTAGCAGGAATCTGAACAAAAAAATGAGATTTTAATATCAAATAATTTTAGATTTTGTCAATTCTGGTTGACATTTTTTTCCAAATTATTATTATGTCAAGAAGAGAGAAGGGGAAGCCAATTATTACACTATTAGAGTGGGATAGTACTGCTTTCAATGGCCGACACACGATTATAAAAAGCGTTTTTCAACAAAAAAAAAAAAAAAAAAAAAAAAAAAAAAAAAACAAAAAAAAATTGATTAAAATTAAAAAAAAATTTTTTTTTAAATTTTTACAATTTAAAAAATCTTTAAAAAATTAATTTTTTTTTTTAATTTTCTTTCCATTTCTCAAAAAAGTAAAAAAATTAAATGAACGCTTTACTAGGTTAGGTTAGGTTGATTGGAGGGGTGTGATAGCCCATGTCATGTCATACGACATACACTTAAGCCAGTGAAGGCTTGTTGTGCGCTCCCTTTAATTATCAGACACAAACTGTCAGAGTTCTGCGGCACGATTCGAACCTGGGACCTTCGCACTACGAGTCTAGTACACTACTTCCTAGTCTACGAAGGTCAGTAACGCTTTACTACGCATTGAAAAAACTAAATTTTATATTCATTAACAAAATTATTTGAATCGGTAATATTTTATATGAATGTAGGCGTACAGAGTTTTGTAAATTCTAACAAAAATTTTTTTCTTTTATTAAAGGAATAATTAACAAGGGGGATAAAAACGGTTTGACTGAATATAGAAAAAAATTTTATATAGTAACAATTTATAACAAATTATTGCTTGATCCAACTGTTTCAAACATCATTTTTATGTGTGTTAAGAAACATATATATTTTTCCATCGTAAATAGTCCTTTGGTTTTTAAAAATTCGCCAAAAATTATATACCACATGATCTACAATCCTAATGTCCTCAAGCTTAAATATTCTGCATGGCTTAATTCGTATAGATTGTCATAAACACATGCCTATCACTAGGAAAATTTAATTGCGCAAGTTGATTATGATTAAGCATATTTTATTTTCTCTTAAAGTGTTTTTAAATATATTCAAGTTCTTACATTTTCTTCAAAATAATGATTTTTTCAAAATTTTTATTTCATGAAAATAAATTAGCCGTTTAAATAATTCTTACAAATAAAAAATTCTGCTGGATGGTTCAGTAGGATAGTTCGGTGGTGTACTACCTTATCACAGCGGAGGTTGTGGGTTCGATTCCCACTTAAGACATATGGAGGTCTTTGTTGTAATTTTGTAATTGTAATGTAATGGGGGTTTGGCCCAGGATGGCCCTTTGCACCGCGAACATTGTTGATCTATTGTGCTTCCCCTATCTCTAGCAGTTTCTACGTTCGCAAATAGGATCAGCTCCTTCAGTGGGAGCATTAGCAGATCCTCTTCACTCAGCGTATATGCATGTAGATTCCTGTGTCTTCTGTGGCACAATGCCCCACAATTTGCTACCAAGTTTTCCATCGACTCCTCATCTTCACCGCAAAATCTGCAGATGTCCGTGTCAGATAAACCCATTCTGTATAGGTGGGCTTTGAAGGTGTAATGGCCTGTGAGCGCCCCTACCAGCGTCCGTAGGCTTTTCCTGTCTAGTCTTAGAGCCAGATCCGCCCTACCAGCGTCAAAGCGTAGGAATTTCTTGGAGTGACATAATGGTCTTTTACTACGTTTATACGCACGTCTTATTTGCAAATAAAAAAGAAGAATGTTGCCGAATAACTTTTTTATTGTAACTTATTAACTCACTTAACAAGTCGTGAATAACGACACTATTTGCAAATAAAAAGTAAGACGTTGCCACTTCATGAACGTTTTTTGTGTTTTACTTACCAAACAATCATATTTTCGTCACATGGCATCACTAATAATAACACAAGTCCTGTATGCAATTTCCCGTATAAACAGTGAATTAGTTATTTGCAAATAGAACTATTTGCAAATAAGACGTGCGTATAAACGTGGTATTTGTTAACTCAAATCATAATCTTATTTTTAAATGCATTCATAACATGCAAATAAATAAATAAATAATAAAAATTTGTTAGACCTTTTTATCTCTCAATTTCTTAAAACTTAAGTAAACTTTTTCAACTACATGAACACTCCCCAGTAACATCTGGTGAGAATTAGTAAAAACTTTTAGATAGACCTAATATCAAATTATTTATGTTTGTTCACACAAATTATTTTTGCCACAAAACACAGCTGGAATTGTGGTAGTTTAAATTTGAATTTTATAATGCAAAAATGGTATTTGAGTAATATGAAAAAAGCAAACAAAATATAAAATTAAGTACTTTGGCAATAACGTAATTTGACAACACAAAAAGAAGAACGTAATAAGACGTAAGTCAGAAAAGTACACATACATACATCAGAAAAACTCATTTGCTTACGTACTTTTCTGCATTCCGCTTCTCTGTATGAGACTATATTTGTTGTTTAGAAACAGGATATAGTTTTTTTTTTTTAATATTACAGAACTTGGAACGGTTTCAAAAAGCTTTTATTTCTACGTTTCAAAATATATGTACATATATAGAGTTTTTATTAAAATATCTTTTATAAATGGGACAAATTTTATAAATGGACAAAATTGGCCTCAATATTTACACCTGGTACCTAAAAAAATTTCTTACAATATGAGAAATTTGAAGAGTTTTGAAAATTGTGTATACAACATTTTCCGAATATTAGAATTTTTTTGATTTTTTTTTTTAACAATTTTGTCCCTCCCTTACTGCAGACGTAACACAAATTTCAATATTAATTTTTTGCGGTATTGTCTGAGAAAATAATTTCATCTCACCATTTTTTAAAATAGTAAATTATTTTCCCAAAAATACCAGGTATTTGCGAATTGACTTTTTGTACCCGATTTTCTAAGAAACCTATCTATCGAGTAAAAAATGGAGCTGAATGTAGACATCTGTATTTTCAGACTAATACCGATGTCGTTGGCTTACTTCCCCCAATGCTGGTCCTAACTTTTCATAGTGGCTCTGCTACTAATTCTATTCATAAATTAATTTTATCATTTTCATCATCACATGCAACTGCAAAGTGCATATGTATTATTTAACGAGCATTACACACATTTGCAGGCATATGCAATAAAATAATACGGGTGCCATGTCATAAATAGTACAATAGAGAAGCGCTTAACTTTTTCCTTTCTATTTTGTTCCCAAAAACAATGCTCTTAATTCTTTAGTTTTAACCTTAAACAAAGATTGTGTGCACAAAAAGCATATGTGCCACATAATTGTTTCAACATCTCTAAACGCTTTGTGTCATGGTGAATACAAATTCGTACTAAAATTTTACATTCACTTGTGTCAGGATACATACGAGTATGTATGTATGCGTAAAGCTCTTTCATTTGAAATGCCATGAGCACTTTGCAGCAGCAGCAGCAAAAAAAATTAGTTCAAGTTGTTACTTAACAACAATTAGATACTTATTTTTCAGGTTACCTCGCACAAGTTCTAATTGTTAAACCGTGGAGGAGGATGCGAACACATGTGTGAATATTTTGAAACTCAAACTTAAACGTGGATGCACTTAGATTTAGTGTTAAGAATGTTTTAAACTAATTTATATATAGTTTCAAGTGTGTATTTGTATATTTGTATATATTTTTTTATTAGGAACTTACCTTTTGCCTTGGCAACAGTTACTAAAGCACTCATTTCTGTGCATGTGTTTTGTTTTGTGGATCCTGTGGCTTTTAGATGGTTTGTGGAATTTATATTGCTAATTTTTAAGTAATTGAATTAGTCGTAGGATGATAGTTGTAAATATTCTTGAATTCCCTGATATCAACTGCAATTAGAAGAAAAAATATTCAAAATAATTAGTGGTTTTTGAAAAGATATATAAACTTAAATTTTAAATATAAACGTTTACATGCAAGCATATCCAAGGACCATGTAGTTATATTATCTAATATGCAATTCTTATATACTTATTTATGCAATTGAGTTCGATTATAACGAACTAAATGACAGCGGACAATTTAGCTCGTCAGATTTATCAGAACACATGATTTCTTTTTCCTTAAGTTAAAGAAATTTTACCACTTATTGCTTGAAGAAAATTTAAAATCGTTGATACATTTCAGTTACCTTCGACCTTTTTATCTCCGAAAATATATTTATTCTAGCAGCAAGTGTTTTTAATTAAAAAAATATTTTTAACATTATTTTTTTTTAATATTTCGCCAGAACTTGGACTTGCATCGTCAGAAAAAATTTGACATAATATATAAAAAAATAGAATGTTCTCTGTTATACATATGAAAAATTATAATCTTTTTTTAATTTGAAAACAAAAGCGTGGTCAAAATTGCTCCTATCAAGAGTCATCTGTCAGGTGACTCCTGTCAAACTTTGAACAAGCTGCGTCATATAGTTTGTCAGTCAGCCATTGATTTGAGAAAATGGAAAAAAGTGAATTTCATGTGCTGATTAAATTTTTTTTTTTGAGAAAAACCATCACTCAAAGCAAGGCTAAACCTGATAAATAGTATGGGAATCCTTCATTCATCATAAATGTCAATAGTAAAGAAGTCGTTCGCTGAATTTCATCATCACGGAAGATGCTGAATGTCCTGGACATCCAGTTGAGGTCTCTACACCCAAAAACAATTGAAAATATTCAAGAGATATGGTATTGGACGATCGGAGATTGGAAAGTCATAGAAAGTCACAAGGCTCAGTGCTCTCAAGAGAAACATTTCCGCAAGGTGGGAGAAGCGAACAAACGACCACAAATGAAATTGTGCGACAACTTCCCAGTAGTGTTTGGCGCTGTTCAACCGCAATATGTACAAGTTTTTGTACCGTTTCGTAGTCATGGATGAAACGTGTACCCACCACAAGACCACAGAGACCAAACATCACTAAAAAAAGTAGGTTTTTCGGGGCTAATCGTCGCCAAGGAAGGCAGAGGTGGTTTTGTCAGTCAATAAAGTTATGGCGACTGTTTTTCGGGATGCACGCGGTGTAATCTACATTGACTACAAAAACGACCCACTTTATTGGGTCGATTTAACGAGGTTTTGAAAAAAAAAGAACGACCGCATTTTCCCAAGTTATTTTCCACCAGGAAAATGCGGTTTATATGGCAAAATTTCATGAATCGCTCCCTCATTCGCATTTTTGGGAATTTGTCACAAATGGCTATTTCTTATTTCCAATTCTGAAGAGATGGCTAGGCGGAAACGGATTTAACTCCAACCATGAAATCATCTCAGAAACAAATGCCTGTTCTGATGACCTCTTCAAATCTTATTTTTTTAAGGAATAAAAAAATTGGTATAAAGTTAGACAGTGTATTACGACTCAGAGGAGACTATGTTTGAAAATATGTTTTTTTGCCCTGCCCTCGTAACATTTCCTATCTAAAGTTAATGTATCACCAAATTTAGGATGGTGAGTATATCTTGCATATGCGAATATAATACTCTCCTCTATGTGTATATGTATGTTACTATATCTTTGATCACACCTATGTCCTGCTGGCCAAGTTTTAAAAGTTTATTCTTCGTAGTCCCTACATGTGTCTTTTGTGTCATTTCCACCAGAAGGTTCTTATACACCACATTCTTCAGTATTTCTATTCTATTTTTCATTTTGCTACATAAAATGCCTATAGATTTATGAGCAAACATTTTCAAATTTACCAACGTCCGTGTATATTTTTCCTTCTGTTTCACTTTTATTATCATATTCCTTAATTAATTAGTAAATCAATATTTTTAGATAATTATGTTCAATTAAAATAATTTTTTAAAACTATTTATGCTTGAATTCATTATTACTTGTTCTCCATCATATTTTTTAGTTGCAATTATAATTGGTAATTCTTTCGGTGAAGATGTCGGTTTTTGATGCCAGACGAAAAATTTTTATTTAAATTAAAAATACTGCTGGAATAAAAATATTTTCATGTAAATTTATAAAGAAATTAATATTTCTATATTCGTTGACCTTTTTATAACAATTTGGTTAAAATATTATTCAAGCTTGAGGTCTTATTTTGTGGTTAAAAATTTTTTTCAGGACAATTGTGAAGATGATGCTTAATGAGTATCGAAATATCGATAATTTTAAATAAAATTGTTTAATCACAAATAAGACCTTAAGCTTGAATAATATTTTAACCAAATTTATAAAGAAATTAATATTTGATTTAATACAAAAAGTATTTTCACATCAAACACTCAATAGATTTGTTGTAAAAAATTCATATTCTCATAAAAAATTTTTTTTCATCTTGACTTCATAGGAAATTGAAAATATACACTATTGTCTTTTTAGAAGCAATTAAACTGTTGCTTCTTAAAAACGACTTCCAAGATCTTCTTACGCTTTGCAGACTTTATTGATGCTTACCAGCTGCCATTCAAATACAATTTATCTATTAAGATTTTGCTGTGTACTTACATCATATAAATAAAAATTTTTCTTAAAATTTATAGATATTTCTTAAAGACTGCCAAATAATTCTAATGTACCAGCCATTTGTAAAAAAAAAGTTCATAATAACAATAAAAACGTTCCTCAATATATATCCTATACATAATTAATAACATTATCATTACGAAGCAAATAAAAAGTCAAATTCATAAAGCTAATATGTACATATCTTAATAATAAAACTTTTCCGACAACAAAATAAAAGCAACTGAAAGAAATAAAATGACAATAATAATAAACGTTGCAAAAAAAATGGTAACAACATCAACATTGGCACAATAATCACCACCCAAGTGGAAAATAATAAGAGTAATAAATGAAAACAATGAAATATTTAAAAACAACATTCAGCAACCCAGACTGTGTGGATGGAAACCAAACACACACTCACACAAACATCTCCACAAATGTCAAACTGTTTTCAAACATACACAAACATATTCTCACATGCCAACAAATTTTTGTTTTTTAAAGACTCCATCAAATAATAAGCAGCAAGACAATAGACGGGTAGAAAACTGACTGACTACTGCTTTCATAGACAGACATTAGGACAGACGAAAAAAATACAGCAGACAATAGTCCTAATGACAATCTAAAAGTGCAAAAACACATACAACAGCAAGAACACCCAACTATAAATATATTGATGTAAAGTGAGAAGTTAGACAAACAACAACAAATCAGGAAACAATAAAACAAATGAAGCCATCAACATAAAGTACCCGTACATCGAAATAATATAAACAGCAAAATATTTTAAGAAGGGTAAAATAAATTTCTGCAACCTGTGAATTTTTAATGTGTGTAGCAACAAATGAAGGGGAATAATATTGTGCATACGTGCATATACATCATATATAACTAGAGATGTGCATATGTCTGTATATGGAAGCATGTGCGTTTAGTAAAATCATACTTAACAAAGCCACCTCACCTTCACACAAATGCGTTTAGTGTACACATTCACGTATGAATGAATAATCGTACATGTTGCTCATACGTAGAGGTGGCAAAGCATTAGACAAGTTCAGAATTAATTTTTTTTTATTCTTGACGTACTCGTGTTTGTTTCATGATGACTTGCAAAACCTCCAGCCCCAAACTGATATAGTTTCCTTAGAAAAAATTACACACAAAATTTTTTTAAAGTTCTTGGAAACCAGTAACATTATCATCTTTGGAGAGTGTTATTTTTTATCGCAGAAATAAAATTCGTATTTTTATACTTGTATGGAAAAAATATAGAAATCAAAGATTAGCAAAATTAGCGAGGTTTCTTGCCACTACATCAAATACACAGGGGGCGTTATTTCTAGCCAACGACAGATGTCAGGCCCATTATACTAAATCTGCTACAGCAGACCAATCATCTACTTAGATGGAACAAGAACCGATTAACCAAACTGATACAAAGCAAAAATAACAATGCGAAAACAACTACAAGAAATCGTGTAAGATGGTGATCTCTGTAGTAACCAAATGCTCCCACAAGGGACGAAAAAAATATGACCTTTAGTGTTTAACAGAGTGTTATCAACAATCTCAAAAAGATGAAATGAAAATAGCCAATGGGTGCTCTATAGGTAACCTGCTAGAACTCCTGTCAGAGAAGTAATATGGTGGCTCCAGATATTTCTAGTGTGTCATGATGTATTTCTAACAAAACTTATTGCTTCTGGTGTCGGTGATGATTTCTCCTATTTATATCTAGCTTTGGCGAGTAATTATAGATGGGGTTTCATGAGACGAGTTCAAGAGTTTGTTCTACACTATTTATTATTTTCTTAATGAGCATCTGTGCCAAAATTCCGATCCTTTCTGCACTTTTACGGATGACAGCAGTATTTGCCATTCGTATTCATTTGCAGTAGGACAAGCATGTGGAAAAATTGAGCCTCCATCCAAAATGTGAATGATACAAACATTCACAAAAAAAAATACTGTCGATATGCCATTTAATCGCACTTTTCATTACAAAGAAAATTCGGTTTTTAGTCGAATAACTCCGTATTTGGAACAAACTGCCACCAAAGGTCTTGCCTGTCACCTGCATTGTGCAATGGTTGAGGTGGGATATCCAAAAGCAATACTCCTTTTGTTGTTACTCGCACAATCATTTTTCCTGGTTCCAGCACAATGCATTTCATGAGTAGAGGACATCCATTGAGCATTGGTCCTATTACAAAACACAAATTATTTATCAACAAGCCATGGAGCGCTGCACACTTTAAGAACGTGGAGTTGTTGTTACTGCTGTTTCAACGCAGTGTGAATTTTGTCGTGATACATGTGCTTGAAAAATTAGGCGTTTCGCTGAACGCTTCGTGTAAACTGGGTCCACTACAGATGTCGCAAGAAGTGGCCGCCAAAAAATCGCTGCTGTAACCGACGATGTAGAGAAGATCCACAAGCATTAACGAGACGGCGATGCACACAATTAGGTATCAGCAGACATTCGTTGCAACGAATTTTGGTGAAAGACCTCAAAGTGTTCCTTAGCAAAGTGTAAACTGTTCTCGCATTCTTGCTTGTTGGCCGCCCGAAGAGGTTAACTTACTGCCATACACTGTTAAATTTGGTGTTAGAAAAGGATGATTTCATATGAAAAATCGTTATGAGCGAAAAAGCCCATTTCCACTGTTATTAGCGCAATTATATATCAAATCGGGAGATGGTCATATGAGCGATATAAGAAGGGCTCTACTTTTTTGTGAAGTAGAGCCCTTCCCTTAATTTTTTAACAAAAATGAAAATCCAGATCAAATTATGACATTGCCTTGCGCCACTTTGTACAAATAAACCACCTCGTGCATCCATCTAATTGTCACCTCCCTAATATATTTTTCTTATGAGAGTAGTGTTCCTGGTGAAGTTGGCACACTTGTTCGTTTAAAAATCTATTTAATAATGACTTTTAAATGTTTGTTATGACTTCGCACACCCGCAAAAACATGCTTTGACTTATAAATATATAAATATATGATCCAACTGGTAATGAAAAGGATACATATAGAAAATTTTTTACATACGAAAATGTGTACAAGTATATAAGTAAATATATTTATAATAAAACATTTGTTTGCATTTGAGAAATGCATAAGATGTGTGGGTCACACACACACACACACACACACACACACACACACACACAACACAGCCACTTTCTATTTGCCATTTACGGTGGGTTCATGTAAATCGTAAACACTACATAATTCTAAACATATGTATTTATATGGAATATGTACTATAGATATATATTTAACCTCATATATACTTTAAATAAATATATTTTCGTTAATTTTAATTCAGTCACATAACTTTTTTATATCGATGATAACGTACTTTAAATATTAGATCAATTGAATTTCCATTGATATTTGCTTCACTGTGAACACTTTTAAATCTACATACGAGTATGAGAGTTTACATTTAAAATAATGACATGTCGCTCTTACATTCCTTTTCATCTGATGTTTTATAAGCGTTTCATAACTGTGTGAAAAATAGCTAAAGGCGAAAATTTCAACAAAAGACACAAAGTCAACAAAACATTTGAAATTCTCAATTAGGAGTATCCTTTCTATAGCACTTATACATTCGCATATAGAAATCGGATATAAATATAAATACAGTTTCTACATGAGCAAGAATACTGCAACTGTTTCTTATGAGCACTTGTGTTGAACAACTTATAAAAGTCGAATAAGCAAACATTTTTTAATGAAATGGGTGTCAAATTGAAAACAGCATTCCAAGATATACATATAGTATGTCCAAGTTAAAAGTGTTCGCTTTATGTCCATACTTACGTTATGACTACACTAAAAAAAATCATATGATTCGTACTTAAATCAAGCCAAAGCTAAGTGCGTATTTTCTTAAACTACGTATGGAATGTTTAGTTCAAGAACGGCCTCGAGATTAATTTTATTTAAAAAAAAGAAAATTAAGTGAAGAAAAAAGTGTCTTGGTTTAAAACAGTCTTTGACTGTATTTTTGGGTTATAATCCAAGCGTCACCATGCGGTATGATTTCTTTAATTGACATTATGGAACAAATTTGTCATATTAACATTTTGTATATCATTTCTCATCGCGTGTTCACTACCTCAGCCTAAACAACATCGACCAAAAAAAGTCCATCTATCCAGAAAATGACTGAGAGTAGTCGTACTATATTTTCGTATTCCAGGATGATTTAGTTCATTTGTACTTAACCCTGATTTTTACTGCAACCATGAAAGAAAATTGTAAATATACAACTAATGCGAAGGTCCCAGGTTCGAATCCTGCCGCAGAACTCTGGCAGTTTGTGTCTGATAATTAAAGGGAGCGCACAACAAGCCTTCACTGGCTTAAGTGTATGTCGTATGACATGGGCTTATCACACCCCTCCAATCAACCTATCCTAACCTAACCCTAAATATACAACTAGTTTTTCTTTCTGTGTATATTTCGCCGAATGCACCAATTACTGAGTTTTAATCCAAACCAATACAAACAAATGTATTAAATTTTTCCTTGTTACTTTGGCGAATGCATATTTTTATTGGAATAATAAAAACTAATGAAACTATCGCCCCTTTAGATTAAAATAATTTTTCAAAAAAAAATGGAACTTGACACAAATGTTAGTAAAGCTTTTAAAATATAAGTTTTCATATCGTCACATTTTGGTATAATTTCGCTTTTTACTATTTCGTAAAACAATACAATCACATAGAATGTGTGCGGTTGTTTCCTCGTTCTCAAGGCGTACAGTCTTTGCCTTGAGGACGAAGGCGAAGGGACCTGGTTACGTCTCTACAAAGAATAATGAAGACTAAAGTGTCTCGACAGAAAACCAGTAATCAGTCAAACAATTCCTCTAAGGTTCTCTTGTAAGATAATGTTACCATAAGCGGAAGCCTCCTGCCACATCGCTTTGGTGATCGGCAGTTGATCATCTTAAACCAATCATTTAAACGAGCACCAAATGACATCACATGAGGGTTCTGGAAGCATAAAAAGAGGCGCACAGGCCCTGTTGCCTAATATATCCGTCATTTCTTTGGTTTGGTGACTACTGTGTCTGTATACTTTATAGAGACTAGCATTTGAAGACGATCATAAGACTAAAAAATCGTGGATCTGAATCCCCAAGAACACAATGTGTTGTCTGGTATATATTATTCAGTTAGAACAGACCAGGAAGTGCTATTCCAAAGAGGAACTTCTAGCGATGATTTGGCTGGTATAACAATTGAAAAAGTTAGTTGCGAATATAACATTTAGGAGTATAGGATCAAAATATTAAAAAAAATCAAAAAAGGACATTTTTTACTCATTTTGCAGTTTGATCTGATGTCGAAATAGAAAATATATAGAGAAAAAACAGAAAAGTGCAACAGTTACCGGACTATTTGGAAACTTGAAAATCCTACCTTAACTTAGGCCTTTAATTTACCTCTTCATAAGATTATTTTAAAGCTTCTCACTGCACCCTCGTACATTAAGAAAGATTGAAATGGAAGGCACTTTGAAATGTTTGCAAACAAAAAATATAATACTCTATGGTGTGCCTGCCTTCTTTTATTTCAATCTGTTTGGATTTTCTATGTCTCTAAGGGCAATATGATTTTTATTACATGTTTGTTTTTTAATCTCATATGCATACATTACATATGTATACTTCTTTGGATGTTGGTATCGTGGCTCAAATAGAAAATATAATATTGTTTGTGGATGATGGCCTCATTTGTATAAGTTGATGAGTGTCATGATTATATTTGTTTTGTCGCTGTTTAAAAATAAAACAAATGAACTTTTTTTCTATTTAAACGTTAAACGTCTATAGCAATAATGAAACATTGCTGTTTATTATAAATTATAAATATGAAAAAAAATAACAAGAAAGACAAGAAACCAGCTTTAGTAAATCTAATCTCCCTTCATTTAACTTTTTCTATTTATTTAAAACATGTCTAACATTGTATTTTGCCTTTGAGCAACATTTTATATGTGGCTCCTAAACTTCCGGTGTATAAACAGAAGGAAACGAAAATGCTCTCATCACAATAACTTTCACAAATGCAAACGCACTCTTGAAATGCAAACGAGCCCAATCTGTTGAACAACTTTCAGTATCGTCATCATGAACTGTTTGTTTATTTCATGGGTTTATATTTTAATGAAATTTATCTTGCAGCTTAACTTTCAAAGTTTTTTGCTGTTTTAGTTTTCATTATAATGTAAAAATAATATATAAAGTTAAATGGATTTGAAGCGATTTGAATTTATAGGTTTCTGTTTCTGAAAAAATATTAAGGACCTTGAAAGTTTTACTTTATTTTTATTAGCTTTTAATTGCCCATTGAAATAATAACTGAAACTGAGTTAAATTCATTTTTTTACATTATTTTAGCATCGTCATGTTCTATTAAAAAATAATTTCATAATATGGAGTGATCTACTGCCACAAAAACTATTTAATATTATTTGTTATACGATGTTGTGTCAATAACTCCGTGACTCTTTGACAAAAAATAACATATTATTTTTTTTAACACAGTCTCCTTTGAGCCTTTTACATGTTTTCTCTTTCCGCAAATCTATTTCTTCAGGCTTGGAAAAAAGAAACGGTCACTCGGGGCTAAATTGGGGGAAGCAATTCTTAGCCTTATTTATGCAGTTTTGCAATGTAAACTGCACATGTGTGCTCCCTTGCATTATCCTGGTGAAAGAACTTATTTTAAGCCAAATTCGGTGATTTTTTCAAATCCTCAATAAATCCACACAATACTTCGGCATAATATTCCCTATTGCTTGATTTACCCATGACTTTATAGCTTGGCAAAATCACCTTTGTCTTCTTTGGTGCCAATTCACCACGTGAAACCCACTGTTTTGACAACCGTTTGGTCTCTGGTTTGTTGTGGAGGATGCGTGTTTTTGTCCACTATTACGAAACGGCGCAAAAACTCATCCATATTGTGATTGAACAAAGTTTTCTCATACCCAAGTGATCATTCAAAATTGAAACCACTCAGCCATGTGATATGTCTATGGCTTCCGCAATCTCTTGCGGAATTCCCATAGTATTTATGAAGCTTATTCTTTATTTGAATGATGCACCGAGAAATTTTGTCAATATCCGACTGCAGTAAAAATTGATCATTAGATTCTATGGCATGATTGAGTATGAAAAAGTTGTCCGCTTGGTAAATGAAATATGTATTAATGAAAATATCTTCATGGTTGTACAACCAGAAGTTTAGACAAGCAAAACTTGATTTTGATTTTTTAAAAAGGCTTGAAGATTTTTTAAATTTCCGGTGACAAATTTATATTAGTACTTTATTACAGAAAGGCCGGACGTTCACCTGTTGCAATACTTTTGTCTGGGGTTACAAGGGTGGCACATATTTTTTATTGTTGGTTTTAAATTCATTATTTCATGATGTATGCGGGGTATTGAAATGATGAAGAATTTCTTACTTTGTCACATCATATGCAGATCTCATCCTTTTGTTTAAAACCAATACCTTTCGCATCAATAGCAAAAAGTCTTATCATGACTGATTTCTTAACACCTACGAAAAATCGGATACAAGTATTGATGAATTTATTTCAATATTCTTATTGAAAGTGCAACGTGTTTAGTACCATTAATTGGCACAGTCTGCTTGATTACTTCAAATCAAACCTTCATTGATTTTGAAATACTATGGATCAATAAAAACGTTTTATCCTCTCACTAAGTGCCTCATTTTACTAACACCAAAGTTTAACCTTTCAGAGTGTGTTATCTGTGGGCAAACTTAAATCCTTAGTGAGTTTTTAAAAACGTAACTCAATTGTGTTGTTTAAATTGTTATCAATTTTGTAATACAAGATAAGAAAGAAAAGAGTTGATTATTTTAATAGAACCAAATAAGCCTCTACTTAATAACTTTTTAAGAAAACACACATACACATACATCAAGTGCACATCCAGCATAATCAGCTTGGAAATGAAAAATTATTAAAAATTTATTTTAGTGACACAAAAGCATCAATATAAGTTTTGATTACTTTTGCTACATTTATATAACAATGATTTTATAAGATGTTAAAACAAGTCTTAAGTACTTTTTGCTTTTTCCTATTACAAAATAAATTAAACCCTTAATGCTTTTTAGATTTGATTGGAATTGTACAAACAAACGCTGATAGCAATATTTAAATGTATACATACGTCATGAATATGTTTACGTATGTATACACTTATGTACGTTTCATTTTAATTTCCATTTGTATAAATATGTACGCGTATGTATGTGAATGCCAAATCATTTTGCAATGCATATCCTGTGTGTATTTCCTGTAGGGGCGTAACTCTTTAAGCGTGTTTGCAATATTAAAATTGATCTATCAATGGCGCGTAAGTAATTGAAAATCATAAAAAAATAAAAAATCCTTTGAATTTTTTTTTTATAAAGGGCAATGTTTTGAAGGACTAATCTGGTATGTTCCGCAAAACTAACCATTTCCGTTTTGAATTTATGAGATGAATCTAAATCGATTTTGAGTGATTTTTTCGTTTAAGCTTATAATAAAATTGTATCGTATTTTTTAAATATAATCTTGTGGTTGCTTTTTTTAATAAAAACAATTTGTAAAAGAATGTAAAATTATTCTACAAATAGATCAAAATTTATCACAGCACTTAACAACTTTTATTTTGATCGATTGATCGATCGATCACGCGATTGAATATTTTTTCTTTTTAAATTTTTTTATGACGAGAAAAAATAATTCAGTTCTTTTTTTCTTGCGATTTATTCATTTTGTACTGGTAGGAATTTAAAAACGATAAAAATCTTAAAGGATATTTTTAGTTACTTCTTTTGTAGAATAATGACCCATGTATACCATTCTGATTTAAGAATCAACTTTGTTACAGCTTTTTAGAAATTTTACTCCTATGATTGAGAGATCCTGTAGTGAGTAATTTTTGATTAAATCTTTATTCTATTTATTTTTAGCAATAACTTTAATTATAAAAAACTAAACTTCCACATACGAGTGTATGGCCAAGGGCGTGAAGAGGCTAAGACCAGCTGTCATTCCATAAGAACCCAGTAAATTTACTCGCTTTCACTTTAGACATCGATTGGGACTAGGTAAACAATTTTGTTCCACCCTAATGTTTGTGCATACGTTTTTATGCGAGAATATTTGCGCAAGTGATTGTATGCCATTAGAGACTTTAATACAAATGTTGTATGTGTGTGTTAATGTGTGTGAGAAAGTTGAGCCGAAAACAGGACAGTAATATTTGTGTACGGGAAGATCAAGAGTTTGAGAAACAACACAGTTGTACTATTATCGAAATACACACATACATTTGTAGATTTGCCTGAGTATGATTTGGTTTTTTTAATGTACTATAAAATGCTTTAAGCTCTTTTAGAACATCCTGTATCCGTTATGAGGTCTAAACTCGTAAACAACATATTCTATTCAGGTTGTTTAAAGAATTGTGTTGTTTCGTTTAGTAATTGCAGTTTTTTTGAAATAATTACAGATGTGCTAACTAATATACATAGATACCATCTATATAAGTACATGAGCGTTGCATGCTTAGAAAAAAATTGTTAAATATATTTTTCTAATTACAAATCTAGGACAGATTTGTTTAATTTATTTGAAGTAATTTTTTGTTGTTATTGAATGGACCCATTAAAGAACTTTGGAGTTAGTTCTTTCTTGTTTAATAAATAATGAATGTTGATATGTTAATTCTGGACGGTAAACTTTCTCTTTAACATGGAAAACAAACCAATACATCACTACTACTTGGTGTGGGTCCATCAGGAAAATATTAACTACTTTACAATTAATAAATAATGTAATAAAATGTGCCACCGAATTTAAAAATAAAAAGTTGTCGGAAGAATCAAGAAAAAAAATTAAACATTAGAAAAAAATTATTTTTTTCTTTATCTCTATCGTCTTGAAAATCCACGTTTTTTTTTCAATTAGATAATATTATCCGTATCTGCCAGAAAAAGAACATACTGTGTAACTTATATTAAATTATTATTAATATTATTATTGTTATTATTATTATTATTATTTTCGAAAAATTTTCACTTTTATAATAATGGAAAAATACAGTAATAATAATGTGACGGTATCGGTATCATTCTAGTCGAATTTTGAAACAGTGATCAAGCGAATTGTGAAACAGTGATCAAGCGAACGAAGGTATCACTTGCAATACTTAAGGTTAAGCTTGTTTCATATGGCCATAAGCAATGGAGCCATATTACTTTATTTCGCATTATGTTGAGAAATAAATCATACATCTGAGCGAAATCTAGAACTTAAAAGACTTTGAACAAAATTTAGTTGATTTTTAACAGATTTTTAATGCAAACTACATAAAATATAGTACTTAATGATGCAAATATATTTCTATATATTAAATATTTTGCATTTGAAGAATACAAATTATATACATTGTTTGATATTTTTTAAGTATAAATAATGTTATTAGGAATCTTGTTAATTGTCAAAAAAAAAACAATAGTCTATAGATTTTGATAAAGATTTCAAATCTATTGTTGTTTAATATCTCACTGCGAAAGTGAAATTAATCCATTTTTAGTATAATGTTTATAGGATGCTCAAGCATTTTCTTCTTTGTTGTATGACCGATCCCGGTTTCGTTTCCGAGATATCACCTCACGTACTTCTCTATAATATGTCCAAAACCGACTTCGCTTTACAAATCAAGGCAGAAATGCTTTAGAAAACATACCCGTTTTTCGTCATACTGCAGAGAAGAAAGTGCTTGTGCACTGCCGAAGAATCTAAATAATCTTTTTGGTAAAGGACGAAGATTTTTCAAAATTATTTTATTGGCAACCATGACAATCTTATGTCGGGAATTTCAATCAAAACTCCACTTTGTATATAATATTTAGTTCGGTAACTATTTTTTAGTAGAGCATCAGAACATGTTATAAGCATAAGTAGTCATTCATTCATAAAATCCTTTGAAGGCCAATTTCTGCTTAAGTTTGAGAAATTTTTATTCGATCTATTTTTGGATAACAATATTTTTCTTTTTGTTCGCTGAACTTTTGTATACGATGGAATTTTTTCTTATAATTTTATAACTATATCGGGATAATCTTAAATTTGACAAAACGCATAGGGCTTCTTATATACCTAATTATTATGATTATGAGCTTTTTTCTATATTTACTAACCCTTGTTATTTCTTAAATAATTTTGATAACCCAACCTTCCCAACATGTCTTAAGTTCATTAGATTGCGCCAATACAAGAAATGGAATGAGATAAAAGAATCTTATTTGACTAAAAAACGGTCTTTCCCTTTCCACTCTTACCATATCGAACTTTATAGTCGCAAATAAAACAATAAACTCTTTGGCCAAAATCCATGATATTGTAAGGATTAATACGCTTAATATTCATTTCAACAATTCTGATTTAATTGTTCCATTCATTAACGGCGATATTTCTCATGAAATTGTAAAGCTCAAGGTAGAAAATTTAAAAAAAATTTAGAGGTTTTTCCTAAAATAAATTAGTTCCAATTACTTTATTTGATGCAAAGATTTTAGAACTACAAAAGGAGTCACTAACACTATATGTGCACAAAATATTAAATACCTAAAAATTTTGCAACAAAAATTATAAATTTTTATTTTGTAATTTCTAGTAGAGATTCTATATTTTTAGAAAAATTTCAAGTTTACTTGAATAAGTGGTTCTGGTCCAACAAATGTTAAAAATGCTCTAATTTTGGAAATTTAAACAAATTTCCACACACATTTTTTTAAACACAACCTCATTTCCGTTCGATCTTTCAAACAAAAGTTTATTTTTAAAACTTAATTGAACTGTGATGACATGGTGATGAGCTGTGGGACAAACATTATCCAAGTTCATATCTTCCATAAAAAGTCCCCAATCCTGGCTACAAAACGCTCCCTTTAATTGATGTGGAGTTTCCAGTATTTTCAAAAAAAAAAAAAAAAGATTGGCCTACGATGTCACGAATCCAAAAATCCACAGCAAACTGTCACTCTCTGTTTTCGGATCCCCAGATGCGGAAATTTTGTTTGTTGACATAGTCGCCAAGATTAAAATACTCTACGTCAGAAAAGTTGATTTTTCGGCCAAATTCGATGTCCGATTGTTTTACAAAATTTTTTCAACTTATTGACTGATAGTCAATATTTCGGACAGAAAAAATCACATCAATCTCAAAATAAAAAATTAAAATTAAATTTTTCCACTTGTTATGAAAACAGAAAAGCAATTTCTAACTTTGACTGATAATTGCGCGGTGACTACAGAACATGGATGGTTGAAGATTCCTAAAGTGATATAGAATTATAAATGCTTTTATACGGTACGAGTTTTTATGACCAATACTTAATTTGTAAAATTAAAATTTTTATATCCATTTGAAACCTAAAACCTAAAACCTTATACAAGAACATGGACTGAATTATTAACGGTTTTGAACACATCAATGTTGACAGGTGTAAACAAGAACTATTTGATATCATAAATCACATTAGGTAGTATGTAACTCTCAGTCATGGTATGTGGAACCATATACATGTTCCTTATAACTTTATAATGATACGCTTCATTACCATCGAAAAAAAAATCTAGTTATCAAACGTCTAATATTGATATTTCAATCCAAAGTGAAACAAATTTTCTATTGTCAAAACTACAAGTTCATACAATACTTTTCACACAAGACCAATGAAACCTTATCAACTCAATTTCTACTAACGCCACTGTATTGCGCGTATGCAATATTTTTCCCCATTTCTATTCAAACTGCATTATAAGCAAAAGTAACAAATGATTTGAAAAAAAAAAAATAAAATGTCTATAAATTTTAGCTCGGTTACATTTTTATTGTAATATTTTATTCAACTGTGCAAGTGTGATATAAAGCATTTTTTTCTTTAAATATTTTTTGTTAACACTTTATTTTCATTCTCACTTAACTCTTACGCTTCTATGCTTGCTATTCATCCTTTACCGTCAGTCAGTCAACCAGCCATTCAACTGCACACAGAGTTGGTTCGCATACATTCATAAATGTTGAGAGTGTGTGTTGTTCTAATGCATTAGAATGGGTTAAATTTACCGCTATTGCAAATGCACATTCTAGGTGCATGCATTTATACGTACGTACATGGATGCAAGAGTGTTAATGTGCTTTGCCACAAAATAATAAAAGTTCACAATGCAACAATAATAATTTTTCTTTTGAGTTGTTGAATCGTTTTAATGGTCGTCACCTCTTTTTTTTCGTTAACACCGTTTCTTATACTCTATAACGAATGAGTTAAAAGGTTTGAACAACTACAAACAACTACAATTACATAAATATATTTGTGCACCTGGGAATAAGTAAACAAACGTATGTTTGTATGTATGACGTTTGTCTTTGAATGTGCGGTAAGTCTCTTGAAGAAAATTTCTTAAGTTTCTTAAAGAAATGACATTAAATTTTATTCTAAATTTGAAAACGTGTAAAAAAATTCTTATGAAAGAAAAACAATCCCTCTTATTATGATTGTCGCGTCGACAGTAAAAAAAACAGCAGTTCTGAACTCGTTGTAGGTAATAATTAACTAATATTGATGGCCAATTGTAATTTTATAAGCCACCAATAATATTTATCTAATAGTTCTCGATAACGATCCCACAATTGCCAATATATTGATGTCGACTCGATGTGACGTCGCCGTCGACAATCATAATAAGGGCTAATGTTTTTTTTTTTTTTTTTAATCAGAAATTACTACCAATTTTGGTAAATTTCTCAAAATTGTTGTAAAACTATTGACTTGTATTTGTAGAGACTACAAACATGTAACGTTCAATAGAATAAATACGTGTTAGCCAATTCACAATCTTGTGCATTTGCTGTTGCAAATTAGTCCAGTGGTAAATGTTTTTCATCAATTGTTATCGCACCTTTTTAGATTTGGTTTGTAATAATTAGTGCTATTTGTCAAAAATGTAGAATCATTGTAGTTGCATGTGTTAAGTTACAGAGCAGAGACCTGACGCATAGAACGCGAAAACTAGGTACACTCGCTACTTTTGTAAGCGTCATAAGCGGTGCAACTCGATTTAAACGATGACAGACTTGTAGGTGTAAACAAGTGCCCCCCACTAATGATAAACACTGTGTGTCACTGCAGCCGAAAAAAGCAATCAAAGGATTACATAAATATTTAATTTTGCATTTATTGAATTCATTATTCGAGTTATTATTAAGTTTATTTTATTGCGTATTGTTGGCTTAGGTTAGTTGCCTGCATTTTATCGGCGCAATACTAATCATAAGTACCTTTTAGCCGAATCATGTTAATTTTGTGTTAAAAATAGTTTCTTTGTTATTATTATTTAGATTATTTTTTCTTTGTGGATTGAATAATAGCAATTCGATGCCAGAAGTATCCAAAGTTCAAAACACATATACATTCTTATACGTACATATATTTTTGTTTTAAGAAACGTACCTTTTCCCATCCCTGAACATCACTCTTATGTGGTCCAGAATTTAGGCAACAGATCTATTGATTAATTTTTAGCGTCTGTGACATTAGGATAACCTTTTGTGAAGCCTGAATGCCTTGATATGAATTTATCCATTTCTCCATATGGTATTTTATTTGTATATGAACTTTCCTTTTAAAATATTTTCAATAACAACATTAATAAAATTTGTATTTTATCAAAACTAACGCTAAGTTTAGTTTATTCATTATACACATTATTTATCCTGAAATGTTTAAATACTTAAATATTTTATTTTCGTAATACAGAATAAGACTTTCGAATTCGGGATTTTTATTCTTTCGAAAGGGATCGTATTTTTCAATAGAGTATTAAAAATTTCAGCACTTTCGTAACAAACTGTGCGTATTGTTCGAATTCGTCAATTTTCCATTTTGAACCGAAATTAATATGCGGTAACACCCTGCTCTTAATAGTCAGGGATGGAAACATTCATATTTTATTTTCAATGCCGAAGAAAGCGTCGCATATAACTAGAAATGCAGAAAAGCGTAGAATGGGTACAATACGCTGATGCAAAAACGCATCGAGTGTATATTCCGTTTTATCATTTTTTAAGCTCTCAATGTTCGAAGCTTCTTGCAGGCAATCTAATATTTCATATATGTCCACCTTGGTCTATTTTTAAGCCGAATTTAAAAAGGGATGTCCCATAAATAAAAAAAATCAGCTGAATATTCTTTCCGCCCGAAGTATTGCTTATCGCATAACTCTTCCTTTTATAGGCCAATTTTAAAACAATTTTTTTTTTTTTTTGTTGAAAGTGTATGCTTGCAATTTGTTCCCATAGAAATATTGGCCGATTTATGGACCGTTTAACAAAAATTTAATTTATATTAATCTTTCTTGGAGTTAAATATAAACCATAAATAGGCAATATTGAAGATATAGAAATTTAAACACACCCATAATTGGATCCCTTTTGCAATCTGCTTGATTGGGTCTTTGTATTGAAGTCGGGGTTTTTCCCAGAAGTATTATTTAATACCCTTTCCTATTTCGTTATGCGTATATACAAAAGTACTCGTATGATATGTGCAACGTTTCCACAACTGCTATAATGCAAGACACCAGTTTATGAATTGTACTATTATTTTCTATTTAACCATTTATTTTTTAATTATTTATTTAACAATTATTCAAGCTGTTAGTTTTTACAATTATATTTCTTTTCAATACTTTATTTATTTGCAATATTTCGCCACTTTCTAAATGGTAACTTTACAGTGCTTCCCTTTCCGACAAAAATTTTAGACATATTTTGCCTCTCCTGCACTTTATTGGGAAGGTGTTCCAAGAATATAAAAAATAACATTTTGCACAGAAAACATACAAATGTGTATGTTGCATGTTTTGTACTCGAACTTTGTTTCAGGGTTAGACAGTATGCTGCTTTCAAGTGTATTAACTACTTCCTTAATAGAAATAAGGATTTTGTTTTTTCATGAACATATTTGTTTTTGGGTGAAAACTTTATAAAAAAAAGTTTATAAATTTAAAACGCCATTTTTCTTTAGATTTTTTTGTTCATTTAATTTTTAAGATTTAAAATTAGTTTTTAAATATAAAATTTTCTTATTTCCAAATATTTTGTTACACTTCGTGTTACTTCTTAAGGGAAAGAAATATTTCATATTTTAAAACTAATTTTTACGCTTAAAACTTAAATTAACATAATAAAATTTATAAATTTGATAATATGGACACCAAATACTTCAAGTAAGTATTTTTTTTTTTTTTTTTGTTCCATTGTGAGCTTAAAAAAGGTATGTAAAACGCTTTTGTCATTTTTTGGTGGTATGAAAGCGACATTACAAAATGGAATTTTGAATACGAAAATATGATAAATAAATTTAATTTATACATAAAAACTTTAACTTAAACATTTTAAGAACTCATACAATAAAAAATTCGTAGTAAGGACATTCAAATAAAATTTCACCCAAACAGATGAAAACAAAGAAACAATGAAAATGTCAATATTTGAATATTTAGACGCTTGCCCATAGAATCCTCCCTCACGTCATATAAATGTCATAGAATACTTTTAGTTATGAATAGGGAAAATCAAAATATGCAAACGCATATTTTTTCCTGTACCCGATTTAAAGGCAAAAATAAGATAATATATTTATATATAATATATTTGCATATTTTACCCTTTACGGCATATATATTCACATCCTAGCCCTAATAATGTATACATCTACAAACATATTAACAGAGAAACAAAATATTTCAAGACAATACGGGTATTGCAACTGTTGTAGATGTTGCCGTGAAATTATTTTCGGAGAAAGTTTTTCAATTTTTTTTATATATTTTGTTATGTGGTTTTCATCTGTTTCTTTTTTTTTCAAACAATCAAAACTCTTTTAATATTTCATTATATTTATGATATCGCTTTGAAAAAAATTTTCATATATTCGGACTTTTTCAAATTTAACAAGTTGTTCAAAAATATTCTTCATTCTTCGATTTGTTTTTTATTTTAATTTTCAATTTAAAAAGTTTACCATATTTCGCTTATTTTCGTTATACATATAAATGATTCTTTAAAAGTTTGAATTAATATATACAGTTTTAGTATTTTTTTTTTTTTGAGATTTCCAAATGTTTTCGATTCTTTGGAGAATTTTTTTGTGGGTATTAATCCTTTTCATAGATTAAAAGTGTCAGGCCTAAAAGTAAAAGTCTCCATTCTTTTCCTTTTTTACTGATTTTTTTATAATAGCACTCGCACATGTGTGTATATTATTAAAAGAACTAAAAATTAGCTTTTCCTCTTTTTATACGAAATGTTGTCCAAAAAGGTTCATCCTGTCATCGTTGAAATTCATTTTTATTTTAAATGTTTGTACACACAAAGCTTTTTCATTCGTCAACCAATTTTAAATTTTTTTGTTTGTTTGAAAGAGATTCGAAAATCGGAATTTTTTTCTCCAAAATCTGACGCGGCAATTTACCCGCCCAAAAAATTTATTATTGCACAAGTTCTCTATTATGGGCCGATTTTTCAAATTATCATTTTTGTTTGAAAGGGTTTGCTTGTATTTTAATCCCATAATATTTTTTCGAATAGCGGACCTGCTCGACATATTAATTATCGCATAACTCCGTCATTTATAGACCTACTTTGAAGAAAAAAATTTCATTTGAAAGCTTAGGTTGTAGTTTTTATGAAGGTGTTTCAATCTCTGCCGTGGAGTACAATATAAACTAGAAATGGATTATATATGGTTTTAAACTTAAACTGCTTCGATTTTGTAATCTGATCGGTTGGATCTTTGTATTGAAGTCGGTTTTATTTACCAGAATTATTTCCTTATTTTGCAATATATTATTGGTTTTTTGCACTATTTAATTTTGTTGAACTTGACCAAATAAACAATCAAAATATATATATAATCGGATGCAGTATATTTTCAAAGTTTTGCAGGCATATTTTGTAGTTGTTAGTGCACATAAATTGACTTTTAAAGCATATGTTTGCATATGGAACGTTTACGTTTAAAATTTTTTGTAAGTCAAATTTATGTCATAAAATAAGATGAATACCCAGCCAGTGCTTAATATGACCCTTATAAAACTGTTTTTGATAGGAAAAGGAATTATAAGGGGTTTGGGAACAAAGAAGTAAAAATCTTAAAAAACAAAATAATAATAATTTGTAATATTGAACAATTTCTGAATAGATTATCGAAAATTAATATATCCCGCTTTGAAATACTATATAAAGACTTTGTCACCATATTAAGAGGCTTAAAATTTTTCGTAATCGTAATTCATTAATTTATCTATAAATAACTTGTTATTTTCTATTTCAAATATCTAAAAACGTTTAAATATATTAAAAAAAGAAACTCGTTTCCCTTATTTTACAGGCAACTTTTATCGCTCGACAGCTTTAGTGCACGAAAAATTTATAAAGTCATTATTCTGTACATCTAAGATTGAAACAATATTTACACAACACCTTCTCAGAATACTTTGAAGAGTTTCCTGTTTCTGTCACCCACTTCATAAATGTAAAGAACACAAAGGCAAGTAAAATAGCACCTCTTCAATGGAACAATACAAACAAAAAATTCAAACAATAACCAGGGCATCATCATCAACAAACTGCTGCTACTAAATACACTCGAAGTCGAAATACACACACTACACACAAGTTTACATACAGAATAATATAAATATTTGCTTGTCAGTCAGTATGTATTTTATTCACCTAAAATTGCAGTCATATATTTATTTAAAGAAAAAAAAAACGACGCAATAAAAAATGCAATGAAATCTAAGAACCCGAATACTGCAACAAAAGATTCTTGCTAAAGGACTAAGAAAATGGATCCTTTTAGACAAAAAACATCAAATCACAAGTAGAGCTCACACACAAACAACATAAAGAGGTGGCATAAAGTCAAACAACCTGTAAAGAAATATTTTATGTATTGGACTATTGCTTGCAACCCTTTTCAAACGAATATCAACATCATCATCGCCTGCAACATCATCAGCGGCAGCAGCAACATTTCCATTCATGTTTCCTTTATTTTAGTGAAAACAATAGAAACAACAATGCGAGAGGAAATAATGACGGATACGAAGGTGACGGTAAGTTAAATAGCAAATATTTTAACGCTTTCCATCATTTCTTGCATCAACATATTTTTACAGGCGCTTTATAATAATTGCAAAAATATTTACAAACGAACAGCCAATAAAATTAATTTAGGGGTAATATTTAAAAATACACCTCCTGTCGCTTCAAGGGTAGCAAAAAAAATAATGAAAATGTTTATTTTATTTTTAAATAAAATTTAACATTCTAAAATTACTTTAAGTTCGTATAAAGTGACAATAATATAATATTGTAGGGGAGTCCTGGAACTAAATATATTTTTTATTACAGTATTTGTGTTAATAAAACTGTAGGTTGTGTTAGTTTATATGGAATCAGACAGATTTTTCTTCCTTGCGTCTCCATGCGGTACTTGCCAATATAAGAATAAGCGTAGAAGAGAAGAGCTAAAAGTGAAGGGAATTAGAAACAGTCAAAGCGGTATATGGATGTAGCAATTTTTTAAAATTGAAGCAAATGGTAGTCCTGTTCCTTTGAGATTCAATCTTGGAAACATACTCTACTCCTAATGAAGAAATTAAACTCTTTAAGGACTACCTTCCTCAACTAACGATTGAAAAAAATTCTCTTCTCAGTGAACAAACTTCACAAGGAATCCATGGGGAATTTAATTTAATTTGTGGTGCAATTACCTACTAATTTCAGAATTTATTAATTGTTTTCTTGTTGCTATGGATTAAGGTCTTAATTGCATAAATTGCCTAATTGCACAATTAAGCTGCATATCTGAACATAGTATTGTATTCCCCTTAGCTTCTATACAAACCGTTATTGACAAAAATTTAAATTAAAATTTTTAATTGAAAATTTTTTAAATTTTTTTTAAATACTTGCCATAGGGTGGGAATGAATTGAATATCAATGGAATCAAAAAAAAAACTCGATATAGAATATCGTAATTGCCTCTATTTGTTATATAGAAAATAATTTTCTTTGAAATCTATTATGGGATTCCAGTTTACAGTTCTTGTTGAAAGCCTTAATTGCATAAATTGCCTAGTTGCACAATTAAGCTGCATGCAATTTAATCAGTTCTTCCATCTTTAAAACTTTTTGATCGCACGGAATTTGTAAGAGTTCGTAATGGTGATTCTTAATTATTGTATTTGTATAGAGGATCTACTCAGGAATCTATAATAAAATTGTTGCTATTTCTTTTATATATGAACGATGTATTTAAATATTTATTTATTCTTATGAATGGACTTAAGGAGACTTAAAAATGGGATTAACTCGGATTTAAGCAGAGTTATTGCCTGGCGGATTCTATAGTTCTTGGGAATTGTCATTGTTAATGCAAGATCTTTAATTTGCTAGTATCGAAAATCTGTATTGAGAATTTTTTTGGTAACAAGAAATTTTAAGAAGTCAATATCTGTGGGATTTTCGATATACGAAAAAATTGTGAACCTCTGCCTTGTCATAGAAAATTGCTAGTTAATTAAAAAAAAAAAATAAAAAAAAATAAAGAGAATAACTACAAGCGATAAGATATCACGTTTCTGATGTAGGATGTAGTTCTTGGGCTTTAATTTTTATAATTTTTTTATTAGTTTTAGGTGGACGACTTCACCTGGTCTACTCCATCACCTTTTCATCTGCTATAAACAGATACATCCTTTCAGAAAGAACTAGGCTTATGAATAAATAATTCGCTTATGAATTTTACTCCGAAGACTTCATAATTCATTTCATTATTTTGATTTATTTGAGTCTATAATTTGTTTTATACATTTGTTGGATTTTTTGAGAAATGACGTCAGTTTATTATCTACTGTAAAATGACCAGAAAAGCCTACAACTTATGAAACTAGATATAACCAAATAGTTCGGTATTGGTGGTTGCTTTTACATTATTCAGAACCAATGGTTTAAAAAACGCAAAATGATTTGTGAATACTCTGTTATAATAAATTTTAAATCATAGATGTTTTCATCATGGTAAACTTAGTTTGTTAAGTTTGCAATGTTCATTTGCTTTCAGTTTCTTACAACCTTATATTAAAGAGAATGCCTTGTTTTTAACGGCAAAAAATTTAAAACAAAATTTCAAATACGGAAGCCAGTTGCCAGTACAATCACATTGGATAATTTAATCATAATTAATTAATTAATGGACCAAAAATGTGAGAAATACCAGATGCTCTTGGTTAAATGTCATTAAGTATACAGTCCGCTGAATAATACCCAATGAAGCTAAACGCGGCTATTTTGTTATTACTTTCAGTTCATTATTGTTTTTTTTTCCTTCTGTTTCCTGTTCACCATTACGTTGCTGGTGAACACACCGCGAAAAGATCGTATAATAGGGCTCGTTGTTTTTTTTTTTTGCCAGCTTTGTAGCAAAATAAGAACCCCTAATAATTTTCAATAAAACATTGTCTGCAAATTTCTTTAGAAAATTTTGTTTATGGCACGAGAGCAACGTCTGCCTAACAAAAGACCGGAAGTTAAGCCAGAGCATAAAATTATTGTGTAAGTTTGTGTGAGCTACAACAGAAGTGGCAGCAACAGCAAAACCACCAACGCCGGCAGTAACAAAACATTTAGACGCGAATTTCATTTCAATGATTATGCTTATACAATATTTATATTATTTTATTATTAGAATGTTTTTTTTTATTCCTTTACATCATTTTGTTAATGTATAGTGGGTAACCAGAAAACAGAAATAGAATTTCTGTTTGGACATTGCTTTTAACAAGGCTTTAATAAGGCTTTAAATTTTATGTAAAATGTTTTATAAATAATTATATTCTCCAACATTTGCAATTCTGTTGTAAAGGGTGTCCCAAAATTAATGCACGATAGAACAGCGTGTTTTTATTATTGAATAATACCTCAAAAATAACTAAAGTTTGGCGTCATATAAAATAATGTCAGAATAAAGTATTGACTTCGCCAATTGTGAGATTAATCTAAAATGTATAGGAGTCTGGATCAGTTGGGAACGATTTATTTTTTCTTCGCCAATAATAGTGCCACGTTGAAATTTTGCTCTAAATTTTAGGACTAATACTTCATTAGAAATAATAAAATTGCATCAAAGAAAATAATAAGAAGAGTATAGATAGATCGAAAAAGAAATTACAAACAAGACCTACAAATTATTTAAGAAATATTTTTTTTTTTTTAATTGCAATCACGTAATTTATTTCGATGAGAAGCGTGTAGCATTTTTCTGAAAGAAAACAAACGGTCTGCTGGAGCCATATTTCTCCAGGCGTTAGACCATTTCCAGTAGTAAATAAATTATCATTATTTAATATACAAATATTTTCGTCGCAAAAACATAACCCTAAAGATATATTATTACTTTCCATTAGAAATGCTCCAAATTTGCACTATTCCGGTTAATTTCCTCTCCACTTGTATGATTTTTTTGACCTTTTTTATGCTTCCTTATTTCGAAATTTTACAAATTGAACGTTTTCATTGTCAGGTTTTCTACATCTTTCATTTGTAAAATTGTAAAATTATTTTAAATTTTAATATTTCCGATTAAAGTTTTTACTCTGCCGAAATTTTGCATGAACTTCAACACATTTTTACATGCATTTCCACTTAGAAACACTTGAGTTTAATATCTTTTTGATAATTCCTTACATTTATTATATTTTAAAGGAAGAACTTTCATAATTTAGTTCAATACGATGACAGTATAAGTAATTTTGAGAAAAATTAAAAACCGTTTCGTTCACGACAACGCACGTGAACAAAATGCTTTAAAAAATCTTTATGTCCGTTTACAATTTCTTGAAAATAAAAACAGAACAAAATGAAAAATAACTACGATATTGAAAAAACCTTTATTATATGTTTATAGTATACAGTTTCCTTTGTTCAATTTTCTTATTTTTCAAAAATTGTGATTGTAGAGACAAGTGCCTTTGATGAAATGAGTTTAATAAAATACTTTTCTCAATCAATATAGAAAAAATTTAGAATTCTGAGAAATATTTATCTTGTGACACAGTCTTTAATTACCACTGCCCCAATTTTTGTTGTTGATGTTTTTACGTAAAACCAGAGTTGAAACATTGACGACAAATAGTATTTAGTTTGCAATTGACTCAAATTGTTAATTCATGAATTCAATATTTTTCACAAAAAACAGAAATTTCATTATGTTCTGTGTTAAATGTATGTAGACAATTCCATTATATTTAATATCACCACAATTCTGCATCATTAGTTTTCTTTCTTGTATTGGTTTCGGTATTAAGAGTTATTTAAGACGTACAGCTTATTAGGCTATAGCGTCCGATCCTGGTGTTGGGGATGTCAACATCACCACTGGACATACAATGTAAGTGCCGGCATTTAGCCGTGCAAGTATTAAAGTTATACCGCCAATGGTCGGTCGTTACAGCCTCGTTAGCGCAACAGAGGACGCCAAACCCGTAAAGGATAGTGGTTGTGGTTGATATATATATATATATATATATATATATATATATATATATATATATATATATATATATATATATATGTATATATATATATATATATATATATATATATATATATATATATATATATATATATACATATATGCGTCGCGTTATGTACATACATGTGTTTGCAATTATTTCCTAACACAAAAAGCTATTTCCAGTCTGCATTTTTCTTAATTTTTTATTTATTATTAGCTTTTCTTTTTTTATAAAACAGAAAATATTGACACAACCAAATTTGTACGCCATTGCAAATACTATTAGAGCTATAAATAACAACCAACTTTATACATTAAACATATAAAAATGCACTGAATATTTTATTTATTTTTCTTGAATAAGTAACAAAAAATTCTAAATAAATATTAAAATATTTTATTAACAGACACAAAAAAGTAATAAAAATCATTTTAAATGATTACCTCGTTAGTTTTGGCCACACAGAAACATTCAAAATGCCAAAAATTCATACTCTGGCAAGATTGAGATAAAAAAACTAATAAAAATAAAACAATACAAAAAAATACATCACAACAAATATAATAAATGCAATATTTACCAATACAAACAAACATATAACACTTTTACCCCCCAAACACACATAAATGCAGATAAGCATACACACACACTTACTCATGTATAAGCCTATTTTTGTCGATTTTGGCTGTAATACTGTTGTAATAATTATTTTGGCTGAATGCCAAAACAATTTGTCTCTAACTCCTGATGAGTTCTAAAATACAAAAAGTGTATAAAATCTATGGGAAAAACTATTGGACGCAAAGAAAAAAACTTATTCAAATATTACAGTCGAAAAAATCATAAAGCATGACTGGAAATAGAAAACTGCATTTAAAACTTAATATACATACGTTTGCATTTGCCTGTGCATGTCTTTACGAACATAGCAAAAAAAGGACATGCAATAAAAAAGGAGAATAAAGTAAAGTGTCACAAATTCTAAAGCCAATAGAGTTGTCATACAGGTCACACTTTATCATGCATTGGTTTCAGATAATACACACACATATACAGCCAATTTTCCACACTCACACTGTTATAACTATGCATATATTCAAATAAGGATTTTTTTAATTGTCCGACATATGCCAGATGGCAAAAATAAGTTGCAGTTAATGTTGTGGGATCAAATACACAAATTTTCTATATGATATTAAATTCTTACAATTACCGCTTTTATAAATTTTTAATTTTCATTTTCATTTTGGTTATTAGTTATCCTTGTGGTGACTTCGTAATTTGTTATCCTTGTCAAATGATTGTTTAATAAACCTTAGCGATTAGTCCTTCTCTATGAAAGGGGTCTTTTATTGTCAAGAGCGGATTAATTAGCATTAAAAAGGTATCCTTGCTGCTATTTAGATTTGCTATTTTTTAATATTTTTAACGCATTTACGTACAATTATATGAGTTTGAATGCTTTCCAAACATGAATCGGTTAAAGTGCTTTTGTTAGCGGCAATGAAATGCAGGCATATACCGGTACATAGATGGGCCAACCACAAACTATAAATTGTTTAACAAATTAATTGGGACAATATCCTGAATAATTTTTAATAAATATCCTTTTATCAAGTGGACTTTCGATCTAAAGTGTATTCGATGACCTGCAGCAAACTTTATCACAAATATCTTTGAAGAATATATCAATACGTTATATCATTATTTAAGGAGAACTTTTTGCACTTTTTTAAGAATACGACAAAAAAAGGATCAAAAAGACTCATGCCCCGAAAAGTTTCGTTTTACACCAAACCATTAAACAAGTCTTATACCTTAAATACAAGGACTACAGGATTTCCTCTGTCGATTTGGTATAATAATTAGCCAAAAAAAAGGAAGAACTTTAGCTGCCTCTAAAAAGGAGAAGTAATTTCTTGTGGTCCCCTTTACCAGAACCAGTTGTTAGAAACTTTTTTTTTGCTGTTCATTGTAATTCATGAATGGAATTTTTTCGTTATTTCGATATTCATTTAGTTTTATCTGCAAGACACTACGATTGATAAAGCATTTTCGGAGGATTACCATGTGCATAAATAATAAATAAATAATTTTAAAAATTAGTCGAAAAACTAGAACAAATATAATGAGTGTTGTGCAAAATAATTTTGAAGTTTATGGTTTTTATTTCACTCATATTATTAGTCTAAACCACTAAAACTAAGATCCCAAGAAACTTTTAATTATGATTAGAGATTAGTAGAGTAATCAAAAATATTCTTTTAATAAATCATTTTAACTTTTATACGTACATATAAATGAAGTTTTTAATTTAATTAAAGCACCTGACAAATTTATCGCTAGTTCAATTTAGTTAATGTTACAAAAAAATGCTATATTCTACAAAAACCATACGCTAAATGCCATAAATTTTGCACACGGTCGTATATTTTTATAAGTTTCATTTTGCCATGGATAGTCTTTTTTGCCATACGAACAATTAAATAGAGAATTTTGTAAAACATACATAAAAATCTTTTAGTTTTTATAGAAGCAAATAAACGATTCATATAGTTTGCCGCTTAAAGTTGAGTTAAGGACATTCAATTGTAACCAGATAATCGCTGCAGTCTTACTTACTTGACTTTAACTGCAGAATAAAAAATAATACTAGAAAAAAAATTGTATTATTTAGTTGAAGTGTATGTATGTATGTGTAGGAAAAAATTCAATTTCCTTTATTTACTTTTTTATTTATTTCAATTCTTTAACGTGCACTTTTCACAAAATACAATTATTTTTTATTTTATTTTTTCTAACACCTTTCGCACAATAAACTTTTTACACGAAAGTCTTTAGGTATTTTTTATGAAAACTTTTTCTTTTATTTTCATTAACATTTTCCAAATTTTCGTTTGCCTTTTTTACTTCTAGAAGAAATTTAAATTAAATTCATGTTAAGATTTCTTCTTGTCGAAAATATCTGCCCTTAATGGCATTTTTCAACAAAATTTATTTTCTTTTATTTACTGAAGGCCTTAAAGAATGTTTAATTTTTCATTGCGTATTCTTTACATTGATTGATTTTAAATATTTTCACACCATTTGCATTTTAAATGTATTTTAAAGCGTTTTTTATTTAAACACGTTTTTGTGCTGTATATATTTTTTTTTTTCCTTTTATTTCAAGGCATTTGCATTTTATACTTTTTCATTACATAAAAAATTTAAATTTTTCTTGCTTATCTGAAGGACTTCATTCCACTTTTACTTATTTTTCTACTTTTTTTTGGTCACTCAAAATTTGACGAGGCCCATAATCATCAGCCAACGTTTCTTAATAACCATCTTAAGACCTTTTTCAATTTTCTTTTTCTTTCACTTTAAGGACCGTAAACAAGTATTAAGGGGGATTTTAGTTCACACTTTCTTCTGCATTTACCAGTAAGAGGAAAAGGTGTTTTCTTTGCTTTTTGTAGTTTTATTGCCTTCTTATAGGCTTAAGTAAATAAAAGCTTTCGAAAAAATAAAATAAAACATTTTAACACACTAATGGAATTTAAGTAAAATGACCAACCGACCAACAGAAAGAACAACTACTAACAACCATTCTAGTCTTTTGTAGTGTTTTTTTTCTTTATTTACTTTTTTGTTTTGTTGTTAGAATCTAGATGCGTAAGAATATCTTAGATGTTTAGTGTTCAAAGTTCAAATAACAAATGATATTTTGTAGCATACATTTAGGCACATTAACCCCTACACATGCTATGTCCATATACGAGTACTCACACACATATGCATACACATGTTTGTATGTACTAATACATATTCAATTATTTATAATGGCAATAGGAATGCGAGTGAAACTTCATCTTTACACATCTGCACTATAAACTATCACACATAGAATTTATTATCTCTCGTCCTTGCCTTCTCCCACTGCCACAGCTACTACTGCCACAGTTTATTTCTAATAGCCTTTTATACAAGCCAACAACAATAACTACTGCTGTTGATACTCAAACTTTAACTGATAACACAGCTGTCCTTACAGCATAATACACACACACACACACACACACACGTACATAGCCTTTAATATGTCCTTCTAATCACACAAAAATCCAATTTGTTTCTTCGTTTAAATAACCGCTCAATGCGTCCAAACGCTTTTAAATGCCGGCTAAGACTGAATTCTAAAATATCTTCCAGTCTTTATTATAACTAACAAAAGCGTCTTCCTGCAGCAGCAGCTCTGTCGGCAGCGAAACACCAAAATCACCGGCTTGTATTTGTTCAAATCCTTGTGTTCTGCCTTCGTACAAGTATTTCTAATGCACTTTTAACTCTTTATAGATAAAATCTCTTAAAGAATATTAAACTCTCTTATTGCAGAGAATGCTCTTCTTTCACAAATACTACTTTTCTCTTTGTACCTTTGTACGTTGGTTTTGTGTAAAAATAATTTTATATACAAAAATTATTCGCTTACACACTTACACTAACAAATGTGTGAATGTCTACCACTATATTAACAACGTGTTGTGTTTTAACGCACATACATACATACACACACACCCCAAACTTACAACATTTGCATTTTTGTTGTTTTATCGTTGCGTATGAATGAAATTTGTTTTTATTGTTTTCATTGTTCAAAAGTTTCGTCATGTCTGTCAGTTTGCATATAGTACACATATTGTGGCTTAATATCCTTAAGAGGATACGAACACCAAACAGTGTATTTTCATTTGCATGTCGTGTGTTTATAGTCTGTTAATGTAGGTCGTTGCCATAATCATATTTAAATTATTTATTCTTTATTGAAAATTTCAATTACGATATTGTTAAAGATTATCGCAGTTACTGGCATGAATTAATAAAATAATTGCATTGTGTTAACTAATTACTAATTTAATAAATTGATCTTTCAGGTCAAATATAAAATAAAAAAGTCGAATTATTCAATTAAAATTTGGAAATACATTTTAAGAATATTTCGCAAAATTAATTTTATATAGAAATAATTTTGTCTTTTATTTTCTCTTATTTAGATTCTATTTTGCAGTATTTACTAAATTTTAATAGCATAAAGATAAAATTATATTACATTACATGTGTATTAAACTTCAAAGAGTTTTATTTTCTATATCGGTCCACGCTGGCTTTAAAATTACCTTATATAATTTCATTTTATTTTCTAGACTAAGCTGAGATTTTCGTCCTAGTAACCAATATAATTTTTTGTTTTAATTTTAAGATGATCCCTCTTAGCATTTATGTGATCTTTCCATGTGAGTCACTTGCTAAGTGACATTCCCAAATACTTAACACAATTCTCTTTGGGTATTTCTAAGCCGTTTACATATATATTGGGGGACACTCCTTCCTTCGCTGAGTAAATTTGACATTATTTGATTTTTTTTGTATTTATTTATTATTGTAGAACATTTAATTCTGTTTGAACTAAAGCTGACGTTTCATTAGCAGCAATTATAGCAGTGTCGTTTGCATAGGTGGCCAGAGAAATATACATAAATATATTTTAAATGCCTACACATTAGACCTGGTCTTTGTCTTATAACCTAAGCAATACCAAGCGCAACGATTTTTCTATTTCAATCCTGCAACGTGTCCACAAACCTTTAACCACGACACTATCTTAAATATCAATAGCACAAATGCGAGAGTAGATCAATAAGTTTGTGACCTTTTTGATTAAAACAGATTTGTTGTATAAAAAATTATTTTATTTTCCAACGTAGTCTCCTTTGAGCTCTATACACTTTGTCCAACGTTTATACTGTTTGAGCGCTGTTGAGTCTCTGTTGTAAGTTGATGGATCCACGTTTCATGCACTACTACGAAACGGCACAAAAATTCGTCCATATTGTGGATGAACAACATCAAACACTCTTGCAAAGTTGTCATATGATTGATTGCTTTCATATTGCGGAAAACTTTCTTATGCACTTAAAATTCGAGATTTATTCATTAAAAATTGGCTAGAAAACCGACACTTCAAAAGCCAAAATTTCAAATTTATTGGAAGTAATCTTACCCAATAATCGAAAAATAAGAATAGCAGCAATTTTAATAATAAAGTACATACGAGTAATTAATGTGTTGAAAATGTTCAATTTTCCAACAACTGCGTATACTTAATGTATAATGTTGCACAATTGCATACAACGTATACGCTCCGATTCCTTGTGCATACTTACACTAGAGAGTAATAAACTTTTTAACAAAATCGATCCAAGATATTTAATTTGAAGACATTTTATTTATTATTTAAAATTTAAATAATTTGCTTATGATGTCAAATTAAAAAAAAAAATTCTTACAACTTTAAGGCTGAATTATATATATATAGAACTTCCAACAAATTAATCTTGAGTATGAAAATCGACCATTTTTATTGCCAAGACTTATAGAAATTTTTAATTTATTTTATTTCATCTCTTAATGTATTATAAACTATTTTGAAAACAAACAATTTGTTTTAGTAGTGGAATTCTCATTTGGCCAACACAAGAATATTAAAATAAAGTGAATGTATTTTACTAGAGACAGAAAATTTTATGACAGCCCCCATCAACGAACCACATGCAAATCATTCATACAAATTAAGCGCCAAAAATTATGCAAACAATATGTCACTACAAAGTAAATACGTAAATACATACACACAAATTTTTATAATATAAAAAACACATGCTTAAAAAATGTATAAATGAAAAAGGAAAAAAAACTTTACTACGCGACATTGAACGTGAAATCATAAAATATTCTTTTTTTTTCTCCACATTATTACCATGTTTATTTTTTCTTGTAACATACTTTTTTTGCTGCCGTTTGTCCTGCAAATGCACGTGCTAACAAAAAACATTCCAAATATGCAAAGAGAAACGCACTTGCTCTTATGGCTGATAATGCGGCTGCGCATAAGATAAATGTCGTTTTGGACGCTTTTTTGTTCAATGAAATTTATCTGCAAATCAGAGATAAGTAATCTTATAAAAAACATATTATTTTGTCTACCTTTCGATGTGTGGACATGACCTATGACAACAGCTTTTTAATATTTTCTTTGGTTGTTTGTGAGTTTCTAGATTTTGTTTTATTCTCTATAAAAAAACTTTAAATTAAATTATATTTAATTTAAAACCTCTTTAGCAGAAATGTAATTTTGAAGAATAAATTTTTTATCATAAAAGAAAAATCTAATTCATACGAATTGAATTAAAAATTAGTTTCCAAACACTATAAGTTCTCGAGCCTTTTATGCTCTAATACAACTACAAAGGCTATAATTATGTAAAAGCGTCATACATCATAATATTTATCTTTGTTCAAGCTGACTTTGTTTTACGTTTGAAGTAAATTAGGATGGCGCTAATTTTGCTTTAAAAAAATGCGAAGAAACCCCAAGGGAATATTACAAAATACATATTTTTATTGTGTTTTTATTAAAGCATTTCGTGGTGAGTTCTAGTGAATGGTGCAACAGATCTTTTTTTTAATTTTACTTCAACAATTTAGTTACAGATAATTGTAGAAGTTTCTATTTCTTCTTTAAAAAAATCGTATTTCATTTAAAGAAAATATATTCGCGTCGCTCACAAGAATTCGTCCTTTAACAAACCTTTTAGCAAAGATTTAATTCGTTTTTGGGCCCTGCACACATACAAAACTCAACTGATCCAGGAGCTGAAAGCTGACGACCATAGACAACAATGTGCGTTTGCTGAACGCAGAAGTCGGAAACTGACGATAATTTTCATCGCAAATTCATTTTCAGCGATGAGAATGTATGTGTACGTCAACAAACAAACAAAATTGTCGCGTTTGGGACAGCACCAATCCACATGAGATTTAAGAACGTCCAATGCATCCCAAAAAAGTAATGTGGATTTTAAACTGGCCGCATCATCGGTCCATATTTCTTTGAGAACGAAGTTTGATTACCAACTTTTTTTGGCCTCAATAGGATAATATAGAAGCCAACGACATGTGGTTTCAAAAAGATGGCGGTACGTACCACACATTGGAAACTCTGCCCAAATGATTTGAGTGCATGGTCATCATATGTGGAGGTCATGTGAACTGGCCGCCCCCGGATTGTGTAATGCTTATTCAAGTAAGCCACAAACCGCAGCAACCTTCATAGCCAACATAACCTATACCATCGATAAAATCCAGCCTGATTTATTAGCTAGAGTCTTGAAAAATTTGACGTTTCGGATGCGTACCACCCATCGAAACCAACACATTTGCACGATGCTATATATAACACTTAATAGCATTGATGGGCCTTTCATATGAATAAAAAGATAAAAAAATGAGGCCTTAAACACTTTATTTTATTTAAAGTTAAAGATAGTAAGGACTTAAAAAATCTTCTAATACTAACTGATTGATGGCCTCTTTTCACCAAACGGAGCAGCCGAGTTTGGAACGAATCAACCCTTTTTTCACTCTATCGTTTGTACATGATACTCAGCCATGATTTAGTATCAGTGACAAAAAAATGTCCGCTTCAAAATATCTATTCTAATAGAAAATAGTTCAATTATATACAATAACATTTGCAAACAACTTCCTCTGGACTTTGAAAAATAAATTAAAAGTTCGTCACTTTCGGCTAAACTGGAGCTAGACTAATTCACTCACACATACATGCACTCAAAGTTTAATGCATGTGAATATTTAAAGTCACTACCAATAGAACTTCATCTATGCTTGTGATATTTTTCTAAGTAAATGTGATTTGAATTATCGTCTGTTCATCAGTGAGTGTCAGTGAGTATCTATCTGTATATGCCTGTTTGTTTTTACATCCCTACACTGATGTACACGTACATACCATACATACTCGTATGTATATTTTATATCCAATTTGCATAATTTACATACTTGACGTTAACATTTTAAGGACTCTTTACCAGCATATGTTAGGGATAAATTAATAGAATAAAAATAGGAAATATCTACATTCATTTATATATGGCCATGCATATACACATACATAGATATGTATGTACATATGTACACACTCACACACATATATAATTGTATGACTGCACTCACGCGCATACTTAAATACTCTTATACATATACAAACATCATTATTCAAATTTATAATTATCTATTAAAGATAGAAAATATATTTTGATGACATTTCTCCATTTAAAAAGGACTTTTTAATTCATGAAAACTTAGAATGGGGAAAGAAAAGTTGAATGATTTAAGATTTCTCTTTATTTTCGAACATTTTTATTGTTTGTGATTTTTTTATTAAATTTTAATAGGCTAGTTAGTTCAATTGTATTTTATAAGCCAAATTACATGTGATAGTTATCAAAGAACAAATTACACCAAAGACACATGTGTAAATCATTCTGACAAACACTAGCAGAACGGAACAACATGCTGTTTTCGACACATGTGTATAGTTGGTAAAGAATAAATAACAATGGCAACACTGTTGTAAGTTAGTGAGGTGTAATTTGGGCTTTCCATTACAAAAAAAAGTTTTCACAAATTGTAATACGATGAATCAAAAAAATTCACGTATTCTATTTACAGTGAAAAAGTTTGTATAAATAGCTGAAATATACATCAACTGACACCACAGAAGTGGACCAAACACAAGAACGCTGATGATGAAAGTGTAGCGGCTTTCGAAAACAGCATGTTGTTCCGTTCTGCTAGTGTTTGTCAGAATGATTTACACATGTGTCTTTGGTGTAATTTGTTCTTTGATAACTATCACATGTAATTTGGCTTATAAAATACAATTGAACTAACTAGCCTATTAAAATTTAATAAGAAAAGTTGAATGATTTTTAAAAGGGTTACAAAAAGCGATTTAATGATATAAAAGGGTTAAGCTATTAGTGAATTAAATTTAATTGCAAGAATATGGAATATAATAAATTATAATTTGTTTTCAAACTTTAATACAAAAAGCTCAACGAATGAGTTCTATGGCAAATTATGAAATCACGGACACTTGGCTTATTACCTTAAACTTTGGTTTATTACCTTAAACTTTTCCTGGTTAAGTTTAGTATCGTTTTCGGCCTTCGAGTTTTATCTCATCAGTATATTTTTTCTTTTTAAAGCCAAGCCTATTTTTATATAAAAAAAGGGTTATTTGCTTAGCAATTGTCCGACTCTAATATGAAACTTATGTACAAAATTTTTGGAAAGCTTTGCTACAAACAATGCAAAGAACAATTTGTAGTGGATGTGAATCTATTTAGTTTTTTTTTATAGAGATATTTACCATTCTAATGTGCTTGCTCCTTTATGGAAAGAATTGTGGAAAAAAATGTTCAGATGTTGTCTAGAAATGGCATGGTACGCTGATGGTGACAATGGAAAATTTAGCATCTTAGGATGCATGGTTGGGGCTAGATATCTACTAGTGAATATAAAAGCAAACCATCACTAATGGTGCGTAAGATACAAAAGACTAAGGATTTTTTATTCATGGCCGCTGTTGCCAACTTCGCATATTTTGTGGTAGACTTAGCTCACCTTAAACTCATTTACCCTAAAAAAAAACTGGTGAAGCACCTGGCACTTTTATAAGCATTTTTGCGCATTTTTGTTACACATTTTTTGGAGTATTTTGAACTTGTACAACTGTTTTTAAACAAATTTCTAGTAGTCAATTTGCTTTGGCTTTATGCAAACGTTTGCAAAATTTAAATACAAAAATTCAGTTTAAGTATAGAATATATTTATTTCTGATGCACATGTACATCCTTTAAAGAAATACCAGAATATCCGATAAGCGGAGGTTTTTTATAGAAGTTACAATGGGATGAGATCAAGTATCATCTCGAAATGACCAATACAAATGAAAAAAGTCACAAAAAAGCTTTTATGCGAAATGTGTAAAGACGAAGCGGTTCACCTTTATGTAATACTTATGAAAACTATTCTGTACGAAACAGAATTTGTAAGTAAATTTTTTCAACTAATGAAAAGGAACCAATATTCCTTTTAAAAGCAGTAACTTTATTAATAAACTTTCTTGTAACAAATATATTTTGATAACGATAGTATAGTCGTTACTGCTTTATACGTACAATTATATACAATTTAGATCCCTTTGATATTTAGACAATGAATTTTCAACTATTTTCAATTTAGTTTTCCACCAATTTTCAACTAAATATTTAAAATATTTAAAATATTCAAAATATAGTTCAATAAGGCCTATAAATTACTTGTATTGTTTCGTTGAGCCATCTAAACTCTTTTCACATTATGCTTTTGGTACTAAATTTTTGGCATATTTTTCAAGCAAATTTAGCATATTTTGGTGATCGACTTCTGGCAAAACTGATCACGACAATAATAAGATCCTTTAAGAATTTATAGTGATCGTTATTGTACAATCAAGCACTCGTTCCTCATATTGATCCAAGTAGTCTTAACGTGAATAAGAACTTGGTTTTATTTTCACGTATGTATATATAATTTTGTGTGGAATATATCATTTCAGAGCCAAAGTAAAAAGATAATTAAGAAAAAAATTAAGAAATATCTTATATATTCTTCATTTTGCGATTTATGTTTTTTTATTTTCTTCTAGCGACTAATTGGTTGTGATATAACAAAAACGACAAAATATTAATCATTTTGCAACAGTTACGACTGCCGTACTTGGAAACTTTAATTGCTGTTGCTGAGATTTACTGAGTGTGGTAAGTGCACTTCAAAGCATTTATATAAAAAAGCATTATTTGAAAAACTTTTATACGTTTTAAAACAAATATCACTAGCTGTCGTAAAACCTATAAATTTATTGGTTTAAAAATTTCTTATCCTTTGTTCTCTTTTATTAAAACATGAAAGTAATAAGTTTCAAACGAGCGACTATATTTATGAGAAGTACAAGTAAATTATTTCATTTAAATTATACTTTATATAGAAAATGCCTTCTTATTTTATTTCATATGAAAACGTATGCCATTAAATTTTTTCTTAGTGAAATTAAATAGACCAATATCGGCACTTTTCCATTCATCAGTTTCAATATCCTTGAAAAGAAATTTCAAGATATGTTGATTTTGGCAGTTTTTGTATAAGGAAATACAGTGGATTTTGGCAGCGCAATTTAGTTGGTATAAACGATGCTTGTTATAACCGAAATAAATATTTATATTTTTCTCAATTAATAAAAGGTAACAACATTGAAATATATATATATATATATATATATATATATATATATATATATATATATATATATATATATATATACATATATATATATGTTCCTCCCACTCCTCTGGGGAGCATAGGGCCGCAACAAGTTCATTCCAATGAGCTCGATAATAAGCGCGATGTTTGACTTCGTTCCACTGTAGACGTAGTTTGGATAGTTCTGTTGTGATTTGGCGTCTATCGCTTTCTTAGTATATCATCTAATGGCTTGCGGAGAGTGTGTCCAAGCCAGCCCCATTTGCGGCTACTTATTTCCATCCCAATTACTTGCTGGTTTGTGTCTGACCAGAGTTGAGCATTGGATATTACGGCGGGCCAGTAAACACGCAATATTCTATACAGGTATTTGTTAACAAACACCTACAGAGACTGGATATCGCGTGGTGCCATATTTCACGTTTCGTAGCCGTACAATAATGTGGATTTAACGCTGTAGTGTCCCGATATATTAGGCGATTCCCGAACAGGTTTAAGCTGGGCAAATGTATTGTATTTTGTACTTAAAGTTCGTTATAAGCGAAAGTTCGCTGTAACCGTAAATCGTTACAACCGCAATAATTTCTGTAAAAATAATTTAAATTAATTTCAAGAATATTTTAAAGCATACACAATAATTCGTTATAGCCTATATATGTTATAATCGCACTCCACTGTATATTAATAAATTATTTAATTTAGCTTTTCTTAATTGCGATAACAACGGTTTCCGAACTCCATAGCGTTAGTGTAAAGGTATAAGCGTAAGAACGTTAGTAATAATTACATTTTGCTGTGGTTTTAAGCTCTCGTTTGTTTAGGTTTTTTTTTGTTTGTCCTTTTAGTTTCAAGTTATCGAGTGATGACTGTAAATACACTAATGAAATTAATAGTGTATACAGTACAAATCTTAAATATGTTTAAGCTTGAACCGATTCTTGAAGCTTAGAAGCTTTTTACATGACTAGTTTCTTACCCTAGATCTATTTTAAATAGGCCAAAAATATACAAGATGTGGATCTATAAATATTTAGCGAACATTATATATGGACAAGTTTTTATTTTTTAATTTTTTTTTTTATTCTTTTCGTGACGGCAGATAATGGCTTAAGAAGGATAAGACTTATATCCGATATCATATTCTATCAAAACATAAATTATTTTCACATGAAATCGCCACTTGTCTGAAAATGATTTTCCAAGAAATACTGCTGCTAATAAAATTAATTGGTTTTAAGAATATACTATATTCGCAAAATAAAAATTTATTTAAATTATAGTTATTTTTTTAATAATTATGAGAAACTAATATTTACAAATTTATTAAATGTTCCAACTCAATACACTGATATGCAACAGCAACAAATAATATATTCCTCAACAACAAAACCTAAACCGACATAATTTAAAAAAGATGTTTTCTTTCCATGTTTTAAAAAACGCTTTCATAGATAAAAAGTGATTTTTATCGAATGTTTCTTTTTTTACGGGGGCTTATACTACACCACAGATTTATTTATTGATATTTTTATTGAGAACATAAAATTGGCAGACACCATTTTCTATGGCTGCCAATCTCATAGTTGTTGATAGTGTTTTTATGAGTAACTGAACATTGTTGCCAGCGCTGCAAATATATTTGACTATGGGGGAAGTCGAAACGTTAAAAAATTGCTGTAACCTTTGTGACACAAGAGAACGAAGATAAAGTTGGAATTCCTAGTAATTAAATTTTTTCCCCACTAATATTTATTTATTGTACCTTCAAAACTTATATAATTATTAGGCCCAACCAGTGTCGGACATAAACTTAGTGGTAGTAATTAATAATACATAAATGTACTGTTAAGCATAATAATGGCATCAAAATCTCCAAAAAAAAAAGAATTCGGACGAGTATGTAACCAATAGTCCAGTAAAACTGTGCGACACAGTCCAAATTTGTATATCATATAGTATGGAATTTGTTGTTCGTTTGCTTGGTTACACATCTGATCGTTAACTTAAATTTGAGCTTTTTGGATTCAGGGGGTGGGATTATTTTTTCTATTTACTTGAAAATGAGGGCGAAAATACTGTTTTGCGATTAGCGTGGGCACTTTAATGTACAACTCTCTCTTATAAGCGTTCGCTCTATAGTTTTATAATTTAAAAGTTATAGGCGAAAACACATTAAAAGTTTTTGGATTTTTTTTTCTTCAAAGCACAATAACAAATTTATATGGATCTTTGGCGATAATTTTGTAAATAAATTTTTTATAAAGCTGTTTTTAAGAAGAAGAAAAAATATATATAAGGTTTTTTTTGACTCCTTGAAAAGTTTTATAGCCTCAGAGCCAACAACAAAATCGCTTTTGTGCACAAAATTACAATTTTTACATGTTGTTATCTCTCATTGATGGTACATCTTGTATGAAAACCAACAATAAATTTTTTAAATTTAATGTATTTTAGATATTTTTTTGTGCAGCTTAGGCTAGACACACATTTTTTTTATGAAAAGGAGCTTTATAGAAAATTTCTGAACAAGTTTTTCGCTGAAATTAATAAAAGAAGTTACAATTATTATGCATTAAAGAGAAAAATCCCGAAGTTTTTAATTTTTTTTTCGTCTATAAGTTTCAATCATAATATTTATAAGAAATATTTATTTGATTATTGTGGAAAATATCATTATCTAAAGAAAAACTTTTACGACATTTTTACTTTCCTTATAGCTCACGGGATAATTCTCGAGAACTACTCTATTCTCAAGATAAAGGAATAAATTACCTCCTCTAACCCCAAAAACTTAATGATCACAGGTGTAAGCAAACAAACAAAAAAAAAATTAAAACTTATTTCACTGAACTACAGCAAGTTGCAGTGATTAAGACATTTGTATCTTTGCCACTTTTTGTTGTAAAGGAATGGTTTTTATTTTGTTAAATTTACTTAATTTATGTTCTCTTGTAAGTGTGAATTTCTATGTATCAATGAAATAAATTTTAATAGATCTTTTTCCGTTGTAGAAGCGATTTCCTATAGAACCTGTATAACTTTTTCGCGGTTTTTTCAGAACGTATTTATCGCGCGAAAACATTTGTGTATGATATGGTGGCAATGTTTATTTTGCGCATTATTTTCCTCATTTAAGCTAAATAATTCTGCCTATAAAATAAATCTTTATTATTAAAAGAAAACTGAAATCGTTAAAAAGAAATTATTTTTTATATCAATTATAATCATAACAGCGTTGTCTTCCCTGCTCATTGACTGAAAACACTTTAGGCCACACCAACCTTGGCAGTAAAATCCAATCCGTGCATACATAGAAATAGAATATTCCAACACACGTTTCCCAACTCTTTATCAAATTTATATACGTTTGATATCCAAGCTTTGCATTATTTAATTTTTTGTATCATTATGATGTTTGCTCTCTCGTCCTTTTACTCTGTCTTCTGCATCCTTATTTTAAGTAAAATTATCAACAATATTAGCAGCAAATCATCATCATTGTTAACCAGCATTTTTGCTATTATCATTATCACGACCGTCATTATGATTATTATTATATTTCATGCAAAAGCTTTATGATGACTAAAAGAATTTATATAAAGCTCTGAAATAAATTACAAAATTATAATCAGTTTCTGGTTACATGCACATACACATACGTTTGTACGTATGTTTTCTTATAAGTACGAAGGTAGAAATGTGTTCCAATGTGTAGGTTTTCAGTCGTTGTCGGAGACGACAGAGAAGAAAGTCCAGCTGCATTGTACTCGTATATTTGGAATAACCCTAACAAAAATTATGTCTTAGTATCCTGCTGCTGTCATCAGCTTATTTTTGGGTGTTAGTACTAATCATGTTCGTTTATATATTTAAGTTTTTTCCATTTCGTTAAATTGGGAAGTTGCCTCAGAGGCTTTGGGATACAAATGTTAAAAGTGTTAAAATTTTTCTATAGATTCAAGAACGAAATTCTGTAAAAAAAAAGTTTTATTGTGTTTCTTATAGAATCTTATCAGTAGCATTTAAATAAAAACTTTCTAAGAAATTTGCAAGAAATTCTTGCATTTAAAAGCAAAAGGCAAAACCTTTCGCCATAAAAAAAAATTATTTTAATTTTTCAAGACGCAAAATTTAACGGCAATGATGTCAACTCATTCTGAAATCTTGTTATAATTCCCATTAAAGCAACTCTTTAACTTTCTTTTAGTATAGCTGCCGCACATATTTTCTACCTTCGAAATCTTTTAAGAACTTCCTGCTAAGTTTTCTAAGGCAAACATTCCGTCGAAATCGTTTGAAATAAAAATCACTCGAGAATTCCTTTTCATATTTTTATAATTTTTTTCCATAGAGAACTTTGATTTTCATTTTTATTACTCGGGATACTTTCTTGCTTAAGAGAGCAAGAAAATACAAGACTTCCTTACAAATAAAACGTTTGTGGTACTGCCACAAGGAAGTACGAAAGGATAACTAAACATAACTTTTAAGAAACATCTTGGTTTATGTGTATGTGAGTATGCTTGTGTACATAAAATTCATACATTTCGCTATATCCTGGCATCCTGTTGACTAAGCAAAAAACTAAACTCCTCATATTTTATTATAAAAAGTACACAGCATCCCTCGTTTTGAGCCTTCCAGACATATATTGTATCCTCGTTCCCAATATGTATGTATGTTCGTACTTCTCTTGCCAATATTGTTGCAAATACGAGCACAAATGTTCATTTCAATAAGCACAAAAAATTTCTTCATACAGCACCATGTCGTGTGCTGCTGATCTTCGTTTTTTTTTTTTTTTTTTTTTTTTTTGAATGGAAGAAATGCAAAAATTAGGTGGTAAATTTTTGAGTTTATAAAAATTTTCACTAAATGTTTGAAGCTTTTTTTCATGTTAAGTCGTTAGATTCCTGTGGTGTTGGGTTCATTTACGATATTCTCAATGTATTCTTTTTAGTTTATCTCTGCAATAAATTTTACTTATTATAAACTTGTCTTGCTTCTGCTAAATGTAACAGTTGAAATTTATATTCTGCTCTTTAGCCTTCATTGTCTGTATGAATTTGATAGAAGTTTAAAGGAACGATTTGTTGTTACAATTGAAAACTATAACTTTGATTAAATGAAAACAGTAGGAAGGAATATCAATCGTTTGTAATGGAGCAGTCTTAGGTGCGAATCGAACCCCACAACCTACACACTGATGGGTTAGGACTCTACCCACTAGTCTACAAAGGCAATTATATAATTTAATTTAATGTTTGTTCAAAATAAAAGATAAGCCAAGATTAACGCAGGACTAGAAATTGCAGGCATTTTATATTAAATGGCAGAAAGCACGAGCCAAACAATGATAAAAACATCTTCACACAGTTGGACAAAATTAAAATATTTGCAAATAAAACGCCAATTTCGCACGGGCTGAACTGGTTTCATCTAGAAGTAGCAGAGTAATATTCGAGTTTAAAATGTGTTGTAATTTCGTTTTAACCGATGAAAACTAAAAAAAATAGGAAGCGTTATCTATTCGTGCCACTCCTGAGAGACCTGCGAAGTTAAGCATCAGTGCTTAAAATCGAAAACTGCATCACTATATAAAACTGATCGTTTTTAATCCTACCAACCTCGTAAAAGTTGTTCGTTATGGGCTTAGCATTAACCAAATCATCAGTACACCGTGGCCAAATCATATTTGAAGTATACAATCAATCATTTTCACCCGAAGGCGATTAATTTCATACAGGTTATAAGAAAAATGAAAAGATTGCATATCGAATATAAATTCTTCCCATAAATATTCTTGTATTTTTTTTTTTTTTTGTAATTCACTAATAGAAAAATATAATTGAATTCAACTGAATTCTTACATAATAATCTCCCTTATTCTAATTGTCATCATCGTCGTCACATCAAGTCAAGACATTATAAAAAGGTTAGTTCTGTGCTCGTTGTAGACAGTAATTTTTATTGATTGCCTCTTACCAATTTATAAGCCTTAGTAATAGTAATAGCTGTTAGTAATAGTAATAGTAATACAGTTGCCAAAATATTGATATCGACTTCGTGTGACAATAAAGAGGAATATTTCTGGATTTTTGTATAAGAATATGAGTTTGGATTAAGGTGTACTTATGATTTGATTAGCGCTAAGCCCACAATAAATTACAACAGCTTTTTTTTAATAATTATTTTAGAGAATATCCCGAATAGCGAACGTCGTCAACTATGAAAATAGCAATTAAAAAAATTGAGACTGATTGGAAAATTAAAAAAAAAAAAAATTAAATACATCAGCCTTATAAAAATATGCAACGATTGGTATCGTCAGCTTGACTTGCGATGCGATAACCCATTTTGTTTCTACCTAAATTTAAAGATATTGATATAAATTCTATATAGTGTCAACGAGGCTAAAGTGATATGACAGGGAATTTCTTGTTCTTATATGATCTGTTGAAGTCAAAGTCCAACAAATTTTTAAAATACTTGTGCAGCAACATGGTTCAAAATTCGTACAGAAATCATTTGTCAGATGGGTTAATTGTGCCAAACATAAAGCTGCCCGGCATTTAAAAGATGTAAAGTTAAGGCTAGTGTTGAAAATTTTCTCAATGACGGAATGAAAGAAATTCTCTTATTCTTTTCCTCTTAAGTGCTTTTTATAGGTCGGTTTAGGTTCAACCGATGCCTTTTGCTCACTTGAGCCCATAATTTGGTCACTATGTGTTACATGTAAAAGACAAAGAATATAAAATGGGAAATAGAGGGGTAAAGAAAACAGAAAGCAGAAAAATCCACAATCTATGGCAGCAATCGAACCTGAGAGGCCAAATTATTTTCATGACTAACTTTAAATTACATACAACCATCGCTTCCCGAAAAGTGAAGATAAGGAATAAAAGTAGCGGAATAAAAGTGTAGGTTGGACTTAAAAATGAATATTTTCTACATATTGACTATTACATATTGTTTTAATTCTCTCTTATTAAAACACATTGAGACCCTCTGATCCTTATAGAATCGATATATATTGAAACACATTACGAACATTATCAAACCTAAAATAACGCTGTTATGTCTTTTGCTGTGTAAGAAAACTATTTTCTAATTACGATTTTTTGTTGCAAAAAGTACATACAACATGAGAAAAACTACTGAGAGTATCATCTGTACACAATTGGTATAAAAACAATGAATCAGTGAAAGCTAAAAATAATTATATTATACACAAAACTTATCAATAAAATAGTATGGATTTTTATAATTTCGATGCCATTTAGGGATGTGTTCCCTATAGTGTACAAGATCCATGACAGGATTAGTTTTCAACTTCTTTGAATCTTCCGTTTTATTGTATTCCTTGACACTTTTATCAGCAGACAATACTTCCTTTAGGTAAGAATGTGTTTGCACTATTTCACGCTTCTGCTGACACTTGGCATTTTCCTTTTGGTGTATGTGTATACGTGTATGTATATCCTTACGTTTTACTTTGCGTGTGTTTGTGTATGAATAGCACAACATTTAGTTAATAAATTTATGTAAAAAGATAAAAATAAAGAAATTAATTTTCTTTTATAACACGATTATTTTGTTATTATAAAGCTGTGTGCATTTAGTGTATGTGCCTGCTTATGTAGAGGAATTCCTTTTCAAACATTAACCTGTTGGGTAGTAAACGAAGAAGTCTCGTAAATGGTTTGGCAGGAATTATCTTTTATGTGCCTGTTTATAAATTGATTTTATGGCAATGAGGTCTGTTTTTGAATGCAAAACTGTTTTTTATTAATATGTGTTTTACAGTGGCTTAAAAAATTTTCTTATATAAAGAATTTTATGATCCATAAGTTTACCTTAATGAAATTTCATGCAGTTGGAGCGGTAGTTTTCAACTAGGAAGGTTGTGGGCAGTGAAAAGGCATGCTGTTGTCGTTATATCTTAGGCTAAAGGTGACGTTATAACTGCTGCCACGATAGTTCCTAAATGCCAATATGAAAAACAGTTGACCATTCTCGTCAATCGTTCAATGATAAAATCACATTTTGAGGAGAAGCAGCGCTCTGTTGAACAGTAAGTGCACCCAGAAGGAACAACTGCATACCTTAAATTTTTCACTTCCCTTAATATTAGCCTCCTAATAAATTAACTTTAAATCCATATACTCCTGAATTCCGAAGTAAACATTTGCTTAGATATGCAGTCCTGGGGTCGACTACCTCAACTAATTAGTGCCCATCAGAATTTCTTATATCTGACACAATTATCGTTAGAGGCAAAAATTCTCTACAGAAACTAATGGAAGCAGCCTGACCAATAACCAGTACAGAACAATTTCATGGTTCCATGTGTAGCGTTCCGCAGCGAGTTGAAGACTCTAACGCAGTCTGATATAATGCCAGTGTTTTGTTACCTCAGATTTCAATAACATGAAGTTTTTGGAACTCATCTCTGATATGTATTGCATGCACATTTTTGCGCATACAAAAGGCGTTAAATGTTTTTAGAGCGTTAGTTTTTGTAGACACTGTGCTTTCTTTTATAATAGTTTATGCTTGATTTTATGGAATGTATAATAAATCTGAATTAGATTAGCATCACAGCACGATGACAAGGATAGAGACAAGAAAATAATCATAATAACGACAGGATAGATATTTACATAATCTTGTGTATAAAAGAACATTTTAAAGAAATTGCTTAAACACACTGCCATCAACTCATACTGTTCCAACGACCAAAACGAATCTATTATTTTATTTTCTACTTTTGCATATATTTTGCCGCACAACGCTCGAAAAGAATTTAAACAAATTTTTATTTGGAACTACGATTCTAATGAATGATTAGATAACCTTAGTCAGTAGAACTTTTTCGTATTTTCAATTAAAATATGATAAGTAAGGAGCAAGACATTTTATGTTGAATGAGGTTATCCTTTGCTATTAAAATATTAAAGTGCTTGTTTTTTGTGAAGATTTTGAAGTTTCTAAGTAATAAATAAATAAAGCAAAATAATGTTTTTCCCATCAACGACACTATCGCTGCTAACGGTGGCTTCGTTTCACTTTCGAATTTCAAACAACGTGGCATAAATAATGTCGCATTTTCGTATAAAATTATTTTGTAGGTAATGTGTAATAGTGTAGATATCATTCATTAAGATAAAGGAAACATCGTTATCATAAAAAGTTTCTTATTCACCCTTATCGTAGAACATACATATTTTTCACGTAGATTATTTTCGACAAATAAAGTGTGACGAAAAAATCATCAAGATAGTACACAAACACAACAGCAGTAATAAATGACGGATAAATTTAGGTGAAAGTGAGAAAATGTCTCTTAAAATATTTTTATAATAAATCTGAATTTAATTTTGGGGCTTTCTTTGAACATATATACTTACATATTTTCGCTCAGATGAATATTATCTTATGTAAAAAATTTAGTTCAAAGACGGGCACTAATCACGTGATTGATATGAAAAATTTATGATTAAAAGATATTGGGACAGATTGAAATAATAGAAATAACTTACTATACTCGCACGATTAAATATTCAATTGTTCATCAAAAAATTTAAAATGTGTCGAAATAAAAACACTATCATCAACAGAAAGAATATAATTTTTGATAGATGCGAGCTTGTTTTTTTTAGTTTTTTATAAATTTCATGAAAGCGATCCTATAATTTGTTAACTTCTTTGCTCGTAAGCTTAAATGATCGTGACCAAAGTAGTGGTGAAACAGGAGAAGCTTGAAGAGTTTTTTCACATGTTTTTCAGAATTTCATTTGCGCGGAAAAACTTGTCAAAATGACAATTTGGGGCAAAACATTTAAGTGTGAAATTTAACCCTCATCATTGTTTTTCTCGTTGCACCACGTTGCTACTAACACGATGCGTATACGTGATAATTCATGGGCATTAAAACCTGTATGGAAAATGTTACTCATACGTACCACGCATTCAGCAAATTTGGCATTGAATGTACATATGTACAAATAAAATAGTGACAAATTATTTTTAGGTTCTTAAATTGATTTAAATAAAAGAAAAAAATGTTTAATAATAATTTTTGGAAAATTTTTTGGATTATAAAAAATTTAAGGAAAAGAAACTTATTTTTTTAATATACTTTTGGTAATATCGCATTACCTTAACAACGCCTGTTGAATTTCTGTATAGGAGAAGCTATTTCGAAAAACATTAAATTATAATTAAAGCTTTGGATATCCATTGCTTTTCTAATAGATCCGTGCTTCGCCTAACACGATGCGTGTAGGTAATACCTCATGCCCATTAAACACTGTAGGGAAATATCACGCTTCTTCCAACTTTTAGTTTTAAAATTTCAGTACGAGTAATTGTAAATCTATCCTGAAATTCTGAAATCAAGTTCGAAAAGTTTCAATTATTTAAAATATACAGTAGAGTTCGGTTATGATGAACTAAAGGCACCGAAAATTTTATGTCTTTATAGAATATGTTCATTATAATCGGAGTAAATATTTTCCAATAAATAAAACCAAGCAACATTAAAATAATTCCGTATTTAAAGATCTCTATTTAACATTTTATTTATTTAAATTTTTCTATCACTGTCAAAAACCGCCACATAATGATTTCAAAAGCGTAGAAAATTTTTAGAAAAATTTGGCAATATTTGCAAATATTTTGTAAAAAAAAAAAGAATCCATTATCAGCAAAAGTTTGTTATAGCCGAAATTTTGTTTTAACCGTATTAATTTCAGAACCACAGAAGTTATTCATTGTACTCATTTATTAGTTATAACCGGTGCACGTTATACCCAACCTTCACTGTATATTAACTTTGTGCTGTCATTATATTTTGAAAGTTTTTGCGGCCGAAGTACTAAAGGCTTTTACTTATGAACCAGCCATGGATAGAGGCTTGAGCAGATACCAAAAATAAACTAAAATTTAAATATAAACAAATAAAAGAAAAAAAATTTAGCATTAAAAATTGTAAAATAAGACTTTCAGAATTGGATTAGAAAAAATCAAAGCGCATGGTATCGCTTGTATTACATGTAAGAGCTGAAAATCCCGTTCAAGGCCATTCTATTTTAAATCAAGTGTCTTTGTCTTACACGTAGTAGTTTTTCGGATTAATATCAATCCCGAATCCGTTCTTGAATCAACCGTATCGTCCTCGGCATAAGAAAAATCGTACTTTTAACACCGCTTTGCGTCCACTTAAATACGATTGTTTTGTTTTTTCTTTAGAGTGTTTGTTGCAAATACACATTGAACGATTTACCAAACCATGAATAAATGAACTGGTAATTTTTTTTAAATATTATAAATTACTGAATTAAAAATTGACAAGTGTTTAATTAATAATATGGAAAATTTATTCTTTTGGGATATTTTCCCCAACTAATTGTTAAAACAATTAGAGTTTTTAAAAATATTTTGTTTTTTGTGGCTTTAGCTGTTCATATCATTCCAATTGTTACCCAAGGCATCGCACAACAACCCTTCACTGGATTAAGTGTATGTCGTATGACATGGGCTATCACACCCCTCCAAACAACCTAACCTAACCTAACCTTTCAGGCTTTTCATATAAATTTTTGAAGCTGTTGCCTCTCTGTGTTAATTAAAACGCCCATAAGTTTCTCACGAATCCATTTCTAATAAACTTTGTTTAAAAATGAAAGTTTTTTTATCTTCTGTAGTAGTAGTAGTAATGAAAAAAAAAAACAACAATCTTGCTGTTGGTTGGTTTAACATTTTTTAATACGTGTACGGGTATCATCTCTATATTGTTTTATCGCTGTGTATAAATTGATACAATCATAATAAAGTTTAACTTTTTTTGCGCAGAAATGGTTTTATAAGAAATTATTTTATAATGGCTTATGCTTATTTTATGGTTGGTTAATAAATATAAATTAAAATAACATCACGGTACACTGGCAGTAATAAAGTTAATCATAGTATTTAATACAGATGCGAAATTTACACAAAATTGCAAGAGTATAAAACAAATGCAAGGACATGGAAGAATTATGTTTATCATAATTGTGGCAAAGAAATAAATTAAAAAATTCTCTATTAAAGTTAAAAGTCTAATGGCTGATTTTCTGGCTAAAAAATGTTCGCTCACGAAATATTATTACTGAAACTGGAACCAACTGTTGACTCACTATCATGCAAGTTGCTCATGAAGCTGCAAACAGAAACTATTTTAAAACAATTGTGTCATTTGTCTTCATGTCTATTTGTGCTCAAGCTTATAATGCCCATATGAATTTAGACTCTCGATAGGAAAAATAGGTCAGATTAAGCGATTTTTACCATAAAAATTTTCACGCAAAAAATTATCTTGCTGCTGGAAATAGATCATCTATTTTTCCCTTATCGCTATTAAATTCTAAAGTCGAATGGCTAAAAAAATTTTTCGTTCATGAAGTATTATTGCTGGAATTGAAAGCAACGATCATTTTACAAAACAATTCTTTAATTTTTCATCATGTATGGTGTATATTTGTGATCACATAGTGTATTCATTGAGTCCATGTGAGTTTACACTCTCAATAATAAAATACTCAAGGAAAAATTGGATCAGATAAATAAGACCATTTTTTACCATATAAATTTGCTTGGCGCCAGGAATAGACTACCTCTTGTTCTCCTGTTCAGAAATGTTAAAATATATGTATGTATTTTAGAATATCCCAACCACGAAACAATTGTACAAAATCTCTTCTCAAGGGACATTGGTCCCTGTCTCTGACTGCTAGGGACAGGGGAAGCACAATAGATCAACAATGGTCGCAGTGCAAAAGGTCATCCTGGGCCAAACCCCCATTACATTACATACATTACATACATTGGTCACGCCTGCCTTAAAATAAAAAATTTCCTACGATCATGATGATCATGTGCCATAAGTATCATTCGCCCGGTCCTGTTCCCACTTCCAATACAGATAAATAATAGTGTAGTTCAATACAAAATTTGATACAAATAAAACTAAAGATTATAGAACATAAATATCTTGACGAAAATTTGTCTAAGGACAATAAAAATAGTTTATGAATTTTAAATTTTATATCCATTTCATAAAAATATGCTGATATAAGCAAATTGTCCCGAAATTGCAAACGGAGTGATAAACTAATTTTTACTCTTTCCAAATATTGTGTGGAGTATTTAAACGAACCAACAGCACAATTTGGAACTGGGAGTGATATTATTGTGCAAAAAATGGACTGTTGTCGGGAAGAATATATTAGATAAATTACGCTTTAAAACGAAATGAAATGGTTCTTTTTGACACTTAATAATCACTATATTTATGACGAGATATGATCTTTTATCTATAAAATTAAATAGATAAAAGATTTTGAAAAAAAAAAATTTACAGAATTTTAAGTTTCATCAGATAGACAACAAAATTAATTTTTTTTATCGTATTTAGGCATTGCTACATTTTAGGTTAGGTTAGGTTGATTGGAGGGGTGTGATAGCCCATGTCATACGACATACACTTAAGCCAGTGAAGGCTTGTTTTGCGCTCCCTTTAATTATCAAACACAAACTGCCAGAGTTCTGCGGCATAATTCGAACCTGCGACCTTCGCACTACGGGTCTAGTACACTACCTACTAGTCTACGAAGGCTACATTTTAAATATGTAAATTATTTGTTTTTATTGAAAATTATGTATTTTGCATGTTATAAGCATTACACTTAAGGCTCTTTTTTTATATAATCCTCCTCATATTTTATTCTATTAAATTAAAACTTTATGTTCCCACATAAAGTGATATATTTACATACATACATATATATTATACTAGTCGTATTAACTAAAACAAAAAACCAAACAGAAAAAGAACATCAACATTATTTAGTAAAATGTTGTTCATAAAAACTCTTAATACTTTGCGAACAACAAACAGCCATTAGCAAGAACATTGAGGAAAAAAACAATATGTTTAAACATAAAACAATTAGAAATATGTATAATACTAACCACAGCAACAATTATTTCAACGAGCCACATGCGATAAGTACCAAACTTTCAAATGCGGATATAGAGACATGCATAAAATAACACACAAACGATGGTTGTACATTCCGTGGAACATTCCCAGTGGACATTTTTCGCCGAAATCTTTTTTCACACATAATCGAAAACTTAAAAGTCTGACTCAGTATAGCCTTGGTTTATTTTAGCAAAAAGTTATTTTATTTCAAAATCTGACCTTTTTTTAAAGTGTATCGTCAGCAGTTTCAATGAGAATATATCAACCAAATATTCAAAATTTGGCTGTAATGCAGATTCTTATAATTTATATATCTTATTTATTTATATTATTTTTTTACTCCTAAAAAATTAAAGTTTGTTGGTTTTTATAGTTCATATCTTTCTGCGAATCTCCTACAAATTTTCCTAACTTTATATGTATAATCAAATTAAAAAATCGATTTAAAAAAAAATCCTGAAAATATCAACTGTAGTGGCACGTACATGTTAATCCGTAGTACAACACCTGTTTGTCGAGATGGTCTGATCCGTCCATGCTACTCTGTAGCATCATATTTAATTAGATAAATTAGCTGGCATTCCTCTTTCATAAAGAATTTCTTTTATTTATTATTACAATTAAACCTCAAAAATTCCGGTCTCAGAAAGAAAGTCCCAGCATTCGGTGTTTTTTAATCCTGGACTTTGCAAAAACAAGCCCCCCGTTTTGCAAACAAGCGAAACTGAGTTGATTTACTACTTCTGAAAATGATATTCAGGATGGCAACAGACCAGACGGTTGTGAATTCCAATTGCTTTTCTGACAATCACAAATATTGAGTTGTGAGTCCAACTAAACTCATCGGTTGATTTACTTATATATTTCACTATAAAATCGAAATTTTTTTGCAGAGACAAAACAATCGAAATTTTATTAAAAAAAAATATAATAAATAAACTTCAATAAATTAATTAATTAATTAATTAAATTTCAAAAAATTCATTTTCACTATTAATACAAATATTTTCAAAAATAGTATAAAAATATTAAGAATTTATAAAAAAAAAAATAATAATATACATACATACGAGTATAGATTTAAAAAAAGTATTAAACTTTCGACAAAAAAAATTAAGAGCAAAAAATTAAATAAAATTCACACTGAGTAAACGGGCATATCATATGACACCATGCAGTATTGCACCATTTATAATCACCATCTCTCAACGTCCATGATAATATTGTTAGAGCAAAATTTTGCCTTTATCAAACTTTAATTAACTAATTTTGTTTGTGTGTGTGTGTGTGTGTGAGTTTTTTCTTATTTTGTCATCATCGGCATAGTAGTGAAGTTACTCAGTACTCGTATATGATTTTTGACACTAACTTATTGAAGGGGACAAGCTTCTTTCCGAGAGGGCTTAAGCAGACAGATAAGACTGTCTACAATAATGTGTTAAATATACACATGCCATACTTTCACTTTTCACATTCATGATACCAATTAAATTTTCATACACAATGGCTACTAAATATAACAAAACTTCAGAACATATTTCATCTACTCTTCAAAGCTCTAATGTGGCAGAAACTATTGCTTAGTAAAACTACCAACAAGTTTTTAGTTTCGTTTTGCCAAAAATAATGAACAAATATATGTACATACCAACCAAAACAATAATGAAGGAAAATAACAAGAAACCTCAGAAACACCATAAAACTACAACCACAACAGCATCTGTCTCCGTAAAAAAATGAAGTTCACAGTGAGCCCTCGCTTTATGCAACTGAAATATATTCCTAAAATAAAGGAATTATAAGCTTTTCAGAGATATATTTAATTAAAGGACAAAACATAAAACAGGCAAGCTTGTGAGTTGGGCAACTAAAAAATAATGAACTAAAATCTGGGAAATTTTTACCCAATTTACGCACAAAAGGGTGTCAAATCCATTTTTACAGCGTTTCAGTTAAAACTTTCTCGCTGCTAGAAAAAAAATTTTTTTTAATCAAAATATCTTATTTGACAGAATATTTTACATAATTTTAGTGAAAAAAAAAATTGTAATACATATTGGAAATAATATTTGAATTTTTTCTCACTTTTCTTTTAATTGCAACATTCATTGAAATTCACAAAAAAAATATAATAGTATTCATTAAAAAAAAATTAGGCTTGAAATGTACTTTCAGTACGATTCTTTTCTTAAAGCATATTTTGATTTACAAAATCGTTAATAAAATCGTTTTATCGTTTGCCAGGCTTCTCATTAAGTATGAGTATTTCATATAAAATATTTTCCACTTTCCCAAAAATTTTGGTGAGAGTTTATTGATGATCTTGGCTTGAGCAACCATTGAAATGTGCATAAGGACTAGTTCACGCCTCCGCCAATTTCAATGTATTTAAAAAAAACTTTATAATTTACTAAATAAGTAAAATCACTAGCAATTTTTTCCACCAGATTCGCACACACATTTTGGTAATTCTTTCGATTGAAGTGATCTTTTTCCAGCTGCCTCCTAAACATACAACTTTACCGATTATTTTTCCCTTACAAAATTTATTTTAACTTGTACTCCCAACTCATTTTAGAAATGATGCAAAAATAATTTTCAATTTATTCTAAACAAAAAAAAAAAAAAAAAAAAAAATAACACAAACACAAACACACACATTGTAGATGTGAAAGTGTAATAAAAAATATCCTACGAATCGAGGCATAGTTTATAGTGAATTCTCGTTAATATGACCTAATAAAATTCAAGGTTGTTTATTTTATCAAATTTGTTGACAATTTCGATTGTGAAAGCAATGAATGTCCTTAACTACAAGTCTAAGAAGGATTTGTGCGCCATTGATATAATAAAATAATATAGATCAATGTAGATCTAGCTCATTCGAAATACGTTGGTAAAAAATCATTGGAAAATTCAGCCTAAAACATATGAGTTGCTTCCTTCCGAAAGCTGACTCAGGCGTCTAAGGGATATTTAATTGTAATAACTAATTATATTGTTTTTCATAAAGAGGCTAAAATACTCTACATTTGGGAAAATATTTTTTATTGTGCAATTAATTTTGAAACACAAAAACCAGCTTGTCATTTTCATTTGGCATTAATTTCGACGAAATATCTCATTAACTCGGCCTGCAACATGTGTTCGAAAAAAATTATAGTTATTTTTGGAGGTACATCGCTTAAATCATAAATGTTACTGCAAAAAAATGGAAATTAATTAGCATATGTTTTTGGAAGAATGTTCAATTTTAGAGATGGTATTTAGGCAGCTTAATTTTTAAGTGGGCGGTATTTGGAAATAGTCAAATGACATGCTTCTTATCACAAAATACAACTAGTGATAAAAATCATTAAATTTTAATTTGTTTAAGTTTTGTTAGCGACTGGAAAACTCCCAAAATTGCAAGTAACTCGTTATATAGAGCCATACAATTTTGATTATCCCTTTAGGGCGTTCACATTACCGGGAGTTCACTGTATTTATGAAATCCTTTCTAAAATACGTGCTCACAAAAACTTTTCTATACTTATAGCACTATTTTAAACACATAAGCATGTTTGGCGAAATCTTATAACCAGAACCTGTGAGTCCTTGCAAGTGCGTGTGTATATTAGTGTTACATGTGCGTATGAAGTGTATAAATATGAATAAAAATTCCACTTGTTGCTCCATGTCTGGTTAGTACATTGAATGTTTTTCTTTTATGGTACTTATACTTCGTTATAGAAAGAGAAACACAAACGCACACACACATATGTATATACGAACACACATTAGGGCGGTAACCAATTTGTGTAACGAATGGGATGCTTTGGTCAATGGCGTCTTATTTACATAGAACAAAAAGCTCATGCTCAATTACATATATTAGTATACTTATCGTTATATATTTGTTTTTTCGAATTGAGAATAATTTTTAACACAAACGGTAATCAAGTGAGGGCGCACAGTGGCTGAAAAACGTTTTTCATTGGCCAAAATTCTGTAACTTTTGAACCGATCAAAATATTGAAGTAATTCTTTTTTTAATGAATAGATATTTAATTCAGCTTGACTCAGTTTTAATTACATTGAAATTGATTGAGTACTTCTTAAGGACTTCTAGGTCAAAGTTGAACTTTTGATTTTTTTTTAACTTTTGGAGTGAAATATGGGTTTATTTTTTTTATTTGCATATTAAAAAATTTTATATTTTGATCTTAATAATAATTATAATTATTTTTTGTGATAATGGAATTTTTTTAATGTTACACTCAAAAAAATTTTTTACACTGAAAAAAATTTTTTACACTCAAAAAAATTTTTACACTAAAAAAAATTTTAAAATTAACTGGAAACAAGGTTTAAATCCACTCCTGTTCTTTCAGATGCTGTTTCTGGATCTGAAAAGAATCTTCGTGCGGTATTGCCATCATTTGTATTGCCTGACCCTTGTTTTGGCTGATCTATAATCAATCCAATTTTGCGATATTCATCTTGAACATGTTTCTTTTTTGAACTTCTTAACTCTTTGTTGGTTTTATTGTTTCTTATGGATCCTGAAGACCCGAAATATAAATCATAATTGATTTTTAGTATATGTTCCATAAGTCGTATTCTTGCATGTAGTGGTGATAATCTAAATTCATATGCATCGGTATTATCTAATGATTTTGTCGGAACTTGGTTTAATTGGGTTTATGCTGCTTGGCATATAATGCAGCTGGATGCAGCCTTCGTGTTAGTCAAAGCCTGACCTACATTTCCATTTATCATTGTAAGGACTAATTGGTAGCTTACTTCAATTTGCTGCCCATCTAACTGTAATTGTAATGGCTAATGGTAGTGTTGCAATTTGGGCCTTGATATCACTAATTTCTTTGTTAATGGCATCACGAGTTTCTTCTTTGAATTCAAATTTGATTGGCCAGCAGTATTTCGTAGAAGATGGTGTCTCATTTTTCCAAATATCCATTGTTTGCATTGTACTAGTCGAAGGCTCTGAATCTTCCAAAATCTTTTTCAATCGCAATGGTACAATTGATACCATGAACATATCCGAGTCCGAAATATTTTCACATACAACTTGTTTGTATTGGTTATGTCCCGAAGAACCATCACATCCCCACTTGCAAAAAAGAATTAGCTTTGTGTTTCCATATTTCTTTAACGCATTTCCTGGTATTGATTGTAGCAAGCGTTCGGCTGTGTGATCAAGTAGAGATTGTAGTTGTACCTCTGCCGAAATTGGTGTGTTTGGTTAGTATCCTTTGATGGAAAACAGTCCATTTTAGTAGCAGTTATGTGATGATATGCTGGATAGATATTTGAGCCATTTCTATCGCACGCAATCTGAGCTTAATATATTGCTGTTTTGTTAATTTCAAATCCAGAAATAAGGCCAATGCCTCCTCATTTGTGTACTATATTGCATCCCTCGGAGTTGCTATACTTTCAAGAATTCGTTTTGTTCTCACTGGACTAGCTTTAATAACTTTTTCAATGATATCCACTTTTGTTAATTGGTTCTGTGATCGTAATTGATCTTTTATATTTGTACAACCAATTGCATCGTTAATATCTTTAAGTTTCCACCTCTTAGATCTATCGCTGCAGTTGTCCAATGATTTGCGTGGTCTTCCAACCTTATCTTGCTTTGCTGTTTCTGCAGTGACAGTAAGTTGGCCTTCTAACCACTTTTCACTTTTTATATAAAACTTTTGTTTACTGAAGCTAACTTCTTTGTAGCGTTTTTTTAGTACTTTTACAAAATTAGATAATTGCTCTTGTATTTCGGTGCTACACGAATTTAAGCTTAATTTTATTTTAACGTAAGTAAGAACATCTTCCTGGTTTTTATTTCTAAAATACTGTTCGGCCAGTTCTTTATAACCGAAGCTCTCCATATTTTTCTGAATATTTTTATTTGAGTCTGTTATGATTTATCACTTGCAAATATACGTACGTACACGTAAAGGATTAACTTATTGTGTAATCCCTTATTGAATCCGTAGTTTTATATATTTTTAGATACATGTTATTCACACATTGATCTTCAATTTCATAGCAGGTAGTACTTAAATTGAACAAAACTGCACGTGTTATCCAGACCTTATATCAGGTAAAACTAATTAGTATCTCGCCAATATGGGGTTCTTTTTATCTTTAGTCGTTTAATGTCCCGATTATTATTATAAAATTGTTTATGACTTTGGCTGACCCTAACAGTTATATTAGAAAGAGATCATATGTTTACTGTAGAACCTATTGTGATATTTTTATTACTGATTTTTTGCTGATCAAAACAAAGCCATAAAACCCTTTCGCAGGTATTATATTTAATTATTTTAGTTTTAGGTAGTCTAAAGTAAAAAACATAAACCTTCAGGCAAAAAAGTGAAAATTTAATACACCATTGTATACGAGTAATTATAGGGCTGTTTATATTAGAGTAATTTGATTTTTTTTGGAGTAATTTCATTAAAATTAAAAAAGTGTTCTACCGGCGGGTCGTGGCGGGTGCAAAAGTATATATGGGGTGAAAGAAGACACCTTCGCCTTTCTTCGGGTGGTATACGTTTCTTGTTCCCTTTTGTTCCCTAGAAGTTCTATTCCACTAAAGTTTAAATTTTAGAAAAATATAGTAGTTTCATAAATATTTCATAACACCTCTAATATTAAACGCTAGAGCGGTAACCACTTACTACAACTAAAGACTATAATCCTACCAATATTATAAAAAAGACCGCAGGCCATTATCGATGATAGCTTGCGAGTAGTGACCATTTATTTTTGACAAAAAACTGATAAAAAACACCTTTTACTGAAATAACAAAAAACAGTTGAGTTTGACAGCATGCCACGCCCACAATTATCAATAGTTTAACCTAATTTTTTGGCTACCTTAATATGGATATATTAGCTCCAAAATGGCGTAAAAATTTTAAAAATCGGTGACAAAAAAAAATTTGACTTTTGGCCAATGAAAAACGATTTTCAGCCACTGTGGGGCGTCACTTCTATGCAACACTTGCAAAAACGTTTTCTATTTAGGGCATAAATTTTGTCTTACAAATGCATAAATCGTAATACCATTTTAATATTTTTAAAATTGTATTCTATTGCCAAACAAAAGTTACACTCTTAATGCTGTTGTACGTGTACGTGCCAACATTCGGAGGCACACATTTATTAAAACACTTTTTCATGCTTGTTCAGCTAATTTTAAGTTGGTGTTAATTGTTGTGGGCTTCCTTTGGCGCATTTACACTGTGTTCTTTATTTTATTTTATATACTTGCGAGGAGGTGTGTAATAAGTGTATTTAAAACTTGTGCAATAATTTTACACCAACAAAACAAAATGAACAGCAATTGTTGCTAATTGTTTGTTTACGATGTTTATGCTTTGCTGCATTTAAACTATACAATTTATAAAGTGAATATAAGGAAAAGTATATGAACATAATTTAATCATATAGAAGGTAATATAATATGCTGATTTGACCGGAAGAATGGGAAAAATCTACAATTCATGTGTGTCATTTAGAATAAATAAATAAATGGTATTGGACTCTAGCTAAAGCAGATGACTTAAGAAAAACACATCTAGAAAGCAGATCGTTTCATTACTGCCTATTGAGGCATAAAGAAGTCGTTAGATAAAAAAAATTAATATTAAACAAATGAATATGATTTTTATTTATGAAAATAATGTCTATTTATTTTGAATGTCCATTAATGATTAGAAATAACAGGAAATGTCAATTTGACTAATAACTATGGCAACTTGCGTATTTTCTAATATTGCTTAAACTATTAAGAATAGTTATAGAAAAAGTTTATTTCAATTTGATATTAATCATATATTAAATTTTTCTCTACGTATTAGTTTTATAATCATTCCCCAAACACTTTCATCGTAACTCTCGCATAAATTCAATTTGAAATCTTTTTGAGATTTCTTGGTTAAACTATTTTGTTTATTTAAAATTTATACATTTTGATTCTTAACCACTCATCTTTTTTCAATTCTATTTGTTTAACTCTCTTTTGAAATATCAAATGTATTCAAAGCAAAACTTTTCCAACTCTTCAAGTGTTTTATACTTCTATTAACAGGAAATACGCAACCGACCTCCCCCTCCACCACCCCATTGCTAAAAATGAAAACAAAGGAACAGGAAAAGTTTTCATCTTTTTTGTCAGTGTTTCGAATAGAATATTTGTTGAATTTTCCAATTTCAAAGTCAGCAAAAGTTATTTTTATATGATTCTGTGTTTGTGGCTTGAAAATATTATTTGCATTTTTATTTGCCACATTATGGCAAATCTAAAACTACTCTATAACATCCGCCACACCATATACATACACATACAAACAAGTACTGATGAAGTAAATGGAGGACAGACAGTTTTGCATAAAAAGCGTTAGGAGATTAACTTATTCATAAAATAAGGATAATGAATAATGGATTGTGTTGTTGTTGCACTTGAAAAAAGAGTCGAACAAACCAAACAAACGCGATATCCATTTAATTAAATTAATTTAAAAATCTATTTTTTACCATCATTCTCTTTTCAACATTTTTTGGTCGATAACAACGAAGGTTGGCACTCAAAAAGAATACGTATTTTAAAAAACATCAATGCTATTACAATATACATGTGAATATATATTTTGTAATATTCATATACGACAAAGAATTCTCATACAGTATTTTATTGTTTTGGCATAAACACATAAAGTTGAATGCTTTCACACCTCTGAAAATTTGGTTTAACGACCAATGAAATGTCGACATATGAGAACAGCGAAAACCACAACAATTAAATTTGATAACTTTAAATTTAAATGAAAATATTACTTCTTTCCGTCAGCAAGTGATAAGATTTCTTTCACATAAAGAAAATAAAATCGGGAATATTGGCAAATTAGTACATCCTCCGAATTTGAGGTTTATTCCTAATGGCAAATAACCAATCGTAATCTAATATAAAATAGTTTTCTATACAAAAAAAAATTTAAAAGTTTGCTTTTTTCAACATAATGTGGACACCTTCCGAATCGGTGAATAAGGAATCAAAAATGGAAACATCCTTCAATAACAATCATTGAACATTGACCGAATTCGCGCTACTTTTGGATCCTAATCTCAGTATTTTATGACTTCTTTGGAAGTTCCTTTTTTACAATATAAATTTAAATAAGAATAATTCTGGCACACAAAAAAAGAGCCAATCGAACAGATTACAAAACCGATATAATCTAGTTTAAATTCTTACACTCCCAGGAAAGATTGAAATACCTTCTTAAATAAAATATTCCTATATTTTTTACCTTTTTATTACAATTAGATTAAAATATTATTCAAGCTTTAGGACTTATTTGGTGGTTAAACAATTTTTTTTTTTTTTTGGAAATAGAAAAACAGAATTTTCCTGAAGATGATACTGAATGAGTATCGAAATATCGATAATTTCTAATAAAATTATTTAATCACTAAATAAGACCTCAAGCTTGAATAATATTTTAATCAAATTTTGAAAGAAAAATTTTCGTGGAAATAGGTCCTTAAATGGCGGAGTTATATTATAATCATTATTCCGGGCGGTCACTTCGTCCATTGGAAATTTCTGTGGAACCAAACTGCAAATGTAAAAATAAAAAAAATTATGGGACCAACCCTTTGAAAATCTATTCACAAATGATAGTGATATGCTTGTGCAAACATAAGAAAATACACACGAATTCATAACATCATCCTCCTGTTTTAAAATCGGCTAAAAAGTATTCAAATGTTAGTCCTAAAATTATCGATTATTTAAGCCCAGCCAATACTAGATTGAAAAAAAATTAGTTTTCTATGGCTGCTGTACATACGTTCCAACAATATTATAAGAATTTTTTCCACAAAAAAGTATATGTTTCTATTTAAAAATCTTTTTTGTCTCGATATAAATTTGTAATTTTAAAGAAGTGTTTCTAAATTAAATTCAAAAGAAAACAAATCAAAGTGTTATACTCGGCTGCGGCTAATCACCCCTTACCAAGGTATCATATTAAAATGCATTAAACAAATTTTATTGGAAATCTTGACACTTTTCACAGCTGTATCCGTCTAGGTCTGGTCTGCACATATCACATATAGTATTCGTTAAAAATTGTTAACAAAATAGACAAATAATTTTACGAAATAAACAACTCATTATCGTGTTAAAATTTTACTGAAATATAGACTATCAAACTGAAAAAAGAAAACAACAAGTGACAGAAAAGCAAATTCAAGGAAATATGTTGAAAGCCGAACTCGAAAGTGTTGAAAAATTAATATTAAATGAAGGCCAGTTGCAATATGATTAAAAACATATTTAAAAATACCTTAAACTTGTATATATCGTATATACGATTTGAGAAAATATAATTTGAAATTGATATTTTTATAAAATAATTTTATTAAAATCTGCTTTTAGCCGAATAGAGAAACCTGACCCAGTTTCTGTAATTATTCTTCAACATTTTAGTATAAAATAAAAATATTAAAATCCTCTTTTTTTTCGTGAAACCCATAAAATTTTCCCTGAAGCATAACAGAAGCGTTCGCATACTTTGTTTGTGCGCAAATTTTCGTAAGAATATTGTCTTGTATTACCGCAGCTGACCTAGACTTTGTAAGGGGTTCGCAAAGCAGAGAGATCAATAGAAATTTGTAAAATGTACTCGTAATATATGAATGTGAAATAAGACCTGTCGATCTCAATGATTAAAGAAGGCCTTTGGAATGAGGAATTTTAGATGGCTGATTTATTTAAACTTTACTTCTTTAACATATTTAATACCATTTCTTTTAAATCGTTAATCTAAATAAATTTCTTTCTACAACTTTATTAAAAACTTTAAATGCAATAAATTAATAAAAATAAATAAATTTTTAATTAATTGTATAAATAATAATTAATTGTGTTAATATTATTTATTTTCAGATGCAACAGAATTATAAACTACCTGTTTAGGTTCCTAAAAACATCATGATGATTTCGATTTCAACCGGCTCTGTCTGCATTCTGTGGCTTTTTCTCAATTAATCAAAAACGATTTATTTTAATATGAATGAAGGAAGGAATTGATATTTATTTGAAAAAATGTTTTTTATTAAATTTATTTAAAAAAGTTTAATATTTTGCCTAAAATTTAAAACAATAGTAAATTTCTGTACTTTGTATAAATTATCTTTCAAATAAATTTAGTTTGTACATGTATTATATCTATTATAAAAACAATCATTTGATTATGTGATATTTTATTTACATATGCAAATTTTATAATCATGGAAATAAATATACTTTCTTATTTCTAAATGTATTTTATGAAAAATAGCCATACATATAGCATTCCTATCAAAAAAATCTTATAATAATTTAATTTTATTTATTAAAATAAAACCAATGTTATTTATTATTATTATTCTATCTATTCAATTCAGAAATTATAAGTAACAAATGTGATTGTTCTTTATTTTGTTTATCTACTTACACAAAATAAATAAATAATTGTGATAATAAATAACAAATATTATAATAAAAAAAGAAAAGAAATGTTGTTTTATTTGTTTACTCTCTTAAAACACACCGTAAAATAAAAAAATAACTTAATAGAAATTCATTTTTGTTCATTTAATACCATATCAATCATATCCACTGCTGCTAGTTTCGTTTTCGTGCATGCATGTTTTTTCTTGTGTGTGACGTCACTCACAAAATTAAAGTTGAATTTGTGCAATTTCAAAAACTCAGTTCATTACCAGGAGCCCATAATCTCAGAAAAATAGCAAGCTGCTTTTCAAAAAAAAATTCCGCAGCATGCTTTCAGGCTTCGAAAAGTATTTGAGTCACACTGTGCCTAAACTCAAGAACAGGGTGTTTCACTATAAATTTCCATGTTACGCCCAAAGGTATGTAATTAATATCGTTTAAAAATACACAAATATAAGAGTTGCCAAGCAACAAGCAGTTCATTATTAAGCAGGATTCCGTCATAATCTATAAGGATAAGAAAACTGATTATTAATATCTCTATATTTTTTGTTCTTTTTATAACAATTTGCTTAAAATATTATTCAAACTCGAGGTCTTATTTAGTAGTTAAACAATTTTATTTGTAATTATCGATATTTCGATACTCATTGAGTATTAATATCAGGAAAATTGTTTTTTTAATAATAAAATTAATATTTTGTATTAATTTTAATATTTTGTATTAATTTTTTTATATTAATTTTATTACTAAAAGTATCGAAATATCGATAATTTCAAATAAAATTGTTTTACCACTAAATAAGACCACGGGCTTAAATAATATTTTAATCAAAAGTGAGTTTTTTAGTGAATTAATGGAACACATACATACAGAGTTACAAAAACTATTTTAGATCGACAAATGGTGGAAGAGAATAATATAAAATGTAAATTATTTTTTAATCAATATTGTTTTTTTATTCGATTATAAATCATATGGCAGTTTTAATTCAGTATAGTCGTGTCTCAAAATATAAAAATTAAAAACTTTTGAGTTACTGATGAAAAAGTATTGTCCTTTTATATGGACATAACAGAATCATTACTGAAGACGAAACTATACCAATAAATGTGGATATGGAAATGAAAATGTCGCATATTGAACATTTTGGCGAATAAAGGGTGAATTAGATTTTTATTTGTAAATTACGAATAATGAAACTATTTGCAAATAAGACGATTTTTTATTTTCGTTGATCAAGTAGACCTTCAGACTACACATGACAATCAGTATAAATGGAATTTGGCAAAGCGAAATTGTGTGTGGAACAAAAAATGTGGAGGAGGAAAAGAATTTCAGTCTGCTTTTTGTAAAAATAGACAAATTAAAAAATATGTTTTTTATAACAATGTAACGAAATAATGGCGAAGCAAAAAAGTAGATTTGATTTCACATGCAATCTGCCATATGGTTGTAAGTTGAATATTTGCAAACTATTTTTATTTGCATATAACGTACGTCTAAACGTAGTATATAAGAGCCAATTAAACATTATCGTAACAAAAGGAAAGTTTTATGTTTTATAAAACAGGCAGTTCTATCTTTTTTTAGACATGACCATGTCGCATTTACCAATTGCTTACACTAAAGGCCATATGGCCTATTTTTCAGGTTTTCCTGCATACAAAGAGGATATTGAGGAATACTTTTTTATCAATAACTCAAATTTTTTTGCATTAGAGGACCGATATATATATATATATATATATATATATATATATATATATATATATATATATATATATATATATATATATATATATATATATATATATATATATATATATATATATATATATATATATATATATATATATATATATATATATATATATATATATATATATATATATATATATATATAATATATGTAATATATATATATATATATATATATATATATATATATATATATATAATATATATAATATATATAATATATATAATATATATATATATATATATATATATATATATATATATATATATATATATATATATATATATATATATATATATATATATATATATATATATATATATATATATATATACCAAAAAACATTAAATATCTTTCAATTATTATTATTTTAAAATCTTAAATAAATTTAATTTAACTCCGGACATGGATGAAGTCTTAGGTTCGTGATTATAGACTATTAATTGGATTTCTTATCGACAGTGTAATTTATGTTCCCGATGCAATAAGAAATAATGGAAGCTGTAAAATGTAACTGGAACAAACACATCTCTCAGCTGGCAACGTAAACTCTCTAATAAGTCCAATATAGTGCTATGGAATGCTATTGTGGGTAAGACTCCATTACAGAGAAAAATCCAAAGGCTTTTAAATAAAATTACGAATAATTGCAGCCTCCCCGAGATACATTAAAAAGAGTTCGCCATAATTATTCGTAACTGTTTGAAGAAACTTTAACTTTCCATTAAAATCCCCTTCCTTGCAATATTTCGGTATTCACTGGCCACATTCGATTCAGAAGGAATTACAATTCTATTTTCAGAGCAATATATGAGAAACTATTTGTATTAAAAATTAGCTGAACAATGTATATTAGGAAAACTTTTAGATATGAGTAGTTGATAGCTCCATAAATATTGGAGATGCAATAAATAATCTGGCAAAAATTCCGAAAACTGTATGTAGACTAGTTCTTTATCAGTGACGTACAGGACTGTTTTTGCGAGTCCCAGTATTGAAAAATTTTATGCACCTTTTCCCAGGATTTCGGGACTTTTTTGTAATATTAAATCAAAGATATTTTTATGGAAGCAAAATTGAAGGTTATATTGAAATTATCGGGATTGTGCTCTAAAGACCTTGTGGCCTTAGCTGTTCATATGACGACATTTCACTGGACGGTGAACCAACTAATCAACAACAACAAATAATGTATTCATAATATTAATAAGAATATCTTGGCTTATGCGTGAAAAAAAATCTTAAGCGACAGACACAAAATTCTACAAGAGAACTGTCTTTGCACTAATTTGTATGACTATTGCAAATTGATTTTGCTCTAAATTTGTGATTTTACTTTTAACGATTATATAATTTTAATGATCCTAAATTTGCGATGATTGCTTGTTTCTGTTGTCAGTTTACGCTTTCACACTAATTGTTGCAAAGCATTTAGACATAAAATAGTGATGAATAATAAAAATATATCATCGGGACTGGAATTCCAAGTTGTCATTATCAGATTTAAAATGAAAGACAAAAAAAAGCGAGGACGTGAAAGTTGCCCTAAAAATCATGTGAGTATCGATTTTCATTGATTTCTAAATAAAATATTTTATGAAACAATTTAAAATTTGTTTGTCACCAAATGGTTTCGGAGCGGTCAACACCGAGGGCGCAGGTAATATTTTTCATGTACATGGAAAACATTTTATGCGTTTCAAGGATTTTGTGTTTTATTAGAAGTAAATGTTTTTTTTTTTCAAATAAGAGGCCATTCATGTCAAAATGGAATTAAACAAGCTGATCGTGCAGTGGCAGGAATTTTCCTATTAAGATGATATATTTATTTACTATACCACGCTGATTACTGCGAGTATGGATGCCATGAAGCATATAACCAAGCAGTCCAAGTTTTAAATGATTTTGTGGCACACATCATCATTGTTGTGAATGCAAGCGAAAACAGACAAAGAATCAGAGCAAAGGAAACTATAAGTGAACAGAAAACACATTTGCCCCATCAAAGGCGTTAAAAGCAAATTAACATAAATTTTATTACTGTAGCACTTAAACTCACAGAACGACTATAAGCAAGGAAGAGGATGTAGCCCAAAGCAAATATAAAGAAATACGCCAAAGAATGAGACAAAGTGTGATTAAAGGGAATGTGAAATAAAGGCCAAGCGAAAAAATATCCTTTATTATTTTATTAGGCTTATAAGTTGATTTATGAGTTTTTATTAAGGACAATTATTTTCAAAGGCTCACGCATTTGCATACAAACACCCAAATAATGATAAAAAAATCAAATTGACAAGAATTTAATTTCAATTTAAGTGAAATGAAAAATTTTATATATGCAAAATGGTTCTTGGTTCATTTGTTTGCTTCCTTTTTATTATTATGTATTTTTATCCTTATCTTTGGTTTCTTATTTTTTTTTTTTGTAATTTCTTCAACTTCCTGTTTTAAACCCACTCATCATCTTGGAGTACTTGGATACTGTTTTTTTATTCTTTATAAGTGGCTTTATTTACAGTAAGAACAGTCTCTCATCATGCTGCTCGTCAACGTCATTGTGTGTTTTTTTAAGTCAGTTTCTACTATTTCACCTGGTGAACTTATAAAAGTTTGCAGCAGAAATAATAGACAAAAAAGAACTGCTTCATAATACTAAAAATTCTTTAACTCAGTGTCTGTAATTTTTTAACAATCTTTCATTATTTCTTTTTTGTATTTTGCAAGGACTGTATAGTGGATTTGCGGCATTATTAGTTTTAAAGACAACGAAATGATTTTATCCTTTTTTTGATTTATTTTCTTTAATTAAATTCTATGCAAGATAGAATTCGATATATTCCCAGCAAATTGAAATTTTTCTGATAACGAAAACATTTCTCTAATAAGGATAAGTTGTTATTTTATTACTCGAACGCTGTTTGCCCAATTTTTTATGACCTGGCCAACAAAGATCATAAGCAATTTATATCGATCAATAAGATAAGACAAATATATTTGTGATAATAATTCTTTTGAAGTAATTTTCTATTTAATTGTTTACTTCATGCAAAGAAAAACTATGATTAATGGATTATCATAATGAATGGTTGGTCATGTTGTGTTCATTCTAGAAATATGTAATTGGGACAATAAAATTATTCTTTCTGTATGATATTTGAACATTTATATTTTACCTTGATTATTAGCAATACCATTATATTTATTACCATTAATTTTTACTATAATGTTCAATGTAATTATGTTCTGTAAACCGAATTCGAGTAACTTTTTCTTTTTAAAAGCGAAATCATATACTTTTTTTGGTGTTCACTTTTCACCGAAATTTCGTAATTTTATTCGTTTTACTATCGGCTGTATGAAAAAGCTCGAAAGTAAATTGCTTGCGACTTTCTCTTAATTTTTTTATAACTCGTATTTATGGAATGATGGAAAAAGTGATTTCTAATGAAAGTTTGAACACTTTGTTGTACGTTTTCACAAATTACATAAGTTATGGCCAAAAAGCAATAAAAATTAAGCTATGGAAACTTCCTTAAGCACATTAATGATTGATATTTATGAAAAGGCTGACTTCCGTACTGACATGTGCATCACTGGAGACAATCTTCTTGAAGTGTACCCACTACTAAAAATCTGAATGTTGGTTCTAATTGAATTAATTTGGCAGTAAATCGTTTCCTAAATCATTCGGCGATATCATTGCAATGAAGATTTTATTATGAATTTATGAACTTTATTAAAAGCAAAAATGTAATTTCTGTTCCCAAAAAATTCATTTAAAAAATTACTTTGTTTTTCTGATAAGTTCATCAGATTCGATGAATCTCTTAATTATGTGCCAGTATTTTCCTAACGCTTTTTAGCATTTTAAGGGTTAATTAAAGAAAAACAAAAATTTCAGGATTTTTTTTATATGTTTAGGAATACGTGTGCATATTTATTTTTTTCTTTTTGAACTAACATCATTTTGGAGGCTTAAAATATTTAATTAGAACTTTATTTCGATTCAAAGAATATGGCTTATTGTACGAAATACAGTTTTTATAACAATAAATTATGTGTGTATGTATATTTCTTCTAAACATTTATTTTAATTTTGTTTATATTTGAAAGAGTCGGAAGATTTTTTAACAAAAAAAATTATTAAAACCGAAATTCTATAATAGGAAATAAAGCCAATAAGATTGCAAATAAAGGGAAAGGACATAAGGACAAAGGACATAAGTAAATGCATAGCAGGTACATGAGCATGTGCATATACATTGTGGGTATTCCTTGTATGTACATGTGTATGTATGTACATAAATACACAAATAAACACACTAGTTCTGACAAACATCTAAATATGTTTGTGATGACAGTTTACATAGTTATGATGAACACAATTATATATTTGATATAATCATTAGGGCAAACATTATTGATAGCGTTAAGCTATGAGTGCATCAACCATGTTTTTTGTATAAATTTGGTCCTTAAAAAACAAAAAACGTTCAAGTTTTTTAAAAAACAAAAAACGTTCAAGTTTTTCATTTGAGTGTAGTCATGAGAATATATATGCCAATATTTTTGTTATAACTTTGGTTTTTGGCTTAAGAAAGTTACTGTATTATTATTATATGTTATGTTATTTATTATATGTTATATGTTAAATAAGGCTTAAGCTGCACAAATCAAATGCTCAATAATAATCCTTGCGATATTAGCAGAATATCCTAATACTAATACTAATTACTTTTTAGTAGGCCCACAAAATAAAACTGGATACAGGCCTCCTTCCCTTCATTTGCACGGTTACTGCTAAAAAAATACATTTTAATATGGGAAAAATATTTTTAAGTAACCATTCTTAGAACATTTAAAGTCCTTTGAAAAGTACAAAAGATAAGGACTTGAAAAATCATGTGCGCAGTTTGACTACTTTTATCTTTAGATTAGTGGATGTATAGTGCTTACTATGCCAAAAAAAGATGCTGTCGGACGGTATTATTATAGGGAAAAATTCTGAATTTTCATATCCTGTATTTTTCTAATAAAAAAATAATAAAAATATGAAAAAACAAATGAAGCTCGTCCGTTTTGTTCACTCATAATAAGCGCGACCACACAAGTAGTTTTAATAAATAAGTAAATTCTAACATATTCTTCTAATTACGAAATTATAAAAAAATCATAGACTAAAATTAATAAATCCATGATCTATCAGAACTTTTAATTTTTACAAAAATGGGCCGGTTTCGATGATTGTTGATCTTTTGTAGAGATAAGAAACTAATGAAATTAGATATTGATATTTTAGTTATAATATTTCCATAAAAATATTGACTAATTTATAAAGATCACTACTTTTAGCAAGAGAAGACTGCGAAAAAAATTTTTGTCTATATTTTTCTGCGAACAAAAGGAAAATAAAATTTGTCGCACGGTGGGATTGTTAAGTTCAAAATTACAAAATGTCGGGTCGAACAAATACAAACACCAAAAGAATTCTTCCAATAAATTTTTATTCCGTAACAACTCCAACTAACAATTTTTCATATACATAATTTAATGAACAGCTAAATAAATCTAGGAAAATCTCTATTTCAGAATAACGTACCATAGAAAATAGACATTAGAAGTCTTAAAGTCATACCTTGGAAAAATAATATGCTTAAGTTTTAAGCTGAATTAAAATTTAATGGGATCTTAAGTATTAAAATTGAATGTAAAGTTGTAGGATACATTTGGAATTCAAAGCAAATTAATGTTGTTTATTTTTTCCTTAAAGCTAAAAGTCTACTAAGAAATAACAACTCCTTTAGGGTATTTTTGAACCCATCAAAACTAAAAATGAGCCCAATTTTGTGTTTTTGTTACAGTATTTGTATTTTCAATTGACTTCATTCAGGATTTTGCACTTAAAACACAAATACTATAAAAAAGATAAGAAAACAGAAATATAAAAAAAAACTCTAAGGATACGTACTTTCATACAACTTGACTCATTCTATCCTTTTAATCAAACTCTAACAATGGATAATACATACACTAATGTATGAAAATATATATACTCGTACATACATGCCATAACTATTTATATAAACCTAATCGCACACATACACTCTTATATATAACGACAAACAAACACACACACACAAATTTTGCTACATTCCTTTAACTTGTTACAATTGTACGGTGCACTCCACAGATTTAGAAGCTTTTGTCCCTTTTGCAAAATTGAAAAGCATGAAGACAGAGAGAGAGGAAAAAACGAGTGGAGGTAGTGGCAGAGTCCGGAAAAGTTGTAGCACTTCATATTTCATTTCCACTTTTAGTTTTTGTTTTCTTCGTTCGGTAGAAGACAATTTTCTATGAATTTAAAAAAGCACCACTTTAGTACGCATTGAAACAAAGATGTGCCGTAATTGAAAGTAACTTTGAAGTATTTCAATTCTTACTTTTGTTAAGGCCCAGTTTTTTTATATTTTTGTTTTAATTCCGTAAAATGGAAATTGCACACAAAATAGCCGATTTAATTTCTTTTAACAAAATGCTCTTCATGTATGTACGTGCACAAGTTTGACAAATAATTTTTTTTTATTTACATATTAGATGTCAATGGTAAAATTCCCAAAAGGATATTAGCATTGGGCCTAAATTACTGTGTAAATAATGATGATTTTGTAAGAGATTGAAACTTGATAATTTTAATCAGTCGTACATATAAATGAACATATTGATCTACTGAAGTAGACAATTGGCCAGAGAGTTTTGAGTTCGATTCCCACCAAAGACTCTGGGTATTACTGCAGAAAAAATTCGCAACTTGTGTTTATTTATTCAAAAATAATGGGAATGTGTAATTCAATTTGATTTACTATGTTATTTTATGTTGATCGATTTTCGAAAACGTAATGCGTAAAAGAAATGCGATTCGAAGCCCTGCAGTCGGGTAATTGTGTGTATGAAATGAACTAGTATTAACAGACACAATTTTAAACAATACCATACAGGGTTGGCTGTGATCTAAGGCCGACAGCGTCTTGTTTGATAACTGCACGCTCTTAAACGAACATTGAGCCAAACACAAAAGCAATTACAGTAAAACTTGTATAACTGCATGTCATTTAATTGTAAAAATCACTTGATTGAAAGCAAATATTCTCAAATGTTATTCGTTTAAAGTGTTTAAAACACTTTAGTTCGCTGAAGAGAAAATTCACTTTAGCAAAAAGCCGCTAAAGCGAAACACATACTGTCTACAAAACTGCAAGAATAAATAAAGAAATGGCTTATTTTATACGATAAAATACATATTTACATATTTCAGCAGGATGTTAAACTTTCCAAATTTTAAAATCAGGTTATGCTTGCTTATTCGGGACTGAAATGGGACTTAAAATAGGGAAAATTGAGTGCCCCCCAATACATTTTTGTGCGTTCTCAAATCACGGCTGACTAGAGTCTCATCTCGTGCAGTGCTACCCAGTAGTCCCTAGGTATCACGGGGATCGCGTAGATGAAACCCAAATCGTGGGGAAAAGTTTGTTGATTAAATGCCGGATTTAGATCAGCTCTGGCTTCCCAAGTCTTCTGCTAAAAACAGGTACACCTATAGATACTGATGCCAGCTCCTTGCTAAGGGACTTGTGTATGGAACGCGGCAGCCATGTACAAATATTAGCACCTGCATGCGAAGTGGCGACCTCATGCGAGGACCGTAGTGCACTTATGTTCATCGAGTATTAACAGCACTGTTGGCTAAGACTAAAAGGCAGTCATACACTTAAATCTTAGACACATCCATCGGTTAGTATTACGGAAGACATAACTATTGGCAGTTATTACTGCGTTTGGAATAAGTTCCCTGCAGATGACTTTTCTGTCACTTTCAAGTGAAATAGAATATAAAGCGAATATTCTACTTTTGTAGTACAAGCACAATGAATTGTTTGCATTAGCAGCGCATATCCTTTGAGTACTGGTTAAATTAAAAAATATCCTTTTGTGAGATCATCACGACTAGGCATGAGCGCTTTAAAGCAATTTAAAAATTTTTTGTCTATCTTCATTACGACAATTATTAATGATAGTTGGCGATTGTGATTGTAATAACCCCATTTTTCTTTACCTGAAGCGATTGAAAGAGTTTTTATGAAATTGTCCTTACATCAAGATGATTTAAGCCAGAAAATATAAAAAAATTCCTTCATTCATTCAAGTCAATCAAAATTTTTAATTTTAAACTGTTCCTTTAATTTTTTACGGCTATAAACATAAAGTATAAAATATTTGTTAAGACTATTGAGCCGCCAAGAAAACTTTACTTTGTTTACAATTTAATCGATAAGTGCTTCAGTATATCTCGATGTGGCCTTATTATATCTTAATTTTTACTTCACTGTTTTCTGATTTTATTATTTTTAAAGTTGTAGGTTTTTGTGACAATATTATTATTGATTTATAAACGATTTGAAAACAAATTTGCACATAGTCAAAATTTTTCATTATTAAAAGATTGGCTGTCTTATTTATAATGATTGTATTATACAACATTTATAAAAAATTTAATTTGTTATGATTAAGCTCGATAATATTTCATTGGGAAATTTGTTTGAAAATTTGCTGAAATACTAAAAAAATACTTTTAAATTTTATCTCATGCTCTCTGATGATTTGGAATATTATGTAAAATGGATTTGCTCAATATTTGTTGATTATGCCAATGAAGAACTTTACATTTAAATAAATTTCATTATAATCTCCTAAATTTTTTGATTTTTTATTCCACAATCAATGATACAGCAAATTTTTTCAATCTTAAATATTTTAAAAGGAATAGATTTTCTTTTAAGAGAACAAAATTAAATATTAAATATGTATGTATTAGAGATCTCATAATAATTTAGTGCAAAATGTAAAAAAATTAGAAAAAATCAAATAATAGAATAGAAAAAAGCAATGAACTGACAACACAAAAATTTCCGGTTCCGGTCAGCTCAATCAGTCTTTACTGATTTTATTCCTCTTAAACCCCATAGAAATATCAAGAAAATAAGAAAAAAGAAGAAAATAAAATAAATCGTAAGTTGAAATAAATGATGTAAAAAAAAACTTTAATCAGCAAATAAAAAATTAACAAAGGAAGAAACAATGTATGAAAACTTAAAGAAAATATAAAAAAAATAAAAAAAAAAACATTGAAATGAACCAAAGAGCAATCTAAAATTGTAACAAAAAGTATTCTTTTGTAAAAAGCAGGATAGACTTTCCGACGTGGCTGTTACAATTGAAATCTTAAGGGAACAAACAATTTATAAAAATGTGATTGTTTTTTTGCAATTTGGAAAAGTATTTGCAGCAAACATTTCTAGATGAGCGATAAAAAACGAAATTGGACTGTTGGTGATTCAACAGAAAGAGATTGTGGTACATTGATTGTTTCTATATGGTGTAATAAAATAAGAAGGAAGTATATAAATTTATATACTTGTATGTATATACATTTATGTGGACAACTATTTTATTGTTAATGTGACTTTATTAAATCTTTTCAATTTTAAACGAGCACCAGTAATAATCATTACAAATTATATTCGGTTACACAAAAAATTAAAGTATTTCGCTTAAAGAAAATAAACCATATACCGATTTTTGATTAAGAGAAAACAACCCGCTACGGAATGAATATTTATAAGCATTCGAAGATTCGACGCGATAAGATTGACTACTTGAGGAAGTGCGAAATTAGAAAATATTTTTCAAATTAGAAAATTATAAAATATTTTTCAAATTTCACAAGGCTTCATGAAAATGTTTAGAAATATGAAATAAATACATATACATATTAAAATATTTTTTTGTGAATATTTCAAAGTGTATTTAAATCTGAGATTGAGTATAGAATTTATTGAAAAGCCGCTGCTTGTCAAATGAAGAAAAAATTTTAATTTTCGAAATGTCGGATCGAATTCAACATTAAACTATTATTGTGCATCACATAACTTAAGTTCATCTATCTTAAGCATGAAAATTGGGTAAAAAACCGGCACATTAACACTTTTAGTAAAATCAAGTGTAATATTCTTAATATATAAATATATAGACCAAAGATCTGACAGTCAAATCATTTATCGGTTTGTATGATATTTGATGAAATATTGGATTGCACAGGCTGCCAACTATTTAGACTCTAGTTGGTCCGTTTGTATTATCTAAGTGACCAAAGAAGAAAAAGAATCATATCTCTATTACCCTTATGTTTTAAACTAAATTTAGGATAAATTTGTCATCTAATATTCTTGAAAAATTGTGTGGACTACGCATGGAAAACGCCTTCTCACACGGAGTAGGAGAATAATAAAAGAGCTGCTCGGCAGTCAGCTCATCTTTTCTTTAAGCGTACAACTGACTAATCGGTTTATGGTCAGACTCAGTTTGATGAATTTTTGCAAAACAATATATTTTTTATGTGTTGCGGGTGCAAAGCACGTCAGTATTCAGCTTAAATTTTTGCGTTCGTGTGCGTTTGTTCACACGCAAACGTCGTGTGTAATATTTATGAATATCAAAATTGATTTTCGCCACACAAAAAAAATTAAGCATTTTAACATAGTGTGGCGCTATCATTCCCAAGTCAAGTTGAACATCGTTCAATTTTTCGCTAATGACCGGAACAAAAACATTTTATAATATCTATTTTCCCGACGGAAAATTTTGTATGATAAAATATTTAAAAAAGAAATTTTTAAACAAAATTTTTTAACTAAATTACGCATCTCATAAAGCACGCAATGAGATGCGTAAAATAACTATACCAAAAATATGTATTATGACATTTTATTGGAAAAAAATTTTATGTATGAAATATATAAAATATTTTATCAGGAATTTATATGTTAGATTTTTTTTATTTTCCTAAAATGCAATAACAATGCAAGACTCTTTTGTTTCTCATCACTTTTTTATTGCTGTTAATAAACAAAAAACATTTACCGACCAGATATTGAATGTCTATACTCCTTAAAAAAAAAATAAATATAAATTGACGGATAATATTGACATCATCTGTCACATATCTTCAATGTTGTTACTAACGCAAACATAAAGAAAGAAGTTAAAAATTTATTCGTGCAGCAGCCCCTTTAAGATACAAATCTGTAAATAAGTTCATCTCGCACCATATATTTGTGGCTCAAATCAACAGCGTATTTTGACCTTAAAGGAGAGCCATAGTATTTCCTTCATGTATTAATATATATCGCTCCTTTAATGCAACATAGGCATATCTCACACAAACAGCGAAAGCTTCTTAAATTTTAACTTCTATATGGAGACAATTCTCATTTTGTTTACATATAAAGAGGATATTGAGAAATTCTTACTCGGGTCTCTAACTGGACTAAACTAATTAGAACTTCAATTTAATTAATACAGCAAAAATACTTGAAGTAATTGGATTATAAATATAAAAGCTTATGTAGATGTTTTACGGCATAATGGATTAATTCACATCCTCAACGTGAAAAAAGAAACGACTTGCAGTCAATTAAAAATTTTATTACTCTAAACACTAAGTACGCGCCACACTCGCAATAAAATTGATTTTATATTTTATTTATTTTATATTTTAAAGGTTGTATCATTCAAATGCGTGTATCATATGTGGCATTTAAATCTTGTTTTGTTATTTAAATTACACGTTGGTATTTCTGCACAATTTCGTTTTTCATACGTTTATTTTTTCCACTTTTTCCATTTAATATACAATACAATGTTAAGTCACCTGAAAATTTATTCACGTCTACAAAAAAAAAATAAAAATGTTGTAGAGATATATCTAACGTGATGCATTTGTTCATTCATTCACAGCATTTTCTATTGTATTTTACACATTTTTTTCTATTGTATTTAAACTTGCCATTGCAAATGGAGGAAACGTATTAAAGTTTATAGCGTAGACAGACGACAGCGTTAATTTGCATTAGCAGTCTTAATTCAAATTAACTTGTGAATTATCCCCATCGCAATGTGTATTAGATTTGATATAAATGCACGAAATCGGACTGAATTTATACTGAATTTAGCTTTTTCAATATGGCAATGCTATTGCCACTCTCTTATCGAGTGGAATACAAAGCACCACGTTCAGATTTATGGTTGCTAGTGCATGTACAATTCTTACATTATGGAGCAGTTTCAGCAAAAGTAATTTCAACTTTCTTTCAAATATATAGTAAATTTTCACCAACAGCATAGCTGCTAATCGTACTTTTTGCCTTCTATCCATTTGATTTCGATGTAAATGCCAAAAAAAAAATTAGTTGACAAACAAACAGCTGTTTGCTAAATGCAGAAACTGTCGTCTGTCAGCGTTAAATTTTAATTCACATTAGTGAGCTTCTAATGCAAATTAACGCTGTCGTCTGTCTACGCTATTATCCTTTCGTTTGTAATTATTACAAGATTTATATGAAATCCTATAAATTGAATTCACTCGGAATTATTTTATCCACTATAGAATTACAACTTTGTAGTCAAAAGCTATAGTAGCTTAAGTGCAGAAGGAAGTATGGTTTCGAGAAAACCCTAGATGGAAATAATATTTTAAGCAAAATCAAGATATACTATACGTGCAGTTAAAAAAGTTTAATTGACTTCAGAAATAATTTATGAAAACATAACTATGACAATGCGTTTTTTATTTTATTTTTTGTTGCAAATCGGTATTCCAATTGGCAATATTGCCATTTATCAATAACTTTTAACATATGTTTGGTGTTCTGGAAGCAAAATTGACGTTGATGTTGTCTCTGATTGCCTTTGATTTTATCGTCGGCATTTATGGTGTTGTCTTGCGTTGTCTTAAAATTGCGGACGCCAAATAAAATAATGGTGAATGTTTTGCAAAAAGAAAAACAGCACTCATAATAAAAGTATCTTTGGAAAAGTTAAAATAAATACTAAAAATTATATCAAGTATGAATTCCTTCTTATATTTGTTTGTATAAAAGTTTTCTACTCATAATATGGATTTATTTTCGAGGCCCTATAATTCTCATATATAATTCTCATATATTATATTTTTATGGTTGATCGTTTTTAAAAGATGAAGATTGAAGTCCACTCATGAGTGGGCATTAGCACTAACGAAATGTAAACATGTACGAGTAGATCGTTTACAATAGTAAATAGTAAGAAAAATAACACAGAAGATGGCACATACCCGGAACCGGTCTGCTTACAAACTAAATTTGACATGGTAAATGACGAAAAATCATTCCAAATTCAACAAATAATAATTTTATTCTCAAATTTTTTTATTTAGGATTCCTGAAGAGGCTTCTCTACCAATTTTATTATAACTTATCCAATTTCATTGTGAAACCGACGAAAAACTTAAGGTAATACATACAAATAAAGTGTATGTTCTTAACAAAAAGCGCAACATTTAACTCTTTTAAAGTGAAAGAGGAGGTTTAATGTCCTTTAATAAGCAACAGATATTAGGAAAACGCATGCAGTCCTGTAAGGGAGCTACATTTTTTGAACTAATATGATAAATAGATTTTTTTATAAATTGGTTTTAAACAGTGTTACTCATAATGGTTTAGTAACGAGAATTTAAAATTTTTATTTTTGTAAAATTGGTTGAATAGTCTAAAAACCATGGAGCTATGGATACTAAAGTTATTTACTTACAGGTAATTAACACTCAAGTTTTGGTGCATTTTGCAAATATAACAAAATTAATCATGCTGATCTTTAGTTATAGTAAAATCGGTAAAGAAACCTCTTCAAAAATACCATATGATGGAAAATTAAATCCTATTAATGGTGTAATTAATACGTTTGTTATAAATGGATAAATAAAAAAGTAAAACTATGTATATTGGAATGTTCGAAAGGAATGCTAAGTTTTTTGCTTGGCATGTATTGAGTTTAATTATCTCTAATGCTTACGCCAGCTCACAAGTGAAATGTCCGACATAAAGATTAGCTAAATATCTATAGCAAATAAATTAATAATTTTATATGTTTTGAAAAAAATATTGTTAGAGAAACAAGGATTCCTTCCATAGTATTCCAGATTAGATAATTCGTTATTGATTTTTCAAGTAGTAATGACATTCAACTCCCAACTTTGTGATGGAATTAAAAACAAAAGTATATTTACATCGGTCGTTTTTAATGGCAAAATAGTTTAATTTATGTTTTGCAGTTATTGAATTTAAAATAAAATGTTTTGGTATTTAAGTAAATATAGCTTATATATATATGGTGGCGCAAAGTAATGTCATAATTTTAATTCGCTGCCATTTTCTTTTAAAAGAAAATAGAGCGCTCTTTTCTTAAAAAGGTTTATTTGAAAGTGTAAAATTGATGGCATTACTTGGAAATAATTATAACGCTCAAATGGTCACCTACTGATTTGATTCATAATTATACTCGTTTTACAGCATTTTGATTCGTTGCACCAAATTGGCAATTTCTTCATCAATACTATTTTTCAACACTTGCAAGACTGGTGGTAAACGCGAGATTTTAAAAAGCCCCAAAGGAAGAAGTCTCTTGATGTTAGATGCAAAACGGGAGATTACTCGATCTCGAAATTGGTGTCTCAAAATCTCCATTGTTACTCAACAATGATCCAGATGGCACATTTTCAAATCTATCACCAAAATTCGTTGCAACGAACGTCTGATGCCCACTTTTATGCATCGTCGTCCCGTTGATGTTTGTGGATTGTGTGTGATGTCCTCGGCAACAGAAGTAATATTCTCGGTCGAACGTGTAATACGAGGCCGACCACTGCTTGCGACATCTGTAATCGACCCACTTTGCACGAGACGTTTAGCCAAACGCTTAGTTCTTCGAGCACATGTAATACGACGACGAAAGTCAAACTGAAAATTTGTCAAATAAGCAGTAACAATAGTTCCACGTTCTTGAGATGTGTATCGCTTTAGAGACTTTTGACAACTAATTCCCTATATATAAATACATCATAAATGCCAAAACACAGTTCTATTTGGCGCCATCTGTAAAAGTGACAGCAATTCAAATTGTGATATTACTTGTGTGCCACATAGTATTAATGGTATATCGTTTTTAAGAAATAAGTGAGAAATTTTTAATTTATTTGAAAGGCCGCAGGGTATTTTTAAATATTAAAAAATATATAATTCGTCTCATAGAAAACATTAAAAAGTAATTTCTAGAAATTTATAATCATTTCCCCTAAATGAACAAAAACTGTATCACGTTAGAAAGAAGGGCTTTACAAAGTCATTGCACACCAAGTAAAAACTTTTCTTCTTCCAAAATAAGTGTTGGTTTGAAAAATACCTATTGCTATTTGTCTGCATTAAAAAACACGTAATATTTTCGTGCATGTTAGAAATAATAAACTAAAGCAAAACCTTTATTCGGCTTAACGTGTGTAAATATAGAATTTCTATCTGTGGCAAAATTATTTTTCAAACAGACAACTGTTTACTGAATTACTGATTGAAAATGTTTAAGCGTAGAAAGATTTAAAAACTCACCTGATCTTGAGTTCATTGTAGTCGAAAAATGTCCAGCGCTGTTACCTGTCGAGGTGTAAATTTGGTTCAGAAACTGAAATTTAAAAAGAGAATAAAAATTTAATACAGACAACTTAATCCAAGATGTTATTCTTAATTTACGAAATTAATATGGAAAAAAATATAATTTAAAAATGTATTTTATGGTCAGTTAATAACTTTATAATATGCTCCGAAAACTTTAAAAATATTCTCTTAAAAATATTTATGTTATTATAAATAAAATATATTTTTTTATTAAGTGCCACATTTTGTAAAATGAAGCAAAAAATTCGTTTTAAATATTAGTATTAAAAAAAACCAATTTGGGTATTTGTTTTCAATGCAAATAAGCGAAACCAAATTTCGTTTCAGTTTACAAAATATGGCTCTAAATTAACTCACAAATTGTGTGAAATTAATAAAAAAAAAACAATAATTTTAATAACTACTAATGGCGTTTCCACTTTTGAAAAAAATAATCCCTCTTATTATGATTGTTGCGTCGACGTCACATCAAGTCGATAGTAAAAAAAGACAGCAGTTTTGAACTCGTTGTAGGCAATAAATAACTAATATTGATGGCCAATTGTAATTTTATAAGCCATAGTAGTAGTAATATCCTATCAATAATATTAAATAGTTCTCGATGTCGACTTGGTGTGACGTCGACAATCATAATAAGGGTAAATGTCTCCATAAAAATGTGAGATACGTTTTACATCACCAACATCCATGCAATATGATGCCTTTTTCAAGTCCACAATAGAACAGAAATAAATGTTTGATATATTTGATGCCCTTATATTAAAATTTATTAATTTATTTATACACTTTTCAATAAAAGAAATATAGAGTTTGAACATTTATTGCCTACCTTGAGCATTTTAATCTATTATAATTTGGTTATTTTTGAAAATAAGACAAAACTTGTTGCATTTTTTATTCTTCTTAAAAGAGTCGCCTCTTTTTTTCATAAAATTTCCTTTTTGTGCCCCTTTCAGAATAATTTCAACGGTAACGCTGCTCATTAAAGATAACAAATTTTAATGTTTTCGGTGGAACAAAAGCTCCTTATAAGTACTGAATAAGGACTGGTTAACTTTTTGTTATGATTAAGTCTTGAAAATAATTATTTCAATACAGATAAAATTTTTATTAATATTTCACTGCAATATCTCTTGTTAATGTTACTCGTCCTTAACTTAATGTGACCTTGACTTACAATGATCCCTGATATAAAATTTATTGTCATAGACATTATATCTTCCTAAATTTTTAATGTGAAATATTCTAATTGAATTCGTGATTTAACGCCTATTCTAAAAACCAGTTGAATTTCATTTATTAATGAATTTCCAAAGAACTTTAGATACCAAAAATTGCATGTTATATATATATATATATATATATATATATATATATATATATATATATATATATATATATATATATATATTACAATATCAGAGTGCATACAGCATTAAGAACAACTTCTATACTTTGCTTAGTAGCAAATAAATAAATAAGTTCAGAAAAAATCAAATATTAGAGTTCTTGGGGTTTTCAGGGGGAATAGGTTTTGAAAAATATGAAATAAACTATTATCACACACGTATGTATGTACATATATATCGACAACACATGCACAAAAGTGGTAATAAATACATTCTTAAGCATTAGCAATACATAAATCACAAGCTCGTGTATGTAACATGGGCATTGTCTTACAATTCCCATTTCTAGTGTAAAGATATTTTTTTCTGAAGTACAAACAATGAATAAAGAATTGAGTTTTTGTGTTTCTAAAAGGAAAATATTAAATGAAAAATTATAACAAAACCTAAATCACATAATTTTTTTAAGTTTTACAGGAGTTTGTTATGTATTTATAAACAACATGGATGAGTCGTCAGAAACTCAAACCGAAAAGTAACATAAATTCCAAAAAGAGCCCAATTTCCAAGCATCAAAACAAATTTCAATAAAAGTGGCATTGAGGGGAATACAAAAATTATGTAATGTTTTCCTGTATAGTTCATTCCTGGAACAAAATAATTAATTAAATGTTATTAAATGCGAGTATTTGGTTATTGGAAATATGATTGTGCTTGTAAATGTTTTTACTGACACACTGTTTCCTTAATCAGTGTATAAATCTCAGTTTAGTGTCTAAACTTTGAATTCAAAGCATATATTTTTCGTATTTAAACGATTCGTATTGGAAACTTAAAAGATTATTTACATGATGTGCATTTGTCAAAGCGAATGTAGCGGTGCTGCGTATAAAAAACAAACATTTTAAAAGTGCAAAATTCTTAACCCACAATGTTCTTTTGGGGAGCATGAATTTATAAAATTTAAGTAAAATTCATATTTTGATATACAAAAGAAATTATGCACGGATACTAAAAGTAACGTGTAAACGCACTTTCTGTAAGAAGACGCATGCATAGGATGTATTTCTTCTTCGATTGTACATGTTCAAGTATGTTTTCATAGGAGTACAAATGTGCATGGGAATACGAAAACAATTGCGCTGGTATATGAATGTTGCCTACGTTCGCTTACCCAGCAAACACCATGTCAAATTATATACATATGCGGTTTGAAATTTTAATTTATATTCGAATTGATTTTAGTTTAAGAAAGAAAATTTTACTAACAACATTTTCTTTCATTTGATATAAAACAGTGTTTTCAGAAAAATTATTTCTCGATATATCTAATGATTTCTTGATAATCTCGTGATGTATTTATTGCACAAATTCTGATTTTATAAATATGTATATAAATATTTTACAGAGCCAATTTTTCTAATTTAAATAAATTAATTAATTAACCGGCAACTTTCATATTTAAATAAGATTTCTGCTTAAACTATAGGTTTCAAACTCTGAAAATGCTGCATTGAAATCGCAAAGTATTTAGAAGTGGCATGTTATACTTTCATTTATGGTATTTTGTCACCAGTATATAAATAATATTGGAGTCAAATGTTTCAACACCGAACACTTATTACTTAAAAAAATACTGTGAAAATATTCCTTGTGAATCTAAAATATTTACAATATCTTTAACACGCAAGACATACGCATAAAATGCTCCTGCAGAGCTTCCAAGATTCATACTTTTATGGACGAAAGTAGAAACCTTTTTGGCATTTTACTACAAAAATTTTCTTAAATACTTTATGCTCGTTTTTTAAATCATCCCAGAGAAAATAAATGTAGTCATTCTTTAGGCATAATATTTTCATAGATTTTAAAATATTTATTATTATTTTTTACTTCTCATAAAATTTTCTTGAGAAAGTCTTGACAAAAAAAAAAAAACAGAAATTACCCCACAAACTTGTGTAATTATGCTCTAGTTTTTAAAATTCTTTTTTAAATAAAACTATTGCAATGAAGACAGAAGACTTACAACAGAAACGAATTTTCATAATTTCTAAAATTCTTAATACTTTTCGAAAAAGCAGATACACTTCCTCCTATTACTCATCAAATCCACCGAATTTTTATTGGACTTATTGGAATTTTTATAGACATTTATTTGAATGGTAAGTGGTTTATTGAGAAGTAAGCTTATCACTGCCAAGGATACGCTAATATAAAAATCACCCGTATTCACCTAAATTTAACCAAGTCGTCACCAGATCAATGAATATTTTTCTAAGTGAACGGTTGTGCGCCAGGCCAAGTTCCGGCCTATACATATTACATGAATACAAATGCCATGTCTTTACCCCCTCATAATTTTGTAGCCCTTAATAATAAAATGATGATCATTTTCTTTACATAGTATCTTTATGTATACATCTTATGGAAGGAGTTTGAATAAAATATTTACAATGAAAGCTTTTTGAAATACTATGAAAGTGTAAGAAGGGCACATTTTAGTACTGACTCACTCATCAATATTAGGCCATCTATACTATAGCTAGGGATCTGGTATACAAATAGTCTTAGATAAGTAAATAATCAGAAAATTCTGAAAACGACAATTTTTTTATCTATGGGCAAGGAATTACACCATGTAGTAATACATATTATCTGCAGTAGTATTTTTTATTTTTTAATGATTGTTGGTGAACAATTTTGTAGACAAGACAGTTAATGGTATATGGTTGTGGCTTTTCTAAGTAATTACGAAAATTTCAAAATAATGACTTTCCATCTGACGCAGTTATATAAAGAAGTTTTACGAATAAAACATAGAAAAAAAACTAATCAGCTTTCCACAATTCTATTCAAAAATTTCTAAAGTAAATAGTACTGAGATGAAAATGAGGATCGAATTCTTGCTTAGTACAATACATATCACTACGATGTTCTGTAAATAACACACCTATTTCTCATCAAAGTCAATTGTTTTTTTACTGATTTTGAGAAATAAGTTGACAACTTTATTAGACACAGACTTCATTATCAATTCGTGTTCAAGCCCAAGTGTTCGCTGGACTATTTTACCCATACGCACATTCATTGTAGTAGTGTTTAAGTTTATTTACTATCTTCTCAAATTTATGTTTACTTTGATGTTAGTAATGCATATGTGTGCATATAATAGTCATCAAACCTACATGTACTCGTACATGTTAAGTATATATGCATTATGGTATATGTATATGTATGTGTGTAGCGTTGTATGCCTGTATAGAAATGCATATTTGTACAAATGTGTATCCTAGAAGAGTGAATGGCTTTTGTTTAAAATGAGTAGCATCTACTATTGTGTAATTGAAAACTTTAAATATCCATTATGTGCACAGTAAACAAACTAACACACATACAAACAAGCATCAGTCTGCCACTCAACCCGCTCAAGAACAAACCTTGGACGTGTACATGCATTTGAAAACTAAACCAAATACAGGCTGCCCGTCCTGACATTGTTGTTTAAGACTCCTCTTTGGGAAAGTAGTAACTTATTTTGATAAGACTTAAAGTCATGCATTTTGAACAATTAAAAGGAATCGGAAATAAATAAATAATTTATACATACTTATACCCAAACACATCTTTAAAATATTAAAACAAGTTTATAATCCTTGCACTCTTTTCGTACATTTCATTTAAAAGAATCTATTCAAATGTCGCCAAAGCTAAATAGAAGATTGAAATGAATATTTTTCCTTTTCGAAAAACTAAATTTGTACATTTGTATTTTGTTTCTACTCGTATACAACAATTTAAATCATTAATATTACCAAGAGACATATAAATAAATGGGCAAAAAAGTATGGAACCCTAAAAACGATTTGTAATTTCCTTTTTACTGACTAGATGTACGTACAGAAGCATAAACCACTCTCGCATCAACTACGATTGTAAGGACAAATGTGTTAGTGCGTGTGTGTGTATGTACTAAGAACAACAAAAAACGTTGACAAAACAGAATTTACGACATGACGTTTGCAATAAATTACCACAAAAAATATGCACAGAGGAACTTACGAGCAACTATCATGCGAGTACACAAATGTGTGTAAAATATAAAGATTTTTGGGTTTTATTATGTATTTAATATGTACATGCTCGTATGTACATTTTTTTATAATTTTATAATTTTTAAAAAAGCTAATGGATGCCATAAAAATTTTTAATTTCCGAATTCATAACCCCCTACAAACGTTTTTGATCAAGGCCAATTAATAAGGTCTTTGCAACATCCCAGGTGATGGATAAGATTATTGTCAAACTCTATATACAAAATTATACAAAAATTTTTCCGTCAACTTTTCATTTTTTCACTCCATCAAAAACAAAGCGAATTGATTATAACAAAGCCGAGTTAAAATTTTCGAACTCCTGGAAATTTCAACTCGGCTTGTTATAATCAGTTCGCTTTGTTTTTGATGGACTGCGACGAGCTGAGCCAAGGGAATTTCATTAAAAAAATTTATAAATCGAAATTTTCATATTAACGACAAATATTTATTTTTTGTGCTTTTCGATTTATTCTTCGAAATTTCACGTAAAACTAAATAATGCTTTAATGTGTTTATTAATATTACTGTTATAGTAATAAGTGCTACAAATAAAATCAAGTTACATCTGTCTATTACCGATCGGAACAACTTCTGATCAGTGATAGGTAGATAGACGCTTTAGGTTTTTACAAAATATATAGAGCAAGCGATTTACTAATATGACTACGTTAGCAATGAATAACCAAACTATTCCATCCGTCTATCACACGTCTGTGTTTTCTGTATTATGATGGACAGACAATTGAAATATCCGCAGGTTGCATATAATTCCGACCCATATGAACGTCTGATTAGTATAAATGTAATAGACACTATTCATTAAAATTATGTTCTAAGATAATTCTGTAGCAATAAGCATTAATCGCTACTTATAAAATATTTAAAACCTCATATGCATGATTCTACTTTCGTATAATTTTTGAAACTTGAAAATGGGTCACAATACAGCACGAGAATCTTTCTTAAGTCGACTTGGACGATTAATGCTTATTACTACAGATTTATGTAAAAAATTCTTGTTATTTGTTATGGGCTAAGATGTGTTATATGCCTGAATTTCATTGGTGCTAGCCAAATCATCAGTACACTTCAGCCATCTTATTTGAAATGTGTATAAGCTTATATTTTTTTATAAGAATTACATACAGTGGAGTTCCGAGGAACCTGCTATTTTTATTCGTTGTAAACGAAATTCGTTACAATCGAACTCCATTGTATATGATTTTTATATAAAAAATATATTGTATATTGAAAATATTTAGATATAGTGTTGAAATCAAAAATGAGATTTGCAAAGAAATTATGTTTTCTTACATACATCACTTGGATATAAAATTTTAAATAAAATGGGTTTCAAACTCAACTCAAATCATATTGGAAGCATAGAATATTTGTTTATTTGAACTGTATACATTTTTAGATAAAATCTGGGGATTCAAACGGTAGTCATAAAGTCATATGTCATAAAATAATAGCACGAAAATATATGACTGCTATGAACAACCCGTCATAATTTAGTATGCTATTTCACAACTCGGTCAGCTGATATGAACATACAACATTTATAAATATTTGACATCAAAGATAAGAAATTAAAACCTTTATAAAAATTTTGTTTGAAAATGCCAAAAACAAGCGCAAAAAACCAAAATAATACACAGTTTGTATGAAAATTACATGTCTGACATCATAATGGGTGGACCAAGTAAGTATGAAAAAAATGTATCCATTTAAATTTTAATTCATCTCCTTGTAGGTGATGAAGACGAGGAAGAACAAACTGAGGAATTGTTTTTAATAAACGTTGCTAGTTTGCTCACTAGCCGCAGAAGTGTTCACCTTGGGGTTCCAAAATCTCTATTAGCGACTTTTCTTCTAGCAGATTCCAATTTTAGTTAGATTTGTGCGCACACGTTTAACTATTGGCTCAGATTTTTTCCATTATTTTATGACCAAACAATAAACATATAAGCTGAAAAAGTCTTATTATTTTATGACTTTTTTGTTTCCAGCACAACAATTTTTTAAACCATACTAAAATATTAAGACATTATGACAATATGACTTAATAGCACACCGTTTGAATCCCCCAAATATATATATATTTTTTAATAGGACTTAACTTTTCAAAAGGTTACTTATGTCGTTGTGAAATAGGGTATTCATTATCCATAGAACCCAGTAAAGTCAGATGAATTAATTATCATCTTCCAAGAAATAAAAGCAAGTAATATTGAAGCAGTTTACACTTATTTCTCATTTTTCAATATGTTTATGCAATATAATATCAATTATTTTTATCGACATGTCATGTCCTGGTAAATAATTATTTTAATACTTTGAAAATTTTGTTCAAAAATTTTGCGATTTGAATTTGTTCGCTGAAAGCGTACCGGGTACTTTCAAAAAAGTTCGTTAAATGCGCAAATTTACTATAATCGTAATAATTTTTATGAAATATTTGTCCAAATTTATTGGGACTGAAGAAGTTGCTCGCTAATAAGCGATAATTATAATTGGTGCATATTATAACCGAACTCCACTGTATATGATACTAGTATAAAAGAAAACCTTTTACTTCTAATCCAATATTGCAAAGAAAATTAATCTTAAGTTGTAAATATTTTAGAGTTTCCTGAAACGTATTAAAATAACAGCCATACCATTTTCACTAATTTGTTATAATGACAATTCAAGCAATCAACTGACTTTAAAAGTGGTAGCGAAAGAACAGCTGAAATAAACTTAGATTAAGTGAGATAAATATTATTAACCTCCTGTTGTCAGAACAGCTTTAACAAATTATGATCCCCTAAAAGTATCTAGCAACAAAATGAAAAAAAAATAATAATAAGAAACAAATAGAAACAAAGACGCAACTAACACAGCTCGAAAATCCACATTATCCAATTTTTCTATCACATAAAAACATTTGTGGCAGTGAGCTGTTTGCTTTTTGCCACATTCTTTTTCTTTCTTGAGACTTATATTTATATATATTTTTGGTTAAGACTTAATGTCATTGTATATTTGTGTGAAAATTGTCTGCTTGCCACTTAATGTTGCCATTTATTTACTCTACTTACTCCTTATTATTGTCTTAACGATATATTTTGCTCTTCAGCAAAATTTAAAACAAGGTATGAATAAAATCCTATTTGACTGCATGGACAGCTTAGTTTATCAGTCTGAAAGTTGTTAACAGTATCACTGCCTTTGTCATCCTTGCCCATACAGTAGCATCAGCATTGTTGATCACTGGTGAGAGTGAAATATATTGATGGTGGATTTTTAAGAGAAATAATAAAGAAAAACATTTATAAAGTCATGCTGCCATTTGCTATCTATTCCTTTTTGTCCAAGTTAAATTTTTAACAAAAGTTATCGTGTGATAAAAAATAATATTATGATTATGAGAAGTACTCTCGACAAAATAAACATTCATAAACAAAAAATTATAGCAATACAAATCTATATATATAAAATAGGATGTGTGTATGTATGTATGTATGTATGTAACGTAATGGCTCCAAAACGGCTGGGCCGATTTTGAAGAAATTTTCAGGGAACCTTCAGAATACTCGGGCGGGTGACACTGTGAAGTCCGATTTTTTATTTTCGGTCTGTGGGCGGATGGGCGTGGCAAAATCCAATAATTCATAAAATGAGAACGGCTTGGCCGATTTCTGTAAAACTTTTTGTCAGTTGTTCGTATTTTCGAGGAGAAGGTTTTTATGGAAGAAAAACCCTCCGGAAAAGTCGGAAAATTGGAAAAATCCAAAATCGAGTTTTTATATGAAATTTTGTTTGAAATTATTTTTTAATGGCTTTTCAAATTAAAAAATAGAAAGTTTGTCTGAAGGCTTAAAATTGGGGCGAGGCGAAGTTCACCTGGTCCGCTAGTAATAATATAATGATTAAATAAAAAGCATATGGATGGCTGTTTCTTATATTGTTTTACTCTATTGCAAGAAAATAGTTCCTGTGGAGGTTTTTGGTTCAATTCCTACCTAGGAATCTGATCTGCTACACTAAAACCGAATGAAGGTCTGTGTTGTTAATTTCGTTAGACCCAAGTTATAATATAATTTACGAATGCACTTATAACACTTTAAATTCACAATCTTGTGGACTTGGGATTGCAATTGTGCAATAGTAAATATTTCCTATTAACTATACATGACCTTTTTTAGTTTGTAGCTTATTACATGCCCCTGATATTTATTACTTCTATTCTCGGAGTTTCTTTTTATTTGGTCTATTCCTTTTGATTAGCTTTATATAGTCATTTCTTTATTTCCCATTTTATTTACTGTCAGCATGCATAATGTAAATAAGATCAGTGATTTTTAGTGTTGGATATATGCAAGGGTGTAGCACGTAAAAATTCGTATATTTTGTTAGTGTAGAGTAAAAATATGATATTCTATTTTGCAAGTCCAATAACGCAAGACTATTTGAACAAGTTTGTGTTGAGTTGAACAAAAATTAGATAAAAAGGTAACTGAAAATCTGTTCAATTAATGAACAGACAGCAATAAAAAGACAGTAAATAACAAAAGTAAATAAAAATAGTTGAATTAACATCCTAAAAGAAAATTTATTTAAATAATGTTTGAGTTTATTCGACTACATTTTGTAAACTTAAATTTCCGATTGAAAATATTTCTTTAATTTGAAAGAATATATTGAATATGCCATACCATTACGAATTTTTTATAACAATTCATCATAGAAATTTAATGTTATTAGGGCTGCTTCGATTCTTAACCGTCAATATTCAAAATGAAGTTTTCAGATAATGATTCCGGCAATGTCATGGAATCATTATGTCAGCGATTTATTTTAGATGGTTACCACATTCCCTTTCCTCCTCCTAAATACTCCTGTAGAGTATTTAGTACATGCATGTACTACAATTATTTATCAATATGAGTATGAATTCGGTGGAATTTACTAAAATTATTAATTAATTCCACTTGTAAAATGTATGTTCTATTTAAATAAATTTTGTTTACACAGAAAATTAATTTACGGTGGTATTAAAATTTAATAAAGTTCTTCTATTGAAATAATTAAATATAATTATTTTTCTTGTCTTTAATTTTACATTCCGTTTTCTGTATTTATTTGAATTTTTGCTTTAGTTTAGGAAACTGATTTTTTTATGCTTATGGTTATTTATCTATTTAATTATAGAGCAAAATGAATCGTGTAACTTAAGTGATTTTTATATATTTAATGCCATTTAATGACGATTTTTTTAAATATTTCCAAAATAAAATCATTGTGCTTAAAGTTATAGGAAACAAAAGCTGAGCAACATCTGAGTAAAGTTGATAAAAAATATCTGTCCTTGCGATCCAAATATTGCACGGTCGAAACTGTAACACAAGGTCAATGTTATTTAAACCAAAACATACTGTGAAAGTTTGAATTCTGAGAAAATAGTGAAAAACAGTCTGGTACAAGTTGAATTTTTTTATAATCAAGTCGACTTTAATCGATTTACAGAACACAGTCTTTATATATTACATACTAAATGGCATTCAAAACGGCCACATACTTGCTATTCATACGCCGCCTTAGAGGATAACTTCTCCATCACGACAGAAATGCTTTTATTAACAATTTTCTTTCATTCATATTATACTCTAGTCGCTAATGTCAATAGTTATATTGAACGAAGCTGTCATTTATGGATTTGTTGATGTCAGGTAAAAATGGAAAATGGGAAATATGAAGTGAAAACCTTGTTTTGTTTTGTGCTGCATTGGCCATATAAACTGTCTATGCTGATAATAGTATTTGCAACACAAAAGAATATAAGGACTTAGAATTATTGCTGAAAAAGTCTTTATGTCATGCACAGCACATGTAAGACAGTAGAAAATGGTCATCAATTGAAAACCACAATAAATTATAAGCGTACTTTTCCACAAGATTTATTGCTTTCTTATGATTAATAATGAATTGTAATAGAAAATGATTTAATAGGAAATTATTGATAATATAAAGAACATATAAAAGCTTAAACAAACTTTAAAAATGGAATAGTAGATGTTAACTAAAATAAAAATCATATCCTTAGTGCTTCCCACAAGTGCTTGTTGTTATTGTACTTGTTATTGAAAGTAGTAATTGTTTTTGTTATAACACAAATAACACAATGACGGAAATGAACAAGAAACTTTTCAATTGAGTTTTCCGTTATGCCTTCTTTTTCTTAACTTTTTAAATTGTCTGCAAAAAGTCACAGCGATCTCACTGAAGCAAACAAGTTGAAAAAGTACTACATCCTGCAGTTGTGGTTGAGGAAGTAGAACAGCTACAAGGGAAAATAAGTGTGTGGAATACATTTAGATATATATATATATATATATGTATTTCGATATATGTATTTATAATTAACATAACGCTAATTCTTTACCCGGTCATATTATCTACATATTAGTTAAACGTCTTATTTTTTCGAATGATAGGTCTTATGTCACAAATATGTATGTAAAAAGTGTATGGTAGTAGTAGTACTTTATAACGATATATACACAGCATTATACATAATAAGAATTTTAAGTGTTTAAAAGATTTATATATAATAGAAATTTCCATTCCAAATTTTACATATTTTTCACAATTTTCTTCACCTACACAAAAACTCTGCTTTGCCGATAATAAAAACGACTCAGTAATGTCATTAGATAACATTTATATGTACCTAAATATAATATAAAATATATACTACATACATACTGAAAAAACAGTAGCTAAAGAATTATTAACAAGCAACAAGAAATTGCCATAAAAAGAGATAAACTAATCTTACAAACGCAAATGTATTTATCTCGTAACATTCATAACTTTAATTTATACATTGAATAAAAGCAAACCGAAATGAACTCAACAAATGGTAATAATGTTATACATACTTTCTGTTGTATACAGTATATAAAATATACATACATAAATTCTCAAATGTTTGTTTGTGTTCAGTTGTATGAAGTACATAAAATCTCAGGACTAGGGTGATCAGCACGGGTTTTCAATTGAGTGAAAATGGATTTTTGCGCTTTATAGGCGACGGGTTGGCTTTTGATTTTTCGAGGTGAAAAATACTCTAGTCGGAAATAATTTTAATATAAGACGCTCGTTCATCATGTTAATGAAATATTCATAAAAATCAGCCATAAGCTGAAGACTTTTTCTAAGGAATCCTACTAAACAAAGCAACAAATGTTTGTTTTAGAAAATTATATGTCTTACGCAGTAATGCATCATGTTTGAAAAGCGCATTCACGTTCAACCGCAAAATGCACTGAAAATTTATATAGTCCCAATTTGCACAATCGCCATCGTTAAAACCCTTAATAATTATGTTTTACTTAATATTAATAAAAAATATATATACGAGTATTTACATGGTTAGACCTCATTATAATTTTTTTTTTTAATATGGTCTTGGATATTCTCAACAGTAATTAGTTTTTTCTCAATACCAAGTTGTACGTCTTATTAACAATTCGTATTTTATGAATATAATTTTGGATTCCTAATTATAAGAATGTTCTAAATATTAATTTGGATTTCTTATTATCAATATTAATTTTGACTAATTGGATAATTATTACTTTTTTTAATTTCAATTCTGATTTCTGACTATTAATTTCCATTTTCTCCACATCAATTAGCATTTTCTCAATTTAAACTGAAAAAGGTGTAGATTCATTAACATAAATATATAGAAATGTGCAATTAGTCAGTTTGCAAAATAAAATATTTGAAAGTTACCATAAAATGGCATATACATATGTAAGAATATCTATTTAATTACAAATGCAACAGAGACAACTCTATTTATATAAAACATCTAAGATACACCATATTTTTAAGCGTTTTAATTATGAACGATTACACATTCAAGTCAATTTTGATTTCTTCACATGTCTAAATATAATTTACTTCCGTTATATGTTAAATGAATGACTCGCGAATAAATTTTGTCATCAAAAATTATTTTTCAATTTGAAAAATACAGCCGATGTGAAATATTCGAACGAATTACAACCCGGGTTCTAAAAAAATTTTAATAATCGATCAACCTACTCAAGACATAAAACCTATGTAAAGACAAAATTGTTGGCATTGCAAAATAAGAAACTTAAGTATGGCAAAGCTGCCGGAAATCAACATCTTCCGTAAGAGTTTATGCGTTTATCCTTTCTGGCAACGATAAAGTTTTTGCATTAATTTTGCATTTAGTATAAAAGTTTTGCCGTTTTTCACTTTACTTGATTTTCACATAAATCTGCAAATACGTAATAGTACCCAGCAAAAAATGGAGTTTTGAAACAATTGCTTGTTTTTTTTTCATCAGCAGTAAAGATGGACTCGTCGTAGTCGCAAGACCTTCTTAACGCTTTTTATTCCAGTAAATTTTGTGGGTTTTTTACTTTGCACTGAATTATTACCTGATTTTTGTTCGAAATTCTGCATATAGCAACCCATAGATCTTTTTTTTCATTTTTAATAATCCCTATATTGCAACACAATAAGTTTAAAATAAAGCAAACGAACGCATCTGCTGCATTCGGAAGAATATTATGCTGGGTGATAAACAAAATGTTATTTATTTATATATATATATATATATATATATATATATATATATATATATATATATATATATATATATATATATATATATAGTACATACATATTTCTATAAACGTATATTATTGTAAGTACACTAGAACGAATAAGGCTGTCCCAATGTATATGTGGGTGGAAAAAGTATTATCATCCCATTCTAGGTGGGCTGAATGGGATGAATATAGAAACTTGGTGGCAAATAGAATGTTCAACGATTTTTTTTTTATATGGGAGAATTTTATATAAGTTACAGAATACAGGACAGGCAGTGGAAAGTAAAAAATATTTAAGGTACTTTCTAAGCCGCATTAAACGACTTTAATGAGTGTTTGATTAATTTTTGCATAAAGTCTGTAAGCAGTACAAACACTGCCACCTTAAAGCCGGCGACAAGCGTGAATTACATATGAGCACCGAAAAGAGAGCGTAGCAGTATCCGAAAGCAGATTTCTATTCTGCTGTGCAGGTTAGAATTAATGTTGAATTTTTCCTTGTTGACTTTGGAAAAAAGTATTACGAACATTAGCCTTCAATAGTAAAAGCCAAGTGGGAAGAAACATTTATCACCTATGTATATATATTTTTTAGTAGACTATTGTCCTTGAGATATACTATTAGAGAAAAAATATATTAAGAAGCTTGCATCAAGTGATTTTCTATAACTATAGAAGTATCTGTCCAATATCATTTTTATTTATAGAATCATTTGATATTCAGAAAACACTAACGTAAACATAAAATTTTTTCCTCTAGAAATAAAATTATGTTTCCCTTCAAAAAGACAAAATTTTTAAGTAAGAAATAAATCTGCCCCTTTAGGTTCTTAATTTTTTTTACCACTTACATACATAAAGTGGAGTTTGGATATAATACAACCGGGTATAACAAAGAAAGAAAAACTCCTCCGGAATCAATAATTTTGCACAAGTATCTCATACAAATTATTACGGAACTATTATTATATCGAATTATGAAAGTATCAAACACAAAAATGTTTGTACATTTTTACGCTTATAACAAAAAAAAGAATGTTCTAAATTTTTTCCGCTAACATTCTAAGCCTTAAAATAATTATTTATCAATAAATAATAAATAAATGTTTCTATAACGGAAAAAATTTTCCGCTCCTGCAGTGTTCGTTATAACCGAACTCCACAAATGATACGTGAACCGTGCTTCAGTAAAATCTTTCTATAAGTTTATTGGAATTCAGAAATTATGAAATTTCGATGTACTATGTCCGAATTTTGATGTGTCGATCATGATAAAAAGTGTTTTTAGAATTTTTAAAATAAAAAATTAAGTGATATATTGTAACATATTTATGTTTTGCCGTTGTGAAATGTCCACACGAAATCAGATTTTGTTCATTTTATAACGCACAAAAAAAAACTGCCAATGATATCGCTCCTTTAATGCAACGTAGGCGTATCTCAAAACAAAACAATGAACTCGACAAAATGTGATTAAAGTTTTTAAAGTTTTAGCATTAACGTTTTTCTATAACTTCGGCTTAGGTTCATATAAAATTCAGATTCTTTTACACATAAAAAGGGGATATTTATGAACACTTTTCTCTGAGTAATTTAAAAATTTCGAGTTTTTGAGATATAAATATGTTGCATTTAAGAATGGCTATAACTTCTGTTTCGATTCAGATATGATTATAATACTTTTCTTACATAGAAAGAGAATTTTGAGGAATACTTTATCATCAATTACTCTAAAATTTTGATTTTTGAGATACGTGGTTGTTGCATTAAAGGAGTGTATTAAGTTTGAAACATGTGTTAACGCCATTACTCCGTAAAATTAATGGTCTTGTATAATAGGTTTGCACAGTTTCCTGTAAGATGATAACTGTATTAATTTACCTTCAGTGATATGCGTTTATGAATACAAATTAAATTTCAATTCCTGTTCATAACTCGAAATTGTGTAAAGAATCTTTTAACACACTTCTTAAAAAAGAAAAGTTCAATTTACTTTTCCCAAATGTTTAACCCTCATCTATACCACTATTTCATACAAACAGAGGTTATACATATCGAGAAGTATACTGTATAAATACAACCCAGCCCACTTCATAAAGACTCCAGCAAGAAATTGGTTAACGTGCGATGAAAAGTCTCTCATTTGAGTATTTGTTATAGTTTAAATTTCGAATTTTTAAATTCTAGAATTTTTTATTTGATTATGATTATTTATTTATTTATTTTTTAATATATATTTATTTCTTTGTTTACTGACTTTTATTTAAATTTATTTAATGCATTTGCTTCTTTATTTAGTTATTGATTTTTATATTTATTATTGTACTATTTACTTAATGTACTATTTACTTATATATTTATTTAAATATTAAATCGATAAATAAAACGAATTCTTAATATAGCGTAAAGAAATTTTTTTTCGAGATTGTCCAGCGAACAGAAAAAAATTTAAAAATATTTATAAATACCACTATCGCGTTTTACTTTTAATTACTTGTTCCCCTAATTATTCCAGCCTGTGTACAATTACATACTCACATACGTAAGTATTCGTACATACATACGTTCATGCTTATTTACTACTGTTTGCATTTAAAGTGTTTGTAATTTCTTTGAAATTCTTGATATTGTTTTACTAATTCTATTTGATACAACTTAAAAGCGTTTGTTTAGCATGTTAATTTTCTAATGGTTAAAAAAACAAAAAATTATAATTTTAAATACCAGAAAGACCATTATTTTTATTTCTGTGAAATATAAATATGGCATTCATTTCAGAGCCACTATCACTTCATTTCACTTTTTGTTGTTGTTGAATAGTAAGTAGCTCTTGCCATCATAGTTCAACAAAAGCTAATAATTTAATAATTTACTGAACAAGTAAATCATTAATTCGGCTAGAAAGCACGTTGCAAACTTATACTGAATTGTAAATTAAATATTCCCAATAAAAGCTTTTTTGACTAACAATTGTTACTTATTACTTGCTGTTGATAAAAAGATGGTAGTATTACCAACCCCACAGTAGATCGTCAAGACAAGATTTTTGTTTTCTATGCTCAGAAAAATATTCTCAAAAATAGATATGCAATACATATCTTTTGAATTGCATTATAAAGGTTCCTTCATGAAGGAAATGTGTGTGGAGAAATGGAAATTTTGTATTCATTTGATAGATCTTTTGATGGGATTGTTTGGAACATAACTTCGTGCAATATTTGTAGTAGCTTCACTGGGTACGGCACAACTGAAATACACAATTTTTTCACGACTCTGGCGCATAAATCAAGCTGTATTTCATTTATTTCTCTTTGAGGGCCGCCGTGGTTTGTGACTTATTCGCATAGACCTCAACTTAAGAAAACTCCAAAGAAAAAGTGTAACGAGGTAAAAATCGCACAGACTCAGTGGCCAGTTCACATCACCTCAACATGATATGTTCATGCTCTCAAATCGATCGTGCGGAATGTTCAATCTGACATAAGCTGTGTGGCACCTTAATTTTTGTGAACTGTTGAGAACATGAACTATAAAAGTTATGTTTTTGAACTTTTTTGAACCATAAAGCGACTCATTTAGATTCGCGGAGGTATTAGACTGGCTGATAGTCAATCTTTCAGACAGAAGAAATCTATCAGTGCCAAGCTAGCTGATAATATGTTTTTCTTTCACTTTAGCCTTAAAACCAATGTTAGGCTAGTGTCCTAATCTAACAGCCTGGTGCTTTGTCAAACTGTATGTATGTTTTCCAAAATTAATTTCATTTTACTTCAAGGAAATATAAGTAAATTAATTATAAAAATTAAGTTCTGCACTACAAACATTGTTTCAGAAAAACTTAAAAAATTGTCGCCATTTATCGCTCCACAATACAAAAATTAAAAATCTTCAATAACATTTAGTTTTTTTATAGTTCAACAATTTAACAAAAAGTGATAAGAAGATTTCTGCTTTTTTTCTTCTAAAACAAAAACTTCACAATCCTTTCAGACAAATTTATTTATGACTTAAGTTGGTACAGCTAAATGTCATTTAAAATTCGTACCCATACAACAACAATAATAACAATGGCTACAAAGAGCATTTAACCAAAAAGAAGTTACTGTTTACGAGTGTATTGGAATAACACAAGAGTAACAGTGGCAACAGCAATAAGACTTTAAAGAGTAATACATAGTAATAGTGCAACGAATTAGGAATCACTCTACTCGAAGAATATTCAAGTATTCTTATGTGCAACAATAGTTTTTTTATGATTCTATGTAACGTATACGGGTAGTATAAATAAATGCAAATTTATTCCAAAATCTTCTTCAAATCCAGTTTATTTATTAGTGCCATGTTGGCCGATCTTTATTCGGGCGGCCACAGTTTTTATTTTGAGCTCTAATCGATTCCCATATCATGGAGCTGCTAAAACTATTAATCACACAGACACAGGAAAACGGATTTTTTCCGATAATGAAGCCAAGCTACATCGATTTTTCATCTCCAAAAACCCCTAGATGGTGAATCTAGCAGAAAGCGTTAGATCCATTTTCGAAATACCAATCACCCAACCGCAAAGGAAACTTGTCATCACTGCTGCAGCTTTATATTACATTTACTGCATCTAAGAACGTACACTATAGCTGCCTTTCACAACATGACAAAAATCTGGCAGTTGCTGCCGCGACAGCTATTGCCGTGATTACTATGGCACAGCTGTATTTGTTGAAATACCATTAAACCGTAATCTGACAGTACTGTCACAATGCCTCGCGAAGGACACTGCCACAATATACTACCATATACTTTACTTGCGGTCTCCAATAGCGATCGATGAACAATGAACAAAATATTCGTCCACTCTTGTGCTACCAGCGTTGTCACCATGTTTTCCATTGTGTTCGCCAAGTAAAAAGAAAATTGACAATTAATTATGATTAATAAGAACATGAACATCAACATGTATTCGCCACTTAGAAGAAAATGGGCAATTTATGGCGTTTTGGTTTCTGAAAGAAGCGTAAAATTTTCTCCATAATTTTATTTAAAAAAAATCTATTTATCGCTCTAATTTAACAAACTTAACTCCCCTAGTAGAATGCATGCTTATTAAAAAAATACTAAATCATGTATCCCTTGAAAGAGCAAAAAAGTTTACACGTTTTTTAAAACGAAAACGCTATTAGATCTATTGCTCTAGCGATGTTTTGTTCTTGTCTTGTTCAAATAAATAGTTGGTGAAGACATATTGGTACTAAAGCTTTATGCTCCTAGTTAATAGGCCTTAGTCTTGCTGTTATCTTGTCTTACTGTGGACTTATTTTAAAATTTCGAAAAAGTGAAACAGAGCTGTTTCTCAATTGATTACCTCGCAACTGTTTGATTCCGTGAACCGTGCCTAACCACTAATACCACCACGTTTATATCACATTAGTGACAATTGTTCTTCTACTCTCTCTAATCCCTATAATGACACAATGCATCGGCATGAAACATTAGCAAATCAAAGGATGAAAAATGAAAGTTGAAAATATTACTTATCTTTTATTAATGGTACGATCAATTTGGTCAGACTTACAAAAATTATTCCTTTATGAGAAACATAATAAAAGGTATTTTATTAAATACATATCGAGCCTTTGGTGCAATACCGTAGAAAATCAAAATTTTAATTTTTTAAGGTTATATTACGAAATCATTCGCCTTGCCGTTTTTTATATTCTGTACAAGTTTCATAAAAATATTTTGTATACTCAGCTCGTGAGAAAAGAACCAAATTTTCTTTCACCATTAAGTTGTGTGTAAATTCAAAACTTTAAACTCAATGTCTGCAAAACAATGTTTTTTGAATTATTGCGTTATTGCAGCAAAGGCTCGATATGTATGTTAAATGAAATATTGTAACATGTAGAAGGAAACCCATTGCCTAAAATTTTACACCGACCAAAATAGTTCATAACTGCCTTGAATTTTATCAAAAGAAATCTGTTATACTTCCCTAGAAAATTAATAACGTACAACAAGCCCCAAACCGGTAATTGATTGAAAGTAACAATAAATTTAATCATATTTCAACATAAAAATTTCACAACTTACTCGTAAAGTAAACCGACAAAGTATCGAACAAAATAATAATAACTTTCCATTTATAGTGATATTTAGAAAAAAGACATCATCCAGTAAATAAATAGTCGTAAACTTTCAAACAAGAAAAATAAAACACATAAGAGTCACAAAAAGTTAAAAGTGAAGACAAAAACATTAACAATGTTTTATTTCGTTTCAAATTAAAGAAAAAAAATAGTCACTCAGTACTATTACTTTTATAAAGTATGTGCTATTCATATGAAAAGAAGAAAAGCACAGCTAAATGCAACAAATGCGTTAAATGGCACAAAAGGAGTGTAACTTCCTCTTAAAACTTTTGATAAATTAAGATGAGTTGAATGTTTAGATTAGAGATGGACGAACGTGAGAAAAAGAGCCACTCATTGCTTAAAACTTTTAAATACGTTTTTAAGAACTCATGTCCGTGAAAAACTTATGGGGCAAGTGAAAAGATTCTTCATTTGAAAGATCCCCGAAATTTATGTTGAGTTGTAACTCCCTCACGGCTGAACAAATTTGTTAGAGTTGTAGCTACAGAAAAGAAAACTAAACGAATCGTATAGTATTAGTGAGCCTATGCACACGAATACATGGAGATTTTTATCAATGCAAATTGAAGATTCACGAACGATTTTCTCGATTTTAATTTTTTTTTACTTATTGGCTGTGAAAGATCTTTAGATCAGAAGGTTAAGTTAGGTTAGGTTGATTAAAGGGGTGTGATAGCCCATGTCATACGACATACACTTAAGCCAGTGAAGGCTTGTTGTGCGCTCCCTTGGTTTTAACTTAGTTCAGAAAGTATTTTTTTTTTTATTGGTAAATTATTTCGGATTTATAAGGGTTTAAAAAAAACAAAGTCCACCAAGCAAACATCGATGTTCAAAATAGCAACTGTCGAGCTTCACTGTTATAAATTAAACAATTTTAGAAAAATTCTTTTTGTATAATCACGATCGAATTTCGGCGACCACTAGTTACGATAAATGTTTTTAAGACAAAGTGCAAAATAAAAAAAATTAAGCAAAGAAAATTAGAACGAATAGAATAAACACGGAAAACAGATTGGCTTAATAATCCTAGAAAGAAAGGAACTCGCACAAAACTAGCCAGTAGCGTTATCTATTACTTGACTTATATAGGGTGAAAATCTTTAAGTTGCTTGTGATTTTCGCCAATCTCAACTCATTTAAATGTATAATAATCGTAACCCTTGCATTAACTTTGCATTGAATTTTGTCAATCCTTACATTAATTTTTGAACACTGCTCCGACAGCAAGATCAAACAAACCAATACAGAATTAAATGCCGAAATCAACCAGTTTTACCTCAAGGCCTTGCGTCGTACACAAACATGAATTGCACATTCACATAAATATGCATGTACATGCACATACTTACATACAAACGTACATATGTATGTATATATGTATGTATGTAAGTACAAATGTACACGTCGTCACCTAATGTCCAAAAGAGCGTAATTAGTATATTCTACATTTTTTTACAGGGGAAACAAAAATGTTATATATGTACTTTCATATGTACATATGTATGTATGTACATAAGTATGTATTTAAAACTATTTGATTACTAAAAATTAACTCGGTATACATATGTAAATATATAAGTATGTACATACATATGTAAGTATATATGTATGATTCTGCAAGCAGATGCATTTTGATTAATAACATCAACATCAATCGATAAGTCGATATTATTATTATTTTTTTTGTTATTTATGGCTGCTTGGATTTTAGTTGACGACTGGCGTTTCCGAGTTCCCGATTTTTTCCCCGTTCCCGGGAAATTAAGCCAATACTGATATTTTTAATATTAAAAATTTTATTTAAAATAAAACCGGGTAATTGAAGATTTTATTTATAAAAAAATTAAGACATACTTACATATTTTCAAAACAGTCATCGATATTAATCGTCATTGTATGTAAGTACATCTTATTTCAATTACTACTATTTTCAATGAAGTAGTATTTGTAAAGCACTAATACATTAATCGAATCATTTCTATTTTTTTTTAACAAAATTTTGAAAAGCTCATACGTTTTCAATGGACATGGATGCAGTCCTATACATATGTATGTGTGTTACAAAGAGCAATGTCGCACTTTTAGAGTAATTTACCTACTTCACGAGAACTAAAATGATAATACTGCGCGTAAAGTTTTTGACAACGGTTCTCGGAAACGACACCCTAGTGGCGATATACATATGTAAGTATGTAAACATTTTCTACACACCATAATAAATAAGTACATGTACCTGTACCTACATACATACATAAGTATGTATGTATGTACATACATATAATTTCGTGTTTTGGAACAAAAAAAATCACAATAGAAAGTTTACTTACATTTATTGTGATTTGAATTTAATGACCAACAGCATACATGCATACATACATACATACATATACATGTACATACTTATATGTATAGTAATATTGCAAACAGCAATCTTCTTCAAAGTTCACCTACATACATACACTTGTACATATGTATGTATGTATGTATGTATAACTTTATACAAAAAGTAAAAAGTCCTTAATTTCCCACATGAAGTTCTACGATCTTCATCGAAAAACATCAACACCGAGCAATTTTACTGGAGAACACTTTCACTAACTAACTTTCTATAAACTGATGAAAAACAAAACTAATTATAACACGTGTCATTTAACGGAACAACAGCATGACTCAAAAATATTTTGCACTGGTTCCAGTGAGCATGAGAGTGCTAATGCAGAGTGTTAATACACTCGTTGAAAACATTTGTAGTTGCATACATAATCGTATGCATTTATAAGGTACTGTAAGGGAGAGGTGTTTATTTAATTTTATATTTTATTATAAATTCATGTACAGAATATAAATTTAATTAATATGTATATATTACAGAAATAAGCGTTGCATTTCAATTACTTTTATATTTTATTAATAAAATTTTAAAAATACTCTGCCTACTATATCCAACGATAAATTATTTATTTTTTACATTTATGTACTTATGTATGTATGTATAACTGCTATAATGCAAATCTACGCGTGTAACGCAAGATGTTCACTACAAAAGAATTTTGCTGGGATAATTTTGTAATTTATTTGATTTATTTTTAATTTAGTACTCTATATTTTGTTGACAAAACTCTATATATTATAACATAAGAAAATTGTAATTAAATTATAAATGAATAGCAGAGGGTGAGAAACCAAATAAGCTAAATGTAATATATGTGCATACATACGAACGACAAAGAAAATAAAATATATAATTTCAAAATAAAAATAAAAAATAAACAATATCTGTTTTAGCAAACCCCACCCTCTGGAATAATATTGGTGCAAATTTTTCTATACCAATACTTTTCCAGTAGCTTCTATTCTTGATTAATATTTTTAAAAACATAATTAACTACTAACACAAATATGGCGAAACATATTACAATTATTATATTTGATTGCCAATTCAAGTATGAATTCGATAGACTTTTTGCTGAATTTGGATCTGCGGCAATATCACCATTAGCATCGTTTAAATTTGCAGTCATGCCATTTACAGCAATGCGTACCCTTACACCGCCAGTACCATTCGCTGTGACTTTTATTCCGTTTGTACCGTTGACAATTGTACCATTAGCGGCTGCACTTAATGCTTTCAGCTTTTGTTCTTTTTCTGTTTGAAGTCTTTTGTTAATCTCTTCGCAAATCTCAGGAAATAGTTCAACAAAATGAGGATTTTTTAAATTAAATGCAAGGGATTTTTTGGCTAGTTGTTGTTTTTCATAATTTGTTGTCTCGATTGAACCTAAAGTAGCAGTGCTTTCCAGCTAAAAATATATTAATTGTTAAATGTTTTCCTAATTGAATAGTTTCCAACAGACCATAAAACTCAATAATCCAGTGAGAATTGTGCCGACACACCAAGTAGGATTCCATGTATCTGGATGAAAATCTAAATTTAAAAAATAATACATTTATCATTTAAATAATTTATTATGAAAAAAGATTTATATATTCTTATTTTTCTAAAAAAAAAAAATATTTTTAAATGAAAAAAACGCATATAAAACTTCGATAGAAGTTTAGATAGAATAGCTAGCTGATCGTTAATACCAACAGAGTGGTGAAAAACTTTGTTTTCTAACAGCTTAGCTTTTCCTAAAGAACTTTTTGTTTATCATTTTATAATCCCGTCAGTAATTTAAAATATAGACAAAAAATTTTATGATATATATTCACAATTGTACAGCAGTTCTTAATAATTTTTTTTATATATTTACTATTTGTCCATAATTTCTAACAAAACAAAATTTGATTGGTTACCGCCAATGAAATGCAGGCTAAGCCAACAATAAAATATAAAAAAATTATAGGTAAAATAGTCTAGGAAAATGATTAGACTTATCTAATAATAATTTTATAAAATTGTGTTTTGTAACTCACAAGATGGAAAAAGAAGATTTTCATTCTTTGAAGAAGTCGTTCATTAACAGTTCATAAATGTTATCATTGTTAAGCGAAAATTAAGAGTCTTAGCACATTTCTTACCTGATATACTTAAACACAGACGGGTATTTGTTTTAAAACGTCCATTCGGTGTCAGCATATATATCGATGGTGGTTTAAACGGAAATTCTCGGGGAAATAATAATGTACCATGGTAGTAGCCACCGTAGTAAGGAGTGTCTTCAGGTCCTTTAACAACGTAATGCCATTCTAAAATATTATTGGGTAAGGGCTCTGCGGTTATATAAGGCAAAGGATCGCGTTTCAAACGCATATAATCCTGTTTCATACGTGATACAGCTGTAGGCTGTTTACGCCCCGCTGACGAACTGGGCATTTTTTTTACTTCCATGCCTTTGGTAAATAATAGTAACTTAAGGAATTTAAGATCTAAAGAAGATATTTAAAATAATATGAGAAAGTGTTTTACTTTTAGCATATAGATGTCCAGACTGGGCAAATATTTGTGAAAGTAATCGTGTTTATACATTTATTAACTCAAATTTTTGTCCAGACATGAAAAGCAAAAAACAGTAATATGTATCTGTGTTGGTTTAAATCAGAGGCCATCATACCTAAAGATAACTTTAGCATATACTTAGATGTGCATTTCTATATTGTGGCATTTAGAAAACATCTTCAAATGAAGTCCATAACAAAGCTACAAAATAATTTTTGTAACCTTGTTTTTGTTTATTCAATACAAGCAATAAAATTTTAATTTTTCTTTTATCCCCCCGACCTTTACTGTTTTTGATTTGTTTTTTGCTGTTGTTTTCTTTTATTGCTTTGTTGTGATCTTAAATGAAAACAATTAATAATACTTACAAAGGGAGCGACCAGTTACACCAACACGGTTTTATTGAAATTTTCGTGTTACAAAAGCAAATTAACTGCTCCTCATCAAGCTTTCTTTGAACAATTGCAATCTGCGACGTTTCATGAAAATTTACTCACTTGCTTATTATGGACTTCTTCACACTTGATTTATTCAATTAATTTTTTTGTGTTACCACTTTAATGACTCGTGTAATTAAAAACAAAATTAATTCACAAAGCCAATAGACAAGTATGTACGTACATATGTATATATGTGTTAGTTCGAAATTAAACTATTTATTTCATTCAGTTTTATATATTTGGCATCATATTATTCATTTTGTGCTTTTTTACTGCTTTCGTATATTATTTGATCTTTTTCAGATTTTGTTTGTTTTACAATATTTCAGCTGATTTTTTTCATAAAATTTCACTAGTGTTAAAAAAATTCCTGCATTTCTTTATAATTTTTTAGTGATGTCACGAGTTTCTCGTGTAATCGATATTTTGTTAGGTATCGATATGTACACGATAACTGTATGCATAAAGGGCGTTATTACACCAACAGACTTTAATAATGCAGGGTTCGATATATATTAAATAATTATTTATTAATTATTATCACTTAAATATATTAAGCAGAGCAAAAGCTTAATGAAACAAAACCATACTACTTTACATTCATATTGAAATACCGTAATGCTATAATTCATGAACCATGGAGTTGAGGCAGTGAAAAATTATAAATAGTATAAAATATGGGTATAAATCACAAAATATCCTACTTGAGTGTAATTCAAATATTAACCGGTTATAAACAAAACATTCTATATATTCTATTCTATATAAAATATTGCGCCAAATAAGGCGCGTCTATGGTATAAATACAACAGTTAACGATTTTGTAGTAATTTTTTTATTATTGTACAAAATTAATTTTTGTTAATGCAAAACCATGTATTATATCACATACATATCATGAAAATGATAAAATTTACAACATTTGAAATTTGGAGTTCCAACCAAATATCACTTTTTTATGATAATTTCTAAACATCATTCGAGTGTCAAATCAAAAAAAAAAAATCGTATTGGTTTTATATAATATATTTTTTCTTATAACTAATAATCAATCAGGCACGATTGATTCAGAATTGTTTTAAGATGCTGTGAAGAACTTCCATCCATTTTGAAAATATTTCATTCAATATCATGTTATTCCCTTTCCAAATAGAAACCATAATGTTGAAATGAGAAAACGTAATCAGATTTCAATATCGATCGAAATTAATCACCCCAATTAAAACCGATCGATTTTTACATGACTATTTTTAATTATTGCTATTATTATTATATTATATCAAGTTATTTTATTAAAAACGGTAAAAAGTGATCGAATTAATCAAATACATATTTTCTATCACTGTAGAAAATACTCTAGATGCTTTTTGAATAAAAAAAAAAACTCATTTATCGTTTTTAAAATTGCCAATAATGCAATATTTAAAAAATTAATTGTACATAAGATTTAGTCCTGGTTTTTAAAATATAGCATAACACTAATATTATAAAATATCCTAACAATAAACGAGGTAACGCAGTTGTTATGTCCTCATAGAAAGTTATGATTTTTACAACTGTTTTTTTTTTAGTTTGATAAGAATGTGCGTATATGTATATAATTATGTACATATAATATATAAACTGATAACAAGAAAAGAGAAAATCTCATTTTTCAGCTACTCCAACCACATACTTATATACATACGTTAATACAGCCGTTTTCACGTATTGCGATACGCAATTATCATTATAGAATGAAAAATTTAGCAAGCGGCCAGCTTATCTATGAAAATTTTTTTATTTTATTTTAATAGGAGCGAAAATTTTAAGAAATCAGTTTTTAAGCAACTTTGTGCAATTAAAGACGTGAGTTTAAGATTTTTAACATAAGTAGTTAATAATGAACAAACTTGGAAAAATTGGTTTCTTAGGAGGTGGCAGAATTGCCCAAGCCATGGCAAAGGGTTTTATATCGGCTGGTATTTACATACATATACATATATTTTTAATTATGTGCAATATGTGTATATATGTACATAAGTATATATGTATGTTTGTTTATTAAAGTAATTTCCATCTATTATGATAAGGTTTAACAAAGGCAGAGTCCATTTTAGCTAGCGTACATCCAAGAGATTCCGTATCACTGCAATCATTCAAGGTGTAATTGTTTTAAACTACTAAAAATTAAATGATTAAAATTTTATGAATTATTTTAATATAGAAACTTGGCGTTGAGACCCTGACTGAAAATTTTCCGATTGTTGAAAACTCAAATATAATTTTCATTTCGGTAAAACCCCAGAATGTTCCACAGGTCTTGAGTGAAATCAAGTCAAAAAGTGATGAAAAACTATTTGTATCAGTAGCCATGGGTATAAAAATAAAAACATTGGAACAGGTAATTTTGTTCTAGGGTGAAGTTCAAAAACATTGTGAAAGTAAACCGTTTAATTTTCAATATCATTGTGAATTTGAAGATTCTTTTAAATTTTTTTCTTTCACTTTTTCTGGTTTTTAATTTTTTTTTCCAACATTTTAGCCAGTTTTGGTTCAAAGTGATTTTTTAACACACACAAAGTCATATGTGTGCTCACACATACACACGCGCATATATATATATATATATATATATATATATATATATATATATATATATATATATATATATATATATATATACAAATATATATGTATATTATGTTATAATTCACTTACAACTATTACATGGTTTTATGATTAATTTAGTGATGCATATACAATATACATAAGTATGTTTTCAGAATCTTTCATCTAGTTCTCGTGTTATTAGAGTTATGCCGAATACACCTGCTTTGGTACAATCAGGATGTTCGGTATTTGTTCGTGGATCTAAAGCCACAGATGAAGATGCTCAAAATACTCAAAAACTTTTAGAAGCAATTGGAACATGTGAGGAAGTTGAAGAATATTTATTAGATCCCATTACAGCTTTAAGTGGTAGTGGACCAGCGTATGTATTCGTCATGATTGAAGCATTAGCCGATGGCGCTGTACGTATGGGAATTCCAAGAGATATGGCGTATCGTTTAGCGTCTCAAACTGTTATGGGCTCTGGACATTTAGTGAGAGAATCAAAAGAACATCCAGGTGTTTTGAAAGATAACGTTACAAGTCCGACAGGATCAACTGCAGCTGCTTTAAAGCACCTAGAAGAAGCTGGTTTTCGGGCGGCTGTAGCTGGTGCTGTAGAAGCAGCTACATTAAGATGTCGTGCCATATCGAATGATCAATAAACGAAAACTTTATTTTAAGAGCATTAAATTAACTTTAAAAATAAAACTTTTTATTTCTAATAAAAGATCTGCACATAATTTACACATGATGTGTATGAATAGTTGATTAAAAATGTTTCTTTTTCTTTGCTCTCTCCAGAGCATTGAGTTCGCCTTGCTGTAAAGAGGCTTCGGCATAAATACGTTTGACTTTTTCGCGACGTTCCTTGTCACTGCAAAACAGAAAATATATTAATTTTAAAGAAAAGTTAAAAATATATATTTATGTGTAAAAATAGATCTATGTACCTTTGCAACTGTTGAGATAAACGCATTTTCTGAATGAATTCAGCATCGCGACGTATTTCTCGTATAGCACCCTTAGTTTCTCGTTTAATCTTGGCCATGAGTTTAACCTTTTCTTCTTTTTCGGCCGACAATTTCGGACGTCGTTTATCATCGTACACTGCTTCAATGCGAGGCTCTAAAAGACGCAAAGCTTTCGGTTTCTTTTCTGGAGGTACTAATTTCGTAAGAGTTTTATTAACCAATGTTTCTAGCACCAATTTTGTTTTTTCATAATTATCTGTGACATATGATGGATAAGCGGCCAATGGTAGCTTTTCCAGCATTTTCAATAAGGGTGTAGCCAAAAAGTTGCAGCCTATATTATCATTGATCAATGCAACAGCATCTTGTATTAATTTAAGGCACTGGTTTAAGGATCTCACTTTAAAATCATTGGAAAATGTTTGTGTTACTAAGTCTTCAGCCTTTAAAGGTTCTTCTTTAATATCCTTAAACTCTTTGGAGTCCTCTGGTATGGCCAGTATCTTGCATAGAAGGCCTTGACTTTGGAAAGGAGGAAGAATTTTAATAATCTCTACTGGTCTTTTTGGTATGCTAAGGTATACGATTCCCAAAAGATAATTCAGCGCAGCCGGCAGAAACCTTTTAGAAAGTTGACCATATTCCAAGCTTAAAGTCACTAGAAATAGGCCCATAGCTATGTCCTGACGACTACGCACTCTGGACTTCGATAAAATGTGCTGCATAAAAATGTAGCAAGGCGTGACAATCGGATGTCTGAAATCCGAAGTTGAACACAAATTTGAAACTAGTTTTAAATAAATTAAAACTTCTAGAGAAGGAAATTGCTTAGAGTTCTTCTTAAATTCGCCATATTTTTCCTTAATAACATTCAGCAAAGTATTCGACATCTTCTCAGAATTCAAATGTATCAAATCATAAAGATGTGGCGTAATTGCTGATAAAAATTTAAAATGGGTCCGTATATCTTCTTGGCTGGCATCAGAAAATTTTTCATTTAAAATTTGCAACAGAAAAGCAAATAATTTTACTATTTTTTCACGATTAACACCTTCCAATTTTGGGTGATTACATTTAATAAGACGTTCTATTATGACCGATTGATCTTCAATTTTGTATCCACTTAAAAGTTTAGAAAACTCATCATAACTTCTGGGCATATCAATAGTAAACGGAAGATCTGTTCTTTCAATTTTCACTCTCATTTCCGTTTCATTTTGTGTGTTTGGAGTTTTATCTTTAGCTTTCTTATCTTCTATTGGTGTACCTTCATCGTCTTCTTCTTCCGAATCAGTAACTTTTAAATCACTTAAGTCATCCTCGTCTTCTTCATCTTCCTCCTCTTCACCGCTTAAGGATTCTTCTTCAACATTGTCAGAACCTTCATCTTCAATTTCTGCACCTTCAACGGCAACTTCGCCTTCCGGAACCAAGTTTTTAGCAGCATCTTCTTGTTTTCTACCCAATGTACCTTTATCAAATATTTTAAACTATTAGAAGTTTGAATATTTATTTAAATTCATTATTCGACATATTATCCAAAATTATTTAACAATGTATTGTTTGTTGTTGACTTAGCTAATGGCAATATTTTGCTAAACTGAGGCCCGTTTACAAGGTCTAAGACTTTGGTCTACTTCACTAAAAACGTATGAAGGTCATTTTTACTATGATCGTTAAACCCAAGATATAATGTACTTTTTATTTGTATTCACAAAATTTAAATAAATAAATAAATATTTCCCGAAGGTCGTTTTATTGTTTGTTTTGTTGTATTTTGTTTTTTAGTCTATTACGTGTTTTGTAATTAACAAGTCGAAAATATGACTGAATTCTATAGAATTCTAATAAAATATTTGCTGGCTTTTGTTTAAGTACATATATGAATTTAAATGCTTTTCAAACATGACTGGGGTAGAGTACTTATAATTTAGTTGCCGTCAATGAAATGAATTAATTTTATACTCAGCTAAGCTAACAAACATAAAAATTAATATTAGAAGTTTTAAAGGAATTTTTATTTTATTTCAAGTCACAAGCATGTAATGACTGTTTTGTTGTTGCATGTGCTAATATTTTGCATAATTTAAAAAACTTTTTTTTGATGTTGTTATTCATGAAAAAGCGATTATTCAATTTGCAGCAAGAGCGTCAAAACATACAACAGAGATACGATAATGGCTAAAGATGAAATATCAGAACATTTTGAATAAATTTTTATTTGATTCAATGCAGCCATATTGGCAACATAAGTTCTGAGCATTAAATGTCATCTTACTGACTTTAAAAAGGTTAAGGTCACATGTTCGCGTCTAAATTTTGGGCCGATTTTTAAACATTTTATTACGGAAATTTGAGTGAATAAGAAAAAAATGTTCATCCCAAGTACAAAAATAAATTTTTTGATCCTCGTTTTAATATTTTGGTGAGATTTTTTAATTTTTATATCTTAAAGAGGAAATTTAAATTTTGGTTCTAAAATTTCATTTACCTTCCATAGTATATGCTAAAGTGCTTTCTTCTTCAAAATCACCATTAGCAAAATAACCATCGTCTAAATCGTCAGCAGATCTATGCTTCGATCGTTTAGTTTCCTCATCCTCTTCGCCATCCGCTCTCATACGCTTTATACGTTCCTTTTCCATTATTTCTAAGCGTTCCTTTTCCTTTTTTGCCAAATCTTCTTCCGACAGCAATTTATCAGTTACCAAACCTCTGGGTTCAAAAACTAATTCTTTAGCCAGGCGGTCGTAATCATCTTGCACTATTTTAGATTTTATTTCATTTTTGGTCATTTTTCCCACCAAACCCATTAGATCCTTATAATTGGCATCTAATCTTTCAGTTAAATCAAATAACTCATCTTTTTCTTTGGCAATTTCAACTTTGCGACGCTTTTGTTCAACAATCATTTCGTCAATAGCACTTTTACGATCTTTGGCTGCAACAGCATCTCCGCCAAAATGAGCGGCCTCAGTAAAATCGGCTGGAAATCAAATATACAGTTAGATTTTATGTTTGTTTAACGGATCATTGAATAATACCATCAAGTCCATCATCTTCCGCTTCATCATCAGATCGTTCATCGCGAAATTGTTCTATTTCTTCTAATGTTTGACCACGATGTGTCAATATCTCGTCATCATTTAAATTAAAGCGAGACTGTTTGGATTGTTTCATCCTTTCCATTTTATCAGCTACGAACCGGGCATTCATTATTTCCTCGTTTATTTGATCGGGTTTTAGGTGCTTTCCTATTCGACGATCTTTGTACTTATTACTTTTATGCCTCTCCAGATATTCTTGCCCCAACGTTTCTTTGCGTCTTTTAACAGCTTTTGCCCTCGAAACTCCAGGTAAGCCTCTATCGTGTTTACATGTTCTTCCTAAGATTTGAAATTTCTCTTTGTTGATATGAACTTCGAAGGGATTCAAACGTTTCGATGTAGCTGGGATGGCAGAAGCAAATGGATTTTCCTTTTTTACCGCCTTTTTGGCATATACTGCATCAGCAGAAGGTTTTTTACTCTTTTTAACCATTTAATTTATTATTTCACAACAGTTAGGTTTTCATAAAATTTTTTAGTTATTGGCACAGAATATTTAGCCTATGATTATTGGTAAATTATCAACAAAGTAAGCCGCACGTGGTAAACATTGCTACCATCTGACGGGCGTTATTACATCACACAAATAAACTTACCATACTTACAGCAAATAACCTTTGCAATCATAGAGCTCCACGTTGTTTAGTACATAATACATAAATAACTGGTTTTTCTATCTATCTATATAATATATATATATATATATATATATATATATATATATATATATATATATATATATATATATATATATATATATATATATTATATATATATATATATATATATATATATATATATATATATATATATATATATTTATATATATATTGTTGAAGCGACTTCAACAATTGATAGTTATTAAGATTTTTTTTGTATTGGAAATATGTATGCTTTTTCTTTTTTTATGGTTTTATTCTCTCTCTTTGAATTTACCTAACATTTTATTTGTACTAAAACTGGAGTTCTCTTTTTTTATTATTTCTACTAACCTTCAACATAATGAATTTAAGTTTCAATTTTTTTGTATCTTTTTAACCGTTGTAAAAGAAACAACAGCAAGAAGCTGACCAACAGCTAATAAAACCTAACTTTGTATTTGAATTGGACTTGGTGACTTTTCTTTAAAGGATACCACGAGTAAAAAAGGAAAGCCTCCAAATCAACATATGGTCCTTCGAAAAGTCCTAGAGGAACTAGGGCTGGATAAAATTAGTGGAATTTGTCCATTGATTGAAGGTTGTTCTCCCGCAACAACATTGCAAAAAAAAAAGAAAAAAGTCTGTGCAAGACAGACCGAAGGTCTTCAGTTAGCATCCCTCTCTACTGAAGAAGGAATCCACTGTGTGCAATAGTACACAAGAAACCAAAAAACCAACAAGTCAATAAATCCAGCAGGAAAGTTGCTCCTTGACAAAAAGTGGTGAGCTTAATCAGCACAAAGGAAAGGAAAGGTTAACGGGTATGTACAGTATTTAGATTACTTTTAGCGCAATTGAATACAAAAAAATTTGATTTGTATAACAAAAAACAAGCATTAATTCTTCGAATGAATAAACACTTCATACAATTTGCCATAACCTCACATTTCGAGAAAAATCCCACTCGGTGTCATTATCAAATAATTTTGCCCCTAAGTGCCATCACTGATGTTGTGTGAAACACACAAATACTCAGCTATTCACAAAAGATAGACTGTCACACTCTTCAGCATATAATGATTCATTTAGCGACAACTACTTCTGTTTAATTTTAATCGCACTTACAATTACACATGAAAGACAAAGACAACATTAGTATACCAAAAAGAAGCAGAAAAGAAACAATATCATTGCAATATCATTACAAAAGTAAGTGTATGTGCTTCTACATATATGTGCGGAGTTAGAAAGTTTAAGTGTGTAGAGTTGGAGTTTAATTGTGAAACCAAAAATCAAAAAAAAACAATATATAACAAACATTTAATTACATTTAATTAGACATAACAACAGGAAGAAAATTCTCCTTGAAGAACAAATAACATGGCCGGTGTAAGAAAAAATTTAAAATACAACTTTAGCGAAAAGAAAACGGTGAGTGAAGAGCTTATTAATATATTTCAAAGTTAAGGTAAAAATTGTGAGTTATTAAACAAATGTGGCAAATTCTTTTAGAAAAAGAAAAAAAGGAATAAAAATAAAAATAAAAAAAACCCATAAAAAGAGAGTGGTGTTATAGTTTTTTTTGGCGTAAGAATTTACATGGCCATTGGCAAAACATTAGGGAGGTTCAAATCAAAAAAATAATAATAATAATAAAAATAACAAAAATTGAATAAGGGAAGCGATTATTCTGCTTGAATTTTTTAATATTTTATTGTGAAATTTAAAGTCAAAATGACATCCAAAAGAAGGTGCAAATACGACATTCAGCAACTCGTGGCATTTTGCAAAAATTTTGAAAATATCCCAGCAGGTTCTTTAACAACTTCTTTACTAGAAGTAAAGCAAGCCGAGTTGGAAAGAAGATGGTCCAAAATGGTAGCGACTTACGAGGAATTCATGATAAGTGATGAAAAGTTAAAGGAAGAAGAAAACACTAAAGATGATGTTTCCCCGAAATACGAAGATGCTAGCGAGCAGTATCAAGTACTAAAAGCAAGGATTTTAGATATAATCAAGGCTGAAGCTCCTAGCAAAAATACACCAGTCACACGTCAAACCTCACTTAAATTACCACCAGTAGAAATTCAAAACTTTGAAGGGGGATTTGATAAATGGCCAGCATTTCGGGATATGTTTATGGCAGTAGTAGGTAATGAGCAGTCAGTAGCTCCAGCTCACAAATTATATTACCTGCACAGCAAGACAAGGGGGGAGGCCTACCAACTCATAAAAGATTATGAGTTAGTAGATGCTAATTTTGAGCTAGCATGGCAAGCTTTAAAAACTCGCTACGAAAATAAAAGAATTTTAATAAACAATCAAATCAAGAAGATTTATAACATCCAGTCGCCCCCAAGTGAAAATTTAAAATTTTTGAAATTGCTTAAGAACACAGTTAGTGATGGGTTGTCCATCATACAGTCGTTTCAAATAAACGTAGAGGAAAATGACCCCTTTCTTATGCACATTTGTACTTCGAAGCTGCCTGAAGAAACATCGCGCGCATGGGAAGAGTCCTTGACGGATCACAAGGAACTGCCCACTTGGCAACAATTAAGCAATTTTTTGTCTAGAAGAATTGAAACTTTGGAAACGTTTAGCAATTTAAGAAAACCGTTAGGAAGGGATCATAATAATATTTCAAAATCGCAATCGTTTCATGCTCAGAATGAGGTCGACAAAAACAAATTTAACTGCAAGAAGTGCAAGCAGAACCATCCCTTAAAATATTGTAAATATTTCAAGTCGCTGTCAGTCCAAGATAGATTAAAATTTGTATACGCAAACAAATATTGTGCAAATTGTTTCTCCACTACTCACTACAAAACGAACTGCCCAAGTATAAGTAACTGCGCTCGGTGCAATCAAAGGCATCATACCGTGCTTCACATTGATAGTGATGGTAAGTCGAACAAGGGTCTCGATGTGAAGTCCCCGCCTTACCAATCTCGGCAGAGCGACGAAAGACCGCCTACGTCAGGAAGTCAGAACAAGTCCAATTTACAATCCAACCGAATCAGTAGCGCCCATGATGAAGAATTTGTGCCTATTCAAACGCATTTTTCCCAACACCAGGGGACAACTATCTTACCCACAGCATTAGTTCAAGTGGAACATTTAGGCGAAAATTTCACCCTCCGAGCATTGTTAGACGCAGGGTCAGAATCAAGCTTTATATCGAAACGAATTCAGCAAACTCTCGCTTTGCCCTTAGAGGCCCATAGCTCCCAAGTATCAGGACTCGGTGGCACAGTTGTTAGCCTTTCTAAAGGCAGATGTATCGTCTCCGTTAAATCACAAAAATCCGATTTTACCATTCAAATCAAAGCGATTGTGGTACCGAAGTTGACACACTTTTTGCCCTCTAGACCAATTCGAATTCATAATATTGCCCAGATCAAAGACTTAAGTCTAGCTGACCCCTATTTTTACAAGCCAGCTGCGGTAGACATGATTATTGGTAGCGATTATTTGCCATTCATAAACTTAGCAGGAGTAAGGTCCAATATTGCAAACTGTCTAGAAGCAAGAGAGTCTCATTTTGGGTGGTATTTATTAGGGCCAGAGCCAAATAACGAGTATAAATCGTTCCACACGACTGTTTCAATGTCCGAGAATTCGCTTCTTCACGAAGAACTGAGAAAATTCTGGGAACTAGAAGAGGCGGAAAAAAGCGTATCAGAGTCTGAAACCGATATTTTGTGCGAGACCTTTTTTCAAAAAACTGTCAGCCGACAACAAGATGGTCGTTATGTAGTACGACTTCCATTTAAAGAAAATTATCCAGACGAAATATATTTGGGTCCCTCCCGACATATAGCCCTCGGACAATACCATAGAATGGAAAAAACATTAGCCAAAACCCCAGAGTTAAAAACTGAGTACAATAAAGTTCTCCAGGAATATTTAAATCTGGGACACATGGAACCAGTTGAACATTACGAGCCCAAAGGTAAAAAATATTCTTCATTTTTTCTCCCGCACCACGCAGTCATTAGGCCCGAGAGCCACTCGACGAAGGTACGCGTTGTGTTTAATGCTTCAAAAAAGACGGGGAGTGGTTTCTCCCTGAACGATGTTTTATACCAAGGCCCCACCCTCCAAGCGGATTTGTTGCAAATTATCTTGCGCTGGCGATTTTATAAATACGTGTTTACCGGCGATATAGAAAAGATGTACCGCCAAATTCTCATCCATGAAGCTGATCGTCCATATCAACGAATTTTGTTTCGCAACGAAACTGAAGGGTATGTCAACTCTTTTCAACTAAAAACTGTAACGTTTGGTGTAAACTGCGCCCCCTTTTTGGCGATACGAACTCTCCGTGAGCTGAGTAAGGATTGCGAAAAATTTTACCCTATGGCGTCAGCTATTTTAAAAAATGAAGTTTATGTAGATGATATCCTATCCGGCGGGCATACTCTTGGAGAGGTCAGACTCAAACACAGCGAACTTACAAGAGCGTTAAAATCCGCTGGGTTCCCTTTAAAGAAGATGACAACAAACGACGCGTCTTTACTAGAAAGTTTTGCCCGGGAGGATCTTCTAGATGAAGATTTCTTAAAGTTTGATGACTGCAGTACAACAAAAACTTTAGGAATCCGCTGGAATGCGCTCTCAGATTCATTTTGTTATACTGTCGAACCAATTGAAATTAGCTCATCGACCACCAAAAGAAAAATTTTGTCAGTCATAGCAAGGCTGTTTGACCCACTAGGTTGGCTAGGGCCAACTATAATTATAGCAAAATTACTAATGCAAGAATTGTGGGAGGAAAAATCGGATTGGGATGAAGGCGTGACCCCACTTATTCTGACAAAATGGAATTCGTTTGTAGACAATTTGCCATCCATCGCTCAGATAAGAATACCGAGGTGGGTAGACTTTTCCCCAAAGCATCAGGTTCAGATACATGGGTTTTGCGATGCTTCAGAAAAGGCATATTGTGGCGCCATATATATCAGAACAGAAGACACCGAAGGCAATATTTACAGCCATCTTCTCATTGCCAAAACTAAAGTAGCCCCCATCAAGCGGACTACGGTTCCCAAACTCGAATTATGCGGAGCATTATTACTTTCCAAGCTTGTCAAAAGCCTAGTAACGAACTGGCAGATAACGTACGAATTATTTTTATGGACGGATTCGTCAATTGTGCTGGGCTGGTTACAGAAACCCCCACATACCTTGAAAACGTTTGTTGCAAACCGTGTATCACAAATCAACGACGTCGTCCGTACTCATCACTGGAAATATATAAAAACTGAAGAAAACCCGGCAGACGTGGGGACACGTGGTAGCTTCCCAAAAGAACTGGCAGGTAACAACTTATGGTGGCAAGGACCCACCTGGCTAAAACTTCCACAGGCTCTCTGGCCAACCCCACGAACTTTTGACCCAACCGACTTGGAAACAAAAAGGACTACGAATTGTCATTTAGAGGTGCGATGTACTGATATTCTTGAAGAATTTTCCTCCTTGGAACGAGCGTTACGAGTCCTTTGTTATCGAATTCGATTTATAAACCGTATCCTAAAGAGACCTTTTTCAACCGAAAGGTTTATCACATCAGATGAAATAAATTGTATGAAAATTCGACTAATTTCTATTGTGCAAAAAATGTATTTTGAGCGAGAATACTTGTGCCTGAAAGATAAAAAGCCTCTGAGTCGAAAAAGCAGACTTTTAACCCTTAATCCCTTCATCGACAAGGATGATCTCCTACGAGTTGGTGGCAGACTTAACAACTCGGGACTGAGTTATGCAGAGCGTCACCCAATCATCATTCCCGAAAAATCTCAACTCGCAAAACTCTTGGTAAATTTTACACATCGTATTTTATTGCACTCAGAGCATCACATCATGTTACGAGCAATCAGACAAGGATTTTATATTCCAAGATTAAAGAACTTAGTGAGAAAATGTATTCGAGAATGTAAGGCATGTACAATCTATAAACACAAGTTCCATCAGCAAATCATGGCCGCACTCCCCCCAGAACGAGTGACATTTTCACTTCCATTCACTTACACAGGAGTAGATTTTGCTGGTCCCTTCAGTATCAAATCCTCTCATCTCAGAAACGCTAAAATCCTAAAAGGTTATGCAGCTGTGTTTGTTTGTTTTTCTACTCGTGCTGTACATCTAGAAAGCTGTTCAGAGCTTTCTACCGATGCCTTCTTAGCTTGTTTTGATAGATTCATAGGGAGACGAGGTCTTCCTAAGACGATGTTTTCCGACAACGGTCGAAATTTCCTCGGCGCTAGCTATGCGCTCCTAAAATCCCATGAAAAATTCATTAAGTCTGCTGAAAGAACTTTGGTCGAAAAATATACCACTCTTGGATTCACTTGGTCATTCATCCCACCTTACGCACCTCATATGGGAGGCCTCTGGGAGGCTGCAGTGAAAAGTATGAAGTCTCATCTAAAAAAAATTGCTACTAACTTATCTTTTACCTATGAGGAGTTCTCTACACTGCTCGTGCGGATCGAAGCAGTATTGAATTCAAGACCACTGTCATCGATAAATGAAAACCCGGACGAGATTTTACCGCTCACACCAGGCCATTTTTTACGTGGCGCCCCGATCATTGCTCGGCCTGAAGCTCCAGCCGATCCTTCTATAGAAAATGTGTCATATTTGAAACGCTGGGAAAGACTTAAAGCACTCCAACACATATTCGCACGAAGATGGAAATCAGAATACATAAGCGAACTTCAACGCCGTTTTAAATGGAAAAAGGAACGAGATAACTTGAAAGTAAATGACATTGTTATAGTCAAAGAAGACATGCTACCACCTACGGAATGGCTCCTCGGTCGTGTCACCAAAGTCATATATGGGCGTGACAGCAAAATACGCGTGGCTGAAATAAGAACTAAAAACGGCACTATATTGCGTCCCGTTGTCAAATTATGTTTGTTGCCAACAAATACCCACACACAATCTGAAGTTCCATCTACAACCACTAAATAAACCACATAAATTCCGTACACTAAAAACCTATCAAGTTCAATTGCACTGGAAGTTTTCTATTACTGTATGTATTTCTTTTTTTCCTTTCTTTTTTGCTTCATATAGACGACCGGAAAACCCAAATGCCATCTTTGCGGCCGCAATCATCCACTTAAATATTGCCAGCAGTTTAAGAGCTGGAGCTTACCCATACGGCGATTGACGATCCTCAATAAAGGGTATTGCCTGAATTGCTTGGCGTTTGATCACACGCGTCATTGGTGCCCATCCCGCAATCGGTGCCAGTATGAATATGGGCCCAACAAGTTGTGCAATGCCAGACACCACACAATTCTCCACCGAGAAGAGCGAGACCCCTTGTCTTCTAGCTTCGAAGACGAATATGAAGCAATTCCGGACACTTCGGACCAAAGTGATGACGAGCCAAGCGAGATCGGCCTCCTGAGCCCTAGCAAGCAATCGTCTAACTCAACCACCACCGATGATAGCGATGATGGACCGATGCTTATCGACAGCAACCAACGTCTTCTCGCTACTGAAGAGGAAATGCGATTAACCGGAATTTCCCATTTTTTCCCTGTGGTTTTGCGTAAACCTTCAACCAACTAGGATCCTTCTCCTAGAAGTACCAACCCACCTCAAGTCGGCCCGGGAGTATGTTGAAGCGACTTCAACAATTGATAGTTATTAAGATTTTTTTTGTATTGGAAATATGTATGCTTTTTCTTTTTTTATGGTTTTATTCTCTCTCTTTGAATTTACCTAACATTTTATTTGTACTAAAACTGGAGTTCTCTTTTTTTATTATTTCTACTAACCTTCAACATAATGAATTTAAGTTTCAATTTTTTTGTATCTTTTTAACCGTTGTAAAAGAAACAACAGCAAGAAGCTGACCAACAGCTAATAAAACCTAACTTTGTATTTGAATTGGACTTGGTGACTTTTCTTTAAAGGATACCACGAGTAAAAAAGGAAAGCCTCCAAATCAACATATATATATATATATATATATATATATATATATATATATATATATATTATATATATATATATATATATATATATATATATATATATATATATATTTTTATACCATGTTATTGGTACTCGTGCATTTATGTTGATTTAACAATAAATTATAATTTATGTTATTTCAACATTGAAAAATTAAGTGTCATAAAATTTAACATTTCTTATTTATTAAATGTCTATAACTATGCGCAACATTGTCTGGTTTTTCTATCTATCTATATAATATATATATATATATATATATATATATATATATATATATATATATATATATATATATATATATATATAGACATTTAATAAATAAGAAATGTTAAATTTTATCACACTTAATTTTTCAATGTTGAAATAACATAAATTATAATTTATTGTTAAATCAACATAAATGCACGAGTACCAATAACATGGTATAAAAATACTTGCATATAGTTTATGAGTTTTTTAATGTTGTTATTTAATGTACAAATCTATATTATAGTTACTTTAAATATTTTCTAAATATGTGATTAGAATTTCAAAAATGACAAAAATTTTCATTATTATTTTTCAAATGTTAAAATTTTTTCAATTTATATAAAACAAACAAATAATAAATATCCTGAAGATGGTACTCAATGAGTACCGAAATATCGAAAATAATTTAAAATAAAAATTTAAGACCTTAAGCTTAATAAAAAATAAAATAAAGTTTATTAATTAAACAAAAACGGTCGAAAAAATAGAACATATATATATATATATATATATATATATATATATATATATATATATATATATATATATATATATATATATATATATATATATATATATATATATATATATATATATATATATATATATATATATATATAATATATATATTCCAATGTTCGGGAACAAGCCCGTAACATATTCAACATACAAGAAATCGAAAATTTGGTATATTTGTAAAGCTGCATTAAATTATAACAAGACGTGGATCACCTAAAAATGCAAAAATTATTAGCAGTCTTAACTAGCCATCGGCTTGGTATGAACACTGAACATGAAATATGTTGCACATGAATGTTACTCATGCCCATGTATCGTTCATATGCTGTCATCGTTTATGCAACATATGTAAGCACATCATTGTTCACCGTGTAAAACTTTACTCAGATATACTTATATATGCAAATAAGAATAGAAAAGCACACACGCATTTAAACACACATGTCAAATATATGTATAAACATGAACATAAAATTTCATTCAACACATGCAAGAATACGCGTATGTTAACACCGTTGATCTGCTGATAAACGTGCATGAGATGATAAACATCATCTGGCAACATTATTTTTTATACTTTAAAATTAACGATATGGCATGGTACAATAAAAGTCAAACCATTGAAGAAACGTCGCCATTTTTTCGCCACGAAATTATTTCGTCTGCTCTAGTTTACGGGTCTTGTAAAACTAAGAAATTGATTTTTCTTGTTAAGAGTCGTATACATTTTTAACTTTTACACATATTAAGCTAATAATCTCTTGTGGGGCTAAAAGAACATAATATGGAGATATCTTCAATGGGTATTAGCAATAACTTGCAACCCGATTGTTACGACACTGGAACAAATATGGGTGCTCCATCCACAATTCCTGAAGGCATTTATCATGATAAAAATGATATGAAAAGATCAAAAAGTTCAAAGGATGATAGATCCCCTTCTAAATCTAAAGATTATGGGAGAGATAGGGATCGAAGCGATAGGGATCGTGAGGATAGAGACAAAAGCAAAAAGAAAAGGTAAAATAAAACTATGTACATACATAAGTACATATGTATGTTAATTGCCAAATGAAATGATTTCATTAATCGTATTTGCGTGAAATGTCTTCAGAATTAAATGTTTTACACTCAATGCAAATTAATCTGCAGTTGCGAGGAATACTAAAAAATGTGTGTAATGACAAAATGTATTTTATTTGTTTAGGGACCGATCCAGAGACAGAGAACGTGATAAAGATAAAGAAAGGGAACGTGATAGGGATCGCGAGCGTGACAGAGATCGGGATCGTAAACGTGAACGTCGAGAGCTTTGCGATAGAAGCAGTCGTGAAAGGAGTGATCGAACTAGTAGAGATCGTAGTGATCGAAACAGTAGAGACCGTGATGTAGATCGAGATCGCCGACGACGTGATAGAGAACGTGATTCACGTTCTCGTCGGAGCCGTTCCCGAACATACGACGATTATGATTCACGAGGTGGTAGCCGTCGACGATCACGAAGTCGCGATCGCCGTAGAGATTATCGTGGTAGAGATCGAGATCGTTCTCGTAGCCATAGCCGCGACCGCTCAAGAAGGCGTTCAAGTCGAGATAGAACTCGTAGTCGTGAACGTGACCGCATCAGGCGTAGTGGTTCACGTGAGAGATTCCCTAATTTACATTTGGATCCCATAAAAGAAGAAATTCCGCAGTCACGATTTGACTTGACACAAACTATACAAGAACTTATGAATAGTACCTCAAACAACAAACATTTTGCAACACTCTTCAATTGCAATAATAGTAATGATTCTACATCTAATGGACCATCAGAAATGTCGCGTAAGTTAATGTTTGTCTAGAATTTCGTGCGTTATAAACATGTTTTTTTACTCTACAGAAGAGGAAGCTGCTGAGCGTAGACGGCGTAGAAAATCGCGTTGGGGTGGTACTGAAAATGATAAAACTTTTATACCTGGCATGCCAACAATATTGCCTTCTACATTGGATCCTACTCAGCAGGAAGCCTATTTAGGTAAATTATTTTCTAGTTTATAAAACTATTATTTAAGGTTTAAGTATTGTATTAGTATTAATTTAAGGTCGATATAAAACGTAAGTGCATAATCTAGAAACATTAAATTTAGCTTTAGGATGGTTTGAAAACTTTATCATCAACATTAGACAAATAACGTTCTGAACTTTGGAGAAAGACAACGATCATCTAAAGAGGATTTTTCAACTTTTTAAATTACACAAAGTGTTTTTGTTAAACTAATAAAATAATCTAAGTTTTCTTTTTGAAGGCATTTTACCTAAACGAATGAACATTGTTGAAAGAATCCACTTTCTACTTGGATCAAATGTACCATGAAAAAAAGAACACGGGAAAAAACAACCTAGTGATCCAGCAGAAGTTAATAATTAATCACTTACTAATAAAAACTTCTTTTTAGTTTTTCCAGTTTTAGTCAAATCTAAATTGTTTATATACTTACTACATATTTTAGTGTATGTAAATATGACCCATTTTAATTTGATAAATAATATTAATAATTTATTTTCTCCAGTTTTTTTAATGAACTCCTCGTGTACTCTAAAGTATGTACGCCATTGATTGTATGTTCGTAAATCTCGACAAAAATTTTCATCCCGTACATATGTATCAACATTACTTCTAAAATGTTTTTAAACAAATTTATATTAATTCATAGATTAATAAAAACTTATTAAAATTTTACTAATATCGAGGCTTTGCCCTCGACTTTTTTCTTTTTCTTTTTTCTTAATTTGTCATTCTAATTGCAGTTCAACTACAAATAGAGGAAATTAGTCGCAAGCTGCGTACCGGTGAATTGGGTATACCACAAAATCCGGAAGAAAGGTTTGCATCTAAAATTTTTATTCAATTATATTTAAGAAAGAATCTTGTTATTATCAAGCTTATAAGTATTTAAAGCTTTGTTCTTTTTTTATTGGCGAAGGAATGTTGTTCTGTTCCAGCAGCGAGCCAAACGCTTGGGCAAGGAAAACGAACAGGTTTTCGCGTGATGGTGACTAACAGTGCGTCACATGTGTGCATATTTTATTATTATTATTTAAGAAACAAGACTAAAAGTATATTAATAACTTTTTTTAGAATAATTCCATCATATGCAGTATATCGGCTTTTGAATGGCCATTCAGATTTCAAAATTCGAAAAAATAACCAAAACTATAAAGCAACCAACTTTTAGTATAAAAAAGTTAGATAAAAATTTTTTTTATCGCTGCTCGATTTTTTACCATTGCTTCCGCGCGCATCTCCTCCGTCTTGAATTGTAATAGAAATAATGACTGCAAAGAATGAAATAGGATTGTGAAAAAAGTTTAGCTGCAAGCAGCAGGAAATTTGAAAATGGAAAATCGATAGCAAAAAGCACATTCTATATAAAATTTTTTATTTTATGTTTTATATAGTCCAATTTGTTTTTTTTTATAAAAAATAAAAACAAAACACGCCTTGCTATTAATTTAATAATTTTCATGCAGTAAAGCGCCAATTATAGGAAAATGTAGAGTATAGTTTTTCCTGAAACATCTATTTCTTTTATTTATCCTTTTGCATATGATTGAAATTTTTTGGTTTTAAGTCCGACATGGCCTTTAATACAAGATGAAATTTATAAAATCCTAAATTGGAAACTGTAACAAAGTAAATAGTGGAAACATTTCTCGTAATGAGCAGTAAAAAATTACCAACACTAACTAAACAATTTTCCTCCTTATTGGATCTCTAGGTAAAACAAAACACAAAATACAGAACTTATGATAAGATCAGAAAGGGTGAAACGTAGAAGCACCAACTACAGACACTATACACATGTAAGCAAAGTACATGTTTAATTTAAAATAGATATACATTAAATTTATTAATTAAAAACAATTTTCTTTTTTCTCAAGGAGAGGTTAAAAGTTAAAAATAAATGTTTCATAAACCAAATGGGGACCGTATTAACCGAGCTAGTCAAGTCTAAACAAGTCACACTGTCTTAAAACAGTTTAATGAAACTAAAAAATGACTTAATCTTTTTTAAAACTACTAATGATATTAATCAAAATTTTTCTTTTTTTCCTTCCCACAAGTATGAAAACAGCAACAATACATGATTAATTGAACATTTAAATATTTTAATTTAAATTTGCAGGAACATAGCAATTAGGATTTAATTTATATAATTTAAGCAATTTTTTTATCATATATTGCAGCCATTGATTGAAACACAGAGCACAAAATATAACTTTTATATTTTTTCTTCTTTCTTTTTCATTGTAAGGTCTCCATCGCCGGAACCTATTTATAGTTCAGATGGTAAAAGGCTGAACACGCGGGAATTCCGTTATCGCAAGAAATTGGAAGAACAAAGACATCAGTTGATACAAAAGATGCAGGCTGTTAATCCTGATTTTAAACCACCAGCTGATTACAAGTAATAAAAAAATATGATAATACAGTTTTTATGTTTAAGATCCTTTATTCTGCTAATTTTGTTTTCCTAGGCCTCCAGTGACTCGCGTTATTGACAAAGTTTTAATACCGCAAGAACAACATCCTGATATTAATTTTGTGGGCCTTTTAATTGGCCCTCGTGGCAATACATTAAAAGCCATGGAAAAAGAAACTGGCGCAAAAATTATTATCAGAGGTAAAGGTTCTGTCAAGGAAGGCAAGGTGGGTCGCAAAGATGGTCAACCTTTAGCTGGAGAAGATGAACCGTTGCACGCATTCATTACGGCTCCGAATCCAGAAGCAGTCAAAAAGGCAGTTGATAAAATTAAAGACGTTATAAGACAAGGTATTGAAGTGCCAGAAGGTCATAACGATTTGCGCCGCATGCAGTTGCGGGAATTGGCACAGCTAAATGGAACTCTTCGTGAAACAGATTGTCCTCGATGCACAAATTGTGGTTCCACTGAGCATAAGTCATGGCTTTGTCCCGACAAACCAAACGTCACTAATAGCATTGTATGTACTTCGTGCGGTGGAGCTGGTCACATATCTAAAGATTGTCGCAGCAAACGCCCTGGCGCCGGTGTTGTAGATGCTGAAGCCACTGAAAACTCCCAAGCGAAAATTGATGAAGAATATTTGAGTTTAATGGCTGAGCTTGGTGAAGGACCACCACCTTCAGCCGTACAAAAGCCTACACCTGATCCTCTAGCACAAGCTCACATAAATCGTGGCTATAGTATTTTTGACAAAAAACCTACAACGATGCAAGCCATACAAGCACCACCACCCGCACCACCCAGTGGAATGCCACCAACTGGATTAAATGTCATAGCACCACCTCCTCCAATACCTCCAGCTTGGGGAACATCAAATGCACCCCCCATGGGTATGCCTCCGCTTATACCTCCGCCTCCAAGTTCGCAGCCGCCACCGCCAGCTGCACCACCCGTAATTCCGTGGATGAGCGCTGCACAGCCCCCTCCACCAGGTGGTGATCCACCACCACCACCTGGAACTGGCCCATTGCAGCCACCAGGTACTGGAGCAATGCCACCATTATTACCGCCGCCACCAGGTACTGCACTTCCGGGTGGTTTGCCGCCATGGCCCGGTGCTTCGGGTTTAATGCCTCCAGGTTTTCCAGCTTGGGGAGCAGTACCTGGTGCATATGCGCCCCCACCACCTCCACCACCTTGCGCCCCACCACCACCAGGCTTAGGAGGTTTAGCTCAACCACCTCCACCACCGCCGCCATCTACATAAACGTCTAAGAAAATTTAATTCAAATAGATAAATTAATCCTAATTTTTATAAAACCAAAATTTTGCCAATCAGTTGGAGAGTTTTAAGGATTATGCATTGAATAACAGTGAATTAGTGCACTACTATATCTTAAAATTAGTTTAACGTTTCAACATTTTAAAAATTGTTCTCTTTCTCAAATGAGTAGAAAGCATAATTTCTACAATATCTAATAATAGTGTGTATTTACAAAACAATTCATCTAACCATCACCAATAAAGTGTAAAGACCACAAAATGCTTTTATACATTGTTTTATTTTAGGTTCTGACGAATGAAGGCCTTTGTATTGTATAAAAATTTGTACCGACAGAGCATTACATTAAATAATTATGAGATTTGCAAGAGAATTTTTCGAAAGTTGATTCCCACTAAAAGGCTTATGAATATATATGAAGACCAATAACAAGAAAACTTGAATAGTTCAGAATTTTAGATTTAGCTCAAGTAATGCAAAAATCAATAGAAAATAAATTGCAATGCGTTATTAAATGCAGAGGTATGCTCATAAGTTGTGGGAGGCATTCAGACTCGCTACCGTTTACCAGCATGGGCCCTGGAAAATATGGAGTCTAGCTAATCATAATAGACTAGTGCACCGTCAATAAACTTAGCAGGTATATACATTTTATTACCAATCAGAAGTATCTTCGAATTTTATTACAATCTTTCACAGAGTTAACTGAATTACAAAATAGAGTCAACCGTGTTTGTTAAAATATTCTTTTGATTCTTGAACATCAGGTTTAATAGTATCCGGATTTGATTCAGGATTCCAGTTCGCTGGGCAGACTTCACCATGTTTCTCTACAAATTGGAATGCCTTAATTAAACGTAAAACTTCATCAACGGAACGACCGACAGGTAAGTCATTAATAGAGTATTGGCGCAAAACGCCATTAGGATCAATGATAAAAGTTCCTCGTAACGAAATGCCTTCGTTTTCCAATAAAACACCATAGTCGGAGCTGATTTTCTTAGTAATGTCGGATAGAAGAGGATAATTCAAGCCGCCTAAGCCACCGTTTTTGCGATCAACATTCGACCACACCAAATGGGAGAAATGTGAATCCACCGAAACACCGACAACCTCCGCACCAATATCCTTAAACTCTTTTATGCGCTCGCTAAATGCAATAATCTCTGTGGGACACACGAAAGTGCTAAAGTTTTAGAAGAAATAACAGTTGTTAAAGGTCACTTGTTGTCACTTATTGATTTATCGCAAACAGCTTACAAGTCCAAGGGATAGAAAAACAATACCAAATATTTTCCAGCAAAATCAGATAATTTCAAGTCTTGAAAATCGTTGCCTATAACAGCAATCCCTTGAAAGTCTGGGGCCGGCTGTTGAACTTTGACGGCAAATAAGGGAGTCGCTAAAAATAAAATTTAAAATATGTACATACATACGTACATATATGTACATCATACATAAGTATGTACATATGTAAGTATATAATGTCATCAATATATCTCGCCACCTCCCATACTAAACTCACTTTGGTGCAGCAAACGCTTGTATGTGCTGCTATTTTGGTTCAAAAGCTGTTTGCTCACTTGGGGAAGCTACATTTTTTGTATAAAAATAAAATTTTAAGAAATGGTAATGGGTTATTACGTAATTGTATTAATTTGTAGTAGAAAGTGAGTTCCAGGGACTCGGGCTTTACTTACAGCTCTAAAAAAATTTCTCGTTAAGAACGACATCGTGTTGTTTTTTATGTAATTGCAAAAATTGATTTGTCTATGCAAATTCTTTAGAATAAAAAAATTAAGTGAGCCGGCGATGTCTTTTTACACAATTCAAAAAGAAAAACAAAAACATGAGTAAGTGCAGTGATGCCACTCCGATTTTCCACAAGTCCAATATCTCTAGGGCATATTTAGACGAGAATAATTTTTAAGCCGCACAATTTTTGTTCTTTCCAAAACACACGAGACAAATTCATGTGGCATTAAATGTACATATATGCACGTATACACAGCTTTGTGTGCGTTTGTGTTTTTTATTCATTTGACGTGTTTTCGTTAGTGTGTAGGTATTAGTTTTTTCCTGCGTTGTAGCTCGTTAAAAATTATGCCAACCAAAAACCGCTCTATTTACCGAATTTACCTACAAACTGCCATTTTATGCCAGAATAATTATGTGCGTCTGAATATGCCGTATAAGGCAATATATTGTATATTGTCATGACACAATCAAGCATTATCACAAAGTAGACCAAAAGTGAAGATTTTGACGTTTAAAATGTGAAAAACTTATATTTTCTTTCGATGTCGTGGCAAAAAGATCCAAATATGTATATCGATTTGTTATGCATTTCGATGTATTGAATTTTTACATCACCAGAATATGAATATCAGGACAAAACAAAAAATCCGTGTATCACAAGAAAGAGAAGGGCAAAAATACAGTATCTTCCTACTTGCGACATCCCTGTATAACTTTGTAGCATTGTGATGCCATTGCAACGAACTTACACAAGTCAATTTTTCTTGCTCAAGTTTTAATTCAGCTGGGGCAAAGTTTAAGCAAGTATGTACTACTTTCTTGTTCCTTCTCCCAGCTGAATTAATACTTGAGTAAGAAAACTTGACGTGTGCCACTTTCACCCATATAAAATGTATCTGTCCCCTGAGCTTTAATGATGAACTATATAAATAGACCTTGAATACTAAAAATTACCTGCAAAAAAGTCATCTTTTTCAAAGAGTTTACCGACTACTTTTGAATGGTTAAATAAATTCGTTGAATATGAAGTGGCAATGTCATACATTTGCACTGTCTTTTTTCTTATAAAAAATAGTTTTGGTTAATTTAGTTCTGTACATATATAGTAAGCTAGACATAATATATATATTGTCATCGTCCAAGAAGGTTTTAATTCAATCTGGGAGAAAGAGGTTCAAAAATTGTAGCACTGTAATTTATATAACAAATGAAAGTATGGCATCTTATGACAATGTGGCAACTTCAAATGACTATACCTTGCGACAAGAGCTAATACTACATTTACACCTACGCAAAATCTAATAGATTTCAGCTGAAATCTCGAAGAAAATCTCTGCCGTTTAGACCACTGCTTTTTGACGTATTATTGGATTTCATTTTCATAACAAACAGCTGACTAAAGATAAATAAAAAATTGTCTCCAAACTTTTATTTTATTTTGTTCAAAAAATGGAAGGGAAAAACAATATTTTAATATATTATACCTCTACATATAAAAAAATGCAAATGAAGCTGGTATTGCTACGTAAGAAAAAACAGAAGCATTTGTTACCGCAAATCTTTTGTTTCTATCGCGCTTTTTTTCCTTACAATTGTCAAAATTTTCTTATTCAGCGCTGTATATTTCAGTATAATACCAAAAAATACACAGTTGCATCATTCAGTATTTGAAGATTTTGTGAGATTTTGCTAAAATCTAGTTCGTAAGTAGATTTTGTTTTGTATGGGAAATCTGGTAGAAAAGAGCTAGATTTCCCTCAAAATCTCATAAGTACTAGATTTTGCGTAGGTGTAAATGTAGTATAAAGTTAAAGTTTTAATAATGGTAAACTTTTAATCCATTCGATAAAATCCCAACTTTAACTAACGTCAAGTTATAATAATGGCCCAGAGAAAAGTAAATAAAACTAATATTTTAGTGAATCCTTCCATAATCCTAAAAATGTCTACCTTTTCAGCACTTAAACTACCACATAAAAAATCGAATTGGGTTAATCGACCCTGTTCTGTAAATCACGCGATTCCAAATCGTGCGATTTAATAACAGAAATTTAGTTTCAAGTAACATTCACCATTTTTAATACATTTTCAAACAATTTTTCGTTGAAAATATCTTAGTCCAGCTTAAATTTTTATTTTTCTCAAAATCGTATGATTTGAAATCACGTGATTTACAGAACAGATCTGAATACGAGATTAAATTAATTTTCAGATTGGCTAACTAAACAGTGAACCCACATTAGTTAGTTATTGTATTTAGACTTTTTCATATTAAAACTATTAAGTATTATTTTGAAAACATTAATATTCGATTATGCAATTTGCTTAACAAAATGGTGAAAGAAACATTAACATAAAAGTTAATTAATGCGCTTGCTCCCGCCACTTGAATAATAGAGAAACTATGTAAGTTTAAATTCGATTTCAAAAAGTGGCCCTTAGTCCTATTGAATACAATTATTAAAGGAATGAATAATTTCTTTTGATTTTACTATATGAAAGTCAGATACACTACATGTCACTATATTTTAATATGTCACTGTCTTTTCACCTTTTGTTGCATAATCTAAATTGTTTTTTTTTTTGCCAAGTCGAAGGCATTTGCATTTTTGTTGTTATTTCAAGGAAAATTTCATGGCGATAATTAGAGAGCTAAAATTGAAAATTGCGATAACCAAGTTAACATTTTTTTTAAGTGTTGCTCTACTATATTATAGTCTGCAATGTAAAAAAAATTGGCTGCGGCAATAGGCGAGATGTTGCTATAATTAAGGTTTTACAATGCGAGTGCGTACTGTAGTTTAAAATTTTTTGTTGGAAAGTGTAAAATATTAAATTGATGATTTTATTCAACCTTTATTTTTATAAATCAATTGAATTATTTTTTCCCCAGTTTTAGGTCTATTTTATTTTCCTGATGAAGACACCAACAGGGTGTAGAAATATTGAAAATAAATATATTGTTTATAAAAAAAGACCTAAAACTCGAAAAAATAATTCAATTATTTTTTCAATAATTTTTTTGATTTAAATTTAATAAAATGTTTTTCAGCATATATCTTAAAACTATTTTACCTGGGAGTCCAATTACATAAACATGGTTATACCTGAAATAAATGAAATATTTTTCATTAAACTTGTGTGTATGAATAATATTCTTATTGTTATTTTTCTTATTTTACGATATGTTTATATAAGATATATATATATATATATATATATATATATATATATATATATATATATATATATATATAATATATAATTATATATATACATATATATATATATATATATATATATATATATATATATATATATATATATATATATATATATATATATATATATATATATATATATATATGTATATAATATATATATATATATATATATATATATATATATATATATATATATATATATGTATATATATATATATATATATATATATATATATATATAAGTATATATAGGGCATGTTCTATTAGTCGGTTTTAAAAACGAAACTGTTTAGAAGCGAATAAATTTTATGTGCTTCCTTAGTTTCATTTTATATATAATATTTTTTTAAGAAATATATATTAAATTTCTTTTACATTGATAGTATTTTATCTATTGGTCTATATTTTTAATTTAATTTGGCTCCAACTGTGTATTCAAAATTCATGGCACAAAAGCTAATTTTAAAATCATACGATTTCCATCATATACGGATCTGTATATCTATTCAAAAGTTTCACTAATAAATTTTTAATCTTTTTTATCACTTTGTCATATAACGCTTAATAACTGTTTTCGACGTTTTTTAAAATTTTGGAGAAACGTTTTACGATTTTATTTTATTCGTTATAAGCGTAACATTTTTGTATTGAGTACGTGAAAAAAGAAAGGTTGTTATAACTGAAGATCATTAAAACCGTAATAGTTTCTGTGAAATATTTATAGAGTGGCGTTCGGCTATAACGTGCACCAGTTATCGCGTGTAACGAACAACTTCCCCGGTCCCAACAGTTTTAATAAAAACATTTCCTAGAAATTATTACTCTTATAACGAACAATGTTCATAGCGAACTTTCCCTCATAAAGAATGAAAACGAAATCATACCAAATACAAAACTGGCGTATAAATTTTTACAAAATCACTGAATTTTTTTTACAAACTTTCTAAGCTCTTAAAATAATTGTCTACCGGTACTTGAAAATATGGTATAGTAATAAATATTCTATATGAATGTTGCTTAATTTTTTTTATTGAAAACAATATAAATATTTACCATGGTTATAACGAACTTCGTCTATAACGAATTAAGCGGCACTGTTCCATGTGGTTCCTTCTAACCAGACTCCACTGTATAAGATTGTTAGGTTCGGCTGGAGTGTTGTCCCTTAAAAACTAAAATTCGCTATAACCAGGGTACTCGTATGTCATAAATGAAACACATTTCTAGTTTTAATTCCAGATAAAATTGTTTAAATTTTAATTTATAAAAGAATAATTATGAAACAGTAGGTTTGCTTTGCTGCATTTTTGTGGGCGGAATGAAGCGATCCAAAATAAATATTAATTTGAGATCAAAGCAATCAAGATAATTAGCCGAACATTAGAAGGTGTCGCCATAATCTATGCACATCTGCCCACTGCCCATAATTAAATAGATAAATTAAAAATGGAGGCTAATTTATGTGAAAATGTTTCCTAAATGTGTACAATTATATACATATTCGGCATTTTCTATTTGCAAAATACATATATATATATATATTCATGTGTATACATATGTACTTACATGCATAATTGAGTTTTTTCCATCATTAAGTGCGTTAGTAAGATGATGTTAATTTCCACTGTGTGTTTAAATATAAATATGTATACGTTAGTACGTGGGTGTAGATATTTTTACTTGTTGAATTTTTATTTTTACCTATACTTATATTTATATTTTTACCTATACTTATATTGTTGCAACACAAAATGAAAAATGGCGCTTAATTGCAAACAAGGGAGTCGTCTAATTGTCTTTAATGAAAGTGCTTTATATCAGTGTAAGTAAATTTTCTGGTGTAAATGTGTAATTAGAAACTTGGAACAATTACTGGATAAGAGATATAATAAGGCCAAAGAGCAACAACAACAACAACAACAACAACAATGAAAACATTGCTCTTAAATTTCAATTTAATCTTAGAATCAAGCGTCAAGAGATTTCTTACAAAATTACTTAATGTCAATTAAAAGGAATGAAGAATATATTGAACAATATTTTGTGGTGATAGATGAGAATATATGTACATAAATGCTTTTTCAAACGTAACTATGCATTTAATCAGGTTAATGATACACATGTCTATTAATGCAACATAACCATATTTAAAAAAGGGGGAAAACAAATAAAACGACGCGAACTTGGCAAAAATAAAGTTCTTAAAATTGTAGCTTTGGTTTAGCTTTAGTCCATCCATTTATAATTTTAAAATTTAATTTTGTATTGTGGACGGATTGCTTTTTTCTATTCAAGAAAACACAGCCAATTTAGGAATAGAAATGTCTGTTCCAAGGATAGTCTCTCGTCAAACGCACCGTTCAAATCCCCCCTTTTTTATCACCTGCTGAATACTGGAAGCGATCTATATACATTCCTTATATAGATTCTTTAATTTCATCACTGGACAGAAGATTTAATGAGGAGAATAGGCCAGCGTTTGCAATTCATTGTTTGCACCCGTCAAACATGCTTTATTTGAAGCTGGAAGAGCTAAAAGATGCCACAAAAACGTTTGACCATTTTTATGAGTTGGATGATTTGGAAGGAGAAATTGAGAAATTGAGGAGGGCGTTATTAATTTCATTGTCACAGCCGTGCACTACTGCAACTGTTGAGCGGTCATTTAGACTATGTATGCTAAGCGTCCACCGAAGATTGGTAACCGATAAGAAGGACGAATTTTTGGAAAAAATTCTAGCAAAATTTTCAGAAGATCCACGCAGATTACTCCTCAAATATATCGATATTGTAATAATCATAAAAAATCATAATCATAAAAAATCATAATTTTCGTGGTACCACCCTATTTCATATCCTGGCTACGCCCTTGAATACTTAAAACTAAAAACGTGTGTAAATGTATGGGCAAATTAAATAAATTTATTTTTAACATTTATTTTGAGACTTGCAAGAAACATTTACGATCTGCATTATACTTGTCGTATGTATGACCAAAAGAAAACTCTCGATTTATGTGGTTTATTAAAATCGGAAGCTCGTCACCCCTTTTCGAATAATTTAACTAATATTTTAGTGTTTTATTTTTCTTCTGGCAGGGTTTGTTTGAATTTGGAACGATTTTCCAAATTTACAACAAATATTTTAAGGATCCGATCTGTAAATAATTGAATGATATGAAGCTAAAACGTACAAATTAATTTATAAATGAAATGAGGAAAAAGCTGAATCTAAATTTAGGATAAAAGATCACAAGTTTTGTAAAAAAAATAATTTTAATGTAATAAAATTTTTAATGCCTTTTGAATTCACATGAATTAGAAAATTTGGGGCAGGCACGAATATAGAACTGTTACATATGTACATTTTTTGAGACAAAACTATTTGACATTAAAGCGTAACTTTATTTAAAGACCATATGTATACTTTTTGGGAAAACTTTTTGTTAAACTTTCTAATTTTGCTTCTACATATAAACAGGATGAGACATGAATATGTTGCATTAAAGAAGCGATATATTTTCTTATTCTTGTTTTTATGCTACTTATCAATAAATTTTTCACATTATACGTGCATAATTTTATTTATTAGTGCCTTAAATATTAGTTTAAATTTTCTTATAAATATCCCAAACAATTAGAAGTGTATTTTAAAATTTCTCTCAGACTGTATAAAAGATTAAAGATTAAACCTGGTTTGAACATACAGAAATAAAGCGATATTGTAAAAGTGGTGGTGGCAGGTGCTTCCCATTTAAAGTAAATATCTAGAAATATTTTTAAATACACCTATACCCCGCTTTACATGTTTTCATAATACGGTGTAAGGTGAAAGATTACTTTTCATATGGGGAGGTTCACTCAGGAGGTGCTATCAGTCGTATTGTAGTAATGTTGTAACATTTCTTTTTAATTGTTTTGTTTTTGTTTAAAAAAATTTAGTTTGAGATTTTGACAACATAACCTTATCAATCTGCCAAAATAGTTATAAGATGTGATAAGACATGTGTGAAAACAATAATAAAATATGTTGTGTTGATTACAATCACTAATTTACAACTTTGCTTTAAACATTTTTTTATACTCTACGTATGTATAGATATTTGAGAATATATTATGTATATATCTCAGGTATTAGTCTTAACTTAGATTGGAATCCGCAGGGAAGCAGACGAGTCGAGACGAGATGTGTTAAACGACTAGCGTGTAAGAAGAGGGATAGGTAATGCAAATGGATACCTATACTCTTATGTATTCTTTAAATTATTAATAAACCATGATCTAGACTAGAAAAGCACATACTTGCAGTATTTTGAAAGAAAGTTGTAGTACAGACATCAAAAAAAAATATCACTACTTGCCTCGATCCAATGAATTGTTCGATAATCATTCGACGCTGTGAAACTCAAACATTTCGAATGCCAAAATATGAAAAAATACATTTTCATATGTCGGGGTAAGCAAAGAAAAAAATCTTACCATATATTTTGTATTAAAGTATGTATATATGTATGTAAGCATATGTCTGTACATATACTTATAAATACTTTATCACTCCTACAACGAGCACCGGTTCAGGCCTTAACGATAGTAATGAGATCTAAGATTCATTCTTACAACAAAGCAAATTTGAAAATGTTGGTTATTCCATTCTTTCACAAGGGCTAATCTATTAATACCCTAAATCATCTACATACACATTAACCCACATGTTACTAGACATATTACAAGGATACTTCTAAATGTTTACATGTCATGGTTTACACAGATTTAGCGACTTTCATCAAATGCAGATTGCAAATATTTGCTTTGATTGCTTAAGGAGTCTACAATAGATTTGACTTCAATGCTGGCACAGTAAATAAACTGTGTACTTGTTGCTGCTTTCCGATATTTAAATTTTTTAAGACGAGTCCTTATACTCATTGCATTGTTGTTATGGCACTACATTTTACTCCTTGTCATCGAGGGAAGGACACTGTAAGTACTAACAAAATTGTTGGAAAATATTTGTAAAAAATCTGACTGTATGGAAAATAGATTTACTGTCTGCTTTTGTAAAGGAAAATATCGTTCGAACGCTTCTATCGAAAAGAACAATAATAAAACTCAAATTTGCTCTTGTGTCACCCTTCCTTATAAAAAAACATATTTTTCAAGAACCAATGCGTACGTGGTTGTAGAACTTTCCACACCTCCGAAAGAAATTAAGTCTCTTCCCAGCACCTTTTACTGTTTACAGAATTTCTAATATATGATACAATTTTCTTCTTTGTTAAGGATTGTAATACCCCTACAAAATCCTAAGGTTTGTGGACTTCCCGGATGATTCTCTAGCTACGGCCACTACTATATGTATGTACGGGTAAAATATAGTTTAGCCCAAAGGAAAGGAAAGGGTTTGAATAGTTAGTAATTTCTTTATTTTAAACTCAATTCATTTATTACACTTCAATAATATATGGAGCATACAGTTCATTTAGTTTTAGCTTCACTGTTTGCTTTGCTATTCAATTCGTTGTTCCATTCTCAATTTCCTAATGAAGTTATAAGCCATTCAATCCAGTTCGTTTTCTTTGAGCCATCCTGTACTTTTATAACACTGATTCACTACACTCAAAGAAAAACTAGCGAATTAAAATTTAGAAAAATTACTCAACTTGAGTTAAACACAGATAATTTTAATAAATTCTAGTTCATAAATTACTTAAATTTTTTTTATTGTGAATTACTTCTTTTATTGGAGGAAGAATGCTCAATACGGGAGTAGGGTGAAAATGAACCTTCAACCTTCTGTTTGGTAACTTATCGCTCTTACTTTTTGTCTATCAGTGCTTTATATATAAGAAAATTAAATTATTTATTATAACTAAGTCCAAATATCGAATGTGCAAAATTCGTTTTTTACTTTTATCCTGCATATTGCACGATCGTTATCTGAAAACTATTGTTTGGATACCAGAATGGATTAAAAACATAGTAACATATAAGCAAAAATTTGTTATTTTGAACATGCACCAATTTTGAGTTTCTATTTGCTGTCACATATACGCTCTCGAGAAAAGCATGATTTGCACATTCGATAGTTGGACATTAGTGTGACCGCAAGTTATATCGACAATTTTTTTTCGTATTTTCACTTGGCAAACCCCTTAGATTGATTCCAAATTACAAAAAATATATATATAAAAAATTTTATATGGTTTGCATAATTATTGGGCGTGCCTTCAGCCCACAAAGTTTGCTAAAAATGCTATTTTTGTCACTATGGCTCGCTTTAATTGTTCATAATTTCAGTAATATTTATTTTAGAGAAAAACCATAATTACAAATATTGTAGGGCTATATATGATGAACAATGTTGCTCTGTATTAGTTTTCTTTAACATTAATATTTAATCCAGAAAAAACCAAATTAAAAAACAACAGCGAAATTTTCACATAACTTCGCATTCTTTGCCTGGTGATTATTTGTTTTATTAAATGGTGTAATTATAAAAAGTTTTGTGATAAAATCTCCTTCGTGCTCATAGGAAATTGTTTTTGATAGTTTTTGACTACTTGCAATATATATATATATATATATATATATATATATATATATATATATATATTGTTTTTGTTCCTCGTTTTTTGTGAGCATTGGGTTGTAGTCTGGCATCAATTTCACCGCTCGTTCAGCTGTATCGTTTACCACGTTAATGTCATTAACAATTTGAAGAGCAGTTTTAAAATTATTATCCGCGGGCCATGAAGTTGGATAATTTTTCAAAAATGCTGTATTGATTTTAAAGCGAAGAAAAAAATTGTTTGTCTCAGAAGAAATAAACTGATCCATTCCGCCTTCGATAACCTGCATAACATTTAAATTTGGAATTGTGGCGCGATTTACGTGTTCATCTAAAGCCTCACGACTCAATGCCTTCACCATCTCTTTTTTTGACTCAACAGAAACACTGTATCAAAAAATGCTAAAGCCACACATTTAGGACTCAAGTACCAAAAGTGGTTTTTAAATTTGCGATGATATCACGTCTATGCCTCAGATATATAAGAGTGATATATTTTCCAAATAAACCAATGATGCTATCAAAGAGCATCTCTCAAACCTTAAATGCTCTAACCCATACACGAGCATATTGAAACACCAGCAATTATTTACAGTCTTCATTTAGCTAAAGTATTGAATTGCAATTATATTCAATAGCCCCCTGCAATAATTTCAACTAAAATTATCTACATATTTAGTACATGAATATACTAACAATAAATATTTACAAGTATACACAATTTATTTAATACACACACTCTCTCACTAAAACCTTATTTAAATGTACAATTGTATTTTGCAATTAATTTAATTGTGAAATGCTATTAAGCCGACACATTTTAAACAACTTCTGATTGCAATTAGCACAACATTAAAGCGAAGGTTTGTGTTTGGTGGTGAAAAACATACATACAAGCGCAATGAAATGTCCCAGCAAAAAATTCTGTATCCGTTGGAGTTATTACAAAAAAGGCTTTAATGGTTCCGCTTCTACAATAAAATATGATTTTCGCTCGAAATTCCTCAATTAGAAACTCGTTTTAAGCGATTGGTGTACATACGTGAATGTATGCTCTATGCTCTTGATAGGATCAATGGCAACATGAAGTAGGTCCCAACAAAATTTAATGAAATAAGTCCCAAAGATAATAAAATTATTCCCACATCTGAAAATGAAATAAAATCGAAATCTTGGGACTTTTTCCATAATGAAATAATTTTCCATGGAATGAAATACAAAAAAAAAAAAAAAAAAAAAAAAAAAAAAAAAAACATGAAATATGAAATGCAGAAATGCTTTGGGAAGCTTCATTGTATTCAGAGGAGACAGACCTTACTCGAATAACGGCAATGCAAAAAGACTATAGAAAGTGGACTCGACTTTGGACATACGTACCACAAGGAATTAAAGAGAGTGCAATAAGTCGCAACTAAAATGAAATCAAAGTCCCAATTCTTTTGATATACAACCAAACAATTTTTTTTGTTTTATTTCATTTTAAATATTTTCACAAAATGAAATAATTCCAAAGAGAAAATGGAATTATTCCTCAGTAACATGAAAGAGATTCTAAAAAATCTGGAACATTTCTGACCCTTTTTGCTTTGGGCGTTATATCATACAGCTGCAATGGTGCCCCACCCACTATTTTCCACGGTGTAATTTTAATTGGGTTAGTTTTAACGCAGCTGGTAGAAATATAGACAGAGGAATCCATGTTTTCTCTACCTTACTCCCATACGAAGTAAAACTTGCTCAATTAAAATTGCCTAATGGAAAGGACTTGCAAGTGTACACTATCGTGAGAAAATTTTCCATTGTTGTTGATAAAATTTTTAGAATTTCGTTGGTAGTCTGCAACGAATTTATTTAATTTTTTGTCACAAGTTACAAACTGATTGCCGTCAACATTACGAAGCGTTCAATACAATATTATTGAATGTTTTATTGGGATTGTCGATTTCCGATAGACTATTCAATAAGTGACACTAGGGACCGCAGCTCAGCTTCTTTTGCATTGGATTTCGCTCATCGATTGACCCTGACGCGAACATTTTTGCCTTAACTCGTTTCCTAAAAGGAGATAATAGTACCCTCTTGCTCAGCCACGTTAAAATGGTGTATCGTAAACTCTATACCATGGAATTCATTTATAAGCTACACCGGTTATAACGAATTATAACGAACAAAAAAAAATCGAATTTTTTCGCTAATTGATTTAAGTCCGCTTGTAAGGAGCTTCCCTATAATGCTCGGTCCTATTTAGTTCATGCGGTTGTTTTTTTATGAAATTTTAATTGTTTTAGTACTGAAAAAATTTTTTATACCACTAGAAGTGAGAGGCAAATTGCAAATCTAATCTAACATATTTTTTTTCTAATCACAAAAATATATACAACTCTATTAAATGGAACGTATTCATCAAAACTATAAAAAGTATGGGATTTCATCATTGTCATGGAGATATGAACAGCCCCAAAATAATTCATTAAAAGCTTTATTAAAATATTGTGCGATTCAATAAATTTCGGAAACCCTTTTGATTTAAATACAACATTCTCATTCTGATGAAACTGTGGTTGAACTTATGGAGAATTAAAGTAAATGAACAAAAGTGTGTTCATGTCAAATTTACGCTACGAAGAGACACTTGTTCCCCCATTCGAATCAACAATCAAGTTGTTCCTCAACATTCACAGGTGAAATACCTTGGTATACACCTTGACCGACGGCTTACATGGAAACACCACATTGACTCCAAGCTGACACAAATGAAGCTTAAATTAACTCAGATACATTGGCTGATTGGTAGAAATTCTACCCTCAGTCTAGATTGTAAACTTTTAATATACAAGTCGCTTTTGAAACCCATATGGTGTTACGGAATTCAGCTATGGGGCACTGCTTCAGCTTCCAATGTAGAGAGAATCCAACGAATGCAAAACAAAATTTTAAGGTTAATAACATCGGCTCCTTGGTACATGAAAAATTCAATTTTACATCGTGATTTAAATATGCCACTTGTGACTGCAGAAATTGCAAAATATGCAGGCAAATATTTAACAAAATTCGAGTCCCATCCTAATCCCCTTGCTCGTAACATCTTGAACTTTACTGGACACATCCGCTTAAAAAAGAGGGATACTACGGCATTAATACGCAACACTACAGATGAAATTCTTTGAAAATATTTTTGTGCTTAATATGACATTTATGTATTATTAATTATTATCACTAAGTTTATGTCTGACATTGGTTGGGCCTAATAATTATATACTTATATATTTAAGATTTGAATACTTATTGTTAGTTCAGTTTTTGAAGATACAATAAATAAATTTTAACATGAAAAAAAATAATAGTAACATTCTCAAATCCAAGAAATGGATAGATATATTAAATGAAGTGCTATCTCGGTCTGAGGTTACTGTTCCAATAAAAACGCAAGTTGCAGGTATAAATATAACCTAAGCTTTATACGCTGTAACCAAAAATTTATTTTTTTTGTTTAGCTCATTTTAGCGCGTTTTAGCTTATTTGTTAGCGCGCCTTATGTTGCAAAAAAAAAAAAAATACACGTATGACGCATCTTTTCTCACAATAGTAAATAAATCATACCATTGTACTATAATGTGAACAGTCAAAAGATTGTGCAAAATGCTTTTGTTAAAATATTGCATCACCTTCCTATACAACATGCACACATGCAATATTATTGAACAATGTAAAAAATTGCAAGAGTAGTCAGAAACGAGTAGAGGTCCAAAAATGCTTCGGAAGAAAGTCTTCTCAAATAAATAATTTTCAATATATTTATTTTAAATATTTTCCGATCAATCTTTTTGCTGTGTGTATATTTAAGTCAACAACATATGTGTATATATGTATATGTATATTTGTATGTATGTATATAAAAAAGTAACTTTTGCAAAAAATCAGTTTTTCTCACTTTCGTATACACATTTTGTACAAAAAAAAATCACGCGAGAGTAAACAACAGGCGTTAAGTTTCTCGTATTTGTTATTGTGGCTGCAGTTGCAACATTTCATACTGATGCCATAAAGTGCAATTTAAAAAGCGGTTTTGACCATTTATAATAATTGCTTTTATTTAAATTTTAATGGCCATCGTTAGTATCCAATTGCATGTTATAACACAATACACGCACACACACACATACATACACGCAGTCTTACCTACACCGGATACAATAATTTGTGTATGTGTTAACACAAACACTTACATGCGTACACACATCCATACTAAAGTAAAAATGTTTAAATGTGTTTTTATAAACTTCACATTATTTTTTTGATTTTTTTATGTATGTACGAGTATCCAGAAGAGCATGTGTCTATGAAATTCAATGCTTTTACGAGTTAATACGTATTTATGGCAATTGAAATTTATTTTTCCGACAATTTCTTTTTTGCTTTAATTTAATTAATATGAATATGTATATATAAATAAAAAAAAGTGAACTGAATGAACGCATGGAATTTAATAACAAATAATAAGTTGTTTTTAATTACTGCAGCAAGGAGATAATTTAAAGCTTTAAAATATCGGTTCAACTAGAGCTAAAAACTTAAAAAAGGGAAATTAAAAGTCAAAATTTGTTATTGCTTTCTAATAAAATGTTTGCTGGTTTTCATAGTTTAAATAAAATATGGCAAAGTCTTTTTTGTTTCCCCTTAAACTATAAATTGGGTTGTTTTACGAAGAGGAGGCTAATTTTCCCCACTATCTTGAAAATAAGGACATAACCAATTTTTTGGGCTATTTTTGAGGCCCTATGTTCCTTATAGGAATTGTACTAGAGTTAGGAATATCTGTACACATTCGGTTTGAGCCTGAGCACGCTGAAAGTGACATATATGAATTGCTTTATGAATTGCTTGGCTAAAAAATGAATTTTCGTTTGCGTTCATGGAGATTTTTAGCATCGGAACAATCGCAGACTTTTGGGCTTAACTATAACATTGACGTATACAAATCAATAAAAACACAAAGACTACGGACTATGTCGCCTGGATGAATACTAATCCTCCAACGAAAAAGCTGTTTGCAGGCGAATATGAAATACGACACAAAAGAGGGATATCTCGACTCCGTTGGAAGGAACAGGAAGAAGACCTGTTGTGAGCAACTGGAGGAGTTAGGCAGAAGGCCGAAACGTGTGAAATTGTTGCGCCAACTAGTTTAGAATTAAAATTTTAACTGAATTAACAAGTGGCTAAGGTCCACTTAAGTCAGAAAATGGTATAATAAATGTAATTTGTTTGATTTGTCTGCTTAATATTAGTCCCTTGTATAGTCTGTGAACGTAATGTATGTACTAGTAAAAACAGAACATTATCCTCTGTGGGTGGTATATGAAGTCATTACATGGTGTTTAGCCCTCAGATACCATATAGTGCGGCCCCTAAAAAAATTTATGGTAAAAAGACTATAACCTTTAAAATACTTCACTGAACTGAAATGAATTTGAAACATTGATACGATTGAATTTAGTTTTTCAAAATAATACAATCACAAACGGCTTTACGTTAGCACTTCGGTAAGTGCAAAGTTTTCAAATAATAACTGATAAGGAATGTTAAGAAATTTTGAAATATTAATCATTTAAAAAATACATTGTTTGTTGTGGCCTTAGCTCTTCATATGCCAACATTTCATTGGTCGCTAAACCAAATCGTCAGTGAAGCTTAAGCAGTTTGAAAACAATATGAGAATTCATATACAATATTGAATTCTCATATTGTATTTGATTTCTATGGCATAAACATCCGAGGTTGAATGTTTTCAAACTGCTTAAACTTCTCTGACGATTTGATTTAGCGACCAATGAAATGTTGGCATATGAAGAGCTAAAGCCACAACAAACAATGTATTTTGCAAAATAATAAATTTCAATATTAAATAATAATTTAAGATTTTCCATTCCTATTTTAAGAGAATTTAATTTAAAAAAATGTTGATTGTACTGATAAGGAAAGCAATTTTACTTATTTCAATACGTTTTTGTTTCTGCAATTTGTTAAAATTCTCTTATTACATTCATAGAAACACACTTTGAAATTTCTGTTTTGTAATTGTAGTTTTTTTTATATAAAAATTTCATTGTGTTTAAAGTGCAGATCAGAAAACAAAGGAACAATGCAAAAGACCCCAAATGTGGTCCTCTTTTTATTCATAACTCCTCCTTATATCAATAACGCAAGAACTGCAGAATCAAAAATTGGAGGCGTGGGCAGGTACTTCACTAGCAACAGAGTTCTTCAAGTCGAAATTTTATAATTTGTCTTCAAAAAAAAGTAACTCTATTTTACTTAACCATTTTGAAATAATAGTTTTTGCCGATTATGCACAAAACTTTTGAATGAAATAAATAAAAAATGAAGTGAAATTTTAAAGATAATTTGAATTAAATTTTTTACCATTTAGCTCCAACAAAAAATAAATAATCTTAAAATAAGATTATTTTGGTTTCTGATTTTATAGCGATTTTTTGTTATTTAATGATCGCTTTTGGCTGACTTTTCCTGATCAGACTCGTACAATAAGTCTTGTGACAATGTTTTGCCACTTCAAAAGTACCTCTCGGCAATATTCCATTCATTTTGTCCGATTTTTTTTGGGAAGTGCCAATGTAATGAATTCCTGCTTGTTTTTTTTTTTTTATGAACAATTTCCTTTGAAATAATATGTCATAGAATGGTTTATGACGTTAAATGTAGAGCACTTTTTCCTTATTGGCACAGAAATTATATCATTATAAAACTCTTTGTAATATTTTTAAAATTTATTTAAAAACTATCTGTCTCTAAAGAGGTACCCCCTTTATGTTTTTTTTTTCAGAAAATATATTTTTCTTTGAAGTCATTTATATGTACCTACATTTTATTTATCTTTGTTCAATTTGTTGGGGCAACATTTCAATAAAATCAAAGCAATTTTTAACACCTCAATAACTCAAACCATTTTAATTTAGAGATTGTTGAACAAAATGTATGAATGTGTTCGCCAGATTGTTTGGGGGAAATAACCCCTCGCTGCTAATATCAAGGAATTTCCATTAATTAAGGAGAGAAAAGCTTCAAAATTCAAATTCAATTCTAACCAGTCTTCAAAAATTTATATTGTTTGTTGTGGCTTTTGCTGTCCATATTGAAAATATTCAACCTCATATGTTTATGCCAAAAGAATCAAATACAATATGAGAATTCTCTATCGTATATGATTATAACAAAATATATAATCATAGTAGGCTTGCTTTTACACAAACAATACAGCAAACAATTATATTCAAAATGAGTCCATTTTATTATCCCGAAATATAAATTTAAAATAAATTTTTGTGCATTGAAAAAACCTAATTGAATATTAAAACAAGAATATTTGGAGTTTATAAAAAAGTAAAAAAACTATACAAAGTCTACAATCGTTTTATAACAATTCTACATCCGAATTTTTTAATAAAAAAAGTCTAATAATAATAATTAGAAAACCAATTTAATATATAAGTTTTGTTTATGAATACGTCAGTTGAGCTTCACGCTCATTCGATTTTATTCATACATCAATATTTTTCTGTTGGAATTATGTCCTTTAACATCAAAAAGTAATTTCTTTAATGGTTTTACTTTATTTTTTCCCTCTTAATTTTAAATGTACAGTGATTGTATACTTACTTATATAAACATGAGCATACGTATGTGTATGTGTGTGTTGCCAACAATTTTTCGTTCTTTATTCAATAAAAGAAAAGCGTACGAACTTGTTCAGCAACATGAATACTCAATACACCTGAGCACATTCACATAAAAACACCTCTACACAAGGAACTACTACTACAGTAGTTCATTCATTTGAACAAGTGCACGTTTTTCTTGTATTTCTTTTCATTTCATTTGATTTGGTATTTCTTTTTAATGATAAATATTTCATTTGAAGTTTATGTTCCGTCAAGAATTTATAAATAATTTGTTTTGCCGCAAAAGCTTTTAAAGAGAAATTAAAGTGATATTATTTGTTTGTAGAAACTAAGAGCGACATTCTACTTTCTTTCCACATATTGAGTATTCTGCGCGATTGCTTAATATCTTCTTTTTAAAATTATGACTTACTAGCGGACCAGGCGAACTTCGCCTCGCCCCAATTTTAAGGTTTCAGACAAACTTTCTATTTTTTCATTTGAAAAGCCATTAAGGAATAATTTCAAACAAAATTTCATACAAAAACTCGATTTTCGATTTTTCCAATTTTCCGGCATTTCTTCCATAAAAACCTTCTCCGCGAAAATACGAACAACTGACAAAAAGTTTTACAGAAATTGGCCCAACCGTTCTCATTTTATGAATTATTGGATTTTGCCACGCCCCTCCGCCCACAAACCGAAAATCAAAAATGATCTCTATAATTCAATGTTTAAAGATGGTTCATATGCTGGGTCCAATTTTGGCATACTCTCTTCCACATAGCTGCCGGTATCTCCCTTATGAATTCTTCATTATTGGCTTCCAGTGTGTCAACCGTTGTGGGATCGTCCCTATAGACATGAGCCCCACAAATTGTAATCTAAAGCGACCAATTGACCGGCCCCAAACGTAAAATAAACTGTTCACCGAACTCATCTCTCAATTGGGTCATTGTTTCGTCTGCTGTGTGGCATGTGGTACCGTCTTGTTGTAACTACATGTCAGCCAAGTGCAGCTCTTCTATTTTGGGAAAAAAACTTGATCATCACATGGTAGCGCTCCCATTCACAGTAACGTTCCTGCCTTCGTTGTCTTGGAAGAAGTACGGCCCAATGATGCCGCCGGCCGATAATCAACACCAAACAATGAAATTTTCGGTATGCAGAGCTTCTGGCTCCTCTTCACACCAAATACTGCAATTTTGCTTGTTCAAGTATCATTTCAGAAATGAGCTTCGACGCTGAAAACAATTTTCCGATAAAAAAGTGGACGATGCACTTTCTTAACCGAGCACAAGTTTTGATAACAAAATTCAATAATCTGCAAGCGTTGTTCGTTTGTAAGCCGATTCGTGGTTAAATTACAGACCAAACTGAAAGTAGCTAAAAAATCACTCTTTACAAAAACTCACTAATATAATTCGAGAATTTCAAGAATACAATCATATTTTTTAAATTGTGAGTTACAAGGGCTTAGAAAACTTTTATAGAACAAACAAAGCAACTCAATGTTTACCTCACCAAATGCCAAGATGTCTCTCTGAAAATGTAAAATTTTTAAATGAATCTAAAGTTTTAACAAAACATGCACACGGTTACACAATTTACAAAAATAATACTTGAAGTCTATGCATTTTAATGAGCCAAAGGAAGCATTATGGTAAAATTCCCTATATTTACTTGTATTAGTTAACATATTCTATAAACATGCTTAAGAATTATTTTAAACAAATCAGGAAAACAAAGCAGGAACCCAACTGAACTAGTTTTTGAGTGGTTTGAAGGATGTTTGAAATTCTCAGAAATTGTTTCACAGAACCTACCGCTAGACATTCAGGTGCTAATTTTAAACTACAATCACTTGATCTAGAATTTATTTAGATCAAAGGTGTTTGTAAGCACATGTGTGCATGTAATTCATATACTTGCCTGTACATATAACAGGATCAAAGGGCTTTGTAATGTTGCTAATAATTACAGCATGATTACCAAACATTATCACACAAGCACATAAGCACATAAGCAAATACTCATACACATACAACTACAAATTAGAGTGGGAAATCTACTTACAAGGATTTAGGAGCACGCACACACAATACGATTGCGCAGCTTTGCTTTGTTTATTTTATAACAATGATGACATTAGGAGCATTATCCTGATATATTCATTCCAAACAATTCCCATGTTTGAACACTCTCCGCTCTTGTTTGAGGACAATGGCAATTGTCACCCATATGAAGGACAAAGAGATTTACGCACAAAATACTCAAACATTAGAACAATGGGAAATGGAAATATTTAGATTTTTCTTTTCTTTTACTTTCATATGCGAGCAAATACTCTAGTTGTTCTAATTTTTGTTCATTTTATTGTAAATTATTTTTATTTCGGCATTCAAATGTTTGCCATTAGTTTATGGTTTTTATCTTTTGTCTCACATTTTCGGAAAGTTCTTGTGTGCGAACGTGTGTTTTGTCTGTTTGTGTTATTCACAAGTGTTAAGCGCAGTGCTCGAATATTATTTGTCCTTAAGGATTATGCTTGTTGCTTCTCTTACAAATACGCCTAATTTGTTATTTATCTTGGGAGTATCTTAGCATTGTTAAGATGTTCTCTTTTTAAGGTATTAAATTTCCCTCTTTAGTTCCAATAAACAACTGCCGAAATTGGAGTTTGATTTTTTTGCTTTCTTGCTATTCCAGCAGTCAAGTTAATTAAGTGACAATACTCGAACGTATCGATATGGAAAATTTTTGATTTGAGCGATAAAATTTGTTGCAAACTGAAAAGTGTCATATTGCCTAGAATTAGTATTGCGTGAGAAATCGTCACTAATGGATAGATGAAGACCATTTTGTAATACTTTTTTTCTTGAAGGAAAATAGTGTTACAATTAAACACTTTTAAGGTGAAAAGTACAAAATGATAAAGAAGAAATATTATAGTTTCCTTTTTTTAATAAAAAGAACATTACTATTAAAAGAGAGATTTTATCTGATGTTATTATTAGGTTTCCGAATTATAAAAGAGAGTAGGATATTTATAGAGATGTTTTTTCAAAATTTCCTTTCTTACTTTATTCAAGGATGTCAATAAGTCTTAGTATCAATATTTGAAAAATATGTCCTTTTCAAATTTTTTCCCTTTGTCTTGTCTTGTGGCAACAGTTTGATTCCAGCCCATTTTATTTCGACTGACGTCGATTATGCTTCTGACTGTCGCTTCCAGATGGGAGTGGGCAAAGCTCTTTTTTACTATTTAATTCGAATTCCACACGGATTGGCGACACTATAGATTTTCCTCAAAAGTTCCTGTAACATGAAGGCAAAAAATATTGAGAAGATTGAAAAGTGATCAGTTCATAAGAACTTGCTGAATACGATTAATGCTCGTGGAAATGTTGCAAGATTCATTTCCATTCAACAACACAAACTGACCCTTAGAGGAAAATAGACACAGCTAAATTTTTATGTGAATTTGCGGAAATTTTACATAATTGTTAAAATGCTTCACATGACTTATTTGTCTTTTAAATTGCAATATCCTCTCGTGATCGGCACGAGTATAAAAAGTTTTATACTAATTGTTGATTTTTTTGCGTTTAAAGTGCATTTGCCTTTTTTGTGTGTGACTAACATTAGCGTAGCTACAGTAGTTGTCTGTCTGTCTTATATATTAGAAGTTCCATCAGACCCAAAAACTTCTTATTAAAATTGTTCGTGAGGTGCTTCAGTCCTTGGGAAAGGCTTATCGAGGCCAATATTAATGGGCAGACCACAGTCGTGGGCGATCGAGTGAATTTCTTGTACTTTTGCTGACATGTCTGAAACGATTTTTCTTTATTTATGAAAACAGCGTAATTCTAGCTAAATACTATTTATTCGGCGATTTTCCAGCCTTAAGCTTAAAACTCGAGCTCTTTTTTTATTAGAAAGCAAGAAATAAACTTAGAGAATAAGGCGGATGCGTTAAGACTAAGAACTTTGGAATAGATTTCCGTTGTCCCATGTCAAATTTGGTTTGTAAACAGGCCGCTCTCGGCTATGTTCCATTTTCACTGTTCATGATCTTAGTAACTTCATCTTAGAGTAGACTAAATATGACGAGGGATGACGGAAAAATCATTCTAAATTCAAGAAAACTCCGTTGGAAGAAAAACACAACTCTTAAAACTAAGAACCTTTAATCGCGTTGCTTTGGGCCTGGAAAATGCATAAATTTTATATATAAAATTTTTAATTTTAACAAACTATCCATAATTCAACGAAAGTTACAAATTTTTCAATTAAGCGGAATGGCAGCAAAAATCAATATTTCTGTACACGAAGTTTCATATTCAGCATTATAAAATTGGTAAAATTGTCAATGGAAGCAATAAGAGTGTACTGGGAAACATCACAATAAAAGTTAAATAAATACATAAATATAATTCTTAATTTATAAAGTTATTGGGAATATCTTTCCAATCAATTGTCAACAAATTTGTATGTTGTGTGTAAACTCTTCTATATGTCGAGATTAGATTAATGTCAATGCCAACTCATCAGTAAACATACAACTATTACGGTTGAAAAACGTTCGTAGGATCTCAAATAGCAAATTGGAACTACTTAATTAGTCAAATAGTAATGAACACTATTCCTAATTTATTGTTATTCTCTTTTTCAGATACGATATGCAGACAATTCGATGCACTTCCATTAAAATCGTGTACTTTATAACATTCTTTGGGTGAGTTTTAACCTTAACTGGATTTATCGTAGCTGGACTTGATCATTTCACATTTCTGTGTTAAAAAGGTCAGACTTTCTTTCATCATCAATAGTATATTGTTGATATAAAAGGTTCCCCAGGCAAAATTTCTAAGCCAGCTCGAAAATTAATCAAAATATTGTGAGTATTTGCGAAAGAACCGATTCAACAGGATATCCAGACGAAGGTTTTTGGTACAGTTGTGTAAGCGTTTATCAATACCCAAAATTGGTAAACAAATATTAATGTCTCTGTGCATACTTTGGCTTCTGTTCCTTTTCCTACTTTATTTCTCATGTTTCGCAAGGAACTTCACTGTCAAAATTTCACTTCAGTTTAGTTTTCCGCTAAAACCGAAACCGAGAGCCTATGGGCAATAAGGCAATCACGATCATAGACCCAATGTTGTGCACTTATATGTGATTGGAAATGCACATATATGCAATTATCCATAGAACTAATTACCATTAATGTTATTTTAACATTGAAATGTCTGTGGACATTTCAAAGTGGCACTAACCAAATTATCAGTGAACTTTCAACAACGACTTGTAAGCCGTAAACCAACATATACAAAACGACAATTCAAAAGTTTATATTAAAAAAATTAAAAAAAATACAATATAAAATAAAAATAAGCCTACTAATTAATATATATTTTGTCAGTTTTATATATGACTGAATTCTCATATTGTATATGTTAATTTTTGTATATAAGAGGTTGAATGCTTATATATACATATATATACTTATATATGTTTCCATCGATCCTATAAGGAGCATAGGGCCTCAAGGTTGAATGCTTACAAACAGTTTAAAGTTCACTGATGATTTGGTAAACGTTAATGAAAAAATCGATATATGAGTGGTTGAGATTAGTTTGGGAGAATATCCAAAATATTAAATTTCATTATTAAGTTTGTAGAAAATTTTTTAAAATGTGAAATCTTTTCCTAAATCTCTCAGGATTGTTTCAATAGATTAATTTTTTTTTTTTTCAAATAATAATTTGGGCATAATTAGAAAATGCAAATGAAAATTTAGGAATTTCTGGAATTTTAAGGACCAAACTAAAATGTTTGGCAATACCACTTAGATATCATGAAACACGCACCGATATCACTCCACTCAAATAAAAAGGAATCTTTATTGTAGATTAACAATCCGTAAAGTATTTTAAGTCTAAAGGACCTTACGTGAGAATATATATCTTTTGAACTAGAGCTGCTACAAAGAAAAAAACAAAAACGTAATCAGTGCTTTTAATTCAACAAAAAGCAATGAACAAAAAGTCTGGAAAATTTTCCATTGTTCTACTGTGTAATTCTTGATTTCAACAATGTAAAATCTAATTTCGAAAGTTACCTTATTTATCCCTTTAACTTTTCATTTTACAACCCTTCACTAATTCAGCGATCACTTCTGCATGAAATAATGTTTATTTTTGTAATTATTTACACTTATGAAAATCTTATCCATAGAAACCATAAAGTATACAAACTATCACTTTAGTTTAACTACTCATAGACGCCCCTTTTATTTTTTTTGTAGGGTTTTTTGTTAGAAATAATGAAACACACGCACAAACATTTTGCAACCATTCATTCATCATCCATTCACAAGTATGCACTTCAATTATTCACTAATTTACACAAGAACTCACACAAACACACACGCACGCTCCTTGATCTATTTAAGTGGTAAATGTACTTGTGTGGTAGTACGGCCAAGATTTTTATGTAAGAGTCCATGCACAATTTTATTGACTGTCAGTCAGTCATTGAAGTACACAAGGATGTATGGAACGTAGGTATGGTAAAATATACTCGTACAAAGGGAATGTAACATACAAGTATAAAAATGTTAGAGGCACATTTATGCATGTGTTTAGTTTATCAAAAGCAGTTTTTATGCGTGTGTAAGTATATGTATGTATATTTTGTAACACTCTTACTTTTTCAAACCCACAAAAAATCCTTTTTATATGAAACGTGTCCTTACTAACGGATATACTGGATGTGTACCACTGTATGAAGGATTTTTATTTGCATAAAGAAGAAATATATACATTTTTAAATAAATGTGTGAGTATCATTTTAATGAACCCCTCTTTTGGATTTTATATTTGCTTATTGAGTTAAATTGATATTTCCAGAAACATTTATTTATTTCAATTTCATTAAGATTGATATCGTCATCACATTTAGCAACTTAATTAATGACTTAAGATCTCACGTTTGCTGCACATTGTAGATGTGAGACAAATTTGTGGTAAATATTTAGCTATAGGTCTTCGAATTTATTAGACAATTAGTTTGTTAAACAATATTGTTAGATGGAAACAGCAGCAGGAGTTTTAGCAGATGACTAAGAGGGTTTTCTCATTTTAAAGGGAATACAACAACTATTAATACAACAACTATTATTTGCATTGTTTTTTGTAAGGAGCCCCAAATCGCGGCATCCACATTTTATTAAAAACTATGCACGCTTAAGCTTTCGTTTCAATTCAAGCGAAATTATTCTCGAAAACGTGGAAAATCATATTTTTGGGTTAATGATAAATGGATTTTTAAAAAGATAATTTCTTTCAAGGAGTTTCTTATATGCATTTAAGGAAACATGCTCAATTTACGAACCACTCGTATTTTTGTATTGGTTACGCCAGCCAGATGAGGAGATTCTTCGGTGAACATGGCGGCGACTTTTAAAAGAAGGATTTTGATTCTCATTCAATGAAGTTGTTATGAGGCTGCTTAAGTATTATTTTTCGCTAATATCGACACCTCATTATGATAAAAGTACTGAAAGAATTTGCAATAAATTTTGTTATTGGAAAAATCGGCTGTTAACCAAGTGCATCACACTTAAGCTTGGAATTACTCTTTGATCACATGGATGTAGGAAGTATACAACTTTTGGAAAATCTCCTGTCCTCTGATTTTTCTGTCGCTCCTATTTTTTTAAAACGCTATATATTTTGGAACTGATAATAAATAATTGTTCAAGTTATAATTTATTATCTTGTGCGCCACTGCCAAAGAAACTTTTATAAGCAAAAGGATATTTGCTACAAAAAATAACTTTTATTAGATAAATGAATATTGATACGTATTATTTGATTGACGTTTTTGTTTTTACATCCTGTATGTAAATGTAAATGAAGGTTTAGAAATCAGAGTAAACCTGTGAGCTTCAAGGCTAATGCTACTGCCATACAATGAGTTCTTCATAGAACTACACACACATATTCTTCAGGGACGTAGGGAACGAAATTCATCAAATCTTTTATGTTGTCTTTAAGAATCGCAACTTTCATTTTCATAAGCTATTTTTCTTAACATAGAAATGGTAATGTCTAATAATAAAATGCGTGTTTAAAACGGAGAAATATAAGGAACATGTATGGGTAAGAAGAGTGTTGTGATTGATGCTAGATTACGGGCGGTAAGTGAAAGGAAATGTTAAAGTAATAGATGTCATCACAAAATATTGGATACAGTGATGACCATGCTGGGAGAGCGACTGGAGCAAACATCTAGCTCCCACTTTAAAATGTGTGTGCCGTTGGTAGGTGTGAGTGTTATTTTTATTGTTATGGTTTACAAGGCCACGATGATCGCAGGGATTCACACCCGATCAGCAGTTGGCCGGTATCCAAGTCATCGTGGTGCAATATCAAAGTGAATTAAATAACAATATGATCACTACTTTCTAAGATTGTTAGAGGGTAAACTTTTGGTAGAAAAATATATACGTTCAAATAGTCCTTTCTTCCTACGCTCTGTTGGCGATGATAATATGTATGTTAATTAATGCTACTTATGCATATCACTTAATGCCAAGTTATTACCATGATTTGGTGTACGTGGCTGCTCCCAGAAAATGATCCACAGAGAGCAATCAACTGGAATCAAGTGATCATTTGATTTTACTTGATCATATTGACATCATTTTAATTATCGTTCAACTTTCTTAGTCAAACGTCGGTGTCATTGCCAAAAGATTTCTCTTTTCTTATCCCTTCCCTTAACCGATTTAATGAATACAAATTACTAGTTCACACAATTGTAGATACAATATTAAAAATTTACAAAAATTATTCATTGTCTCGTATAGTCTTAACTTCTAACCAATATAACGAGTTAGATTTGCAAAACTTGACAAAAGAACAACTGTCATTTTTAATGTTCTTTTTTTGTAGTTTAATTAAATCTCTAACTAAAATCTAAATCTTTATTTTTATCTAACTACCAAAATATTTGCTTTCGTATTAGCTTTTTGCTTCTTACTTTATTTTACATTTACATTTTACGATTATCCTGGCGCCAGTCTGATCAAATAAAACCCTTGCCTAAGTCCTTAGGCAGACTGTTTTAATAAGTTTCCTAACTTAACCAAAAATCACATACACACTAACATTTATCGAAAATATACCTTAAACCTTTTTTTCGTGTATGTAATATGAACACTTTAGAAAAAAAAAACATTTCTTAGAAATTGTTTTGAATTTAGGGAAGAAAATAAAGGGAAAGCAATTTTTATGTACTTCTATTGCCAAGTTACTTTTAGGCTTAAACTTGTTGAATATGCTCAGGGATAATTAAAAAAAGATCATAAATATTGTCTGTTGTTGATTTTGCTACCGTTTGTATGAATTGGATTATAATTAAATTGCAATTTCGTTCTCTTGTTTAGTTTTTATTGTGAAAACGTAGATTTAATGTCTTTTTTAGTCTTTTGGAATTATCATTATTTTCCATCTCAAAATTTTATCAGACATTTTAATAAATTATCATAAATATTTAGATGTTGAGATAGCGGGAATAATGTTTTGCAAACAATGGGCCGCCGCGGCTTTTCTGTAATTATTATATTTTAATTTTGTAAAGATGGAAATTTGAAAATATGCAGATTCCCAGCTGCTCTATTGTTACAAATCGTTTAGAAAAAATAACAAAATGATACAGTTTTAATTTGATTTTAAACAGAAGCAAATTACACATGTACCGCAGTCCTGGCTCAATGAAGGTTTATTATCTTGTAAAATGGTTTGTTTAATTATTTCAATATATTTGTGAATGGAATGGATAAAATAACCGAAATAACCCTATTAAAAACAACAACAAACAATTTTTGGTGCATTTTTCTATTTTTTGGGTAATTTTTCATTTATGTTTAATTTTTTACTTAAGTACTTAAGTACTTAAGTACTTAAGTATATACAATCATATATAAAAGATGGGTATGTTCTAATTTTGAACGTTTTTGAAGAATAATAAAAAGAAAAGATAACTATGTTATGATCTCAGCAATGATGTATTGCTGAAGCAAACAAGTTATAGTTGCTTTATTGGCATTAGCTTTAAGAACAGTACAAAATTACTTTGTAAATTTGACATTTAAAATCTGTTGAACTATTTCCAAAATAAACACGACACTTTTAGACCCCAAATTGAAAAATGACCAAAACGGTAAAATTAAAAATGGTTCGAAAAATAGAACATTTTTCCCAAATTAAGAAACAAATAATTTAAAATGGCACAAATAAATGGGGAAAAAATTTTTTTGTTTTTGAATGGAATGGATAAAATAACCGAAATAACCCTATTAAAAACAACAACAAACAATTTTTGGTGCATTTTTCTATTTTTTGGGTAATTTTTCATTTATGTTTAATTTTTTAGTTTTCCATTTGGGTCCATTTTCTATGGAGCCGTAAAATAATTGCGAAAAATTAGTTTTTTAATAGAATATTAAACCTTTTCTGCCTGATAGTCAAGTAGATGCACATCAAACTAACTAATTATAAATAAGGTTAGGTTAGGTTAGGTTGATTGGAGGGGTGTGATAGTCTATGTCATACGACATACACTTAAGCCAGTGAAGGCTTGTTGTGCGCTCCCTTTAATTATCAAACACAACTGCCAGAGTTCTGCGGCAGGATTCGAACCTGGGGCCTTCGCACTACGAGTCTAGTACACTACCTACTAGTCTACGAAGGTTTTAAATAAAATTTTCTTCCATAATAATTTTCTATTACATTGAAAAATTCATAATATTTAATTAAAATCTAAATCTCTAAGCAAAAAAAAAAAACATTTACTTAAACCACCACTTTAAGACCAACAAACCTACAATTTTTGCTTAAAAATTTTTGTTTTTGAAATAAGAACTTGGGATTTATTTATATAAACATATACATGAATAATACTTATGTGTATACAGGAAAGGAAGAGTCAGTTCAACACACCACCCTGCTCTGCAGGAGAGCAATTTCAGGTATATGGGAAATTGCTTCTTCCGCGATCAGGACAAGGGATTTTATTATATTTTGTGAAGAATTCCGGTTGGTTCCGGGAAGCTCGAAGTTCGGAATTCCGTAGTTTAGTCCTATGGGCGTCACAAGAGGCCTTATAGTCAGAATACACTCAGCTCTCCTTGCCAGCTGTCATGCCAACTTAACCTACTTGTATATAATCAGTACATTTGAAACTAAAAGCATTTTTCGCTTTAAATAAACTCTTCGCACAAAGTTATATGTTTTATTATTACATTTCTTTCATTTATATTATCAGAAAGAATTTATAAGCTTGCAAACGTTTTTTTTGCAAAGTTAAAAATAAAAGTTTGCCTTTTTTGAAGGAACATATGCCATTAAATTTGTAAATTTGTTTTGGTGTTCAAAGGCTGTTTCTTTTTTAGTTTACAGTTAACTTTTTAGAAAAAACAAAAGTTTGTTGTGGCTTTAGCTCTTCATATGCCGACATTTCATTGGTTGCTAAAACCAAATCGTCAGTGAAGTTTAAGCAGTTTGAAAACATTCAACCTCGGATGTTTATGCCACATAAATCAAATACAATATGAGAATTTCAATATTGCATATGAATTACAACAAATACATAATCATAGTAGGCTTAGAATGTTTTTATACAAACAACACAACAAACAATTATACTCAACGTGAGTCTATTTTATTTTTCTATGCATTTTGCAAAAAGCTCTTATTGTTTCTAACGATTAGTTGGGGAGAATATCCCAAATAATGAATTTCCATGGGTTAAGTTAACTTTTTAGTTTATTTTTTTGTAGTTTTTTTAAATAGGTAATTTCTTAAAGAAAATTTATCAAAATTATGAGCTGATCTGCAATATCAATACAAAAAATGTGATATTTACACGTGATTGTTGGTCTCTTTATTACACCAATAAATGTTTTAAATGTCTTACAAATATTGTGAAAAGCATATTATTTTGCCATCTTAGTTTTGGTAGAAATTTCAAAATATTTCCAAAAATTGTATGTCGCATTATGATAGCATTTTCTGCTTCTTCTGCATACCCAAAACTTCTCCATGTTATAATATACAATGAAGACTAGATCTATTAAAACCCAAAAGATGCTTAAGTCACATTTTCTGTCCCACTCAAAGCAATTCTATTTTCGTTGCTAATAGCAAAAGATAATTGAGTTTGATTTTATTACAATTCCAAATTTTATTTTTCTTAAATATGTTTCTATAATCATGCGGTGTTCATACAGCTGAGTCTTTATCCTCCATTGAAAACCCGGTGGTATGAATGTGTTGGCGTTAAGCCATAAATTAAGTTTGCTGTTGATATTAAGGAAAACACTGAAGCCAAAGCTAGAATGAAACAAAAGCTGACAGCATCATAAAAACGCGAGATTGCATTTTCATCTAAAGCCCTTTTACACTCTTATTGTCTTATAAACACTCGTGATGAAATGTTTGTAAAAGGAACTGAAAATGTTGTTGATAATATTTCAATAGATTAGTTATTTAGATCGGATTAAGTCCACTTATATGCAATGTAGTTCCATAATATATAATTCACATAATGTATAGTCTAATACACTTTGATTTTATGTATGAATTGACAAATGACATAAGAATGTAAATGTCAAGTATGAATGTGAGACACGTCAAGAACGCGAAAATATTATTACTGCTTATTTGACAACATTGCGATATGTTGTTTTAACGCAACGTGAATTTCCTTATCGTTCTCTTCGTCGTCGTGTTTCATGTGCTTGAACAATTAAACATTTGACTGAGAGCCTCATATAAACTGGGTCTACTACAGATGTAGCAAGAAATGACCGATGTCGTATTGCTTATTCGGCCGAAAGTATTACTGCTGTTGCCGACGCCGAGCACCACCGTAATCGTAAATGGTGAGCGTTACAGGCAGATACTAAACGAGTTTTTTTTGCCGCAAATTGATGCATTGGCTCTTGATCATTGTTTTTTTTTAACAGGACAGATCAAACGCTCACAAAGCTCGGGTCACGTTGGAGATTTTGAAACACAGATTTCCAGGTCGAGTGATTACCCATTTTGGAGACTTTTTCAAATCTTCCTTGTAAGTCTTGAAGAGCTAACTCTAATCTGGAGCCAATTGTTTTGTGAGCATCAATTGAAATTGCCGTAAAACGTGCACAATTATGCATCAACTGTGGATGTGGCCATTTGAGCGATACAATTTAATCCAATTAAAAATTTAAAATAAAATTTTTATAAAATCAGAGCTCTTTTTTTTCATATATGATAAAATGACATCCAGTTCAAAATGTGACATTACCCTTGACCCACGTTGTATGAATGCATTGCTGATGAATTAACAAGCCTTGAATGCATAAATTTTGTGAATAAAATTAGTTGAATTAAAATTTGAATGAATTCATGATACATATCGTGATCTTGCCGCGAAAAAGGCTTATTTAACATAATTTTCGATTTTCGCTTTTTCATCGGAATCGATAATTGACGACCTTTTAAAGTTACAGTTATTAAAATTTTTAGAATCTTTTGTTTTATAAAAAAATATGAATAGAGCTAAAACTTGAATTTGTTCATTATGCACTGAAAACATTTTTAAGGCAAAAATCACAATTTCAGTTAATTTTTTTTTTGTCTCATACAAGAACTTTGATAGACAAAACAAGGCCTGACTTTCTATATGGCTGCTCAGTGAAAAGTTATAGGAAAACAAAAACTATTTTTTTAAATGTTGTTTTTACAGTGTATAATGAATTCATTCAAATTTTAGTTCTATTAATGCATTCAAGTGTAGTTTTTAATCCCAATGCTTTTTTAGAAAAATGAACGCACTCAAAATATTACACTTCATTGCTTGAATGATTCACTTTTTCATACAAGAAAGAATTATACATTTACAGCTCTGAAATCCATCATGGGTCAAATTAGATGGAGTGCTAAGCGGGCTACTTAAATGGTAAGAAGAGATAATTTTTTTTTAATATTTCAATAATATAAGAACGGAGCCTTACGGAAACGGTCACGGTCTACTATGAGGTTGGAACTGATTTCAAAAGGTTGGTTCTTCCTCCCAACTAACGCTGACGAAGCTCTCATGGCAAAGAAGAAAGAAAGAGAAAGGAAGAAATGACTCTTTAAGGAATTAACATCCATGAAAAATATCTGTTCATCAATTTAGAAGTAATGTCCATGGACATTAAGCCCATAAGCATAATTGCACACTTCGAAAATTTATTTCTCTATACTTTTCTCTCCATATTATCTCTTCCCTTTTCTATTTCTTTATTTTCACAAGCATGACAATACCAATATCTAGGGCCCAAGTGAACTGCTGAACACTCTCAGCAGCCTAATCTTACTGACGATTACATGGCACTAACATTTTTTTCCGAGTGCACGTATTATAGACAATGACAAAAAGTGAAAATGATTTTTCATATGGAATTTCTCTATGTATTATTCGCGTAATTTCGTTTGTAACTTCTACATCCAAAAAAATAAAAACATGCAAACAAACTCAAATTATCAAGGACAACAACTTTGCCATGTAGATCAACAAAGTATTTCATTTGCTATAGAGATGTAATCATACTTTAAGAAATCTTTTAGCAGTTTTCTTACTTGTCTCAATATAACTTCAATACCGCAGAGAAATACTTTGTTGTTATTTCTTGGAGTCTTAATAAAAACAGCCATATAACAAACAAACAGAGTTGCGGCATATTATAACTGGGAATAAGGATAAGAACTTAAGCCATATTATTAAGATAACTTTTGCAATATAAAGAATTACCACAAATTGAATTTTTATTATTGCAGATTTTTTGAAGACAATACAAATGGCTTTTGGCTGTAACTAAATTTCAAACCTTTAGTTTCAAAAGACAAATATTCCCACAGTTTAAAAATTTTAATGAACGTAAAAATTAGAAACGCCTACTTTAGCCACCATTTAAACATAAATGACCACGCCCTAATATCTTACTCGCAAAATGTAAAAATAAATTTAATTCATTGCATAATTGAAGGATTTACTTTGTGTGTATGACAAAAGTGGCTACGCACGTGTGTGTGTGTGTGTGTGTGAGTGTTTTTTTATTTTCTTATTGCGAACATGTCACAATCTCTCCTAAGAAGATAAATACATACAAGTGTTTCGAAACCGCATCCAACGAAACAACGGGAGGTCCTTGTACTTCCCTTTGGATTTTTTGCTTTGTTTGCTAAACACTATTTATTTTACCGCACGCTGTGCTTTTGTCAGATTAATACAAAAAAATGTAAAAAAAACGAAAATGATTAAGATTTCATAAACAAAACAAACAACACCAAAGATTAAATGAAATTAGAAAAAAAAGTAAGTGAAAAAAATTTTAAATTTTTATCCAAATCTTTTATAAATACGCGACGCGGCATACATTTCATTTCTTTTGATTTTTAAACTCTTGATGTGTCTGTTTAAGGCAATTTCCAAGGCGAATAGGAAACCTCACATATGCCTGTATGAAGAACACCTCAACAATAGTTACAGTACGCACATGCACTCACTCGACTCTATCTTGTTTCATTAAATAACCGCCCTTCTCTTCTGAAGTTGATTGTTCGAGTAGGCTTTGCAAAAATATCGAATTCAGTTTTCCTTTCTGCCACATCTAGTCATGTGGAAAATAATATAATTAATTAGATAAACAATCAAAAGGAAAATGATTCATTTTTATATTCAACCGTTATGATTTTCAGCATTAGATGAAATTATTGTAAATTATACCTTTATGTTGCTTTATTTTCAAAATGTAACTGTTTCTAATGCAAGTTTTTTCTTCAATTAAGCTCTTTCTTGTATAGAAGATAAATATGCGCTTTTTATAAGGAGCATCTGCATATTAAAAAAATATATTATATTGTCATTAATTGAATATAAATAAGTTAACTATTCAAAAATGGCATATAAAAATTTGTGCATATATATTAAATTATATTTTCTAATTTGAATATTACTTAAGCACAAGGTCTTATTTTAAAAAGTTCAAAAAAAGTTTTTATTTTATTCATAATTATATAACGATATTCCGATACTCTTTGAGTATCATCTTCAGCTGTTTTATAAATAAAATTAAAACTTTTTAACTCTTTAATCAGAAGACCTTGTACTTAAATAATATTCAAACTTGAAATTTAAGAAAAAGTTTAAAGAATATATATAAAGCTATTATTAAACTAAATTTTATATATTAATTTTTTATAAATGTTTTTACATACTTGATATTGTAAATTATTATTTCGGGATATTCTCCCCAACTAATTGTTAAAAATAATTAGAGTTTTTGGCAAAATGCATTGTTTGTTGTAGCTTTAGCTGTTCATATGCCGACATTTCATTGGTTGCTAAAGCAAATCCAAAATAATAAATTTCAATATTAATTATTTAAAATAAATATTTTATTTTTCACTTTTGCCTCACTGAATACAATCATTAACGACCAACGGGCGTTTAATTGTATACATGTTGCAAGAAAAATAAATTAGACTCACATTGAATATAATGGTTTGTTGTGTTGTTTGTATAAAAGCATTCTAAGCCTACTATGATTATTTTTTTTGTAATAATCATTTACAATGTACAATTCTTATATTGTGTTTGTTTGTTTGTTTTGGCATAAACATGCGATGTTGTTTTCAAACTGCTTAAAGTTCACTGGCGATTTGGTTTCGCCACCAATGAAATGTCGGCATGTGAGCAGCTAAAGCCACAACAAACAATGCATTTTGCAAAAACTCTAATTGTTTTAATAAATATTTTACAATAATTTTTTTTGGGAACGAATTCAGTCAGCCACTTGGGCAATAGTCACATTAGTAGAATTTTCAAATTATCATGTAAAGGACTAAGTGCGAAAACTTCTTTCATCACAGGTAGTGCAATTTTAGTAGCCCAAAATTTGTAACTCTCGTACTGAAGCAGATATCGAAATTAAGTTTGGTACATGTAATATCCAAACAGGGTTGGTCTGCCCAGTTCTATTGTTATCTCCGTTACTTGTGTACAAAATCAGATTTTCTACTTTGGTTTATTCGAAGACATATAGTAGAATCCCATGAATAATATTTCTGTAGGACATATAAGGCTGCTGTATTACTGCTTAAAGGGAATTTTGCATGCCAAAAAGACACATATAACGAAGTGTTAAAAGGTTAAAATGTTCCACAAGTACGTTACTCGTAGTGTTTTACGTAAAATTGTCTTATATCGGTTCAATATAAGAATGTGCAAGAGCAGAAGGGGAATTCAACTCGCTGATACGCAAATTCTCTCTTCTGCCAGAATAATTCATTAGAGCCTTGTTATTAAAAAAAGTTTGATATTGATTTGAGATGGAGCAACAAAATTAAGCTGCGTTTTCCTTCCTTATAAATTTTCATTGTTTCATTACCGATCTAAAACAATAAATGAATTTTTTTAATTAGTAAAAAATACCCAATGTTGGATTTCCCTAATTAGATACATGCAGAAATTATATACACTAGAGCCCCGACTTACGTCGTGCCGATTTGAGTCGTTTCGATTTGCGTCGCTTTTTGAAAACTGGAAAAATTCGATTTGCGTCGTTGCAATTTTAAGTTTCGTCGGTCCGAGTTGCGTCGTTTTGACACCGATTTGTGTCGGTTCGATTTGCATCGTTTTGATTTCGATTTGCGTCGTTTTGATTTCGTTAAATTGTTTACTGCAGCATTGTGGATTACCATTTTTAGCATTTGTAGTGCCTGATATAGCATATTTTCTGTCTTTTAGCATTTTCACAACTTCTGGCCTGTACATTAAGAAGTTTTCAAATTGCGTGAAGTAAGGGGAATTCCCTTTTCTTTGTTATATAAGTGATGCTAATAACAACTATCTGGTTATGGTAAGGATTTAGTGTGTTATTCGCCAAAAGCCATGCAATCAAATGTTGTGTTGTTGATTTAGATTTATCATCTTAAGAGAGCTCAATGTAAGCTAAATAAATTAAAAATTTTTTACTCTTTATGAATATACATATGTACATATGTAAATGAATATAATTTTTATTATGTTTTTTATCAATATGGTTTATTTCTTTATAATAATTATAAACATTTGTTGAAGTAAACGAAATAAATAGAAATGTATTCATACTTGTTTTTTATCAAAAATACAAAATTTTTTTCTTTGTTTTGAATATTTTCCCCAATAAATTAAATTTCAGTGTATTTATATAGAAAATGGTGATTCGATTTGCGTCGCGTTTCTCCGGTCCCCATTAACGACGCAAGTCGGGGCTCGAGTGTATTCATGTCTTATGCAAGAAACAGCAATGGTTGCAAGTTGGAGTAGAGAGTTTTGTTTGTTTTTCATACAATAGACTGACATCAAAAATATCCTTGCAATAACAAAGCCACGTGAAACTTCCCTGAAATAATCTTAATTTGCGCTCATTCCGGATCATGATTTCTTTTAATTCTTTTGTTTTTTTACTGGAAAGTAATTTTATGCGCTCTTATTCCACCCCGCCTTTATTATTCTTGAATTGTTTCAAGAAAAGTGCATGGTTACAATATTAAATATTTATTTATTGTGTAATAGAGAAGCTCCGCAATAAAACTTTTATAATTCTATAGAATCTTCTCAAGAAATTTATAGCCGTTCACCACATTTGAAATATGTGTGTGTATATGTTTTCTTAACATTTACACACCAACACATGCAACAAAAATAGTCGAAGGATAATGTACGACATTTCACTTTAACAGTATATTTAAATCAGATTTTTATTTACGATTCGCACATACAGAATTTGTAAACGCATTCAAGAAGTTCACTCACTCGCATTGAGGTAGTAAAGGTTTAAAAGCTTTTCTAAAAATAAAAGAAGAACGTAATACAAACTTGATCTGTGAGTGTTTTAGAGAATATTTCAAGCGGATGTGTAAAAAGCGAGATGTGGCACTCAACGAGATTTATTTTTCCACATATTTCCAGCTCTGCTTCATCAATATATATATATATATATATATATATATATATATATATATATATATATATATATATATATATATATATATATATATATATATGTATATATATATATATATATATATATATATATATATATATATATATATATATATATATATGTATATATATATATATATATATATATATATATATATATATATATATATATATATATATATATATATATATATATATATATATATATATATATATATAAATATATACTTATATGTATATATGTTGAAAAAACTGTATATAATTAATATAAACGAAATACTGTAAATTGGACAGCTGTGTTAGTAATAAAGCAAAGTATTTTCGAACAAAGTGAAACTAAAAAGGAAGTTTAAAATCTTTGACCATTTCAAAGAGAAAAACGGGAAGCTAATGTTCCTTTAATAATCACAAACTTTTAGAGAAAGATCAGACAATCCTTTTAATTAGAGTAATAAATTAATATTTTTTTTGAAAATAATATTAAAAAAATCACACTGTTCTCAGAAAAGAAAATGCCATGAGGCAGTGGTGCATGTTGCAATCATTCTCTGGCTTCAGCATAATGTTCTATAGATTTAATTAACACCTCCGTTGTTGCACTCTGTGTATTTTAATACATTTTTAAAATCCCATCTTGCTCTTTTTTTAAGCGAAATTAATGTCTTTTTATGAGAGAGTTTTCATTGAAAATTTATTTATTGATTTATAAAGCTATTTTATGTACAATTTAAGCTTTTTTATGTATTTGTAAAAGCATCTTAAATGTGGATATATGGACATATGAGGATGATTTGTTTTATTTTCCTTTTCTGCAATAAGACAAACTAAATCTTGCAACGAAATACTTTATAATTTGCAATAAATTTTAAAACGAACGATACTTATGAAACAACGAATTATGAGGGCTAAAAAATGGTAATTGCGAAAACAGGAATATAGAGGATTTTTTATTATAACTATTGTTACATTGCACAGTGGGGTTTTTTTAAACAAAACTTTTTAAACTTTTAGTAAGACTACTCGAATCAAATAAGAGCTTCAACAGAGTGATACTTGACGCTCTTAGGCATGCCATTCCAACAGTGCCAGGCAGTATAAATAACAACTCATGTCGCCTTTTCTTAGGTTTGTCTGTAATTGTATTGATAAAAGTAAGAAATAATTGTTTTTAACTTTTTTGAATGTAAATTCTTTATTGGAAGTAGTTATATCAGCATAAAATCGTTAAAATTTTAAAGCTAGAGGTCTACTAAGGAGCTGTCATAAGCTTTAGCAAAACGTCAGACATAAAGACTAGTTTAAATCCATAACAAATGAGAAACTATTTTTTTTTTTAATTAGAAAAATATCCCAAATGATCTTCGAAAATGTTAATATTTACTTGATTCCTTGCATAAAATATTGACAGAATCTGCTGGCATATTAAAAATGTATGTATGTACGTGTGAAAATCTACAAAAATAAAACATATACTAAACACCTTTATTTTATAAAATAATATGAGAAAATTTTGGAAAACCCTATGTTAGTAATTTTTTTTAATTAGGAGAATAATAATATAAGGCAGGCTTGGCTTAAAAATTGTATGAACTTCGGCTCATACTGGATGTGGATTGTATTTCTAAAATATTCTAAATTGATTTCACATGCATGCCGTAATTAGTTCTGAAAAAAGTACGACATTTTGTTGGGTCAATTTATATGAATTAAAAAGGTGTATCCTTACAGGATTCTGCGATCTTTACAATATGTTTGAGACTATTTCCTTTTTTCCTCTGAAAAAAAAATTACAAACGTATTTTCTCAGAAAAAAAAAAACAGAATCAAAAAATGTAGAAAATTTGCTAGTAAATTTTTTTTTAATTGCAATTTTTTGGCATCACATTAAAATGGTGGATTTATTTATTTTCCAAAAAATTTTGAAATAATTAAAAGACTTTTATTATTTATAAATATTTATTTAAGGAGACAGGTAGTTATTAGGAAATATTTGGAAATTTTATTATATTTTTGTTGATCATTTTTGGTCTATAAGAATTGAAAAAACAAGGCCCAATGAAAAATATAACTTTAAAGCATAAGAGTTACAAAATTTATAGAAGATTTCAGATACAGTGAATCAAAAAAAGTTTAGGAGCAGCAACACTTTTAAACTTTATTAGCAAAAAAACTTTGCTTATACAGTATAAACTTACAATACACTAGTAGTATAAAATGTTAAGCCTTTCATTTTAGTAAAGATTAACATCAATTGTATCGGGTCATCCGATATCGACTTTCAAACTTTGACAGCTGTTAGCGGCTATGCTCCGCACACTTTGTCTATTTGCCATAATCATCCTCCATTTCTGGATGAATGGGTACTTCAACAAACAACATTGTCAAAATTGGAACGAGACAAATCCACATGAGATCCAAGAGCGACTAATACATACCAAAAAAGTTATTCTATTAAGGCATTAATAGGCCTTTCAAATGAACGAAAAAACGTTAATTACACCTTATAGACAATCTATTTTTATTTATGGATTAATTCTCGTACATTAAAGATTAAAAATTTTATTCTGTATAAAAAAATTTGGCCAAATGTTTTAATAAGGTTTTATTTTCCTATATTTCTACGAGTTACATTGCACTGAGCATTTGTCTATAAATGTCGATACAAACTCTAAATATGTAAATACTAAATTTTCTGGTTGTTTTGGTGTTGTTTTTTTGCACATTGTATACGAATCGGCTCGTTCGATATTATATGATTAGAAATTATTTTCCCTAAGATTCATGAATGCAACTATAGAAGAGCTTTTAACTTTATATTGGGTGTTAAATTTTTTGTTTTGGTTTGCTGTATATAACAATCGTTCAAATTGATGTCATTAGGCGCTAAAATAGTTGCAACTCAGTTTTCTTTGCAACTGAAGTGGTTAACTTAAGCTGTGTGAAGTTACACCCCTGCTTGGGTTGCATTTCTTTTTAGGTGATATGTATTCCGCAGGCCTAGCTGCTCCCCCATTAATATTTCAATGTTAAAAAAAGTAATTTTTTTTGTTTGATTTATACTACCATTTATTTCACGAGCGTTCCCACTGTGCACTGTTAATATGTGCTGTTGTGTTATTTTTATATGAATATAACACTCATTTTCGGCTATAACAACGAATATATTTGTTGCAATATTTCTATTATTTGTAGATATCTATTGCTTTGACAATTGGAAGAAAAATTCAAAGGCTTTCTATTCACAAAATTTTTTTTGGAGTTTTCTGTCTGCCCTCGTTAATTCGAATCTTTCCGTAATCTATCTATATATATAAAATAGGATGTGTGTATGTATGTATGTATGTAACGTAATGGCTCCAAAACGGCTGGGCCGATTTTGACGAAATTTTCAGGGAATCTTCAGAATACTCGGGCGGGTGACACTGTCAAGTCCGATTTTTTATTTTCGGTCTGTGGGCGGAGGGGCGTGGCAAAATCCAATAATTCATAAAATGAGAACGGCTGGGCCGATTTCTGTAAAATTTTTTGTCAGTTGTTCGTATTTTCGAGGAGAAGGTTTTTAAGAAAATTTTGGAAAATCCTTCCGGAAAAGTCGGAAAATTGGAAAAATTGAAAATCGAGTTTTTGTATGAAATTTTGTTTGAAATTATTTCTTAATGGCTTTTCACATGAAAAGTAGAAAGTTTGTCTGAAGGCTTAAAATTGGGGCGAGGCGAAGTTCGCTTGGTCCGCTAGTATAGTATATTCTATAAAAAATTGCTTTCTGATATTACGGGAATGGCATCCTGATGGCCAAAATTCCAAAGAATAAAATGGGGCTTCCTTACACTAGATTTTTTGTGTGAAATATTTTGATTGGAAAAGAAATAAAATATATTAATTTGTATGGACTGATTTCAGTTTATACAGACAATGGAAGCGAAATTTGAATTTGTTGTTTATATAAATCGGAAGTTTAACTAATTTAGTAAACTTGTGAAGGATTTTCGAAATAATCTGTGTAGAAGTTAGAAATCATCAATTTTAATCAATCTGTAATGAGATGTTTTGATTAAGAATAATTTCCCGTCATCCCACATCAAATTTTGTTTGGACGAAACTATATACGAAATTGAATATTTTAATCTCAATTTTAATTGCTACTATTTTGGTCTATGATTCTTTAAGCTTCAAGTTATTCTTTATAAGTACTAGTCCATTCCCGTTTGCCAAACGGGAATGGTTTTTGGGATTTTTCTGAATCGCAGGTTTTTTCGGAAACCCTGATTCTTAAATTGATTATTATAAATTTCATTTAATTTCGTTAAAATTTAAATAAATTATTTTGTGCAATTTAATTAAATGTTTGTAATAAACTAATCAATTTAAAAGTATGAAATTCTATTAAAGACCATTCACAAGTACAGTCAGCAGTAAATTGTCTATAGAAAATCAAACAGCTAACAAGCCATAAGGTAAAAAGGAAAACTTAAATAACAGGAAAGCCAATTTTTTAAGAGAGATTGCTATTACAGATATCTATATATAGGCTTTAACTTGGCCGGTAGTATTCTTTGTTTTAGGAATAGGAAGAGAGAAGTGTCAAGATATAAAACAGAAAAAAATTAAGACAATTTGATATAAATAGGCTTAAGGTTGCTTTTTTATAAATTCGATTCGAATCATGGATAATGGTGGGGAATTACTGACTTTTTCCTATACGAGTATTGTTTGCAATTAACGCAAGTAGTTCAATAAATTGTTGTTTGATTAAAAATAAAATTCGACAAATTTACAAAATAAATATTTTATTTTATTAAAATATTATTCAAGCTCGAGGCCTTATTTAGTGGTTAAGCAATTTTATTTGAAATGATCGATATTTCGATACTCATTGAGTATCATCTTTAGGAAAATGTTGGTTTTTTTAACAACTAAATAAGGACTCGAGCTTGAATAATATTTTAATCAAATTGTTATAAAAAAAGTCAAAAAATATAGAAATATTATTTTACTTTATACATTTTCAAATAGAAGTAAAATGAGAAAATCTCGAAAATCTGTTTTGAGTTTTTTTCCAATTAATGTTTCAGTCAGCTGCGTGGCAACGGTGCAGGATTGCAGTTTTGAATCTAACACTGAATATAGTTTTCTTAATTGCGAAATTAATACTCTATTGCGCAATTAATACACAATTATATTACATTTGAAAAGCTGAGGTAAACATATTTATGTATATTATTATTGCTATTCTAATGGAACAAGAAACATCATCTTATAAATTACAAGTTGGTGTAAATGGCCTTGCAAAATTGCAAGGAAAAAACCTGGAAGTGGAAGTAGAGATGCCCATATACAATATTATTATTCAATAATTAATATTGTACAATAATATTGCCTGTATGTAAGTGGTGGCACAATATATTGCACAAAATAAACAATCCTTTGATTTATATGGTGCAACAAGGAATATAAAAATAGGTCAATTATGATTGCTTTTAAAATGGCCATACTCCAGCGGTTTCCATTTAAACTGTTCTAAGAAAATTGTAAAAAATTTTTAGTTGCCCAATATTTACTCTATTTGTCCTCCTAAGGATTCTTGCAGTAGATCACTTCGAATATACAAATACCATCCTTTTGGTAATAGAAAAAAAATATGTCTAGTGCTTAAACTTAATGAATTTTTTTCTTAATCCTTGAGAACTAGTCTATTGTATGATAACCCGATTGTACAATGAGTATTTTTAATTACAACAATTATTTATAACATCTATTAAGCCAAACAACATAGAGAAACACTAGCACAAAGGAATTTCCGTTAGAGGTTTTATCATAAAAAGAAAAATCTACCGACCGACCATTGTTTTCACACTAAATAAAAAAGTTGTTTTGCTGTTGGCTTAGAGCACCCATCAAATTACAATAAAATCTAAAACAAGGTAAGGAATCATACACTTACACGTACAAGTAGTTACACACATTTACAATTAATAAACTGAAATATCCTTTGGCTTGTTCGAACCAAACAGAGGAACTCTGCCACCGCCAACAGTATAAAATTTCCAATTTGCAATAAAAATGAAAGGAACAAAGAAAATAAAGTAGATAATAGTAAATTACAAATGTGAGTGAACGAATATAAAAGCTAGTCAACCAAAAATAAACACACGAACTTGTAAATGTATTTAATACACATGGACAGACAGGCGGATGGACGGACATACAATCAAACAAAACTCAACCAAAAACGACAAGTAGACATGCGGTGCTGCTTTTGCTCTGGCTGTTATCAAAAGAACAAAAGTAATATTGGTCATTCGTACACTCATTCTTTCACCGATTCGTTCATTTATTTATTTATTTGTTCAATAAATAGTTTTCGTTAAAAGATAATAATGGACTTTGTGCTATTGTTGTATTTTGCTGGAAAAACAACGCACTTGCACGCTCTAGCCGTCATTATTAAGTTAATAAATTGTGAATCCTTTTTTTCAGCAAGGATTTTCTTATAATAATTAGTCTGTCATTGTTGGCTTTGCTGGTATTGCTTCTGGGTGAGCAATAAAATTGTTTGATAGATAAGGAGTAATCATCAAAGGCGGCTAATAAATTTGATATCATTGTTATTGTTTGTTGTTGGTGTTGTTGTTGTTGCTGTTGGTTTTCGTTTTTTGAGCAGGCAGATATATTTACAGGTTCTTTAATTGAGTTTTTACAGGTTGTTTTTAGTTATTTTGTGATTAATTTTTCCAAACGGGAATAACAGAAGTCAATAGGAATAATTATTAAAAAAAAAAGCAAATATGGGAAAGAATTTTTCAAATAGGGCACAAACTACGACACGCTTCCCAAATGGTTGCTTAGATTGTCAAAAATATTATTTAAGCTAATCCATTTGAGATAATCCATATTTTGCAGGTCGTCAGTGAACTTTTAACAAGTTGTATGTTCATACAAATAATGCCAAGAGAGTGGAGTTTCTTACAGTAGAGCATCGTACATAGAATTTATCAAAATTTAAATAAAAGCTTTTACTTTAGCTTACAATTTGGTCAAATTTCTCGGATCATGAATAACGATTTTATTAACATAATCTAAATGCATTGTCTACAAATGAAATTATTTATTAGAGTCGAATTCGAATATAAAATTTTAGCATATGTTTTCCGCTTAAGCGAGATTTTCGTTTAAGCGGACTTTAGATAAGAGTACACAATTTCGCTTAATTTCGAACTCAGCACTTAAAAAAGTGTTTTATGTTAAATAATTATTTGAAAGGCTTAATAAAATATTTAAATTGACATTTTCTTTGGAATATTTGTACAAAACTATTGGTGCTGGAGAAGTTTTCCATTGTACGCAAAAATTTTGTTTAACCGGTGTGCGTTAAAAACGATCTCCACTGCAATATGTATATATTAACAAGATCCCTATAACCCTTTTAAGGATCCACTTGTAATTATTTTTGGTGTATTTTTTTTTTGCTATTTAAGTTGACAAACTTGAAAGTGCCATAAACTATTTGAGTTATTCTTGAGCCAACAGTAATGTTATTAAATTTTTCTTCGTATTTTAAGAATACTTGTCCTCCTTCAGCGTTTTTTTTTTCTCAACAAAATCAAATATTTTTAATTTCATAATCAGTTACTGGCAACAGTGAATGCAATAGTTTTTTTTCCTAATGACGTTTTCCTTTTTTTAGATGCTTTCCACATGAAAAGCGATTGCTCTCGACTTGTACTATCATTGACTGTGGCTTAAGAAAGAAGTTTCCACTGCAAACTAATTTAGAAAATGGTTTCTATTAGAAAAGCCTGTTAAGATTCACACTCATGATTACTTCTTTAGGATTTGCGAAAGTTGATATTTAGAAAATATTACAGTATTTACAACATTTGTAAATGTAAAAATCAAACTTTTAATTGTTGGCAATGAATACCTTTTCATATGAAATAAAAACTTTTTGATTACTTTTATCTTATAAAAACAGAAAATTATTGAACAAACTTCAAAAGCTAAAACAACAAACTTATTCCTTTATATTGTATAGAAATTTCTGTTTATGAATAGAGACATACATATATCATAAGCTCGTATACATACATACATATGTATTAGAGTAAATAGAAGAAGCAGATTGGTCTAATGAAATCAGAAGTTTATAAGCAACAACTAAAAAAGAGAACCAGTAAACAGGCAATAAACGCTTTCATGAACAAAATTTATAGCAAATTTCTCAACTTTTTCTTTTATGCTTTTAGCGTGTAACTATTTGTATAAACAGGGAACTTGATGCTCTACTGAATGTAAAAGTGGAATGAAAAAATATAAAATCTAAAAAAGAAAATAACTTAAATTGCAAACTAATTGCAGTTAAGTCGAGCAAATGTATTTATCTACAAAACGACCAGCAAAAATCTGCCAAGGCTGTAAAAAATGAAAAAGGGAGCCAACAAGACACAAACATACACTATATACTTGAATACTTACATTAGTAACAGCTAATTTCTCGTTATAGTGGCATACATAAGTAAATATAAGTATGTATGTATGTACATATATGCGTCATGAAACTAGAAACTATACATGCATAAACTTGCAATCTAGCTTAAAAGCACACATGGTCTTTTAAATGGCATCCTTTAGCAGGCAAAAGGTATCCAGGTCCCATGGCAAATTAATTTTTTTTTGTAATGCAGTGTCATTGCTAGCTAGAGTTTCCACGACCGCTTCTAGGGGGATTCGAGAGTGCCATGAAGAAGCGGTCCTGGTGGCGGGGTATGGTGCAGTGGTCTACGGGGATTCGAGAGTGCCATGAAGAAACGGTCCTGGTGGCGTGGCGTGCTTGCCCAGCTTCGCTCCCTGGCAGAGGTCAAAAATTTTTCACCATGATTGCAAGTTTTAAAAAAGTGAAGTGGCTTCAACCTCTTCCTAAAAATCCATCCAATGAGCCCCCTGACCAACCCCTCCCCCTGGAAAAGAGAATAACATCATGATAAACAAGGTCAGGTAGAGCCACCATCTCCTAGAAAAATAGATAGGAATCAAAGATTAGCGAGGTTCGTCACCACTACACCAAAATACAAAGGGGGCGTTGTTTCTAGGCAACGACAGATGAAAGCCCCATTATCCTAGACATGCTTTAGCAAACCAATCATCTACTTAGCTGGAACCAACAACCGATTACCGAAACTGATACAAGCAAAAAACAAATAATAACAATGCCAAAAAAAAAATAACTGCAACAAGAACCCGTGTAAAGATGGATATGCTGTGCAGAAGCCCTATACTACCTGCAGGAGTGGAAGGAACATATATGAAGAAGCGGTCCATTTAAAGTATTTCAGATAACAGCTAGTTTCGAGGACTTTCACTGTATGCGCTCTAGAAGTGAGAGCGTAAAACCAACCTAAAAACTTCATCCAAATTCTCACGTTCAACATTGTTTTATTGCAATTTTGCTTTGTCTTGCAATTTTATAATAAATAGACTCACGTCAGATCATTACTTGTATTTCATAAACAAATAATATCATTTAATGGTCCTATTAATTCGCTACTAAAATCTAACACCATCAGGTTGTTTTCCTTCGGAAATATGTCAAGTCTCTTGCTTAAGCTTATAATCCACAGAAGATTGAACAGTTGAAATGCCATATTCTGCCACTTATTGGCAAAATGAGAAAGCAATCGCCGCAACAAGTAAGTAAATATTGGACACCCAAGTTATGCCATCTATGCTTCAGTTTCAACGTCAGTATTGCCAAAATCACGACACGGTATAAAGATGCCTCATTCATAAATCTAGTTTTACTGATTTGAAACTAATTTTTCTTTCAATTTAAAACTGTGAACGCTTAAAAAAACACCCTATACATATCTCCCCTTTAATGTATTTGATTCATATCTAATAAAAATCGAACTTTTAACCACAAATCGACTTAAAAACGAACAACGTTTGCAGACTATTGAATTTTATATATGTTTCTATCGAAATGGATACGTCGACAAACAGAATTGCAAATTTGGTGTAAAGAGCAGTCAGACGTATTGCAAGAACTGCTAATGCATCCCGAAAAATGCACTGTTTGGTGTGGATTAAGGGGCCGCTGGCATCATTCGTTTGTACATTTTCAAAGACGACGACGGCAGGAACGTTATTGTGAATGGCGAGGGCTACCGTGCGATGATTAAAATTTTTTCCCCCAAAATGGAAGAGCTGGACTTGGCTGACATGCGTTTTCAACAAGACGGTGCCATATGCCACACAGCACGGTTTATTTCACGTTTGGAGCCGGTCAATTTCCCGTCTAGATCGTGCGACTTAGACCATTTTTTGTTGAGCTCTTTTAGGGCTCGTCTATAGGGACAAGCCCGCAACGGTTGACGCACTGGATCATTCTTTCGAATCAAATAAAAATTTCATACATTTCAAATCACTCTATATATGTTTTTTATTTAAAAACATCCAAGAAAAATTATATTCTATTTGCCTACCAAAGGAAGAAAAGTTGTAAAATGATTGTATCGGAACTTTTGGAAGCGAGAGCCGAATCCTTTCGGACAGCCTTCTATGTCAGAAATCATAATCACTTGAAAAGTTCCCAGAAGAGTAGATATTTAAAGAACTTTTTCAAATCTGTGTTTGTTTTTGTCTATAAAGACGAATGTTAACTGTACCTGAATGTTGTTGGTATTTTGTGCAACAGAATAGATTGTAAAAGTTTAGTAGAAATTTTTGGTTTTAATTTTTTTTTTTAATTTTGTTTTTCGACTAGTTCAGAGAATATAGCAATTTTCGTTAAAAGCTAATAAACGTGTAGACCATTAAAAATGAAATATCCCAAAAGTCGGCTAAAAACAACTACAGCAACACAAGCACTGAGTAAACCGAGCGAGTTTAACAAACATTTAAAAATTTTAGATCTAATAGACAAAGTTAGAAGAGAACAGGTAAGTACATTTAAAAGTTCATTAAAATATATGTGTATTGAAAAATAAATATTTACAGAACCTGAAAGAGTGATCGAAACTAACAAATAAAAAATTTTTATACTAACACATTTGCAACAACTATTGTAACTATTATAAACGGGCAGGTTTAATCCTAGTTTTAAAAAGTTTGTAAAAGAGAATAAAAAATTATAAAATCCAACCATAATGATGATGTTCATTGTGAGACACACCTTAATGTCAATTTTCTCGCCCAAATAAATTTGACATTTCTTTGCTTCAAATTGAGTAGACCGTTAAAATTATTGAAGCCTTTTGCGAAAATGCGCGTTCAAATCAAAATGCATATCCATCACTTCGTGTTTTTTTGGTCAGCACATTCAACCGAATGTATCCACAATCGGGAGAATTATAGCCTTACAGAACAGCCGTCAATCTCGACTCGTCGTCGTGCCCAACAATTGAACATCTTATGAATATCACTGATGTGAATTTTGAATAAATATATGAATTTACACATTTAAAAAGTTCAATGGACTGAAGAGCTGAAGCCTAATGACAATTTTATACACCAAATAGTTGGTTGATCAGACAGAAGTGAATAGTGACTTTACAAATAAAATCATCTGAAGCGACGAGGAACACTTTCAACTAATGCCTCCACAAAGAGTGCGGCTTTTGGGCTGGCGTCACCATCGGTCCATACTTCTTTGAAAAGCAGGTCGGCCAAGCAGTTACTGCGAATGGTGTTCGCTATCGCGGCATAATAACAGACTTCTTGTGGCTATAAATTGAGGACATGGATCTGGATGGTGCCACTTGCCACACAGCGAAAGAAACAATGGCTATTTTGCGCGAAAAATTAACATTGTGCATTATGGTTGGACCACCCTTTAAAAATATTATAATTCTAAAGTTTGTAGAAATAAAATCTAAAATTATATACATATATCAAGTATATAAACAATCATAAGTTACTTATCAAACAAGCCACCTAAATTCATAATAAACATTTATTTACATTTGTGTACAACTACAGATTCAAGACCACTTAGAACTTTTTTTAAACTAAGTTGTACTTATTTGACCCTCTTTTATAGTTCTGCTCTGCTCTGCTCCAGTCTACAAATTGAGTGGGTCTATTGCTGTGTGTATCTACGAGTATCTGGCACAATTGCATCCATCGATAAAGTGTATTTGTGAAACTTTTAAGTTTTCACACAAGAAAGAGAGCAGGCAATAAAATCCTGGCTGTTTGCTTTGCAAATCTATGCAGGTACGTGTGTATGGGTGGGTGTATTTATAGGGTATACACAGATAAAAATAAATATGGTATACAAATAAACACAATGTTAAAATGGTAAATGATAAACGTTAAAAGTTAAACAAACAAAAAAGTAAAAAAGAAGAACGAAATGAAAACTCCCTGAATGCTCGTACATCAATTAAGCTCATTTGCTTTGCTGGTTGTGTATAAGACTGACTGTTAAACGGTCATGGGGAGGGAAGGAAGGAAACGGAATATGAAAATTTGAATGTTGATGTTTCCACATGAATTTTATTGAAGTGGTTGTTATTTGTTTTTTCTTGGTCAATAAGTAGTTTAAGATTTTATTTATTTTTTGATTTGAAACTATTTTGTTTTATGTTTTACTAGTTTGAAATTTAAATGGCTATAATATTCGTTAAAAATGCCATTGTTTACTGCCTTTAAAGTTTTTTCTTTTATAATTTTATTTTTCCATTTTCATCCTCTGTGTTTTATTTTTCATTTTGTGGATTGAGGTTTTTCTGTGCATTTATTCGTTCCATTTAGTTGCAAAGTGTGTGGTTGTCTGTTTTGTGGATATAGTAATTTTTTTATTTTTATTATTTTGCTGAGCTCCCCATTCTTAAGAACGTTCCTCTATACATCTGATCATTCACCTGTACAGAAGGGTGGGGTTCATTTTTTAATGGTCACTCAATGAATTTGTCTGCAGCAATATATTTATATTGTTGGTTTTGCTATTGTCCATGTATTGTTCATGTCTATCGTTAAGTGAGAGTTTCTATATGTTTTTGTGGGAAAGTGTGGTGTTATTATTTATTCCTTTTGTTAGTTTTAATAGTTGCTTTTGCTTATTTCCCTTGGCATGCTTATGATTTTTAAAAACAACTTTGTAAGAAATTATAATAATACATTGACTTATAAGCTTACATATGTAAGACTAGCGTGTAATTATTTTCATTAAATGCTATTTTTGATTTTTTATATCGAGTCAAACACTCCCTCGGATTTGCGATATCGTAAACCTCGCATGGTGAGAAGGAGAATTCATCTAATCGATAGTATAAAATGCCTGGGAGTTATTCTAGGTCGGAAACTGTTATAGATGCTATATAGAAAAGAGCAAAAATAAGTCTAACTTATGCTGATTGCTTTGCAGGAGAGCCATTGGTGCAAAATGGGCACTCAATCCTAAAATGTCATATTGGTTCTATGGAGGCAGGATGGGGCTCAATGGAAAGAAATTGTATTACTAAGATATTGGAAAGGGTCCAGCGCACAATCCGTCTTGGCACTCAAGAACTTTAAAAAAATATCAAAGCAAATAATAATATCTGTGTTTTTCGATCAAGTTTTTGAAGTTTCTATTTTATAAAATTTGTCATTATTTATTGTCTATGCTTCAGAGATTTGTGGTAAAATTCAGGAATATTGGCTTAAGTGTAGCATATAACGACAATAAGCGATTCCTTGCCTTAAAATACATCATCATCATGAGTGTACTCGTGTATGTACTCATGACTATACTCATGAATATATTCATGACATACAGTGAACTCGCGATAATGTGAACTAATAAAAACCAAGGTAGTTCACATTATCGAATTTGTTCACATTTTCGATTGTAAAAATTTGTGGTGTTATATTGTTTTTTGGTTACAAAATATTGAAGCTCTTGGAATTTTTAACATAAAATGTAATTTATTGAAAACTTAACGATTTCTTAAATTTTAAGTTCACGTTTTATATTAAATTTTTGGAGCCACCATTAGCTGGCATTGAAGTCGTGTTCATTTTTATTAAAATTAGAATGAAGCTGTTTCGCTTTTTCTTTCAGCATCAATGCACTTATTGGAAGGTTTTTACTTCTCATGTTAAGAAACCACTTGTATAGAGATTTATCCATCATTGGAAGCTCTGAAATACGTAGGTATACGTTTCACTGGTCTATAATACGTATTTTTAACACATTTATAATTTTTATTATTCTTATTGTGCATCGAACAAATGGTATATTTCCCAACATTATATTTAACACTGTAATACTTGATCCTTTTTCCAAAAGTTGAAGAATTTCATATTTCTCACTAATGGTTAAAAACTTTCTGTTATTCTTAGACATCTTTGTAAATACACAGGAATATAAATACACAGGTTTCTATGCGTGACGAAACACAACAAAACTCAAAGTGTGCAAGTACAATAGTTTACAGTTTTTTATTCAATCGGGGGATTTCCAAAATTAGAAAACAAACAAAAATTGCAAAAATTTTTGTTCACTATTTAGAGCCATTAAACTTTGTTCACTATTTAGAGCGTCCATATAAAAAAATAGGTGTTCACATTACTGGATAGTTCATTATATTGGAAGTTCACATTACCGAGAGGTCACTGTATTTAGATGTGACTTTCGAATGAAAAGATGATTTCAACTGCTTCTTTAGTAATTATACTATACCATGCGCAAAAGGAACAAGTACACGATATTACGAAACGTGAACAGAAGAAGCTTAAGCATGAAGCAAAAATTCCAAGGGGCTAGAACGATAGTGATGAGCGTCATTGACTTCTTCAAAAAAAAAAAAGGAAAAACAAATAATGAATAAATGAATTCTTAGTTTTTAGACCAACTTAACCAAAAATGCATAAATCACCATCTCTGCAACACAAGAGCTTGGATAAAACAAAAGTTTACTTCGTTCATGAAATTTAATAAGTAACCCAATTATTAAGTTTTACTATTCAACTTATCAGCTCCTGCTGACTTCCTTTCATGATTGCAAACTGGATAAGAGAGTTCATTAATGATTATGTATGTATGGGGTATTCAACTTGGCTGACAGAAAATTATGAATATTTACTTTTTTTAATTAAATAATCCATTGATCAGCAAATTTTGTTCGTTTCAGTCCTCGTTTTGTATCGTGTAGGAAAAAGTTTCTATTTAAACATCATACTCGTACATTAGAATCCTGTGCTTTTGGAGGAGTTCAAGTAGGCAACTTAAGATGTTACGAAATGTTTCTAACCATCTGTAGAAGAATTTCTACTCTTTTTGTAATGAAAAGGGGCTGTTAATTTTTGCTTTTAGTAATTTTTTTCCATAAGTAATAACACTCGTCTATTTACCAAGAAACAATTTGGCAAACAGGATAAATGTAATTGCGCATGAATTCCAATACATTTTTCTACATGATGAAGTTGTGATTGTGATGCCAGTGTTGCGTGTGTATTATTGTTTATTTTTTTTCTGCTTGCAAGTTTTATCTTGTCAACTTTAAAATAAAAGAGAAAAATAAATTTCTGTACGAGTGTGTGTAGAATAGTTTAAATTTCAAAGCAAAATAAAAGAGAAGGCAATTTTTCCGACGGTATGAAGTACGAGATGAAGAAAGTAAAATTAAACTAAATACTTTGGCGATAAACAGAAATGGGTGTTCAAATTGGGTGCTGAACATGGAATTGCTTAATTCTCCTTTTGTTCCTTCTAGAGATTGGTCAATTTTATTTTAGACCACGCCTTTTTTATGTTTGTTCTGATATTTTGCTGGGAATTATTATTTTTTTGGTTGAATTCATTTACACTTTTTATTGCTTTGTTGGCTGCAAATTGTTTTTTAAAATTTTTGCTCTCTCTAAATGTTTCTGCCAAAAAATGTAAATGTAAATGTACATATGTATGTACATCGTAAATTTGTATACAAGTATATGTATTTTTTTCATTGTGTACACAAGAAATAAAAAGCGAAAGCACTTAAAAATTTTATTGCCTCTGAAAATTCGTTATGAATTTGTAGCTGTTGTTTCTCTGCTCCAACCACCAAATTCTGTTTTCGCTCATTTCCTTCACAGTGCGCAAATGTTCACTTCTGCACAGAATATTAAAAAATAGATGTGTGTGTGTGCCACATGACTACTTGAGAAATCATCTGGCAAATTTTTATTGTATTTTTTTTTGTTTTGTTATAAAAATGGCCGTTTTCAACCCTAAATGCTAATGGAAATGAGTTGAGCTCCTTTTCAAAAATTGAGTGCAATCGATGAGATTTTTCATTTCCAAATCATTCCCTGCATAAATTTCAGACTATTGAACGCAAAATGTTTGTTATGCTGCACGTGAATACGTTTTATCATCTCTCATTAGTTTTAAATGGTCAGTAGATTTTCGATTAGCTTTGATTCTCATAGGATTATTGATTGCAAATTACACTGAACTTAAGAAGTTTAAGAGAATTTAAGTTCATCTTTGTAAGTCAAAGCAATAGAAGTTGGTACGAAAACAGTTTGGACTCAAAAAATTCCAAATAATTTGTGCTTGTAATCACTTTATTTCCTTGAAATGTTAAATGGTCATTTCACAAACAATATAGAAGTACATACATATTTTTTTTTTCAATTGCAGCTTAAAGTTTATGAATTTGAATTTTGACCTGAGGCCTACATAAACTAATTTGATAAATAGAAATATATTTTAATGTTTATAAAAACTCTAATTTTATATTTTTCTTAATTTTAAAGAAGGTAACCTTAGTCCAAATTTATTGTTTTCAATAGCATCTAGAAAATGTGGAGAGCCCTAAATTTTTTTGGGCTTTTGCCAAGAAAATTAACAACGTTTATTCAAGAAAACATAATTCTAGCTGCACACGATATATATTAATTAAACAGGCGATTTCGAAAAGATTATATGTTCGATTTTTGACAAATTAAATTTTTGGCATATGGGCATTTCCACACCAGGGATTTTTCTCTAAAGGTGAATTCACCCATTCGTTCTGAACGAAATTTTTGTTGTTGTTCCGCATTAAATTTACTCTCTTCCTCAAAATAGAGACGTCAAACTACATATAAAAAAAAATCGTTCGGAACGTTCAGAACGAATGGGTGAATTCACCTTAACATTATATTGAACATTTAAAACTTTTTATTAGCTTGTGTCGTTGCTATTGTGATGAAAAGGCATTATTTTTCTGAGGACTAAAATTCTTATTCATTGTCAAATACGTTGAAAATAACATTTGATAATTACACTAAAAATAATATGTTGAAATTTCCACACAAACTGTTGTAATAAATATATGGAATCTCACCAGACGAGGTCAAGATAAGGCACCACGCTATTTCTTATTTTATTTATTTTTCTTAATCACCTTAGATGTAGAACTTGCAACCCTATTTACTTTTTTGCAGATGACAGCAGCATTAAACATTCCTAATCATTCGACCATAAGCCGATCCTATTGGAAATTGAGGCGATGAGGCGAAACATGAATGATACGCTTAATCATGATCTTGTAAAAATATCTGAATGGGGTCATACGAATCGTAAGATATATTGTTGTATTTTTACGCTTAAAACATATGACCGATCGTACGGCTCCATCTTTAGTTATGGATAATCTATATATTGAGGACTCAGAAGATTTTGATATTCTGGACATGAAAGTTCAATTTGATGTTCGATTCGCGGAGCACATTTTTCATGTCATTAAAAAAGCATCACTCCTTCTGATCTAATTGCTATTTATGCCATGTATATGCGATCGAAAATCCAACACAATACTCATGCATGAGCAGGTGCTTCAGTCTATTTTGAAGCTACTCGACCAAGTATAGGAGAGGGAGCAGAAACTCATCGCTGACAGAAAACTCTATTGACTCACTGGATGTAACGTGGGATGTATTTTACTATTTTATCGTTACTACAATAGAATGTGCTCTAATGAAATTAAGGAATTTGTTTCCGAGACAAGATCTTATTTGCAAACAGAAACACATTCTTCATTAACAGCACATCCATGTATACCAGTGAACTGTACTACGCAATACACAGAAAGTCCGTTCTTTAGTTTCGGCTCAGTTCGTGTGTGGAACAAGCTCCCAGCAAATGCTTTTTCTGTCATCACCAGCGTGAATAGGTTCAAGCCGAATATCCGCAAACATTATTCTATCTATCCTCCCTATTTTCCTAGTATAAGTGAGGTGCATTGCATAAATCAGCGCTGGTCCGATTAAAAAAAATTGAGAAAATAATAGGAACATTAAATAAAAGTTAGTGCGTTCCTCAGAAAGTGTGTGGCACTCTGTTCTACCTTTCACGAATACTTTTTTTATTAAAAATATTATTAATTTCTTTGAATATACACGAAAGCAATAATTTTCTTGAATTTATAATTGATTCTATTAAGGACTATATTTTGTAAAACAAAATAATTTTAAGCGTCTGAAATTTTTATGAAAAATACTGCAGATGCTTTAAGTACTGGAATCTTTTCTTAAAAAAATTCAAACAGTTTTTTCCAACATAAGGAATATAATTTCCAACTCAATGAATTATTATGGAAAAGAACAAACTGGTGTTGCAAACATTAGAAATGTGCCAAATTTCCGAATTACCATCTCTGAATTTTCATTAAAGTCTTATGGGTGGGTTGTTTTCGAAAAAGAATTTTTGCAAATATGGTATTTTTAATAATAAAAAAAACTTCCTCACATTTCGATTGTGGTATAGTAAAGTACTCCATAATAGTGCAGTACATCATCCCAGATGATAGTGCGTAATACATATTACCCCTTCAATGCAACAGACATATAGTGTTTATATTAAAAAAAAAATCGAACTTGAAAAAATGCGATTAGCTTTAGGTATAATTGTGTTTTTTTTTTAACTTATAAAGAGAATACTGAGAAATAATACTTATTGGCATAGTTTTTTGAGATATCACAATGTTGCATTACAGGGGCTTTATAAAACGTCTTGTGGTTTTACTAATAAAAGGAGCATCTCCCTATTCTTAGTCGCTAAATTAAATGATATTGAAGACAAGTGTACAATTAAAACATTAAATGTGTTTTTGGTGATATAATTATTAGATGATTGCTAAAAGGATTTCACTGTTGGTTACTTGTGTGCGTAGATGTGAGAATGCGAGTGCGGATGAGAGAAATTAATGCGTGTGTACGTGTATGTCCGTTTGTGGTTGCCATTGTTCTCTGTTCCAGAGCGTTTGTACAACTATTAGATTAGTTTTTGAAAATAATTTCATTAGCTAATTTATTGTTGTTACTTTTACCATATATTTTGTTTAAAAGTTTTGTTACCAAAGTGAATATTGTATATTTTGTTGTATACTGAATTTAAACAAAAAAAAAAAAAAAAAAAATTATGTAATTAAATAATTTTTTTGAGTTTTAGGTCTTTTTTATATAAAAAACAATATATTATTTTTTTTTTGATTTTTCAATGTTGCAACACGCTGTGGGTGTTTTCTTCAGGAAATTAATTAATTTAATTAAATTGAATTAAATTAATTAATTAATTAATTAATTTCCTGAAGAAGACATACACAGGGTGTTGATATATTAAAAAAATATATATTGTTTTTTATAAAAAAGACCTAAAACTCAAAAAAATAATTCAATTGATTTAAAATAAAAGGTTGAATAACATCATCAATTTATTTTATAGCAAAAAGTAAAAACGGGAAATTCTATGAAGAATTTCACAAAAAAAAACTAAAAGTTTAAAATGAATTCCTATTCTTCGCCAATCGACATGAAAATTGAATAATTATCAGTGAAATAAAAAATTTTGTACAATAACAAGATTCCGCTAAGAATCGCAATACGCATATATACATATGCGTGTGGCGGCGTTTTGAAATTTTACATTTGGTATTTTTTTAAGGGCAGATAAATTTTCTCTTTTGCAAATTTTTATAGCGGATCAGCGTCGGAAATCTTGCAATCCGTACATTTTATGGTCCAGGTGTATTCATTACGTTTATATAAAGCATTACGAGAAACATTTTTTGGAACATTAACCCTCTGACTCTTGGCGGTAAGGGCCTTATTTGTCCCCTTTCTTGAAGAGGTGCAAAAAATCCTTTTGAATAGCTATCTTAAGGGCTAAAATATTACACAAAAATATCTAATAGACCAAAATTTACTCTCAACCTGAACGCCGGAAATAAGTCAAAATTTAAAATGTGTTTAAGGGTTAATTTAAACTTGGTGCCAGAATGTCCTACGAAATTGAATTTTATGAGGCAAGTTAGTTTGAGAGAATTTTTACAATAATCACCCTCTACTAAAAATATATAAGAAAAAAAATTATTTTCCTAGCCAATGCTGCATGATGCATTATACTCAATAATAGAGATAATGTTATGGTAACGACTATAGAATTTCGTACCTGACCATCCCAAAAAAGGACGGTGAAAAGGATGAAAAAACTAGATTTTTTGCAGTGCCAAAGCAAACAAGTACATTTCTTTTACTTAGAGAAACTTTTACTTAGAGAAACTCCGCTTTCAATATTTTACATATAATAGAAATTTGTTTTATAAAAATTCAAGATATTCAAACAATCAAAACGCTTTGAACTATTAAGAACTTCTAATAATGATTTTATGCAGCAGTTTTGATATTCTTTAAAAAGAAAGTAAACAAAATAAATGTGAATCATTTTTGTTAAAAATACTAATTATTGCTTTGACTAAATTTTGATTTATTTTTATTAGAAATCAAAAACAAATGAAAATGCTATTTGAATTTGATAGAATGATAGTCAAATGGTATGCAGTGTTTCTTCGCTATGTATCAACATCAAAATTCTGCTGTCTGTCAAATTTTTAGGTAATTTTATTCTATATAAACCTTAGCTATTAAAATGCGACTACAATTAGTGATCAATAAACTATAAAAAATGGATAGATTTCTGTCTAGGAATTTATGATAACTAATTAATGATGATTACAGTTGATTACATATCGGAATTATGTATGATTACTGTCAGATAATCAAAAATAATTGAATGTAATCAAAAATAATGCGAATACTTTCATGATTATATTTAATTATCACATTCAATATTAGAGATATTAATTGAATATTGAATGTCATTATCAAGTTCAGAGATGAATACTATTGTTCATAAAAAATTCTAACAGTATTTTAGTTATTTTTTTTTCTTAACCGTCTCACCATTTCAAAAATCCTTTCTTACCAAAATATTATTGCACTTATGAGAGTCCTTTAATTTTATGTCTGACTACTTTGTTTTGAAATATATTTTTAGGAAAATTGTGATATAAAGACAAGTCTATATAAAAAAAATTCCCAAATAATCAAAAATAATATTGAAATAATGAAATGAATAGCTACAATAGGTTAGGTTTAGTTGTTTGGAGTGGTGTGAAATCCCATGTCATACGACATACACTTAAGCCAGTGAAGGCTTGTTGTGCCCTCCCTTGGGTTTATAGCTACAATAAATAATAAATATTTGAAACTCCAATTTTTTAAATACTCAAAAATAATTAGAAATATTCATAAGCGTAGTCGGAATATTTTTTCTTACTTTTGATTTCTAATCCTAGTTTTGGATTATCTGAGATCATTAGTAATTAGTCTTCATGCAAAACTTAAAATAATCGTAATTTGATCAATTACTTTACTCTTGAAAGATAAATATTCTAATTAGTAATAATTTTCATAATACGATAACACCAAACGACGTTTTCGGGACAGGAAACAAGGGTGTGATCACTGTGACCTTTGATCTCTAATATCTCGTGATCTTTGTATGAAAGATTATACACATTCCACCTGTGGTCAAATATATTAGAAATCATTTTTTCAAATAAGACGTAATGATTTTTAAAAATTTTTCAAAAATGCCATGCGAATGAAATAATAAATTCGTTTATAATTTTATTGGACATATTATCTAACGGTAAATGAAGTTAGCTAATAAAAACCAGTTTATTCCGTGTATCCATTACCAATCGACCGTCTTTAAAGCCCCATTGATATGCCAGCTGCCTGCTCAAATAACCATAAGGAAATATAAAAGACATCACAATTACGATTTCTTTAAGTGAAAAACTCAGTTATTGTTGCAATAGTGTAACACTTGACCTTTTATGTATTAAGTGATTGATTTAAAAAATAGAAATACTTATGGAAGAATGTACACCACCTCTCACAACAACAAAAACCAGCAACACAAGCAAGCCGACAGATAAAAAATAATAAACGGGAAACGGAAATGTGGGCAACAAATCTGAAACGATTTGGAATTGAAACACGTACATCGAATTGAGCAAAAATATATGCAACAACGTAAAGTGAGAGGGGTTTACTTTTTTCTTAAACAAGTTACTCATTTGGAAAAATGGTTTCGCAAAAGTGTTGTGCAAAAACCAACCCCCTGAATGGAAAAACAAGGTGGCAAACAATAGTCTTTATGTTTCGTTTGTTACTTTTTTCTACTAGTCAGATTTGAGAACATTTTCCTGTCTGTAGAACAGCGGCAACAAAAGGTGGTGGTAGTCGATTTGTTGTATGTAGACTAAAGTGGAAAACCATTTTATTCTTAAACGTTTGTGTGTGTTTGTTCTTGTGAATGTGCGTTTTTTACTTAATTTTTTGGATAGTGTTGGCAAAGACTAAAAGAATTTTAAACCAACCACCTTAGATTCAGTTGGGTTCTAAACACAAACAGACAAACACGTCATCAAAAACTTAAATAAAACTCTGCTTACAAAAATGCAAAAGAAACTGTTCAAAATAAAACGATTTACAACGTTCAACTAAAGGAAAAAAATTCAAATTAACGGAGAGGGGTTCAGTTATCGAATACAAAAATAAGACAATAAAAATTAGATTTTGCAAATGAAAACAACAATTTTTTGCACTCTCTGTGCCAATATATGTATACCGAAATAAAGAAAATCAATCAACAAGCAAAAATCAAAAAAAAAAAACTATAACGTGCTCAATAGAATTTTCACAAAAAGGATAGATATGTTTTTCGCAAGGATATATTTCCATGAGTGTGTATATATGTGCTTAATTGTTTTGCTGGCTTATATGGCTGTCTGTCTGTCAGTTCAGCGAGAGCAAGCGATACAAAACGTTTGGTAACGGTTACGGATACACAACAAAGGATATGAACGATTTAATGCTCAAACATTGACGATCGTGAAAGGACGTATACTGTTTTAATAGCGGATAAATTATAGCAAGATATTTAATAAAAGTTTCATAAGAATTAATAAAAACAAACCCCATCTGAATGAAAATGCAAAGTGAAAGACAAGTTTATAAAAAAAACTAAAATAATATGTAATTCAGAAATGAGAAGTTAAGATTTTCTAAAATAAAAAGTTTTTTGTGCTTTTTAAAATCAATTAAAAGGTAGAAAAATATTTTGACACAAAAGTAATAAAAATAAAAGTAAAGCATGTCTTCCTCTGAACATGAAGTCGATATAAGTGTGGTTTCTAGTCCCGAACCAAGTCCCATGGGCTGCGGTCAAGAGGGTCGTGATACACCCTTAAGATGCAACTCTCCAGCCCGTTCACAAGGTGCCTCTACGCCCAACTCAAATCATACACCCACAACAGCTGCTGGCACACCTACATCAACCACTTCCAATTATCATCATCATCATCACAGTCCTACTATGGCTGCTGCTGTGCCACCGACCGTTTTACATCATCACCTACAACATCACTTGAATTCCTTAAATGCCGGCCATCCTGTAGCTTTGCATCACGCCTTGCACAGTTTTAGCCATTTAGCTCATCCTGCCCACCAACACTTGCTACATCCTGCAGCCGTAACGCCGACGGCAACCCATCATTTCTCTAATGCTCTCAATAATGAACGCCTTAGTCCACCGGCCATGGCTGCCATGGCACCTAAGTCGCCCGAATCCACTACAACAGAGGAATCACAAACAAATAATAATAATAACAACAATAATTCGAAAATAGCAAACAATAATGAGGCAAATACCGCAGGTGCCCAGCAGCAACAATCAGCCGCATCAGCGGCAGCGGCGGCAGTTTTAAATGGCAATATTAATAAAGTGACATCGGGCAATGGTTTCACTAGTTTTTCCATATCTTCCATTTTAAGTCGCAATGAGCCGAAAAAGAACGGTACAAATTTAATTACGCCCATACCGCAATTACCGCCGGCAACGGTTGGTGCCGGTGGGCCACAAGATGCTGCCATGTTGTCGAGGTAAGTTTAATATAAAATGCGTATTTTGCTTATTTGGTTAAAGTTAGCTTTTAAATTAAAAGTGTTATCATAAAAAAATTTTAATAAAATGACTAGATGCAAGCAAATATTAAATAAATAAAAAACAATTGAAAAGAGCCTCCGAAAATGTCCCATAAATGCTGAAGTTGTGAACTCTAAGTAGTGGAAATTCGAATTGTTTCCATTGATTTTTAATACAGGCTGCTCATGGCGGGATGTTTTCTTTTTTAATGGCTATTCAACGGAAGATGTTTTCAATTTATTAGGAAAAATAATTTTTGTATTTTACAAAGAAAATAAATTAACCTCTTCAGGGGCGAATTTTTTTTTTGGCGAAAAAAATGCACTAAAATTATTTTTCTTCTACGATTTTTTTTATTTTATTCATATTAATAAGAGTTCAAAAAGTCAAATTAATGGAGAAAACAATAAAATTTCACAAGAGAAAATAATGTACACTTGCGGGCGCTGGATGTTGTGAATGAAATGATTTCATATATTCTAGGCAACCTGATGCTTCACATTTTAAACAAATTTAATGTGTTCGTCTAACGCTATGTTTGCAGTGAAATCTTGGACGATTTTTTAGTTCCCTCAGGGCGTAACTATGACTAGTAATGTCCAGTCTGATTTTGGGGTCAACGTCAATGCCGCTTTTCTTCATAATTTTTTTTCTTCAAATTTCTAACACGTACATATGAAATAATCCTTGCCGCCAGTGCATCAAATCCAAAAAATTGTTATAACATCTTTGTTTTAATTATTAATGATAAGAACTATAATTATAGAAAACAAAATGTCCACAGATATGGCCAGGAGCTTGAAGTGGAAGGAAAAAACTTTACAATCGACTTTTATGCAAATTAAAGAAACAGGTATTAAAAAAAATTTCATAGATTTGTAAAAGTAGTTCAGATTTTGAATTAAAATTTCTTAAATTGACTTCCTTAGAAGTTTTAAAAACATAATAATAGATTTCTGGAAGCAATGAAAATGTCATCCCTTAAGAATGACTTCCATTTTCTTTACACTAGAGTATACTCTTATATGAGAAATTGGTAGTTTGTTCTAATTGGACTTTCAGTACTTGTTAAGAATCTCTCGGTGTTGAGTTTAAAGCAGGACAAGTGTTTAAAATTTACTGTAGTTTTTCTACCGTCTGAAATTTTCATTAGAAGTTTACAAACGACATTATCTGTTAATGTCGACAAATTAAAAACAAAATGTAATATCCTTGTAATATTAATGTGGGCTTCAATGGGACCAGTTAAGGTCCCACTTAAATACGACCTGTTAAAAAAGTCATGCTAAGATTAGGACCCATAAGTAGGATCATTTCCAATGAAATGAACATAATTTTGTCATTGAAGGATATTGTCTGGGCATCAAAATGCTCATTCACCGATTTAGGAGTTGAAAAAATTACACTTCATATGTTTCACATCTGAAAGGTGTACACATTCGACGGCTATCACGATTTGTTTTTCATTATGTGAAAGAGATGTTATCACTCAATGATCGAAGAAATTTAATGGTTTCATAGAGATATTAAGGTATAAGAACTATTTTCACAAAAAAAGTTCAACTGTATTTTCAAATCGAAATAACAGAAGTATATTATATATTAAATGAAAATTTTGTCAACTTGACTTCCGAGGAAGCTGAAGAAATGAAAATGCACTATTGGATTTTTGGAAGCAATGAAAATGTTGTTCCTCTCGTATGACGTTCATTTTTTCATTCAGATGATACTGTTTCGATTTACATGATGAACAAAATGTAGAAGTTTTTGGTAGGACTCTATATTTATGGGATCTAAATTTATATATGTACACTGTATGTATGGAAACCAGCATATAACAGAGTACTTAGCAATAGATGCCGGGAACCTAACACCATTAGACTATATAAAATCATTTTGGTATTCAATAACTTTTTGAATTTTTGTAAAACCTTGAAATAACTTCTATGCCTAATGAAATATGTTGTCACTTACCAAATTTTATATGTGCCTTATATAACTTAGTTTGATACTAAATAAACACAATAATACTGATATACTGAAAAAAGGAAGCACGGCTCAATTGAAATTCCTTTAGTATATCACTTGAAAAAATAGAGTTTTTTCTCAAGGAATGAGATTTTCATTGCTTCCAAAATTCCTGGTAAGTCCAATTGATATATTTTTATCTCTCCTCGATTTTGAATTTTTTAATTGACCTTTTTAAATATTATTAAATAAGAATATTAATGTTTTATAAAACTAAATTAATATTTAGGCCACTTTGTTAATTTATTTTAATTTTTTTATATATTTTCCAATCCCTGGAAACTTAACACTAAATTTTATATTTCGTGTGTAAATTTTTTTTAACAAAAAAACCAAAACAATTCGAAACAATACAATTTGGTGAAATACAAAATTAAGCCCTTAATTATTATATTTCTTTTCGTCACTAAATATTTCTCGAATTGTATATCGTGTATATAAAGCCATATTATGTTTTATATTATTCCAAAAGAAGACGCCTGAAGAGGCTTTGAAATATTTAATATTTCATAAAAAATATTTAATTTTGTAGAAAAGTTTAAAAAAAATCGAAGATCGCCTTTAACAATACATAAAAATATATAAATATTTCTTTAAATTTTTTATTTATTTTAAATTTTTCTTCCATTAATAAATGACACAACTTCAATTTACATAAAGAAGAGAAATTGTGACTATTAACAACTTTATAACCTTTCCAGATATGAAGTCCATTCCGATTGGTAAATAACCATTTCTAACTTAATATAAAATTAGTTTCTTTGAACAAACAACATACAGGATTTACTCTTCTTAAAATATTGACAAAAGCTTCTGATTCGGTGAATAGGTATGAAAAAAAGGACATCCTGCAATGAGAAATCATGGGAAATAATTCTTCAGGATCATAATCTTAGCACTTTTATAATATTTTTTGCAAGCTGTTTTTTTACTAAGTATTATTATTTTTTGCTTAGATAATCTGTATTAAACATTTATAAATTAACATCTGCCTTCATACAAAATGATAACTGATGTTCCAAGGTGCCTGTCTGCAATATTCTATCCAAATCCCTCCTGCTTTTTCCTCTACGATATTAATAAATTCAGCCTTCCGATTTACATCCATCTCTTTTTTCATTTATTTTGTGTTTACTAATTCTTTAATATAAATATAAAAGTTAATAATAATTATTAAAATATTTAATATAAAGTTATTAATTATTTAAGTCCAGCCAGTGTCAGACGAAAAAAATAGTTTCTAGAGTTTCGGTAAGAGCGGAATATCTCTACTTCTCAGCCAAGTGTGGCGGGCTAGTGGGCTTGGATGGTATTCGAGTTTCGTAATGTATGTTGTGACAATTTTTGAAACCATAGTTTTTACCAATGATACCTCAAGATCCTTATGAATACGCGAATATTTTACATACCAAGGCGTGAATGTTATCGTATGGATGATTTTATTTTGGCGCCTTTGAGTTTTTTCTATATTAAATGCTGAGGCGGTACTCCGTAAATAAATTTTGGCAATTAACTTGAATCGCCTTTAATTTAATTTATATTAATCTTTCGTCTATATACGACTTCCATGTTAAACGACGATCAAAGTGAATACCCGGGTATTCAACATCACTGTGTATAAATTGATTATTAATTTGTATGGGGGAACATAATTCCCCACGAAATGCAAAAGTTGGGTTTTCATGGGTGTTTCGGTATGTGAATATCATTGCTTATTGGCACTTCGAAAGCATATATCAAGTAAAAATAGGATTCAAAATTAAGGAATACCTTCCTCTATTGACTGTTATATACTACACAGAAAGAAAATACTTGTTATGCATTTGATATGTTTCTTTTTGCTTCTAGTAAAATTCGAGTTTAAATATTAAAGTATAAATCCTTGGAATTCTTAAAATAAGCGGAAAGAGTCATTTATTTACATGTATATTGACTTTTTGCTGAAAACATTTTAAATATTGTTGTGCATGAGATAGTAAAGGCTTCTTTTACTGAGTTTGAAAATAAAAAATTTAAATAAATATGTTAAATAAAGTCTGTCCGCATTTAAAAATAAAAATTAAGCCTGTTTAGTACCGTTTGGATCATAAGCCAAGTAGTCCAGTCAAAAGCCATTGCTGTCTTTTGCTTAAAATCAAATTCCAAGCCCATTTTGCAGTCCAACGTTCCGTACTTCATTTAGGAAACTCCATACTTAAAGTACTTTTGACCCCATTTTGTCTTGGTTCGCGTACGAATGACTTGATTTCTCTTTCGAGTATATAAATTTCAGAATAGTTTTATATATAAAATTTTAATTTGGGCAAAACGAGTTGAATTTTTCGAGTATAACTTTGATTAAAATTGGTGTAGTTTTTTTCAATTTATGACTTCACGACTAAAGGGCACAGCTACGGTGACCGAATTTGAAAGACATTATTGGCAAGGACATACTACAGAATGCTAGAAGCCTAATGAAGACTTTTGATAAGTAAAAAATAACACGATTTCTGACAAAATGTTTGAAGTCCTGGCTAAAAAATTTTAATAAGTGTGACTTTAATATTTTAAAATTGTGTCTACATGCACACAGCGCTTCTAAGGCCTCTCAGAATTTTAGAATTAAGTGTGGAAATACAGATTAAATATAAAATCAAATTAAAAAAGGGTATTGGATTGGAACACGAACGGTTTCATGCAGCTGCATGATATTTAATACTAATATACATTATTTACCTTGGGAACCTCATTAATTTTTAATTGTGTATTTCGTATTTTTTGCCATAATAGAAATACACATCCTGTACACAGAAAATAAACCAACTTTTAGTAGAAATCGGTCTTAGGAGTTTCAGTACCAAATACCTCTAAATCTATAAAGAAACTCATAAGTCAAGTATAAAAGCCGGAGTTGTTTTGACTTTAAGCTGTCGAAATTTAAAATGTTGTTAAAGCCGTGACAGTAAAGACTTTTTGCTTATGAATATGCAATGAATTATGGAAGGCTTGGGCTCCAGACCAATATTAAAGCGACTGAACATCGCCAAACACTCTTTGAAGTGTTTACACAGTTGCTCTTATTGTTGAGTTGAGGCAATCACAGTATTCATCATGTGGATAGGTTCATCATAAAATAATATTCATTCAGAATGTGATGTAGCCGGGCAGTGGAGAGGCCTACAACCTAAGCCACCTGACGAACTTCCATTTTCCGATCATTATATATCATTCCATGGATTTTATTTTCTAGTTTTTGGGGTGATATTGATGATGCAGGGTCCTTCAAGTATTTATCAAGCCCTTCTTTGGTTTCGGTGATGGTTTTGTAAAAAATAATGTTTAATCGGCACTCCAAACTGTCTTTTTCATTTTTCCTAAGACTATCAAGATTGTTTAGTGGATTTATAATACCACCCCCGTATTTTCGCTTTTCAAAAATGTATGTCCTTTTGATACCTAAATAATCAAATTACATAATGGACCTCACAGTCATGATTCCATTGCACCTGTTAGAGGAATTTATTTTTAAGAAAATTTTTATTACAACTAGTGCTCGTTTCATTTATTAAATATTTAAAGTGTTTCTGTATAAGAAAATCAAATACTTTTAAAAGGCAAGTAATATTGTGTAATTGTTTGTTTAAAATATTATTGGGAACTATTAAGTTTCATTTAAAATGAAACGATTAAAATTCTATTAACAGCTGAAAATTTTAAATATGTACATTGTTACAAAATTAAAAAAAAATAATAAAAACTGCAAAGCAAAATGTTAATAATTTCGATGATTAAAACAATATACACCCCTACATTATCAAACTGACCTATTAATGGACATACATAAATACGTCAGAGGTCACTTTAATTTATTTATAAAAAATTATAAATTGAATTCCTATGTTTCAAGAAACTAAGTATGTTAAAAAATAATCAAGGATCAAATTACGGAATTTAGTTCTTTTGTATGTTGTGGGGGTAAATAAAATAAAAGTTGCTTAAATTAAGCCTTAACAAAGAAACCCCTAAAAACAATTGAATTTTATATAAAGTCTGTTAATAATGATCACTTTCATTGTATTAACAGAAATTATATAAAATTTTCCCCTTTGCCATACGAAATAAAAGTAAAAAAGTCAGTCAGTCAGTGAGTCCTTTACCAAAAGTCCTGGTGTTGTGTTCGTATTTAAAAGAAACCCTGTTGTGCGTGTTTCTTTATTTTTTTCTCTCTTTCAGCTGATAAAGATCTGGCAAGTGCTAAAGTGATGTACACATTTATATTCATTTATTTAAAAAAAAGAACGAGAATAAACCCAAAAACAAAAAAAAAAAACAGTAAAAGAAGCCATCAAGATAAAAGCGGATCCTCCCGCGTTTGTGGCTCGTGTAAGTGAGCGTGTGTTGGCCAACAAGCAAACGAGTGAGTGACTGTAAGTATGGCTTCTTTAAATTGGCGCTTTATTTGACGTGCGCTTACCTTTTTGATAAATTTATCATTTTAACATCTTTTACAATGAGACGACACATATCAAAAAATAAAAAAAAATAATACAATATAATTTATTTAAATGTTGTAGTTAAGGGTTCAACAAGGCAAATGAACAGAAATTAAAAAGAAGGATGAATGATTAATTAAAGCTTAGCAAAGTCGTTGAGTAATCGTTTAATTATTTTGATATTATTTCAGCCCTTAAGGGTATTTTTGGGTTTCGGGTTTTGATAATAAAAAAAAAAACATTGATTAATGTTGCTTATGAATGTTTAAATATTTTGATGCAATTAACAATATTTTTCATAAGCCAACAATTTTTCTGCTTAATTATACATATTTTTATAAATGTTGATGAAATTTATGATAAATGTTTTGCAAATGCAATATAAAATAAAAAAATACATAACGCAACCAATACAAAATTATGATTAAGAAATTGTTAAAGATACATAATTTCTTTTGACAAAGAGTTCAGCATTCAAAGGCTAAGGATATTATCCTTGATTGACAAAACACACGTTTTGTAAAACTGAAACCGACTATTCGAAAAATAATTGCCCAACATTTTTTCTTTTTAAATACTTTATAGTGATGTACATTCAATATAATTTCAACTGAAAATAAATATTCAATCCTTAACCGCAAATCAAGATTATGTGACCGCTGCTACGATTGATGTTAATGGGGAATTTCATTTTGTAGTCTCTGAATTTATTCATACTTGATGCTGAGATGGAGAACACCAGCTGAAACCCTTAGTATGATAATGATTTTGGCTTCGAATTGTATTATAGATGGAATTCATAATGGAATTCAAGCGAAATAAACTCTTAAGGATTTTTTAAGTGGACTGGGTGAAAGAGCCATCACCTCAAGGAGACATCCTTAAAAAATATTGGTCTACAATTGGCTAAAATACAAGTAAATTACCACACAAAGAACAGAATTGTCATATTGCAGGATTTATCTTTTACTGCAAGTTTCTTGACGAACTAAAAAGTTTTCAATTTAAATTTTTGTTTGGAGATTTGCTTGTGCAAATCTGATAATAAATAGAAAATAAAGAAATAATGAAATTTCGAAAGTTTCGCTTATTTAATTTATTTATCTGAAACTTTTTAATGCGATTCTTGCGGTTTCTACATTAAGAGGCAACGTTGAGTGATTATATAAATTAGAAATAAGACAAACTAAATTAGAAATCCCTACTGTAGTATTTTAATTGCAAGAGATTTTGAAATAATTTAAAAAAAACCGACTTTAAAAAGCCAATCGGACAGATTACAAAACCGAAGTAACTATCAAAGCCCCATATAATCTATTTCTAATTTATATTTTACTCCCAAGACAGATTGAAATACCTTCTTAAATAAAAACTTTTGGAAATCGGTCTATAAATGGGGAGTTATGCTATAATCAGTATTTCGGGCAGTCGCCTTGTCCGTTCAGTTTCCAGTTAAATTTCCGTGAAAGCAAACTGCAAGCTGCACTTTCAGATAAAAAAAGTTGTATCAAAATCGGAGGAGGAGGGGGCAATTCTATCTCCTGGTTTTTGTTCAAAAATCACGGGGCCAAATTTCAAGCGGATCCGCTAAAAAATAATTTTCAAAATCAGTGCATAAATGAAGAAGTAATTCGATAGTATATATTACGGGCAGACGAATTACACGTTCGATTTTCGAAAAAAAAAAATGTATGAAACTAATCTGAAAGCATACCCTTTCGAAGCCTTTTTAATCAGCTCATAAACCATAAAGTTATTCGTGTTCAAACATTAAGAAAAAGTTAAGAAATATATACGACTCCTTTTTTGAAGTCGGTTAAAAATAACAATAATTCCATTTTCGTTCATTGATTCAACTATTAACTTTATTAACATAATATTATCACGGTCTCATTATATGTATGGATTACGATTTTAAGTTCAGTCGAAATACGTCCTACACAAGTTGTACATATGAACTTTGATGTCCTTTTTCCTGACAGCAACCAATGATCGAATCAAGTCTGACAGCAAGAATATGCTGACCAGGAGGCAGCGATACTGACATTTTTTGTTGCAATCTACAAAGGCCAACTTTCATGGGTAAACAACACCCGACTAACTTCCAGGTGGAGACATACGCCATTCTTATTTGTGTTAAAGAATGCTTAAGGAGACAGAAGGCGAAAAAAATCTGTACAGTCATTTATCACTATGTGGTCTATTTCCGCATGAGATTAGGTAAGGAGCAGTCGTGGACTGTTTATTAATTTTGCTGAAGGTGGAATACGAAATAAGTTAACGCTTTATTGGGCCTGGTCGTGAGGTCCACAGAAGAGATTTCTTAGCTAAGAGAGGAGCTAGACGATCATTTACTAGACAAGAGACTTGTGTTGGTATATCAAGGAAAAGAGTGAAACTTGTAGTGAAACGGAATTTGCTCGCCACTAGCATCTTAAGCTTATTCGTTACCAAAAGCCATTTTCTCTTGAGATAAATTTGCTTTAAATACTAAAGGGATATTTTATTGGCCACTATGGTCTTAGGAGCCATGAGTAAAATGTACAGACCGCTGAAACAAACCGTCAAGATCCTGTGAATTGTATGATGAGACAAAGGAAGATATCCTCTGTGATTGTCCAAGAAAAAATTGTTTATGTCGGATATGATTTCATGCTGCAGAAATTCATTGGCGTTATTCGCAGCCTGAATCTGTCTGACTTGGTAAAAATATATAAGACATGTACGAGTAGAAGTAGTTTTTTCTTTAGTCAATCTTGTTACACAATTAAACAAAAAATTGTTTTAAATTTTTAGGTAAACCAGCCTTTTCAGTTTAAAATTTTAGCGAAAATATCTGCGGATTTATGTATGTGCCTCCAATATAAGGAAAATACCAGCAATTTCAAATAACAATGATTGTTAAGTGGTAATGCATGTATAATGCATTCTCGTTTTATTCACTAATAATACAATTGTTGTTGCTGTTGATTCTTCTGTTTCGTCATCGTTGTTGCTATTGTTGTTGTTGTTGCTTTATTTAAAACAAACATATACAATTATTTTCCACTAAATGCTTTTAAGCGTTTCAAATGTCATCATCACAATTATAAATAACAGTTGTATGAATAACTAAATAGAAAATGGATTGTAAAGTCACATTTTCATTAACACATCTAGACAAATGTTCGTACTCATTCACATGCATTTGAATGCATTTAATCCCTTTTTTATATGGAGGAGAAGATTATAACTTTTTGAGCATCAATATAATTGCGTATTTAGTACGAACGTGTGTTTTAAAATGATAAGCCAGGATTTTCAACTTTATGCTTTCATACCTCAGCAAGGCAGGACTTCAAAGGTATGCAAACTTTAAAAGGATATTTCGTTTATAGAGAGAATGATGTACAATGTGTATTTCATTTATTTACTTTAATCCATGGCTGTGTAATTGTATTGTCATGATTAGGATTTTTTAATTACACACGGACACATTCAATTGGACAAATATGAACGAAATTCTAACGTCATATTCACTTATCATCACCATATTGAAATATATTAAATGACAAAGGACATACAATAGAACAAGGAAGGAAAAAATAACAAAAAGAATAGGAAGTATTTGAGACCATACAATTGTTATAAGTATTTATTTAGTACACGATTTGCAAAAGGGTGTGTGTTGTGAACGATTCTATTTTATTTCCCATTTTCGTAATTTGTAGATTTGTTAAATCTGTTCTTCCACAAGCTTAACAAAAGTTAGAGAAAAAAAAAACTAATGCACACAATAATTTTTGATCTTCTTCTCCTCAAAAACTTATCAAATTTCATGTTGCCCAACTACATTTGCTCACATTCCATACCAACCGGCCGGCCAGACTCTGTCTATGTTCAAAGGGAGGGTTAATTTTGTTTTAAGGATTCCTTTCAAGCGCAAATGTTGTTTTTGTTTCTAGTTGTTAGAAAAGATGACAACAGTGAGATACCACTAGAGCAAAATGGCGAAAGACTTTTAAATCCTTGTGAAGCATGGGAATTGGAAGAAGAATCAAAAATACAGAGAAGAAAAAATGCAATTAATATTTTTCTACGGTTTGTTAGATAAAAATCAAAGTAAATGTCCTGAACATGAGGTTAAGGGAATTAATAATAGATTTCATGAATTAAATGTTAAGTAATTAACAAAGATTTCATTAAATGGACATAGAGTGATGAATTGGACTCTCAAGTATTTTATATTGATTACCGAAGAAAAAAATTTAACTTAGAATTACAAGGAAATTATAATTTTTTAACTCTACCAGCACTCATGGGATGACCCTACTCGTGCAATGTATTCTGCTGGAACTAGGAAAATTGGTTATGGGAAACACTATAGAGGAAGTAATGACGATGAGTTTTCAATACAGAAAGTGACAGGGAAGACGTCTGCAGATTGATTATTCCACATGCGATAATTTCGGCTAAAAATTGAATTTTCTCTGTTATTTGAAGTGCGATTTGCTGGCTCTCCTACTGAAAAATAAGTTGTCTGTAGGAAAGAACGTGACTCGGAAGCACGTTCCGTTGTGGAAACGGTAAAACAGCGAGGCACAATGCGCCGACGCTCCAATGAGGCAATAAACTTGAGTACACTACTATCAACGCCCTTTCCTATACGCCGTCGAGTAATCGCATAATAGGATTTGAAGCACCCGCCTGCCTATACATGAGAGTTGTATTGCATTTTGGCGTGGATTGATGTGGTTTAAATATTAATGAGAGCTCAAGGAGTGAAGTATCTCTCACACCGTCCCAAGAAACCGAGTCATTTAAATGTTTCTTTAGCGGCATGAAAAATGTGATGAGTTCATCCAACATAACACTGGACTTTCATGCTAAGAACGTCAAGAGCTTCTGATCCCTCATTATTTATGTCACTTAGTGTTGTATGCGTATCCATTACAAGCATGTGGATGCATGATCCCGTTCGGAGTCGGTTATAACATTGTGATTAACTGTATCATTTATATTTTTTCTAGTGGCTCCAATCTCCGACTTGAAAACAGGTGTTCATTTGAATTTATAAAGGATGCGATATGCTAAAGATGAAAATTATTTACAGATGTCCTTATTAAAGTTCTAAGTACCATTGTACGAGGTAAAAGTCAATGTTAAAAAGTTCGTGGGGGTCCTATAGCTTTGGCGCTGTTGCAATTTTTTAACCCTTAAAATTCTGATGCTAAATTAGTCACTTTGGCTATGTAGCTACTTATGTAGCTATGTCAGTCCTTGAAACTAAATCGTTCCCTAATAAAAAAGTCAGTTCTGTAACTAAGTGATTAACAATGATACCAAAACATCCATAAATGAGCAGCGAGTATGAAACGTTTGACTCGAGTAACAACACTGATATTTGTGGTGTGACAATTGCTTTGCACACACTCACTGAAAGAAGTAATGGCTCATGGTATTGGGCCTTTCGAGATGTAACCTAATGCCCAAGTGGTAATAATACCATCCACACGCCAGGTAATCTTGTGAATCTATTTAAAAGCAATAAATCTATTTAAATGCATCTGCAAGGTGGATATTTCACATTTCGGGAGTAGTTTACCGCCCAGTGACATCAGTTCAACAACATGAATTCAACAGACTTAAGAACTTTTATTATTCTTCGTCAGAGGACATCGCTGATGTCAGTGAAAGCATTCTTCCTAAGATTTTCGCCCATGGTTCCAATGTATTCAACAGAGGCGCCACGAGGTAAAATATATTACTTCTTTTCTTGGGTGCACTCGTGGACTGGTGGTTAGTGTACTAGACAGAGTCAGAGGGTAGCAGATTCGATTGCTACCTCTGGAAGTTTTCTGATTTCTGTCTTTTTTGCTCTTCCATTTCCAATCTTTTATTCTCTATCTATTTCGAGTAACACAAAGGGACTAAATTATAGAGTGAGTGGTAGTTACCTGTGGAACGTAAACTATCCTTCTCTTTTAATGGCTTAAGTTTCACTATTCACTGCCACCGCTACCGTTTTGGCTATTTTCAACGTGTTTTTTTTTTGGTTTGGTTACTCTCTTGAGAATATAAAAAAAGTTTAAAAGGCTTAAATTTATTTTTCAAATTTGTTTTATTAATTATTAATTGCTCAATTCACAATCCATTTCTATCGTATTTCTTTACGGTATGCAGTTGTTGTTGGTAATATTCAATGAAAAACTTTGTCCTCTCGGTAGGATGGGATGGTTATTGCAACCGTAAAATGGGCGAAGGGCGCGGAACGTTTGCGTAATACAACACCCATTTTAATAAAATAATTTTATAAAATCCACGTGTTATTGAACGTTACTTTTGTCTATGGCGATTCGGCAAAGTAGATTAAATAAATGGCAGCCAATTTGACACCTGTAACCAAAGTTTGAAAGCTTCTATTGGAATACCCGTTGCATTTAATACTTCAGAAGTTCGTCGTTTATGACAATATTTTTTTCTCGTTACTATGCCACACTACGCACATGTAATTCCTCTACGCAAAATTTTTAAATTCTTTTACACATTTTATTTGATCAAATATATAGAGCAAATGTCATAAAAGTCCTCTAATTCCCTTGAATGTTTACAATCCAATAACTACAATACATTTGCAGTCGCAATGCTAGTTGCGAGCCGACATGAGTAACTAACTCGTACAACAATTGCCGCAAAGTAAATTTTCCTACCTCCATAACTATTCAAAAGTATGTTGTACCCACCGGACAACTAATCTCTTACATTTAAGATTAATGCGGCACGCATTCGACACAAATGCTCATTCAGAAACTGCGTATGCAATCAGGCGTAATATGCTGTGGAAGAAGCGAAAAACGAAAACATACAAACAGAGATATGGAACCGTATGCAAAACCCTATTTAACCAACAAAACTAAATTCGATTCCAAATTAACAAGTAAAATGCATGAATCAGAAACAAATGAATGTGAAAAAAAGAACTCAAACGAGCACAACAAAATATTTTGTGTGTAATAATGGCCATAATTATGGTACGAGTACATAATTTACCCAGCGAAAAGAACGAAACATCCAACATCAAACAATAAATAAATAAAAGGTAATTGAAATATTTTGCTACTTTGTGGTTTTTTAAGTGACCAGGTTATTAATTTTTTTGCAGCCACTTTAAATAAGCAGCAACATAATACCCTTACGCAGGTATTGCGCTGCAAATAGAAGATGGCAATTTGAAAAAAGATGGTTATTATAACAAAATAAGGCAGAAAAAAATTTTTAAAGAAACTTTATTTTAATCTTTCTTATACATGACTGACTCTCAAATAAAGAAAACAATACGTTATTTTAATTTTCAATTTTCATAATAGATTTAAATATCAACCGTTTGGGCGATTTGTGGTATTGATGGTGGTTTTCCATCTGTGGTGGCAGGAATTTGTCACAAAAGATTTGGAATTTTGAAATCAATTATTAATACGATTATGAGGGTAATTTTGTGCATCACTTACTATTGGGAAGAATTGTGTTGAACAATTTGAATCAGCTCTAACAAAAAGTGATATATGTATTTCAATATTAATTTTTTCTTTTAATTGACAAACCTATAAAAGAGTGGCAAGCGTTGAGTCTTATGTCGCTAAGCGCCAACATTAAAGCGAAATACTCATATATACTTAAATAAGAGCGACTACGCTTTGTAAGCAATGAAAACAAGACTGTAAAAAATTTTAACAATTCTGGGTAGTTCTGTTGACAACGATTAAACTAAAATATGACATATACTATTTTACACGCATATTTCGCAAAAGAAATCATTAATACAGACGAATTTTTAACAAAAATTTGAGTTTCAAAATTTCTTTGCTTTTTTGGGGCTTTAGTTGTTCATATGCCGATATTTTATAAACCGAATCGTCAGTGGACTTCCAGCAGTTTGAAAACTTTAGCTGGGCAGAATATCCCATAATAAATTTCAATTTAATTTCAGTATTCAAAAACAATAAATTTAAAAGTTTAGCATGGTTGCCGTTTAAAAAGAAATGTACACATATAGACGTATACATTTTTATCGTTTAAGTTACTTTTTTTGCAATAAAATTAGACTGTCGTAATTTTATTCATGTATGTCTTATAAAAATGAATTTCTAGAGATATTAATATTTCAGAGACAAAAATATCAAGGTATTGAAAAACAAATGAAGCAGAAAACAGTTTAGTTCAGGAAAAAATTGAGTGCCCTTAATAATTAGCCTGTATTAAATACCTTCAAAATATTTAATACTTAATAAGGAGTAAATCACCGGCATGAGTAAAATTATCGATAACAAAAAAATTAACAAATTTGTTTAAAAAAATTTTAAATTTTGAAAAGATTATATCGAATCGTTCAATCAGCGGAAAAGTGTATACCGGGAAAACTTTTAAAACATAAAAACAATCTAAGAAAATTTCCTTAAACACGGAAGAAATTAGACGAAACCCAGAACATGTAACATTTTCTAAGAAAAAAATCCCAATATATAATAAAGTTTTAAGAATGCAGAAACACTTTTTATAAAAAAATAGTGCATAAATATATAAACTGTTATTTTGCTTAATTTTTACTATTTTACAAATTATTTTTTATTTTTTTAACATACATGACAAGATAATAAATTTTGTTCTCATTTAATTAATAATTTTTTTGCATAATTTAAACTGCAAAAAAATTTTAGCCACGGCAAAACCATTTATATGATGTTTTTAATTTTCTGCAGCTAACTTCACTTCTTAACGGCTAGTCAAAATTGGGTTTTGAAAGGGTTTAGCATTGACGACGTACCATTATATCGAGTTGATTCATGTAAATTTTTTAGACATGACATTTTCTAGCAACTAGAAAACACTTGCCGCTCTTATTTATGTTTGTCTGTAAGTCCAGAATACATAATGATTACAATTAGAAATAGACATGTTTTTTTAAATGGATTTTGTAATATTTCCTATATAAAATATTTATATTTTAACATAAATGGCAATAAACGGCCGAAGTAGGAACTCAGTCTCGTCGACTTTTTATAAAAGAGAGTCCCAGTAATATTTTATTTTCTAACAACTAATAACAAGCTTTTCAAATCTTGATGATTTTTTGTCTGGATTTTTTAAGCATTTTAAATTAAGTTCTAAGTTTTCTTTGAATTTCTATTGTCTACTTTATTCTCGAGAATTATACCATTAAATTTACTTCTGATTCATGCGATTTTCATAATATAAATTATTTTTTTAAATTTTTAGTTTTGCTTCTTATCAAAAATCTTCCCATTAATTAAATGACTAATAAATTCCGCGTGACAATGTGGTTCTCTATTGTTTGTTAAGAGTAAAAAGTGTTTTTTTTTTAAATTTTCGTTATGGTATATTTACCATTGGCCGATATTTAGTAGCTTTGATTTAAAATCTGTATCAAAATCCATACCATTTCCACCAAGGCGAATTCATAATAGATGAAATTACCAGTGAAACAATTACAAGTCTTTCTTTACTTAACTTCAAAAACAGCAAAATTTAAGTAGAAATCGAAGGAAAATATTCCGAAGCAATCAAAAGAAATGAACGGATTTCGATATTGAGCAACGAAAAAATTTTGAAAAAAAGTTACCAGCTGCGCTGTCAATTGTACTTGTTATGAATTCGTTTACACTATTGTCTTTGGCTAATTGAGGTTTCGTTAATCATTATATAAACGGAAAGGGAATTACTTGGATGCTGCAAGGCCGTTTAAACGATCCTGATCACGCAGATGATATTTGCCTACTGGTTCACAGCTTCTCAGATCTTGCATCAAGCCTGCGAAGTATAATGACAAAAAAAATGTGGCTGGACTCAAGATCAACAATGCGTCGTCTCATGAATTATTTCCAATAAGAAATAACCAAATAGAAGATGTCCAGCCAGTTTTGTTATCTTGGGAGCATAATTTCCAAAAATGGCGGGTCAAGTGAAGACATTGAAAATCGTGTACAGTAAGCGCGACAAACTTTCGATCGTTTAAGATCCATTTGGAATTCGTCTTCACTCTCTCAGCGCACAAAGTTAAAAATCTTTATAACAAATGTCAAGACCACTCTGCTCTACGGTTGCGAGACATGGAATGCTGCCCCTCGAGATACACAGAAGATCCAGGCATTTGTGAATCAATGTCTTTGCAGGATATTGATAATATTCTGAACTAGATTGGTGCCCAACAGCTGGCTTTGGGAACAATCCAACCAACAACTCACGGCCACAGAAATAAAAAGACGTAAATGGCGCTGGATTGGCCACACTTTAAGAAAATCAAGGAACGACATCGCAAGAAATGCCATAGACTGGAACCCGCAGGGAAGCCGAAGAAGAGGACGTCCACCTATGTATGGCTGGAATGGGTAAAACGTGGGGCGAAGTGGGAGCGTTTTCACAAGACAGGAATATGTTCAACCAATTCATTTAGGCCTAGTTATTATTGAGTTTGATATGGGTGCAATATCTGCCATAAGAAGGTGATGTTAATAAAATTATTTTCAGAAGAACTGCTGGCACTAGCCTGTAAATAGACTTTAAGATTTTTGAAATTGAAATTTTGGAATGAATTTCCTACAAACCTTCTTAAAAGAATATACCAAAGGGAATATTTAAAACGTGATTTACTTTCACACATGTTTTAAATTTCTCACATACAAATTTTCATTTTCTTTTATACCAAAACATTTTCACACACAACAACCCCGCTGTTCATTAACCTTTTGTTTGCAACCTTAGACTATTGTCAAATGAACCGGCTTAAAAACGTCAGTGATTTAACGAGTATATTTGCATGTCTGTACTTTTCACAAGACCACACTAACCTTCCAGAACACCCCATCGCCATTATTGCCCGTCACTAGACACTGAATTCTACTTTTAAGCTTAAACCAAATGAAAGTAGTATGAAATTAATACTGGGTAATTTAAACTTTTAATGAATCTTTTTGTTGAATTTTTTGTTGTTGTGAGGGATACCCTTTACCTCTCCCCTTCAACGATTTAGTGCAAATGACATTAATATTTTCAAACTGACCTGATTTCCAAGAGGTCAATCAATATATTATTTGTTTGAAATTTAATTGTTCTATTTTGATCTAGTTATTATTAAATTTTGTTGTTTAGATTAGTGTTGTTGTAATACACAATTTCATTTAAGTTGTTTTAGATAAATAATAAGTTTCTAAGTATTGTATTCATGTTTTTGTTTGTAAATTGTTTTGGTTGATTTCTTGGTTTCTTGTAGGGTTTCTTTTACAAAATATTTATGTGTCTACTTCATTTATTTTTTGTCCTCTGTATGAGTTTCGTGCTGTTGATGTTGCTGTTGTAGTTGTTGTTGTTGTTTTCGTCTTTTATGGTTTAATACGGATATTTATTTTTTGTTAAGCTTTTTAAAAAGTCAATTAGAGAAACAATTTAAGTGTGAAAAATAAAACAAGAACTAAATAATGAAAGCAAAAAAAAAGTGTGACGAACAATTAAATAAAAAAGGTGAGGGAAATGTCATTTAACCCCAGAAATGCTACTACGAGCATTGAAGGTGGTTTAGCTTTATTAGCTTAGATGTAGAAATACATATTTTGAAGGAGATCTATACTAATAATTTTTTATTTTAAATTAGAGTTGATCACTTTTAATGCGTTGCCGATTTTTGCTGAAGCAAGAATTCTGATCCGACTGAAGCCAATTTAAACAATTAGATTAGTATGATGATTTACTAATATTGACTTAATCTTCGTAATTTGGTCACTTTTATTTTTTGAACTTGTAAAACTATAAACACCAAGTGATAAAGGAAATTTAAGACTACGTGATGGATGCATAAAAACTTGCGTGACGTATTTGTAGAGAATGCAGTAGCAGCCTGAAAATTCCCCACATAGTTTCCGAAATTTTGTTCGGGTAATTATTTTTTTATATGATATATGAACGCAGATTAGGAAGGCCATTAGATGTCAATGACGAAGTTCTACGCATTGTCATAAAAAAATACCCTATGTTTACTTCCACACTTATTGCTTCTTTGGATCACCGTAAAGGGTTTGGATTCATGTTTGTGAAAAGCAAAGGCCACAATTTAAAATTACACCTAATATGTTTGTTTATTTATATTCAATTTTAATTTAAAGAGAAAACGAAAAAAAACTCTTCATTGAGACAATAAAACGGTTTCATTACATGTTCTTGATTATATCCATAAAGGAAGTCATTAATATAATTAAAAAAATTAATTGCATACATGAAGTCTTTCAATTTTCACTCTTCATAAGTTTTTCTGAATTCATTGTATCAATAAAAATCGTTTTATCATTTCAATGAATTTTTTTAAATAAATGTTTTGAAAAATATAATTATGAAATATGAATTTTTTCTACTTGTTGCATACAATTTGTCAAGCATTAGTAATAATTTGAGACTTATTTAATTGAAAAAATTTTTTTTCTTATTTTTTGTTTGTTTTGAAATTTATATAATAAAATATTCTTCTTATGCATCTGCACGTCCTACTCATCCCTGCACATTTGTAAATAAATATGTTTTTAGTGATTTGTATGTTTTTGTTTGCTGCTGACATCAATTAGTTACAAATCAGAAGGAAAAAGCCTGAAGTGTGGTGCAAGTTACTAATTTTTTTTAAACTTGTACATTTTCACCATTTCATTTGAAATAAAGAGAAGGTTGCTAGTTCAAGCCTACCATGGGTTAAGTGAAGACTATGATACATTTTTCTTTGCTCGGGAAAAATAGATAAAGAAAATTTATAAACTAGAATTTAGGAAGAGTTATTAAATTCGATTATATTTTAAAATTTGTGTCATTAAAGAAACTTTTTCGTAGATATAATGAAACGTTCTTCAATGCTCACTTTCAATTTATAATTAATAATTTCATTGATACAATGTAAAAATTCATTGTTTAAATTAGCGGTTTATTTTATGTCTACAAATTATATGAAACAAATAGAATAATTTACATTTATGCTCACTCCTCCTACCTCTAGAGCAAATTTAAATCTACTATATCTTAAAAATTTAATGTTTTGTTTGTTGTGGCTTTAGCTGTTCATATGCCGACATTTCAGTGGTCGCTAAGCCATAGCGTCAGTGAACTTTAAGCAGTTTGAAAACATTCATCTTCGTATGTATATGCCAAAACAAACAAATACAATATAAGAATTCTATATGGTATATGATTATTACAGAAGACATAATAATAGTAGACTTAGAATATTTTTATACAAACAATACAACAGACAATTATACTTAACATAAGTGCCTTCGTGGACTAGTAGCTAATGTACCAGACTGGTAGTCCGAAGGTGGCAGGTTTTCGACTCCTGCCGCAGACTCCGGGTGTCTCTGCAGATAAGCCAAGTAGCTTCGCAGTTTGTTTTTGTTAATTAATTAAAAATAAAAAATAAATAAAAATGAATAGTGAAGAAACCATCTTGCAAACGAGTTAAGAATTTACATCAGAAAATATTTTATTTTCCTTGCAACATGTATACAATTAAACGTCCGTTAGCAGTTGATGGTTGTATTCAATCAGGCAAAAATTAAAAAATCGTTTTTTTTTTTTTAATTCTTAATATTGAAATTTATTGTTTTTTTTAACTCTAATTGTTTTAAAAATTAGTTGGCGAGAATATCCCAAAAATAAATTTTCAATATTATGTATTTAATATTAAAAATAAATTTAATATTAGATATAATACTCCAACATTACTATTCAATTTAAGTGGATTTAATTAAGCTTGTTATTATGAAAATAATATGTATAAATAAAAAAATTTTTATTCTCAAAGTTTGACTATAAATCTGCTGTTTTTAAAAAAAATCTTTTAAACCGTCTTAAATAAATTTGCTTTCATAACATTAATTACCTTCAACATTTCTCTTTTACTGGTGGAAAAATAAATAATTATATAAACCTCTGACAAACCCTTGTCATCATTCATCATGTTTCACTTTGTATGTTTTTCTTTATTTTACACAAAATTATGTCCCCTTAATTTGGTCCATCAAGCGCCAAAACATCTTTTGCTAATTGTTTATAAATGTCGTTTTACGTTTTAATCAAAAGATGTTTAAAACAATAGCTGGTGGCTGTGGTCTCCAGAATTTCCTCCCGCTGAGAATCAACCTCAAATAATGTTGGCTAATTTTATTTAAGCCTACTCATAAATAAAACGCTAAATACGAGTAATGGAATACGTCTGTGAATCTAAATGAAATAAATACGCTCAAATTTGGCCCAAAGTGAAATGTTGTTACAATTTTTGTGTAAACGTTAAATGGGTAGTGTCATTTGTGGCGGAAATGTGGTAGATGTAATTTTCTTTTTTCTTCATTCTCTGTTGCTGCTATTGTTATTGTAAAAGGTATCCAATTTAAAATGGATCTGAGTAACTGCATATTTGTTTTAGCTCCCCCCGTTGTTTCCATATTTGTATTTTGTTTAGCTTTTACTTGTGGCATTAAGGGTGGTTTGAAAACTTTCAGTGTATTGGTTGCCATAAATGTTTTGAAATGTTTTGCAATTTGTTGTTTATTTTAATTTTTCCTCTGGTCAGACAATGAATTTTAAAATAAATTGTTTAGGTTTTTCATTTCAAACTTTTTGTTATTTTTTCAACAGATTGTCTATTTGTGGTTTTCTTTTAGACACGAATGTGAAGAGGAGTATGGATGAGTGGGAGTTTGAAAGATTAGCTGAAAGTTAATAAACAAGATGTTCGACATGAGGTTTTTTAAAATATTTTTTTCTTCTAAGAAATTTGTCAAATTTTTAAGAAGATTAACACAAGAAAGTTATATGTACATATTTAAATAAAATTATTAAAACAGGGCCAGATTTGACGAGATGTTTATAATATTTTATACAGATTTTTGTTTCATAAAAATATTCATTTCAATTCAGGCATATCACAACAAATAACAACTTTATTTATTTATTTATTAGGTAAATGATCATTAGACAATAATTTAGTAAACTAAACGTATTTTTATTAGATTTCCTTCTTATATTAGAAAGACTAATTGATAATTGATTAAGTGGTGGTAAATTTATTATTAGAGACCTCAAATATCTAAGATCTCCGCAGCCAATAGAAGCAGGAGTTCCCCAAGATAGCATTTTGGGTCTTATTTTATATTTGATGTATGCCTCTGATATGCCAATAACTAATGATATTCTGCCGATGATACAGCATTCTTAAGTGTTCATGAAACTCCAAAGGTGGTATTCCATATATTGCAAGAATACATTTCGCCACATGGAATAAAGGCGAAGGAACAGAAATCTGTACATATCACATTTGCAATAAGATGGAAAACAAATTTATTATTATTATTATTAATTATTATTATTCACTTTCATCGTCATTTAACATGGAAATTACACATAGATGCTAAGTTGATCCAATTGGCTCATTGGGAAGAAGTCAACAGGCCTAGACGGTAAACTTCTGTTTCACAATTCAACTTTAAAACCAATATGGTGCTATTATATTCACATATGAGCACCATCTTGGCATCTAATATAGACAAATTTCAAAGGTAACAAAACAAAATCATCTGTTATATTACAGTCGTTCCCTGTTATCTAAAATATTCACGCATTCATGGAGATCTGGACGTTACATTGGTTAAAGCTGTGTCTTTAAAGCACGCGACCACATACATTAAGAGACTAGAGTACCATCCACATGTACTAGCCCACAGTATTCTAAATTCTAGAGGTCACACACGGTTGACAAGGAGGGACACTCTCGCACTCAGTGCAAAACGAGACACTTAAAGATGATCATTACAGAAGTTGCAGAAACTATATTTATTTGCTTAGCATTGGCTAGACTTAAAGAATTAATCATTGCAGAGCTAAAATTCAAATACTGATAGTTTAATTTAATTGCAGATTTAATAAATAGTTATAATACATGCACGAAAAAATTTCGAAGTTTTAAAAAGCTGAGCTGGCAAGCTTTTCAACAAAAATCAATAAAAGTCCTGAGAAAAACAACTCATCTATAAAGAAGTATTTATAAATTATGGCAACTTAAAGAAACACTTCTGTCCTTAGCTCTACTACAAGTACATATACATACATGCGAGTAGATATAAAAAATAAAACATATAAACGAAACACATTTAAAGAAACAATTTCCCTTCAAGCATCATAATATACCGACATTTTGTCTAGAAAAATGAAATCTAAATACCAAATGCCTTCTATAGCAACAAAAAAAAAAAAAAGAACACCACACATGTACACATACTCGTATAATTGCTGTTAAATCATAGAAAATTTTTGACCTCTGGTGATTACCTGTTATTTATTTTTATAAGTATTTTTGTACAGGAGATACCTCTTTAACATCTATTACTTCCACTTCAACCAACCGCCCACTTTTCTTTACTATTCATATGTTTTTCATTACCTTCCCCTCCACCCAATTTCTACAATTTTTCCACTAACAAGCTTTTATTTCTTACCCTTCTTAATCATCCATTAAACATCCTTAATATTTAACGTTTTCCATGAGAACAGAATAGGAGATGTGGCAGGGAGGCAAGGCACAAAAAAAATCAAGAAAGGAAACAAATCACTTAAGTGCTTTATTGAGTCAAGTAAAAGAAAAATAACAAAAGAAAATCTTTTTTTTTCTGGCTGAAATAAGGATTTTCAATTAAACGCACATGAAGGAAGAAATTTAACCCTCCACATATCTGAAGTGTAAGGAAAGTACCTGTTGGAAATTTTGCAGCTCAACCCTTCAATGTTTTGGAGAAAAAAGTAAAATCTTTTTATTAGGAAGAAGACTTGTTAACTATAGATCCATTAAATGTGCATGTGTATGTGGATGTGTATGTGTACGTTTTATAGTGAAATTGGCTGAGTTTTAGCATTTTGCTGGATTTTCTGAAATATTTTCTTTCCATGAAATTCGTTTCAATTTCTCAAAATCTGTAGCTGCTGGTGTCTAATTAAGTTTTAAAAGCTTTTAAAGTTATTAAGTATATTTAGATTTTATTTTTGCAAAAATAAAAATTTATATTTATTTTAAGGAACAAATTGATTTATTGATTGATAAATGTTTTTCCTTTTTGTTTTTATTACTTCTAGATTGGGTTTTATATCGCAATGGGGTGCTTTGGCTGGTCGTTATGCAGCTTTATGTCCACCCGGCTGGCCTTGGGCACCACAACGTATGCCTTTTCACAGTCCCACGCATGGTAAGTTGTTTTCAATATGTTTCAAAACAGTTTCAAAATTGATTCTTACAAATATTTAGATAAAGTTTTGGTTGGTTATAAATAACTTTGTTCTTTTATTTACTAAACGCCTTGAAAACAGCACATTCTTAAGTGAATTAAGTTTAAAAGTGAATTAAATAAAGAAGAAGTAGAAGAAGTAGGAGATATAAAGAGGAGAAAGCACTTCACTTGTTACTTAAGGCCAATTTACATGATCAAATTCAATTGCATTTAGCAGGGTCTTAATGCAAGAGGCCAATTAAATAGGCTTAAGCCCACAACTAAAATACCAATTCAAAAATAAATGCTACTCAACAACTATACACTAACACACACACACATACACATGCATATATAAATGCATTCCTTCGTGGAAACAGCCACCTTATATGACTTCCGTTATTTGAATTGCAACAATGCGACTGCAATTCTGTAATACAAACAAGAGCCATGCATTCCATGTTACGAATGGAATGTGTTATAGCAGCCGTTAAACCGTTTTGAAATGTAATACCCTTTAATGAAACTATTTGTACAAATTGTTTTGCCCATTTAATTGAAAATTTTGTGCAGTGCGTGTGTGAAAATAAGTTTGCAATCGTTTTGTTGCACTTGCATGCAATTGTTTTTTTCCTCTTTTTTTAAATGGAATTCCATTCAGTTAAATTAGGTGTTAGCTTGTAGAATACCAGCTTACACTTTCAATTAAAGACCTTTATTGCTGCTTTTATTGGAAAGGGAAATTCTTAAGAAACAATGTCGTTTTTAAAGAAAACATTCTTTTCTAACACTCTGCCAAACGAAGCCTTAATAACATTGGGAATGTGTTGGAATTTTGTTAATTGTAATTAATTGAAAAAAAAGAGATTAAAAGATTGTCGTGGAAAAAAGCAAAACAAAAGAATTTTGTTGATTAAGTGGATTCCTGGGCTTATTATTGCTTATGCAATGTAACTAAGGAGGAATAATACCAGAACATTTAGTAAAGGAAAATAAAAAAAAAATAGAAATCGGCAAACAATTCATGTGATTAAAATAAATTTAGTTTAGAAAAAATATGTGAAAATTATTCAATATAAAACGCTGTAAAAAAAATATTACAAGTCAATTTGAAGAGGCCTATAACAGAGATTAGAAAAAATTTCAGCATGTATAATCAAATCCGTAACAGGTAACAGGGAGTTGAAAGTGTATTTTATAAGAGTTGAAGACGACAGAGACTTTGATAAAAATCGAACTCATCATCTGCAGAAAAATATGTACACCACTACAGGGCAAGATGCCCCTACTAGGGCATTGTATTGTGTTGGGTCAAAAAATTGGTTGAGAAGGAAACACAGCGAAAAAATAATCAAGGAAGGACATTTTTATTGCTTCGAAAAACCCAATGGTTAGGTTAGGTTAGGTTAGTTTAGGTTGATTGGAGGGGTGTGATAGCCCATGTCATACGACATACACTTAAGCCAGTGAAGGCTTGTTGTGCGCTCCCCTTAATTATCAGACACAAACTGCCAGGGTTTTGCGCAGGATTCGAACCTGGGACCTTCGCACTACGGGTCTAGTACACTACCTACTAGTCTACGAAGGTCAATAGTGAAGATATAAATTACTTGCACAATTTCTTAAAATTCAGTTTGAAAATACTTTCTTTAAAAAAATTGATTTTTATCAAAATCTTATTGAAAACTTTTCTTTCCTTGAATCACTTAGTTATAAAAATTGTATATTTTGTTGCCTCAATCGAGAAACCCATATTACATATCCTACTCTTGGTAGATCTACAATGGTGGTTTACAACCAAGAGTGATTTCCACTATTTTTTTAATATTTCTTAATGTGACTTATGACAAGAAATTTATGAAATTTAGGAGATTTATTTCGTGGGAGTTTTGAATGATAGTGTCGATTAAAATTTTGGAACTTTAAAAATAGTTTGTTACAATCGAGAATTTGTTGTAACCAAGTTTTTCTTTGAATAATATTTTTAAAAACTACAACAGAGCTGCACAAATTCATATTTTTGATTATATTTTTGCCCAACTTCCTAAAAACCAAAGAGAAAATTCTTTCAACTTATACTTTGAAAGCAATGAAAATGTAACTTTTCTTAAAAATTATTTCCACTTTTTTCATTAAGCTTGCATAAGCCTTGTAACGAGTTCTTAAGACAGAGGAAATTTTAATTAATACCATGATATTAACAAGTAAAAATATATTAATTTTTTCAATTATAGACTTATAGACATTCATAAAAGCTTAAAAAAGCTTTTTTAAGTGAAATTGTATTGAACGAAAATTTTTTATGAAAATTTTAAAGTCTGTGGATATTTTCCAAACATAAATTTTTACCTCCAATATCTTTGCTAATGTAGTGCACAGACATTCATATGGCAAATTAAATTAAATAATTTTTACAAGTTTTGGGTCCTATTTTTTTCAAGTAACGAAAAATGCCACTTAATGCTACAATTTATTTACAATGCACATGGAAATTCATAAAAAATTCTAAAGAAAAAAATATTGGTTTTTGTTGGCTTAGTTCAGTATATGCCTGCGTTTTATTGGCGCTAGCAAATAGCACCAAATAAATATTTTATGGAAATTCTATAAAATTTATATCTATATATATAAAATAGGATGTGTGTATGTATGTATGTATGTATGTATGTATGTATGTATGTATGTAACGTAATGGCTCCAAAACGGCTAGGCCGATTTTGACGAAATTTGCAAGGAACCTTCAGAATACTCGGGCGGGTGACACTGTGAAGTCCGATTTTTTATTTTCGGTCTGTAGGCGGAGGGGCGTGGCAAAAGCCAATAACTCATAAAATGAGAACGGCTTGGCCGATTTCTGTAAAACTTTTTGTCAGTTGTTCGTATTTTCGAGGAGAAGGTTTTTATGGAAGAAAATTTTGGAAAATCCCTCCGGAAAAGTCGGAAAATTGGAAAAATCGAAAATCGAGTTTTTGTATGAAATTTTGTGTGAAATTATTGCTTAATGGCTTTTCAAATTAAAAAATAGAAAGTTTGTCTGAATGCTTAAAATTGGAGCGAGGCGAAGTTCGCCTGGTCCGCTTGTATGTATATAAAATAGGATGTGTGTATGTATGTATGTATGTAACGTAATGGCTCCAAAACGGCTGGGCCGATTTTGACGAAATTTTCAGGAAACCTTCAGAATACTCGGGCGGGTGACACTGTGAAGTCTGATGTCTGTGGACGGAGGGGCGTGGCAAAATCCAATAATTCATAAAATGAGAACGGCTGGGCCGTTGGATGCGATAATGGATCTTTCGGGAGGTCGAATTGTCCTTCCGATTTTCGAGAAAAAAAATCATGGGACCACACTACAAGCAAAAAATTTTGAAAATCGTTCCGTGCATGGAGAAGTTATGCGATAATTAATATTTCGGGAGATGAAGCAAATTGCCCATTTTATTTTCGATAAAAATTACGGGATCAAGCTACAAGCAAACCTTTCAAACAAAAAAACTATTTTAAAAATCTGTCTATATATTAGGAGACCATGCGATATTTGATTTTTCGCTCAGGCGACTTGCCCGTCCGATTTGGTAATGGGACCAAAAATTACAAGCAAACCCTTTTAAACAAAATAATAATTTTTAAAAATGTATTCACAAATGATATTCAATATTTTTGGGGCTAGGGCAAATTGCCCGATCGATTTTCGATAAAAACAAGCTACAGGCCAACCTTTTCGAACAAACATTTTTTACAATCGTTTCACATATGATAAAGTTATGCGAGAACAACCATTAAATAGATGTAAAAAAAATATACACGAATTAGTAAAAACAATCATTATTATTTGTTATTAAAGTTATGTAGTTTGTGAATGATTGAATTGTATAGAATTCTCATATAATATTGGTTGCTTTTGCATAAGTGTATAAATACTTTTATTTATTTATTGATTTATTTGTAGAGTTCAATACACAAGACCTTATGTTTTATATTGCAGTGTGGAACTGATTGATAAGTTAGACAGAGTATGCAGACATATAATTAAATAATAATACAAATTTAAACATATATAATTAAATCGTAACATAATGAATAATATTATTATAGGCAACGTTTAACTTTCTCTGGCTTGTGGAGTCACAACTAGTGAAAAGTTCACATCCATACAGTAAAGTAGGGTTTAAATATGTTTTTGCTGGGAAAATTCTTATTTTAATTGGGGTGTAGTACTGATATGACCATATAGTTCGTAGCATATCGAAAGAGCGTCCACAAGCATTATTGATGTGATCAGATAATGGGCTGTGCAAGTCTGTTTTGAATAACAATACATTTACTTTTTAGATATGATTTGCCTAAAGGGTACTGATTATGGCATATACTCATCTAAGCCAAAAAAAAAAATATATATATATATATTATTATTTTGGAGAATGTCAGATGTCTAGTTTTCACATACATAAACTATTTTTCACCAAATTATCTACATACAAGTAGTATTTCTTTGTGCTCATTATAAACATTCTTTGTTTGTATATAAAAAGTCAAGTGCTTGTTAAAAACTTCTTGTGATTTCTGCAAATTGCTGACATTTATGATTTAGTTGTGAGAAAACAAAAGATTTAACTTAAACGCCATTTTTAAATGCAAAAGCCAAGCAATTATTACAGTTATCTTTTGGAGCATATGTTTGCTTAACAGACATACAAACACTGTTTGTACATACATGCAATGCATACATACACACAATATGAGATTTTACATGTTGTAAGAAAAACCACCTACTTTACAGGAAACTTCAAAACGGAAATTAAAAACTACCACCAAAAAATTCTTCACAATCTCTTGTTTTTGGAAAATTGTGGAGTAGGAGAGAGAAAATGGAATCTCTCTGCACAAGCGCTTTAAATTTAGAAAATGAGAGCATTAAAAAGTGCTAAAGTAAAACATTTCTTTCTACAGTGTAAATCAAATAATACTAATTTTTATGTTTATTAATTCTGTTTATCTTTGCAGATAGTTCTTCTACAAATACTACAGAGAATCCCTCATCGCCACCTTCCCCTCAGCATAATGGTTCTTTGACGAACAACAGCAACAACAATAATAATAATAGCACAAAATCACCCTCTCCTCATTTGACATACCCATCACACCACAATCATCATCATCATCTCACACAATCCCATCAGCCCTCTACACCTACCAGTTCGAGCGCAGGTCTCAATCATCATTCTTCACACTCCAACTCCAGCTATTTACTACCCACCAGTTCAAATGAGTCCGATGATGAGGGTGAGGAAATCATTGAAGAAGATGATGGCACCGATGGCCCATCAGATGGTTCATCTCCGCAGGGTGACTCAAATCAAACAAAACGTAAGAAAAAGACCCGTACTGTGTTTTCGAGGGCTCAAGTGTTTCAGTTGGAGTCAACATTCGATTTAAAACGTTATTTAAGTTCGTCAGAACGTGCTGGCTTGGCGGCCTCTTTACGCTTGACGGAGACCCAAGTGAAAATATGGTTTCAAAATCGTCGCAATAAATGGAAAAGGCAATTGGCTGCTGAATTGGAGGCAGCTAATATGGCAAATATGGCCCATGCTGCTCAACGTTTGGTGAGAGTGCCTGTACTGTATCACGATGGCACCACATCCGGTTTTGTGCCACCACCTCCACCCCATCCTCATGCTATGCAATATTATGCTGCTGCAGCAGCACGCAACAATAGCCCACCACGACCACCGCTATCCTCACTCGTATAGGGCGTGGGGTGTTTAACTGCGGCCGCCGTAGCGGCAGCAGCAGCTAGTGCTTCCTCAACTGCAACATCATCACCAACTACAACAGTTTCCTCTACGTATGGACGACCAGCAACACCACTCTCACCTCATCAGCATCACCATCATCATCATCATTTCACACACCACGCTCATCATCACGCTCAGCACTTGCAACACTTAATGCGTGCCTCAACCCAATCCCCATATCAACATCATGCCAACCATTCCTCTTTGGCAGCAGCCCTAACACCACTATCTCAACATTCACATGATGAATCTGAAGTGGACGATACGGCCATAGATGTGGAAAATGAGGATGAGGAGCAACAAAACTCAAACAATCATAAACAAAATGCCCATGCAGAGGAAATCATGGCGGCAAAGTTTTCGCAAACAAATGGTCACTCTCCTAATACCCCAGCTACTGTTGCTGCTGCTGTTGTTCACAGCACACAACCCACAGAACTATTGATACCAAAAACTCAACATCAGCTGGCTCTGGAAGGGCAAGTTAATGGTGTGTATAAACAAGCATCGAGTGCTGCAGGAGGTGCATTAGAAGAAAAACTAAATGGCAATTTAAATCACAACAGTATGACACAACAAATAAAAAATCATAAAATTTATTGAGAACACAAATAAGTATGTGGTCACTAAATGAACGTTTAAGGGAGTTCAATGTAAAAATTACTAGGCAATAAAATCGAAATTTACATTTAATATAACTGACCTTCGTAGACTAGTAGGTAGTGTACTAGACTCGTAGTGCGAAGGTCCCAGGTTCGAATCCTGCCGCAGAACTCTGGCAGTTTTGTTTGAGATAATTAAAGGGAGCGCACAACAAACCTTCACAGGCTTAAGTGTATGTGGTATGACATGGGCTATCACACCCCTCCAATCAACCTAACCTAACCTAACCTATATTTAATACAAAAAAAGAAGAAAACGGAAGTCAAAGAAGAAATCTAATGAAAAGTCGATTAAAGTCTAAGAATGTATTTGTTTTTTTAACATGAAATTTAGTTTTTTGATTTGGGAATTTATTTTATTTCAATTTTGACTTTGGTTAAACTCTTCCTTTTTTTAGTTTTGAACAAATCTCAGCCGGTTTTATAACATCTAAAAATTGTATTTGACAGAAGGAAATGGTTTCATAAAAACGAAAAAATAATTTTAAAAATTTACATACATGCATACATATAAATAAGAAAAATTTAACAACTAAATAACAAAAGTAGAGATATAAAATATTTATTGTTCCTATTTTTTTTTTCTTCTGTATATACAAACAACAACTATTTATACCTTTAAAAATATGTACATATAAAAAAACACCCGTTTAAACCTCTCGAAAATTTTGTATATGTCTAATTGCTCAATATTTAAAACGTTAAGTAAAAATAATAAATCATATCATGTAAATTACATAAAATCTTTCAAGAAATTGCATTAAATTATATGAAATATTATTTAACAAGAATGTAAGTCTCCGCAATTCATGTGTGTATAAATAAATGAAACATCCTTTAGAAATGTGAATCACATCTAGTTTTTTCTTTCCTTAAAATGTACTCGTAAAATGTAAATATATTTAAAATTTAAGTGTAGACATATTTTTTATTAGTAAAATTAACACATTATATATTAAACACATAAATTTAAAATACATATATAAATAACAAGAATGTTAATAATGTAATTATTACTATTATGAAAAAAATAATAAAAAAATATTTGCTTATAAACCAGAAATAAAAAGTTTTTATCCTTTAGGGAAAGGGAAAAAAAATTTATAATATTTGGTTACTGTGTTTTTACCTGGAGTGTCACTCCTAAGGAATGAAAAAGCCAGTGAGAAAATGGAAATTGTGGTCTGAAGAAATAACATTTCCTAAGTAACCATTAGGACGTTTTTTCAAACTTCTTAGGAAGTAAAATTTAGAAAGTCTAGATTAAAGTGAAAAAATTACAACGTTATGAAAAAAGTGTTTTTACTTAAATTTTAACTAAAACTATTACCTTCACTTAAGAAATAAAATTGTGACTATTGGCATGGCAAGTTTTTATACCTGCGAGACTTTAATTTTTAGTAGCAAGCAGCTTATTTGTTATTTAATACATGATTATTTTCCTAAAAAAAGCAAAGCATTTACTTTTCTTAATAAGTTTAAGTCAGCGAAGGCCATTAAAAATAAGGCAATTTTGCAGTGACAAGCCCAAGTTGAAATTACTTTCTTTGGAAATGATCTAAGCTTTGGCATTTTTTCTACAACAAAATCTCTGTATTTTCATAACTTCATAGGAAAGACTTTTGCACTGCTCCTTTTATATATTTACTTAGTGCTGTTACTGCGTTTTATGCTCTGAATTGGTAAATGTGTTCACTGTTAAACATGTCACGGTGAAAGAATATTACCGATCTCCAATTCAAATCCAGCCGGGAAAAATGTAAATGAAAACAAATTAATTGAATTATTTTGTTAAGTTTCAGGTCTTCTTTTTTTTTATAAAAAAATATATTTATTTTTATGATTTTTCAATATTTCAATACCCTGTGGGTGTCAGAAAATTAAAAATATTTTTTTAATCTTAAATATTTTTTTTTTAATTGTGTAAAGAAGACACCCACACAGGGTGTTGAAAAATCATAAAAAATATATAATGTTTTTTATAAAAAAGGAAGACCTCAAACTTTAAAAATAATTCAATTAATTTATAAGAATAAAAAGGTCGAACAATATCATCAATTTGTAAATAAAAATTTTAAATTATATTTACAAAAATTAAATTTCTAATAAGGTTTATTTTATAATACAGCAAAATGTGAAATATGCTGTGAGACTAATAGCATTTTAAGTACTTAAAAACATCCTAAATATGACTTCAGTTCTAATGAAATAGAAATAGAACTTCTTGCACATACAAGTCTAAGAAGCCTAAGGTAAAATCATTACAAAATAATCAGTATTATAACTACTTCCGGTTTACAAATTGTGTACCTTATAGACTTCTGTGGAAGCTCTTTTTTTATTGAGCATAAATAGTGGTTACTGAATATAAAAAAATAAAAAAAGATGTTGCAGTCTAAGAACACTTGTCGCGGCACTTCGAGTCATTCTTCATTAATATCTCGCCGAATGTTGTGTCCAAAGTGTTCAGTTGTCTCAGATTAATCGGTGCAGACAAGCGACTTGACATATCCACAAAGAAAATAATAAAATTGGGATAGATCTTGGTTGGCCAATCTCACAAAAGCGCGACTGACAGCTGTTAAATTGGTTGATAAAAAAATAACAAAATTGCAGCTCAAAAATGTATACATCTAAGAAACACCCATGAAAAAAATTTCTAAAATTATGCCCAATACATAAGGCCTCATTAACATACCAATAAAAAGGAGTTTCCAAGAAGTCATGAAAATGTACAGATAATGATCTGGATGTAGTGAGCATTCAGATTGTTTCTAATAATCTTAACAAAGGTTTCTTCAATGCCTTTTTCACCGAATTAGACGCCGTGATCAATAAATTTAGTCAATAAATAAAGAAGGCAATTTCATATTAAATTGATTTGAATTATATAAATTTTTAGGTGTAAAGGATAAAATATTGTAACTAGTCACAAAAAACTTTTTTTTAGATGAAAGTACGTCTTAACTATAAATTGAAGGAATCTGATAAGGGAAATTTCATAATAGTTCTAGCGAAAAAAATAACATGTATTGAAAAGCCAATCGAACATATTACAAAATCGAAGCAGTTACAACTAATTTGTATATGTTGCAATTTGGCTCATTTTATGGTATTTATTTCAGTTTCATGTGACTTGTATGGAGTTGACTTGTATAGAGAATTATGACTTTTGTATCAGTTTTATTAGAAAATGACAAGCTTTTTTATAATTTTTACGATATTCATTACATTGAAATCCATAACTTACATGCAAGTGTTGCAAAAAGAAAAATCAATATCATGCAACACTAGCATTGCAATGCTTTCTTTCTCTCGTTCAGTGAGCAAAACACATGTCTTTAGATATTCATTCCAAACACAAAATGCTACTTTGGCTAGTCTGCAGAAACATCTAGAGTCCTCGAAGGGTATCGAACCTGCTACCTTTAGAGTACTAGTATAAAGCCTATTAGTATACGAAGGCGTTATTTCCAAAGTATACGCAATATAGCTTTCCGACTTCTTAATTGAACCTTGACTAAAAATTGCAACTAATTTTATAAGCCTGAACAATTCTGTTTTAGCTTTGGAAAATATTTCAAAAGATCCTTCTTTCTTAAGATTTTAATGAAAATATTGTTATTTTATTGTAAATTTTGGAAAGCTTGTATTTTATCCAACTTTATTTTATAAAGACTATTTTATAAAGGCTTGAATTATTTATTGCCTTTTTATATGTTCTTATAAATTTATAGGCGGACCTTGAAATATTTTGTTACGAAGCAAGAAGATGTTTTTCTTTTGTTAATTTGAAATCAATTTATTTTAATAGGTGGGAAATCTGTGCCGAAGAACGGCCTTTTCTACTGTATAAATTTGAAATAGTTTTTAATTATTTTCAATAACAGAATTTCACATTTTTTGAAGAATAAATTCAAATTTCCAATTATGATTTATTCAACTTAACTTTCTAAGAAGACGATAAAATGCACTAATTAATAATTTGGAGACAATGAAGCCATTGCCTTGGAATCTACTGCACTCAGATCCATTGAAATTTTTATTAATTTCAACAACTTTAATGCAAACTGTCTTAAGAAATTCACTGTGGTATGGATTTGAATTACAGTTCAAACTAGATCTAAAACTGAATAACGACACGCCCATGTGTTCTACTACTGCCCATATCTTGTTAGACAAAAATTGAAAAAAAAATCGAGGTTCACACTAATCCAATGCTAGATGTAAATTAATGTTTGTAAGATGCTGTGCCACTTCCACTGGTGGAATCTTTAAATTCCGAAACGTTGATGGAATCATATGAATTTTAATGCGAAGGCATATGTTTCCTATGTAGATCAAATTATTTGTTTCCTGTGTAAATGGCCAACTTTTTCAATATTTAAAATTTTTAAGCCATATGTGGGTCTCAGTGAAAAATTATCTTCCAAAGAAATCATGAATATATTGAGTATATAATCCGGAAGTAGTGCACACTTGGATCATTTTCAATGATTTTAATGCAGTTCTTGTAATTGCAAGATGTTCTCTTTTTCAAGTCCTATTCACCGATTCACAAGCTGTTTTTATGTTTTTTTTTGTGAGCATAGAAACTAGTTTTATGTTAAATAAGGACTCCTTTTTGCACTGGCTGTACAATTTGTAAGCGGTACAAAGTCGTCAGTAGTCACGATTTCTTTTTTCTTACGCGAAAATAATTTTATCATTATTGATTGAAGAAAAATAACGTTTTTATGTAAATTGATCTGACAATTTTTTTTATAAATATTAAGTAATTTTGGATTAATTTTCATAAATTTGTAGAAGTGATTCATTCCTATTTTAAATTCAAATTTCTTCAAAATGCGCTAACGAATCCTTTGGAAGCAATCAAGGTGTCATTCCTCAAGAACAACTTAAGTCTTTTTTTCTTTTAGTATGAATTTAGTAGACTGTAGCTGAAGTAGTTCTGTAGATATAATGATCCATGTTTGTGAAGGGTAATGATTTCGTAATAATCGTCTCATTTCTAGATATTAAGAGTTTTTTTACACTCACAAAAATTTCATTTTCAAATTTATTAAGTTCTCCATTTGTTACCAGTTGAGCTGCTCTTATGCGATATTTACGATTTTCTTTCCCAATTTCGGCCTACGTTAATTGTGCAAAAACAAAATCAATAGTTCAATTAACTGATAAAGTTTTACTTCCTATTTAGTTTTCATTATTTTTAAATGGGCGCTTGAAATCATTTATCATGCAAAATGCTTTTAATGCTCCGTTAGCGATACAGCATGCCACGTAAAATACTGGTCCGTGAAGCAGCCCAAGAATTATGTTGTTGTACTTAAATTGCTAGGGATAAGTTCAACACATTGAAAGAAGTTGATAATCATTATTCTATAGTACTCGCCGTTGATGATGATGGCCTGGCCACCGTCGTTCTCAAAGAGATATGGACCGATGAAGTCCGCAGCAAACAGTGAATTTTTTGGGAAGCATTGGACTCTATTGGTTATCATGTGGATTGGTATTGTCCCATATTCGACAATTTCGTTTGTTGGCCTACACATTCATCCAGAAATGGATGGCGAATAGTCCTCTCGGTAGCATGATTACGGCGACTATAAAATGGGCGAACAGAACACCCATTTTGATAAAATAATTTGATCATTTGCACCGTGTTGTTGAACTTTATACCCGTCTATGGTAATTCGGCAAAACAGACAAAATCAATGAGAGACAATTTGACAGTAAAGTGTTGCTTAGTGTTTGTTGGGCTGCAGGAGTTTATTAAAAAATGAATACGTATGTATACGACTTGCTACCAATTTATATCTTGTGTAAACGAAAGTATTAAATCTAAATGCATGGAATTTTGTGCAATTCAACACGTCAACCAACACGACTGACAACAATTAAATGTGCAACAAAACGCTGCGATTTAAATATGTCTAAGTGTGTATGTATTGTATTGTTTTAATTTAACATGTTTAAATGTGTGAGTGTATTTTATATTATAGTACTTAAACCAACAATTGTTAACAATTGCTGCAACAATATTTTATGTTTAGTTGCGCTGGCAATTAATTGTAAATGTGTGCTCTTTTATTCTGCCCCATTGTTTAGCATTTGTTCAACAAAAAAAAAATATGCAAACAAAATGTTGCACAATTAGACGATGCTTGTTTTTTAATTGCAGACAGATTTTGTTCTTATTTATTCTTGTTATAATTTTAATACCACAAACAATGAAACAAAATTTAAGTTATTGTGCTAAGGACGCTTAAAAAAACCTTCATTATCAGTCTACGAGGTTAAAAATCATTTCAAGTTTTTATTTTCATGCAACACTTTTCATTCTTATTCCGACACTCATAATGAGTTGCATTTGAGGTAAGTTTAAAGAATGGGTGGTGTACGAAATTTATTTTCTTTAATAAAATATATTGTGTAAATAAATAATAAAATTTGGAACGATTTTCCGTCATCCCACGTCAAATTTGGTTTATGAACAGACCGGTTTCGGCTTTGTGCCATCTTCAGTGTTTTCGAATATTCGAGAACACTGAAGATGGCACAAAGCCGAAACCGGTCTGTTCATAAACCAAATTTGACGTGGGATGACGGAAAATCGTTCCAAATTCAAACAAACCCCGTCGGAAGAATATCACAAAAATAATAAAATCCTGCGCTCTAGGAATTGGGAAAATTTTCATTAGAACAAAAAATGGAATTAATTCTCAAGGAACGACATTATAATTACTTTTGAAAATCCAATAGTGCATTTTTTCAACTTCCTAGGAAGCCATGCTAAGAAGATCTTGATTATGACATGAATTACTTCTACAAATCGGTTGAGTTTGATTTGAAATTGTTTTTTTTTTTTTTTTTTTTTTTTTTGAAAAAAGTACTTTTTTCTTTAGACAAGAGATAAAATTACTTTCACGTAAGAAAAAAGAAATCGTGACTATTGGCAAACTTGTGCGCATTTCAGATATGAAGTTTATTCCGGTAGTAAATAGTCAATCCTAATTTGACATAACATTTTCTTTGACCAAACAAATTTTACTTTCCCCAACAAATGAAGTCAGTTTAAAAGTCGATGAATGGGAATCAAAGCAAAAGAAAAACCAGAAACACCAAGCAGATATTTAGAATCATCCGAAGTGTCCCGAATTCAATTATTTTTGCATCCTTGTCTCAGTATTTTTATGAGTTTTTTTTGAGAATTTTTTTTCCTGGGAATTTATTGGAAAAGAAAACCGACTATCGAAAGTAAAATTCTTTATTGCGAGAACAAGTGAAATAATTTAAAGATTATTTTAAAATAAATTAACTATTTGTCAAATCCTTTTTAAATATTTTACATTCAATGACTTATAAATGATGCAATACAAACAAAAGCTTCAAAAGCCTGCAATAACAACCCCCAATATCATCGTTAACCAAGACTACTCATCCTCAACCATGATTACGAAATAAGAATTTAAAATAAAATAGACCACAGGACTCGTCCGCCCTTGTTTATTTAAACGAATTCACTTTTTTTGTTCTTTGGATTTGATTGATGAGAATTACTTTACAATGACTGTCATTGTGTTGCGTATTTAACAAATTCATATCTTTACATACAGTCAGACATTTCTTTCGTCCTTTGCTGGTTCATCCATTAATTCATTCACTCAGTAATTCATTAAAATGTACTTGTCGTACTCGCAAATGCTGAAAATAAAGTTTGATTGTTCATTGTTTTTAATTCCGTTTTATTTAGTTCACTTAAGAGAGAAATAAAATAAAATTGAATGGAATAAAAATGAAAAAGGACCAAACATTTATTTCCCTCCGCCATCAAAATAATCTACAATATTAATTCATCATTATGACAAACCGTTTTATTTAATTTTTTTCTCCTTCTACTACTCCCTCCCCACTTTTTTTTTCATATAAAATATTAATATTAAAAATGAGTGATGGAAGCATGAAACTATTCGCTAAAATATTAAATTTTTTAATATTTATTTATGTACGAGTAAGTTAAAATAGTTTTGAAATTATTCTTATAGCATTTTATTAGAATTATATTAGTTGCCCTACTTGCGTTATTTTAAGTTGCATTTCGACAGTCAAAAGTCAAAGGATGATGTTTGTTTATAGTGAAGAATTAAAAAAAATAAAAATATTAATAAAAATAATTGAAGTCACACAATATAAGTTCCATAAAATAATTTTGGAATTGATGCTAATTATCAAAATAAAGTAAAATAAAATATTGGCAGGAATTACATCTAATAAAATTTTTTCAAAAAGTTAAAAACGACAACAAATCCAAATTATTTAGACGTAAAAAAAACAAAATTCAGTGACACCAATGATTGCCTTTTGAAGAATCATCACATACAACGAGATGTTTCAGTTACTGAAGTCTAATTTCGCGAACCTTTTTTGCATAATCCCAAAGCAGAAGTTCTGCCCTTTAGTTTGCAAATACCGAACAGTTTTCTACATGTTTTCAACTATCCGTAATTCCTCCCTTTTAGATCCTTATGACGACCATAGCTCAATGACAAAAATGAACTAAATTGATATAAGATTGCTTCTATTTATGCATGAGCTCTACTTTCTGCCATTTCAATTCCTTAATTTTGAAGTATTCATTATATTCTCTTAAAAAAGGAAACCAGTATCCTTACAACCTTTTAATGTAATAATTCCTTCTTCCATTATATTTTTATATGTATAACATTTTGAATAATAAAAACTTTAGTAGGACGATCCAAATTCCATTTAAATCATTTTTTCAGTGTGCAATATGATTACTCTTATATCCTGCCCTCTTCGCACTATTCCCACAAATGCATTATGACTGCTTCTCTACCTTCTACTTTTCAGCTTTTTAATTGTAAAATAATGATGCCTTAAGAAAAAGAAGAGGTATGAATTTTTACACAGATGGTTCCAAAAATCCCGAGGGTATGTTACTTGGAGTACATGCAGGGGACTGCAACTCCTCATTTCAAAATGGGTGCCGGATTACTGTAGTGTTTTCTAATCAGAGATATTGGTTATCGATATATATATATATATATATATATATATATATATATATATATATATATATATATATATATATATATTGTTACGAATTTGGAGTGAATAGTCCTATTGTAATTGCTCTAGAATATACCGCATTGTTGTTATTCTTAATTATTGAATTATTGATTCTTATTACTTTATTGTTTATTATTTGCTGAATTGTTATGTACTGAATTGTTTACTATTTCTTATTCATTACATTGTTGTTGTTAGTCTTATTTGCTTTTTGCTTACTCATTTTAAATGAACACATAACAGCTATACACACGTGCATACATAGTTACTTGTTTACTAGCAAAGCGACAACAAATAAGATCATGATTATTGCTGTTGTTGTTGTCTGTCGGCATTTAAATATTGGGTACGTGTATGTGTGTATGTGTGTATGGCTTGTGTTTACGTTTAATTTGAGTGTACGATAATGTAAACAACTTTAACAAACAAACATGATGATTATTCTAGAAATGATCATTAGGAGTATAAAAGCTGTGCGCATCAACGTCAGCAGAGTCAGTCAGTCAGTAAAGAGTCAGTTAAAGTTAAACTCAGTGAGAGTCAGAGTTGAGTAGACAGACAGTGTTGAGTCTGTGATTAGTGAGTTGTTAGACTTTATCGTGATCGTGTGAAGCGTATTAAGTGGTTACTATTGCTTTTGAGCATAGTACAGTAGTATTAAGTAAATAAAGTAGTAGCCGTTAAGTACTAAAAATCAAAGAAGCGTGCGTTTAATTTCATTGCAATAAAAGAACCCACGAAAAGCGTTTTTAAAAAGGTAAAAACGTAACAATTGGTGTCAGAAGTGGGATTGCAAAATGAAGTTCGACGAGCTAAAGGAGGAACAGCTAGAGCAGGAGTTGACTAAACTGGGCCTGTCCACAGATGGTAGTAAAGTAGAGCTGCAAAAGAGGCTATCGGAGGAGTTTGTTCGGCTTGGCCTGGATATCAAGACCCATGAGTTCGAAGAAGAAGAAGAACTGGAGATGGGTACACGTTCAGCTACAAGCAACATGGACATAAACTCTATGCTTGCCGTGATTATGCAGTCTCTCCAGAAAATGGAAGAAATTTCTAAGGCCGATAATGAAAGGATGATCCATAAAATCGAAGAAAACTCTAAGATGCTGAAAACAGCAAATAAAAGGCTGGATGATATCCATGAGGCCGTGAGTGCGAGGATTAACATCATTAAAGATGGATGGAATTACAAGGAGAGAGAAGTTCACAGCGTCAATAGGAAATTCAATGGGCCAGAAAAAGATGTTCATGAGAAGCTTGATATTCTGGAGAATGGTGTAGATCAGAAGCTACAATCGCAGGAGGAGAAATGCACTGAGTTAATCCTGGCATAAAAGGCTCTGATGCACAAGTCCTGGAAACTGTGGACGCTACAGCAAGGAACCAGGATGAGGACATTATGGCGGCTATGCAACGTAAGTCTGGTGGAGAGCATAAGGGGCAGATCCACAGAATGGAGCTAAAGCCGCAAAAGGCAAGGAAGACTATGAGGATGCCGTCAAAGAATCTAAAGAAAATGGTGGCAATACAGCGAACGGTCGTGGCAAGAATCGCGGCTATGCAAGACAAGTATGGTGGAGAGCATAAGGGGCAGATCCACAGAATGGGGCTAAAGCCGCAAAAGCCAAGGAAGACTATGAGGATGCCGTCAAAGAATCTAAAGAAAATGGTGGCAATACAGCGAACGGTCGTGGCAAGAATCGCGGCTATGCAAGACAAGTATGGTGGAGAGCATAAGGGGCAGATCCACAGAATGGGGCTAAAGCCGCAAAAGCCAAGGAAGACTATGAGGATGCCGTCAAAGAATGTAAAGAAAATGGTGGCAATACAGCGAACGGTCGTGGCAAGAATCGCGGCTATGCAAGACAAGTATGGTGGAGAGCATAAGGGGCAGATCCACAGAATGAGGCTAAAGCCGCAAAAGCCAAGGAAGACTATGAGGATGCCGTCAAAGAATGTAAAGAAAATGGTGGCAATACAGCGAACGGTCGTGGCAAGAATCGCGGCTATGCAAGACAAGAATGGTGGAGAGCATAAGGGGCAGATCCACAGAATGGGGCTAAAGCCGCAAAAGCCAAGGAAGAATATGAGGATGCTGTCAAAGATTTTGAAACCAATGGCGGAAGTACAGCGAATGTTAGTAGCAAGAATCGAGGAAAGGCTGGCAAAAAGAAGGCAAAAAAGAGCAAGAAACCTGATTCCAAGGAAGAGGAGGAGAAAGAAAATGAAAGCCAGGTGCGATGGAGTTGCGGACCCTGATGGATTCCGCGAGGGACAACTGGTTCTACTGTTTAAAACACTGAGGAAGATAGGACTGTCTCCCAAACTACATACACAGTGGGATGGACCATGCAAAGTGGTAATGAGATTGAACGATGTTGTGTATGGGATACAGAAGCACAATAGCCCCCGGTCTAAAAGGAAGGTGGTACACTTAGAGCGACTCGCGAAATACGGAAGCAGTGGTTCTGTGCCTGTTCGGGACGAACAGGCTTAAGCGGGCGGCAGTGTTACGAATTTGGAGTGAATAGTCCTATTGTAATTGCTCTAGAATATACCGCATTGTTGTTATTCTTAATTATTGAATTATTGATTCTTATTACTTTATTGTTTATTATTTGCTGAATTGTTATGTACTGAATTGTTTACTATTTCTTATTCATTACATTGTTGTTGTTAGTCTTATTTGCTTTTTGCTTACTCATTTTAAATGAACTCATAACAGCTATACACACGTGCATACATAGTTACTTGTTTACTAGCAAAGCGACAACAAATAAGATCATGATTATTGCTGATGTTGTTGTCTGTCGGCATTTAAATATTGGGTACGTGTATGTGTGTATGTGTGTATGGCTTGTGTTTACGTTTAATTTGAGTGTACGATAATGTAAACAACTTTAACAAACAAACATGATGATTATTCTAGAAATGATCATTAGGAGTATAAAAGCTGTGCGCATCAACGTCAGCAGAGTCAGTCAGTCAGTAAAGAGTCAGTTAAAGTTAAACTCAGTGAGAGTCAGAGTTGAGTAGACAGACAGTGTTGAGTCTGTGATTAGTGAGTTGTTAGACTTTATCGTGATCGTGTGAAGCGTATTAAGTGGTTACTATTGCTTTTGAGCATAGTACAGTAGTATTAAGTAAATAAAGTAGTAGCCGTTAAGTACTAAAAATCAAAGAAGCGTGCGTTTAATTTCATTGCAATAAAAGAACCCACGAAAAGCGTTTTTAAAAAGGTAAAAACGTAACAATATATATATATATATATATATATATATATATATATATATATATATATATATACGGAGGCATACATGTAGCTTAAGTTTAAAGTGGAAAATTAAAGCAATTCAATAAAATTAGTAGATATCTTAGTCCTCGTGGGCTAGTAGTCAGAGGGTCACAGGTTCGATTCTTGTCTTCTTCATTCTTCTGTTTCCATTTTAATAATCTATATCTATCATTGGTATCATAAATCACCCAAATCATGAAATAAAGTGAGCGAAAGCTACATGTTAATCCTAACGTAAACTTAGTCCTTTTGAAGATGGAAATATCCTTTCAGAGCCTAGTGAAATATTTTCATCACGAGCTGAGTACGTATTAGTCTGTGAAAACGCATTCTAATTTGACTAGAGAATTTCTTGGGGGATCTACAACACAGAAATTTTTCGGCGGAAGGTTGGAAATCCGTAAGTATTCAACGAGAAAGAAAATTATATCATTTAATTCAAATTCTTTACGAATTCAAAACTTTGAAAAAGGTTTTATATACTCGTACAGTGATAAACAGTCTAAAAGAATTTCTAAGCCCTAACAAACGCCAAAAAAATTTATCAGTATATGAGAATGACAGCATATTTTCATTTTATATAAACAAACATATGTGTTCATATGCACATGTCAAATGTGAACCATTTCAACAAAAGCTTTAGTACATGCCACATATGACCAGTGTTTCCTACTTTAATCAACGAGAAATATCCAGCCAAGTGCTATTTAATGTTGTAATAATCCTAAATAGACAACAATGGCATGATGGCTGAATTTAATGTTACAATAAAAAATGCCTATTTGTTGGCTTCTTTCCATATTATCCACTTAACGTAATAAGAAATTTCCTTTCAGGAAAAAAAAAATAAGAAAAACTACAAAACCCTTAACAAACAACGATTTTTTTGTTATTTATTACTCGTTGTTATGAAATATACCAACAAAAAAGCTTGAAAAAAATCTAACGTTAGAAGCTTACAAATTAATTTGAATCTTAAAATACGTTGAGTTGAGTGCCTGATACTGCCACTGCAATAGAAAAAATATATAAAGAATGAATATAGATTCAACATTATTTGGCTTAATTTTTTTTTTTTTTTTGTTAAAAAGGGTTCACATTTTTTGTTATTCTTGTAGATTTATTATCTATTTTTAAGTTTTTTTATATTTTTAGCAAAATATATTCGTACGAGTAAAAGCCTCAATTTTTTATATGGATGCAGTCAAGTGGCTTGAGCATTTTATTTAAGCGCATGAATGGATTTTTTATTTTTTTATATGGTCTCGTATATATTTTCTATATAAAGATTTTTTTTTTCAAATGATCTAACGAATATGGAAAAAAATTTCAATTCATTTGTATAAAATGTAAAGAAAATTGTTGCAAAATTAAGGAAAAAAATTGGCTTTTTTAAATGCTACAATCAAGAAATTGCAATAACAACTGGCAGTGCCATTGGTAACATTGTAAAAGGAGGCTCTTTTAAATTCTATCTAATGAAATCTAATAGCTACAACATATTTGAAGTACTCTCAATTTGCTTCTATATTATACTTTTTTACGATTTTGTAATTATTTAGCAGATTAAAGACACATACATTCATTCAAGTCTTCTATGACCCACCATTTATTTATTTGTTTTCTTTTTTCGACTGCCAAAATAAGTATAAAAATAATGTGCCCCCGCCCATCAAGTGTGTGTGTGTGTGTGTGTGTGGCATTAGAAGTTTGAGCCGAACATCAGAACAATATATTTTTTTCCTCAAAAAAAGAACTGCTTAAAAAAGGATTTTTTGGTTATTTTATGAGTTGTGAGAAAGGAAAGGAGCCTTTATTGTGTACGAGTATTTCTTTTTTTCCCTGCACATTACCATCTCGGCATTATTTGGTAATTTTTCCCTACTTATTTATTTTTGTGAATGCCAGGCCAAGCCAAAACGAGTGTGGATGTGTGATTTTGGCAATGCATCACATGTGCCTTAAAAAGTCCTGTGGAAAAAATACTTATTTGTGCAAGGAAATAAAAGAGAAATATTTTGTTGTGACGAATCTTATGTGCCCTTTAACACAGTGAAAAATTTTAATATGCTGAAAGATGTTTTCATAGTCTGAAGCGCTATTAAAGGCTTAGCTTGAACTATTATATGAAAGGTCCATGCCACAGTCCGCGTAATGGGGCAACAATTATTCCAACAACTTTTTCATAAGGACAATTTGACAATTGCTTTCTCCGATTTATTGTAATCAATTCGTCTTGCATAGAGCTTATAAATGGAACATGGTATATGAAGGTTTTGTGAAAAGTAATCATTAATCTTTTAATTGCGGGTATTAACTATTTCATAATAAACTTCTTTAAGCCAAAATTTATTTAAGAAACCAGATGATCCATAAATCCTTACATTTAAATTACTCGTATTATAATTTTATAGATATTGTTTTATATACTTAATACTGAAATTTATTAATTGTATTAATTTATCGAGTTTGAGGTCTAAAACAATATATTTTTTTTTTATTTTTCAATATTTCAACACCCTGTATGTGTCTTCTTCAGGAATTATTTTTTCTTTCAAATTGTTTAAAAAATGTTTCCTGAAGAAGACATCCACAGGGTGTTCAAATATTGAAAAATAAAAAATAAATATATTGTTTTAGACCTCAAACTCGATAAATTAATACAATTAATTAATAAAAGGTCGAATAATATCATCAATTTATTGAATTTTATTATTCGAGACATTCTCCCCAACTAATCGTTAAAACAATTGGAGCTTTTGAAAAAGCTCTAATTGATAATGTTTTATTATAAAGTTATAAAATCAAGACAATGAAGACCAAATGGACTCACCACTAAACCAAATAGAACTTTCTCAATATCAAAAACACTAGACTAAAACGAAAAAGCAAAGGAAAGAATAATAACCAGAACAAATGAACAGCTGCAAGGGGTAGTTCCAAAAGCATTCAATTAGCACCTAGAGCTAAAAATGGTATTTTAAATCTCACGAATACTATATATTAGGAAATCGGTTGCTTGTGCGATAGCTGGTGGTAGCACCACTATATCATGAGATTTGTTTGGAGTACTTTTTCCAAGTGATTCACTAACTGAGTCCTTTTTAACATAATTCTTTACACAATCTCCGTTTGTAAACCACAAAGAAGGCTTACTAATTATGAGTCCATTAAAGCCTATGGATGCTAGATTTATATTCAATAAAATTTTTTTCAAAATTAAAAAAAAATTTTTTTGCCGAAATTTTGAGTTGATTTTTTCAATTTTGCAATTTTTTTTTTAACTTTTGTAAATTCGAAATTTTCATTGAAATTTCTCATAAAAAAATGCAAAATAAAAGAAGTCCTAGTTTTTAAACTATGTGTCAAGGATTTAAGGATTTAAGTTAATAAATTGAAATTCAGACTGTTTTCCAAATTTCAGTTGCTATTTTTTTCTAAATGGACATGAAAAATTGACTTTTTTTTTAATTTTATACTGAATTTTCCACGATATTTTTAAATTTTTGGCTTCATTTAGACTATTTTAATAAATCGAGGTAAAAATTTAGTATTCTGAAAGTTTCACCCTGTAGTTGAATTTTAGAAAAATTTCAGGTTTTATTGAATTTTTGATTAATTGATTGACCAAAAATATAGAAAAATTAAATTTACTATGTTTGTTATTGAGATTTCTCCAATTTTGTTTAAAAACTAGGAAACGAAATTTTTTGTGAGTTTTCTTTTCTAAGCGAATTAATTTATTTTAATAAAAACTTTTTTAAAGAATTTACAATTTTCTTCGATGTATTGCAATTGAAATCAAACTGATTGTGGGACTTAGAACTTTCTTTAAGAAATTTTCGACTTTATACTTTAAAGCAAGATTTTTATAATAGCAAAAATAAATATTAGGAGTAGAAACGAGATTTAATATGTAATTCGATATCAATTATTTATTCGTAGAATTTGTTCTGTATTTCAAGGAACCAAATTTAAGAAAGCCAGTGACCATCTGTAACTAACGAATTTTTGCGATCCGATTATATACCGCTGTGAAATACTAAAATTCCCACAGATCTTTCACAAACTATGATCTGTGAATTTCTGCAATTTACACTACAATGATGAGCTGGAGTATACGAGTACATAATCTATGAGGTTGCATATGAATGAGGTGGAAACTCAAATGGATTGACAAACTTATTTCTACCCTTTCAACCAGTGGTGAAGGGTATTAAAGGAAATAAGTTTTATAGACATTTTAGTATGAGCGCTATTGAATGCCTGCAGTAATTTCTTAATTAGCTTCAATAGGAATAATTGTGTTCTCAAAATATGTTTGCCAGATTTTTTGTCCTGTTTTTATTTAAAGCATTTAAGGCAATTGAATGAATTTTTCAAATGATTCTAAATCATGGAGAATCATACAATTTGACAACACGATAGTAAAGAGGAACATATGGCGCAATGGAAATAAGTCCAATTTCTGAGTTACGCATTTCTTCGTAATTAAAAAAATATATAAATTAATTTTTAACGGTATATTTAAGCAACAGGCCTTTTAATTTAAAAGAATTTTTTACTTAAAAATTAATTATTTTCAATAGAGTCTATACCATAACCATTTTTGTAGGTTTAAACATGGCAAATTGTTAAGTGGAGCGGTGAGGGTTGGGATAGTTATCCGACAGGGATGCATCCTGTCTCCACTTTTAATATAGATCTGTACACGACCCTTGGTAGAGCCCTCAATAACAGCAGAGGGATAGTGTACAAATTGTAAGGCCTCCCGACGATGTCTGTCTAGTGGCGCACAGTTACTTAGATCTAGAGGCAAATCTACGAATCGTAAAGCTGGCGACGGAATCATCAGGTGTGAAAATTAGTGTCTTGAAGTCAAAAACCTTACGCGTTAATGCTGGCTTCCAGGCCTTATTTGCAATTGGTGATCGCGAAATAGAAGATGTCAGCCAAATCTGCTATCTTGGGAGCATTAAAGATACGAATGGAGGATTAGCTGAGAATATCATTAATCGATTGCAGAAAGCTTATCAAACATTTGGCCGCAATTGGCTGGTTAACAGATCTCTGTTAACTGCGACATTGTCATTACTAAAAAATATGGTTTTTGTCTCTACTAGTTAAATTTAACTTTATCTTCACACACATATAACAAAATCAACTGTCTTCAAAACAGATTATTTTCTCAAAATGTTATTTTTGCAATCATGCAAGTTTTTAATGTCACATTAAATGAACCAATATAAAATGTTTCAGCAAAAAATCATTGAAAGAGATCACTTTCGCAAATTGCCACAATAACAATCAGTGTGTTAAATAGTGTTCAAGCTTCATTAGGCACAGCACAAAAAAGTACAATTTATTTAAAGCACCCGAAACAACACTACATGTTAAAAAAATAATTTATCTATTATAAAAAATGGTTGTAGATAAAAAACAAACCTACAATACATAAGGACAAAATAATTTTTTTGTAGAAAATCGTAAATTTTTTATGAAATTGTTAAAACATTAAGGTACAAGTATCATCGAAAATAATGGGTGCAAATAAAAAAAGGGCAGCAAGAAAAAAAAAAACGTATAAAATTGCAATCGGTGGTCAAGCTGAATGCAGTATGCAAACAGATATTTAAAAGAGCGCATTCAGTGTAATATTATGAATAGAAAAAGTATATGTTTTAATGAAATATTTTGAAAACTAAAAGGGACTTTAGGCCGTACGTTATAATGAAGAATTCAAAAGTATAGAATTGAAAATGATCGAATAAGTGAATAATGGGGATACAGTCGGAAAACAATGTTGCTTTTCACATTTTTTTATTTTTTAATTTGCTATAAATTTTTAATTAACTTAGAAAAAGGTATAAAAAATCACACGATAGTTCAAAATTCGCTTATAAAATTATAAATAAAGAAAAAATTCGAAAAAAAATATATATTACAAGAAAAAGCATTAATTAAATTTATTGTCCTCCAACAAACAAAAATTAAAATAAAATATAAAATGAGTTGCATGAATATATTTTTTTAGCGAAAATTTGGAGAGGGTCATCACATGTGCTAAGAAAGTATTAAAAAAATATAATAATTTGTAAATTATATATTCATAACACAAGAATCTTAGCTGTATTTTTCATAAAAAGTTTCATGCAACAAATTTCATGACAAAATACTCTGTTTAAATATAGTATAATTTTAAAAACTTGAAATGAGCTAAATTAAAAAAACATTTCGCAATCTGGAAAATGTTTTAAAGTTTTATGAAACCAACTAAACTCTAAAAATTTCCTGAAAAAGTCGTTGGCATAATAAATTACAAAACTACGAATAATATATGTGTATATATGTGTTCATGGAAACAGCTAAAGTTTAAGGATAAGAGCTTGTGATTTTTGTGACGGTTTTGCGATTTTTATGTCTCACAAATGGCAGCAGTTTTTTTTTATATAGAAACAAATGTTTGAGCTCTACTCGGAGTCCGTAATTAATATAAAGTTTTTAAACAAGTGGCAAGTCGCTAAGCTTTTGAAAGACAAGAAGCTCGAAGAAAATAATTTGAAGAAAGTAAACAACCATATTATGTAAATAAAATGGTATATAAAGTCGGCATATATACAATACTGAGAATTTTTTTTTTAAATCACATAGATTTCTATACTTTATGGATATTTTGAAGAGGATTTTCCAAACGGAGCACGATGTTTAAGCAATTTTTTCAAATATATTTAACGAAAACAGTCTGTTTAGATTATTTAATTTCGCTTAAGGCCTTTTTATTTTTCAAAATGTTTGCAATTAAATTATTCAATATTTGTTATGAAAACATTCTTTTACATCAATGACAATTGCTTGTCCACCCTTAAAATCGCAATAGAAACAACTACTCAATTATGTCTACCTACAATTGAATATAAAATAATAGAACATTTTTAAATGAAATCCTCCCCTACATTTAACTAGTGAATTCCATTAAAATATTACATTTTCTAAGTGCTTGTCTTTTTAATAGGGTTTCTTCACTTAATCAATAAAAAGTAATAAAAAAATGCAATTTTTGAGATATTTGTGCTACATATAAAAATACTGTTGGCCATCGCAACAATTGATGCAATGTGCAACATACACTCGTCCTTGCATAGACATCCAATAACATGACACAATCGCAACTTTATTAGGGTAACTAAAGTTAAGTCAATATACGAGTTACCAGAAAGACAATAAAGTGACATCAAAAAAAGACAACTAGCGAAAAGGAAAATAAGTTTGTGGTCGGTCTATAATGAACTGTTTATACAGGGTGGCAAAAACACAAAGGATGTTAAATGGTCTATAACTTTTTTTATTTCGATAGGATTTGGTTTTATTTTTCAGATTTAGGTGAAAGGAAGACTTTGGAAATTGGAAATGGCAAGGCACACTATTGAACAGCGACAGCAGCGGATTCACTTTTCGATTTCTTTAAGACAAATAACCGAAGAAGCTGACAATGAGTGCCGAAGCATACTTTCAATTAAATGGCTTCGCCGAATAAACGAAATTGGGCAACGAATGCTGAGGGTGATTTATTAGCGTTAACTACATCTCTACATTTAAGCGTACAGTTCGATGTGGAACATCATCCAGAAGCAACAGCTTCCTTTTTATTGGTAATCTCTAAGAAAAGACACGACTATGCGAACCCAAGAATGGGTGGTACTTACGCGAAGTGATTTTTCTCATATAAATTAACTAAATTCCTTATTCATAGATGAAATGTAATTAAAAAACTTAATTGAATTTAAAATGAAGAAGTTTTTTTATATACAAATTATTAAAATTAAGAAATTAAGATTTTCTGTAAAGATTTTCTTGATTATTAAAGAAACATAAATATAGTAGGCGCAAAATATTTTTATTCTGCATTTTCTTTTCTAGAAAAGTGTAAATTTCTATTGATAGATTACTTCGAAAAAGTCTTTTAATTGCTCTAATTTAAAAAGTTCTTATATAATTATGTAAGGTGTTCCCTACTCAGTTTGAACTTATTGAAAGATACTGGAGTCTGGGCAAACATGTTACACTTTACTTTAGAAAAAAAAAATTATATTAGTGTCAATGAGTAAAAAGACATTTGAGTAGAACCTTACCACTACTCGCATTAAATTTGAACACTGCACATCCTGTCTCGGCTGGAATTCAAAACAATATATTGGACCAATTTATTAAAATGTATTTGACATTGTGAACATTGTTTCTAGCTGTCTTCAAAATGACAAAACGCAATAGGCCAGAATTAAAATAAATAAATCAGTCATCTCTAAGCGGTTGGTTCAATCAAGTAAACGTTTTTCATTGAAATTGCATTCCAGGTAATTTTGTTATTATATCTGTAGAGATATATTTGAGATCCATATACATTTATTTCATGCAATAGAGAATGGTGGTCCTTTCATTTCGAAAATGCTCTAAACGTATACATGTATATCCAGGTTATTGTAATGTAATATAATGTAAGGGGGGTTTGGCCCAGAATGGCCTTTTTGAACTGCGACCATTGTTGCTTTATTGTGCTCCCCTGTCCTTAGCCGTCCAATACGTTCGCAAATAGGATTAGCTCCTTCAATGGGAGTATTAGCAGATCCTCTTCACCCAGCATATATGCACGTAGAGTCCTGTGTCTTCTGTGGCACAATGCCTCACAACTTGCTATCAATTGTATCCAGGATATTGTAAAATATTTATTGCAATAAGCCCAAGGTCATTCACTCTTTAAAAAGAAATTTTTATTTGGAAAATGTTCACTAGTAACATTTGTACTTGTACTAATTATGAAATAAAAGTTTGTAAAAAGTTTCATAACATTGGAGAAATCATAAATATTTCTTAATTTATAAAACAAAAATATTCTTTAGAAAACTGCATTCATATTTGTAAAATATCAAAGAGAAAATCTACAGTGTGTAAATGAGTACGAATTAAATGAATTGGAAAAAAAGCATAAGGAATGTTTAGGATGAAAAATAATATTTTTCTTTAATTTGGAAACAATAAAACAACAAAAAAATGCATCAATCAGTTACAGATTATTATTAGTAAAATGTTCATTTACTTTTACTAATTTTAGAGAATTTCAGATAATATTTTTTGAATTTTTGCGTTACTTCCATGTTACAAGTTTTTACTGGGAAATCAAACGAACAGTAATTAGGGAAAAAATAAATTGGTTAAAATATTATGGAAAAGTCTTTCTTCAACTTCGAGGTAATTTATTTGCTAAAGTCTAATTTTCAATATTTCGTTATTCACCAAATAACATCATCATCGGTAATAGTGAGTGGCCATAAATAAAAAAAAAACAAGAACCACTATCTGAAATTTTTACATTAAATTTTGCAAAATTTATTTTTATTCCTAGGGATTCGTTTTTCCAAAATCTTTTGATTTCAATGCACTTTTCAAAGAATCGAAAACATATTTCGTATGAAACACCATTTCTTTCCAAATAACAAAACACTTTCTGTATTTTCTCACATCTTGACAAGATTGATGAAATTCGATATTTTCGTTTATAGATATTTTCCTTTAAGAATTGTCACAAAATTTTTGACATCATATCAAGACAGAAATTCAACACATTTGTTTTGTTTTTTAAGGAGTCTCTCTGTATCATAAATTGTTTCACAATAGGCGAATAAATCTAAAAAATGGGTGTTCTTTTATGAGATAATCATAAAATAATAAAAATAGATTAAAATAACAGACTCCTCTTTTTATTTCTTTATCTACTGACTGACACTTGATAATAATGACACGGAAGTAGATATTTTTTTATTTGATACTTGCAATACGTACTTTTTTTGATATAAAAAAACAAAAGCCTGAATAAATTTTATTACAAACAGAATTGTGGCGTAATGAATCTTGTTACATATGTACATTAAAATAAAAATAAAAAATAAAATAAATGATCATCATTAGAACAGAAAAAAGGAACACATTTAAATTATCATAAAAAACTGGACATTTGTAATGCGTTTCTTGTCGTGTTTGTGGTTGTTTTTTTTATCATTTGAAAGAAGGCTGTAAATTGTTGGGATGTCCGTCATAAAATGTTTTATTTTATGAATCATTTACTTCACTTTGTTTGAATGCTGTTTTATATTTCTGCGGTTTTCTGTAGGTCCATTACTCGAGTGGTCAAGGGTGGCTGGCGGCCAGACCAGATCATAAAGTCTGTTTTGATTGCTAATGGCTTCATTACTGTCATGTACTTCATGGATGGGCATATATTATTACTAGCAATCATTTTATGTTTATTATGATTGTACAGACTACAACTTGAGAGAAATTGTTCCATAAAGAAAATATATTGAGTTTGTGACAAAACAAGTTAAACAACCTTATCAGACTGAACAGTGAAGCTTTACTTGAAAAAAATAATAAAAAAATCTTTTAATTTTGTTTGGAGGAATAATTTTACTTTTTTATTTATGGTCGCAAGTTAAAATAGTCTATATCAAAAAACAAAGAAAAATCACTTTGTATATACGGAAGTGTTCTTGCAAAGACTAAAGAGGCATTATGAAAAATTTTGGTAAAGTCAATGGCTAGAGAATTATTAAAATATTCATTACAGGTAAAATAGTAAAAATAAAAAGTGAAAACTTCATAAAAATGCCTTCCTAAATACCATATTCAGCAACTGGCAACGCAACTTATGTTTGAGTGTGATTCGGAGTCGACTCATAAGTCAATATTTGTTAGATCAGAATTGAAGCTCTTAATTTCGATTAAAAGCTTATCCTAGCTTTCTAGATTTTCCAGAAGGGATGCGAACCAAAGGATATTACTTGTTTTGCATCTCTCCCCAGTATGGCGCACTTTCCGTTTCTGTCCTGATATTAATTTTCTGACGCAATCAATAAGTGCACTAAATAAATGTTTCCCTGTTTCATATTTACTTAATTTTTTATATATAGTGCAATATATCATTCTATAAAATCCAAGAAAAAAATATTGTTTTCTTTTTTTTAATTTTTTTACTTCTCGAAATTATTGGCATTATAATTTGTTGATTTTTCCTTATGCGTACCAATAAATTGGATAAATTTGCTTCTTTCCCTCATTATCATAATGAGCTGATTTTTTCAATTTTCTTACGTCACGTTATGTTACGTTACGTCTTTAGCTTTATGTGATTTGTGGTTCTATGGTAATTGCGTTTTCTTTACTGAAATAAAGTGTAATATTTTGTAGCTAAAGTTAGATGAAAAAATCTGTTTACCGCCCTAATTCACAAAAAAATAGATCCTTTATTATTCACGAATATTAAATTTCTTTTTTTTTTCTTTTTGAAGAAGTAAACAATTTTACAGCGTTTTTTTTAAAGAAAGTGCCATAAATAAACTAAAGTGATGAGGTCTAAAAAAATATGCTTTTGCTTGGTACTTTTAATCTAATGAATATTTTGATTTTATTTTAGCTGAGATTATATTTGCTTTCTTAAGGAAAATCCCTATTTTATTAGGAGTTCAGTACTTAAATTTTTTTTTGATATTTCAATTGTTGTAACATTTCTATTTAATACAAATAATATGCTAACATATATTTATATGAGAAAAAGAAATCCCCGCACCTTCCCAGCTCTCAGTTAAGTGCAACAAAAGGGGACGTTTATTTGGCCGCAGGCTAAATGACATTAAATTATACACCATAAAGTGTTGAAGCGAACACAATTCATAGTTATACAAGCTAAAAAAAATACGCACACACACACACATACACACAGCAGGAACTGAGCTAAGGATTACGAGAGAACAGCATCAAGAGAAAAACAAATTTTTTTTGAGTAGATGATGTTGTAGTAGGAAAGCGTTTGACAACAAATTACACAGTAATATCCTGAGCATATCCTGGGTGCCTTATCAGCAATTTCCTACAGATGAGTTCTTGTGTACGAGTTTGTTTTATTATAAAATTTTATAAAAGTAATTTGTAGTTAAACGAAATTAAATGCGACATTATTGCGAGAGTTAAATTGAAACCTTCATTTGTATTCATTCATGCAGTTTCATATGAAATAATGTCCTGTTTGTTATTTGATGTTTGTTTAATGTAGACTTTATAATGAGAACATAATGTCAGGCTTCAAATGACAATACAATTCGAATACGCACTTGGTCCTTGTATTACAATATTAAGCATTTATTTATTGTTATTCAATTGCATTTTAAAGTAATAATTTCTTTTTCTCTTAATAAGACCAGCTTTGTATTTGTTTCTGCTTTTGAGTGAATAAATATGAGAATGTTTGTATGTGTGTGCGTCTGTATAAATGTCATTTTACAAACAGGAAATTGAATTTCTGTTTGCTTTACTATTGTTTTTGTTTTTGCTTATTTAACCTTCATTATGTAATTTGAAGAGCTTGTTATATAAAATTAGCCTTAAATCCTTTTGAAATGCAAGCAATTTTCCAAAAATAAAACAAAAGTGTTGAATTTAATTGCATTAAATTACGTTAAATGCACCCTACTGAATGGTAAGACAACAGGACACTATGGACTTGTCTAAACGTTCGTAATTGAACCCATTTAATTCAAGGATAATTGACTTAATTTTAATACAATATTTTCAAGTACCAATAGTGATTAGATCTATGGCAATATACCATATGAATTATATTATTCTTAGTTTGTATAAAAATCATAAGGATACTTATTGAAAACAAAGAAGTGCAGATGAGTAAAATTGTTGAAAAATTTATAACTGGCAGGTAGACTCAAAATCTCCATATTATATAGGAATAAGATCCTCAAAAATTAGGGAATCATTGGAGCTTGTTTTTCATTAAAAGCCACAGCTAATGAAGCGTTTGATCAAGTTTAATGTGAATTCCTGTCATGCCGTCAGAGCTTAAGGAGGTCAATGATGATTTTATTTATTTATTTATTTATTTATTCATGTCTATGGATAAATCATCCTTACAGACAGAAGTTTTAAAATTTACAATTATGAAATTTGACATACAAACATACATACAAAATTGAAAACATTAAAAACGTAGACATTATAAAGCATTAAAAAAATGTAATAATTTGAAATTTAATTGAATTTAGATTTAAAGAAAAATCAATAATTCTGTAGCATTTGTTAAATTGGCTGCACATTCTCCGAAATGGATCAGCATTTGCATAGTTAGTCCTAAAGTATTTGATAGAAAGCAACTCATAGTGTCTTGAAGGTCGGTAAGGTACATTCAATGTAATATTGTTGAGTAGGAAAAATGAAGAAATATCACCATTAATCAGTTTTAAAATAAAAGATACATTTAACATAGTCCTCCGGCTTTTAAGGGTTGGTAGTTTAATGAGTGCTAGACGACTGGTATATGGTGGAAGGTCTAGTGGATTCCAGTGAAGAGTACGTAGACAGAATAACAAAAATTGTTTTTGCACAGACTCAATTGAGTTAATATGTGACGTATACACTGGGTCCCATACAACGGATGCATATTCAAGGACAGGCCTCACTAAGGAAATGTACAACTGTTTCGTAACATATGGGTCCTTAAACTCCTTAGCCCATCGTTTTATAAAACCCAGAACTCCACGGGCTTTATTCACAGTCAAAGAAATATGATTAATAAAGTTAAGCTTAGAGTCCAACAGAACACCAAGGTCCATGATTGAAACTACTCTCTCCAAACGATGGTTTCCAAAATTGTAGTTTGCGTTAATGTAGGAACCTCTGTAGTAAGTTATATATCTACACTTGCTAAAATTAAGCTGCATCAAATTTTTATTGCACCATATGTTAAAGCAATCCAAGTCCTTTTGTAGGAGAGTGTGATCTAAATACTTATCAAAGCTTAGGAAAATTTTAACGTCGTCAGCATACATCAAGATATTCGAGAATTTAATTACTTTTGGCAAATCATTTATAAATAGGGTAAAGAGAAGTGGTCCAAGATGGCTACCTTGAGGCACTCCCGAAGTTACGTCAATTAATTTTGAAAAAACATTTTTGAAACGAACACATTGCTTCCTATTTGTTAAATAAGACTCAATCCATTTTAAACATCTGTTTGAAAATCCCATTAAGTCAAGTTTTCTTAAGAGCAACTTGTGATTGACTTTATCAAAAGCTTTACTAAAATCAGTGTACACGACGTCTGTTTGCTTGCGCTGAACGAAGCCTTGGTTAACAACAGTTGTTAGTTGTAGTAAGTTTGTTGTCGTAGAGCATCCTTTACGAAACCCATGCTGGACAGAACTGAATAGAGATGATGCATGATGAGAAATATATTCCGTCACTAATTTTTCAAATAACTTCGGAATAACACTCAGCTTAGCAATACCTCTATAATTTACAACATCCGATTTTGCACCACTTTTATACAGAGGTATTATGAAAGATTTTTTCCAAAAACTGGGAAACTCACACTTAATTAATGACATATTAAAGATTCTAGTCAATGGTTCAGCAAGAGCATCAGCACAATTAATTAGTATACAGCTGGGAACATTGTCAGGACCACTGCTATATGAGAACTTTAATTTTTTCAAATTTTTTGAGATTTCAGATGTATTGAAAAGTGGAATAATAATATTTTGACTGGAATTAGTGTAAATAGGGAAAGTATTTTCATTATAAACTGCATCAGAGTAGGTTGTGGAAAAAAATTCAGCAAACATATTACTTATTATAAGGTCTTCTCCGGACTCAGAACTCAGGAACTTCATAACAGCAGGAAAAGTATTAGATCTTCTTTTGGAGTTCACAAAATTATAAAAGGATTTAGGATTATTTTTGAAGTTATTCCTTATACGAGATAAATAGACTGCATAACATGATCTGTTTAGCGTGTTGTATTCTTCTCGAGAAATTACATATTTTCGATAATCACATAGGAGTTTGGTTTTTTTGTAATTTTTATAAAGTTTATTTTTCTTATTTTTTGCTTTAGATAAACGATTTGTACTCCATGGAGGTCCGCTTTTCCTGCGTAAAGGTTGCGTTGGAATGCATAGCTCAAACAATGAAAATATTTTAGCATAAAAACGATTAATAATTTCCTCAAGCGTAATATTTGATGGTGAAAATAATTGATTCCAATTTGTGTGTTTTAATAAATGATTGAGCAATCGATAGTTCGTTTTATTAAAACTAAATACATTGTTTATATTATCGGGTTTCTCAAAAGACTCAGGCGAAATAGGGAGGTTAACCTCAATTGTAGGATGATATAGATCTTCCGGCATGACAATAGGTGAAGAACGTTCAACAACAATGTCCATAAACTCATTTAGGAACATTAAGTCTAATAATCTGTTCTGATGATTAAATATTCCGTTCATCTGGTAAAAATCCAAATCCAAAAAGGTTTTAAGAAATTGTTCATATATTCCGTTATTAGTTGACAAAGCAGGTATCCAGATACCATTCTCGGTTGAAAAGTTCCATTTAACAGAAGGCATATTGAAATCACCAACGGAGACACATAAATCATTTTGTTTTCTACTGCTAACTATAAAATTGATAGCCTTAGCGTGTTCAACATAGGTTAGAAGAGGTGATGACGGAGGAATGTAAGAACAAGTAATGACGATGTTTCTGTTATTTAATTTTATAACCACGGCAATAAATTCAATATTAGATGAGGATTCATAAGTGAATGGTTCTGCTTGGAGAATATTTGAAACGGCAATCAATACACCCCCCGATTTTTTACCATTACCACGGTCTCTTCTAAAAATCTGAAATTTGTCACACATAATCTCAGAGTTAATTATGGAATCAACAAGCCAGGTTTCAGTAAGGGCAACAATGTGATGTTCAATGTTAAAACTGTCAACAAAAAGCGAAGACAGCTTAGTATTTAGTCCACGTACGTTTTGGTAAACAACAGAAATTTTATCCACTGTGGCGGTAATTAGTTTTTTGAATTGATTATATTTCTCACCGGAAGACGAGCAGTAGAACTATGAGTTTGCCTAACCGTAAATTCACGTACAAACGTATTAATAGGCCAGAATGTTGGATCAAGCAGAGTATTGAAGAACTGATCAGGAACAATAACTTTAAAAGATGCTATCTCGCGAGGCTCAGAATAGTTAAATTTATAAGTGGAGATTTCAACATTCAATCCAATTTTAGACTTTATATAGAAATTAACATCATCAGATGAAGTTTCATTCGCTAGCCGTGATATAAAAATAGCCCTTTTAGGTGGAATGGCTCTAAGCGGGTTATGACTAATTGTTGACACCGACTGTATTGAAGGACTATTTGACAGTTGAACATTTAGAGAATTAGTATTGGATGTACAGTTTTCACTAATTATTAATGGAGCTTGAGTTTGTTCTGGCGTATTGAAATTAAGTGTAGAGATCACGTTTAACGGCATATTATTAACGGTCGTAGCACTAAGAGAACTCGAAGAACTGGCAACAAGCGACGATTTAGCAATAGGCGTTGCACTATCAATTTGTAGAACATTATTAGTAGACAATGGAATTAGCGCTTCTTTATTAGAAGTAACAGCAGTTAGGTTTTTTGACGAAGAGGTCTCGGGCTGGGTTTCTTTCCTCTTAGGAGACATGGATTGATTTAGGCTTAATGAAAGTTTTTCTAAATTGGGATAATTTGAGAATAGATTTGTGAATTCATCAAGTTTCTTCTGAAGTTCACCGAATTCATTCTTAATTTTATTAAATTTTTCTCTAGAATTTTTAAACATATTGTAGAAATCCATTTTTACACTTTTACAATTATTACATGTCCAGTGCAATGATTTGGAGGAATCAGATAAGGCATCAGCATCACGCGGTTTTAAGCCACAGCATTTTAAATGATAAAAATTTTCACACAACCAACAAGATACCATGCGTTCGTTACCAGTTAATATGCATTTTAAATTGGAACACTCCATTGTGCTGGAGAAATTTTAAAGCAGATTTGATGGATATAATTACAACAGCTACCAGGATCAGAAAGATAAAAACGTAAACTGGTCACACCGTTTTCAGTTAATACGGACACCTTCCACTTTAGACAATTTTTTAGATCCAGACAAATAGTTTCTAGCAATATCGCATGGTTGAGGAATTACAGTTTAATAATCTTACCCGCATAAGGCGGTATCTATCAGGACTCTGCTGAAATTGGTTATTGGTTCAAACACTAAATGTTCCCCCTTTTTCACGATGTGGGGAATATATCACACCAATAGCCTATAGGATTTCTTGTTGAACCTGCAGCATTTTTTAAGAAAAAAATTCGGCCTCTACACCCCAGCATGCAATAACATTAGGGAATCAACTGGAGTTACACCATGTATTTTTTTAATGAAGTTCGTTGCATACAACTTTTTTTATTCGCTAATAGGAGAAATGTTGAAGCGAACGGGATAGCAGAAATTTCATATGATTTCTTGCAACATTTTTTGTAGCAAATGTTTTACTTTACACTCACTCCATTGGCAAATAGAAATCGTTTACCTTTAATCACTGATTCAATTGGACCTTGCAGGCAAATAAATTCAGATCTTGGTGCAACAATCTGTGTGGAAATGTCGACTTTGCTGAAATCGATGGCGTGTCGATGTTTTTGGATTAAGTAGGAGCCACATTCTCATCGGCAGCACAATAGAACAAAAATAGTTGTAAATGAAAATAAAACATATTCAGACCCTTACTTGAACAAACAAAGTAGTTGAGACAGTTGAATAATGGATAGTATCCAGTATTCATGTCGCTAGTGTCTTTATTTGTGTCCATGTCACAGTTTGAAATTGTAAATATATTAATGGTGATTCCATCGGAATGTGGACACAATAATTAAAGTACGACAAATGTAGATGTATATTGTTCTATATCAATTCGGCCATTTACAACATCCTAAACATTTTATGTTCCCTTCATGAAGCAGACATCATTGTCTCGAGTCGATGCGATATGGATTACTTGTGTAAAGCCCGAAGACTGACGTGGCCCCTCTAGCAATCCGTCCATTGTTTTCGAGATTGTGCAGCCAGTGTGAATGGTTTATATCGCCGCCACTGGTCTTTAACCTCTAATTTAAAAAAAGAAAAACATGCAAACATATTTACTGTGACAAAAGATAGAGAAATTGATACAGCCACAAGAAAAGTTTTATAAATTAAGTTAAATAAAGTAAAAACTGGTGAAACTAAAAAGTGCAAATAAAGACAGAATAGCAAAAAATAGAAATATTTTTCACTTAAATGAAAGAATACGGAACTAAAAGTTAAGAAAGTGGTAACGTATACAGAGTGGTTTACGAACTGTCCCAAGTTTATTTAGAATTGTCTGATCTATCGACAACAAGAGGCATTGAACCAGCATAATATCATCCAAGAAAACACTTAAGCTTTCTTTAAAAAGGCAAGCAATTGATAATCTGTATGTAACGTATTGATAAGCGCTATATAACAACTTCTATTTTGGTGTAGGGTGTATTAAAAGAAATAAAATGCGAAAAACAAGAAGGCCATTAATAGTATAAAGTAGTTGCTGCGTTAAAGATTCGTTTAATCAAATTGAAATTTGAAACAAATGTTTATGTCCTTCTCACACAATGGCACCTTTTCACTGTAATTCCTTTTACTTGAAATATAAAGTCCTTTTGAATTTTCTTAAATAGATTTTAAATTGTGTTTTTTTTAATTTTGTTTTTCTCTTTAATTTTTTTCAATACGGTGCTATTTAAGCAAATGATTGTGTAATTTAATCATAATTACAGGCAATACAATGTATTAGGTGTGTTCACCAGAAGAAAATCTATCGCTAAGTATTCGAGCTGGAAGTTTACGTCGTTGAAGGTGTCAAAAAAATTAATATGTAAATATTTTTAGTTTGAAAGCCTTACAAAAAAACCTGAAAAAATTTTATAAATTTTTTAACATAAAACCTTTTAATATAATTTTTTTTTTCAAAATAAATTTTATTAATATATAAATAACCTGCGAAGTTGTTTTTATCTGTCTTTGTTTACGAGTCGCAGGTATGGTAAGTATGGTTTGATTCAAGCATAGTCTGGACCAGCGCCAAGTGCTTAATTTTAATCTTTAATGAAACTGATCAATATTAAAAGCAGAGAAACCAATAACAGTAGGTTTTTTATAATAAAAAGCCTGTATTCTTTTGACTAAACGGACTTATGATCCCGAGGCATTCTTGATTTAATGTTTGTAATATTTATATTCTTATATATTTTCTATTATTTGTTTAGATTAAAACTTTACTTATTATTAATTTGTTTCTATTGGTCTTGAAACTTGATCTCTCAAGTTCAGCGCAGTTTTAGAAGCCATGGCCTTCACTACTTCGGCTAAAAGTAAATTTAAGTTATCGACATCAAAAATTCCATATATGAAGTGAATCAGACCATTAGAATTTGATGTAAGAACTCTAGAATAATGTTTAATATTATTAATTCTTAAATTGTAAAGTACGATTTTTACTAAAAGTTAGAAGAAAAACTTAAAATTGCAAATGGGTTTTTTTCTAACATGGACTTTAAGCAGTTCCAATTTATAAATTTATAAAAAACTTCCAAACTCCTCCGATAAAATTTGTGGATATATCATCTATGATTTGTTTTCCTTCTAATTTTACTAATTTTTCATAAAAGATCCAGACATATTCAAGTTTGGAGGGCTATAAATTGGGAACCAAATTGAATTGCGCATCTTTACTTTACTCTTCTATTATATATTTATGTTCAAGAGGTCAATGAACACGCCTATTGTTGAAAAATTAAAAAAAAAAGAATCATGTCTTCCTCTTATCCTTCTATTTTCTGTGTATTTAAAAGAGCGCGTTAGTTCCAGGAATTTATATTTATTTGTATGTTCACTTTACACCAACAACACTGCAGGACTACATGAACTATTATACGACAGCGAGTTGAAGTTCATATTTCAAACATTTTAAAAAGATTAGTTTCTAATTACGATTTAATCACTAATTGTTGGTGACAAGCATTTTACATGAATGAATAGAATTGTAGAAACTAATCGAATCAAGTTGCTTTTATTTTGATTGATTGTAATCGCAAGAGCGTGATTAACTGAAGTCAACTGAAGAGCAGAGCTGTTCTGGGCATTTTGTAGTGGATAGAAAAAAAGTACACAAACACGAGTGGGAGTGTCACGAAAAGAGTTTCCTCCGTTGGATAGTTTTGCTTCAATTAGGAAAAATATTTTTAATTTTCCAAATTTGTAATGGCAACAGAGGCCGGCAGGATAATTAGCAAATATTTGTTAATGAAAATAACGAGAAATGTTATGTAATTATTTTTGTTGCTTCAATGAATATTTGATATAATTAAAAATTTCATTGTTCTGTGAAGAAACAGTTTCTTTGCAGTATATTGCAGCAGGCCCAAATTTGTGGTATATGCCAAAAGTTGGAATTTCATGGTGGGATGTCATCGCCTATTTTTTTAATTGTGTAAATATAATGTTTGGGAATTTTACAAAAAAATCAATGGTTTAGTATAAAAAACTTTTTGCCAAAAATTTGTCTCAGCAACATTCGCTTATAAAGTTAGTATTTTATTTTAAATTATTAAACGAAAGGGCAAAGTTTTATATAGCGAAATTGTACTTCGATTGCGATAATTCTACTAATGAAGATGCTGAGATGATATGATAGATCTGCTGGAGAAACCAAAACTGATTGATATTTGGAAATGAGAAAAGAAATTATGTGATTGATTAAAACCACAAATCAAAAATTTTTTAAGTCTCTGAGATGGTGTTATCAAGCAAACTCGGCGTTCCAAATAAGACCTAAAAATACGTATTACATTTAGATATAAAAATATAAATCAACATTAGACTAATGCGAACAGTAGATCAAATGTTTCATATAAGCTGGAGTATCGGACATCGCGTATAAAAAGGATTGATTCCTTAAAAAGTCTTAGCCCCCCTAGAAAAACTTTCAGGGATTGTAGACCCCTATATATTTCTCTTCCTACGCCTATACTGCTGCCTAGTGTTTCGTTTGGTATTAAAATTTATAGAATAATTTTTCTTTCTTAAGCGACATTTGTTTGATTTTGGCAGAAATTTTTTTACCCATTAACGATCAAGAGGACAATGAATTATCATGATGTCTAGGAATTAATGTTAGTTTTAACGTTTTGTTTGAAGTTTGTGACATTAGAAATAGTATATAGTATATATTTCTATCTAAATAACAGTTTAGTTCCTCCTCTAAACGGAAAAATTTATTTCAAGTACATAAACAACTAAAGAGTTAATGAGTCATTTATTAAACTAAAAACTATGACACATATTCAAATGTGTTTTGGTTTTTTTTTTTAACTTTCATACTCTTATATACGTTCTTCGTTTATGAATAAATTAAGCCAACTGAAGAGCTTTGAACTCGACTCTGCTATGACCAAAAATAAAGCATGAGTCCTTCATTAAATAGGATTTGAGGAAGTATTAATTTAAGCAAATTCCTCTTACAAAAATATGTCAAGTAAAAATAAACACTAGATTTTGTTTTGGAAGGAGGAACTTAATTATCTTAACTTCGCAAATGTGATTAATATTTAGTGAAATAGCAAACAGACGTTCATATTTAAAATATCTAGTTTATTACGGGTAGTTTCATAAATTGCATGCGTTAGCAGAAGAATTTTCTTTAGGAGTACTTCCTGTCACTTGTAGCATGGAAAAGTTCAAATCAGAAGTCTTTTGACGTTCCCGCGATCAGATAACTGATTTTCCTACTTTCAGCACAACACATTGCACATCGATGAGTGCAGATCCAATAAAGAAAAAACTTGAACAAAAAGGCGTGTCAAGATCAAATTATATTCATGGACTTCTAGTTGTTGAATATTTTGATGCCAAGAGTGAAAAAAATGTTTTTCCAAGGAAGTTGAGTGTTTAAAATTGGATTAAAAATCATTTTTGGGTATATTTGCTGAAAATTTTATGTACATGTATGTATGTATGCATGTACTAGTTCATAAAATTCCATATAGTCTCTAAGCCATAGTTCTTCCCACCGTGTTCCTGCAACCATTTATTTTGAACAAGTTGTGCAAAACTTTTTTTTTTATCACAAATTGAGTATCATGACAAAATAAAAGTTTAACAAAAAAAAAAAAACCTTCGTTTGTTACCTTTAACATAATTGACATTGGGAATAAATGTTGTATGTTGCACATTCGTCATACAATATTTAACATGTTGTTTAAATATTTTTTGTTGCTGCAAACGCCTGCAGCAAAAAATACGCCCCAAATGTTTGACGTTTTTTTTTCACGCTGTTCGATTGTTTAATACCTTCGTAATATCAATTTAATGGGAATTGCAAATGAAGTGACAAATAAAGACGGGGGAAAAATATTCACAAATATTTTCGCCAGACATTATTTCATTGTAAACAAATTATGGACATTGGACGAAAAAGGATATTGGTGTGAAAATTACAGGTTACAGAAACATAAATAAATAAACAATACAAATGTTAAAATACTTGCATGAAATAAAAATTTAGTTGTAATTTATACAAACAAAAAAATAGGAAAAAACAAACAATAGACTTTTTTTAGGATTGCTCGAAATTAATTGTAAAAGTTAAATATAAAGCGTTTGTTTTTTTTTCTTTTTTTTTAAGAAAGGGATCGTTAGCGGAATTAAGGGTTATTTGTGAGCTCTACAATGTATTAATTACATAAAACTAAAATTGTTGAATGCTTTAAATAAGTAAATTTTTTAAACTGGAGAAAAGTTTAAATTATTGCGATTGAATGCCTTTAGGCCAAAAATTGTATAATTGTTCCTTTTAAATTATATGTGGAATTTAAGAGTCAGATTTAATAAAAAAAATTCTTTGGCTTAAGAGTGTCCAATTATTTGTCAATCTAATTTTAAGCACGATTTGTAGCATGGAAGAAGGATAATTATATCCTGAACTCAATAAACTATCGATTATAATTATGAGTTCAAAATGGTTGTAGCGTGCTGCCAGGGCCGTTTTTTACTGGGACTCAGTAAAAATTTCCTCCCGGCTAGTAAGTACATTTTACTTTATTTCTATTCGCATAACAACATAAATCTTAAAATCAGGCAAAGTTCCTCTCCTAAAAATTTCGTCCTTTATTAGTACGCAGATCAAAATGAGGACCACGCTGCTCTTGATAGGCTAAATATCATCTTATTTCTAGGCAACCTGCTATAATTTCTCCTACAATTCTATCCACAGTACTTGCTGGTTACAACCACTTAAATATTTTTATTGGTTTGTTTAATTCTATTATAATGTAAAATTATTCAAAAAATGGTTTTAGTTTTATTTTATTGTTTCATTGAAGTCATTGCAGACATACATATAATATGTAGGCAGGGTTATTCGCATAAATGCTTTATAGAGAATATTCAAGTTCATTCGTTTATTCTGATAAGAAATTTGTTACCTTCCCATCTTTAAAAAATCCATAAATGATATTTTTAAGAGGATTAAGAATGTTTCATTAAAATATAGAAAGGATTTTTTCCGATCTTATTTCCTTTGAATGTATAAAACATTTCTATAAATATACGCTTACATATTTTTATTAATGTTGCAATAGTTTTAAGTAAAATCGCAAAAATGAAAATATTTTCATTTTGTCTGATGTAGTGATGATGGCATAAACTAATAACAACAATTTTTTTTCTATAATTTTCAAAGGAAACTTTTTTAACATGTCTTCATTAAGCGCTTCCTGTTTTTAAATAAAAAAAACAAAGTGTCTGTAAATTTCAAATTGTTCATAATTGGCGCATAAATCAGGCTAAATTTGATCGACAGCAGGGGTTACGTTGGCTTTGAGAGCCGCTCCATAAGAAAAAGTCTAACTGGGCAAATCATACGATCTCGGCGGCCAGTTTACATAAGTTCCACGTGAGATGACCATTCTCTCAATTCGCTTGTGCAGAATGTCCAATATGACATGAGCTGTATGGCACATACCGCCATATTATTAAAATCACATGTCGTTGCTGCCGAATTCAGGGCAAAAAAATTGGTAATCATCGAATTATATCGCTTATATCGTCGTTCTCAAAGAAATGTGGACCGATGACGCCTCATTCCAAAGTCTACACAAAACAGTGATTTTTGCGGGATGCATTAGACTCTTTTAGATCTCATATGGATTGGTATCGTTCCGAAAGTTAGGGTCAACTACTCTGGAGCCAATTCGGCGAACACACTTCGTTGTCTATGGTCATTTAACTTCATCTTCTGGACCAGTTGAACTATGTACGAGAGCAGGCCCAAATTGCGATACAAAATTCATTGTGTTCTGTGAAAGGTCGAGTTCTTGTGAGCGACGCAAAATCGATTACCTCGGTTTTTTTTGCACACTCTTATGTACAGCAGTGATGTTTTCGGCCTATCTTGCGTTTTGGCTAATTGTTTAGTGAAACAACGGACTCAAATTTATCCATCACACTGCGAATAGTCCTCTCGGTAGAATAATTATAGTAATCATAAAATGCTCGAACAGAATATCCATTTGCACCTGTTGTTAAAGATTATATCCACCTATGGTAATTTGCGAAACAGACTAAATAAACGAGAGCTAATTTGATAGCTTTAGTTTCAAAATTATGGCAGAAAAGTACCTATTGGAAGACCCATTATTAATTGAAGAACGTAAACAAATTTCGACTTTTGGTTTGTTTGTTCCCATTGCGAATGTATGGCCGTTGTCACTGCCGAAAGACTTATGGTAATTCGAACTAAATATATTTTCTTTGCAAAAAAAAAAGAAACACAAAACATCGAACATATCAATGATCATGAGATAAAAACTATCTGAATTTTCATGAACTTTGCTGGTAACCTTTTTTTTATCAAAATCTTGTACACAGAACAATTGTTTGATTTAATTGCAGTATGTTCTATTGTAATGACGACAATACTTAGTGAGCAAATAGAGTTCAGTTGTCCATGTATGCCATCAAATAGATCCTAAGGAGTCTTTGAAAAGCCGCTCATAAAAGAGAGTTGCATTCCACTTTCTGTTGGTTACACGTTTGGAAAGGTAGGGCAACTACTGGACTGGAGGCCAAAACATAAACTAGAACTTAAAAATAAAATCACAAGGCTTCATTGTATAAGTGCAAGTTACTTGTTTTATTTAAGCCAGATTACTTGCAGTTGCATGCCTCTCAGTACACCTGTTAAACAAATGGTTACATTTTGAACTCATAATTCATAAATAAATTAACTAAAATGCTAAAAAAAATATAATTTACAGTATAAGCCACCAATTAACCAACCGCTCACAAACTTAAACGCAGTAGGACATCAATTTAAACAGATTGTTCGTTATTTTAATGCACAAAACGACGACTATTCAACAAAATAAAATATAATCCGGGCAGCGGAGCGCGACCAAGTGTGAAATTGAAAGATTAGCAATTGCAACAAACATTCATACGAATCACATGCAAAAGAAGTTTGACTATTGTTGATGGAAAAGAAAGGAAATAAAAAGAAAGAAAGAACCCACATACAAGGAAAGTGACAAAATAATAATAAATCGTTACAAAACTTTCTATTCACATGCATTATTTTTATTTAAATGTGTTTATGATAATGATGGATAAGCCTTAATCATATTGGTCGAATTAACATACTTTGCACTTCTTTACAATGACACGGAGTAGAGTGTTGTTTTGTTGAAAAATGATTTCCCTTGAGATTAAAATCAAATCAAATTATTAAATCATTTTTTCTCAAATGCCATAAAAAGTTTATAGCTTTGTTGGTTTTTTAATAAAATGTTGAAATCCTTTTTATAATGGCCTTATAATTTTTATACTTTTCTCAAACTAATAATATCTTTATGGTATTGAATTACCGGATGATTTGGAGATAAAAGTTTTGGTGGATGATTTTAATAGACAAAATCAAAATTTTGTTCGAGATATTTTAGTCTTGGTGAAGGGAATAAGCAATTTCATGGCCCTTATATACATACAGTTCTTGTTTTATATACCAACTTTGCAGAAAAGAAGAGAAACTTTAGAAGATCCACTTGCACTTTTGTGTCTATTAAAAAAATTACTTGTTCTTTCTTGCAATTACCACAGAAAATCGTAAACAAATGTTTTATATAAAACTGCTATACTTTTGTAGTGTAAAGGACTAATTATGAAAAATTATTTCCGATTAATAAAAGTTGTGTGAAACAGAATTTCATATACATCTCAGTGAATAAAAAATGGAAGCTCTTCTTCAGAAATGATATTTCCATTGTTTAAAAATTGGCCGATAGTACATTTTTTCGACTACTTAACAAGTTAAGTTGAGAAAATCTCGCTCAAATTTAAATTAAATACATATTAAAAATTTTCATAAGGCAGTATTATTATTAAATTTGTTGAATACGTTGAATTCAACATATAATTCAGTTAAGAATATTACAAAAGAATTTTGTAATTTCAAGCCCACGTTATTTGGAAAAATTCTAAAATCGAACTTTTTTCTGCAGTAAAATGTCTAAATTTTCATGACTTTTTGAAAAGGCAGTTTTACTGAATATCTTCCAAACGCATTTACTCTTGCAACTTCCCTCTCTATATATGCCTATTAACCCATTGGCTTTGTTGTTTTAAATAATGATGTGGCTGAGGTGGTAAACGCGTTGCCTGTCACACATATCGTGATAAGAGAATATTTCCAAGTTCGATAATGGATCTATTCGAAAAAACTTATTATAAAAATGTTAAACTGATTGAATAAAAATTTAATATAATAATAAGCATGCTTTTAATTTTAATATATGTTGCACAATGTCTTTAGGTCGCGAATAACATGGGAAGTATTTTTCATACGAATATTTTCTCATAACATCTTGAGTATGAGTTCAAATCTAATAAATAGGATCCAATTACGGAGACAACATCTTGCAAAGACAAGTCTATGTTAAAATCGTTGGAAAAGATCAGAATTTTCACTACATCCGGATCACATGTTGTGGATCTTATAGAGTTCTTTGGAATTTTTTTCATTTAAGGTCAATAGTCGAAACCCTAAAGAGTTTAAGGTGGAACAAACAAGGAGTGCGAAAACGTTATGAAATTGGTGAAGTTCTTGAGAAAATAGTGAAATTTTTAACAGTTTGCGTTAAAAGGTGTTAATAATTGATCAATTTTTATACAAGCTGTCAATGTGGACGGACGAAAAATATGCAACTTGAACACAAGGAAGTTAGTCTACATTCTCAAAAAATTTTGCTAGTCCTGAAAGAGTTCTAGTTTTAATTGATTTGGAAAAGTATATGTTGCTTATTAGAACTCGGTTTGTTGAATTCACAGTGCAATAATGTGCATTCCTCTCAAGGAATTCAAATTTCGAAAAATTTGAAAAAAGTGTGGGAAGCTTGTTCCAAACTTCTTCTTAAGCTTTGTTATTCATAACTAAATCCTTATTTTACAGTTGACAACGCTCGTTATTTTTTTAAGTGCTTTAACTGGATTCTTACTAACAGAGCGAATTAAGGTTGTTAACAGAGCTCTGTTAAACTTTTGTGATGTTATATTTTCTAAAAAAAATTTAACATTTCTTCGATCAATATGAAAAATCAATCCATTTAGTGCTCTAATTTAAGAAATTGATCTCCCTTACAAGATTGCGTGCTCTTTCCTGATAAGTTTTTGCTTCAGGAACACAAAATTCCCTTTTTGTCTTTAAAAGGGCAAACAGTTTTACACTTTTCTTAGAAAAGAGAAAGCTATTACATTTTTTTCTAGGGTCCGTTTTTTAATTTTTAAGCTTAAGGTCTTTTATTTTTAAAAAAATTTAATTAAAAATAACTATCAATATTTCGATACACATTGAGTATCATCTTCAGGACAAAAAAAAAAAAAAGAGAATTGTCCTGAAGATGATACTCAATGAGTATCGAAATATTGATAGTTATTTTTAATTAAATTTTTTCAAAAATAAAAGACCTTAAGCTTAAAAATTAAAAAACGGATTATTATAAAAGAGGTCAAAAAATATAGATACATAGGGTTTTATATAGAGAATCTGCCAAATATTTTTAGTCTCACTTATATCAATGAATATGTTTAGTTTTATATTATTGAATTGAAACTGTTTTTCGTATAGCGTTTATAATCATTTAATAAATTCTTAACATTTTGTATGTTACTCCCACACATATACAAACAGATAAATAAGTTCACCCACACATGCTCAAATGATTGTTTTATGTGGATAATCAACTTGATATCTTTGATTTATTCATCAATCCATTCATCCAACTATTCACAATTTGTATTGAACAAAAGATTTAGCTATTTTTGGTTTTTGTTGTTATTCTGATAACAAAATAAGGATACACATTCATTCTATTAAATTGAACCGTATGTTGTTTGTGTTGTTATTGCAAAGTAATGAAAACGGGCGGAGGGGTTGAAACATCACAGCAGGTTGGCTATTGTGTTGAAGCATAAAATCGAAATGGTTAAAAAGTAAATGGCAATAACGATGGCAATGATTGTGTAAAACGGAAGGAAGGAAGTAGCCTGGAATGGTGTCAATTAAATGAATAAAAGTAGATGTGCACACACACATTTGATGGATGCGTTCTTATCAAATTCAGAAAGAAATGCTACTCGACAGACATAAAGATAGTCATAGCCATGGAGGAAATACTGCGTCCTCTGAGTTCAAGTTCTGTAAATATTATTTATATAATAATGTAATAATACCAACTAGTCCACCTGTCCTAAGCCATAAACAGACAGACAGATTTATAATGTACGTGTACATGGTATGGCGAAAACTGTCAACAAATTAATCTTGCTGGGAATGAACATCTTTCTTCTATCAAAAGAAATCTCGATTAAGCCGCCGACAAGACAATCGAAAACATATCAAAGAGAAGAAGTATTAAGTATCTGACGCATTAACGAAAACGCAGATAGTAATTCGCTGTGCAAAGAAATGCCAAAGTGATAAGACGCGAGAAAACTTTGTTCCAGCAGCTCTTTCGCGCTAAAGTTTTCGCTCGTCTTCGCCTTCGCGTCGACATTTTTTTAAAAGGATAATCACAGATCCGGTTGTTTAAACTGACCTTCTGGTCGGAAAGCAATCAACTACTATCCGAACTCGAAATAAGTGTCTAAAACTATGCCCAAAATAATACTTTGAGTGCGTGTAGTTAAAAAAGTTAACATAAATAAGTCTTCTAAATCGGATGGCATCCAACCCCACTCCAAAGGCAGTGTTCTCTGATGCCAACTCTTTCAATACATTCATGGTACAATATAAATTCCTGATGAGTTTCTGTGAAATTTAAATATATTTTGGCCCTTTCCAGTTGACGGAAAGAAGCTCTTGATGTTCTTGCTATGAAAATTCAGTTCGACTCTGTTTTTTCTGACGCTGTAAGAGATAATTCACTTCTACTGACCGCGTAGGGGAGAGGGCGAAGACGGTCATCGGTAACGGTACTATATTCAACTATATGGAATCATTGGAGCATTGACGCAGTGTGGATTTTATCGTTTCTCTTCGGTAAGCTTTTCTTATAAAATCAGCATACTTAATACGTTCTCCGTTAAAAGCGCATCCGTTTGTGGTTGATGTGCCAGTGAATCGCATTTTGTATCATAAGGAAAGTGCATTTATTAGCCGAGCTCTTCGCATATGCAATAATCTTTCTGCAGAAGTCTCCCCAAGAACTTTTAGCGAAGAAAATACAAGTTGAATGTACACAAGCACTGCTCCCACTATACGACTACCCTCCTTCCCATAACCTACTTGCCTAGTTGCAGCACAATATATTGCATGAATAGATGTTATCCTATGAGTGCTGGTCTAGATAACAAAAAGGGACGTAAATTATAGTTCAGGAATAATACAAAAATATAAAGTAAAAACTATCAATACAGCTGATTTTCGGTGTCATAAATATTTGTCACAAATTGAAACTATCGCATACACTCGTATTCCTTTTTCGTCAAAATTTCTGAAACTGTTCAGACATGAGAAAATTTTTATAAAAATTTTTTCGTAAATAGAATAGAATCTTTTGGTCATCGTAAAAGTTTTTTTTTTTTTTTGAAAACACAATAATTTTATTACTTTATTGTTTTTCAGCAATTTCGACAATTGATGGATTCTGGCCGATATTCGATATAAGAGTGCTCGCTGGGATGTTTTAACAAAATATAATAACAATCTCTGCCTAGGTTCTGAAATAAACTGTTCGTCTCAAAAACATAAAAATTATTTTGAATTGTGGTCGGCTTGCATAACAAAATGCTCACTGGGATGCCGCTCAGTTACATTATGATAATAATAATGATGTTGATGCTTTTAACAACAACAACAATTTCATAGTGGCACATAGACAATAATGTGTTTATTATCTACTTCATTAATATAGTATTGGCAAATTGTGGCATGCATTATGCAGGGGTGGGGGATAAATTCGTGTATTATGGCAACCCTTAAGGAGCACATAATTGGTCTGTAATCTATTTTTGACAGATTGAATTTCGTATTTTATCTTGATTTTTTGTTTTGACTGACTCGGTTTACAAAGTTGTAGCAGCCAACTGTTGTTTTTTTCAACTGATCCATAAATTGTGATGATGATGATGATGCTCATGATGAAAATGTTGGTGTGTGTGTGCGTGTTAGAGTGTATCATTTGGGGGTTGTTGTGATTCATGTAATAGGTATTTAGCTAACATTTTCAACTATTAAGGCCAAGAGTTTTTTTTTAACAAGGGTGATGTTGTTGTAGTTGAATTTGCTTATACGTGTAAATGTTGTTAATTGCTGGAGGAATTGGTGAAGTGAAAAAGTAATTGGTTTCGTTACAACATACTTAACTGAAATGATAGAAAGTATAATTTTACGCGTTTGTGTAAGTCATTGCATTCTATATATTCTTATAAAAATTCTCAATTATTTCATGATAATTTTTATATAATCACGCAAAAAAATTTTAAAAACATTTTTAAATAAATGCACTACATTTGAAAGAACAGTTTTGTAAAGAAATTATATCATAATTCCGAATATAATAAACATCATATAACTATTCTGAATACTAAAATAAAATTAACATAGAAAAAAGCATAAAAGTTTTTAAGCCTACAGTTTGTTTATTTACTGATGAGGAAGAATGAGGATTTCGTTGTAACACACTTTGGTATTGTTGTAAAAAATTTCAATTTCCTATTTTCTCTTCATAAGCAACTGTATTAAAAGATGATATTACCAATTGCAAAAAAAACCCGTCTTATGAACTCTGATGATGGTGTGGCGGCCATCGAAAACAGTAATGTTTCGTCCCGCTAATGAAATTAAGTTTTCTTTACTACTTGTTTAATAAAAATTATTTGAAAAATTATTAATCTGAATTGACAAATTCAGAACTCGAACTCAAGCTAGCCTAAATGTAATTTCGATAATGAAGAAAAATATTTAGGAAATAGAAAGATCTCGGCTGTAGATAATGAAGATACAGTGGTTAAACTTTACATCAAACACCCGCTTTGTTGCATGCAACCGCTAGTTTATTGGCAAGAAGTATAGAGAGGAAATCGAAAAAGAAAAAAAAGCAAATTTGGGAATTTTTCCCGTTTGGCTTAGAAAAATTTTACACGACTAATAGAATGAACAACTTGCACTTGGATATGAATACTTTTATTTATGTTACAACTTAGGGCCATTATTACAACTTGGCGGTAACGTAGACGTTAATTAGAGGTACCTTTAGCAAAAGTGAGCGTTAACCTAAACTTTAAATTTTTTTTTATTATTACAAATTCCCTGTAAGAAAGTTATTTTTTCAAAATAAGGCTATACTATAATATTTGCGACTGCTTTTGAATAATCAAATTTTTTTTAAGAACTACAGTGGCAAAGTCCTACATTTTTAATTTTTTTATGAAATATTTGTTTTATTTCTTGTGTATAAAAAATAAAATGTGATATAATTAAAAATGCCATCTTCCAAGGAAGTTTTAAATCAAGCGGCGAGAAAGCGGTCCAAAAGGAATATGACTGTAGTTGACAAAGCAGAAAGTATGAGAGCTTATGAAAATGTGGCAACTTCTAATGATTAAACCTTCCGATGAAAGTTACAGGTACGATGAACTTGTCTTTAAATTATCGCTCACTTTTAGGTTAAAGTGAAGTAGTAACCGTTTGTAAAATTCCCATTTCCAACTTATGTCAATTTATAATAAAGGCCTTAAGAAAATTAATAATTATTTAGTTTACAAAATTTCATATCAGTTTTTTAATAAATTTTATAAGACCGCAAAATTATAGCAACAAATTTCTCGACGTGATAATATCATTTTTATTGTAGAAGAATACTACGAGTATTAAATAAAAGTTATGAAAAAATTAATATTTAGAAAGCAGTACAAGTGTAAAGACGGCGCGATATACGAAGCAGAACATTTAAAGAGAATAGGGTTTAAAAAATATGAAATTTATTGCAAGTTATAAATGTGATCTTAATTCTTAAAAAACTCAAAATTAATATTTGACTATATGTGTAAAAATAAATTTCGAAATTTATAACCCTAGACACAAACCAGTTGTCACTGCAAGGTTCTGTTAAGCGGATGTTAGAAAATCTGACAACTGGGGACCATGAGGAATAACATAAATTTTTTCCGCCCATTTTCTTCAATCGTTTAGTAATCCTTAACAATTCCTTTATGTGAAAAATTTAAGGTTTTCTTTTGTGAAAAATTTAAGGTTTTTTGTGTTTCATTTAGTGTATGTTATAAAAATATATAGCACACAGAGAGTGTGTGGTATATCTTTTGTCCACTTGATCCAACAATATAAACCACATGGAATAAGTACTCCTGGATTCGTCATGTTTAACAGCGCTATCTCATAAGCTTAACAGAACTCTGCAATGACAGATGGTTTATGTCTAGGATTATAAATTTCGAAATTTATCTTCACACACATTTTTTGGTTTTAGGAACATAGTTTTGCACTTTTTAAGGCCAAAGCTTCTTTGATTTAGTCCTTTCAAAAAACAATTAAGTTTAATACAGATTTTTTTAATGTACAATTCTCAGTTACTTCAGATGAACAATAATATAACGAAAGAACTCATTATTTCAAATAAAATACAGAGCAATAGGTTCATAGAAGATTTTATAAAATTTAACAACTATCTTGTTTCGTTAAATATTTGTCAAGTCTGTTCATAACTTTAAGCGTATGCTTTCATTACACGGACACATTAGGAATTAGAGAGAATACTGAAAAACATCTATAGTTCTTAATCTATTGATGATACTATTGGCCAATTTACAATACTTTTATATACATACATACGTAAATTAACAAAATGATGCAGTTTAAAGATATAAATTCTAATACATATTGGGGTATATTTTGTTAGAAAGGAAATAAATAATTAAAGTATGTGTTAAGATTATCTTTTTGGTAAATTTAAGTGCAATTGTTCACTGGGTTGCTCTTTCACTTCGCGGCTAAGGGTAAGGTGAAAATGAGAATTGAACTACCGAAAGTGAAGCAAAAGAGTAGAAGATTGAAAGTGCATTTGATATATAAAAAATAAAAAAAATTTTAAATAAAAACAAGAAGATTAACAAAAGCTAAAGTATTTGTGGCACTAATAATAACAACAATATAAAGAAAGACATTAAAAATTGAAGCGAGCGTTTAAGCAAAAAATACACACCACAACTGGAAGTATACGAAAATGTACGAAATGTTGTCCTCAGGGACTGTTTTAATATTTTCTAACAACTGAAGTTGAAAAATCGGGTTTGGGTTAAATTCATAGAATCATTGCTTTTATTTGAAAAAGGGGGAGTTCAATTGCATTGGAGGTAATCATCAATGGCAGTGAAAAAGTCATCCTACCATAAATATTTTAATAAAATTTTGTGATTTCGCTTTCAAAAGTTTGCATGTGAGGGTGGAATTCTGCTGAGTTGTAAGGGTATAAAATTGTTTGCACTTAATCGTTTAGAAATATTTGATTTTTGATAGTTGCATCGTCTAACATTTTTTAGTTTTCCTATTAATGGAAAGTACAAACTCTTTATGGTACGCATTAGAAGAATTATATTTCAAACTACATATCTTTTCTGCCTTCAATTTTTTTTTAATTATTCGCGGAATAAACATAAAATAGTGCGGAAGACAAACCGATGTGCCTGTGAAAAATAATTTTTACAAAATCGTTTTAGAATTCTTCTAAGGTAGACCTGTGTATTTCATTTCTTTTAGGACTTTTACTCTATGGACTCTATCGAGTCCAAGAAAATAACTTTCTTATTCTAATTTGCCTTTTCACAGAATCTCATATGATGGTTTACTTCCTTCCTTCAGGATGTTTTAGGATTAATACGGACTTTAACTCCTAAAATAGAGTTTTCTTTTCTATAAGGGACGTAAAGGATACCCTTAGTTAAAGTTATCTTAAGAACTATTAAAGTATACTTTTCATAGCTATAATTATGGCCCAATTGCTTGTGTCAGTGAAGAGGGAACACACGTTTCTATCTTAAAAGGCATTCGATGCCAATACACAACACTTATTTAAAAATTAATTCATTTGTAAGTATACAAATAAATTTGTACAGACATATTTACAATACTATTTTTCCGTATAGAAATAAATGCTTTTAATGTAAAATTCAGGGAGAGCTCGCACTACACGAAATAGATATCAAAAAAAAAAAAAACCGCTATTGGAATTAATTTGTTTGCTGGTTTATTTTTATGCACCCTCTTAATTTTTACAATACCAGAAGTCAGTTGTTCATAGGTGCCACTGTAATGTTTTTGTGCTTGATTGTATGCACGCATTTTCTATATCCAGTTAAAGCTGGTTCAACATAATTTTTAATTATAGTGGCAAAATGAATAATAATATGCTTTAAATTTTAAACTGTCTCGAAAACTAAGCCATCGACCATAATTATGGCCTATTCTCGTTTTCTTTCCTTGCCCATGTAGGTGGCCTAGGTGTGATTTACAAATATTCAACTATTCATACCCTTTAGCTGATTTTCATAAATTTTTTAGACACTCTTAATCATCGTTCCCATAATCCCTTGCTCAGAATAAAAGGGTGGGGCTTAAGTAACTTCCCTCCAAATAACAAAAGGCCGGTAGCAGTTGAAAGTCTACTGACTTTCAAAACGTTTCACGCAGGCCTCGCCACCCCCAAATAGTTATGTATATTATTTATTGAAAATCAATAGAAATTAAAAGAACTATTTTCGATTTTCAGATTTCAAGGTCTAAAGAAAAAGGCTTTTTTTGTAGATTATGGACAAATCAAGTCACATTCGATTTTTAGCTCTTGATTGAAATATATGAAAAAGGAAGACAAACCTCTACATCTTTTGGAATTACCAGAAAGTTTCTTCTTCTTAGCTTAAGTAATAAAAAAGAATTGAAGGCTTTAGCATACCCCAGCTATGCAACATTACATATTTTTTTCATGCATCTTATGATGCACCCCCATAAAAATTTCATACACTTTTGCCTAGATGATTATTGCATATCTGGAAATGTTGGGGAGTCCTAAGAAATGTATGGAATATCAGTGAACCAAACCTGGCCCATTTTTCTTTTCGTAAGCTCCGATTAGAGCAACAGCCTTTTTCAGGAATGACAACAATAGTTTGATGTATCATGACAGTGCAAACAAAGCCTTTAACCTGACGTTTTGATATCCAAATACGTGTATATGAAGTTCATACTGTGCCTAAACTGGTACAGGCACAAACATTGAACAGAAGATCAATGGTATTGGAATCAACTTGTTACGGTCCTATAATTCTTGCAGGAGTAAGAGAAACAAAAAAGTAATTATATATAAAGGTGTACAGTAGGAGTTTGGGAAGTACTAAATCTCGTCATCCAATCCCCACTTAATATTTTTGAAACTCAATAAAACTCAAATTACTTTTCAAACACTCCTCCTCCAGAACTTGCAACAGTCTCCCTGACAATGTGGCGCTTTCCACAATTTCCTAAGCGACATGTGTTGAAACATGCACTTATTTATAGCTGACCATATGAGAAGATTAAGATTTCCAAATGACGGTTGCTATGAGTACAATCTCTTCGCAGCACGTTGAAATGACTTATGCCACTATAACGTGTAAATTTGCTATAATTCTTGTGGTTTAATCTAGAAGCTGAAAATCAAGCAAACGACACAAACAGCAAATAAGTCGCAGTAAAAAAAAAACTGAAAAAGCATGAGCACATGAGCTCTGGAAAGGGCAATGAGAAAGTGCGTGGGTGAGTGTCTGGCTGGTAATAAATTTTATTTTAATAAAATGCAGTGGTTTAACTTCGCTTTGACGTTCTTGTTGTTTCTAACGATTGTATGCACTTCTTTTTGGTTTCATTAGAAACCAAAGTGGGTGGGAGGAGTGCTTGTATGGATTTACATTCGGTGAAGTATTTTCGCTTTTACGAGCTTTTGAAGTACAAATTGGGGAGGAAGAGGAGGGATAGTGAGGGTGGTGGTTTAAGGGCTAATGTTTTGACCATTAATTACTTAATTTCAATGATTGAATGTTTCCTCTGATATGATTACATTACATTAACACTGAATCAGGAGTCTAAAAAAAAGCAAACAGTTCAATTAGATTTGTTTTTCTGTATAAAGAAAAGCAATTAGTGAAATGTTTTCGTAAACATCTCGTGCAAGAGCTGTTTGAGTTTGGTGGTTACTAAAGGTTTAACACTCCTTGTTTGCAACAAATGGTGCAAATAATTGTAGTACTGAGATTTTATCTACTATTTTAAATGGTATGAACTTTGTATATTAATTTCGAAAAAAATTTCATAGAAGCAATAAACTTGCTTTTTTTTAATTGATCACAATATAATGTTTCAACTTTTAAATGGAAAATATTCCAATACAATTGCATTGAAATTAGCTCTCACTCAAAATATATCTAAACATTTATTTTTATATTATTTCCTTGCTTAACACTTTTAATCATTTAAATCTATTATATCTACAATTATCATTACTATTTAATCACCTTCTATGCTGCAATATAAGATTTAAAATATTTTTTCAAATAAATGAAATGAATTTGCACTGGTACATTAGTGGCTTAAAACGTGTGCAAAAAAGGAAGCGAAACATATGCACTACCGGCGAAAGTCCATAAAAACATCACTTCAGCTCAGTAAAATGTCTCAAAATGAAAATATTTTTAAAAGTTATTAATTATTTGTTTTTTTGTTTATTATTTTTTGAATTCAAATTATTTATTGCTTCATCTAATTTGTCTTTCTCCCAGCTGAATTAAAATTTCAACAAGAATAATTTACGTATGTGAACCAGATATCTCTTAAATATATTTCGGAAATTTCGAGGGTGGTCAAATACATCCATTAACGATTGAATTTTCTGCTTTATAAACTGAAAGGGCTACACTGCTCTTGTCAGTTGACTCCTGTCAAAATTTGCACAAACTGCCTCATTTAGTTTATGTTTTTCGTGTGGCCATTTACCATTATTTTTTGGGAAACAAACCATCACTCAAATCAAGGCTACACTTGATAAATACTCTAGGAATTGCTCATCATCAATTTTAATGGTAAAAAAAATTCACTAAATTTCGATGTCGCCGTACAAGCACACGAGATGGTGAACATTCTGGACGCTCAGTGAAGGTGTATACAAATAAAAAATTCACTATATAGGGTTGGCCGATAGGGTACTGAAAGTGCCAGACATTTTGGAAGCCATTGGCATATTACATGGCTTAGTGGGTATGAGCAGGATTGGTTCCATCTTTGTTTACATTCTATCACAAACCCAATCATGTGACAACTTTGCAGGAGTGCCTGGCAGTGTTCAACCGTAATATGTACAAGTTTTTCCGCCGTTTTGTAACCGTTGACGCAACGTAGATCTGTCACAAAACACCAGAGACCACATGGGAGAAAAACTAGTTATCCGCCAATAAAGTTATGGCGACTGTTTTTTGGGATGCACGCGATATAATCAACATTGACCACCTACAAAAGAGTAAAACAATCAATGGCAAATATTATGCCAACTTATTGGATTGATTTTACTAGTATTTGAAAAAATCGACCACTTTTGTCCAAGAAAAAAATATTTTTACATCATGATACTGCAAGGGTGCACACATGTGCAGTTTTCATGGCGATAGTCCATGAATTAGGACAAAGTGTATAGAGCTCACGAACTTATTGACCAGCCCTCGTATAAATAACACGAACAAAAGATTTCAAAGTAAACCAGTGGAAATACGAACTACAAAAATGATTAATTGTTTAAGATTGAACTTCCTAAGGCAGATGATATATACAGGAATATTTAGTTTCACCTCTTATGTTTGTGTGCGATGGATACGACATCTGAGATGAAATTTTCTAAACAAACGCACTTAAATGCAAAAATTGAAGTGGAATATTGATAAGTGCATCACCTACTTAAGGAATCAAATGTTTATTTAATAGATTTAAAGAAGAATGAAACTTCTTAGAATATATTTTGTTCTTATTATTTTGTCGGAAGAAAAAATGTTGGAATTAGAAAAATGTTGCATCCCCAACAATTGTAATAATTTGTACATAAAACTGTTGCACTGAACACTGTTTAGTGGTCACGCTGCGCAGATTTATTTACCAATTTTATTTGTCAAATGGCCATCTAATAACGTCTACAGCAAACATTGAAAAATATGTTTTCCATTCGTTTACACTCATAGAAATATTTTTCGTTATAAGAATAATTTGGTGATCATAATTTTATGATTTTAGCATAAATAGTATATGAAATTGAATGTTTTTAAGCACCCTAAAGTTCACTGACGATTTGGTTGAGAGGCCAATGAAATTTCAGCGTATGAACAACTAAAGCCACAACAAAAAATTTTAAATATTCTTCTTAAAAACGCAAAACGATTTCACAATTTTCAAACACGCCTTCAGCTTTTCAATTTAAGACGACTGCTCAATTCATTGCATACAATGGGACTCCACACATCCTTAGCACACGTCATAAAATCCTTTCAGTTAAAACAACCTCTAAAATATAAATGAAAAAAAGCAAAAAACATGGAATATAAAAGATTTTTCGTAAAGCGAAACGAACAACAATGAAATTTTAATTTAACTTTTTTCTTTTGATTGATGTAAAAATGACGGGGCCCACACCGCTCTAAGTAACAATAAAAATACATACATTTATAATCAAAAGCACTTGAATTAGAGCAAATTTCGATTATGATGTGTGTGCGCCTTTTGAAAAATTCTATATAAAAGAATTGGAAAAACGATGAGAAGAAGCTGGCAGTGGAGACAAGGCTGGTGTCATAAAGAACATTTATAAAGGACTATTTGAACACAAAAAAAACCTGTAATGAAAAGAAAAGGTTTCTAAAAATCAGCAAGGAGATCCATAAAAGATGATTTTTTGCGCACTTTACTTCTTAAATGCTTTGTATGTGCTCTTGATGAATAATAAATAAAACAGCTGGTGTAAAACTAAAAGCAATTGTTAGAAGACTCCTGATGCTGCTTTTGAGACAGCATTTGAAAGGAGTAAAATGTTTTTGGCTTTAGGTTTTCCATAAATAATTAAGTTGGAAACTTCATTATTTTATCAGTAAAATATATGTTCTAGCTTTCTGGCCTTTGTTTGGAATTAATCGTTTTAATTAATTTTTTAAGCTTATTTTTTTATTTTATTTTATTTTATTTATCGATCTTTCGGTACCAATCGAATACTATCTTCAGAATAATTGCTTATTTAACATAAATTTATAAATTAACATTAGAAATTTGTATTATTATTTCAAATATGACAAAAGTTTTTCATTATTTTTCGAATGCTAATTTTTAAATTTATATAAAATAAACAAATATTCTGAAGACAGTGCCCAAAGAGTACCGAAATATGGATAAATAAAATAAAATCACAGAGACCTTAAGCTTGAAAGATAAATTTAATTGATTACTTTTATCAGTAAAATATTTTCCACCATGAGTGGTATGATTTTGATTTGGAATAAAAGAGTTTCGAAGGAAATCCCGTCTACATATACTTAGACTTATATAAGCACACACCTATTTTCAGCCCATTTTATGTTTAAATTTTTTTTATCTTAAATATCTCTTAAATTTAAGTTTAAAATCCAAGGACTTAGTGGAAGTTTATTTTGGTTATATAAAAGAAAATTCAACTAAATTGTAGAATTGAATCAAAGTGATCAATAAAATAAAATTAAATATATAAGATTGTTTGTTGTTGGCTTAGCTGAATATATGCCTGCATGTCATTGGCCCTAAACAAATCATCAGTAGCCTTTAGCCAAATCATGTTTGAAAAGCATTAAAACTCATACACTAGTACAAAAATCAACAAATACTATATGAGAATTCAATAGATCTCAGTCACGTTTTTCTACTCGGTCAGCGCCAATATCGAATAAAGAATTCAGTAAATAAAATATATACAAATTTAATAAAATGTGTTGTTGATGTATATACAATCAACAACAAAAATAAATGGCTCAATATATATATTTCTATATAATTTATTTTTATTTTTATAGAAATATATAAATTAGTATATATCACAGTTCAATATAAATATTGTCAAAAATAAACTGCAAATAAATGTTATATTTTTTTTAATTTTCGTAGTTGACATAACGTTGCCGTTTTTATTTATGCATGACAACTCACCAGCATGAGGCTCAACGCTTAATGCTTTTATTAAGATTTAGCTGTTAAATATTAGTTTGTCTACATATACGAGGGTGGCTCAATATATCGGTCTTATCGGAAAGAGCAAAACTGTCCCTGACTCCTGTCAAAACTTGAACCATCAGCGTTATTTAATTTGTATTTGAAAGCCATTTATAGCAGACTAACACCTGATTTAAGGGGGAAATGGAGAAAACTGAATTTCGCGAGTTCATTAAGCACAATTTTTTGAGGAAAAACATCATTCAAATCAAGGCCAAACTTGATATATACTATGAAAATCCTTCACTATCCATGGTTATTTACTTTCATGGTGGCCGTACAAGCACAGAAGATGCCGAACGTTCTGAACACTTAGTTGATGACTTTACACAGGAAATAATTGGAAAAATTCACGACATGGTGTTTGCCGACCGGAGAGTGAAAATGAGAGATTGTGGAAGCCATAGGCTTACCACAGGGCTCAGTGGTTTAAATTTTGTTTGATCATTTGGATATGAAAAGGCTCTTCGCGAGATGGGTGCTACGTTTGCTCACAATCGAGCACAAAGTCAATCGTGTGCAAACTTCACAGGACTGTTTGGCGTTATTCTATCGCAATATGACGAACAAAATGTCTTCTTTATGCATAAACTTTTTGTGGAATGCATTTCATTTGCATGCTTTACCATTATGATAAAAGCTCATACTTTTAAAATAAAAAATAATTTTACTTCAAAATAATAAATAATTTTTTACATATTGACTCCTCCATTGAAACTTTAATCGTTTTTGTACATCATAAGCTACAAAATGGAGAACTGCTTGGAAAACTCGATCGCATTCCCAGTTAAAATTCTTAAATCAAAAATTAGTTAAAATGTGTGATTTTAATACAGTTTCTTAAAAAGTATTTACCAAATTCATTATTCGGGATGTTCTCCAAAATAGTTATTAAATAAATCTGGCTTAACTGATGATTTCATTTGGCCAATGGACTGTGGGGGCATATACTCTAAGTTTTCACACAAAATACTAAAAGGATATAAAATACTAATTTACGAAGAAATTAATATACGAATAGTTAAAAAAAATCTAATCCTGAAATAATGTTCTGTGTGAAACTTCCATGTGCAGAAAAAGGAAGTTACTTTTTAAGAATGACACTTTTCATGCCTTCCAAAGTATACGTTAGTGACTAAAACTATGATTTTTATATACATTATAATTTAAAATATACTGTGCATCCAAGAAATTGGATTTTCTTAGAAGATCTTAAACATGACTTCAGATCCAATGAGCAGGATCCACAAAAGAGAACATATTGCAATAACAATCTAATGTTAAAATCAATGGGAAAGGTCCGAGCTTTCACAATTTTTGCATCACAAGGTATGGATTTTAATGACTTCTTTGGAAGCTCTTCTTTTTACTGGGATATAATACAGATTTAAATGTTTTATGAGCAGCAAATTTAGAAGACAAAGCTTTCTCTTTTGCTCTATAGATCGCAAACATGCTAGAGGGGGTAAATTTTGACATAAACAAAAGCCTTATTAATTAAATTGCTTACAACTTTTCCCCTAACGCTGCTATCGGGAAAACAAATCTAACAAAAACATTAACATCAATAATACATTCTTTTGAGCTCCTGTCATTCAAGCTCCTTTAAAATCACAAACTCAATCATGCAAATTAACTTTTCTGCAATGTTTGTTAAGTTGTGTGCGTGTTTTATTTTCTATTCAGTTAAATTTTAACTTTCAATTGATTTTTGAAAGCAATTCAAAATGAATGTGTTCTTACCATGCAAAACCATGTGCCACATGCGTAACAACTAAAACTATTGTTTCATTCAGCAAAAATTATTTTGCCATAGAAATTTCATTTTAATTTACGCCCTAATAAAGTTCAATTAAGCTAAAAGCCTTTAGTTAAGAAAATGATGTCTTTTTCATTTGTGTTTCTCAAAATGGCTACGAAGATGACTTAAGTGCTGCTTATAATGTAAAGGTACTCTAGTGGAAGTGTTTAATGTTGTATGTTTATAAAGAGCCACCTACAGATGCATACATATCTATGTACGTGTATATGTACACAATTTTTTCATCTTGAAAAAAACAAACAGTTGAAATCTATTGTTAAGAAACCTCGTGCTGTTGCAACACTTTCTTTAAAACTGAATAATAATAAATGTTGTGTGGTAAAACACACTCTTAAGTGATTAAAAATGAGAAAATTCCTTTTTATAAAAAGTCTTCTTTTAAAATGACCACTTACAACAACAACAACAAAAGCAATCCCATACTTATATAAATACCGCTGATGATTGATTCACTTCAATACTGTCATAAGTCCAAGCACACAATTGTACTAATGTCTTGTGTATTCTTCTCTTGAGATAAGAATAAATTGAAAACTGGAGCTATAGCCATCTTGGAGTAAATCTTCCTATGGTAGGGAAATAAACACTGTAAAGTTAAAAAATATTTTTTAATTTTTTTCGCTTTTTTAACTTGTAAAATATGTGTTGTAGTGATTTTTGTATTAAGTAAAACATGCGAAAAACCACTTTGGCCAAATTGACAAACAGACAAAACAGCATCGTAAACATTTGTTAACTTGTTTTCATTATTCCCGTTTTTCCATTCATTTCTTTTGTTAAACACCTTCATTCTGCGCCGTGTTCATTTTTTCCCTGCATTTTCACGACATTAATCCCTAGTGCAGGTTTGTTAAATTTTAGCGAAAAAAATTTAACAAAAAAACAAATCTCAACAATAAAATGCCAACGGGCTGCTAAATATAAAAATAACCACTTTGCTTCCATCACCAGCAATTTCATCATAGACTGACTTCTTTGGCAACAACATGATGCTCAACAACGTCATTGCCATCGTCAGCATCCTTGTGACAAGTCCATAGACACATAAGTACATACATACAAACATACAAAAAATAACAATGCAACAGTAACAGAAAAAGGCAACATTTGCATGAATACAATGATGAGTGTGAATTCTTCACTTTTATATTTATTTGAAATAAGGAAAAGAGATAAAGACCTGGAAGACAGTCATTTGTAAATAAAAATCTTTGTTATTAATTATTTTATCGAAATAAATTTTTTTTATTGGAGATACGAAAATTTCTTGAGTGGAAATGTTTGGATAGTGTGCCAATCTGCACAATAGATTGCGGCCACTACTGCTGGAATTTGCATTTCGAAGATTTAATCCGGATTTTAGATTGCAAAATGCAAATTATTTAAAATAGTTTAAAAAAATAGACACTGTTGTTGCCTTGAGTCTAATTTTGGTACCATCATTCTCCTTTGAGTGATTTCGTTTTTCAGTTACATTTTTATAAAAAAAAATTTTATGCAAAATTAAAAATGCTTTTAATTACAGTGGAGTTCGGGCTTATTCTGAAATGCATTATTGGGCTGTATCTGATGCGCATCTGCAATTAGTTTGCAATACTGATGCAAACCAACTAATGCTGATGCAAATATCATGCATTAACATAAGTTTGCCATTTGTTTTTAGTTTTGACGGATAATAGTGAAAAAATTATAATTGTTTATACATTAATGTGGATTATAACAAAAATGTTATAAATTCAGAAAATCTAAGAGGACTGCAGTGAACAAAAAAAATTATTGTTTTAAAATTTATGCTACGCGAATGCGTCAGTCATTTTTGTGATCAACTTTTGATGTGTTTTTGCGCATCAAAAATTATGGTTAAAAAATTTATGCTACGCGAATGCATCAGTCATTTTTGTGATCAACTTTTGATGTGTTTTTGCGCATCAAATATTTCTATGATACATTTTAGAGCTCATGATATTTGTACTATTGCAAGCTGATGTACTCCCAAACGTACTGTGCATCAGATGCACTGTAGTGATGCATTTCTGAATAAGCACCTTCACTTCTTTGTTTTTATATAAAATAAATTACTCTCAGGCAATTAATGCCTATTACTTACTTAAGGTGTTGCTTCTTAGTGAAAGGGATAGGGCAGAGAGGACAGGCGGTTAAATTAGAAAACAAAAAGAGAGAAGAGGGCCTTTTTATTAATTATTTTACTTTGCCGACTATTCTGCTAACATTACCGACGAAGGAAGGTGCTTTCATGCAGTAAACATTAGCGTAGAAGATTATCAATTGCTGCCGATACTGTTCAGTGACCAGTGCTATTCCTTCATCACTAAAAGAGTCCAACGCCACACTAAGTAAAACAGAAAAACTCATGATGTTATTCAATTACTTTGTCTTGAACAGGGATCGAAACCAATTTGTTTAGTCAAAAATTGCTTTGTAGCCAACCCACTACCAACTTTAGCCAACAGCACCCCTTATTGCCCCTATTTATTTTCAGTCATTATAGACTGAAACAAAGTTGCTTAATTTTTCCATTTGATCCTAAATAAGCTTAAAATTGCAGTCCAGTTGACTGCGCTGAAATTTACAGTGGTTTGTATAGGTTTTACGATTATTATTTTAAATTTTTTTATAAAAACTATTAAAAGTTAATATATTATTGTCCTTTACTTAAGGTTGTTAAAACTTTATAAATATTTTTTTGGACGTAAATATACGACAAATATTCCCCTGAATTTAGCGAATGTGAAAACGATTACGAATGTCATAAAATAAGCAAAGATCCCGGAATATAAATACGATTATTTGTTACATCACTATTCTCTAAAAGCTTATGCAAGTTTACGGAAAAATTTTTATTCTATCGTTGAACACACATAAAATATTTATACATGTTTAAGTATATTTTACTCCTACGCCTGCTCCAGCCTGTGTAAAACTTAGTTGTGAAAAGATCTACGTTTCCGATTTTCTGCAACCATTATATGATTTCAAACTTAAAATTGTAATCACAATAAAACGTCAGTACATTATTTCGAATTTAATATCACCTATTAATTAAATGTGATCTCTACTTGTTTTGCTTTTTTATGTTTTTCCCCGTTCATTAAAAGGCTTCTAGAGTACTTTGCATAACGTCCATTGTAGGGAATTGTTTTCAGTCAAAATATGCATAAAATATGGCAAACTGCCATGAGTAGTGTTTGCCTCAGCCTACACATACACATAGAAATATGTACATGAATATACACATACGTACATTATACTGGTATGTATATGCAAACATATTTTATTTCGGGCCTCTTCATATTTTTTCCTAAACACGATTTTCCTTTCTTAAATTGATATTTTTTGTTTGTTGGGCTTTTGTTTTGCCTTTTAACAATATCGCGAGACTGAACGAAGCCCATGTTGTTTAAGGAAACAAACTAAAAAAAAACGATTTGTGCTCCTTTTTTAGTTTTTGTACCATTTGGTATATAAAACATGCACTCAAAAAAATGACGTATACTAAATTTAGATGTAACATTTTCCTTAAAATTAATTACAAAATATCCTTAATTTAAGGATAATTTCTCTTAAACAATCCAGTGAAGAAATGTTAAAGTTTTCCTCCAAGAATGGCATTTCCGCTGCTTCTAAAATACACGTTAGTGCATATTTTTGACTTCCAGGAAAAAAGTTAAAAAAACCTTGTTTGATGAAAAAAATAACACTATTACATCCATTTTGAACTCAAACTGATTAAATTTTATAAAATTTTTTTTCATTATTTTTTGAGTGTGAAGTGCAATAACATCCTTTTGTACACTGAATTCGTTCTTGTCCTTTTTTTAAGTTTATCTACTACATTCAGTTTTAATTTGTTGATTAATTGAAAAATGGATTTTTGTAGTCATGGCATCTTTAGTAAAATGGACTTTTTTTTTGAGGATTAGCGGTGGTTTATTTTTAAAGCTTAAGCTTTTACTTGAAAAAAAACTTAGATTTGATTGGATTTGTTTGTTTTGTAGGATTTCGTATGAATAACTTTTAGAATTCCATTTGATGATGAAAAATCAAACTTTTAATCCATGCATTTATTACAACAATTGTCAATGAATCACTGCTTTCATCGGATCCCATGGTTTCCCATGCGAGTGGGCAATTGGGTCTCTAAAAGAATTGTGTTAAAATATATTGAAATTTCTTTCGACCTTTTTATTTATGAAAATACTCGCATATCTATTCTTGCAGCAGGTCTCTTTTATTTAAAAAAATTAAAAAAGAAAATTTCTTATGTTATCAGTCAAACTTCCGGCAAAATATTAAAACAAGTTAAATTAAAAAAAAATATTTCTTTAAATATAAGAAATCTACTTCTCAAATAAACATACAAATATTGTGTTAAAATTCTATGATATCAATTATTCAAATCTTTCTTATTACTGTGTTTCTAAATTTAATTAATCTGCAATTGTAAGTAAGTAAAGGATCCAAGTCCTACTTTTGAAACTCACTCAGCAGAGGAGTTTGTTAAAACGCGAAAAAATTAGAGTTAAAAATTGCATATGAAAAATCCGGTGATAGGAACCCTGTAGTAGCCTGGCAGCCTTAAATAATAAAAAAATTAATCTCAAATAGAAAAAGCTTTACACTAATTGGAAACCAAAAGACGATTTTCAATTGCCCAAAAACACTTTTTTAAGTTTGCAGTGTTTTTTGTAGAGACTTCTTTTTCATTATGAAATTGCAAAATATGCAGGCAAATATTGAACAAAACTCGAGTCCCATCCTAATCCCCTTGCTCGTAATATCTTGAACTTTACTGGACATATCCGATTAAAAAAGAGGGACACTACGGCTTTAATACGCCACACTCCATATGAAATTTTTTGAAAATATATTTGTACTTAACACGACATTTATGTAATACTAGCGGACCAGGCGAACTTCGCCTCGCCCCAATTTTAAGCCTTCAGACAAACTTTCTATTTTTTAATTTGAAAAGCCATTAAGTAATATTTTCAAACAAAATTTCATACAAAAACTCGATTTTCGATTTTTCCAATTTTCCGACTTTTCCGGAGGAATTTTCCATAAAAACCTTCTCCTCGAAAATACGAACAACTGACAAAAAGTTTTACAGAAATCGGCCAAGCCGTTCTCATTTTATGAATTATTGGATTTTGCCACGCCCCTACGCCCACAGACCGAAAATAAAAAATCGGACTTCACAGTGTCACCCGCCCGAGTATTCTGAAGGTTTCCTGAAAATTTCGTCAAAATCGGCCCAGCCGTTTTGGAGCCATTACGTTACATACATACATACATACATACATACATACACACATCCAATTTTATATATATAGATAGATTAATTACTATCACTAAGTTTATGGTTGGGCCTAATTATTATATCTACATTTAAGATTTTAATACTTATTGTTAGTTCAGTTTGGAAGATACAATAAATAAATATTAGTGGAAATAAAAATGATTGGTGGCGTTTCCCTTATAAATACATATATTTCTGTAATTCAGAAGTTATTTTATGAAACATTTGTACAATTATCGTTGTTATTTTTTATGTCAACATTTGGTACAAGACATACAACTCTTTCTCCTAAAAATGTTTTTCAAGTGAAGACATGAAGACATGCATGGGAATGTTAATACGAAAGTGTTTTGCCTATATATATTTATCAGTAAATAATTATATTAGCATAGACTTTGATCCTTGAAAGCTTAAATAAAATGCAATAAGAATAATGCAATTTCCATCCCTCTTCTTTGAATAACATACGAAGAGTGTGACCATTCCAAATTGCAAAAACTGGTACAGAAAGGTAGAGCTTTTCTAAAGGATATATACATACTCGTAAAACAATAGATTTGTGGAATATTAAAAGATACATAATAATGAAGATCGTAGTGCAGACATGTTCATCATTTTTATATGTAACATAGAAAAAGTAAACTTTCGATTTTCATAGATTATTTGAGTAATTATTTAGTCCTTGTGAACTTACATCTGCTATTGCAAACAAGATATTGATAATTTTTCATACAAGCTTATTAAGTTTATTAATATTCGAGCAATGGTAACACTTTATATTTTAATTTAATAAAATTAATAATTTTTAATTTTTTTATAATTTTTTTTATTTAAATGTAACAAATACAATTACATTGCATTGTAATTAAGACTTTAGGAATATAGTAACGAAAACCTTAATTCGTTTGTCATGAAGCAAACCAGAGTCGTAGATGGGAGTCGAATTCACATCCCCCGAACTGTAAGGTCAGTCCCTAGCCAGCCGTACAGCCATTTAAATTAACATTTATTTAAAACTTTAAAGTCTAACAGAAGAAACCTACAGTCGATTTTTCGTATTTCAATTTTCCTTAGTTGTATTTTCTACAATTTATCATGTACAACATGTTGTGAATTGAATAATTTTATAAGTATAGATTGGTTAATATTTTCCTTTCCGCCAAAATGTTAATAAATATTTATGTAATTGAAAGACTTTTATCATTTCGATAATACCATAATTTTTTTTTTCTTTTTTAAAAATATTTTTTCACAAAATATCATTTACATCATATTTTTGCATTTTAAAAATCCTTCAAAGCAGAATTAAAAAAATTAAAGTTGTTTAACAGTTTTACTGGTCTTTTTTTCACACATTGTTTACTATTTTATGACAGGCAAGATCTATAAATCATATTCATGTATTAGACAGGCTCCACCCCCTAAAAATTTCCTAGTTTTTATCCTTTCCTGCTGATTATTGGTGCAAACATGATGTGTTCTGTCAGCCTCTATCATTCAAAAAATTAAAAAAGGGCTGTGATGTAGATTTTTTATGAATTTTTTTTTGACATGTCCTTATTTGAAATGAAATATGAAATGAATGTATGATGATGTCCTTTTTTTATTGTGTTTGTGTGTGTGTGTTCTCTTCTCAGATTTATTATCATTTTTTTTCTTGCAACATGTGAAATTTTTACCGACATTTTTTATTTAGGTTTGTTTAGTTTTGTCATTTTTTCATCATATTAGTATTCATCAATTTTAATGAGTGCCACTGGAATAAAAGCATAAAACCAAATATTACGAGGAGGACAGCTAGAAAAAATGAATATTTTACATCAACATTCAAAAAATACATTGTTGCAATCTAATAGTGGTGCTGGTGTATGCAAATTTTTCCTGTTTTTTGTTGTTGTTTTTTCTTGTTTTTAAAAAATTAAATTTCTATCCTCCCTTTCAGGCTACTCGCAAGTTCAGCTCATTGTTGGTAGTTTTTTTTTTATTTCATTATTTTTTGCAAATCGCGTATGGTTTGTAATTGGAAAGAATATGATATATAATGTTTTTTTGTTGTTGCATGGACGTGGAATTGTAATGTATGCCTTTTGTAAATGTAATAAACGTGTTTAGTGGGCTTGTGTTTTTTCATATTGCAAATTTTGTAGCTCATATCCTTTTCTTTAATATTTTCAAGTTGATTTGTATGCAATTTTTTATGTGAATATAATTGATTTAGTAGGTAATTTAAACATGATATTGTCAAGTCTGTTTGTATGCTAATGCTCCTAAATGAAAACTATCAGTCCACAGACATATGATTCTTTAAATATAAATCGACAATCGACAAGGCCGATCATTTTGAAATTTTGGAACCGTCTTTTTTAATGGAATAGCTGCCAGGGAACGACACCTACTACAGCAATGCATTACGCTCAATCTAGGAAAAAAAGTATATAGAGAGAAGGATGAAGAAAGTAGTGTCTGTGGACATTCGAATTGAAGTTTTTCATACTGAAAGTTGCAGAAAAGTCTTCTGCAGGGAACTATTTTCACATGCGAATTGTTCGGCTACATAATGAAATATATGGTCGATTCAGAAATGCAACAACAAAATTTAGACATAATTATGAAAAATCACACTATTTAGCTATAATTTTTTGAAAAAATTCTTATTTAGCGTAGCAGTTTAAGGATAGAAACTCCTGAATTGGCTTGCTTTTTAAAGATATAACGTCCATAAATTGATGTTATTATTAGACTTTTTTCTTGAATTATCTAATATTGGGTGTTTTTTATTGAGGTATAGAACTTTAAGTTGGCATCACTTTTTTAACTGGCGGCCATTTTGTCAGCTGTCAAGTGATTAATATTTAGTTTGGTTTGCCATTTCATCATGAACAGGTTGACAAAAGAACAACGCTTGCAAATCGTGCAAATTTATTTCAAAAATAATGGTTCAGTTCGCAAAGTTTACCGCAAGCTCCGTCCATTTTATGGTCGACATAATCGTCCATCAGAACAATTAATTCGGTTAACCATGGATCGTTTTCGCACTACGTTTACTCTATGTGATAATACGCATCCGCAGAGACGTCGAACAGTGCGCACCGAAGAAACAATTGCCGCTGTAGAGCAAAGTGTTGAAGAGGACCCGAATGAATCGATTCGCCACCGTGCACAGCAATTGGAGCTTTGTCCATCAACTTTATGGAAGATTTTGCGCAAAGATCTTGGCTTGCGACCTTACAAGATCCAGCTTGTGCAAGAATTAAAGCCGCGAGACCATGCAATGCGTCGTGATTTTGGTGTATGGGCCGAAAATGAGATTGATCTCGATGCTGATTTTTTTTGTTCAGTGATGAGGCTCATTTTTGGTTGAATGGCTACGTGAACAAGCAAAATTGCCGCATTTGGAGTGAAGAGAATCCACATGAGACCCTTGAGACGCCATTACATCCACAAAAACTGACTGTTTGGTGTGCTCTATGGGCTGGTGGAGTCATTGGGCCATACTTCTTCCGAAATAATGCTGGAGAGTCAGTTACCGTTAATGGAGACCGGTATAGAGCCATGATAACCGACTATTTTGTTCCCGAATTGGATGGCATGAATGTGGATGAGTTGTGGTTCCAACAAGACGACGCTACATGCCACACAGCGCACGTCACAATCGATTTATTGAAGGAAACATTCGATGAGCGCATAATTTCGCGGAATGGACCTGTCAATTGGCCACCAAGATCGTGTGATTTGACACCATTGGATTATTTTCTTTGGGGATATGTGAAGTCGCTCGTCTACGCCAACAAACCAGAAACGTTAGGGGACTTGGAAGCCAACATTCGTGGCGTTATTGCCAACATACGGCCCCATATGCTCGAAAAAGTGGTTGAAAATTGGACCTGTAGAATTGGCTTTATTCGAGCCAGCCGCGACGGCCACATGCCCGAAATCATATTTCAACGTTAATGGCATAAAATTATCCTTCCAATAAAGCCAAATTGATGGACATTAAAAAGATTTTCTTGTGTTTTATTTCAATTCGAAGTTCTATACCTCTAAAAAAACACCCTGTAATAACCTCAAGGTTTTTTTAAATCATAAATTCATTTAAACGAAATTCTGCATTTTTACAACCTTTGGATGCTTTCACGATATTCAAATTATTTTTGGAAATTTGCAAAAAAAATTTTTTTTTGAAATAAAATTTTTTCCTTATGTGTGTACTATTTTTTTATAACAGAGGTTAATATTACATAAATTCGACAAAACTGCATTCCAAAAAAAACTGCATTTTACGTAATTCTTAAAGCCAGTACAGGCTTGCGCAAAGGTAATGTCATGGCACAATAGTAACATCATAATTTGAACTGGCTTCCATTTTATTATAAATAAAAAAAGAGCTCCGATTTTAAAACAAAAAGCTTATTCTTGAGGTTTGTTGACAACTATTTCTCTATATATCGATATCGTAAATTCTATATATATCAACGTCGTAAATGTCAAAAGCACAAATTGTATCCAATTCAAGTTATGACATTAACTTTTTGCGCCACTCTGTACTATTTTAAAGCTCTTGTATGCTCAAATATTTCTATTAAAGGAACACATAAAGATTATATAATTCATCTCAAATTAAGGCTAGAAATATTGGCTATTAGTAGAATTTTATTATAGTTTTCATGTAATGAAATGAATTTCAATGCACAAAAAAATTCATAAGAAATTCTATAGAAAAAAAATTATACATAAACATAAAAACTCCATTAAAAAAACTTGAATAAATACTCTTTTGATTCCAATACAAAATGATTTGTGAATTTTGCATAATTTTTTTTATTTGATTTATATGCTATTTAAATGATAGAAACTCGTAATTTTTAGAAATAATTTATTTTACTCTAAAATATTTATTTACTCTAAAATATTTATTTTACTCTAAATGAGTACCTTATATAACGAACAAAAATTTTATTTTGTACTCAATTTAATGAACAAATGTAAAATAAAATAGATAATTTCTAACAAAAAATAGTAAAAAAAGAATGAATATAAAAATATACCATTAGTTTTCTTCTTCTGAAGTTTTTTCTTGATATTATTTGAGATTTGAAGATGAATGCGATGAACACAATGAAAATGGTGGAGTTTGATGAAACTGAGAAATTCTAGAGCCCAATATAAAACACCAAGATGCTACTAATCATTTCGAAATTTGCATTAAATGGGCTCAACAAAACAATATTAGTAGCACGAATTTAATGCTTTTGAGAGAGCTTCAAGAAGATGCCATTAAGAAAAAGATAACTATTCACAAGAAAAAACATACTGTGCTTAACCAATTTTTTAAATAATTTGGAATGAAATTCCGTGATTACGCGGTTGGTTGAAAAACAGACCGGCTTCGGCTATGTGCCATCCTCAGTGTTCTCTTAAATAAATTATTCACTTTTTTTTGTAATTTTTCTTTCCTTATATTTTTAATGAAATATGTATTTAATTATTATAATTTGTTATAAAATATGTAAAAAATACTATACATATTTTGAGTTTTGACTAAAAAAAGGCCACGTTTTTCTTTTTTAATTTAGTGCTGGATATAACGAACAATTCACTTTAACGAACAAGCCTGACAACAATTAGGTTCGTTAAATCGGAAAACTATTGTATTTAAAATATTCGTACGTTTTATTAACAAACGTTTGTTGGTCTTAAAGCGTTTGTTAACAGTTTAAGATTGCGAGATTATAAACCAAGATGGTCTAGCATACTTGCGAAAGTGGTGAAAATGAATTTTCATAATTTTTTCACATCTCATTTACGAGAGTGAAAATTTTCACAGTCTGTGAGGCATTCAAGGAGTTTCATGAGGACTTTCACGAAGAAAAATAAACATACGAACAAAAAGAACCAATTAATAAAAGGATATTTCTGTGCAAAAGAATAACTTTCGATCAAAAACCAATAGGTTTTCAGTCAAAAAAACCTACCTTTGAAAAATAAAAATGGAAGTCATTCTCGAGGAGCAAATTTAATATGAAAATAATAATAAAAACATTAAAAGTTTACTTTTCTCAACATAATATAGTTTCCGATTTGGTCAATAGGGGTCAAAAAAGAGCATCCTGCAATGACCAGATATGGGAAATTATCAAATACGAGTAATAATTCATGCCACTACTTCCAGACCCTACTAATCTCAACATTTTAGGAAGTTTTAAGAACTTTTTACGAATCTCTAATTTTTTAACCAGATATTTTTATTTGTTGCATGATAGTAAGTAAAATTTTTACTGGATACTACAAACAAAGTCCAAGAAGCCACACGCCCCTAAGTTATTCCATAGAGAACACTTTCCTTTATGTAGTTTATGTTTCCTTAAAAAAGGGAGATAATAAAAATGCCAATGAAGAGCTTGGACGAATTTTCGGTATTTGCTATTCAGACAATTTCAATTTAAGTTGCATTGAAATATATTAAAATTTCGTTAGTTATCGAATGTTGCAATTTGCCACTCAAATATTGTTTGAACAACCTTTAGACGTGTTCTATAAAGAATGATTTTTATTTATATTTATACTCATTAATTGCACTTAATCAACAAACCCATTGTAGGGTATCACATGTTCGTACTTGCACAACTAGACTTTAGGAATTTTTATTTAAAATTTGTTGCCCATTTTCATTTTTTTTTTAAAATTCAAATTCGCATTGTTTATGGATTAATGCAAATTATTTTATTTCCATTCTTTGTTGCAGCAGCCACACACACACACACAAAACCATGCAAATATGTATACGTAAATATTGCATGTGTGTGGAATTTTTTTACTTGTATGTGTATATGTGTGAATTTTTAATTAATGTTACATCTCTAGAGTTCTTGTTGCCATGTAATAGATAGATTTGTATAATTTTTTTTGCAATATGATTTTTTTGTTATATTTCTTTTGTAATCAAAAATAATGGATTAGATTTAGCTGTTCTGTAATTAAAATGCAACCATTCTGATATGCCTTTTTAGGATTAATTGTATATAATATTAGAGTATCATATTTGGAAATGATGTTTTTGTAATATTTATGGCCATTGTGGTAAAGCATACGCTAATTGATTGTCCTAGAACCATTTTAAGACTGAGTGATTAAATTTTAAATTTTCTTATTTAGAATTCAAGAGCATGAAAATGTTGGAAATAATATGAGACATGCGAAATGAATAAAAAAATTGGTAGTTTTTCCGCCGTGCTTTACGTCTAAAGGGAGTCAGTGCTACTCCTAATGAAGACGTTGACTTTGTCCAACTTCTAACTTGATATTGAGATAGGCTAGTGAAGAATATATTACCAAGTAGGCAAAGGCGATGTCCCTCCCACGCAGGACAAATTCGTGGAAGACGACTTAACATTTCTTTCATTTCTATGTCTTTAAGGCTTTGACAGAAGTCGTTATAGAGGAGATTCAGCTGTCCCATAATTATAGATGTGAGGCATTTGTATTTAGTTTAATAAACTATTTTTTAGAGGGTGATGTTTATTTAAAAAAATAAGTCACTCGGCTTATTCGTAATTTAATAATCCATTTTCTATTAAGATGGGTCGCAAATCGAGTGATTATCCACGGCAAAAAAAAAATAAACCAGATAATACAAGTTTTTTTTATATAGAAAGAATATGAAGCTAATGATTATCATCTAATTGGGAATCTTGTGAAACATTGAGATTTCATATTTAATTAAACAATGATCCTTATATATTCTTGGTGTTCAGATTAAAAAGGCTTAGCAGGAAAGTTTATAAAGTATTATGCCATGAAAATTTTCTGCGAGTCTGCTGGTTGGCGATGTTCATTATGGACTGCCAAATAGAGACAATACCACCAATTATCGATTGTTTACTTCTGTATGATCCTTTGATCTAGGAGAACGATATAGGATAAAAAATAGATGAGGAGACATACCATAAATGACACAGATTTGAAGGCAATATACCCCATTGAAAAAATATGGAAGTCACTCTCAAGGAACTACATTTCATTGTTTCTTAAAATCCAATAGTGTTTATTTTCAACTTCTTAGGCAGTCGACTTGAAAAATTATGTTAAAAAATATGAATCGAATATAAAAGACTTCCTTTTTTGTAAAAAAAATTAAATTCCTCAAATCCACATGAAAACATTTTTTCAATCAAAGAATTAAAAAAGTTCTTTCAGTTAAAGAAAAAGAAATCGTAAATACTGGCGAGTACGTCTTCTAGATTTGAAATTAATATTTCCAGTGATAAATAATTTAATATATTATTATTATCTTTACAAAACAAAAGTATGCTTGAAGAGAAAAAGAACATCCTGCAATGAAAAGTTTATGTTGAAATTAATGGAAATGATCCGATTCGAACTACTTTTGGTTCTTAGCACCAGCATTCTCATGACTTTTCTGGAAGCTGTTTTTTAACTGGGATATAGTGAAATAGGAATTATTCCATTTGTCCTGTACACACCAGAAAAATTAACAGGATTTTGTTCTTTTCTATATTCGGGCCATTTTTTTCGCTAGAGAAATATATGTAGGAAAATATGTTTGCAATTGTGTCATCTGCGGTTGATGCTTAAAAACGTTTTGTAGAATGATTAAAGGCCAAAATAACAATGCCAAAATCTCAGTATTAAGAAACCAAATATAATAAAAATCGCGTCTTCTAAATCCAAAACGCATTAATAAAACACATACACACACATGTACCCCATCAGTTATTTGTATTAATTTAATACCAAATCCTTCGGATGATTGTAAAGTTGCAGAACTTTTGTTGTATCAACAAAAGATACTTCACATATACGTACATACATACATTAATACATACATACATTAATACATACATACTCGAAAATTACTCGTACAATATACCTACATTTGTGTGTTAAATATACTTGATTCCATCTGTTCCCCAAACAGAATCGACTAAACATTTGCAATGAAACCACCAATAACTAAATAAAGCTGGCTGGTTGGCACATTGGCCCCAGGGGAGTTGCTTTTAGCAAAAAGGGCAAAACAAACAAGGCAAAATGTATATAATTCTCTAAACGCAATTTCAATAAATTTATTTTTGCATTAAAAGAATAAAGAAGGAAAATGGCTAAATGAGAAAATTGCTTTCAATGTTTTGTTATGCGCTTATGACGTCTATTGGCATATGGACAAGGGAAACCCCAGTAAACTTTATCATTTGGCAAATAGTGGTAAGAAAAACGTTGTTTCATTTTGTTTCAAATTAACATTTTTATTATTAACATTTTTCTTTTCTGCAAAAATCATAATATTTAAAAAGAAATCAATTTAAGGTTCAGAAAGTTTGAAAATCTTTAAACTATTCCACTCTCTCTCTCCCTTCATACATTTCGCTGTACTAAGGAACACTTTTTCTTCCTGTTCCTTGAAGGAGCAAAAATATTATATTTTTTTTTTTTTACAAAAAAGAAAACAATTTGATAAATCACTTATTACAGATATTTTAAATAAAACTTACATGAATAAAATATTTTTGAAATGTAACGTCGTATTAAGCTTCACTTACCTGTAAAGAGAAAAAATAAATGTAAAGTTTCAATTAATAAAGATGGTATACGATATATTAAGATTTCTCGAAATAAAAGAATAGAGGGGTTATTCTCTATTGCGATGCGTAAGCTAGTTCGATGCGTTTGATATTTTGATAGCGCAAGATATTTAGTTTTAACGAACGATTTTAACATATGCTTTCGTATTACAGAGTACACAGATGCCAGGTTTGCGAAAGTGAAAAAATTAGATGCGAAAGGAAAATGCGTAATCGCAAGAAAGGCTGCCAATTATCCGATTAGGTACCATTTTTCTTACGCATCGCAATATAGAATAACCCCCCAGATAAAAATATATTCTTGGCCTTATGTATTTATCTTTAAGGATACAGTTGGAAACCTCATTTGGTATAATGCACATGAAATCTTTATTTAAATTCTCGTTTTGTTTCGCCTTATTAGTATGTAAATAGTTTATCAAGAAGGGTGGATTATAGCCAGAGCAGTTGATGTTATTAAGTCTGTTAATTAAGTATTATCCAGTCCATTGTGAAGAAGTGAACTGTTGGCAGCAAAACTGAGGAAGTTTTTGTTACAATTTGTAGAAAAAAATAAATACTTGAAATAGTGTGATGAATCTGCATGAAGTCAAAAGCCGACAGTTTCTAACAGTTACGACCCCACATGCTTTTTTCTATTTCAGAAGCAAAAATTACAATTATTACGCGATAATTATATTTTATTAAGATTAATTTCTAAAAAATTTAATTTTAAGTATGTTTTGTCATGTAGATTTTAAAATCAACCCGTTCACTGTACAAGTATTCGATGAGAAAAGAAGATTAAAAATATAATTTATCAATATTGACGAAGTAAACTCTAGTTCTTTATTTATTTAAGCAATAATTTGCTTTATAAATGACAAACATTGTTTTCTTTGAAAATTAGGCAGTAGGTATTCTAGTGTGTAGTGTGCTATCCCATCAGTGTCGAGGATGTGCATTAGATTCTCGCCTAAGACTCCGGGGGCATTCGTTGTTGACTGAAATCTCTTACAAAATTTTTTTGAAATGTGTTGAAATTTCCACCGATATCAAATATCGCAATTTTATTCCTGGTCTGATTCAATACGAACGAATGAAGGTCCTTGTTATTATTTTCGTTAATACGAAGTTATAAAAATATTTGTAATTGTATTCATAACACTTACAGAAATAATAAATAGTTCTTACAAAATTAAAAAAAGAATTATGGGAAAATATTAATATATATATTTTTTTTTTGATTTTTAAACTCCGTCTTTAAAAATTAAAAAGTTTTTTGTCAAAAACAAAAAATCTTTAAATTTATTTGCTGTTTCCATTATAATTTTTTCTGTTCTTATTTTCGATATACATACATAAATGCTCTATTTAACGAATTAACGAAATTTGTAAAATAATTAATACGAATGGCACTAAAACTGTAAAATTTAGGGCCCAACTTTATATTTCACCACGGCGAAGCGTTGCGCTATTTGAATGCGATTATTATGATCATTAGTATTATTTTTATATTATTTTTTGTTAAGAAAGGAACAGCAAATTTATATTGAAATATTACAAAGATTTATCTTGTTAAAACACCAAATTAAGCCCCTCATTGTATAATTCTAGAAACAGTTTAATATTTTCTATTCATTCTAATTATAATTGTAGTTTAAAGAACATTTTTAACATTAAGGATATATGGGATGTCGGCATGTCCTTGTAACCAACTTCTACGAATTTAATATTTTATTTAACTTTGGTATTAAACAGCATTTATATGCAGTAAATTTTGTCATTTTATCGATGATATTAAAAACTTTTATGCAGCACGCCAATGTGTTGCTGATTTGAAGGTATTTTTTTGGAAGATCACAATTTTAAAATAAAATTAAATACAGAAAAATATTTTTTTTACATCAAGAAAATTAACTGGCTTTATCGCAAAGATATTTATGGGGCCTTAATGTTTGAATATAATTTCGACCATGAGGCCCGCGGCAAATTTGCAGATCGCATGTTCTGGATGACCGATTTCCTCCTCTTGCCTATGAATTACTACAAGTAGTGTTCAATTGATTTGAAATACCTTCACCCAAATAAATTGCACGATCTTGGTGGACAATTAACAGGACTATTTAAGGAAATTATTCCTTCATCGAATGTTTTTTTTAATTAACCAAAATGTACATTATTTATTTATTATTTTTTTTTTTAATTAACAAACACAAACTGCGAATCTACTGGGCTTATCTGCAGAGACACCCGGAGTCTGCGGCAGGAGTCGAACCTGCGACCTTCGGACTACCAGTCTAGTACACTAGCTACTAGTCTACAAAGGCACTTAATAAATTAAACATTTTCAAGAGTTGTTCTGGCATGAGTTGATTGTTTATTAATTTTAAGAAACTAACCACAAAGCAAATGTCAGCTGTCAAATCTATTGGCATACAAAGCAGAGTTGCAATCATCAAAAATAACACCCTATATATATTTCAATCCATGTTATTCGTTACAATTAACACTAAAATATAGTGAATGCCATTACTTTTGTTTTAAGCCTAGGAAATGTTTGCTGGGTTATTGCACTGTTCAGCAAATATAAATGTTTTGTCTATTATCATTATTACTGTGATTGCTGTTGTTATACTTACATACATATAAATATATACATTTACATGCCTTAAGTACTAGTATGTGTATATTTTTCTATATACGCATTATTAATGTACATAAGTACATATGTGCGTACGTGTAAACGTACATACATACATTAATACGAGTAAGGAGAGAGTGGAAATTGAGTCTGATGCAGAAAATAGCTCTATTACCACAAACAACTTTGTTGGTTTGTCTGTGATGGTTGTTGCCTTTTTGGAAATCAGTTTATTTAACTGTACGAGAGTGTGTGAGGCGAAATTAAGTGTTGGCCATTATAAATGGATGCGATGGTGGTTGGATGCAAACAAAAAAAAAAAAACGAAAGAAAAATTAGGCAAATCACTAGCTAAAGGAAACGAAATGGTAATAAAAATGAAAAGACAAATCTCTACTTAAGCGGACAGAAATGTATGTAGTGTCACTGGGACCATTAAGTACAACAGTAATAACAACATCAAAAATTATTGAAAAAAAAGGAAAAGACCATACGAAGATTGGTGGCATACACGTTTGATATATATTTATATAATAGGGTGGGAGTTGTTATAAAATTTTAACACTCTTATTTTCAAGGAAATGAAAGTTTTTTTTTTTAAGAAATTGATGGAAATCGTTACTGCTTGTAAGAACTTAAAATGATGGCAATAGATCAAATATTGAAATGGGAGTAAAATAATAGTGCATTTTGCTTATTTTTTGTTTTAAGTAAATGTCATATAATTCGAGGGCGTGAACATAAGTTCGTAAGTTAATTACGTTCTATACCTCTGATAAGTCCATTCCACATTACTGTTAAAAAAACTTAATTCTTAAAATATATATTCCTTTTAACTAAAAAACAACATAATAATTTTTTTTGCACACTTCAATTTTGCAATGCTTTAAGAATACTATTACAATATTGTAGGAGTTTAATTGTTATAGACCGCTCAAAATAAGCATTTATGGGACAGGATACAAACTATTTCTAAAGGATCTGCAAGCCCTTTTTTTATTATTACGGGTTCTTATTTATTGAATCTTCTAAAGTGAACTGACAATAACTGTGCAAATCTACATTTGACGATTTAATCATCAATCTTGCGCTCGGATGATGGCAAGGGTATCCCTCCTTCTCAACCCAGTATGGCCACCAAAGTTAAGGATGTTACGTGCAAGGGCGTTCGGATGGAGTTCAAGTTTACTGATGTATCTTGTTGCATACCGTGAAACTTCAGTTTTTACCAAAGGCACGTTTAAGTCCTCATGAATTCGTGAATTTTTGACGTACCAGGGACCAGCAGTTATTATACGAAGAAGTTTGTTTTGACGCCTTTGAATTCTTTCAATGTTTGAGGCTGCGGCAGTGCCCCATAACTGAATACCAAAGCACCATATTGGCTTCAAAATCGCGTTGTACAGCAAAAGCTTGCAATCCAATTTTAACCTGGAATTTCTTCCGATAATCCAATTTACTTGCGCTGATTTTAATTTCATTTGAGTCAGTTTCGCATCAATATGAGATTTCCATGTTAGTCGACGGTCTAGGTGAATGCCGAGATATTTGACTTCGCTGTGGTGTTTAATTATTTGATTGTTGATGGTCGAACAAGTTTCCTTGCGCAGTGTAAATGTAACGTGACTACATTTTTGTTCATTCTCTTTAATTTTCCATATTTTTAACCATTTCTCTAATTTGTGAATATATTGCTGTCAAATTCGTGAGGCCTCGTGATGGATTTTGTGCACGCTGAGGAAAACTATATCGTCTGCAAAAGTAGAAGTGTGAATTTTAGCGACAATTGGCATGTCCGAAGTATAAATCAAATATAAGGTAGGACCCACTATGCTGCCTTGGGGAACTCCTGCTCAATTGGCTGAGCTGCGCTTATAAAGTCACCTTCTTTGATTATAAATTTACGGCCAGTTAAATAGCTCTGCAAAAGCTTGTGAGTGTTTACAGGCAAATACAACTTTATTTTATGCATTAAACAGACATGCCATACTTTGTCAAAAGCTTGAGAAACGTCAACAAAAAGAGCTGAGCAATATTTCTTATCCTCAAACGCATTTCTTATGACATTTACTATTCTGTGTGCTTGTTCGACGGAACTATGTTGGGCCCGAAACCCGAATTGATGATTTGGGAAGCATTCCACCTCATTCAGTATTGGGTTCAGCTTTGCCATTAGCATTTTTTCGAATAATTTTGAAATTGTACTCAGTAGGGTTATTGGCCTATATGATTCCACTTTGGTGTGGTCCTTACCTGGTTTTGGTATCATAGTGACCATAGAAACTTTCCACTCTGCAGGAAAAATACTCTAGACGCAAAATGGCATTAAAAGTAAATAGAATGAGTCTCTTAGCTACACGAGGCAACTGTGCAAGCATTTTATTGCTGATTTTATCAATACTTGGGGCTTTTTTGTGATTTAGATTACCAATGGCGTTTTCAACGTCTCTATTATTAAACCGTAGAGATACAGGTGGTCTATTTGCAAAAGGAGGGAACTCAGCTGTTTCATCATGAGAACTATTTATAATAAAAACATTTTTCAAATGGTTGGCGAATAGAGCCCCTTTTTCAGAATCGTTTCTAGCCCAGTCACCAGTCGGATTTCGCAAAGGCGGCTTTCCCCTAACTGGTCTTTTTAAGCTTTTAGTTGCTCGCCATAGGGAATAGTCTGACTGAGAAGTAACGTCAAGACTTTCTAAATATGTTGTGAGTGAAGCTGTTCTTTGGGATTCCAGAAAATTTCTTAGTTGATTCGTACATTTACGTAGCCTGGTTTTAAGTTGAGGAGACCTGCAAATTTGCCACTCTCTTCTAACTCTTCTTTTTTCTGACAGAAGTTGTTCGATTTCTGAAGAATAAGTTCGACTATTCCTATTTCTGCATTTAATGTGACTAGTGGAAGAATGATCTGCAAGCCCTTGTTATGCATTTTTCAAAGGCTCAAAAGCTGACCTTTTAAAAAAGTTTCATTGCCGTATTCCGTAGTTTCTTAAGGTTCATTGTGAGATAAATTCACATACATACAAATAGCAACATGTCCATTTAGGATAGCCCCGAAGAAAATTGTTAAATAAAAATCAAAAGGTCCTTGAAAGAAATTTCTAAAATTGTTAACGGTGTCTTCATAATATAGTAAGGAGAATATTTTAATTTTTATGCAACATATGGTGTTATAGGACCATTTCGGAGAGGCCTGCTTGAGTTCGCTATACCTCACTCGACAGCTCTAAGGAAGTAAAAATTATATTTGTATAGCAAATATTCGACTGTTTCCAAAGGAATGCGGGTATGTAGGTATTATTCTGAGATACTTAGTGATCGGAATACCGCATGGCATTGTAATTAATGATTCTTTATCAACTTTTAGAGACCGAATAGACAAATATCTCTTAGAAAAGTCTGCCCTCCTCCGTTTATTAAAATATTTACCATATTCTCACACTTAGTTACCCAAAAGTACAACAAAAGTACCCTTGAACTTTCAAATAGGGCAACATTATAGAAAAAAAGGTGATCATTTTTGTAACTAAACAGATTCTATGAGAAAATATTTCAACAAATGTTTATAAACTTCATTAAAATGCATAAACAAGTGGGTACTTAATTTGGCACTTGAGTCCAAGAGCATATTGTTCAAAACCAACAACGTCTGCTATAATAAACCCCTTAAAAATTAATAAAACAAATAAAGGGTGAATTTTTAAGAAGTTCATAATATTAAATTAAAATAAAAATATTAAAAACATTTTAAGTAGAAATTAAATTAAATTTATTTGAGAGACAATTTTGAGTCATTGATGTTGAATAGATGGCGCTATATATTTGTTGTATTTGTAATTTTTTTTTGCAGCAATAGCGTTTGTTTTACACCAATAATTTGAGAAATGTTGTGTTGCAAGTGTTTTATGGCCTTTCGTCCATCGTTTCCCCCCAAAAAAATCTAATGGGATTCGAACACTCGAGCTCGATGGTCAATTAATCTGGCCATAATTTGCAAGTAATGCATGAGTCTATTCATTATAAAATTACAAACAAAAACTATCCCATTGTTGTCAAATCTGCTGGTAAACTAAACTGTATGACGAGATCTGCTTAGAAAAAAACACCCTTTCGTTTGAAAAAAAATCTGAGAAATAAGAAAAAGCATCATCATCAAACAATTAGTAAGTCCTTGATAACGTAAAAATGCGGAAATTGATACTTGTAAAAGATGTTTTTAAATGTTGTTGCAACATTGATGAAGTCAGCACGTGGCATGCATATGAAAAATAATTATCACACGCTAAAAGAAATTTATATACATGTATGTTTACGTAGGCGCGTGCAATCCTTGAAAGAACTTTATTTGTCCTGCAAATAACTAAACAACCCCAATATACCAAAAAAAAAAAAAAAAAAAAAAAAAAAACACTACAACACAAGCTCTACGAAAAATGTCTCTTGTTTTTTAGGCTTGTTTAGCTGTTAACCCCTCTTCTGCTTGTTGCATTATGCTGCACGCACCATCTCTTTTGTGAAACCATGTAGTAACAGTAACAATGAAGATTGTTTGTTGCTTGTTACCCAATGTTTGCCTCAACTAATTGCTGATAAGTGGGCGTGTCATTTAATGGTTTTTGGTCTGCATGCTAAAAGCCTGACATACTTCGTTTACCATTTGTAAATATTTGTAGCTGGTGGTGTTCTAAATTTCATTAAGTACTTCCAACAATATTGTTGCTCATAAGGCCCATTGGTGATACTCCCTCCCCCACTCATTTTGCTGATAATGAATGAATAAATAAAATCCTTTAATTTTATGGACAAACTTTTCAACAACTTCATTTTGTTTGGAACAACAAGGGGAAACTAGACACACGTCTCATGTCAAAAAGCCGTTGATTATAGTTTTTCGGTTTTATTCGTAAGTGGTTTCAACAAATATTTGCTAAAGTAAATTTGTTCATTTATCTGTGAAAATTTTGTACTTTTAAGTTTTCTCGTCTTGATTTATCTTTTTTTTTAATTTTTAAGGATGTTTGCTGTTTTATGGTTTCTTTAGGTATTTTCACAGCATAATTTTTTGTTAAACTAGTTAATATAAACAAGATAATGACACTGTGTTGCACGTAAGTTAGGATTTTTTATTTTAATAGATTTAGTGAATATTAAGTTAATGAAGAAATATTTTTAGTTTTGGCAATTAATAACTATTGATACTTTTGTTGATCGCAAATATTAGGTAAATTAAAGCTTCAAATGTGTTGCAACAAATATAATACTGGAAAATCATGTATTCGGTTTTATTTCTTACAATTATTAAAATATTGATAAGTTACACTTGAAGGAAATAAAGTAAATTAAAAAATTCCAGTTGTCTACTGCCCTATTTCAGCAGTGCTTTTCCCAAATGACTTCAAAGATTTTATTTAATTGTACGAGTAAACACCAACCTACGAGTTGAATTCGTAGTTTCAAAGCGGCCCATCTAATTAGCGGCCTCTGCATCCCACTGAAATGACATCAGTTGTTTAATATAGGCCCCTTGTAACTGTTTCTTCCCAGTGACTTTTTATATCTAAAATCTATGGGTCTTTTATTAATACACCGTTTTGCCCGTGAGGGGACCGATCTTTGTTTTTATCATCAACAGAACTTCTCTTCTTGGAGGTGCCGTTTGCTTATGAAAAGCCGCATGTAATTGACAGGGGCTTTTCATAAACAAATAAAGATTGGCAACACACCGTGACAATGACATGTTCATTGCAACATTTGACAACATTATAAACAAGGAATTCCGAGAAAGGATGGAAGTGAAATATGTTCTCTTACAATCTCATACAAAGATGATAATGTTCAAACAAACCTTAATGAACTCCACCTGCACAGTGTTACACTCAATGATCAGATTATTGATTACCCTTAACAAATGGTGGAAGTTTAAAAAAGCACGTTTTGCCAATATGCTGTAGTTCTTCATTTAAACTGTAGTTGGGACTATGGTTTTATTAAATGAAACTTAATGAAACATGCATTAGAATACAGAATTAGAGAAATAATGGAAACAATATTTTCATCTTTAAAACGGAGGAATATACCATATTTTGGATTTTCCAAATTGGTGGTTTCCAAATTTCATAACAGAAGTACTGCATCAGAAAAATAAAACAAAAATCATAGTAAAAGAAGGAAGAATATTTCAATGTATATTTCCACTATGAGTTCACGTTCTAATAATCTTGGAGAATAGAAGTCATTGCTTCTACTTTTTTTGTGGGGCAACAGTTGACAAACCTTCGTGCTAGTTAAATTAGCCAATCAATCTAGCCAATTTAATATTTCTATACTAATAGGAAAAAGTCCCTGAAATGTGCCGCTCTTGAAATGGGCGATATATAAATAGTACACGAGCAGGCGCATATACATCGCATATATGGGACATGTATATCGGACATCAGTCAGACTGCGTTCCGGATAGATGAAAACAGTCATCGCTATTTTTATTATATATATTATACTTTGTGGGATTACAAATGCATTTTATAAAATAATAATAAACCTCTGTCATATCACTTAATCATGTGCCATTTATGAGGAGCAGCACACGAAATGTGCCGAAGCACTTTGCTCTCACACGTGCTCATATATACAAACTTATGCACATATGATGCTCCCTCATGAGCAAATTCGTACTCTAGTTGCAACTATATAACCATTCGAGGATACCATTCTACATTATCACATTTCCTGCAAACATTTTTATATTGTAAAGCGACTTCGATATAAAAAAAAATCATTAACGAGTGCCTGTCAAAGTGATTCTCCTCTTTACTGCAACAGTTAATGTTTGCATATACATGCTGCTGCATTCCATTTCATGCTATTGTTATTATTGCTGTTGCACAAAGAAACTTGATAACAATTTGTGCAACCAATCTAAAGATACAACTGGGAGATGATGATTATATTGTTTATCTATCAGACAACACGTCTACATCGACGTTCAAACAATCAACAATAGAAACAACATTATCCGAGTCGTCATTATTGTTGATATTGCGAACGCTTTGTACGAAATTGAAAAATTGTTACCTTGAAATGGTGGAGCGCAAAAAACCTCTTTCCAATACTTTCGCTTATATTGTTGATGAAAGTCTCTAGACGTGCTGTACGTAGATACAGACTCTCCTAAAAAATCCCATTCTATTATTACGCTATAAAGTCAATTGGCATCATCTTCGCTTAAGAGGCGATTTTTTCTCTCTTGTAAAAATACACTATTTTGAGTGAAAGAAACGAGGAGGGATTTGAAAAGTTATCGAAATTTAAATTTCTAAGTAAAATTATTATTTTCAAATACTTTGCGGGCTGACCCCTTCAAAAGTGCCTTCAGAAGGGAACAGAACATTTATGCTTATTATAAAATTTGTAATTTTCCTTATAGTAAATCAAGGACACAATATTAATAAGGGACTTGTTTTGGTGTTTATACCGAAGCTGTATTGAATATATTTAATTTTTAACAGGCTCCATCCCAGTAATGCTGTATATATCATTTGTGTGACAATATATGGTTTAAAGTAGCAAGTACTGTAAAGGACTAAATTGCTCATTGTATAAATTAAAAAATTGTAATACTCGAGAATTTTTTGTAGTTAAAGTTATGAAGGCTCTTTAAATTTTAAGTTAAGTTAAGTAGACGCATTAAGTCTTTTAAGCCGCATGTGTAGCCATTTTATTAATTATTTTACTTTTCTGTCGATTCTGCTAACATTACCGACGAAGAAGGGTGCTTTTATGCAGTAATTATTAGCGTAGAAGACCATCAAGCGCTGCCGATACTGTTCAGTGACCAGTACTATGCCTTCATCACTTGAATAGTACAACAAAAATTAACACAATGCCACACTAAGTAAATCGGAAAAACTTATGATGTTAGTCAATGACTCGTCTTGAACAGAGATCGAACCCAGGTTCTCAGTCATAAATTGCTGTGTAGTCAATGCGCAGATTACATCAGCCAACAGCACCTACAAAACTATTTTAAGGAGGGTTTCGTATTCTTATTAAAAACTTAGTCTTCCTATTCAGCAACTTTTGATACAGGGTTTAGCAAATACTTTCCTAAGTGGAACCATATTTCATTGAGTTACTGCAAAATTAAACATATGTATCTGGGAAATGGTTCAGTAAACCAGTGCAACACAATAATTGTGCAATGTTTTCTTGTTCATGTATATGCAGTTTACATGATTAATTGCTGTCAACCTGGTAACTTGGCAAAATCTTTTCTAATTCTAATAAGGGATATTATTTACCCTCCTAATATGGGAAAATATTATGGATATTTTTTGTACTTTTAACATGGGAATAATATTTTAAATTTTGCACGTTGCACGGTTGGCTGTAAATGTTCCCTAGTCAATGTAAAGTTAAAGCTTCAATTACGGTAGGTAAGAAACAAATGTCCTTTGCTTTTAACTACAAAGGATCTTCTACTCGCGACGGTAATGAGATTCTTTAAAAACTAGATATTAGGAAATTTCATCAAACAAAACTTGGTCCTCATTTTGATTTCAGCGTTCGAAATTGTAGTTTATGTGTCGATTGTCCATTTCCCATAAAGCAAGATCTTGTCATATATTAAAGGTACAAGAATGATTTATTCATACATTGCAATATAATAAACCAATTATGTATGTAGGTATCAAAAATATAATTAAAAAAATGACACATGCATAGTAATAAATATATTAAAACTAGAATTGGTTCAGAGCAGAACATCTCCCTGTGTCACATATTGCACCGACACGTTATGGGCTGGTTGTACTTATTCCTGTTAAGTGGTATCTAAAAACTATTGAATATCCAACAAATGGTCGACGTTCCTGACGTCCAAAAGCGTGCAATATTTCTTGCCTTTTTACAGGGCAATAAATGCACCTTTTTTGCCTTTCAAAGGGAAATAAGGGAATTTAATCTTCTTTAATAACGCAAACTAAATATGAAAGACTATAAAATTTTTAACGGCGTTAAATTTTAACATTGAAATGATAAATAATATATTTATTACAAAATGCTTCAGAAAAGAAATTGTCAACTTTTGTTGACAAACACATACAACAATTGATATTCGTCTCATATGTGGCATAATGACTACACATTCTTTTCTACACGTTCTTTTCTTTTTGCATTATTAACAAAGAATTTTGTGGAAAAATTTCAAGTTGAGAGACAGACAAAAACTTTTTCAGACTGACTAACGAAACTTTTCTATAATTTTGCTGCATTTTGATTGCTTGTGCTAATCTAAAGTAAAATAGACACAAATTGCCTCATGCATACACACACTTATTTACTTCGATGTATTTGTGAAAAGTGAAAATAAAGGAAAATCTTTGAAAAAAAATCACCCATTTTTCATATGGGAATAATTTCTTAAACGTTTTCAAAGTGTAACCAGTAAATGGTACACTCACACTCTACACAATTGTCAGTTTTACACACATACACACACACTCAAATCCACGCTTACACTACTAAGCCAAGAATTAAGAAAAAAAATCAATTCCTTCTTCGTACATGCAGACGCCATACAAAAGAGCTTCCTCAGCCCTAAAACAATGAGTAGAGGAATGAAAACAGGAGATTGGGGACTCATGTGTGGCAAGAATTTGCAATCTTTTTAGTGGATATTGAACCTTATTTAACATGTCTGTTTGTTTGCTTGTTATTGGTTTCTCTAGTTTCTTGTTATCCTTTCATCTGTGTATGTCTATTTCTATCGTTGGGTATTGTCTTTCATTTCTTGCATAAGCGGAGCAATCAAAGGCATGAGCAAGTTGCAAGTTAAAGTTTATTTGTGCATGTATTGCAATGCATTTCATACGCCCGGATGTATCCTGCATGTGTTTGTGCAATTTGTTTGTTTTCTAGTGTCGATTGTTTCTTGATTGCGGTGCATTTAAAAAAATTACACTCACACCCACTTATAAATACACGCACACATGTGCACCATCATCCCATGCACATTGATTTTATATAAAGGAGACTATAGAGAGTTTTTATATTATTTCTTTCCCTAAAACATTTCTGATTGTTGTTTCTTTTTTCATCTGATTGCATGATTGTGATTTGAAGTTTAAGAATTTTAAAAGCGAGTGTGAGTTTTGTGTTCATTTCACTTTTTCAAAAGCTTTTGTTTTGTGGATTTTTTGCAGCAAAAATTGGAATTGCTTGCAAAATCTCCCATGTGAAAAATATTGGTTTTATTTGTTTGCAATTTTCAGTTTTATTAGAATTTTTTTACATTTGGTTTGTGAATTAAAAAATTATTACACACATACGTATGGTATATGTATTATTTTAAACGGGGGAAGACATTTACTTTTGTTACCCCCCTGAAAATGTCAAGGCCGGATGAATGATGTAAAAGAAGAAGGATGTAATGAATGTCCTTAATGGAAAGACTTATCAAAAGCAATATTTGATATTTATTTTATTATAAAGCAGACTACTGCTGATTGCTGTGGTGAAGGCCAAATTTCGAGAGTAAAAAGCTTGTAATGCAAAATCGTCAAAATCGGCTGTAAACAAATTATTAATCGAAATAGTTGTACTTGATTTGTTTGCAAAATTTTTACTTCTTGATTTTATAAATTCAAAGGAAAGTTTCCTTAGATAATTTGTATTGAAAACAAAATTAAGTGTGTTTTCTTGGAGCATGGAGTTTATTTTTCTTCCCCGATCGCATATTTCTCAGGAAAGAGCATGCGTTCCTGTAAGCGAATGCAAATTTTTTAAATAAAAAACATTCTTTTACAAACTTATGCATACAAGTTTAGACTTTTTCTGATAAAATGCTATAAAGACCTGCATTACAAATAACTTTAAAAGTTTCTGCCAGTTAAAGGTAACTTTATCTAAAGTGGCCGAAAAATTTACCTTTAAGTAGTTTTAAATTTTATAACTTGCTTTTAAATCAAAATCAATCTGTTCGTAAATCTGGCAATACGAGGGTACTGAATTCCATAAATTAATTTAGTTCGTAAAAATACTTGCGGTTGCAGGGATGTCCTTTTATTTGCCCATCAATTAACAGACTTAAAAAGTAATTTTGATTCAAAACTTTTAAAGCTTAAGTTAAGAACGAATTCCAAGTATTTGAAGCAGTTTTGAAAAATCACTGAATCTATGAAATTGCTTTTATAAGATTTATTTATAGAAATTTTTCACAACCAAAAAAAATTTTGCAAAATATATCAAAATAGTTTTTTTGTACTTTATATTATTTAAAAATTATAAGATCTATATTTATCTTTTATTTTAAATTAACTTACACAAGAAATCAATCAAATTGATTCACGTCTATAAGAGTTATAATTCCCGAATAATATTTTTAAGCCAGAAAGCTGTTGTTTTCCTTTTTAACTCTGATTCAGGTGATGAATTTATGCAAAAATTTTTCACGGAATTCATCATGGTGTCCAAGGTACGTTACATTTATGTTTAATGATATTCAAAATAAAACGTTTTTTCCCAAGCACTGTCAAATGTTTTTTAACTAGATTTTAAAATTAAAATATTAAAAGTTATAATGGATAAGGGCCATTTAACAACAGATTGAAAAAACACCTACCAGCATCTAAACATACTTTGACATTTTAATTCATTAATTTATTTGCTTGCATTTAGCAAGAAAAACCCCTTAAAATTACATTAAATAATTATAATAAAAATCCTGAAAAACCAGCTTAATTTTTGGTTTAAAAAAATTCCAACAACAATTAAACGGAAATACTCACAAAAAATTGGACAGAAAATGTGACAAACAACATGCAACTTAATTAGGGAAACAAACGGCAACATTCAAATGAAAACGGGTTTAAATAAAATGAAATTAACAGGTAAAATAAAAACACAAACAACACATTTTCACAAATAATCTTATACATACAGACATACACGCACGCACCCTTACGCAGTCATTGAAATTAAAAGTCACAATAAATAATTACACAGTGTACTATTTAACAATAACAACAAACATTAAAATAAGAGTGACTAACCAAATGAAGAGATAAAAGAAATTGAGGGACAAAACAGCAACAACAACATTGACTGCTTACAACAAGTTACACGAGTGAAATTTTAATTATACGCAGACGTCATTAACGCATTAACTTTTGTTTATATCAACAAACTCTTACTCACGCACACATTCACACACACACACACATACCAACAACAATTACAAGCTAAAAGCCAAAAGGTTTTTATGCTACAATATTAACCCTTTTTAAAAAGGGGGAAGAGGAGCGAAAATCAGAGCGCAATAAAACATTTACTGTCAGACTCCCCTTTTTTGTTAAGGGATTTTTAAAAGCAGAATGTTCTAATTTTATTAATAAAATAATTTAAATACAGATGACATCAATTATGGGAAACACAGTGGTTTGTGCATGTCCAATTTTAATTTAATAATACCCAGCAAAAAAAGTGGACATTGTTCGTAAGAAGTCACATTTTCATTGCTTTCAAAGTATTCGCTGTTGCAATTTTTCATGTCATGTTGACAAAATTTTAATTGAATTTCAAAAAGTACTCATTTCTTTAGATTTAAAATTTTTAACTGTAGTGCCTCCAAATTCGAGCTCAAGTCTAGTCTACAAAAATAATCTTATCAATAAAAATTTAATTATGTTAACATTAATTAAATATGTAGCAAGAACGATAATGATATATATACATTATAATGTAAAGCATACTGTGGGATGAATAGCATTTGAAGTACTTCCAAGAAATTCTTTTTTCATAGCATCTTATGATCCCATAAACAAGATCAAAAAGAGGAGCATCCTAGCAATGACACGCTTGTATTAAAATCATTGGAAAAGTTAGAATTTTCACTATTTCCGGATCATAATTTGTAAGTCTTATTGAATACTTTGCAAGTTCTTTTTATTTTTGAATTTTAACGTAATTTTTGGTTTTTTTTTTTTTAATTAAATTAAACATTTATTTATCTGGCTCAAGTTTGATTACAGAATTTGTCAATTCGGACTAAATTTTTCACTTTATTGTTTGTTGCGTGCTTGACTCATATACTTATACAAAAACCCACAAATATTAAATGAGAATTCCAAAGAATTCAATAATATTTTTCTAATTTTTAATTACAAAACATATGAGTATAATAAAAGGTGGCGCAAAAGTAATGTCATATTTTAAACTAGCAACAGCCCTGTTTTCATAGAAAGTTTATTTGAAAGTGTAAAATTTAGGAAATTAATTTAAAAAAGTCTCATCGCGAGTTGATGCATAATTGCGCTTGTTTTATAGCATTTAAGAATGTTGCTCACAAAGCATCTTGCTCCAATTATTTTTTGGTTTTTGCACATGGGAATGATAATATATAATTCTTTATATATTATATATAATCCTTTTATTCTCAAGAGGCCGTAAGCAATAAATTTCATTGACCTTTGTCTAAGGCTAAGCGTTTCCATTCACTCCAGTTTTTCCGCGACTTTTTAGTTCGCCATCAATTTGTCTTCTCAGGTATTACGCGGGTGCCCAGGTCTCCTACTGCCTTGCAAATTATAGTCCAGGACCAATTTATTGATATTATTTGCTGGTTTTCTGAGCATATGGCCAGGACATTTATATTTTCGGTACATACACAATTTTACATTGGCTCTAAGCAGGCGAATTTTTGATATTATAATTAAAAAATGGGAGTTTGGCTGAAGCAAAAGAAATCTCAATTTAATATTTAACGTCCTTGATTCAAATATAAGCCGTATAATTATAGCTAAATATTTTGAAAGCCAGAAATCAGCCACCTTCGTGATTTAACTAAGCTCAACCACTCTTGAGTTAAAGTGTACATTGATGATAAATTCCGAGAATAGGATACATGAGGAGCTATTCGTGGAATTTCGCCATGGAAACTGTACTTGTGGGTAACCTTGCATTGTACTGAGAGAAAACAACTCTTTTTTAACAAATGCGGCCGCTTTTTTAAATCCTTATTGAACCGATCCAATAAGTTGCCATAATATCGCCATTAATTATTGTACCTTTTTGAAGGTAGTTAATGTGGATTATACTGTGTGCATCCCAAAAAAAAAAAAACAGTCGCCATTACTTTATTGGCAGTCAAACCCATATTGGCTTTCTTTGCCTCCTATAAACTCCATATCATATAAAAATTATTATCATCGTTTTGAAAATATTTCTGATTTAAATATATCTTTCAAAATATTATCACTTCTCATCTGTCAAAGCCAATGTCTCTGAAAAGTCGTTAGAAAAGCACTTCATTTAAATCATCCTGTTTTCATATGGGAAGTTTTAAAACGATTTTGTTGTTTTCTGTTCTATTTGTGGTTAACAGCACAAGTCTTAAATTAAAAATATATGAATTTGAGCCACAAATATGAGATGATGAAAATATTAAATAGAATCCTCAAGGATTTACTATGTGTAATTATCACAATTAAACCATCTGTGACAATTGCCAACAACCAACCAAAAAGCACTTTTTAATATGTTTCGAAACAAACATTTTCCTTCCAACATTCCAGAAACACAAAAACCGCCTCTCGACCCCAGCAAAGTTGTTACAAAAAAAAACATGAAATTCAACTTTACTCATCTCTAATTTTTTTTAAGCACATTAGCAGAAAAAGCAAATAAAAAATTCCCTTAAGACTTTAAAGTGCTTTGAAACACATTAGAAACAAAACAAACAACAACGACTATTAACCGCATCTTAAATGATAATTTAGCAGTTTTAGCTGCAAACGTCGTCCTCTGCCAGCAACCCTGTCTTTCCATCTTCTTCCACATACACAATTTACAAAAAAACGCACTTATTTTAATATTAAGAAGACATTTCTCTGAAAGTTCGAAAACAAGTCTTAAGTAGGTTGTTATTTTTTTCCTTCTTTTCCTTATAGACACACAATGTGCCTGCTTTAGCAGCTTGAACATCCTTTTAAAAAAAATGATTTGTGGCATATCAAGTGTCATAATCGCTACTTAAGAAAATCGTCTTTTTTTAATATCACTCGCATTTGGCTTACATTTCACATTTTACTTTTTGTTATTGCTCATAGATATTTCTTGGAGAATTCTAAGATTTATTTAAAATTTTATATGCTAATCCCTCGTTATAAAATGATTTTCATTCATTTTCATATTTTCCCAATTTATTTATTTATTTTTTTGCCTGCTTAAACTTTAGCAATTTATATCCTATTTAAGGATTTTTTTATGACAATAATATTTTTGAAGAGCATGAAAGATTGATGTCATTTGATAATTGCATTTAGATAAATAAATGTAAATATTTTATAGGAAATTTAAATTTATTTTATCATTTGCAGCAGGAAATAAGCAAAAATTTTTAGTTCAGAATGTAGTCTAGTGCCAGAAAAACAACTCGAATGCACAACTAAGTTTTATCCTTGAAAATAGAGCACAATGCGCAAAATGAGTGCTTTGGATGAAATTCGTCATAAGTAACGCACTGCGCGATAATTCTATTTCATATGGCGATGAAAGGGGTGAAAGTTCTGATTTTATATTTTTATACATTTTGTATTTTAAGGGCCGATATCATATTTAACTTTTAGCGAAAGGCTTTAACAACTGAAACTTCAATTAAATTTAAATCAATATTTTTTTTTTCATTTTTTCCAAAGACATAAACCGAAAGTATTTGAGACATGAACCAGAAGTTACCTTAATGCCACGTTTTAACAAAACAAATTTTTATCATACAGGTATGTTGAAATAACTAAATTTTATAGCTCAATTTAACCAAAATTATACTACTAAAAGCAATATTTAAAGTCATTAATAATTCAACGGGAAACAATTTACTAATAGACTAGAAGAATAATTAAATACTGTACCAAACACCCAATGAAAATTATTAGAAAAACAGCTAGAAATCTTAAAGAAAGACGTCTAACTAAATAGTGACAAAATGTTACACAGAAAAAATGAGCAAGAAGTTAGAGATAAACAAATTGAAATAAATTTCCTAATATAATACCTCTATATTTTTGACCTTTTTTTATAAAAATTTGGTTAAAATATTACTCAAGCTAGAGGTGTGATTTTGTGGTTAAAAAATTTTATTTAAATTATCGATATTTCGATACTCATTGAGTATCATCTTCAGGACAATTCTGTTTTTTGTTTTTTGTTTGTCCTAAAGATGATACTCAATGATCGAAATATCGATAATTTAAATAAAATTTTTTAACCACAAAATAAGACCTCAAGCTTGAGTAATATTTTAACCAAATTTCCTAATACAGTTAACAAAAATCAAATATATTTCACATTAGGCACTACATATGAAATGGCACACTAATCAGACAGTACTCTAGGTAAAATATTGAGAAATGTGAATTATAAAATATCGAGCGAGAAAAATTTAATGTGGGTAAAAAAATTAATTGCAATGGATCTAGTAATGCAATATATAATAGAGTTTATATATCTAGCTACAGCAAAAAATTTACTATGGACAAGGACAGCAGAGAACAGATTAAAAGTAAGGACTCAGATCGCCACAAAACATGGTACTAATCAAACTGTGCTAGATTAAATTATTTCCCCGTCTTTGAAAATGTATTAGTGCTCGATAGAGAAAATACTTATAACATACGTTACATGTTAGAAATGTGAGAGGTTATTATTGTTCCGGCAAAACTGGGAATTAATTTTAATGCGGTCAATGTTGCACAGAACTACTGACATTTCATTTATAAAAAAGAAAAGAAGATTAATAAAAATGTATTTTTTATATTGTCGAATTTAATTTGTCAATTTAAATTTAAATTTTTTAACGGAGCTACACAAAGGAGTTTTAGTATTTGTTATAATGAAATTGCGGTGTGCCATAATACAATTGGGGACTTGCAGGGTGTGCTATCAGTCATATTTTTATGGTCGTAATATAAAAAAAAATTTTTCAAAGGAAAAACAGAACAATTAAAAAATTTTCAATTTTTTGTTTTCGTTTAACAAAAATTTGTATAAAAAATTATTATGACTTTAAAATAATATGACTTATAACATGCCTTGTGAATCACCTAAGTACAATTAAACTAAAGCTCATTAGATAAATATTAAAAAAACAAATTATATTACATTTAATTAACTTAAAGTTCTTCCATATTTATTTTTTCTCGTAAAATATGTATGCATATGCTTTTTACTTACCAAAATTTAAGTTTATGTAATGAAATAACTTACCTGAAAAAAATAGAAAGAAAAAATGATTAAATGGGCGCAATTAGTTGGATAAGTTGTTGTATCCGGAGGAAATACGTGGCGTATAACAAGGCTAAATGCTAAAATGTACTTAATAACATAATTCCATAATTATTTAAATCGAATATACTTATAAGCAAAAGCGTATAAAAATCATTTAGTAAGTCATAAAAAGTTCTATATATTTTTCAACTAAAAAAATTTGAAAAAAAGGAAAATGACAGCGGTAATGACTTCAACACGCACACTTTTAATTAAGGGTGTGAACAAACCAAAATTTTACTCGTGCCAACGGATATGGGTTTTAACACATTTTCGTAAATACTAAAATGAGAAGAAAAATTAAATTTTTTTCTTCCTTTAACAACACGCACTTCAACACTGTGATTATTAAATGATATAAAGTTTAGAAATGCTTAAAGGAAAGTTATTAATATTTTATTAGTGGTTTTTAATATAATAAATAAATAAAATTTTCAGCAAATATTTGTATTTTGTACCTTCTTAATTTTTTTTCTTAAAAAATACCCTTGAATGAAAAACAATTTTTTTTTGTGAAACATTTATATGTTACTACCATTAATTTATTATGGTAACATATACAAATTAATTCTTTGATATCTAGTTTTATTATTTATAAAATTAGAGGACCCGGCGTACTTCGCCCCGCCCCAATTTCAGGCCTTCAGAGAAACTTTAGAGTAATAATAAAAATTGCGGCAAGAAAAATAGCACATACCATAGGTACCACGGGAACCAGTAGCCCCTAGGACGTGTCCTAGACTGGTTATTGGCGAGTCCCCTTCTTCGATCACGTGGTGGCTGTGGTTAAAACCCAAAGATACGCGGGAAGAGTTATAGGTCGGATGAGTGTGTCTGCAATATGGTGCTAGTGACCGATTGTAGATGCTCTCTTCAGGCCATATATCTCTAGGTGCTGTTGCTATTCGACAGCTGCTCTTGGGGTTGCGGTTGGTGAGTGCCTATTAAGATAGGGGGCATCTTAGTGCTGGGCCATTGGGATGGTGGGAGTTTAGATAGCTCCAGCACTTTAGCAAGGTGTCTGTACATGGTTCTGCAGCCTGTACAGAATTTGCTACCATGTCGTCCCTATTAGGGGCACATGTGGAACCAACACCCTGTGTGTGCCTCTGGAAGGGACGACGGGGACGGTGGTGAACGGCTTTATTCACCCAGTGCGAAGAGCACCGTCAGGTTAAGTTTAAGACAGGTACTGATGTAAAATCTTTGACATCTTTGTAGAAAATAACAATGCCAAAATGACACCAGAACTTTATATTTTTTCATTTGAAAAGCCATTAAGGAATAATTTCACATATAATTTCATGGAAAAACTCGATTTTTCGATTTTTTAAATTTTCCGACTTTTCCGGAGGAAAATTTAAAATTTGTTTTTACAAAAATCGGCCCAGCCGTTCTCATTTTATGAATTACTATACATTTTTTACACCATTTTATATATATATATATATATATATATATATATATATATATGTATGTATATATATATATATATATATATATATATATATATATATATATATATATATATAGATATAAATTTTATCCATATAAATATATTTATAACTTTTATTAAACAATTTTTTTGTTATATTTTCTTGATGATCTTGATGATGATTTATAAACAAGTGAAATTTGAGATTATCTCGCTAGTGGCAGTTGGAAATTATTTATTGAAAATTATTTAGGATATTGTTGTTCATTCCAGTTACATACAGCTATTTGGCTTAGTTAAAATATGGTTAAAATATAAACTCGTATAGTTCAAATATAATTTCACAAAAATATTTACAAGGAAACCATGTGAAGTTGCAACTACCATTATTAATAATAATTGAAACAACAATGTTGACCGTTTATAGCCTTAAATTAGGACATTTAAGATAATAAAACAAATAAAATTTTTAATGAACTAAACTGTCTAAAGAAGGACAGTTAAATGGCAACAAAATATAAAAACTATGAAATATAATTCAGAACACAGGCCAACAAAATTAATTTTTTTTTTGAACTTTGAATTTCAAACAGATGATCATTTTAAAGGTTAATTACGAAAACATTGAAAAAAATTTCCTGCGTCCTCAAATTTTACAAATATTGCTACATTCCATAACTGCTCAATTAAAGCATTTTTTTATTGTCTTTTAAATATCATACCAACGGTCTTCGGGACCATATAATTCTGTATCTACACAAAAACTCCTTTTGTAGTCATCTTAATGTGTCTCTCAGAATAATTAAATATTTGTATGGCAAGGATATCAAAAATTCCATATTTTCAATTTAATCTTGCAACTCTACATTTTTTTAAAATTATTTTCATGCATTTCAAAGTTGTGTAGAAACTCTTAAGGAAGTCTTTATTAAAAAAAATTGGCAATACGTTAGAGGAATTCTTAAATTTTATAAAAGAAATTTATATATTTTTTAAAAAGTTTCTACGTATTTAAAATTACAGTGCGATAATCAGATGTTCATTTCTTTGTATTTTGCCTCCTTTTCCTCTTAAAATTTTTTGTGTGGTTTATTTTTCTAAAATGTGACCAGCAGTAATTACCCATATTTTGGTATTCCACGCGCTCCAAGCATTCCCCTCGCTTTTCATTCATATCACCACAGTTTTCAGGAAAACAGGTCAAGATGGTTGTACAAGAAGTCAGCATTTGTCTCACTTGTCGATTTCAATAAAAAAATATTCAATATTTAATTTTTGATATCCCTTTCATGCCTTTTTTTAAATTTCAGATATATAGCAAAAAATTGCTAAAGGAGCTCTTTAAAAATATAACAAGTCAAACTAAAGTGTCAATAAAGAGTACATTGTTCGAAAGCTGCGATAATAGTTTTCTAATTCTCATAAGTTACGAGTATTTGAAAGATTTTCTATGAACGCAAGAGGTTAAATACTTTTCGGACATGGTGGTCGAAGTCGACTGATAAAGAGCATTTCGCGTTATAATATAAGTCTATAGGTTTTCATTGGATTTTGTAGGGTAGAAATGATATGAAAATTGTTAAGATTATCAAGAAATCTAACGCAGATTTACATTTAATTTATTATGAATTTTTTATATTGTTTAGAGGACTTTTTTAAATTTTTAATTTCTTCCTTTGCTTTGTTGAAAATTAGATCCTGACTAAATGAAAAATATGAATATTTAGAAAATTTTCTAAAAATAGTTTTGCACTATAGGATAAACAATTTCTTTTCGTATTTTTATAACATATTGGTTTTACACTATCACACCTTGTCATATTATTTTAGTATTTGGCAGGTCTTAGTACTCATAACTATAGTGTGAAATGGGCTTGAGGGGGCCTGAACTAACGACCGCTTAACGTACAAAAAATGGCAAACCTTTTTTAAATATTAAGATGTGAGAAGTCGGTGGGAGATTTACTATTATTATTTCCAGTATCAGCACACCTATTAATAGAGCAATTGGGTTTCGGCGTTGGCCTGTGTAAATTTTACAATTTGAAAAAATTTTTAATTTATATCTCTCCAAATTAGTACTTCATCAAGAACAAAAAAGCATAAATTACTCATTACAAAATAGCATTTGTTGTGTATTAAAAAAAGGAACATTTGGCTTATCTTCCTCATAAACTTTTTTATGAACCTTAACGTCAAATTGTTATCAAATATTTACAATCTTGTGAAATTTAAGGCCGCAACAATATATTCGCTTGTAATTTGCAACATTTATCACCTTTACAAAATAAATTATCAAAAACAAAAAAACTGTTTAATGAATTTTACAAACAAGCCTGCTTTTTGCAAACGAAAAAGGATAAAAGTTCCCAAAAAAAAACTTGAAATTAAAAAAAGTAAAAAAATGTAGCATTCATTAGGCATTTCTTGTTACTACATTTAGCACTTAACGGCTCGCAGAAACAACCAGTCAAAATGTGGTAAAACAATTGTTTGTTTATACAAAAACACACAGCAAGGGGTCAGACACCTTTTTTCTCGTCTTAACGACTAAAACGCTGATATGAATGCAACTCAGGGAGCTGAAATTGAGTTTTTTTAAGCTGATATTGGTTTTACTCGTTCGTTATGTTTTCAGGCGATTAATGAAGAAATATTGCATTTTAATGACATGCACTTACACAGGGAAACAAGTTTCACAAAAATGTGCAAAACTATTTTGTTAACAATACTATTATGGAAAGTGTTGACAAGCTACACCGCGTTACCACAAAGAAATTTCTTTTAGTATCACAAGTTTAATCACTTCAAACGTTAAATCAGCCAAGGATATTACTTGATGGAAAGGGCGTAACTATTAGATTATGTGTACCTTTTTTAAATCAATTATTTGATATTTGAAGCAAAATGGAGTATATACTCATTCTGAAGGCGTTTTTTCTAGAAAAAGTGTAACATTTTGTTGATTAATTTAATTCCCCTACAGGATTGCGTGTTCTTTCCGAATAAGTTTAAGCTTATTAAATAACAATAAATATTTTTTTCTTTCAGAGAAGTATATATTATTTTGTTATTAAGTCTGGTATATCTATGACATTCGAATCCGCAATAAATTTAATTTTGAAATTGCGGTTTAACCACAAAAGCAAAAATTATTGTGACACAAAGAATAATTTAAATCATTCATAGACCCTTTTCATACGGTAACTTTTTTTCTTCAGATCTTTCTTTTGTAGTTCCTCCAAATTGTCATGCCCATTAATACAAGGACTTTTCCCTCATGTCCTTTTTTGACCGTATTTCTTATGTTCTATTATTGCGTGTGGTATGCAGGGATGGCAAAACGAATTTTAAAGTTGTGTCAGTAGGCCCGTAAAATTTTACTTTTTTAAATTTAATTTCATCGAACAATTTTACAAAACATTGATTTGAATAATCAAGAAAAAAATTGGTTGTAGTTATATATAAACTTGTTTTACAATATATATAGAGTCAAATAGACAAGTCCACTGAAACAACGTGGGCACACATATTGCTACTGCTCAAATGTATTTAATCAAAATTCTTATGAAATTGTAAGGCTGAGGAATAAGTCCTGCGTACTCTTATTTACATACATCTTTAGTGCAAAAAGGATTTTATTTGTTCGTTAGTCTTCGGTAGTTTTGGATCTGGTTCTTACACGTTTTAATTGATACGGTTTTTTATTGAATTTTCTATTAACAAAGATATAGATCACCCAGTAGTTCCTAATGCAATTAGTCCAAATTTAATTAAAAAATATAAAGTAAAAAATTTTACCAAGACTCAATAGTGCTACATTTGTTTGTTATATAATTGTACATTTAAACCTTGAATGGTAAAAAAATAGCACATCTGTACCGACATTGCCCTCACTGGTGGAAAATATTAGTGAAAACATGAAAAGGCACAGCAAAGACCAAAAAATTCTTTCAAATTTCTGATTCTGCCTTTTTTACATCGTGTGGCTCTCAACTACGATCACCAACAAATTCAAAAGTCATGCCTTAAATGTCACCTCGTATGAATTGCGTCTAAGGGAATAAGTGAAACTTGGCAAAATTTCTATTTATTTTCGTTACTTCTATAAATTTGTAAAATTTTATTATTTTATTTACTTCCCTCCAAAACAAGAACATATTATATCCTATAATTTTACTAAAGTATTTTTGCTATGATAAATATTTTTTATGTTTGAAAAGAGCTTTGAGAAATAATATGTATATTATAAGATGTTATTAAAATAGTAAAATACATTTAAATTCAATGAAATTCTTGTTTCTAAACATCTTTTTATAGATAAAATACATGTTTCTTTCAATTAACATTTTCGCTTGTTGCTGGCCGTAAAGTTTTGGTGGCAGCTGCCTGATGTGTTGTTTTTCAGGTTGTGATACAAAATCAATATGGCAAAATATACGATTGAGCTGCACTTGCAAATCATAAAATTTTATTATAAAAATAGCATTTAGAAGAAGGCCCCAAATTTGGTCGAAGAGCAATTTTTTTTTAGCGATGAAGCAAATTTTTGGATCAGACGCCCTGTTAGGTTAGGTTGATTGGAGGGGTGTGGTAGCCCATGTCATACGACATACACTTAAGCCAGTGAAGGCTTGTTGTGCGCTCCCTTTAAATTATCAGACACAAACTGCCAGAGTTCTGCGGCAGGATTCGAACCTGGGACCTTCGCACTACGAGTCTAGTACACTACCTACTAATCTACGAAGGTCTACGCCCTGTTAACAAACAAAGTTGCCATAACACGAAATTGGCTAGGTGGAAAAAATGCATTCACATAAAGGTAGTGCTTAGTGGTGCGTTTGGACTAGCGACGTAATTGATCTGCAGTACGTTTTATGAGATCGTTACCGTCAATGGCAAACGCTGATAGTAGATTTCTTTTGATCCAAATTATATATGCGAATCCAGCTACGTTGTACTGCACATTCTGCATGGAATAACTTGAGGATAAGTCATCTATCGCAGAAGCAACTTGAATTGGGCAATGTGATTCTACAATTTGGCACAGCTAGACTGTGATTGTTTCTTAAAGTCGAATGTTTATACTAATAAGCCGCACTCGGCTGATGACCTTAAAGTCAACATAATCGAGGCGATCGTTAAAGTTCTGCCATAATGCTACAACCGGCGTCATTGAAAAATGGATGGAATTGAATCCATGCCGCCATGAAAGGTCGCGGTGCCTATTTGAACGATGTCATATGCCATAGAGGATAGTCTACGAGCATATGAACCTCTGAAATAAAAAAATAGCTTTGTTGCTTGTTTTATTTCATTTCAGCGTCTACCCGTAGTAATTGAGTAACCCTTTAGTTCCAAGCAATTAACATGTTGCATTATTGGCTGTTGAAGATAGTGCGCCCATGGTAGACATCGGTGTTGTTGGTATTTAATTCAAGCCAGTGTCAATAGGCGACTCCATTTATTGAAAAGAATCATTTAAAAAAATCTAAAAAAAGCATTTCTTTTAAGCAACAAAGGTTTCTCGATATCTGTAAGCCATTAGTGTCCTTTATCAGCAAAACACAATTAAAATGAAATGGTTTAAATAAAACAAGCAATAAAAATGACGCATAAAATTATTAATGCAAAAAAAAAAAATGACTGCCACACAAAATATATACAAAATTAAAAACGAAGTTAAAATAAACGTCTATATGTTAATAAAAGTCAAAATAACAACAACCAAAAATTATCACATTTTTAAAGGATGGCAAATGTATTAGGGCTATAAAAAAGGACATTAAAATGTTTTCTAACATTCATAATAATGAATTAATGCTGATACATTTAATTAATAATGCCACCACTAAAACGCCATAATATTAAAATGAAAATGAAATAAATAAATAAATAAATTAAAAATAAAAGCGAATTAAGATAAGATACTCGGGCGGACGAACAAACTAAAAAACCAATATGTAGATGCGTGTGTGTGTGTATTAATACATACTCATGTGTGTAGATTCTCGTCCATGTGTGTTGTTGTAGTATGAGTGACAATTAAAATAAAACATACAGAAAATTGTTAGATAAGCCTTAATTTTAAATAACATTCGGTGCTTAAGGCAGCAGGACTCTAATTCAATGCCAAAAACTAGGGATGATTTTTTCAGAACAGCGAAAGGTAAAAGGTCATTTTGATATGAATTAAAAAGAGAATACGTCAAATAACTAATTTGATAATATCACGCTTAGAAATTATAACCAAATGAAAGAAGAAAAAAAACCAGACATTTTTATTTCATTTGAAACGTGGAGGTCATTTAACTTAATGAGGAATATTTTATATATTATTTTGTATACAAATTAAGTTAATTTTTGCTTTTGATAACATGACAGTGTTTAAAAAATTTAAGCATGTAAACATGCGTAAATTGAATTTTATATATAAATATTTTTAAGAGCAACGAAAATTTAAATAAAAATTAATCTTCCTCATTAAGTCGCATTGAAAATTTAAACTATTTTTTTTTTATTAAATGGAATACACTCTGTTACAAAGTAGAATAGTTGAATAGTAGAATGCCTTCTGTTTAAAATCATTGTTGTCTTAACTGCACAAGGTCTCTACATTTTGTTCTAATTTTTAAAATTCTCATACAATATCCCTTTTTAGGTGCATCTTGAATACCAGCAGATTGAAGATAAATAGTGAGAAGTTTAGACTTTTTAAGGAAATCAATGATATCTACACTTTGACTTCTGCAAAATCCCTTTTAAGTGCATTTATTATACCTGTACATTTACATATTATTCGGAAATTTTTAGATAAATTTTTATATAAAAATCAATAAAAAAAGTGGTGCAAATTTCTTAGCCCTTGGCACCATATTTCCTTTAAATTTCCTCCTTATAATTTGCCATTCCTTTATTCCAAATATGGAAATTTGCTTTTTATAATTTTTATATTTATAATTAAGGCAGTTAAATGCATTTGAGATTACTGTCTTTTTGCCTTACCAGCACAATGAATGGTGGCAAATGTGATTGCGTAGATGAAAATTATTTTAGAATAAAATTTTACTACTTTTATAGCGATTGTAAAGTTTCAAAAATATTAGAGTTTCAAAAATTTATTGTTTGTTGAGGCTTTAGCTGTTCATATGCCAACATTTCATTGGTCCCTAAATCAAACCTCCAGCGAACTTTAAGCAGTTTAACAGCATTCAACCGGATATGCTTATGCCAAAACACAGAAATACAATAAGAGAATTCTCTATCGCATATGAATGTTACAAAATATATAATCAAGAAACAATAAATTGCAAAAATTCTAAATGCTTAACGATTATTAAGCAATTATAAATATATTCCAAATAATAAACTTCAATATTAAGTGTTAAAAAAAATTATAAATTTTAATCTGAAGAGAAGTTCCAGGTTATTTAATGATTGCCAAACCGAGAGCTTACACGTTTTCATTATTAACAATATCTTCCTCGATATACATGTGTACACTATATCGAATAAACTATCAAAGGATAATTATTTTCTTCGTCCTTTTATATTAAATAACACTTGGGTAATTAAAGAAGGTTCGACCTAGGACTCGAAAACCTATTTATATGGGCTACCGTCTTTGTTTTTAGGACTTCTGAAATAAGAAAATAACTTTTATTCTCCAATATCCTGAAAATGGTTTCTTAAATTCTTAGAAAAAAATAGTTAAATAAGACATCTTTATATGCTGAAAGTATTAAATAGGATTTTCTACTGTTTTCAAATAGGGCTTTCTACTATTTTTATTGTTGTATATTTTGTGTAAAAAATAAAAAAAAAATCAAGAGATCCCTTTTACGGGTATTTAAGAACACAAGATATTTTCATGCAACAAGATGATCATTTCAATTTGCTATTTAACGAGAGCAAGTTCAACGTTTTCTAATGATATAAATTTCATATGAGAAAACAAGCTACTGGGGATCGACTGCTACTTTTTAAGGACTAGAGCTTGGCATTGGATTGGGGTATATAATGATCGCAACTAAGAACTCAAAGCGCTGTATTTCTGTGAGCCTGTACAAGTAGTGGAAACGTGCTAAAGAAGTCTAGGTAAGAAAATACTTATGCCCCGATTATCGTTTACAACAGTTGTTAGTTTAATGTTGTATTTTTCAATATGCGATTATGTTTTATAACTGTTGTCAGTATGTGTTCTTCGCACTGTCAAAAATCTACAACAGCTCATTAGGTGTTGTTTAATTAACATTACAAGTTGAAAATCGAAAATAGCTTTAAAAAAATTAAGTATGCATATAAATTTTTTTTGCAAAACATCCAGAACTGTAAAAAATAATAATAAAATAAATAAACATAAAATAATGAAATGAAATAAAATAATAAAATAAATATTTCTTAGCAAAATTACAAATAAAAAAATGGCAAAGCTGGTTGAGCTGATGACAATTAATTCACATATTGGCCGAGGCAAACTACTCTTTGGATATAATAAAATACAGCTCAAGGACAAATGGGATCATTTTACTGAACAATTAAATGGCTTGGGACAGCGGATTAGAAATATTAAAGAATGACAAAGAGTTAGTTTTTAGAAAAATGCTAAATTTTTGTAGCAAAAACAAGAAACCATACTTGTTTATGCAGCAAATTTTTATAAAACTATAAATTATGTTATTGTAATAGCTTTTGGTTTTATAAAAATTATATATACATACTTATTTTATATATGGAAGTTCTAATGGATTTGAACTGTCTCGAATTTTTTTCCGGATACGTACCATTTTTGTGTGTTTTTATTTATTTCTAACAACATGTACGCTTTTTTATGTTTTTTAAACAGTTTTTGGCATGAAGGTATGCATTTTTACGGAAATATGTACTACAAATAAAATGCATCTCTGTAACATAAACAACACCTAGATGTTGTAAACCGTAATCAAAAAATAAATTAATGTTGTGTTGTAGCCAAAACAACACAACATTTAAGTGTTTTAAACCATAATCGGGGCATTAATTATAATCGAAGTGTTTTTGGCTGCGTTAATTGCAAAGCACAAACTTTTTTCTGAGTAAAATTAAAATTGTGTAGCATTAAGGAGTTTAAGGACCCATATGTTACGAAACAGTTGTACATTTCCTTAGTGAGGCCTGTCCTTGAATATGCATCCGTTGTACGGGACCCAGTGTATACGTCACATATTAACTCAATTGAGTCTGTGCAAAAACAATTTTTGTTATTCTGTCTACGTACTCTTCACTGGAATCCACTAGACCTTCCACCATATACCAGTCGTCTAGCACTCATTAAACTACCAACCCTTAAAAGCCGGAGGACTATGTTAAATGTATCTTTTATTTTAAAACTGATTAATGGTGATATTTCTTCATTTTTCCTACTCAACAATATTGCATTGAATGTACCTTACCGACCTTCAAGACACTATGAGTTGCTTTCTATCAAATACTTTAGGACTAACTATGCAAATGCTGATCCATTTCGGAGAATGTGCAGCCAATTTAACAAATGCTACAGAATTATTGATTTTTCCTTAAATCTAAATTCAATTAAATTTCAAATTATTACATTTTTTAATGCTTTATAATGTCTACGTTTTTAATGTTTTCAATTTTGTATGTATGTATGTTTGTATGTCAAATTTCATAATTGTAAATTTTAAAACTTCTGTCTGTAAGGATGATTTATCCATAGACATGAATAAATAAATAAAAAAAAATGATTTTTAAAGATTAATGCTGGTAGAAACTTAAATAGCATCACAAGTTGTACGTAAGTAATTGTACAGATCTGGCCTACATATCAAATATATAGTATCTGGATCTATATATGGAAAAATACAATTAAGTGCACCTACAAAATTTTTTAAAATCACCAAAAGTAGAGATAATTTTCATTGATCTATAGAAATTAATTAAGATATTTGTCATATTAAAATTAAGTTTTTAAGAAGTTTGGTTAACCGGTTAACGGTTAATCGATCGAAGATCTAAGCTTTATCGCAACTTTTGTTTGCATTGTATTCCATTTTAGTCTTTTATTTATTGTTTCCCATTTTCACAATGCAACTGAAGTGAGAATTTTTATTTTAAATCGAAATCGACTACAAAGGAAAGTCATCATTTACGATTACAATTTTCTAAAAAAAAAAAAAAATAAACAACAACATCAAATACAATAATGACAAAAAAAAACAATAACAATAATATGTACTGCAAATAATATGTACATCAAAAAGGCGAAACTTAGCAAAAGAATGAAAGAAAGAAATTACTTTTCAAACGAATGAATAAATATGGATAAAAATGTGATCAATATTTTACTCCAATTTTTTATTTTTCATTTTGTTCTTATACTGTTTTTTTGCAATTGTAGTAGCAACAACAAAACTGTAAATGATGAAAGAAAAATCAAATGATACAAACAAAACAAAAATTTTCAAATGAATGAACAAAAAGCAATTGAAAAAATGTTAGAAAAATTATCATTTGAAATGAAATATGTATGATTGTGTGTGTATGTAAGTATGTATGTCTGTATGCATGAATGTATGTATGTATGTATGTCTTCTTTTGAATACTTGATATCTGAGGAGTGTTAATGAAAACAGTTCAATTAATTGCTGAATGAATGAATGAATGACTCTTCAAATCATAACCTTTGCCAAGCAACAACAATGTTGTTCAAACATTAGTGTATGTACTCGTATGTATATGTACATAGTTGAATGTTTGCGAGATTTATTTAAAGCAAGGCCTTGAAAAGAGCCATGCTTGTCACAACTCTAAATTCATCAAAGGCTTTTTATTAAGATACTGTCGAAATTGTAGTGATTCCTGGTAAAAAGAAAATGGCCAGCAGGTTTGTAAGTAATTCAGAAGAGATTGAAAATCTCCGATAATTTAAAGGTGTGGCAAGTTTTATTACATTCAGAATAAAGCTGACCAATTGGTATGATTCTAACTCTTCGGTGCTATTGAAGTGTCATATGTAGACTATTATATCAGCGTCTTATTATGCAAAATTTACAATTTTATTTATTCTATACACAAACTTTTCTTTGCACCCGACCTTATGCTCTTTTTTTTAGCACGGAGAACCTCAGGTGTAGTACAAATATTAATAGTTCGTATCGCTACCTAAAATTTGATCCTTGTATTAAGTCGAATTAAATCAAACACAATCGGTTTTATTTGGTTGTTATGAAACACTAATATATTTTATATACTTTCCTTTTGCCAATCTTTTCCTGGCCTACTAAATTAAACAGAAAACAAATTTCCAATATTTTAAAAACAAAGTATAAGATTCAACAATGCAACAATCCTAAGCATACCTTGTGATAGATAACTAAAATACTCTGAAGAGACTCGACTGGTACGATTTCTATAACACTGGTGCTGGTTATAGCTCTAAGAAAAGTATTTATAGAACTGACTACTAGAAACATGTTTTAAATCAATCCCGAATGAGCTGGCTACCGAAATAACTTGTATTCTTCCCACCGTTCTGTTAAAGGCGTTAAAGGAAAGATCCTAAAGGATCTTAATAACATATAATACAAATTGATTTTAGCTTTTTAGATTTTTCATTTACATTTTATTGTTATTTTCTGTTGACAATCGAATCCACTATTACTTAACTTTGTTGCAATTTTTAACTCTTCTATACATCTTTCTCTTATAAAATAAATCCGAATTCATGATCTCCTAAAATCTATTTTGCATTTACAACGTATCACCCTTTTATCACCGGTTCAAAAAAGATTCTCACCTTTACGATATCCATTCGGATAAGCGGAAAACAATTTCTGTTATTGCCATTATCGCTTAAGCGACTTCCACATTTTGTGTGAATCATACACAAAAGGAAATTAAAACTATTTTCAAAAATGAAATTTGCGGTATAAATTACAAAAATGCACTATACAATAGGAAAAATTCCAAAGACTACGTACTATTTTATAATTTTTTGATGTGCTGTATCAAACTTGAAAATCCTGTTGTTGTTTTTTAAAATTTTTTCTTCTAAAATTTGGGATTTTTGAAGAGTTTGCTCCACTGAGCAGAGGTTCTTGAATAAAATTTTGGACTCATATAGTATTTATCACTCAAAATATACGTAACTTAATGATATAAACAATAAGTATGTTAATGTATTAAAAACGTTTTATATTTTTTATACATTTATAAATTTTTTAAATTTTTTCAACTTTACTTAAAAAACTTTTCTGAATAATTCTTAAACTATTGAGTATAAATTGAAGGATAATATAAATTAAAACTTTTTGTATTTTTTATAACAAAATTGGATAAGTCCTTCTCAAATTATGATAAAATCGGTGAAGCAACCTCTTCAAAAATTCCAAATTTAAGAAGGAAAAAATTTAAAAGCGGCCATAACACATAAAAAAAATGAAGTGTTATCAGTTGACATAGAAATATTTTAATTTGTTTGCATAGTGTTATTTAGATTTATGCCAGTAGGCAAATTAATTGGCTTAATTAAATCTGTATAATTTAATTTATTGAAAAAAATTATTAATTTAATGTTAACAAAAACAGTTGCAATTTTCATACTTCAGTTGTAAATTTTTCATTTAAGGTTTTAGTTATTTTTGTTAAAAATTTTACTATACAATTTTTAATTAAGTTATTAATTTGACCAATTAAAAAAAGTATTGGAGTTTGATATAAAAACATTATTAAATTATTAATTAACCTTTCGAAACAGGGCTAAAACTGATTGGGCAAAATTCGAAAGGTCACTTGATTCTCATTTAGGGCAGGTTTCTTTCAATCGCCTAGAAAGAGAGGACATAGACGGTAAAGTCAAAATCATTACGGACGCTTTAGTTGAGTCGTTTGAAGAGAGTTGCCCACTTCGGGAAAGAAAATCCCCATACGAAAAACCCTGGATGACAGGGGAGATTCGGGCAATGGGGAGGGAAGTCCGCCGACTCTATAATAGAGCGAAACGTAAAAGATTACCAGTATATTGGGAGGATTATCGTGATAAACTCCGAAATTACAACAAGAGAATAAGAACTGCTAAACGTACATCCTGGAGGCTTTTCTGCGAACAGGTGGACAGTGTACGCGATGTTTCTAAAATTAAAAAATTTTTGTCAAAAGCCCACATCCAGGCTGAATCATTAGTGGATGAATCGGGCAGGGCAATTGAAAATGTGGAGGAAACCATTAAACTCCTCATGGATACACATTTTCCATGCAGCCCGGCCGAACTTTCGGCTAGGCTGGACGATGGGAGAAGTGGTGAACATGAGGTGCCTATTATCAGCGATAGGATGGTTATGGAAGCGATAAAAAGCTTTTCTCCATTTAAGGCTGCGGGTCCGGATGGTATCTTTCCGGCGCTCCTGCAGAAAGGGATGAATTTAGTTTCGTCACATCTTGCAGGAATTTATAATGCATGCCTAACACACGCATATATTCCAGTAGGCTGGCAGGAAGCGAGGGTAGTGTTTATCCCCAAACCTGGCAAGCCAAATTATTCTTCACCAAAGGCTTATAGGCCAATAAGCCTAACTTCCTTCTTGCTGAAAACCATGGAGAGGATAATTGACGACATGGTTAAGGGCAGGATCGCAGGCCATAAGCTGAGGTTCAGGCAACACGCATATGTCAAAGGTAGATCAGTGGACACTGCATTGCATAATGTGGTGTACTTTATAGAAAGGTCACTTAGTGAGAAGATGTACACACTCGCGGTTTGCATTGACATTGAGGGGGCTTTCAACAACGTGCATATCGACACACTTATCCATTCTCTGGACCAATTTAATGTCAACCGGGCGATACGCGACTGGATTGGCAATATGCTAAGGAACAGATGGATTAATTGTGAGGCGCACAATGTAAGTATAAGAAAAAGGGTACAATGTGGAACTCCACAAGGGGGGATTTTATCACCCCTTCTCTGGACCACAACAATACATACCCTTATTAGGACTCTGACCGATGAGGGATTCGAGACAGTCTGCTACGCAGATGACGTCATGATACTTCTGAAGGGAAGGGATCCAAATCATTTGTGCAGGAAGGCCGAGGAGGCATTAACCCTGGCACACAACTGGGCTCAACCAAGAGGGTTGAACGTTAACCCAGAAAAAACTGAAATTGGCCTATTTACAAGAAAGACGAAGATAGCTCCATATGATGAGCCGCGCTTTCTTGAAAGGACAATAAATATTTCCGACAGGGTGAAATATCTAGGAGTCATTCTCGATCGGAAATTAAAATGGAAAGACCACATAAACGAAAGAGTCAAAAAGGCTCATATATGTTGGTCAATCTGTGAACGGGCCATAGGCACGAGATGGGGGCTGAATCCAGAGATGACACACTGGCTTTATAGTAGCGTTATCAGGCCGATTATGACCTATGCCTCTATAGTGTGGTGGACATCGATGGAATATAAATGCAACACCAAAACAATACAGAAAGTTCAGAGAACCTGCTGTCTTGGTATGAGTGGGGCCTTCCGAACGACATCAACAGGTGCGATGGAAACAATATTATCTATCCAGCCAATCGATATTCGTATAAAATACGAAGCGGCTCTAGCAGCAAAACGACTAAAGGTGATGGGTGAGTGGATCGATCAGGAACACGAAGCGTATCATCAACGAATCTTTACGGCCATAGGAGAGTCCATACCGGAAAGTGTCGCAAATGACCGCATACCGGAGACTAGACTAGAGGCCAACTGCGGAACATTGATTCCCGACATCCATTCCTGGTTGACCGACCCTTGGAACCAGATCCCCATGGGGCTTCATTGCTACACGGATGGATCAAGGTCGAGAGGGAAAACGGGACTTGGTGTTTATATAGAAAACACCACGGAACTGTTTTTCCGCCTGCCGGACTATTGCACAGTTTTGCAGGCGGAAGTTCGGGCGATAACGGAGTGTATCAGGGAACTCAATGTAATGAGGAGGTCAGGACTTGTGAATATATTCACAGATAGTCAGATGGCCATCAGAGCAATCTCAGAGGAACGCACTAAATCACGTACAGTTTGGGATTGCAAAAACGCCATTAACAGTTACTCGACACATGGTGAACTGCGCATCATATGGGTGCCGGGGCACGCGGGGATAACTGGAAATGAGAGGGCAAACTCACTTGCTTCTAGGGCAATAGAGTTAGGTAATATAAGCTTGGAATGCGCGAAACCTTTCGATGCAGTTAAATCAGAGCTAAAGACTTGGGCACAAAGGGCCCATTCAACTCTCTTGAATAACGGAACCATGGGAATCAATACAAAAATTCTATGGGGAGATCCAGACGAGAGAAGAACGAGGGAGCTGCTAAGACTCAGCAAGCTCGAACTAAGTAGAATAATGGGAGTGGTCACAGGGCACTCTCAACTACTGGCACATCTTAAACGCTTGGGAATAGCGGGAGGAGATGAATGTAGAGCATGTGGGGAGGAGAGCGAAACATTGGAACACTATTTGTGCCAATGCCCCGCCTTCTCACAAATAAGGTCCCGATATCTTGGGAGTGACATCTTACCGGACATAAGCCGATTACGGGGAATATGCTGGAGGAAATTAAGGAACTTTGTGAGTGACACGGAGTTTCTCTAGACCTTTGGTTCAATATCTTATGGTTAACTCAAGTTTAACTCAAGGGAGCGCACAACAAGCCTTCACTGGCTTAGGTGTATGTCGTAATGACATGGGCTGTCATACCCCTCCAATCAACCTAACCTAACCTAACCTAAATTATTAATTAAAATTATCGTAGACAATTTTCCAATTGATTGTGTAAAATATTGTTATTTGAGTGAGTGTGAGTCAAGCTCTATATGTACGTACCTGTATTTCATTTAGGCCAGAATGGAGGTTTTATTTTAAGCTGGCAGAAAAGATGGTCAGTCACTACGAAAACAATTTGGGGCAGTATACTGTCGCTTACTGACCTTAGAACGGCATGGAAAGGGAATACGGAACACGGATTGCTACACAATTTAGTCGACTCATCGTACTGTACCTATTGCGGTGAATTGGTCGAACGCACTACACTAGTATCGAAGATTTAACGCCAAGAGCAACTTCTAAAAAGCATTTACGTGTTAAGATTAGAGTAGTAATCATTATACAGTTGGTGATGGGTTCATTTGCAAATTTCACGTTATTCGTAAGTTTTGTAAATTTGTTCCCTTTGGAAATTCGTAGAGCTCTAACGAAGTTACCGTGATTAGTATTACCGGGACAGAGTAAACCTACGGTGTATGTTGTAGTGCCTAAGTGCGTAAATCGCGAATCGTGCATGCCAGTCGATGTCTCATAAAGATTATCATGATTATCGTGAATCCTGACTAGATCTGCATCATGAAATTTTTTTGAATCAGAGTAGATTTACATCATGAAATTTTTCATGAAGCCAGTGGTGAGAAACTAATTCCTCACTATGAGGTGCACTTAATCAAATACGTGTACAGTAGAAGGACGACCTACTTTTCTTTATTCCATACCACTTTTATTAGCAAGTAGTTTCGTGCAATTTTTTTAAATTTTTAATTTAGTCTAATTTAAATTTATACTTGGAGCTTAACAAATGTTACTAAAATTAACTTCCGAGAATAGATAATAATAGTGCACATATTTGAAGAACATTTGTTGTCATTTTTTATTAGGTGGCAGGTAATTCACGCATCGGGTCATCATGTATAACAACACAAAACATCCACAGGGGGTGTAAGAAACACAACATTGAACTCGTGTGTTACACAAGCAATAAAAAAAGGGATATCACTAACACATTCTTCTTAATTTTTCCAAATTGAAAAATGTGTGTTAAATAGTCTATGACGAATGTAATTCGCATTAAGGCAGCAGGAGTGGTTAGCACATCCTTTGATATACGAAAATAGAGAAATTTAGAGCGATCAGAATCTAAAACCTTCATAGAATTTATGACTTTTTATTTTAAAACAACTTTTAATAAATTAATTTCATTGGAAAACACCAGACCGCGCGTGCTAAATAAAAATTTAACGTAATTGTTAAGGTCGTTTTATTGATCTATATTTTTTGTGTAACATGACTTTTATGTTTTCATTGTGGTTTGAATTATTGTCTACGACCAGCTCATCTGTTTCACAATCATTATGAAAGTATAAATCATTCTCTAATAGAATTAAAGTCCATTTGCGTTTGAAGCGGGTTTGGCTTGAAATCTTTTTCCTTCCTTCTTCTGTAAATGCCATTTTCTAAATTTTATCACTCAAGAGCACTTGCTTCTATGAATGTTATTTGTAGAACAGCTTATTCTCTTTTGGAATGTCCTTTAGCTTGTGTTTACTAGCAGTGACATCTCTTCCATGTTTAATTTGTTAATTACACACAATGCATTCTATTTAATTTTATTTCATTTTAGTTCAGTTGCTTTGCGTTTAATTTTGGCTTTGTGTATTCAATTTGACATTTTAGCCAAATAGCGTTGGCAGTTGTAACTCATTTTGAGTGGTTGGTCGTCCTTTCTGCTACTGACCGTTTATCTGTCGTTCAGGCCACGAATATGTGTGTATGTAAATACATGCAAGAGTATAAAATTGTTGGATTTTTGCGTTGACGCATGTCATTAAATTGTTTGCAAAAGTTAAAATGTTAATTGGCTTAAATACAAATATAGAATAACGCATTTGTGTGCTGGCTATGAGACTGAGTGCTTACCATATTTGTGGTTTAGTTGTCTTAATATGTATAAACATTTCGTTTTGGCAGAGTAATTAAGTAATTGTATTTTAATTGAGTTATTATGGTGATGGTGATAAGTGCTCAGATGTTAAATGTAATGATCACTAGTTGACAAGTCATTAGGGATTTAGTGGAATATTATTTGCGATCTGCGACATATTAGGGACCCATACACTGACTTTACTCTATTCAAGGAGTGATTAAGAGAATATTTAATTACTATAAGACATGCACGGAAAGGAAATTTTTATATTTATTATATGATCGGTCATTTTGTGTTCATTTCTATATGAATAGTTGAAGCAAAAAAAAAATTATTCTTGTTAAAACAGACCATAAATATTGTTTTTTTTACTTTCAGTCATTTAATTTACAATATTGTAATATTATATGATCGTCAGAGTAGTAGTAGTTCAAATGCCATTTATCTCACAGTATAGTTTACATTGTAATGTGTGTATATGAAAAGCATCCTTATAATATTTAATTTTTGATATTTATTATCTGGATTTGAACTCCAACTTGTCAACGCGGTTAACACTTCAGGCACATGAGTATATAAAACAAAAAGTTGCACTAATTAAATATATATATACAGAGGGGAGCTTTAAGACGACAAGTTTTTAGAGATGCTCAATGAAAAAGTGCTTCAAAAGAAGTGATGAAAATGAAGAGTTTTTGATTTACACTTGTCACTACGAAATTCTCTACTTTTTAATGCTTTTAACTAAATAATAAACTATTTTCAACATATTATTCTAAGTATAGCTAGAAATAACTCTGTAATAAATAACGAATGGCTATTTATTATTAGAAAGAGAAACGATTGAGATGTGCTGATAGTTTTTATATATGAATTTAATAATTTCTGTTAAGAATAAACACTGTTTATATGTAAATTTAAGGCATATAAAATATATTTTTTTTATTTTAATCAAGATTTTTGGCAACATCACCTCCCAGAAAGTGGAAAATATACACTAAGGGATACTTTGAGAGCAATGAAAATGTCATTCCTTAACAACGACTTTTTTCATTGGCTGTTTACGGTTATTTAAAAACACACATTTCCCTTTCCTTATTAATTAGACATTGTGTAATAAAACTTTACCAAATTTTGGTATAGACATATTTCGTTGCAAAAATTATGCAAATTATTCCCATAAATAACCAAAAGTTAAAAAGTGCAAATCGCAATATCGTGTAAAATTCAAAAAGAAGTTGTAATACTTTCAAATCTGAAAACTATATATTTTATTGTGGATGTAACAAAAATTAATGGCCCTGAAAATTTATGCAAAATAAAGAACACCATGCTCTGCGGCAGACAACAATAAAAACAAATCCATAAAATCCCTTTTCTGTTCGTCACAAATTATGATAAGAAATCATTTAATAAAACAAAAAGGATGCAAATTTTCTACTCATTAATATCAATCAATTGATTGATAATGTCGACATTAAACAACAAATGTTTTGAAATAAACTAATTTTATATTTGTGTAAGTGCATTAGTGCAAAATGTACTAGTACTACAAGAAAAAAAAATATTTACCAAACTCCAAAGAGATATGAATCCTTTTTTTGGTGTTCGAGTGTCAAGCAAAAGTTTTATCAAATTGCCAAACGCTGCTGTACAGCCACTGGTGCCACCCCTAATCATTTGTAATGACTTGTGTGTGGAATGTTGAGGATGATGATGATGCTGATGATGATGTTGCTTGAACATTAATAAATCCTTTGACAATTGTTACATTTAATGTCAATAGGCAACCACAATAGTATCTAAAACACTCATGCACACTCGAAATGTTTCGAATATTTAGACATTCATTTCAACTTTATAATGTGTGTGTGTGTGTGTGCTTGCGAGTGTGTGTATGTAATATTATTTGTTTACTTTTGTTGTTATTCTGTGCTAAATATTGTTGTATTTTAATATCAAATCGTCATTAAATGCACCCCTTTTTTTTTAATATCCCTGTGTCACTTCCAATAAGTCGAGTTGTGCAGATGAGGATGATGATAATAATTTAGTTGTTATTGTTGATCCTGCTGAGTTTGAAGTGTTTAATTTTAATGTCATACGTCTTTCCTCTGCAGTCAACAAGAACTTTAACAACAAAAAGTAATAATATCAGACTGTTTTTTTTAATATACTATACTTTTACGACACCCTACACTCGTCATTTTTATTTCCATTAAATTTGCATCCAATTTTTGTTTAATTCTGAACTGAAATTTACAAATCTGGCTCTAGTTGAAGTATTGGATTTTGTAAAAAACAAATCTGAATTTTAAAATTCTGATTTTTTATACATATAAGCAGATTATTGAGGAATATTGTTTTGTCAGTTTTCTTTGTCAGCTTTTTGAAACATGACTATGTTGCATTAAAGATGCAATATTAACCTTTTATTTTCCATTGACACCTCGAAATCAGGCTTTTTAACAAACATGATCAAAGAACAATTATTAACATCCTTAATTTAAAAATGAATTGTTATGGTCCAGCTGGGGCCAATCGAAAATCAAATTTCATGAATTTCTTCATTCGAGATATTCATGAGATTCGTGGGTGACCAGGGGTTATAATGATTAGGCACACCTACTGATTGGTTTTACTTGGCGAATCCAGGGTGATCCTTATCAATTACACATCAAAGTAGACTCACAAACCTCCATGTAGTGGTCCCTAGGCGATGTTCTTGACACCCGTCAAACATATGCAAACTGTGAGAGGCGTCTGCAGCGTCTGTTTTCCTACTTGGGGCGGCTGCGAGCGGACGTATGTTCTTATATTAAGTGGTTTGCTATATAAATCTGTTTTACACTCAGCCAGTCTGTTGGCTCAGATGACAACCCCATCATCACACTAGGATGCACTAGATTAATCATTTGCTCATTTGATTAACGAAACCTCTATCATTGACGACATTTAGCATGAAAACAAGGACACGATTTGGATACTGGAATGCACGAACACATTTATATACATATATATATATATATATATATATATATATATATATATATATATATATATATATATATATATATTTATATATATATATATATATATATATATATATATATATATATATATATATATGTTCTGTTGGATTGTCATATAGTTTTTGTCGATTTTTGTATAAGTACATTAATTTCAATGCTTTTCAAACATGACTTGGCTGAAGAGTTCAGATGAGTTGGTTAGCGCCAATGACATACAGAGAATAAAATGTTATTATAAAGATTTTTAGTTGTTTATAAAATTTTCACACAAAAACAAATAACTGATCGAAAAGATTAAAATGAAACATATCCCTTATTTTAATAAACTAAGTTGTTAGGATATTTAAAAAAAGGGTAGCATGCAACATCAAAATAAACAAATAAAGTGCAATATATTTACCAAATTTGAACTGCTCCTTTTTTAGAACATAACACAAACATGAAGGAGGGGCAGCATATGTGTAACATTTTTTTAGAAAAAAAAAATGCCGTAAGCCTTACAAAATTATGCGTTACTAGAAAAGATCCAGTTATCAGCTCAAATTGTCAGTTGTAATCTGTATTATCGACTCCACCAATTGACAATCAATCAACTGATTTTCATAATCGGCTCATGAATTTGGCTTTGAATCTTTTCTTTAATACTAAAATAAAATTCAGAGATGAACATTACTAAATCTATGAAATAGTTTTAAAACTCAAATGTAAGTTTCCTTGGTATTCACTTTGTTCGGTGCTTAATCTGAAAGCCCAATAAAGAATAAAAGTCATTTCTAGTAAAATTTAGAAGTGACCAAATTTATTGTTTAGTTGGATATAATGTTGAAAGTAATACATAGAAAAGGATGTAAACGAAAGCCACCCCTATCGTCGATTAAGATCTTGACCTCACCTGGAAACCAGAATAATAATGTGAATATAGACTTTGAAGCAGTGGTCGCTTTACACAAACTAATACTACTGCGCTGGCAAGCCAAAAAGGGCATTTTCACATTTCCGCAAATACGAAGGCTTGGCTTAAAATTGAGAGTTATATGAAATCAAACTTTTTCTCAAACGATAAACGTTTGAAAATGATTTGAACATAACTTAAAAAGCATTACATTCTCAAAAAAGGGAACTTTAATCGCCGTATTGTTAAAATATTGGCAATTTATATTGCGCAATAAAAGTTTTACACGTTTGAAAATATTACTTGATGACAAACGTTTCTATTCAAATCATGATCAACTTGAATTCAAATGTTGAACTGAGTTTGAGAATTGTGCTTGATATCAATCGACAAAATTATGTCATATGACTTAATAATTGATAAGTTGAGACTGACTAATTTGTTGCTTTTTAATCAACATGTTTGAATACATACAAAAGATTTTAAAAGCGAAAAAAATACCATGGGTCCATCTTTGTCGATCACTGATTTCAAGCACCACTCCAGATATTGGAATTTGGTCTATTTTTTATGGGGGCAATATAAGCTGAATAAATGGACTGAAATGCATCTTTTAGCCCTACTGCCAGTTGTATACTTTTGTACCTTAAAGTCAGAAGTCATAAGAAGTGGAATCAAGGATTAAGTCAAACACACATATAGAAAATTGATCAATAAAGTACGCATTACAATTCGATGTCTATCCATGAGCTTATTTACCATTTCATAACTGTCATCTAAGCACATTGTGTTTGTTGCTTATATATTGTTTATGTCATATACTATACATATACATACGTACACAAATACATACGTATGCCTGCATGCCTCTAAAGTTGAGGGATACTTGGCAATATGTTGTCATTTCATTTGATCATAAGCAACAAAGGAGCGAACCAGTCAATCAGCAAGTGGCTGCCTGGCTGATTGACTAACCGAGCAAGTCAGTTAACAAACGACAAATGTAGGAATATCAATTTAACAGCAATAATCTGTCAAAGTTAAAATTTCCTTTAAACCTCAAACTTTTGTTGCAAGAACAACATTTCAAATACTCATTGAATAAGTGACTGTGTTCGTCCTTTTATTTTGACAATGAAAGTGGGTAATCAATCAATTTAATTTATTTTGTCATAATTAACTGACATTCTGATGAATAAGGAAAAATTTAATTAAAATACTTTACATTAATAACTTTGTATCTATTATTTTTAATTTCATATTATGAGTATTTATGTTTTTGCATATTTAATCATCAGTATTAGTTTTTATGGTCCTTAATACGATAGTCTAGGATGATGGTGTGACATTTGTGGTTATTGTTGCGGAATAATTCAAGTGACTTCTTGGCAGTAAATTTCTTTTTATGGAAGTTGGACATACAAGAAAACTTATGTTATTGATGTGTACAGCATTAGATATTCTTCATAATATTTTTTCTTAGGAAAAATTGAATTAGATCTCTCTATCTCGACTACATTAAGACTTAAACAAAGCGACGTAATATTCATATGATCTAAAAATGAAATGTTACTTTTTTAATTAAAATTAATTTTTTATTATAAGACCAACATACGAAAATTATTTAATTATATCTTTGCAAGTCGTTTATCTTGAAGATTATTTCATAAATTTTGCGATTGTACGATACACATACATATTTCACAAATGTAAATTGAAAATATAAAGTTTTCTTTTCCATTTTTGCGCAGACAGAGAATACTTCGTAGTAGATGTTAAATGAAATTTAAAATAAAATGAAACACATTTTATGGAAATGATTTTTATTCTTATTTTTCTATGCAAACTGAAAAGTAGTATTCTATTAAAATGCATGTAAATCGTATGTATGGAAACATTTATTTAGTTATAAGCAGGGTATTCGATTAAATCAAAAGAATGGTTATTAAATCATTCGAGTAAATATTTTACTTCGCTTGAATTATATAAATTCCCATCATTCCTATCAGGAGCAGAGGGCTTGAATTATTCTAGTAATTTCAACTTTATAAAAAAAATTATTTTTTTTTAATTTTTAAAACATTTTGTTTCTAATTTTTTTTTAGTGAAAAATACAAAGACAGCACAAATTTTTAATGGTGTGTTAAAATTTTTATTAACAAATCGACCAAAGCAATAAAAATACTTTGCGCTTGTAAATGCACTGAAAAAATTATTGGCGCAGTTAATTATCATTTTGAGTCTTTGGGATACAAAACATTTTCTCGTAAAGCTTCTCTTCTCAAGTTTGTATTAAATTTTTTCAATTTATTATTTAAAATAAATAAAAAATATATTTAAATTAATCGAAAGGAGTTGAGTTATTTATCTGGCTTCAGCACCATTAAAACGTGCATCCAATTTTAATGTTCTAAGAAAAAATACTTAATAATTTATTAAGTGAAATTTAAATTGAAATATTAGGCATTTTAAGGGTTGAGTACCCTAATGTAGTGCATAAAAAATTTGAAATAAACTTTAACAAGAAATTTTCACAATAAAAACCCACAAGAATACAAATTATCCAGAAAACTGCCACAAAATGCAGTTTCTTACACACTCACACATGCATTGTTGTATGTTACTACGAGAAGCACTAACGCACACTGTGCATTAGAAGATGGTCTGTCGTAAATAAACTTTCATTCTGATGCAAAAAAAAACTTTAACCCATTACATATACACCCTTGCATTTTAATACACATTTGCATTTAAATATTTATATGCACTCGAAAATATTATTTAGTAAATCGCGATTTTTTTTACTAAAAACGTTGGAGATGATATTGTTTGAATGCAAGATCTTGATAATATATAGAGCTTTTTGGAATGACTGCCAGAGACGGGTCCCACTCTATACGAGTATATATTATATATTATAAGAGTCCACAAAATCCAAATATGTGTACGCCTGCTTATTACTCCTAAATATATATTTTTTTTCTTCGAGTGTACGTTATGATCATATTACAAAATGCACACAGAGTGAATAGCAAAATTATATTGTGAAGAAGTATATTTGAAAATTTTAAATTAGTTTTGTTAACTTTACTGTTGTGTATGTAAATGTATTTTTTCTATTATCGTGATGAAAAAAGATTTAAAAGTCTAGGAAGAAACGTTGATGTATGCGAGTGTGTGTGTGTGCTTAAAAAATGTCTACAGGAATGTAAATTAGGAATCCATATCCTTCTTCTTATAATAAGAAAAATAATATGGTTTGTGGAAGAGTAAATTTCTCGAATAATACAAAAAATGTTTACGAAAAAAAAGAAATAAACGAAACAAAACGGAATATAAATTTCTAAATTGAATAGAAATTTGAATGCATTACAGTCACATGGATGCAGAGAAACTAATAGTTTTAGTTTCATAATTACATATATGTTCCTCCTGCATAATATTGACAAGAAAGTATTAGATTTAGGCATAACAAATCATAACGAATATAAATTATAATTAGTTTTAAATTTTCAAATTTAAAAATTTGCAATTGTTCATGCGTATAATTTAATTGTGCTGCTTAGCATTCAATGTTTTTTGAAGAATTATATAATTAAATTGATTTTTGTATTTCAAAATGATCGTAAAGATTTATACAAAACAAAAGGAGGCTTAGATATCATGAAAAACACATAAATGAGTTTTTGGGGAATGTGGAAGCTCTTAGGTATCATAGAATGTTTAGAGATTACAGTCACATGGATGCAGAGAAACTAATAGTTTTAGTTTCATAATTACATATATGTTCCTCCTGCATAATATTGACAAGAAAGTATTAGATTTAGGCATAACAAATCATAACGAATATAAATTATAATTAGTTTTAAATTTTCAAATTTAAAAATTTGCAATTGTTCATGCGTATAATTTAATTGTGCTGCTTAGCATTCAATGTTTTTTGAAGAATTATATAATTAAATTGATTTTTGTATTTCAAAATGATCGTAAAGATTTATACAAAACAAAAGGAGGCTTAGATATCATGAAAAACACATAAATGAGTTTTTGGGGAATGTGGAAGCTCTTAGGTATCATAGAATGTTTAGAGATCTTGGTTGTCTAAGGACGGAGGAGACCGAAATATGTCCCATCAGAAAAAAAAGAACAATGCAAGAAAGTTTTAGGGAAATGGTAGAGAAAATAAAACTAACTAGAACTATCATCTAAGTTTGGTGCTACAGTCCAAACTCTCTCAAAACAATTAAAAGAAATCTAGGCAATTACGAACATAGAGCTGGTTATGGAAGCCAAGTCACAATCTTTCTTTGAACCAACTGCATTATTTTTATTTCATTTCTATGGATAGGTTTAACGATATTTTGAAGCTAAATTAACGTGTCTTATAAAATACCAGTATGGTTATTCAGTTTAGTTGGTTTATTGGTAAAATAAATTCGTCTAAAAACAAATTAAAAATAAAATAAAGTTTTAATAAACAATTAAAGGGAAATACACTATATAATGTAAATGTAGTGGAAAGGTACATTTCTTTTCTAAATATTTTTGGATCTCCAATTTTATTACAAAAAAACTATAATATTTAAATATGTTGTTGTTACTGTTTACCTTTAAATTGAAAAGAAAAATTATAAAAAGATTCAAACGCAGTTCTCAATATCCTTGCAATATAAGAAATATATCCTGAAACACACACTGACATTACTGCGATCAAGCTCCTTTCTGTTTGTTTCGATTTAATAGTCAATAAACTATTATATAAGAAGCTCATTATCATTCGTGAAATATTTAGCCAAGAATACAGAAAAATGCTGAAGCTGAGCTAAAATTGTTAAAAGCTAAATTGTTAAAAAAAATTATGATTGTTCAGAATACAATTTCCCCAAAGTGATACTCGATGAGTGTTGAAATATCGAAAAATAATTTTGCAATTGTGTTATAAAGAACGAAAGCTTAACTAATAAATAAAGTTAGTCAATTCATATCGAAAATAAAAAATTTAGTGTCTTATTTGCAGAAGAACCTATCTAGCCTTCTACACGAGTAGACTACCGATCACTTGATTAGGTTCACTTTTCCTTGTATTTTTATTTCCGTTTCTCTTTATAGATAATTTAAGAGAATAATTTATTTTAACTAGAATTGAAAGATCATTGAAACACTAATAATTTAAAGAATTAGAAGGATAAATGATTTTAGTGTTTGTAAATATATTCAGAGTTTTTAAAATGATTTTTTTAATTTGGGACACACTAAACGATTAAGTGAAGAGAAAGAAGGTTAAATTAAAGCATTTGTGGAAACTCGCATAAGCCACAGGAATAATGCATAAAGTTTTTTTTCGAAAAATGTTGTTAGCAATTTTATAAGAAAACAGTCTAGTTACGGAACAAATATGAATATGGGTGTACGCATAGTCACCACGAAAGCGGACAGAAGAGCAATCATCAGAGCCGCCTCTAATTCTAGTGATTCTGCTGCAAAAATTTAACAAAAGACAGGTGTTGCAGCAAGCATAGCTACGGTGAAACGTATTATATAGAGTGCTAAGCATTTAAAAAGATTAAAAATTAAAAGAACTGCTTTTAGTGGCGTCCGTAAAGAAAAACGACTTCAATTTGCCTGTGATCACATGTCTGATATACAAAGGAATTGGATAAAAAAAGTTTAATTCGGAAGGCATAAATAAAGCATAATTCTATTAACTAGAATTTTAATATAACCAATTACTCTCTTATTTATCGAAAAAAGAGCTTGAATGTAAACAACCTTATGAACCTATTGAAATGAGCGCTAGTGTTCTTATATTATTTTAATTCTAATTAGATTTTTTTGAGAATTTTTATTTATACAAAAAAAAAATTACATTTAAGCATTTGAAGTGTATTATATAAAAAGAACCAAAAAAAACTAAATAAATTGCAAAATTATAACTAAGCTAGAAACACGCGAATAAAAAATATGGTTGACCAATGATTACTACGCTCATTTTGCGTTCAACCCAAGAATACATAGTTGAGAAGAACATCTAGTTGCTAAACTTCACAATTTAATATATGACTTTCTATCATTATATGATCACAAATATAAATACTCCAACAATATTGTAACATATTAAAGTTTTGTTGTAATTAATTACATGTTCCTCTCAAAAAATCATTATTTGTTTGAATCTCAATTTGAAAACTTGAAAATTTGAAAAAAATATTGCAAAAATATACTGAAAATGAAACAATAATCAAGAAGTGAAAAAATTAATTTAAACTGATGTTATTGTGCGCACATTATATACAAGAGTTTAAACAAATGAGCGTTTGACAAATAAAGAATAGAGAAATAAAAACACTTGTTTCACTTTAATATGTCAAGAAACATACCAATATGTTTCATAAAATATTAAGCATAGTTCCGGCAAACATTGCAGAATATTTGAGAATATTTTATGCAGATTAAAGGAGGGTAATAATATGTTTGATGTTATCATTTCGGACAAACATTAATGATATTTGGCAATTATGGTTGTGACAACCATAAATGGAAATTTTGAGTCTAACTCAAACAAAGTAGAAATGCTAAAATGGTCAAAGTGATCATGATGAAATCAAAGAAAAAATTAGAAAATTATATTCTAGTATGATTTACTAAGCATGACACAAAGTTAAAAAGTTTTTGTCGGAATACAATCTCACTCATACTGATACCGAATGGAACACTGCCAAACAGAGTAACACGGCAATGAACAGAACTAAAATTAGGTGAATAATTTTTTTCTGATTAATTAAATGGTGAAAATTATACCTAAAACAATTTATTTTTAATATGACGATTAGATACTAAGCAAATATTCCAAGCTTTAGATTTCCGGCTACCTTGAAGAAATATGAGGCCAGCTTACGAATCAGTTAAATCATTAAAAAGGTGAGGGCTAATACATTTCTTTACTTAAATACAAATGAACCTCTAAGCATATAAATATGTATTCTAATAAGGATAACAAATTGAAATAAATGAACTCATATGAAATCTGAAATGATACAAGTCTGTCAGTTTTGTGCTTCTTTTGTATGTCACAGGACACAACAAAATATTACGGATAGTACTTTTAAAATATTATTTATTCGCTGCAGGACATTTTTGTCAAACAAAAAGAAAACAAATGTAAATTATATACAACAGCAGCCATACAATCAAACACATGCACACACTTACATGTAATACAGTCTACTCTCGATAATAAAACACTAGTTAATTTGAATATCAAGATAAAATAATATTTTCTTCAGGATTCCCTGGAAAAAAGAAAGAAGATGAAACATCGTTCCCCCATACTCGTTCAATATGATGTAAAGCATTTTTAAAACTTCTGTTTGAATTGTGAACCTTTTTGTTTTAAAAGAAAATTAAAATTGCTCCTTTTGGTTTTTATACATTTTTTTTATCTTACGCCTTTAGTAGTAACAACTAGGAAGTTAAATTTAATCAAAAATTTACTGATTGGCATAACATATCTCTATAGTCTATATGGTAATTAAAAGGAACACAATACAATCCCAGGAGGCAAACATCTACACTGCAAAAAATTTAAGTCGTTTGCAAGGAACGATATTTTCATTGATTCTAAAAATCTATTAATGCATCTCTTTCATTTCTTAGGAGTTCCAGTTGACAAAATTTTAATTAACAGTTTGAATCACGTGTAGGAGTCTTTTTTTAAAATAATTTTTTTTAAACCTGCGCTGATCTAAAAAATCTAGAAAATATAATACAGTTTCCTAAACTATATCATATAGTCCAGCAAATGTGCAAGACTCTGCATGTCTGTGTGTCTGTATGCGGCATCGAAGCTCTCGAAAGTTGGATAGATTTTGCTTTGAACATATTTGGTATTTAAAACATTCGAATTTTCTACGTTTTTATTTTTATATATATAGGCAAAGGTAAAGCAGATAGGAATCATGTTTTTCTGTGTTCAACAACCGATTTTTATTCCCTCTTGTGTTTAGTGACTCTTAACGAACTTAACTGCAGAATGTATGTATTTGGAATGATTTTCCGTCATCCAACTTCAAATTTGGCTTGTAACCATATCGGTTTCAGCCAACTTTAGCGTCCTTTTTCGTACTTATGTTTTATTAAAATTGGTTAAGTACTTTGGAACTTATAATTATATTTAAACCAAATATAATACATCAAAAACAAAAACATAACGATCTTCAATTTAAGGTATTTACCAAATACTCGATATTTGAAAATAATTAGAAAATTAGAAGAATATATAAGAGCACCAAAATGCAGAAGAAATGGTGGAAGTTACGAATATTTAAGAAATTTTATTGAGCCATTTTTTTCAGAAGTTCAACTATTGGACAACTACTAGTTGTTTTAAAACGTTGAAAATAAATACGAAAAAAGGAATCTCCGCTATTATTTTTAATGAATTAATCGGTACTATGGGCAAGTTTATATCTTCTCATCATATAAATGTCTATTCCCAGTTGTAAATAACCGATCCCAGTTTGATATAATATGATTTTCTTTGCAATGACACATAAAATGACATATATTTCCCAACATATTGAATTCTGCTCCCAAAGTAGCAAAAGGGTATTAAAAAATAGCATCCTGCAATTCGAGTTTGCACTTTTTCCAGCTCACAACCTTGGCATTTTCATTACTTTTTGGGAAGTTCACTTTTAACTCGGATGTAGTTCAAGGAACCCCGGAAAAATTGCAAAATTCAGGAGCTTTTGGCAATTAATGGCTTAAGGCGCCTTTGTAACTACTAAAGGCTGTGATAAATTTTGAAAATCTCTTCTCAGTAGATATAGCAAATGGTGTCAACAGTGAAAATCATTATCAGTTTTTAAGAACGTGATAAACTCTCCTCATTCAAAATAGCGGATAAGAATGGTACTAGAGTGATAAATCTGTGATTGAGTGAAAAGCGGTTTTAGCTTTCATGGAAGGTTCCAAAATGAATAACGGAACTAGGTCAGGGACATTTTTCGAAGATCTTGACTTTTTGGTCTTACTCAGATCAGTCGACAACTCTAACGTGATTCAGGTAGTGATTTATGCTGCGAAAATAATAGAATTGCTCAGTTCAGAGTGCAATTCAGTTGGCATTTTTGTTCATAAAATGTGACAAGATCAATGTGTGCATGCCAGCATTTAATCTGACTCTGCTTCAGATCCAACATGTCAAGCTAGTTTAGGTATTCAGAGTATTCCAAGTCCTATTAACTTCTTTGGAACTTAGACTTTACTGGTTGTCTTGTGAGTTTTTTGGTATGATGTTCTCTTCAGCTCCCCTCTATTTCACCGATGAAAAGTTATTCCACCATGATACATTGAAATTGTTTTCTCAAAAGAAATTTTTGCACATGTACATAAATGTTTCGATTTTAAGCTTTTTATTGGTGTAACGAGAATTTCTCGTTATCGTTAGAGTCTACTGTAACTACCTACACTAACATGAAATAAGTATAAGATTTGTTTTTATATCTGTAGCCAGTTTTATTTTTCTTTTTAGCAAAAAAAATATAATGCAAATTATGCAAAAATGAAAAAAACACACATTGGAACATCAAATAAAGTTGAAACAAGTTGAAACAGCCGTGAAATGGGATGAGCTGAGGGAGGACAATACAACTACTAAAGATTTTCATGTCACGGAAAATATTAAAATTAGCTTTAACTTTGTAGTACTTTGTGGTAGAGATGATGACGGTTATGACAAAATGATACCAGGAGGGCTCTAATAAGCACAAGGGGAGTATCGTATCGTATAGTTGGTGAGAAGATAAAATAAATAAAAAAAAGCCCTGAAATGTTGGCCGAAACAAAAAGAAATGACAAACACTCTCAATGTTTTAAAATGTTGAAGAAAAGAAGAGTATGATGAAATATTTATGTTTATGTGATGTTTAAATGTGGCAGTTATGTGTTGAAAAGTGCAAATCAGAAATATTTGAGAAAATATAATACGTGAATTATAAACGATCGAAGCTGTTAAGAAGAAAAAATGGAATATTATTTTAAACATTATGGGTAGTGTGGAATACTTAGTTCACTACCAGTTTTATATGTACATATATACATACATAACCAAATTGAAAAAAATTTGCACACATCAAATTAAAATATTTTTTTTTTATTTTTATATAGTATATTTTAATTTTTTTTTATTTCTTATTTTCATTTGATTTGTTTAAATTTTTTTCAAATTGATAATATTATTCGGCTTTTTATTTTAAACTAGCGGGCCCGTTGCCTGCTTCGCACGGCAAAACAAAATAAGAAAAGAACACACTTGTTTTTAATAAAGTTGGTTTTGTTCCCAAAAACACACTCACTTCACATACGCACCGCACACACATGCGTTATCTTATTTTAACCAAACTTCATATAAACCATATATGGGCCACTGCCTACGTAGTGTATAAGTTTGGTTGAAATCGCTCGACGCGTTTATGATTAGTTCGGCGACGTACATATACGGACTTATTTTTATATATATAGATTAATTGCATTTTTCTTTTGAGTTTGACTTCCTTTTTTATAAAAAATAATTCAATTAATTTGTTTATGTATTTATGTATTTAAAAAAAAATTTCAAATTTTTTTTCATTTGTTATTGTCATATTTTGTAAAAAAAATTTCCTGAAGAGGACGTCCAAAGAGGCGTCGAAATATTGAAATAAAATAAATTTGTTTTTCATAAAAATGCCTAAAGCTCGTTAATAAAATAGAAGATATCTTAAGAATTTATTTTTGGGAAAAACATACAAGAAATTTAATAAATTTTTTGTTGAAAACACCCGCAAAAAACGGCATATAGGAACAGAATGAAATTATAACGCCATCAATACTAATAAACTATTAATATCTTGTATACAATTGAAATAAGTACACAAATTAACTTTAAGCCATAATTTTAAATGAAATCAGTATGGGGTAATTCCAAAATTTGTTGACCCAAAAATATAATTTTTAATTTTTTTCAATTTTGATACTTTCTATATATTGACCTTATCTGCGCATTGTACGATGTATATATGAGCGATATCACGCTTATGATTTCGAAGTTATAGCCCCTAAAGTCGGACATTTTGTGTATTTGGTAACATTGTGTACTTCACAATATGGAAACGCGTTATCGAATAAAAATTAAATTGAAAGCGTCGGACTTCCTTCCTTTATGAAGATTTTTTTAATGTGCTACATTCCTGTTTGAAACATATCTACGAAAATAAAATGTTTTTTTGTTCTCAAATATCCTTAAAAAGGATCCCTGGATTTGGAAGCTTAATGATGAAAAATGGCAAGAAAAATATACATCACTTATTATATTTGAAATCAATACAGCAGCTGTATATTTTCTGCTTAGAAAAAATTTTTTTTTAAATCGAGATATCCTTTTTAGGATAATTTATGATAAATGACATTTTCTTATTTTATATGTTCTTGCAACATCAAGGTAAGTCACTTTGATTAGAGGAAACATACCGCCTTCTCAATGTAGTTAGAAGTGCGTTTGAAAAAAAATACTGTTCAGCACGACGTTTTCCAGTTTTTTTTATAGAGTATGGAGCGAAGGATTATTCAATTAATTGAAGCAGAATTACCCATAAACACTTACAACCCATTGGTGAGCTACTTGACTGGTCGCATATTTATTATCAGTAGAGGTAACATTTCAAGCACAGCACAGCCAGTGCCTAGTTCCTCGAGGCTGTATAGTGGGTCCAATTCTGTATTTGACATATTTCTCTGACATGCCAGTAAGCAATAATCTTCAACGTTTGCTGATGATACAGTTTTATGAGCGTCAATGAAACCCGCAAGAAGCGATCCACAAATTGCAGGAAAACATTTCGAAAAATGGCTAAAAACCTTAACAATAAACATGAACTAGAAAAAATGTGTTTATATTACTTTTACATTGTGAAGGGAAACATGTTCTCCCCACCCAAAATAATGGTCAATCAATACCGGACTACAGTGAAGTCAAATATCTAAGCATTCACTTTTATAGTAATTTAACATTAAATTCGCACATAGACGCCAAGTTGATCCAAATGAAATTAAAGGCTACTCAAACTAATTGGCTTATAAGGAAAAATTCAACATTAGGCCTAGATTGCAAACTTTTTCTATACAATGCGATCCAAAAACCATTATGCTGCTATGAAATTCAGTGGAACACTACCTGAGCATCTAATGTAGAAAAAAATTCAAAGGCAAAATAATAAAATCCTCTGTATGATTACATCCGCCCGCTGGTATGTTAGATATTCGCGCAGTTATAAAGATCTAGAAGTTCCATTGGTTAAAATATTGGTGTGGAAACAAGTAGCAGCAAGCATGTAGAAACTTGAGTACAACACATGTCCACTAGCCCGCAATATTACAGAGGCCACACTCGTCTAAGAAAGAGGACACACTCGCTCTTAGCCGAACACGACAAACTTGGAGATGATGACTACAAAAGCTGCAGAAACTATATTTTTAAATTATCAATCATTATAGAGTTAAGATTTGAATACCTATTTTTATTTCGACTGACCTTCGTAGACTAGTAGGTAGTGTACTAGACTCGTAGTGCGAAGGTCGCAGGTTGGAATCCTGCCGCAGAACTCTGGCAGTTGTGTTTAATAATTAAATGGAGCGCACAACAAGCTTTCACTGGCTTAAGTGTATGTCGTATGACATGGGCTATCACACCCCTCCAATCAACCTAACCTAACCTAACCTAACCTATTTTTATTTAAATTTAAATTAAAAATTCATTAAAAATAAATAGTTGAAAAAAGAATGGGAAGTTCGACATTTTCCAACGATACCAACTTTATTTGAAATGTTCAATTTTGCCAATAAATGGAGATTATTTTTACTTCTTCTTTACAAAATCGGAGACAATCTAAACTCGATCTGTAAAGAATATATTCGAATTGTTCCTATAACTAAAATCGCCTTTATATCAAAATCGCCTCTATATCTATTTCTCGGTAGGGTATTCACTCGAATACCACAATATTCAGTCATTAATATTTCATGCACGTAATAATGCAGATAATGAAGAAACAAACTTTGCTTGTTCTACTTATAAATCAGAAGAAAAAATACTGATGAGAATATAAATAAACAAAAAAAAAAAAACAGAAAAAGAAAAAAAAAAAATAGATCTTAAAATGTCACTGCGAATAAAGAAAGCGTTAGAAATGTTTGCTGTCAGACAATTTCGTACATTCCACACCATAAAAATTATGATTGGCTTTTTGTTCCATCTCTCAGTTCAAACATCTCTCCACCCAAAAAGCCACCCAAAAGAATTACCACACAATCATTTTGTATCATCCTCCTTTTCATATCCTCTCAAGTTTAACAGCAACTTTTTCTGTGTGTGTGTGTGTGTGGATGTGTGCGTAAGTGTGCATTTGTGTATGTATGTATCTCTGTGTTTGTGTATATGTGGCTTCTATTTCTCCTTTTTCTATTCTATTTTATTACAAATACGCTCACAAATTTACATTTCTATATACAAAATGAGGAAAATTAGCATATTTATGAGATGATGATTTGCTTTTGGCATTTGTGTGTTGTTAAAGTAAATGAGGTGAAATAAAAAAAGACAGTAAGTTTTCTTGTTTTTGTTTCTCTCTTTTGGGGTTTCTTAAATTCGTTTCTATTTGTTTTTTTTTTCTTTTCTTTCTTTCATTTCTCGTGAAACTTATGTTTTATGTCAATGTTTTCGTTTAAGGATTTTTTTATGGCAACAGAAGAGTAGAAATTTTCATATCCTTTAGGTACATCTCGTTTTGTATTTATTTATTTTTTCTTATATCTTGAAAAAAGTATTTAAATTATATTCTTGATTTGTTTCTTGAATTTGTGATTTTGCATGTTTTGTTTTTCATTCGCTTTTATGTCCATTTCATTTTTCTATTCTCTAATGCTGATGTTTATTTAAGTATAATTTCATAATTCAAAGACTAATTTTGTTGTATTACAACAAATGAAAAGTGTACAGGTAAATGGATAATTGGTTATGCATAATCATAACTTTTCTTTGACATTTGAATAAATTAGAATTACAATTTTGAAAGCAATTTTATATTAATTTAAAGGAAATAATGTTATGCCAGAAAAGGGATCGTCTTTGTTGAAATTAATATAAAAAATATGTGTGTGTATAAAAATTTCATTACAATATACTCCTTCTCAAATAAATTGAAAAACTTATCAACACGAAGTAATAAATTATAAGGAAAAGAATCGTTTACTTCCAGCCAATCATATGATCAACATGCATAGGACGAACGAGAAGAATATCTAAATGTGATTATTATATTATATTTTGTACATTTAATATTAAAATCTATTGGGATATTCTATCCAACTAATGGTTCAAAACAATTAAAGTTTCAAAAACTTTTACTATTTGTTGTGGTTTTTGCTGTTCCTACGCCGATATTTCATTGCTCGCTAAACAAAATCGTCAGTGATCTTTATATATCTGGCAGAAGTTGTTACCGCGTTGACTACAAAGCAATTTATGACTGAGAACCTGGGTTAGATCCCTATCCAAGGCAATTCATAAAAAAATAACATCATGAAATATTCTGATTTGCTTATTGTGGAGTTGTGTTAATTGTTGTTGGACAGTTTAAGTGATGAAGGCGTAACACTGGTGATCACTTAACAGTAACAGTGATTCGATTCTCTTTTACGCTAATGTTTTGTGCATCAAAGCACCCTCCTTCATCGGTAATGACGGCGATTCTGATACGTCGTCGAAGTAAAACAATTAATAAAATGGCTGCACACATACGGCTTAGGAGACTTAATACCAGAGACGCTGCGACTCTGCTATAAAAAATAATAAAAAACAACGCGGAATAGTTGAGATGTAAAATATTAATTAAGCCCTCTCTGTCTTCTAATTTCACCGCCTGTCCTTTCCACCCAATCCCTTTCACAAAGAAGTAACACCTTAAGTAAGTAGTAGGCATTAATTGCCTGAGTGTAACTTCTCTTAAAAAAAATTAGATCAAGTTTTAATCATAATTCGTTCTGGCTCTAACGCCAAGACCAAAACCTCAAGTACGTCTGATATTATTATTATTATTAATTATTCAAAATCCAAAAGTAATCAAACTAAAATTACAATTTTGAATTTCATGTATTAAAAATGGGTCAAAAGTATTCTTTTCATCAATTGTATTAAATGCGACCACCAATAGCGCCAAATGCAACACTTGAAAATTCGTATAAAATCTTAAATGAATATTTAATTCTATACTTGCTGAAAGATCAATATCAAACATCAACTTTATTTGTCTACTGTCAATGGCAAGATTAAAGATATTAAACTCTTTAACAACTGTTACACTTTTGTATAGAGCAGTGACACTGAGGGACAGTTTATTTGTTTGAGTTTTAAGGAATACGACGCCCAAGGGTTGTGGTAATAATCTATTAATGATCTTTTTTAAAAGCATCATTGTTAAATGGTTTATTAAAGGCTTCAAAATAAGATTTTTTGGATAAAATGCGTGCTCTCCTGCAGTACTTTAGATATATAGGCTCCAGAATTAGTAATAAAATAAGACTTTATTAATATATTTATAAAAAAAATTTTAAAAATCATGCGAGATCTAGGGGAAAAGCCATGGCTTCATACTGGCCTTGTCATATTATTTATTCTTTAATTTATTTATTTTTTCATTCGACAGTTAATTTATTGTCATTTTTAATAAATGGACGTAAAACTGATTGTCCAACTGAACCTCAGTAATAGTCATTGACAGAGACCTAGTGGCTACGTATGATTTATTGCCTCTGAATCCTTTATTGCTTGAAATCTACATATAATCGAAAACACACACTTCAAGTCTTATACAATTTATACAAATATCTCCGCCATTTCAATTATATTACTCCTATTTTAAGTTAATCTGGACTTATTGTACTTTATAATCAAGCAGGATGAAAAATTGTTATATTTAAGCTAAAAATGCCTAAATTGGCCATCGTATTTAAAAAGCATTCAGCTTCGCATGCTTAAATAAATAATTTAAACAAAATTTTCATATTAAAATGTATGTATTTAATAAAGATTTTATGTTTATATTTTATTTCATAAATTTTTCGGAGTGAGGCGATATATTTGAACCTGTTTGAGCTTAAAAAAACGTACAGAAATCCAAGTTACAAGGACCTAAAATACCATTTGTTATTATTGTTATTATTTATTATCATATTTGAGGAATTCGATCCAAGATTTTTTTCAGATCCCTCACTCAGTAGTGAAATCATCTAAATTACCTAAGAAAATATGATCTTGACCATTAACTGACTTAGTAAGACAACCATTTATATAAGCCAGTTAGTGTTTGAATGTTCATTTACTTAGTGTGACAAATCCATATATAAACTGTTCAGTGTATGGAGAGTATAATATTAAGGCTGCGAAAAAATTGAGGTGTCCTTAAATAAAATACGGAGCAGCTTGCAGAATATGCTGATTGGATTTGTTTGGAGATTGTATATGATGGAATTTATCCAATAGGATTCATTGTCTTCAATCAACAGTATGAAAATAATTGCAACTATACAGACTTCGTCAATAAAAAAAAGCATTTTTTATAAACTCAACCCGGTAAACAAATGCTCCCAAAAGCTGTAAGAAGTGCAAGTTGTAATCATTTCCAATGATTTCAAAACTGTCAGAATGTTATATTTTTGGTGCTTGTTCATCAAATTGGAATCCATCTTCAATATGTTGAGAAAAGTAAATTTTTTATAGGTTTTTTTTTCAAGGAATATAATTTAATACGCCTCGGTAATTTGCATTTACCATTATTTGAAGAAATTTAATTTTTTCAATGCAGATTTATGGACATAGCATTTTTAAATTCGAATTGAGAATTTCACAGATTTGTGGGCGTAATTCAATTGTGAATAAAAATTTTGCTAATATAACTTACTAGAATTTGGAAAAAATGCGCTAGTGGATTTTTGGAAGCAAAGAAGATGTTATTCGTTAAGAATGACTTAATTTTTTTTTTACTAAAAAACGACAAACACCGTAATAGTTTAGCTAAAGGTGCCCATGGACTATTCAATATTATTGAGTATTTTATGTGGTTTTTCTTCACAATATCCAATAAGTTGCTAAATGTTCTCGAATAGACTATATTCCTTAGAATATATGAAAAAGTAAGTAAGTAAGTAGTAAGTAATGAAATGGGGTTTGGCCCAGGATAGCCTTTTGCACTGCGACCATTGCTGATCTATTGTGCTTCCCCTGTCCTTAACAGTTTAATACGTTCGCAAATAGGATCAGCTCCTTCAGTGGGAGCATTAGCAGATCCTCTTCACTCAGCGTATATGCATGTAGAGTCCTGTGTCTCCTGTGGCACAATGCCCCACAATTTGTTATCAAGTGTTCCATCGACTCCTCATCTTCACCGCAAAATCTGCAGATGTCCGTGTCAGATAAGCCCATTCTGTATAGGTGGGCTTTGCAGGTGTAATGGCCTGTGAGCGCCCCTACCAGCGTCCGTAGGCTTTTCTTGTCCAGTCTTAGAGCCAGATCCGCCCTCCCAGCGTCAAAGCGTAGGAATTTCTTGGAGTGACATAATCCATTGATGTCATTCTAATGTTGTGCAATCCTGGACGATGTCCATTTCGAAATCTCCCCTTTAAGGAGACTTTTGTTGAAACCAAAAGAAGGGGTGGGTCCAATGAAGTTCCCCTCAGCCCCTCTTCTCGCACAGATGTCCGCCATCTCATTCCCGGCATGCCCCTGATGCCCTGGTACCCATATCAGAGTAATCTGATTATGAGTCGCCAGGTCATTGAGCCTGTTTTGACATTCCAGTAATAATCTGGACATGTACGTACAGCCTCTCAGGGCCTTAAGAACCGATTGGCTGTCCGAGAATATCTTAACCCGTATTCCCCTGTGTCCTCTCTCGGATAGGATCTCCACAGTTTCCAGTATCGCGTAAAGTTCCGCTTGGAAAATTGTCGTATCCTTGCTCAATGTTATAGACCTGTGTGCTCTAGGCCCCACTATTCCCGCCCCAACTCCTTGGAGCGTTTTTGAGCCGTCCGTGTACCACATTTGCGATCCATCTCTTAGCCATCCTGGGTTTGCGCACCATTCTTCTCTTGTGGGGAAGAGGACCCTATATTTCCTGTCGAAACAGTATACCGGGTCCATATGGTCGCCCGCCTGAGACATATCAAGTATGTCCCCGATTCCCCTGAGGATAGCCAGATGATCAGTTAGGTTTCCCGCCCTAAGGTTCTCTTTTCCGTAGATAGAGATTGCCCTTATAGCTGCCTCCTCTTGTATAGCCAGATGGAGCGGTGCAAGGTTCAGAAGAGCTTCCATACCCAACGTTGGGGTTGTTTTCATGGCCCCTGTGACGCATAGGCATGCAAGTCTTTGTAACCTGCACAGTCTCGATATAGTTGTCCGTTGCTCAGTCCTCCTCCACCATACCAGAGCCCCGTACAGTATGGTTGGTCTCACCATCTGGATATATATCCAGAAGGTCATTTTGGGGCTCAGACCCCAGGATCTGCCAAGTAGTTGCCTCGCTGTCCAAAGGCTCCTCGTGGCCTTTCCCAGTACTGACTCGAGGTGCGGTTCCCAAGTGAGTTTCATATCCAAGACGAGACCCAGATATTTTACCCTCTCCTTGGGAACTATCTCGATGCCACCCATCCAGAGACTGGGTAAATTAATCACCCTTTTCCTGGTAAATGGTACAATGATCGTCTTCGCTGGGTTAACAGATAGCCCTTCCGAAGTGCACCATTCATGCATCTTGTCTAGGGCGTCATATGAAAAAGTAAGTATAACCTATGCATTTAGATATGTATATGACGAGTACATAATTTATAAAATTAATATTTTAGCAATATTTAAAACTCAACCAAATTAAATAAAATAAAATAAATAGTGTTGTCCTCCATTTTGTTGGAAATTTGTTATTGTACAATGTTGTCAACTTATCACAAAAAGACTGTTGATTTTGTTTAATATATTGCTTCACCTAGTAATATAGTACAAACATAATCAATTTTATTGTACAATATCAATTATTGAACAATAATATTGAAAATGTGAGGGCACTTTTACAAACATGCTAATAAAAAGGCACGGTTTTGTTTATTGCGATATCATGTTTTTAAACAGAAAATTTATTTCCAGAACATAGAATTAGATTCTTTGTACAACTCTTTTTGTATTCATATACATCGTAGCGAATTCGTTTATTATTATAATTTTTTTTTGTAGAATGTGAAATATTTTAACTTTAAAGTTTAAACCAATTTGGCTTGTCTGCAAAAAAAATTCTGATTAGACGACAGGAATTGAATTCACAACATCAAGACCAATAACTGGATTCGTGCTATTAATATAGAACAGATTATCACTTTTGTTAGACGCTGTTCATATGACGCTGTTCTATTACTTCTATGGCACTGCTTCAATTTCCTATGTTAAAAAAAGTCAGTTCCCATTTTTTTTATATTGCATTTGTAATTAGTTGCATAAGCGTTACAAATAAATTTTATTGTTTTTATTCTACAAAAGGTTGTAATTTCCATTTTTTTGTATACTTTTTGGGCTGGGCCAGTTAAAAATAATAATGACATGTCTTTTAATATTCATATTAAAAACTTGAGTGGTTGCTTCTTCACATTCGGGAGTCTTCCTATCACAGCTTATTTATTTTTGGTTGGTGGTTAAGTTGGTATTTGTTTTGTGGTCTTATCTTAAGTCAAAGCAATTTTCAATTTTTTTACCTTCTAGTTGACTTTTGCCGGCATATACACACACGCACACACACACAATATGAAGAGGATATTTATGTAAAGTATTAAAGTAGGCTGTTGTTGTATTGAAGTTTATTGTTGTGGAACATGCTAAAGAACAATTAGCAATACACAAAGTAATTTGCGCCCTGGGATACAATTCGTATGCGTTTTCTAGGATGGGTTTTTAACGCTCTTGTTACAATTTGCTACACGAGGTATGCCTTCAAATAAATTTGAACTAGTGTGTATACGTCGTATGTGTTAGTGTCCATGTGTTGTGCCTTTTTTCAACTTATTTTAATTTGAATTTTATTTACCAACATTTAAGTATGAATTTTTGCAAGTACATACCTATAAATTACGTCTTCTATTTATCACTCTTTCTTTCTACTTTGTCAACAATTATGCTAATTTGTTAAACGTTAATGCCGTCCAATCCTAAATTAGATTGTTCTTAGCATGCCAACTGTTTTGTTTTTCTTGTTTTTTTGTTTAATGTGTCATGGGTGGCCATTAACCATTTTCCAGGGGAGCTCTTTCAACTTAAAGTTAATTTTTATCACCCAAAAGAAAAAATGCTAATCATTTTATTTTTCTATGGTATTAATTAACATTTCTATTTTATTTCTTTTTTCCCTTTTCTTACAATAAGATTTAGCTGAGTCTAGTTTAAGTTGGTAAGTAGTTCAAGTACCCTACAAAGATCACATTTGAAACCAAGGAAAGGAATCATTAATTAATAAATATAAAGGCAAACACTGGTTTGTTTCACATATGGTATAATCATCAATGAAAAAAATTCTCCCGATGATTGCAAAAATAAGTTAGAAACGTACTATAAGTAACATAAATGCATAAAAGCTTTTCATAATACTGAAATAATATATCATTGAAAATCCTTTTGAAATGAATGGCATATGGAAACGTTCATAAGTCAATTAGACTGCGGCAGTGATGACAAATTTCGTTGATGTTGCGTGATCAGCTGTTGCAACCAAATGCAGATGCTCAGCTACTGCTAAGGCATCTGTAAAAAGGTTGAACTTGTAAACAAACTAGGTCTGCTCATTTATGAAAAGTTTTTACTAATTGTTACTGGAAAGTGTTCACGTATTCTAAAGATTGGTAAAGAGGGAGTAAAAAATCAAGAGAAATTGAGAGACATAAAGTTTTGAAAATTGTTAGTAGTCAAATTTTTACCAGTGAGAATTATTTCAACAGCTGTTTTATGTTTATGAAAGAAAAGTTGGTAAGAAATTTCAAAATATTAAAGACATAATAAGTTTTTGTAAATTTTTCAAAGAAATGTAATTTATTATTTGGGAAAATACTATTCTCAAAATAGAAAATATCCAATCCAATATCGCAGACAGTGTTTAGTTTTAGCAACCAATGAAATGTCGGCATATGAAGAGCTAAAGCCACAACAAACAATACATTTTTTAAATGCATTTTGCAAAAAGCTCTAATTGTTTCTAACGATTAGTTGGGGAGAATATCCCAAATAATAAATTTCAATATTAAGTAATAAGAAATTTATGATATTATTCGACCAAAACTATGCTACGCATCAGTTGTTTGGTGGAGGTCAATGAAGAAGAAGTGCAATACTAAGATATTGGAGAGGGTTCAGAGCATGTCTTGCCATGACATAAGCGGAGCTATGAGCATTAACTCCACCAGAATACTGGACACTATTCAGTATGTCAAACCTATAGATATTTAAACAGGATATTAAGCGACTCTACCCTACAAGCAATGGATGATTAGATCGAACGCGACTATATGTCAGACCCAGGAAAAGAACTCTTGGGTAAACATGACCCAAGGGCAGGTAACAGCGAGAACATGTTGCCACATGGATTGTACTTACCTATGTAAAAGGAAAGGCATAGGATTCTTTGCATAAGAACCAAAGATCGATATTTACTTCCGCCTGCCTGACCGACCACCTACACGGGCTTCCAGTTAGAAGTCCGCGCGATTACGAATTGCGTGAGATGGCTCGGTGTAAACTTTAGGCCTACGAAAGTCACCATTTGCGCCGTTTCAAATCCTGATACCATTGAAATCTTTTCAGGCACTTAAGCGTAACAAGTTAACAACTTAAATGTAAGCAAACAAATGTATTCTATATGGACATAAATTAGGTTTTTGTTTTAAAATATGTTTTAGTATCCTCTTGCTAATTTTTCCAAATTGATTTAAGGCATCCCCAATTCGTGCTGCCCTTGCTAGTGGAATATGTTATTTTTTGTGTTCAGTAATCCATTTATTACGAATGAATCTAAATTAAATTACATTGTCTTTTCAAGTCACAGTCTAAATGTCATTAAAGACTTGACACTGCATGTTTATATTTAATTGTATTTTTCCTTTTTATACTTATACTTAGACCTCATTGAAGTTGGAGGCCACTCCTTAATTCTTTTATAGACCATTTGATGGTTCGCCATTTGTTTTAATGTAACGCACACGTTATTATCAGTGTTGTTTGACACCAACATTAATTTGTTTCTTGTCTTGTAGCGTTTCTTCTTCAGCTGATGTCTGTTGGACAAATAGATTTTATATCAAATTGTTAAGTTTTAGAGGTCCTTTATAAAACAATTAATTTAATGATTTGAATAACTATTAAAAAATATATGGCAATGATCGAATTTCAAACACTTGTTTAGCAAGTTGTTGATAAAAAGACTTGAGTTGATACAAAATTTTAAATGCTCTGATTTCATTCTGCTAAAATTTGGACACCTTAACAATTTTCAATAAAATTACATATAAAATTACCTTCAGACAATGCAGAGCAACATGTTTTAAATATTTTTAAACTTTAAAGCATCCATAAGCCACCTTATCATACCATACCTTAATAAAATGGCTTTAATTTGATTTAATTTGATTTAATTTTGTATGAGTAAATTTTCATCATTCTGATTAATATTTTTATAGTCATATGAGCGTGCATAATTATGAGTCAGAAATAAAATCATACAAGACTTTGAATCAGAACCCACTGAAATTATGATTTCCATTTAGAAAATCTGTAGAAATTGTATCTCTAGCCTATAGCAGAAATTACAATTTATTGTAGATCGTATTGAGCACGCAATCGCTAAAATGAATAAAATGTCTCGCGTTGTTGTCTATTTCAATAAAAGAATTTCCCCTAATCAAAAATATATAATTTATGATACACATATATTTTAAACAATTCGTCCTATAGATAGAGAGCACGGTCGTGAGCCTTTTCCTCCTTGACTAACATTACCAAATGTCAGTGCTAAAGATGTCGAGGTTTGAACGGGCACGAAAAGTCCTTTGCTCAAAGATATTCTAAATAATTAATTTAATTTATTTTTTATAATATTTCAATTCATAATGTCTTGGAAATAACAAATCGCCCTGGGCATTAAAGAATTTTTCTGGACCGGATTATAGTCTGTTGGATGTTTGATAAGAAAGAAAAATTTTGAAAAGGAAGAAGACACATTTGTGCTGGGAGTTGCCTTACAAGCTTATCGACAAGCTTATCTAAGTCTATGAATACAAAGGAACAGGTGAGCAGTAAATTTTCAATATTCAAAACTGGATAAAACAACAATGTTTTCAGAGGTGACTACAAACGTCCTCATTAGCATTTATGTGAATTTCACATCTTTCACCACTTGTCGTGTGGTGTTGGTTCCATGGAAGTCAAATTTAAAAAAAGTATACGAGAATTTTTATTTTTTAAATATTTTCCAGTTGTATTTGTATTTATAATCGACTTCAAACAACGGAGAGGTTTTATACGCCCGTATGGTTTTTTTTTTTTAAGTTTAGCGATTATTTGCTATTCGTTGAACGTATTCGAGAATTCTTTGCTCCAGCGCTAGTCCTTCGTTGACCAATATATGATACTAGGAGGAGAATGGGTAACTCATACAAAACGAGAAATTTCAAGCTTAAGTATACAAAAATCAATAAAACTAAAAATAGTTCTTAATGGGTTTGTACTCCAAATTACACTATAATCAGTTCAATTTATAATCGTTGGTAAAAAAATATTACTAAAAGTAATTAAAAAAAAAAAACCAAAAGGAATTGAAAAATACCCAAGTGTATTTTTTTCTTACTCCGAAAGTCAGTCTATGGATTTCATCAAAGGCACATATTTCCTCGAACATTTCAAATAGCTCTGAGAAACAACAAAATACAATTGAAACCATTCCATAGAGATCTGATGACCTCAAAATATGTCTGATATAATCACTAAGCCAAACATTAATGAAAGTTTACAATTGTGATTAAATCAAGTACGAATTGTCCTTGCGTGCTATTATTTCAAGAAAACTATAATTAATTTATTAATATATTTTGATAGTTAATTGTTTTAAAATAACGTTACAATAGAATTTAAATCTTTTTGTCTTGAATATTTTTTAGACGGTCTTAGTTGCCCACTTATTAAGAAAGTTTTAGATCTCTATTACGGTTTATAATATAGACAAATGGTAGAATTGTAAGACGCTTGAACGGACAGACTGACATAAGGACATCTAACTTAAAAGTTGCTTTGCCTTTCGCACCATTTGGACACGGAATAATAAAAACTTCCGATTTGTTTCAATTTGTATTTCAAAAACTTTCACTTATATATCCGGCTTTTTGAAGAAAGTCTGTCCCTCTATTGAACGGAATTAGAAGCATAGAAATTTTTGTTTTAGCAAATACAAGAACCATTCAAGCTTTAAGCTCACACTACTCCTGCGCAATGCAAACTAAGATACACTCGTATATTGTACTGAGTCCTTATTTAAATTGCGTATATAAAAGGTATTGCAATAAGGAAAATTCGATAGTAGAACGAAGTATGACCAGTTACGCGTGATACATTCAAGCGATTCTCCTGATGACTCTGTCATATGATTAATTTATAACAACATATTTTTCAAGATAACTTACCATTAAGATTAAAAAGCAGGTATAGAATAATTTGTATGACAGATCTGACAGGCAATAACATAATATCATTACCCTTACAGTGCTTCAACATCAAACCGATCTTATTAGAAAAGCCTTTCAATATACCCTCGCACATGTACATACATACACAATTCTATATACACGTTTTAACAACATTTATATGGAAGTGTGTTAAAACTCAAAGCATCACACATGTTCACACACACGTACACATATATGCATGTGTATGGATTGTGTGAAAAAAATACAATTTTATTTCACAGATGGATGTATTTTAATCTCAGAAGCATCCTTGCTAAAAATGCTGTTATCCTTGTAAAATCTCTACTATTACAGAGTGTGTGTACATCGAAGTGCAAACATGTGTGTTGGAAATTCACAAATACAAATGATACATCATCATACATTTAGTACGCATAATAGAAGTCCTTTTTTCAATTTCTAAGAAAACAAATATCCATATAAAGCAGTATTAAAATATTGGTGACACGTTTTGTTAATTTATTCATGTGAGCATGTAGAATTAAGAAAAAATAGAAAATCCATAATTGCCAATTGCACATACACTCACACACGCACCCAGCCATATACAAGACATTATTTTCATTGTAGTGGTAGTATTTGTACGGCCCTTTTGATATGTAGGGGAGTTTTCTTCTATATTTTATTTCATTTATTTTTAGCTCTTTGTTATTGCTAGAGTTTTTCTCATATCAAGGGGGTGTTATTCAGCACAACCCTTAGTCAGGTCAACAGCCCACATTTACATTCTGTAGACAATGTAACCAGTACAGTAGTGCGATAACTGCCGCTTTTGCTGTTCGCCTATTCTACTAAGGTTGTTCTTAGTTACGACGTAATGTAATACAGCCAATCAACATTGTTACATGAAGGCCATTCGCTGGTTGATGTCGCTGAAGGGAATGAAAACCCCATTTGTAAACGTCAATATTGTAAAAGTGAAACAAACTTGTAAATAAAAACCTTCTGGTTGAGAGAAATACAATTATATTTCCTTATAAAAGCAAGAGAATGCGAGATTAATACAAAGGGATGGGATCAAGGGTGGAAGAGATGGGGTACCGTATTTGAGGTTTAAAGGGCCCTTAAGAAGAAATAAATAATTGTGTATGGTTTTGCGTTTCTACAACATTCATTTAAGTGGAATATATGAATACCTCATGGAGTCAAATCCTCCGACCTTATTGTTTCAGCTTCACAACTCACTCTGAAGGTTGAGTTCTTGAAGGCTTCAGTTGTTAAGAAATAAAACAAAGCAACATTTTTCCGAGACTCCTCCTAATAACTTCAGTTCGACAGCCGTAATTTCGGAAATCGTTTGGCAGCCCAGTTCTGTATTCTTTCAAATAGTATAAAAAAATACTAGTGCAAAATTTGAGAATGAAAAGTTCGAAAGCTGTCAGCACTTTTGTTAGCAGTAGAGATGCACGCGTTAGCGACCAGAATGTCAGCGGCTGCAAGAGCGGAAAAACATTGGCTCTGATTGGCCGAATTGGATATTTTGTCTATTAAATCTGTAATTTATTGTTGTCTTTCTGATTCCAAATTATCAACATCAGTTATTTGATCAAGAGGGATAAAAATGAAAAAAAATTTAGCGCAAACACATCACGTTATTCCACTGGAATGATCTTTCAAAAACACTTATCCTACTTTTGGTGGCCCAATTCGGGAAGGTCAGTTCAGTAAATTGTCAGCCAAAACTCCCTAGCGAGAGGGGAGCTTACAAAAAAAAGTTATGAAAACCCTGACGTAAGGATAAAGAAGTGGTGAAAAAACGGACCAGTTCCAATAATTTCAACATTGCTTTTTCATTTAAGGATGTCACATTTTTTACTTCTATCTACCAATTTATTGGTAAAATTAAATGTCCCATGTTTTTACGTTGAGTAAATTGTTTGTTGTGTTGGTTTGTATAGAAACTTACTATGATTACGTATTTGTTGTAATTCATATGCAATATTGAAATTCTCATATTGTATTTGATTTATGTGGCATAAACATCCGAGGTTGAATGTTTTCAAACTGCTTAAACTTCACTGACGATTTGGTTTTAGCAACCAATGAAATGTCGGCATATGAAGAGCTAAAGCCACAACAAACTTTTGATTTTTTTTATGCATTTTGCAAAAGCTCTAATTGTTTCTAACGATTAGTTGGGGAGAATATCCCAAATAATGAATTTTCAATATTAAGTATTAGTTTTAATTTTTTACTTATGGGCAATAGACTTTACATCTGGAAAGAATACAAACTTGAAAAAACTATGATGAGTGTTTTCAGAATCACTAACGGATTTCCACAGATTTATAATATATAAGTAATAATTGTGATAATTTACGTTTTACTTATAAATATTTTTTAAAGTTAAATTTTCTTGGTTATTAATTGTAATTTTTTTGTTTTTACTTTTAAAGAAATGTTTCCAAAAGAATTTTGTGGAAGATTTCTTATATGAGATGAAGAATTTTTAGAGTTTTGCCAAGTCCACATTTTCCATTTGAAAGTTTTCAATTTGAAAGTTTTCTGCTCATATTTTTAGCCCGCATACGTCGTGTCACTTCTTAAAGTTCTTTACCCATTCAAGGCATTAAGAGTTCAAAGTTTTCCTCTTAATATATTATGGATAAATAAAGCTTTTGAGTTTTCAACAAATAAATTTAGAAAAATTGATTTAAATTTAATAAAACGCAAAAGTTGTACTTATCGAGACTGTCTTAAAAAAAATAAATGTTGCAATAAGAGGTGGTTGTATTTTTATTGAAAAAGGAAATTCACAAACACTAATACACTATCATTCATTTTGAACCACTTTGCTATTAACATAATTCAAGTATTTGAAAGGCCCCTTTCAAATATAATAAACAACAAAATTAGCCGTAATAAAACTCTTCCTTGTGCCACACAGTTTCACTACAAACAGCTAAATGAAAACATTCTACTACGACCAAATCGTAGAATGAGAGAGACACACCCTTATCTCTCTTCAATGAAGTTTCTGTAGTAAGGGCTGTATTAAGAGTGTGCAGTGAGCAACTGTTTTGAATACTGTTTGCCTGGTATTCCTTGGGCGTTACCTTAAGAAGGGTTAAGATTCTGATGGACGCGTGTCTGTCTATTTTAAGTCAGTGGCAACGTAAAAGCTGCCTTTTATTTTCCATAAGTAAAAGAGGTTTGTTCGTTCTTTTCTGCTTAATTATATTGTACAAAAATATTAACTCCACACTATTAAAGGTTTATTCAGCAGAATTTGCCATGATTTAAGATTGTAAATGGTTCAAGTGTTAAAATGAATGAACAAAAGAAAAAAAATTATGCAGTGAGTGTTAAAGTATTTTCATTCTTTGGTAATGCTTTTATAGGATTAATAAACAGCATTTGCTAACGACCACCCAGTGGGAGGAGGATTTATTCAACACGCAACAACTGTAAACTGTACACTAAGTATTAAATACACAAACACGCACACATATGGGGAGAGGAATATGAATCATGATAAAAAACCCACCCCTATTTCTACTGATGTCAGCAAATATCTTTATGAATACTACATTTAAATGTAGGGTTGGTTGTATTTGTATGAGTGTGTTGACGCTTACCTGCGTTTGTATTGGATTGTTATTATTGTTATTCATGTACGAGAATGACTCATCTTTTAAAAATGCGTCCACATGTTTTGCAGCCCTGCTGATTTTCTTCTCGCCTGGTATGAAATTTTGTAAGGAATTTCCTTTAGTTTAACATTTAACTTTTGAATGGTGAAAGAGAGGACTACTACTATTTGCTTCCATGTACGGTCGGTCTCTCATGTATACAAATAAATGGTTTGAAGGAATAATCATATATATACCAATATTTGAGGATTTTGACTTGTAACTTGGTAACGGATTTTCCCTTTTTGTGAGCTTCTTCATCTGTATGTGTATAGAGTTTTTTTGCATTACAATTTTCTAAAATTTGTTATTGTGACAAAGTTTTTGCATCTAAGGATGTGTTTTATTCATAACAATTTTAAAGACAAGAAGGAGACTTGTTTTTTTTATGAAGAGGTATTGAACTCAAGTGACGACTAGCAAAACTACTATTAATAGTGGTGCATAGAGTGTAGAAGTTCTTCAGCTTTTAAAATTCTAGTTTGACTGCAGATGTCACTAAACAGTTCTGCACGCTAGTTCATGTCCTCACTCAGCAAAATAGTTTCCAATTTATTGTGAATGGGTTTCTACAGATGAGACACATTTCAGTTAAGACAATAAAAAGTGGTTTTTGGCTTTGCTAAACAACAATTGCGGTAAGTACAGCACCACAGGATAAATGGGTATTAAAAATTTATCCTTGATATATACATGCATGTACCAGTATAGATAAATTTTGAGGAGTGAATACTTAAAATTAAAATTTATTATTTGGAACATTCGCCCCAACAAATCGTTTCAAAAATTAGAGTATTTGCAAAATGCATTGTTTGTTGTGGCTTTAGCTCTTCATTAGTCGCTAAACCAAATCGTCAGTGAAGTTTAAGCAGTTTGAAAACATTCAACCTCGTATGTTTATGCCAAACGAATCAAACACAATATGAGAATTCTATATCGTATATGAATATTATAAAATACATAGGCCGATTTTTTTATTAATTACAAAATTTTATGAATTACTAAATATTTGATGTCGCAATGACATAAAATTCATACATGAGTGCAAAAAAAAAAATTAATTTGATGCACAGTGGTATTCCTGATATCCGTTTATATGCAAAATATTTCTCTGCAAAGCAATGTTGTACCCAAGACCTGCCTTGCACTGTTTAAGCAGTTTCTTTGTTGTTGATAATACTTTACAACATGCTCTTAGGATACCAGCCATAATCATAGTAGACTTAAAATGCTGTATAAAAGCACAACAACAGCACAAAAAACACCTTTATTCAACATGAGTCTATTTTATTTCAATTGTTTGTTGCGTTTGTATAAAAGCTTTATAAGTCTAATAATCATATACGATAGAGAATTCTCATATTGTGTTTGTATGTTTTAACCTAAAATAGGAGACTGTATATTTTTGAAATGAATTAATTCCAGCTTAACGACCATTAAAATGCCGGCATATGAACTGCTAAAGCCAATAAGAAACAATAAATTAGTGATTTCTGAACTATTATTTGTATTTACGATGGACAAGAAAATACAGTGATATCCCGGTTTAACGAATACGCAAACTAACGAATTCGCGATTCAACTTACGCAATATTTTTTCTCATGGGGTACCTTTTTATTAAGAATCAAACCAAAAAATTGTGTATTTGATAAAGAATAAATAAATAAATAAATAAAAATTATAAAGAAAAAGTTAAAATATATTGAAATCCATGTGTTGAGTCAACAACAGATCTAACGCAAGTTCTTAATCAACTGTCCACAAACACTTCCACTACTCCCTCTATCCTGTTTCCCATAACACATTTTCTTTGTTCCAGCCCACTGAGTTGCATGCGTAGGGGTCGTTCCATCTCCTAAATTCTAATCTCGTTAATAAAAAAAAAAAAACAACTAAAGACAACTGGTAGTACCTGAAACAACTATTGAACTTAATGGCTGCAATTATTCACTTGTAGCACATTCAATTTGAAAATCTAATTAAAATTAAACTTGCCCTTTTTATTTCTGTATCACTCAATTTATATCAATTCCAAGCGAAATGTACATGTGTACATGGGCACATAAATATGTACCAAGTCAACACTAAAGTATTAGTTGAAGTTAATAAGAAAAATGTCAGCAATTTCAACAAAGCGTCAAATGACTTAAGACTTCTTATTTAGTAGCGCAGAGGCGAGGGAAAGGGGGTGAACCACAGATGTACTCGTAACAAAACTGCAACAGCTCATTCGAAGAAGTAAAACCGAACAAGTTGATATAAATATCGCCACTCAAATTGACAAATAATCTAATTAGCTGCCAGCGATGAGTGCCAAGCGTCAAAAGGCGGATAGAAGACCCTTCTAGCGAGCAGAGCTCAATATTCAATCTGTTGGAGACTGAGGAAAAATATGAAAACATTTAAATATACATTTATTTATGTACATGTGAATATATACGAGTATATTAAAAATACACAATATTACAACTATAAAACAAAATACTTTAAATCCCTTATAAAACAAGAAGAAAATACACAACATTGTGTCAAAATGTCAAACAGTACAGAAGGTAATAAATTTGTTTCATCTTTGTAAAAATTGGAAACTACACTGTTTTCAAGGCAATTTTTAAACCATTGAAGGCTAAAGATCCATAGTATGAAAATTAACTCGAAAGAAAGTACATCTATATTACTAGAAGGGAATGGCAACAGCACAGATCGCCCCAACATAAAATCAGACTTAGAGAATGCACTAAACGACTCCAAGAGTTGCTTTCAGCTGAAAAATCTGCTTCTCTTAAGAACTACCTGGAAGGTCTCGATGTCACTGCAGCATCTAATTACTCCTTGTGGCGCGCTGCTAAAAAGCTTAAAACACCCGTTGAGTCTAAACCACCCCTGCGCACTTCTACCGGAGGTTGGGCAAGAACTAATACTGAAAAAGGTAACATATTAGCTGGTCATTTAAAAGACGTATTTACCCCAAACACATGTACTGGTGCTGTTGATTTGCCGAGCGTAGTTGCTCTACCCCCTCGACCTATAAAGTTTAAGATGCTTGATGTACAAAAACTAATTGCTGAAACCAATCCAAAGAAGGCCCCGGGTATTGATGGAATTAGTAACAAGATGCTGATGCAGTTGCCTCGTATTGCTATTAGAATCCTGTTATTTATTTTTAATGGCATTTTACGACTGGAGTATTACCCACACAGCTGGAAACTTGCCATGGTCAAAATGATTCCAAAGGCGGGTAAAGATCTTACCAAGGCTGAGTCATATAGGCCAATAAGTTTGCTGTCAACAATTTCGAAGCTCTTTGAAAAACTTCTCATGACAAAATTGTCCCCAATTCTAGCTGATAATGGATGCATACCGGACCATCAATTTGGTTTTAGAAGTCAGCACAGCACCATTGAACAATGTCATAGATTGGTTCATTTCATAAGAAGAACATTTGAAGAAAGAAAGTATTGTTCTTCCCTATTTATTGATGTCTCTCAGGCATTTGATAAAGTGTGGCATGAAGGCCTAATTCTAAAATTGAAGACATATCTACCAATAAACATTGTAAATCTTTTGGAAAGTTACATTATTGCCCGGAAGTTCACTGTCGTGGAAGGAGACTTCATGAGTGTGCCCGAAACCATTTCATCTGGGGTGCCTCAGGGGAGTATACTGGGGCCAGTTTTGTATTTGATTTATACCTGTGATATGCCTTTGAGCAGTAATATCCTCACCTCTACATTTGCCGATGATACAGCCTGCCTTAGTATGCATGAAAACCCTCACGAGGCATCCCGTTATCTTCAGCAACATATTAACCTGTTGGAATTGTGGTTGAACTTATGGAGAATAAAAGTAAATGAACAAAAGTGTGTTCATGTTACATTTACCCTACGAAGAGATACTTGTTCCCCCATTCAAATCAACAATCAAGTTGTTCCTCAACATTCACATGTGAAATATCTTGGTATTCACCTCGACCGACGGCTTACATGGAAACACCACATTGACTCTAAGCTGACACAAATGAAGCTTAAATTAACCCAGATACATTGGCTGATTGGTAGAAATTCTACCCTCAGTCTAGATTGTAAACTTTTAATATACAAGTCGCTTTTGAAGCCGATATGGTGTTACGGAATTCAGCTATGGGGCACTGCTTCAGCTTCCAATGTAGAGAGAATCCAACGAATGCAAAACAAAATATTAAGGTTAATAACTACGGCTCCATGGTACTTGAAAAATTCTATTTTACATCGTGATTTAAATATGCCACTTGTGACCGCTGAAATTGCAAAATATGCTGGAAAATATTTAACAAAACTCGAGTTCCATCCTAATCCCCTTGCTCGTAACATCTTGAACTTTCCTGGACACATCCGCTTAAAAAAGAGGGACACTACGGCATTAATACGCAACTCTCCAGATGAAATTCTTTGAAAATATTTTTTGTGCGTAACATGAATTTTATGTATTATTAATTATTATCACTAAGTTTATGTCCGACACTGGTTGGGCCTAATAATTATTTATATATTTAAGATTTGAACACTTATTGTTAGTTCAATTATTTGAAGATACAATAAACATATATTAGCGTGAAAAAAAAAAAAAAATATTACTATTGGTTGCATTTTTTTAAAGCTAGTCTGTATGTCTCGCCTTTCGCAGGTGCTTATGACAGTTGAGCCGTGGACCTGCATATTTTGAAAATTTTAAAATGTTGTGCACAACCAAAAGTTCTCACAAAATAAACGAGAATTTTTATAATAATAAAAATATGGAAATCTTTAACAAAACGATATTACTCTGATTCGTTGGTATAATCAAGAGTAAAATAATGTATGGCTGAGGTGGTAAGCCACCTAACAATACGTAAAAAATAGACACATGAACACCGATACTGATGGGGTGATGACCATCGAAAAGATATTTTTCCGTTCAGTGATCGACCTAGAGCGAAACAAATAAATTTTACTTAAACAATATATATGGTTCTAAAAATTCAGTTAAAATTAAATTTCATATAAGACAGTAAACATTTTCCATGTTTAATCGACTTCAAGAAAGGAGGAGATTATCAATTCTTTTTTTACTTTTTTATTTTTAATTTCTATATACGAAAAACTTCATCATTTGTGAACCGATTAAAAATATTTTTCTGTTTCAAAACTATAGCTTGCAGATTGGTTAAATTTTTTTTAATCGGACGGGCAATTTAACGGGCCCTTCCGAAATATTGCTTATCGCATAACTCCTCTATTTATGGACATTTTTTCAAATTATTGTTTTTTGAGACAGTTTGCTTATAATTTGGTCCCATTATTTTTTTAATCGGACGGGCATTTTTCCCCCCTCCCCCGAAATATTTATTATCAAATAACTCCCCCACTTATGGATCGATTTTGTAACAACTTTTTTTATTTGAAAGTGTAGCTTGCAGTTTGGTTTTACAGATATTTAAGTGGACATCGGAAGGACAAAGTGACCGCCCGAAATGTATTTGTTTAAATTTATTAGTCGCTCTAATTAACTATCTTACAGGATTATGTGCTCTTGTTTAATAAGTTTGGGCTTATTAAAGAAAAATAAATTCCATTTTTGTACCTTGAAAGGGCAAAATATGTTGCACTTTTTTGTAGAAACGAAAACGCTATTAAAGTTTCTAGTTCTGTTAAAAGGAAATTAAAGAAAATTATTGCGTTTTGTTAAGTATTTAATTTTTTTTCCAATTTGTCAATTTAAAATTTTATTTCAAAATTTTAATTAAATTGTTAAGTTTCTCTGAAATTAACAAAAATTTATTACTTATAACAAAATTTGCTTAAAGATCATTTATTAAATATTAAGAAAAGATTAAAAAATTTGTAAAAATTACAATACTTCAAATAAAACAGATAAAACTCCAATAAGTGAACTCAGTTACTAGAATAATTATTTAAAAATCAAATTTTAGAGATTATGATTTTAGTGACTGTGTTTTCGTTAAATTTTTCACAATGGCCTAGACTGCAGCAAAGTGGTATTTTCCTGCAAAGAATTTACTATTCAGATTATAAAAAAAAATAATAATAATAAAAAACGTCAGTAACGAGCTTCTAAATAATAAAGACATCCATGCTTCTTACAAAAATACTGGTATTGTGGAATATATTCTAGACTTTAATTTGTTTCCGCTTATGTTTTTATGCAGATTTAAAGAAGTTAGTTTTTCTTTTTACAAAAAAGGCGTTTTAATCAGATTTTGAATCAAAATTCTTTAAACGTGGCTTCCTAGAAAGTTAAAAAATTCCACTAATAGATTTTTAGAAGCAATGAAAATGTCATTCCTTGAGAATGAATTCAAATCTTTTTTTATTAGGAAATTTTTCGTAACATGACTGTTGTCGGGGAACACGTCCAGGCTCTTGGCATCCACTGAGATTGTAAACACAGAGTTAATGTTGTGGAAAAGAAACTTTATTTAATAACTTTTTTATAAATTTTTAGTTAATTTTAACTCTAATGATAAAATTCTTTTTAGTGCGGGTACCAAGAACAGTTTTATCACCTGAGAAGATCTTCGTAAGACTCTGAGAAAATGGCCGCTTTTTGGGCTATTTATGGCATCTAAAAACCCGCTTTTTTCGGAATTAACAATGGAGTTTATATTAACATATTAATTCTACCAATACATATGTATATATAGATAAATAAAATGACGTTTCGAGAGATGTGTTTAGTTCTTTTTACGGCGTGAAGCTTACAACCATCATAAGGCATTAGTGGCGGTAACACCCCTCCTCAGTAAGCCGATGACTCGCTCGAGGGCTTACTTGATTGCTGAGCCACGTCCAAAACTGCTATTTTTGACGCCGGTCTTTCCAATATACCGCACGCCGTCATGACTTTTACTTTTCGGACCTGGCCATCAGGAGCCATAAAGGTTTCAATAACTCTTCCTCTGGGCCAAACGTTCCTCGGGTTCATTGGGTCAACCACTATAACCAAATCTCCGACAGTTAGAGGCTTTGTCTTCTCAAACCATTTTGTTCTACAGGTTAACGTTGGCAAGTATTCTGTCACCCAGCGTTTCCAAAAGCTGTCTGCGTATTGTTGACAGCGCAACCAACATTTCTTCAGGACGATACCATCATCGCAATACAACGCAAGAGGTTTAACACCGTTAGAGCTCCCTAATAGAAAGTGATTCGGGGTTAATGCTTCGTTTTCTTCCCTCTCTATTGGAATATAAGTCAATGGCCTGGAGTTGATTACCATTTCAACTTCTGCCATCATGCTCCTTAACGTTTCATCATCTGGGTACCTTTCCTGTTTGATCTTATAAAGGACGGTTTTCACGGAACGCACTAAACGTTCCCAAGCACCGCCCATGTGCGGAGCCGATGGTGGGTTGAAATTCCATTTACATGTCGAGGTAGTAAATGTCCGAACTAACTCGTTTTCATCTACCTCCTTCAATGCTACTCGTAGCTCGTGCTCTGCACCTACAAAATTCGTGCCATTGTCGCTGAAGTATTCTCTTGGCAGGCCTCGACGAGCTGTAAAGTTTCGTATCGCCATAACACAGGAGCTGGTATTGAGACTATGTACGATTTCAATGTGTACGGCTCTAACTGTAAGGCACGTAAATAACGCGCCATACCTTTTCTCTTTATGCCTATTAACCGTGACGAACAACGGACCGAAAAAGTCGATACCAGTGAATGTAAATGGTCGCTGATAACTGGAAAGGCGACATCTTGGTAACTTAGCCATTTGTGGATAAACCGGTAAAGCCTTTTTTATCCTGCACATTTGACATTCTTTCAAGAAATGTTTGATTACAGTTCGCAGCCGTGTGATGTAATATCGTTGGCGAATTTCGTTTATTAATGTCTCATGATGCATGTGGTGATATTGATTATGAAAGTGAAAAATTATTAATTTAGTTATGTGGCAATAATTGGGAAGAATTACTGGATATTTTAATTCATATGCGACGTTAGCATTTTCAATTCGTCCGCCTACTCGAAGTAGACCCTTGTCGTCAATAAATGGAGATAATTTGTATATAGGACTCGTTTTCTGAACATGTTTTTCCGCCTTAAGGCATTTAATTTCATGGAAAAATACTCTTTCTTGAATTTCTTTTAGTAAAACACATTCAGCTTTGGCCAGCTCTTCTTGTGATAATTCAAGGTTACCTTTAGAAGGAGGTTGCTTTTTTAACATATTGCAAAAATGAATGACATACGCCGTTGCCCTTAACAGTCTGCACCAACGAGAAAAACGTTCTGTGTTTATGAACGGTTCGACATTTTGCATAATTAAATTATGATGCTTGAGTTCTAAATCAGTTTGAGACGAGTTTAAAGATTTTATTTGCCATTCGATTTCATCTTGTCTAAGAAATTCGGGCCCGTTAAACCACCGACTCGCTGACGACAAGTCTGGAGTTTTGCCCCATTTTGTCGCCTCGTCTGCCACGTTATTCTTACCAGCTATCCAGAACCATTCATTAATTTCAGAAATATCCAAAATTTCACTAACCCTTATAGCTACAAATTGATGATATTTGCGGTGGTCTGAGCGTATCCAGCTTAGCACGGTTTGAGAGTCAGACCAAAATATTTTTCGACTAATGGGGATAGTGTGGGTTTTCAAAATAGTATCAGCAAAACGCGCTCCGACTACAGCCGCCATCAGTTCTAGTCTGGGAATGGAGACAACTTTTAACGGTGCTACTCTGGTTTTTGAACCTATTATAGACACTACTATTCGTTTACCATCAGAAATTCTTAAATATGATACAGCGGCGTAGGCGTTTTCACTTGCATCCACGAAAGTGTGCAACTGGACATCTAAGTTTGTGTAGTTCTCAAAAGACTGTAAATAACACCGAGGTATAGTAATCGCACTTAATTTTGGTAGAAACTGCAACCAGATTTTCCATTTTTCAAACTGAGGCTCTAAAATAGGCTCATCCCATTCTAAACCGCTTCTCCAAATCTCTTGAAGTGTTATTTTTAGATACATCAAAAAATTTCCTATGAGGCCCAAAGGGTCGTATATACTCATTAAAATTTTAAGAACTTCACGCTTTGTTGGCCTTTTGTGACAAAGAAATATTTCATTACATAGCGTTGACGGCGAAAGCTTAAATGTTATGAGGTCACTTTTCGGAATCCAAAATACTCCAAGCACTTTTTCCGTTTCTAGACCGTCACTCATATTAAGGCACAGACTAGTTGGGTTTTTGTTTAAGTTTAAGTCATGCAATACAGACTCACTATTTGAGCACCAATTCCTTATATTGAAGCCAGCTTGGCTGTGAATATATCTTACTTCTTTTGCTAGTTGACTTGCTTCTTCTGGGCTATCTGTTGAAATCAAAAGGTCGTCAACATAGTGGTTATTTTTTATTGCCTTGGCTGCAGCGGGATATTCTTTATCATATTTTGAAGCGTTTGCATTTTTTACGTACTGCGATATGCAGGGTGCGCATGATGCCCCAAAAATTAGCACGTTCATCAAGTAAACTTCAGGTTTTTTATTGTCTTCACAATTTCGCCACAAAAAGCGTTGGGCGTTCCTATCTTCTTTACGAATAAAAATTTGATGAAACATCTGTTCGATGTCACCGCAAATGGCTATTTTTCTTTCACGAAATTGAAATATAATAGAAGGAAGAGAAGCTAACATATCAGGGCCTTTTAAAAGCATACAATTCAGAGAAACACCCTTAGCCTTTGCGGCAGCATCCCACACGATTCTAGTTTTGTGGGGTTTGTTTTTGTTAAAAACTGGGAAAATTGGCAAATACCATACGTTTTCTGAAATTTCGCTGTGATTAGTACTTTCATTTATATCCACCTTTGCTATGAAACCTTTGTTTAAATATTCTTCGATTGTGTTTTTAAAAATTTGTTTTAATTGCTCGTTTGAGTTTAAAGTCCTTTCAAGGCATTTTAATCTTTTCATAGCCATATTAAAACTTTGTGGTAATTTAACGTTGTCATAGCGCCATAGCAATGCCGTTTCGTAATGGCCGTTATCTAATTGCTTAGTATGTCTCTCCAGTAATTCAATTGCCCTTTGTTCATCTTTTGCAACAAGAGGGGCCTTACCGTTTATGCCGGCCATTTCAATAGCATAAAAGCTTTTAACTAAATCGTTCAGGCTGTTGTCATAAGAGCGACCACATTCGCACATATGAAAATTGTATTCGTAGTTTTGATTTTCTTTTGGTACTGAATTGCCACATATTAGCCAACCAAGACGTGTTTGAATAGCTATTGGTTCATTAAATTTTCCTTCTTTTACTCGTGTTGGCAAACAAAACTTAATATTATTAATGCCCAAAAGGACTGTGGGAACGGCATTCTTATAATTGTCTATAGGAACCCCTTTTAGATGTGGAAAACGATTACATAGTGTTGTATAGTTTATGCTTTGATTTGGCAAAGACAACTGTTTCACAGTACGAACTTCTAAATAATGTATAATTTTATTTGGGCCAGATATTTTGATATTAACTCTTTTCGAACTACCTTCGTATCGTTCAACATCGCCGGTCCATTTTAAGCATAATGGTTCGCGCTCACCACTTAAGTTCAAATAATTAATTACGTCATCATTTATAAGACTCACTGATGACCCTTCATCGATGAATGCATATGTGTCTACACACTTATTATTTGCACCGTATATTACAACAGGTATAATTTTAAATAATATCTTATCGTTGTCGCTGCTATTGTGTGCAGCATGTGTGTTAACATTGATATCTTTACATTGATTGCGATCTTTTGATTCGTTTACTTCTGATTGTTCTTCTGTTATTTTGTGTAACAACGCATTATGTTTGCTTTTACAGTCTTCGTATCCACATATAATGTTGCTCTTACAGTATCCATAGTGGCGACGTAAACAAAGTTTACAGAGATTTAATTTTCTAACATAGTTCCATCTTTCATTTCTGTTCACTGTTAAGAACTTTTTACACTTTGCAACACTTGTACACTGTTCGTGACATACAAGACATTTTATCTTTTTCTGTTCTTCATGTGAGTTAACATAACCTTTTTTTGTTTTATTTGTTGAAAATTCTGTACACTTATTATTTTCTACGTTTATACTACTTGCTGAAATGCCTATATCATACAACCAATTTGCGAATTCTGTTAAGTTAGCTTTTTTGTTTTTCTTTATTAATTCTGTTTTGAATGTGCCCCAGTTCAATTGAAAATAGGATGGCATTTTAGCAATTAATTCCTGTATAAGTGAAGTGTTATTAAGTTCATCCACTAGACCACATGTTTGGATGGTGGTCTCCAAACCTTTTACTTCGACTGCGAAAGCTGTAATTGTATGAAGTTTGTTGGCATTTAATGCAGGCATTAATCTGATCCTGTTTTTCAGAGAATTTAATATTTTTTCTGGTTGTCCATAAAGGAGTTTCAGTGTTGACACAACAGCTGCGACACAGGAGGGATGTATGAGAAGGTGTTGAACAGAGCGTAACGCTTCTCCACGCAGGGCTTTTTGAAGGCGGACTAAATTTTCTGCATCAGTTAGACCGCAAATTGTGGTGGACCAATTGTAAGTAGAATTGAAAAGTGGCCAATCTTCTGGTTGGCCGGTAAACGTTGGCAATTCTTTGGGCAAAGTTTGCCGAGCATTTAGCTGTTGGGGTGTGAGGTTCCTGTAGAAGGAGGCGGTTTGCGGCGATGTTGACGTCGGTTGCTGTTCATTATTATAGTCTGGCATTGAATATGATGTTTGATCCCATATGTTACGATGTGGTTGGTTAAATCTTTGCTGTGTATTAAATGATTGCTGCTGTGTATGATTTAGGCGAGTAGGTGCAAAAGTTGGCATATTATTTACGTGGTCGTGCGTCGGAAAAGTTTTATTAAGATTTGGATTTTGAGTATCATTGATGTTCTGTGTAATAAAATGTGAATGATTTTGTGTTGCGTTATTAATAAATGTAGACATAGTTGGGGCTAAGCTGTATTTTGTTAAACTGGTTCCTCTTTGTGGTTGCATTGCTATGCTTTTCGAAAAGTTATTTGTACTTACGTTTATTACTGGTACATTTGTTGTATCTTGTGAAGGCATTGCCACAGAAACGAATGGTTGAGTTTGCGTTGTGTTATTTGCAAAAGCCGTATTTAATGGTTGCAGTGTGTTGGATTCAATACATTCAGTGTTGGGTTCAGGCAAAATATCAGATATTGAGTCGCTGTCGTCTTCATACGTTTGTTGAAGAATTGTATATTTTCTTTTAATAAATTCTCGTTCTAATCTGGTTTCTTCTTCTAATCGTTGAAGATCTAAAGTTTGTCTTCTTGAGCGTGATACATGTGACGAGTTAGACTTTGAGCTACGAACAGAAAGCGGCGAGGTCGGTCGGTTTTGTGATGATGTGGTACAGATTTGGCAAAACCAGTTTTGTTTCGCTTGAGTGCTTTCGATATTAACGCACGACATGTGAAAAGGTAGCTTACACGTGCCGCAGAGTATGCGGGTATTGTCATCGGTTGATATTTGGCAGACTTTGCAGTTGACAGAATTTCCTGTTGGCATTTTTTCCACATGTTGTGCGGTATATAGTGGTTGACCCTGTAAGGAAGATGAAGTATCCATTATATTGGGACTTACGGTATATCGGCCGGATGGCGTCCTTCAATTATCCAATTTTAGTCAGGCAACAATCACGAACATTAAAAAGAATTTTAAAGTTGTTGTCGGGGAACACGTCCAGGCTCTTGGCATCCACTGAGATTGTAAACACAGAGTTAATGTTGTGGAAAAGAAACTTTATTTAATAACTTTTTTATAAATTTTTAGTTAATTTTAACTCTAATGATAAAATTCTTTTTAGTGCGGGTACCAAGAACAGTTTTATCACCTGAGAAGATCTTCGTAAGACTCTGAGAAAATGGCCGCTTTTTGGGCTATTTATGGCATCTAAAAACCCGCTTTTTTCGGAATTAACAATGGAGTTTATATTAACATATTAATTCTACCAATACATATGTATATATAGATAAATAAAATGACGTTTCGAGAGATGTGTTTAGTTCTTTTTACGGCGTGAAGCTTACAACCATCATAAGGCATTAGTGGCGGTAACAATGACCATGTTTGGATGTTAGTAGAGATCTTTTTTTTTTTTGTTAATATATGTATTTAAAAAGAAAATTCTAAACTATTTCTATTATTATTATTATTTTTATTCCATTACTTACCACCCCATTCGCGTTAAGGTGGTAGTTTAAGAAATCCATTGGAGAACTAATGATAAAGAAGTCGTATGAAATATTTTTACTTTAGTTACCGATTTTGAAATATAACTTTCTGAACTATACTATACCCTTGGAATTTGTATATGATTAATTTCTCTTTGACGTGTAAAAACGAAGTAATAAAACATAAACCTCTTAAAATCCCTATTAAGTAATTGTCCTTGTTGTTCCTGTTTCAGAATCGTAAGCATCTATTGGAATGAAATGCTGGTATAGACTATCAGAACTCGTTATAACTTCCATTGTAAAATACGTTTCAAATTGAGTACCTTGGAAGTAACAAAAAAAAAATTAAATTAATCAAAAGGTATTTCGTTCAAGATGTTTTCCACTAATTAAAGTATTTACAGGGGAAATGGTGTACTGCTACAATACAATTCCAACTACAACACGTGGTATATTCTTGCTTTTGTAATTTTCATTAAAGCATCTGACTTGTGATATATATATATATATATATATATATATATATATATATATATATATATATATAGTTCTTCCTTATGTCACTGTTGTTATTGTGCTTTTAAAAAATATTTTTCAATTAATTCCATCCACCGCCATCCACCACAATGACAATTTAACAAATAAATACAAATTGTCGGGAGGGCAGCTTTCCCTACGATACCATTCATTACATTTTCCATCATACATCGTCCAAAGAAAATCAAAAAGATGAACAAGACAATTTCTAATTAGTTACATTCTTCATTAACCCACCGTGCCACAAATTAAGAATATGTACGAGTACTTTTGTAGGGAAACAAATGAATAATTAAGTTTCCCTTAGGAGATCCCACAGAGCCTTCAGCGTAAGGAAGTAGTCGATGTTCCATCTAGGCGTCATATTTACTTGTCGCTGTTGCCTTGTACGACTGAGGCCCGGTTAATTTTTCATAATTGAGCAATTTATTTACGCCTTTTATGACAAGATCAAAGTCAGGTTGCCGCTACATACGTGTACTAATTCCTTTGTATGGGTTGTTTGTGTGTCATTTTTTGTTTGCAACTTCGTTTTTTTTATCTGGCGTCTGCTGATTGTACTGCCACTCTTGTGTGCGGTTTGTAAAATGTAAATAAATGGATGTGCAAATTTTATGCTCAGTTAAGTTTTTGAATAATTTGTTTTGTCATGAAAACTATTTTAATGATTAAAATGGAATTGACAAATGGTATAAATGGGAAAAGTTGCGCTGGCGGTTAGTTTTAATTTAAGGACAATTTTAAAGAAAGCCCAAATAGCTTACGGAAAAAAAGAACTGAATGATTTTTTGCTTTATTTTATATTACACTATTAGTCCAGTAAATTAAGCATTTTACATTCAGTTTCATAGAGGGTAAAGAATTATTTGTTTTTGTATGGTTACACATGCGATTGAGAATGTAAATTTGAATTTCGGAGCGAGGGAGATTAATTTGATCTTATTTATCTTTGAAATAAGGACGAGTTGAAAAATGAAAATTAAGCTTTTTTTAGATAATAAAATTATACATAACATTCTTAAATAAGTCTATGTTGTAAATTTTGTTATTAAAAAGTTATACACGAAAATAAAATAAAAACTGGGGAATTTTTCTATTCAAGGCATAACAACTCATTCCTTTTGATGATTTTTGTGAATATTTCATTAAGAATTTTTTCGCTATGCTGCTTTTAACCAAACAGCTTATGTATGTACGAGGGTAGTTCTGTAAATCTAATAGGTATGTCCATTACTTTGACCCTTTTGTGATACCAGAAATAGGTAAAGAATGGAAAATTGGAAACAGAAGGTTAAAAAAATGTAGAATGCAAAAAACAGCCAGAATCGAAGGCAGCGATCGAGCCTGCGACCCTCTGACTGCAACCCGTAGACTACTGGCCAGTGTACTAGGGCCACTAGTCTACGGGAGCACCAAGTAGATGCTAAGAAGCGTTTTGTAGACCAGCATTTTTTATGTTTGAGATGCGTTAATTTTTACTTCAGATCTATTATGAAACTGTCACAAAGCTCTAAATAATATTCTCCGGCAATTGTTTTATCTTTTTAAATCAATCGATATGAATGACACCGCGTGCATATCAAAAATCTATTGGTGGACAGAGCAACATTAGTCTTATTTGCTGTCGACTCCGCCAATGCATCCTATTCTGGTAGCTGGTGTCTTGTGATGCACCCACTTTTCGTGCACAGTGACAAAACGGCGCAACAACTCGTTCGTACAGCGGATGAATATCGCCAAATGTTCCTTGAAGGTGTTACATAGTTGCGAGGCACCCATTGAGCGAATAGCTTTTTCGTATCCAAATACTCATTAAAAATATGATCTACCACCTACTTTAAGATGCTTATAGTCTCTATTTCTGGAATGACGACTTTTGTGACCAACCTGAATGGGAGGCATCATTTATGCTGGTACGACCACAATGGAAGAAACAAATTTTAGCCATTCAAATTGATAGTGCAGAGACTCCATACTATACAGAACACATTTCTTTGATTTCGGTGATGCTCCTTGGCTTTCCTTTGTTTAATTGGACATAATATGGGTATTTCAAGAGACGTAAGCATTACCCTGCTCCACATACATATTTTATAGAGATATTTAGTTATTTTTTTTAGAAAATAAAATATAAAAAATGTAATACGAATCATGACGATCATAGAAATGAATACAGCCAGTTGTTGTATGTTTTGCAGGACATATAGCCCATGAGCTGCATATGTATTTGCCATGTTCTTAAGGGTCTACATTCTGCGTGGCATGCACTGCTGTGTCTTCCTTGACCCAGCGGTCTATTCAAAAACAATTTTCATTATGCTGTTTTCGTATCTATGATGCGTGTGTGGTATTAAGTGCCACCTTCGTTGTTGTACATCGTTTTATTATAGTTTCACTGCCAGAAACCCTTAGCAAACCCATATCGGGAGACGGTGGAAGGCCAAAATATTCAATATATTCAATACATGCCTTTGCTGATGACTATTACTACATGTGACGTCTTTTACTTTTGAAGTTTCAGAACCATACAATACGAACTTTGTGTACCTCATATGTTTCCATCGAATTTCTTAAAAGGTCGTCTATTTTCATCGTTTTTTATTAAAAGAATACAAATTCAGTTACAAAGTATCCACACTTATTTCATTCCACTTCTTTTGGTATTAAACACAAAACTCCTTTAAACTCTTTTACACCTCATTGCCAAACCAAACCAACAAAAAATATCTAAATCTAATTAAAGTAGCGAAATTCCCAAGTGATTAGCAGTTGTAAAATTAATTTGTTGAACGTTCGTACACAAATGGCCCAACGAAATGATATTGTAATTAAGGGCAACATCAAATACTTACAACATTTATTACAAATTAATTATTTAGACGCCTTGTTATCCATAATGACAAAAAGATGAGCGACCGAAGATGTAATATAAAAGATATTTTTGTAGTCGTCAAGGCTCATTGCATGCCACATGTAAGTAGACGAGAGAGTGGAATTGTATTCCTGCTCATATGGGAATATGGTGGGTTAGTGTTTGCATAAAAGACTCTATTTTATTTGATATTCAAGTCATGAACTGATACCATCCCATCCGCCATTAAGACTTTTTATGAGCAGTTTTATGCCGTTGGTTAAGGAAGCGTGAATTAATTGTATTTTTATATTGAAGAATCAAGTAGTTTCCTGCTGTAGGTTCATTTTAATTAATTTATCACCACTTTGGGGGTTTCAACCACAAAATCAATTTCACTTTAATGATGCTAACGCCTCATTGATACGTAAATTCATGTTGGCACTTAAATAAAACTCTCATATTCATTCATGTAGCAGACAAATTATTAGCCAAACTCTTAACTTTCCCTACAGTCAATACAATTTGTTATGCTTATGATGACATAAATTTTGTCCCAAAATACTTAACATATTTTTGAGTCAATATAATCAAAATAATAGAAGAAAAAAATTTTCTTAATTGGAATTTACGAGATTTTATGTGAACGCAGAGCAAAAGATCACAAGAACTACACACAGTTTTGTGGCATTTTTCTATATTTATTTTGAAATTATGAGCATTAGATCGATTTTATAATTTGAGTGATTTTATCGTAGACATAATAGAAAAGAAATTTTGACAAGAGCGAAAATATATGCTGATATACCTCTTGAACGTAAATACCCTATACTACTTTCTCAAAAAAAAATGAACTGGGTTCACTTTTCCTTCTTATGTGCAGAAAAATCCGAAGGCTTTGTAAATTTTACCTTGAAAATTTTTGATAAAAGAACTTACGAAGAAGGCGTGAAATTATTAGTTACAATTTAGAATTAACGAAAATTATTTTCAAACTTATTTTTTTAACCAATATCTTCTCATGATTTCCGATGAAAGGCACTTAGGGGTATACTTTGGAAGCAATGAAAATGTCCTTCCTTAAGAACAACATAATATGCTTTTCATTGACAAAATGATTGCAATCGAAGGTATTTGATTATTCCAAGCTTTTGATAAATCTATAGCAACAAACCTTCTGTAAACCTTTAATCCTTACCAGGTGAAAGCGAGTATGTATTTTACTAAATAATTTATTTCCATTTCCAAAATTATTTTATATATACAACCAGTAAGGTCGTATTTGCAATTTCTCGGACTAACCTCTCATATAGTGCAGCACATGTGCAAATCTATATTTTTCCAAAAAGGGCTGCAATCGTATTTTTTATAAAACTATTTTTTATTCTAAAAGGATTTTCTGCCATGTCACATTATTATATATCGTTAAGAGCGTGTTAGAGCACTTTATTCTTATTTCTATGTTCCTAGTCTGAGTTCGTAGACTTCGTCCATTTAGCGCATTTAGTGATTTGTTAGATATGAAATGAGCTCTGCTAAAAACAAAATATGGTTATTTTCACCAACATAATTCCTCCTCACGTGTATAAGTCATTATGAAGTCCATCTCTACCCAACTATTTAAGATTTCAACAAATTTTATTACATTTCAAACGGAAGTAATTTAAATTAAAATTTTATTGTGATGTTTTTAATATAAACCAACAACAAAAACCTACCAGACACTATTCAAAAATTCTCTTCTGTCTTTTGTAACCCGCCTATCACTTGTAGCCTTGTGCCTGATGCTTAAAAGCGAAATACATACACAATTTGACATTTATAGTTGGAACAACTGAAAAACACTATTTGTGGCATTTACTCGAAATAACAAAAAATAGAAGAAAACTTAATTAATGAGCTCTTAAGTGTTGAGTTATGTTTTAATAATAATTATTATACGGTTACCAAATCATTTCTTTTTAGTCTCAACAACAGCTAAAATATTCGACCAATTATTTTAATGACTTTTTGTGGTTGTCATTACATTTTTCTCAATTAAAAATATTATAAGAGTATTTGCTGTTTTTCGTTTTGCAAAAAAAAAAATTATCTTGTCTTGCTAAATAATTTGATGTTTTTAATGGTTATTAGAGACAATCAGCAAATGTCTAGAATGTTTGAAATCTTATTATGACATCTAATAAAATAAATTTGCTGCCGGAAACTGAAAAAAATTCATAGAACTGAGAGAAATATTTAGAAATTTCCTGTGCATGCAGATTCAGTCTCAAAGGATTTTCTAAAGAGTTCTTTTCTCAAGTTGTTTTAAAGTTCCTCAAGTATTTCTTTGTCTCTAATGAATCAAAAGAAATTTTGCAAGGCTTGCTGCTTTATCAACGTTGAAAAAGTTATTTCGTCCTTTTCTTGTTATTCAGTGTAGTTGAACAATTATTTTTTGGTAATACCAAATGAACATATTTTTGGTGGACTGCAGCGAAATTTTCACGAGGCTCAGTTAAGAGAGAGAATAAAGGTTTGTTTACTCTTCAGAAGTAAAAAGTCAAGAATAAATAGATTTAACGACTAATTGGGGGAAGGGGCATTGACAATTCACCAGTACCAGAGTGTAACTACTTGAGCAGATTTTAATTGAAAATCATTAAAATTCATTAGTCATATGTTTAGTTATAAGCGAGGTGTGCACATTTTACCATAGATCTCAAAAAATATACTTATTTTCCATTAAGTTTATTTCTATAAAACTGAAATTTTTAGTTATGATGTTGTTGCAGCAAATCGACGGTATGTACTATATATATGTTTGTAGTCTTTTTTAATACACTACAGCAAAATTATTTTGCATTTAAAAAAAATAGTTTGGCATATTAATAATGTCATATAAAAATTATTTTTATATTAAATTTAATTTGCAAACAATGCCTGTTTTGCCACAAGTGCCAACAAAATTTTATGTTGAAAAAAATAAATAAAATAAAGAACATATACGCAGCCTCCTAATAATTGTATTTCTTTCAACATCCTGCAAAATAATAATTATGAGTTAAAAAAAAATAAAAAGATTTAATGATGTAGAATTTGTGAAAACTGGCATTATATTGAATGGTTGGCATAATGAACTAAAAGGAAAACACAATAATAAATGTTTTTAAAGCAAAAAAACATTTACTCGCAAATGTGTCTGTATATACATACATATACAAATTTATGAAAAAGAAGATTGAACGAAATTCATTTAAAAACTATTACATCGACATGCAAGGTTTCGTGTAACAAATAAATTTATTATTTTGCAAACACATTGACAGTAAACTACAAGGACAATGCAGATTAAAAATCATGCCAAGAAAACTCCCTAAAATTCCTTTCCACAACTTTCCACAAATCCTTTTGCAAACACATCTTTGTTTTTTTGACTACATCCAAAGTTTACTAGAGGCTAACTAACGCTAAGGTAAGTCGTAAGGTAAATAGCTCCGCTTAGTCGGAAGACAATCCAGCACTACACAGAAGGACATATCTTAAAATAAGTGTTAATAATATGCAAACAGCACTTAAACTAATGTTTATTTATTTGACATTTATAATACATTACATCATATAACGTTTTATTTTATGAAAAAAATTGCCTTAAAAATGGGGAACACGTTACCCACAATGCTGTAAAGTTATGTTTTTTATATTCACAAAAGAAAAAGAAAAACAGTTGTCCTTATATCAAACTTTGTAAATTTTGTATAAACATTTTATAAAAAAACCCGCTTTATGGAAAAAGAAAATAGTCACCCCAACTGAAAAAATGGTACTATTTCATTGAGTTTGAGGTCTTCTTTTTTTAAACAATATTTTTTTATTTTTTTGATTTTTCAATATTTTTTTCAGGGAAAAATAAAAATAAAAATAAAATATTGAAAAATCAAAAATATAAAAAAATATATTGTTTTTTTTTTTTAAAGAAGACCTCAAACTCAATAAAATAATTAAATTAGTTTTTAATTGCCATATTTTTCAAATTTCACTTAGAAAGAGATTTCAGAAAAATTTATTCTTTTGTCTATTTTCTGACCATAATTTCTAAGGCCTCAATTTGTTAGTTTTCTTTTACATTTGTTTCATGCTGTCGAAATTTTGGAAACATTAAGCTCGCAGTCCTTAAATTTTACACTAATTATAAGATTCTATAACAAATATCTGAAATATTTCATAGGAATTTATAGTTACCATAAATAATTTCGAATTTATTTTATTTGATTTTGTTTATAAACATAAATTAAAAATTGTCACTTTCCAAATAGACAATCATATTTTATTTATAGTATTTTTGTTACAAAATATTTTCAACAATTATTAATCTACTTTATGACTGCGGCACTTATAGGATGCATTTGAGTGCTTGTGATGTGAACACCCTCCATCCAAAACGTTCATTATTTAGGATGATAAATGTCTTTAGTTAAAAATCAACTTGTAAATCTGTCACGCGTCGTTGTAAATCATCACAGCACTAAACCGCACAAGAACGACTACAAAAAAAAACTTAAATATTGAAAAAAAGAAATTTTTTCTTTAATTTTAAACTGGAGTCAGTGCTCGAAAATCTCATATTCCATGCGGTGACACTTATTTTCATTCATAATTTTTCTTCAACAGATGTTTTTTTTTTGCTTCAATTTCCATCGTTGAAATCTAATAAAAAAAAAACTACAGACTCTAAAAAATTCCACTTTCCTTACGTCTTTCAATTGATTTAACAATATTTTGGAATTTCGCCGAACTGGTAGTATAAAGTGCATGTAAAAAATTTGTTTTAAATGGGTGTTTCCTTTACTAATCTACTAACAATAACATGTTCTAAAAGGATTATTTAAGAGCGGGTGTAAGTGTGAATGATTTAATGTGTTAAATAAGGACTAAAAGGAGGTACTGGTTACGAGAGGCTTGAAATTTATAATAAAGGTGGGACATGGGAATATTTTACTTGCAACTGTATTACGTTGAGAAATCCCTATATTATGCTCGTATAGCTACACGGAAAAAAAATAATATGAAGACTACAAAAATGAACACAATATTCATAATTATAGTCAGCAAAATGTAAGATAATTAAGTATTACTTTGCATATGAGGTACTCCTCCTCCTGCCCCAAGCATATTTTGCTTAAAATAAGAACGTATCCTTTCATATACAAAACTAAGTTATAATATCAATCCAGAAATCACGGAAAATTACTGAGTATGAAAAAAAAAATAAATTTATACTTGCAGCTTTTTTAAGTCGGTTAAAAGTAATGTGAATTTTGATTAACTGAAATTTTAAAACAAAAATATAAGTACATTTAAAAAGTTTTAAAATTGTTTCCCTATAATTCATTTAATGTGAAAGTTTGATAAAGTTTCTTAATTGAATAAGCTTTAAACTAGAATGGACGAGGGACTAGTATTACTCCTGTGGAATCTAACGATTTATTATTGCACCGCCTATTAAGATATTTAAAAAATTTACGCGATAAAATGATTTATAAAAAATTATTTCAATCACTTTCAACGGCCTCTTGTGTTGCTTATGCTGCAGTCTGTGAGTGTTGGATCAATGCCCATCAAAGATTATGGCACTCATCAAATGGCGGTTACTTCATATAAATTAATAATATAATTTGTAATTGTTTTTGAAACTTTTAAAATAACAACCTTAATGTGCGAGAAGATAAAAGCGAGTTCAATATAAATACTACAAACTAATTTTCTTTTCACTGTATAAAAACAGACTGAAATTTAAATTTAAGTAGCAGAGACACAAACCATTTGCTTTGGGTTTTGAATGCATATCAGGTGAACTGCATATATTATCGAGCAAATAAATAAAAATCATTCTCTGATAAAGTATGATGAGATTAAAGCTCGAGCCTACGAAGTAAAACTATGTTCGTCTCGTTAGCAATACTTGCAGTTCAACTAAAATATATTCGACAGTTAAAACAAATGGTTTGTGTCTCTGCTATTTACATTTAACTTTGGGTTTGTTTTTATAAAGCGAAAAGAAAATTACGTGGGGCTTAATGAAAATTATTTTTCTAACACAAAACGAATTCCATAAGAGACAGTTTACATAATTTGATAATATATGAAAAAATATATGTATGTAACAGAATAAGTAAGAAAGTTTTGGCTGAGTGCACAAGTTTCATTCATGATTAAAAATATGACTGATGAAGAATAAAAACTTTCCGTATTCCACTTCTACTGAATGACAATTTAGATACTAATGATGTTTGAGAAAAATCCGACCCAAGTGAAAGACTCGGGTGGTGATGAGGTGCATGGCGGCAGCGAAGGTGTACAATTATTCTCCTTGTTAGCAGTCAAATTATTTTTCTTGTAAGTTTTAATCATGAAACGCATTAAAAATTAGTAAGCATGATTTCCTAATGGAGTCTGATGAAATTTTAACTCGAACCCGTCAAGACAAATTGTTTTCATTTGATTTCTTGAACGTTGCTTATTTTTCGGTTAGGAAGCATTTAACAAATTTAACTAAATTTGGAAAATATTGACATTTGTAACAGATCTTTATTGAATAGTACAAAAGAAGATGCTGCAGAATATAATATTTAAGGAAAATAATATAATACATGACAATAAAGAAGATAACCAGCTAGTATGGAAAAATGGTGATGTTCTAACTATAGCCGACTATAAAAAATAGTGCCTCTAAATTGTATTGCTTTATTTATTGTTTTGAACGTTATTTCACGTGGACTTTTATTTTGTTTTCATTGTGTATTATTTTCATTTCTTCTTTAATGTAGATCTGATTCCAAATCCTAGATTTTCCAAATCTACTCTGACTGCTACGGCATATTTGTCTAGGGCATGTTTACGTTCTTTTCTGAATATGTTGCACATAAGAAATGTTAATATGTTATATGCTCTGGATTAAGCTTTATCACATCACTAGATGAAGGAGTCGATAACATTTAAAATGTGTTTTTATGGCAACATGTATTTTTCAGAAATGATAACGTCATTGGTTAAAAGGCTGATAAAGCTTTTTTAAAAAAGAAATGAGCTAAAAACAAAATGGTTTGTGTCTCTGCTATTAAAAATTTTCATTTATCTTCACAAAAATTATTGCGTTTAGTAATTTCTATTTTTCAACAACTGTTCTTGCTTGCAATACATTAAAATGTATCATTATTAATTTATTAAAAAAATGGAAAAAAATAGCAAGGAACTCATTAGAATAACAGCCATTCATATGCTTATTTATTAACCAACAAATAATGGAAACACGAATGAAACAACATCAAGTTTTATTATTATGCTTAAGATCTCTAACACACTTTTATCCTTTTGTGTTCAAATACATGCAGAAATTCTTGTTTGGGTAAATGTTGGCAATAAAATTGTTTGAAATGTTGATGTGAAATCAAAATGTTATACACTGAAATGTTAATAAATTGACACCATCACACTCTCAGCATATAAAACGCTTGCCACTTTCCTTTCTCGTGGTCTTTTTATTTTATTTCATTTTTTTGGTAGGTCAACAACGTCCCCAAACACATATTTTCTCCCACAAATCTTGCCACAACCGCTAAATAAATGAAAACAAAGCAGAACAGAATGAAGAGCAATAAAAATCATTAAATGAAATCATACAAATTTGTCGTTTTTTTATTTCTTCTCTTGCTCCTATTTAAAAATTAAAATCACCCTGCAATCGGTGGCATTTATTTATTTAATCCTAACATTTATGCATTCAAATTTAAAGCTATAAGCTCACACACACATGCACACACACACATCCATACACAAACTAACAGATTTTGTTGAATTACGACCAACGTTGCCATATGGTTTATTATGTAAAAAATCCTTAAGATTATAAAATCGGTTATTCTTGAGTAAAAATAAGAAATAAAGACGGCCATTCACTTCTCGCATCTTCGATTTAAGATACAAATACTTAATCAAGTTTAATGAATAATGCATAATAAATAAACCAAACTTAAAAAAATGTTTGTGTTTTTATTAAAAATATTTCAATGTTTGCGTTCTAAAACTAATGAAGGAAAGTATATATACAAATAATATGCAACACGGATAAATAGTTACATTTAGGTCGAGGCATGCAGGCTTAGACGCTAAAAATAAATTTATAAATCTGTTGCAAAAGCTATTGATTATTAAAAGTGACGTCAAAGGATGGGAAAAATGGTAGGTTTTTAAAACAAATACATATACATGTATGTATGTGCTCTACACATTCAGTAGTTCTGGAATTGAAGCATTATCCTTAATCCACAAAAAAAGAGTGAATAGTCTTTTATTGAAATAAAAATGGCAAGGAAAATATCTTGAACACAAAATTAATTATTTATATAATCTTTTATTTCCTTATTAGTCTTGAGAGATTTTCATCGATTATAATATTTAAATTTCACCAAGTGTATATATTTTTTTCAACTCTGTCATCATTTTGATGATGATACTGTAAGCAGTACCTTTTGATTTGGAAATTGTCTTCGAAAGGTCTTATTTTTGGCCTCGAAATACGCGTTAACCACACTATGTTCCTGGATTCATTATATATGACAACACTGGCAACGACTCCAATTTGATGGATATAAAATTTATGCTAGAAATACAAAAATAAATATACCACTTATGCACTTGACTATAAGCAGATTTTTAAGGAATGCTTTCACAAAACTAGTAAAATCCTTTCGAAATTTCCAAAATACAACAACAAAGTAAATGAAATCGTAAAAATTTTAAATTGAAATGGTTTAAAGTTTGATTTATTTTTTTGGAGTATTTCGGGAACGTGAAAATTTTTGTTGACATCATTGTAAATGAAACAGTGGTAAGTATTTTCTAGTGATTAGGAATCACTTTTGCCAATCTTTAATGAAAAAATTTCACATTCAAATACACCTAACTCTCTTTTTACACAGTCTTTTCTTAACGTTTTTAAATAACACCAATTTATTTTTATATGAATCTTTTTTTAGACCACGAATCTCAAAAAAAATTTTACAATTTTGATAGTGTAATTCAAAGAGTTTCTAATTGATGTAATTTGCATTTATGATAATTTTCTCTAGTAAAAAAAAGTTAATTTTTTTAAAGCGAAAATCGCATTAAAAATGTTGATTATTGATCGCATAAAAAATCTTTGTTAAATGCTTTGCTATAGCATATAAATATCAGATTTCGCTCTTGACGTTATAATTTTTTAAACTAGATTAGCACTCAGGGAATGATACCTACTCATGTAATACGTCAGTGAACATTTGACTTAAACTTTCCCACATTGAAGGTAAGAGCAGACACATCTGCAGGGCAAACATTTCGCATGGCTATAGAAAGAATTTTCTCTGAACTCTGAAGTGTGATCCACTGGCAGATCGATCACAAAAGAATGTGTTCTTAGTGAAGAACAAGTTGTTCATAAAAGAGAGTGGTTTGCAAATTCTGACTAGTAAATTAATAAGACATTGTAATACAAGATAAAGAAGATATATTGGATTACAGTCGACTCCGCTTTACTGAAAACAGGCAAAACCAAATTTTCTTTTCAGTTATCCGATTTTTTCCCTAAAACGTAGTTCGGATTACTGAAATTTGTTACAGTTAAGCGTACTGCTTAAAATCTGTAAAACAATATTATTAATATCAAATCTGTATATTTTTTACGTCATAAAAATTTTATTAAAAAAAAATATTATTCATAAAAACATATTCATATTTTTTAATTATTTTTAAAACAAAAAAATAAAAGTTTAAAATATACATGAATTAAAATAATTCAGTTTCACGCATTGAGTATTTACATTTGTATGCATGCAGTTAAAAAAAAAACATAAAATAATAAGAATTCAGTCTTAGAATGCAGTGCATTAAATATGTACTTATTATAACAGTTAATAATCAAAATTATGCATTGCTTTTAAAATAACTTTGAATTTGACTTTGAGTCAAATTTTTTTTTTTAATTTTAATGCAATCGATTTCTAATAAATAAATTTGTCATTGTTTATTTTTTCACTAAAGCGAAGTAAGTTTCATACAAAACGTAGTTGTGGGCTTGCTTTTGGTTTTCAGTAATACGATATTTTCAGTAAAGCGATGTTTCGCTAACGCGAAGTGAATAAGACTAACTGCGCCTAAAATCAGTGCGGGTATTTGTATCGCTTTCAGTAATCCGATTTTTTTCAGTAAGGCGTGTTGCGCTAAAGCGGATTCGACTGTATATATATATTGACATATATGTATATTAACATAAGTATTAAATGCTGAATTCATTAGAACAATGCATAGAATGTCGCATAGAATTATTTAGTAGAACTACTCATAAGGACAGAGTAGAAAAGTTACGCATGTCAAATGTAGTAAAAAAAAAACATGTAATATAAATCTATGTTTTTTGACTTTTTTATAACAATTTTCATTAAAATATTTAAGCTCAAGGTCTTAAATGGTTAAAGATATTTATTTGTAAATATCGAGATTTCGATACTTCAGGGAAATTTATTAAACAAACACAATATTCACAATTTTGTTTATTAAACAAACTCAATTTTCCTGCAGATGATACTCAGTACTTAACTATTAAACAGGACCTTGAGCCAGAATAATATTTTAATAAAAATTACATGTTAAGGAAAAAACAATCAGCAATATTTGAAAGTATATATAGAAACGATGAAGAATAAACTTAAGACAAGATTAACAGGGCATAGATCGGACCGAATAAATAAAAATAATATTTCTTAGCAAGAGAAGTCGTTTTTAACTTATTCTCTTAATTCCAATCATTAAACGGACCTTACAAATGTCATGTCTTGTTAGAAATTTTAAAAATTAATAATATGCCATCAGACAAAGACAGATGCAGATAATTTTTTTTAATTGGAATTAGAAGCTACAGAAAAAATTCTTTTTTTTTTAGTTTTGGCAATTAAATTGTTTTAATTTGGTATGTAGGAAATTGTTATTTTAATCTGGAATGATTACATGTCATCCCACTGTTTTTCGTTATCCTTAATTAGTTCCTTCCGTTGGATATGTACTAGTTTTATGACGTATTATTTAAACATTTTTTTACAAAAATTTCCAAAGAACACATCTACCTTGTAAATCAAGAGTCAGGTATATCAGATATAATTGTTTTTCGATCTTAAAAAAATGAATTCATTTGTTTAAAGTTCAGTTTTTTCTATTTCTCACTTAAACACATTCCAGAATTTTTACTTTCCCGCTTACCGTTCGTTTGTTACTTAAGTTAATCTGTTTTATGCATCAATATTTCAGTGTACGACTCGGTTTACTGTGATTGTTGTTTCCGTATTTGATACTCTCATTTCATTGTTGTTGTATTTGTTGATTTTATTTTATTTCGTCCAACAATATACCATATATCAACGAAAAAAAAAATACACATCCTTATGAAATATTTATTTTGCAATCTAAACTCGTGTGAGTACTTCTAAATATTTAATGTTACAATACATTTTTGCTGCATATCGTAGTGTTATTTTGTATTTGAGCGAATTTTTATGATTTTGTTATTTACAGAAACAAAAAGCGCAAAATGAAAATAAAAAGATTCCAGCATATTTTTAGTCAAAAAACATTATTGCGATTTTGTGTTGATGATTAATGATAATGCGATTTTTAGGAATAAAATATGAATAAATAATGCAGAGTCACTCTTAAAATAATGTTTGCGAGTACACTCGGAACCATAAGGCCATGTTAAGGGCCATAGGACTTACTGTATCCTACATATTCAAGTGAACTTTTGGAAATTCAGCTCTTGGGAACTAACCAGAAAAACGAATAAATCGTTCAGCATCACTATGCAAAAACAGTCCAGGTTGTGAAAAAAAAACGATTGAAGGACGTCTGAAATACAACGAATTTTCCAGCATCCCGTAATAATGCCCACCAAGAGTGTAAGCGATCCTTTCCCAAGCCTTTAAAGCTGTTTAATTCCATCACCTTTTTTTGAGGCCCAAAGGAATTGGGTGTATATATTTCACAAGTAGGAACTGTAAACCAAATAAGTTCCGTTCATTTCACCGCCCATTCTTTAGATGACGCTAAATCGAGGGAGTAATAATATCAGTCCAAAGCTGAGCCTGTTCTCGCTTAGCCATCAATTATTCGTTACTGTGGATACCTTTGTGCCTCGGAAATCGTACTACCATGACAAGTCGTGATAGTATTAATTCAATTTGCTGATAGCAGCCTGAATATCTGCATAATTGGCGATGGAATCGGCTTACTCTTGGCAGGTTATGCAAACAAGATCTATTTGGAATGTTTTAAATAGATCTTAGAATATTTATTTTTGTTAACATGCATTCTTATTTCTGATCAAAAAATTTTTAAATATTTTAGCATTTCCAAAACCATATTTATTGAAGTTATTTGCAGTCTTTAACCAATTTTTTAAATTTGTTTTTATTTGATGCGGTTTTCCACGTAGCTTACATATATTTCATAACTTATGATACGGAATGTTGATTATTTCTAATTATTTTAACGTAGTCTTATCATTAGAATATGTTATATTTTTGATTTAGGTTCATCTAGTCGAAGGTCGCGTTGTGAAAACACGTTTTTTGGAGGCACTTGAAATGTTATTAATCCCATAGGATATTGTACATTAAATTATTTATTACACATTTAATTTTTTCTCACAATAACAATACTAATTCAATATGTATATAAAATGAGTACCTGTGAGATGAAAAACTTTTGAGAGAAAGCCAGTAAAAAAGAGCTTCCAAAGTAGTCATGAATATGCACATAAAAAAATGTTGTATATTAAAAACAACCAAATTCTTTTGAGAACACTGTCACTATGTATTTTTTTTTCTTATAGGAGAGTATTCGTATCAGTAAAAATTATCATATAAATTCAAAGAAATAGATATTTCTGTTTTTCTTTAATCCAAGTTTTATCAACTTAACTCCCCAAGACAAAGTTATAACCCTAAAAAAATACAGAGAGAAACAAAAATAGACACCTGCATAAAATAAACTTTAAAATTAAAGTGTTAAAAGCTTCTTCCTCTTTTTAACACACTATTAAAAACTTAATTACTTTGAACAAATTCTGTTGCTTTACGAAAACATAATAAAAGTTTTCAAATTTTCAGTCAAAACCAGCCAATAAAATTAATGTCCCCCTTTTTACTTCTATTAAAAAAAAGAAGAGGAAAACGAAGGACAAGACAAGAAAGAGCAGTTAAAACATCAACATTTTCATCACACATCATTGTCATACTCGTCGCCTTCATCATCATCAGCAGCAAACAAGCAGCATTAAATACTGAACCGAAAATAAAATTATATTGTTCAACTGCAACAAGCAATTCATTCGGTCTTTTGTACTGAAGTTTCAAGAGCAACAACAACAACAACAACATCAATTTATTGGTATTTTAACACTTTTGTTTTTTATTGAATTTTAACCCACAAAAAGGAAATAAATTTCTGTTGCTGCATCTGATTGTTTCTTGAAATATTAAGTAGCTGCTGCTACTGCTGCTTATATGTATTGAAAGCAACAAAAATATGCATTCAAATATATTTAAATATTTATTTAACAACAATCGTAAATTAATTTTATGCCTCATATATGAAAAATTATGTCTTGATGGCTTCGGTGACTTCGAGAATCGCCTTCAGTTTCTGTGACAAAGTGTTTGTTTTTGTTTCAAATAGACATTTTAAAATGCACTTCAATAAATTTAAGATTTTATATACGAGTAGATCGTAGTCACAGTTGGCTTAAGCAGTATCTGTTGTGTGTGTGTGTTTTTTTTATTATGAGAAGCAAGAAAATTGGGAAATTTACATACGATTTTATTTCAAAATACTCGTAAATAAGAAATGAAACAAATCAATTTTGGATCTAATAAAATTTAATCGACATTTGTTCCAACTGGAAATATCTTATGGTCATTATCCCATGTTTACCAAGAATAAACGTACATAAATACATGCGTATAAAATTGTATGTCATCTAGATTTATTGATGACGAATTGTATTTATTAAAAATTATTCGAGGTATTCTCCCAATTGATTATTTGAAAAAGTTGTTATCCTTGTGGGTTTAGATATTCAAATTCAAATATTTGGCATTTCATTGCCGCTAATAAAATTTTTCATATAAGCATACGGGATTAAAGGTTTTAAAAAGAAAACTGGTCAAAGTCCACTGATTAGTGTCAAGGATATAGCAAGGTGTCAAGGATATATCAGACTTTTCGAGCGGTAAGCCCACAATAACAAAAAATCAAGTGGGGTATTGTTTTTATTACAGGTTTATCATAAAATTATTTCAAATTATTTCTATGGCGTCAGCCAGCAAACATTCGTTTGTTGACGAATTATACTAAACGCATAAGCACTTGCGTTCTTATTCGATCCACCAACATTCCCTTTTTTGAGCGCAGTGTGTTTGCTGATAAAAGCAAATTTAACCATTTTCGGTGTAATGGACGCTCTTAGCAAGAGCTGTGGGAACGCAACTTACTATCAACAGTAAAATATGACAGCGGATCGAACATCGTGCGGGGTGGCATGTCATGATTATATGGCTGTCATTTTTTTACTTTTTGTGGAATTTCTATCAAACAATATAATTTTAGTCTTTATTAAAGGATTGTTGATCCACCAAAAAATCTAAGGGCTGCAGACCCCCAACAAAATTATCTTGCTACACCCATCTGTATGACTGAGGAAGTATGGACCACTATATTATATACTTGAACATTCTCAAAAATAATTTGAACGATTGTCCCCACAACCTGGAATTCAAGATAATTTTTATTATTAACGGAAAGAACAATGATGCCAAATAAAAAACTCAGAATGTTAAATTAAATCTCCACATCTTTTACGGCGTTTTCGTTTCTGAAAAAGAAAACCTTTCAAACATGTCTTGCCCATTCAAGAAGATATAAGGAGTTTAACATTCTTTAATAAAAGATTTAAAAATTTTATACTAGAACGCTAAAAAGTTTTTTTAATAAATTATTCGATAAAATTAAAAAAACGCAAGAGCTATTAGAAACATCTACTCAATTAGCTGCTTTAAGACCGATTGAATAACTACGAATACACGTTGAAGGAACAAATAAAAAAACATTGAAAAAATGTTTGTTGTGGCTTTAGCTCTTCATATGCCGACATTTCATTGGTTGCTAAAACCAAATCGTCAGTGAAGTTTAAGCAGTTTGATAACATTCAACCTCGTATCTTTATGCCATACAAAACAAATACAATATGAGAATTTCAATATTGCATATGAATTATAACAAATACATAATCATAGTAGGCTTAGAATGTTTTTATACAAACAACACAACAAACAATTATACTCAAAATGACTCTATTTTATTTTTCTCTCAACACCTATACAATTAAACGCCCGTTGGTCGTTAATGATTGTATTCAGTTAGGCAAAATGAAAAATAAAATCTTTATTGTAAATACTTAATATTGAAATTTATTATTCGGGAGAATATCCCGACCAATCGTTAGAAACAATTAGTTTTTGCAAAATGCATTGAAAAAATGTTTGTTGTGGCTTTAGCTCTTCATATGCCGACATTTCATTGGTTGCTAAAACCAAATCGTCAGTGAAGTTTAAGCAGTTTGATAACATTCAACCTCGTATCTTTATGCCATACAAAACAAATACAATATGAGAATTTCAATATTGCATATGAATTATAACAAATACATAATCATAGTAGGCTTAGAATGTTTTTATACAAACAACACAACAAACTATGATTATGTATTTGTTATAATTCATATGCAATATTGAAATTCTCATATTGTATTTGTTTTGTATGGCATAAAGATACGAGGTTGAATGTTATCAAACTGCTTAAACTTCACTGACGATTTGGTTTTAGCAACCAATGAAATGTCGGCATATGAAGAGCTAAAGCCACAACAAACATTTTTTCAATGCATTTTGCAAAAAACTAATTGTTTCTAACGATTGGTCGGGATATTCTCCCGAATAATAAATTTCAATATTAAGTATTTACAAATAAAAAAACATTAAAATATTTACATTAAACTCAGTTTAATGGATATGAAGGTCATTCGCATAATTTAATGCCAGGATTATAATACGGCTGCTCTCCCAATTAACTATTTATTAAAAAAAGTATTTTTAGTAGGTTCAATTAGTCTATATGTCTGCATTTCGTAATCGATTGTGTCAACTTGTTCATAGACAGTTTATATTCGTTTTGTGAAGTCGTTTAGGGACATACGCCTTCAAACACTAGTAGCTAGTGTACTAGACTCTAGTAGTCCGCAGGTCGCAGGTTCGACTTTTGTCGCTGACTCCGGGTGTTTCTGCAGACATGCCAGGTAGCCTCACAATTGTTACTTTCACAGTTTCGTTACTTAGGAAAAGAGTTTTTATATAAACAGACGAAGTTGAATGAGTTTCAAACATATTGGTTGAAGTCTACTGGTGAGTTCATATTAGATCCAATGAAATTCAGGGATATAGACAATTTTAATTCAAAACAACCAAATATTTCTTTTACCATTCATTGTGTGAATCTTAGGAATCTTTTTATTTTTCAGTTTACAAAATGTCTTAAAATCATTTCCATCTTCTTAGGTTTGATTTTGCCTTAGCGGCCTAAGAACCGAAAATTCTTGACAAGAACAAAAATTTTAACTCCAAAGCTGCCATTTTAGTAAACGGACTTTGCTACTATCGTATAAAAGTCCTTTATTTCTTTTAAGAATGATTAGATGATACCCTTCTTTTAGGAACCAACATAAAATTAAATATTCATTAAATTGCTTCGTCGCCGAGTTTTTGCGTTTATTTTCGAATTTCAGCTAAAATTTAAAAATTAATACGCTTAACCTTATAAGCGTAATTCTCTACACAAGTTAACATGACTATTTTTCTAAACAAATATAAATAAAACTATGGAATATTTATTCTCTTGAGTTTTTGACCATCGTTATTTACTTGTTAAATTTAAAAAGTTCTCAAGCTTCAGTAAATATGTCCTTCACACGTTTTTGCTTTGAATTTTAATGAATTCAAAATTCCTTCATTGAATATCACAAAGTACATGAAAAATACGTCTATGGAATCATTATGTAAATCTCTTATTTCAGAGATTTTTATAATTTTCATTCTTATTGAACTTAATAATTAAGTCGCTAATCTTCTAACACACCCACCATTCAGTTTTTTTATTAAAAAAATAGTTTATTTCACTATAAATTAGCAGCAGATTGTTAAATAATTTTTTTTTAACTTTAATTAAATAGACATAAAAACTATTAGAAATCACACAAAACAAACCGCTGTTAATTGTAATTTTTTCTCATTTCAGACAACTTTTGGCATAGACTTCAAACGGTCTATTTAAGAAAGAACGCATAATTCTTATGGAATACACAATCATTTGATTATTATGTATCTAAAATTATTCTAACAACAACTATATAAATTGTATTAATTAGAAGGAAATCCGAAATTTAATTTACTATCAAGATGTTTCATCATGAGAAGAAAATCTGAATAACAAATTAAATTTATTTAAGCATGACAGTGACATTGGGGCGGCGATTCGAGTTTAAAAATTATTATACACTTAAAAGAAACATTTCGCAAGATTTGTGTAGAAAACGATTTTTTACTTAATCAGAAGTTGAAAAGAGTAAATTTATACTGAAATTTGTTTTGTTAAAATGGACGCAATACGAGTATACAGTTTGTTTTACACATATAAAAAGGTTTTAAATAAACGTCGTTCTGAAAACGCAAATGCGGAAATGTATCTGATGCGCATGTGTGATTCGTATGCGATGCTGATGTACATAAACCTTTGTAATGTAATGTAATGGGGGTTTGGCCCAGGATGGAATTTTGCACTGCGACCACTGTTGATCTATTGTTCTTCCCCTGTCCCTAACCGTCCAATACATTCGCAAGTAGCATCAGCTCCTTCAATGGGAGCGTTAGCAGATCCTCTTCACTCAGCGTATATGCATGTAGAGTCCTGTGTCTTCTGTGGCCCAATGCCCCTCAATTTCCTATCAAGTTTTTCATCGACTCCTCCTCCTCACCGCAAAATCTGCAGATGTCCTTGTCAGATAAGCCCATGCTGTATAGATGGGCTTTGCAGGTGTAATGGCCTGTGAGCGCCCCTACCTGCCCAGTCTTAGAGCCAGATCCGCCCTCCCACCGTTAAAGCAAAGGAATTTCTTGAAGTGACGTAGCCCATTGATGTCATTCCAATGGTGTACAATCCTAGACGATGGCCATTTCGAAATCTCCTTCTTAAGGAGACTTTTGTTGAACCCAAGAGATGGGGTGGGTCCAATGAAGTTCTCCTCAGCCCCTCTATTCGCACAGATGCCCGCCATCTTATTCCCGGCATGTCCATGATGTCCTGGTACTCATATCAGAGTAATCTGATTTTGAGTCGCCAGTTCATTGAGCCTGCTGTGGCATTCCAGTAATAATCTGGACCTGTACGTACAGCCGCTCAGGGCCTTAAAAACCGATTGGCTATCCGAGAATATCTTAACCCGTATTCCCCATGTGTTCTCTCTCGGATAGGAACCCCACAGTTTCCAGTATCGCGTAAAGTTCCGCCTGGAAAATTGTCATATCCCTGCTCAATGCCATAGACCTGTGTGCTCTAGGACCCACTATTCCCTCCCCAACTCCTTGGAGCGACATCAACCTTTGCTAATGCGCATTTGTCTACAATTATAATTTATTCTTTAATAATTAATAATTAGTTTATTTGTTCACTTGGCTGATAGCAAAATTGAAATATATTTGAAACATTTGTTGCGCATTCTAAGTAGACTAGTGAAGAATTTCCGAACAGGCTTAGGATTCTTGAAATGTTATAAATGCAATTCATAGGAATAAATTCTCAAAAGTCTTGTTTGAAGTTACTTGACCTCGTCTAAGAGACGATGAAGGTTCACATCGGTAGAAGTAGAGTATTGATCCATTGGAACAACGACACTATTTATATGGGCTTCTTTTCATGGCTTTATCATTGCTACAATAGAATATATTCTAATGATGCACGTTTTTTACTAAGAGATAATCTATTTTGGGTATATGAATCGGTGAATGTTATTAAAAATTACAGGGATTTTTTCACGGAATAGTTATGATGTGGTGAAACAAGCTATTGAAGAATGATAACCATATTAACCATAACCATATTAATATATCTGTTATATTACATTTATAGTTCCGTAAATGTAGTTTGTTTATCAAAGTTCCCACAAGAGGCTTTTCTGTCACTCTCGATGTGATAAAGTCTACTTATAAAAAAACATATTGGTGGATTAAGAAAAACTTGTTGTGGTATAAAGGATATAGGAAATAATCTTTGTTGACAATTGATTATAATTTAAAAAAGTGACAGGGAACACATCTGCATCAAAAAAATAGGTATATTTTGTTAAAAAAAACACAAAACACAAAAAAATTTTTTAATATAATATAATAATCCTAATGTAATGTAATAATCCTTGATTGCAAGTCCATTTATAAAGTTAACAAAACATTCACGAAACGTCGGGAAATATGAAATAAAAAACTTTACATTTTTATTCTCATAAAAATACGCTGCGTCAAATTAACCAAATAGAATAAATAACTAATGTAATTAATATTAAACGGGGCCAAGAACAAAAACAACAGAAATTTTTGTATTGTCTTTTGTCAATCAAATAACATTTTTACGCTAAAAAAGATACCAATTTCGAAATTTCGAAATATTACTACTTTAATGACTTTATAAAGCTTTTATAAAGAGAAAATAATTTAAGCTGGTATAATTACGAATAATACATGTTCAACATACAAAGTAGGAACTAATGATTGACGACCCATCCAGCACGTGTATGTTAGAATATCTAGTTGAATGTCAACATTACGTCTCCTGCTTTAGGCTAACCTTTAATTTTTTACTTTCTATTGTTTCGATTTCTACTTTAAACATTCATATTGATATACCTTATGAAAATTTCAGGTATGTACTTATTCTGGTTCACAGGATATACTGACGGATAAACGTATTTCTCAACGAAAACAATAAGATTTTTTTGCCATCCTCTGGGTATGGCACTCTAAATATGATGATGGCAGGTCAGGAGTATTTTATCTTCAATATTTTATTGTGCGAGTACATAATGATTGATGAAAACTTATTCCAATTAATTAATTCTTTTAACGAATTTGCCACCCACGTATGTAGATAAATATTTTTTGTAATGAAAAATAAGTATAATATTAATAATTATTAGCATATCTTAGCATTTTTCCTGAAATTAATTATTCTTAAACACATTTCAGTTAATTTTTTCAGAAGTCTTCTTCTACCAAAATCTCAAAGAGATATGCACCAACACACAATCCTACAACGACAGTATAAAAGCAAATATTTGACACAATTTTGCTCATTTTTTATTATACGCATAATTTAATTTAATATTTATGGATTAAAAAGAAAGATATAAAAATTAATACGATAGAATTTGAGAAAAAATGAGCTTGTGTTTTTTATTAATTTCACATGATCATTTGGAGTAGAAAAAGATCATCTGTTTAGCAAAAAAAAAAAAAAAAAAAAAAAAAAAAAAAAAAAAAAAAAACATGCACGTATTTTAAAAACGATTACACTTCTTGGCGACAAATTGACAGAGAAAAATTGCTTAATGTGTTAAATGTTTATTTAATGGTAACACTATCATAAATATATGAATTTAAATTAATATTAATACTTTTCGGATGGAACGAGCAGAATTTTAAAAGAAGACAAGAAAACATGAACATAAAATTTTTGTCATTTGCTTTAAGTCAAGCGTTGAATGGCACAGATTCTTTTTAAACATTAACTAATTTGCAAAGTTTTTAACGGAGACTTAATGCTTTAGCGGAAAGCAAGTACACACAGTCACTAAAGTATACGTACAGAGGGGTACGTCTAACATTTTTTTTAATAAAATATATTTTTAATTTGTGCATATAATTAGAGTGATAAATTAACATAAAATGTATTTCAATATTTTAAAAAATTTAAATTGTGGTAGATTTTACATTTTCGCAAAGTCACAACAATATTTTCTATGGCATTCTCCACGTCCCATAACAATAGACGGTATAGCAAATGCAAGATTTTTTATCACTTTCACTGTATTGAATTTCCATTCTTCAACCAATGTTAATGAAATGATGGATGACATGCTTCTCTTTTTAATGGTTGATTTTACATATATGTTCCCATTAATCCTATAAGGAGCATAGGATTTGAAGAAATAAACTTAATTAATTTTTTAAGCTTAAGGTCTTTTAATGTTTATTAAAAAAAAACAAAACAAAAAAAATATCCTGAAGATGGTACTCGATGAGTAGCGAAATATCGATAAAAATTTAAATAAAAATTAAAAGACCTTAAGCTTAAAACATAAATTAAGTTTATTAATTAAAATAAAACGGTGAAAAAACTAGAACGTAGATTTTAAGAAACGTCTAATCATATTTTGATCAGGTGATAGACTTTGTGTTTCCCCTTTTTAATGACTGACTCGTTTCCAGTGATTATTTAGAGAATGACTCCACTATATTCATATAAGGTGATGGTGGTGTATGCTCTCAATGATTGCATGTAAATATTGACCGCGGCTACGCTTCAAATGGTACATACACTGGGTCCAATTTTGGCATACTCTCTCCAATATATCGATTTAGGTGGCCAGTTAATAGGCCCCAATCGTAAAATAAACGGTTCAGCGAACTTGACTCTCAATTGGCCCATTGTTTCGCATGCTGTGTGGCATGTGTCACGTTAGCGCTCGGCATTGCTGCGAACGGCGCCGAATCGATAATTTACGGTCATCAACAACACTAGATTATACAGCCGCTATATTTTCGTCTGTCCAGACTCTACGTATGCGTGTTGGTAGTCAATGTCCAATAATGTAAATTAGGTTCGAAATTTAGTCACAAAATTCCGAATAGCCGCCTCAGAAGGTCCATAAAATGGAAGAAGTGCACGATGCACTTTCTTAATCAAACATGAATTTGGATAATAAAAAAAATAATCTGCAAACGTTGTTCGTTTGTAAGTCAATTCATAGTTAAATTATAGAAGAAATTGGACATGTTTAACAGTAACAGTTACACGAAAACATATGAGCTGCCAAAAACGTTGTTGCCATAAAGAAAGTTGCTTAAAAAAATGACCCTTTACAGTGAACGAACATTTTCATTGCTTCCTAAAATTTATTAGCGCACATCTCTAACTAACTCGAATATTAAGTTGACGAAACTTTTTTATTTAAATTTAAATGACTTCTACAAAACGGTGAAAATTTGTTTTCGATTTTGCATAGTGGATTTTGAGTATTGAACTCGATTTTCGAAGTCATTGCAACAACTGCAATATACTGATAAGTAAAATGTCAAAACTGTTGTTATTCCAATATGCCCCTGTTGGAAAATAACGTTCTTGTTGAAAACCGCATTACATATTTCTTTAAATTAACATGAAAATATTATTTTTCTACAATTAATAATTAATACAAATACTTTCGAAAAAATTATTATTAATTATTGACAAGTCTGTACCCGTTCATAGTATAAAGTCTATTTCAAGTGATAAATGACCAGTGGAAATTCGGTACAAAAAAACTTACTTTTCTCACTATATTGAAGATTGAAATCGACGAATAAGGATCAAAAGGTATAACATTTTGTAATAACAAGCCCATTTTCAAACTATTTATATGCATATACATAAATACTGGCGTGTTCATGGTTTTAATGTTTTCATGATTTGTTTGCAAACTCTTTTTTACGCTTTGCTAATGGATTTGGATCAAATAGAGTAACTAATACCGAAGCGTCAATTTGAAAAATATATAAATATATTTGATATATCTTCTGATGCCCTAAACAAATCAATCAAATTAAAAATTTCATTCAAAACTCTCATCAGCCCATAGTCCCAGTGGCCAGCATTGCTTCTTTATACGTTTAATATCCAAAGCAATTTACAGTTTAAAAAATAAGGGCACAACATAACCGCACAGTAATATTCTTTAAAAAAAACACTCAAACATCATTAAAGAAAATGAAGTCAACGCAACAAATACAGATGTACATACATACATACATACATTTATAAATGTTTATATATGTCCATGTGTACATGCATACATATGTATGTATAAATAAAGAGAAGATGCTGTATAAGATGATGAAGTAACTTGAATGCCACCGCCTTAAAAACTTTCATTTCATACCCCCTGAGGACACTTAAGACTAAGTTGATAGTTATGACAACGGCAGTAGCAAGTTTTCATGCAGTAAGTGAAGAAATACAAAATTAAATTGTCCTTTTTGTGCAAAGAGAACAAAAATTCAAAATTACACACAAAGGATGTGTAACCAAGAAAACAAGTACCAAAAAAAAAACAACAATAACAAACAAATACCTACAAAAATTATTTCAAAAAACGAATAAAAATGAAAATAGCAAACGAAAATCCTAAAATCCGATAAAGTTATAGTATGTAGTTGCTACAGTTAACAGACTTTAAGTTGAGTGAGAGAGCATAATCAAGTTTTCTTTCCAAGCAGCCATATTGAAAATTAACGGTATACAGCACTAATGCCGTTGAGTTCTCATTTGAGTTAAAGAGAGCTGGAGTGGAAGAGAATCGACAGAACATAATGAGTGTTTGAATTAATTGGTTGCTTCAATTCATACTAAAGGGCGGAGCATAAAAATACTCACTCAATTCTCAAACACTTTCCATCATGGTCTTAACCAAGAGGGGTAATTGGGTATTTTAGTATCAAGAAAAGAAAGAGCAAAGAGTAAAACATATACATAATTATGTACATATATCAGTGATAGAAGAGCGGTAAACTTTTGCATTTTTAAGTACCTTTTGAATAACGTGGTACTTTTTTCAATTGAGCATATTAATACTTAAAAAACTATGGCGCAGTACTATAAGGATAGTGCTATGTTGTCTCCTAAAACCAAAGTGATGATCTCGAATACTTCCAATCTAATTTAATAATGGTAGCAACTTACTTACAGAGACTTTTGACTTCTTAGACAATAGCCTTATAGGCGTATAAGATTCCATTTTTGTATGGTCTTTTTCAAGCTGTCCAAGAGATCAACTAAATTGTCAATTCCTCAGGATAGTGTTCCAGACGTATAATGGAATGAAAAGTTATGATCTTGTGCGGGATAACTCCAAAGATACCTATGAGATACCAATCTGACGAAAGCCAGATACTGCGTTTTAATCTCCCGAATATCAAATCCTAGGAAAGTGGCCTGTTCAACGACAACTAATGGCGACACTATCGTATCAGTCCCCTTTCCAGCATCAGTTCGTGCCCAGCCTTCATTTGAAAATCATAAATATGGCTTTCTTATTACGAATATTTTATGGTCTTTAAGAAATTATTCCAGACATGTGATTTTTGATATACCAGTAATGTTTTAAAGCAAAATTATCATTTTCTTTATATATTTCTTCTTTAGATAAGAGCCTTTCTACATTTAAAGAGTAAATTCTATTATATTTCACGTGCTGGTTGGCAGAAGTTGCAAGTTTAGAACCATGCGTGAGGTTTTTCTGATGATGTAGTATTCCAACGTAAGTAAATGTGAATGCGGTAAAACAGCGTATCAAATTAATAATAATTATTTCTTATTTCTTTATTAATCTTATCATATTAGCATAATTTTTTCACTAGCTCAAATTCTTTTACAATTTCCTTTTTATAATACTGTCGTCACTTCTTGAAACCTTTACTATTTCGCACAACAGTTTAATCAGCTAATTTTTAGCGATTTCTTTGCATCAAAGTCTTTACCACTGTATGATTTGAAAATATGTATGTTAAACATTAAGAGGGGAATCAGTGCAAAGTGCAAAGGCCTATAATAAAAAAGCTTCTCCTGCAACAGTATGTGCTTGAAACTCGAATTTTTTATGGTTAAGACTTAATATGCTAAATTACTTTCAGAAACGAAAAAGTACCTTTTTGGAAGTAAATTATTAACATTCTGAAAACTCTCCTTCGCATGCCTGACATTTAACGTTTCTATCTTCTTCCTCTTTTGTGTTGGGTGTGAGTGTCATAAGTGGGGCTTAAGAGCATGTACATAATTTAGTACTTCATTTCGTTAAAGAGCATTTTCCGACGGTGATATCATTTACATTATTATATCCTATACGTAACGGATAACTGCAAATGCTCTGCACAGAGATTATTGAGTTGTGGAGTCGTTGTTGCTGTAGTCGTAGTTGCTGGTAACTATAGCGAGTCCATTATCGTTAACATCTTTATGTTTGGACGTGTATGTACAAAATTGTTAGCTACCGCTTAATGTTGAAGCTTCATTTACTTGTGTCATGTTTTCATCTATTGTTTCTGTTCCTTCTCTATATAAGTTCGTTGTTGTAATTCTTTTTTCTTTTTTTTCTTTCAACTTTCGGTCCTTAATGGCAACGTCGACGACGCAATGATGCAAATATCTGTAGTCATTTACCGTTAGAATGACAGCCATTTATGGCAATTAACACTTTAGCTGTTTATTCTGGTCGAATGAGTATAATGAAACCGAGCGACATTATGATGCAGCATAAAAGTGCTCTGTATACCCATTTAATGTATAATTATGGAAATTTTTGAAGGAAATGCTCCAATAACAAACTCCAAATGTTAAAGGGGATAATGAATAGACACAATGTTTTAAAAATGTTTATGTACTATTTTATATGGGAAGATATGGGAATATATTTACACACTTGTATGTATATCTGCCCAATTGGGACCTTTACCGAATTTCTGTACAAAATCTGATTCAGACACCATTTGAAAGCCACTCGTGAGTATTGTGAATAAATCCGTATTTATTTATCTATTATCTATCCTGTACCCAAAATAAAATCAGCTATAATAAAAATATTACAATTGACATTTTGTATTGAACACCATTTACTTTTTGAAATAAAGAAATTTAAATCTGCCTTGTATTTTTAACCGACTTTAAAAAAAAGGAGGAGGTTATCAATTTGTATATATTCTTTTAGTTTTATTATAACTTTATCATTTGTAAACCGATTCTCAAATTTTTTTTAATTGAGAAGCTTCGCTTGCAGGTTGGTGCCTTATTTTTTTCGAAAATCGGACAGGCAATTAGCTCCCCTCGAAATATTGATTATCGCATAACTCCCCCATTTATAGTCCGATTTTCAAATTTAGAGAAATGCTGATTATCGCATAGATCCCACATTCACGGACCGATTTAAAAAAATTTGTTACTTTAAAGCGACACTGCTTGCAGTTTGGTGAAAATCGGACGGAAAAAGTGATGCTCCGAAATAATGATTTTTAGCATAACTCCGCCATTTATGGGCCATTTACAGGAAGATATTTCAATCTTTCCTGCTGGTAAAATATAAACTAGAAATGGATTATATAGGGTTTTAAACTACCCCATACCTGCTGCGGTTCTGTAAACTGTTCAATTCGCTCTTTGATTTTTTTCAATATAAATTTATTATTATTATTGTTATTTATTAGAATTATATAAAATATTAACCTAATTTACAAAACACACTAGCTACCAGGGCCTAAAAACTCAAAAAATCATATAAAAAGTTGAACATTTTTAGAAACATAATACTTTGGAACTAAACAAGAAAGAAGGCGCCGATGTAATGGAGAGCTGAGCATATACATGTGCCTTGGACATTGTAATGTTACAACAATTTTTTCCATACAATTGGGCTACCTTCGGATTTGCTCAAGTCCTTTATGGAATATAGTCTACATGCATGTGTGGACTAGTGGCGTCATCTGCAGAGAACATGATAATATTATTAAAAAGTAAAAAAAAACTCATATTAGAGTGAAAATTCTATTAAAAAAAAAACAATTAAATTATTCTAACGACTGATTGTGGAAGAAGGCACCAACCAAATATATCGGCCGGAAGTGAAGAAAATTTTCTCTAGTCTGAATAATTTTTTTTACCTTAAATTATGGCAGCTTCTCTTCCATCAAGATAAAACAACCTCAAGGTATTGAGAACAATAATGCGCCATATAAGACTCTAATCAAAAATGGTTAGGTTAGCCTAGTTTTAGCAGGCAGTTTCCTTCCACTGGGATCCTTTGTGATGACTGTGAAGATAGTTGATGTACAGAACCACTAACTATTTCTGTTGAAATATTTAAATCGCCGCAGGTTAATTGTCGCCATTTCACACAAACTTTCATATAACTGAAGACTTAAGTGAAAGCAAACTGCCAGTTACAATTTTACTTTTTTCATAATCGGTACATAAATGGGGGAGTTATATAATCAGCTTTTCGATTTTCGGAAAAATTAAGAACTCCAATCTTCAAGCAAACCCTTTCAAATAAAAAATGTTGAAAATCGGTACACAAATGATAAAGTTATGGGTGCACAAATGTTGAAAAAGTTAAAAAAATACACACAAATTGGTAGCCTCCTCCTTTTTTTAAGTCGGTTAAAAAGTGGAGAAGTCGTGTGATATGAAGCATATTTATCTAGTATGATGGCAGAATTTGCAATGGTCTGTTATAGTTGCGAATTAGTTTTTTAAATTTAATCCTTTAGAATAATAAAATAGTTTCAGTGCGGTAAGCATCAATTCTTGGCCATATCAGCTTAAACGTACTGCAAATTGTTCCACCTAATTGAAGTTGTCCCTCACATTCCGTTAGCAGCCGCAAGGAGAGCGTCACACAGGGCGACTGTAAAGTTTCTGGTCGGTCGATCAGCTTTTTTATTGCCCAAAATTGGTCCCATTTCCTCGCAGCCATATAAGGTGATGTTTAAATAACTCGCAATCTCATTAAATAATAGTTTAATATGAATTTAATCTGCAGTGCAAGCCACTCTTAAGTATGAAAACCATTATCGTTAAAAACACAATTGCTATTCTTCTGCAAATATTTGCAATTATTTTTATTAGCGCTAAAAAAAACCCTTAAATAAATCATTACAACTGTAATCAGTAATTCATACAGAATTCCTTAGCAATTATACAGTCATAAAGTCATTATAAATTCATCACGATTTAGCACAAAATAAACAAATCATTTAATATCCCCATTTGGTAAAATCATTTTACTATATTGTTGTAAAAAAAAAAAACAATAAAGAAAAGTTTTAGTCGATGCCCTGAAGGAAATGAGTTTTCAAATTTTCAAATTTTTATTTCTTCATTAGCCATTATTTTTGGCCAACAAACTGCCGAACATAAAATCGAAAAGGAACTAAATTCTAAATTATTTTCCATTTACTGCCTGTACATTCAAACACATTCACATTGCGAATGTTTAATTTTGTATTCCGATCTGGCATAGTTTCCCCAAAAAAAGAACACTGTGGCTGGTCGTTTAACAAAATTCAATATTTTGCATAATTAATTGCATTTAGCACGTTTATGTTTTCATTTCAGTGCTACACGGCAAAAGGAAGGGAAAAACTTTTCTCGCTATCAATGTGTTGGTGCCTAATTTTTGTAAAGGTATTTCCAATACGGATAGGTTGATGTTGGATTTGCGAATTGCGAATGCTAAAAATTGAGAGAGTGGTTCTTTACCTGAAATAATTAATACAAAAAGTCCGGACACGTTCGTAAATGCAGTACTGTGCTGCAACAGAAAAACAAACTTTCTCCGCTACAAATCAAATGATACTCTCTTATTATGAAACTGTTGTATATGATCCGTATTTAAAATATTTTTCGAAACCACGAAACCATCATTGTTGCAGTTAAGAGCATTTGAATAAGCTGTTGCAGCTGAGTAATGCATTTACGAACGTATCAACTGTTGATCTCATAAGTAATATTTTTTTAATGATGGGGAAGGTACGATTTTTATGGATTTTTTAAAACCGTTTTATTACAAGTTGAAATTTTTGCTAAAATTATTACAGTCCGAATCAAAATAAACGAAAATTAAAAATTTCCCCAGCTGTTTAAGCGAGATTTTAGTTGAAAGGAACTTCGGAGAAGAGAAAACGAAACTAAATAAATATAAAATACAATATGAACCTACACACGCATGGCATTTTGTTTGTGGTAAATAAATAATTTATTTCTTTTAAGCGATGTAAGTTTTATATAATAAAATAAATACAAATAAAATGCATTTCATATAAATGTTTCTTATTTGAGACCAATAGTTAGGAATTGTGGGTTTTAAATAATTTTTAATCGTTCGTGTATCGAATATGACTGTATTTCATTACAGCATTGTCAACCTAAGCCATACACTAATTTCGTTTACTTGCGCATCAGTTGTGAAATGGAATCAATTCATTGTGAAAATTTGGACGGTTTCGTTAAAGACTTAGTGATTTTATCGCATGTGTTACGAAGGCAGCCAAATTTAGATTCTTTTGTAGTGTCAAACCCCCAACATTCAGAATACTCGTCGTCTACCTTTTAGTATAAGGAGGCAATTTTGCTTGTTAACATGGCCCGTGATTCAAAAGCTTTTCTCGACACCAAAGATGATTTTTAACTAAAATTTTAGATCCATATTCTTTCATTTTGATAATGATTAGAGTTGCCGAAGAAGGATTCCGAATACTATTTATTATCTATTTATTAAGTTTTTCAAACCGTTTATCAAAAAGTGACGGATTTCGGGTTATTTGAAAAGCCAAGCTTTTAGTTTCAAAGTATGTATTCAATTTCTTCAAATGTTTTTTAATTTTAAAATATATCACATTAAAATTTCTTTTCAATGCCAAATTTAAATTACGTATGCAAAAGTTTCATTATATTTCATCAATGAAATAAGGACTTAATTATTTAGAAAAAAATTTTAAAGATCATAAAAATTAAATCGATTAAACACAACACTATTCACAATCAACCCAATTTCCACACCAAGTGATCATTTCTTCTGTAAGTCCAATAGTAAAAAAGTGTGAAGGCATATGTCATCTAAACATTTAAATTATGTTCTATTTTCAAAATAATATTTTAACTGAAAGAATTAAAATATTCGAATCTTGATCTTCAATAACTATTCTCTTAATGTGTGTCTTCATATAAATTTTTTTTGATTAAAAACACAAACTGCGTAGCTCCCTGACTTGTGTGCAGAAACACCCGGAGTCTACGAAGGCACGCGTGTACATGTATTAATACGAATTGTATGTTCTAATAATGGTTTATATTTTGCATATAATATAGTTCAATGTTGAGAATGAATTGTGTTTCAAATTTGAATTTATTTTTGGTTAAAGTATAATTGGGACATTAATAAGGTGTGAAAATATTGAATTGTTGATAACTCTACCCATGTTTAAGCATAAGCAACCTATTCGAAAGATGCCACAAAACCAACATATTTGCCAATAATAAGTTTACCCGATCCTATTGGAAGAACAAATAACGTTGCGTTAACATTCGACCTTCATGGCATTTGTACAAGTGAGTGTTTCCGTCCAAGCAATCGGCGTTTAGTAGAGGAAACACAAACAAACTCACACAGAAGAGAAATTATAAACACTGTGTTTAAGTACACATTTTGAACGCGAGAATCGCGTACGAGTATTAACATTTTTGTGTTCTAATGAAGCGCATCGTTTTACTTTCAAACACGACTAATTTTGTGGAGGTGTTTTTGCAAAGTATTGGTGTGTAATTTTCTGTTCTGTTTGTGTATATGATTGTGTTCTGTTCTGTGATTGAGTGTGTGTTTGTGCGATTATGTGGGTGTTGTTTTTGTAGCGGCAGTGTTGTAACATTTTTCTAATTACTTAACTTGTTAAGTGGGCTTGTTTGCCTACGGTCTTTGGTCTCTACATTTTCCAAAAGCATTCTAATGATGATGGCGTTTTGTTAGCTCATTATTTTGACTGTTTGTTTATGTTTAGTTAATGGCGCCTGGTGTGGCATGGAGTTGGCAAAACGTAAATGAAAAAAAAATATCCAAAAAGAGACAACAAACACATTAATTAAACGTAATATAGATGCTCCAAAAACGCTGAGATAATTGCAGTATGATATGGATATAGTTTGACAAGCAAATTATATGAGAAAAATATAGAATAAATTATTTCTAAGTAAATTCTATACCAAAAATTTTGGTTTCTAAAGACCTTCAAGTATTTAGTATTTTTTTCTAAACTAACGAATTGATGAGCTGTTCACTTCTGAAGTATATTGAATTCAGGTAGTTGCTTTAATTTAATGGTATGTGGTGTTTAGGCAAGGCTCATCTAAATTTTGTGACGACTGTCTCTAAATTGAATTGTGCATATCACTAAGATCCCCAAGTAAAAGAAATCAGTTTGCGTTAATCAGAATGTAGTTTCATTGTTTTCACCCCCAATAGGGAAGTTGATTTTATGCTTCCACAGCCAATAAAATATTTTAGCAGCTGGTACATCACCTCCCGGGGAAAAAGTTTGACTGATTTCACGCGTTTGTTTTTGGTGAGACTTTTTTAAATATTCAAAATTAAAACAAAACCAACATTTTCAATATATTTTAAATTCTTATAATCGAAAAATTAAAATCGTGTTCCAGCAAGAAAAAAAATTTAGACAAAATTTCGATCCAGCCACTTTGATCTTGTTCTGGAAGGACAGTTAAGGCTGATGAAGACCAAATAAGGACATTCATTTATGTAGATGGGATCCATTGATTCTACTTGATTCCTCTCTATGTATCTTTTTCTGTGCGCAACAACGCACTTTTTTACAAATTATCAGCCCACAGTTATAGGCTTAGAATATAGTGCAAATAGTCCTATTTTTCTTATTAAGATTTTTATAACAGAACTGAACACAAATTGAAGTGAACAACTGTCGGATTTCCCAAATATTTGATAGCATATATTGCGAGTTATTTGATATTAAAATAAATAAATATTTATTGTCTTCAAATCCAATTTAAAGAGGAACACTGCCATTTACGCCTTTTCCATAAGCGAAAAAAAATTAGTGTGTTACAAAATGTATTACGACTATATTTAACAAACAGGAAATGGATTTGGATAGTTCAATAATATATTAAATACAAATGCTTATTGCAGTATTTTTTTTTTCTTAGCGATTGTGGAGCTGCCAAAGTTTTGACAGTCACCCCTTTCGATATTTTCAGTAGTTTGTTGGAAATATACCAATGTTATCGAGGGTATAGAATTCTTGTAAGAATTTTTAGGCTGTTTTTTAAACAGTTGAATTTGGATAAACGAACACGGCTAAAAAAATTAATCGCTTCTAAGCCACTATAATTTTTATTTTTTATTAATTTCAAAGCACTCTAATTCGCCTAAAAGAAAATTCTCTTAAACGAAAGCCCTTGTAAGCAAAACATATTTCGTTTTTGATAGTGTAAGGTTGTATGAAACAAAAATCGCTTCAAAGAAAAAATTTATTTATTTATCGCTGACGAAACATCATGCAATATTGGCTCATGCCACCGATAATATAATAGATTAATTTATCGGCGATATCCAAATTCAATGTATCTTAACAGCAAAAAGTATTATATATTGATATATGCTTATTTATGACTCTTTCTCTCGCGACAGCTTATGAAAATCTAAGTTTTTAATTTTTTAGACGTCAAGATATTTACCTCTGATCTACAAACAGAGCTTTCGATTGTTAGTCAGCTCTAAGGATTCTTTGCAGTATTTATGTATCGCTATTAACACGCAAATAAAAATTGGTGAACGCTAGCATCTCCAAATTAAATTGTTATCTAAGCTCTTTCATTTGTAGATTAAAAAAAAACTTTATAACAGGGGTTTAATTTTTTTTTTGGGGAAGTGAAATAAATGACATGGCAACACCGCTTCATGAACCGATTCTAGTTTACCGATTTCCACGAAAACTACAAATCTATTAAAGTGGTTTTAATGTTAGTTAAAGCTAAGAATTAAAGTTCGAGTTATGAGTTAAACGAAACCCATATATTTTTATTTATTTTTTGATAATAAGAAAGAAATGTTGACATGAGCTGTGCTGAACAGTTTGTTATTGGATTTTATATTTAATAGAAATAAATTCATTCTAAGTTTGTATTACATGATTTTTTTGAAGTGTTACAAAACGTTCATATCAAACCCACAGTTGCGTGCGGAACAGTTTGTACCTGTCCTGACAAATGTAGCCATAAAACACGATGAACAATAGAGAAGGAGCGCACCTACGTATTCGTGGCATCGCCATTATTTCACTAAATAAAGGTAGAATTAGCGAGCCGTAAATGTAGAAATGTAAATGTAGATGTATCAGCTGGTTGTTTCTATTATACGAAAAGCAATGCAAATGCTTACCCGACGGCAATGAAATGTAACAGTAACGTCTCAACCTGTTGAAAATAGAATTTCACGTAACCTCGTACGTGACAGATGTAGCCAGTGTTGGTAAATACAAAAGTAAACGAAAATGTGGCACAAAACCCCTTTTTTAGTAATTTTTTGGGTTTTTGATATTTTAAGCTTTTAAACTGTGAATCTTCTTTGAATATAAAAAATATTTTATAAATTTAGTTGTTTGTGTCAATTGTTCCTTAATGAAAAATAACAAGATATTTTTATAATAGTTTGTGTGCATTTGATGCAAATTTATTTATATAGCCAACAATCTATTGAGTTAGAATGACAGGTAGATAACGTGGCTTCAAAGAAAATAATATTAGAAATAAGAAGGTCAGACCCAAAGCAAAATAACCAAAATATGTAAACAAAATAATTAAAATAAGGATATGACTGTTTGAAGGTCAGACCCAAAGCAAAATAACAAAAATATAAAAACAAAATATACAGAACGAGGGTATAAATAGAAATGTAAATACTTTCGTTCCTCAGTTCATAAGTAAGTCTCATACATATAGTGGTATCTTCAAGTAATTATTTTTTATAAACTAAGAACGATGATTCTTAACTAGTGTGTATATTATCTTAGAGAATTGTAAAATAATACTATTTGTATATACGTACAACCTATAGCACGTTCACAATAAAAAAAGTATAACAACAGTTAAAACAAAGATTGTTATATAAATAATTCTGATATAAATTACTTAATGTAAATATAAAAAATAAAGATGTTCAAAATTATATCATACTTTGAATTATTATATAGATGTAAATGCATGTATAAAACTTATTTTTTAAACTTTATTGATAGAAATACCAAAGTTATAACAATTTAATACTCAACAAAAATGTTTGTTACCATTCATATAATTTGGGTACTTTTTCTACAAATCTACAAATCATGCACACTAAACTATCATTACTAATTCGAACGGCTTTTTGATTTCTCTTTATATTTTTTAAAGTGAACTTTATAGCTATATGCTTTCCATCAATGAAATCTTTTTCAATATCCTGATATTGATATGTTGTTGGCTTGCTTAGGTAAATTGGTGACAATATGCGCCACAACACATCGCATGCTTGCAACACTATGGATCGGATCGTCGACTTTCCAGCTTGTGACTCCAAGTTAGAGATTGTAATGAGCATCCATGACCCAAATACCTAAAATAAATTGTTATATACTATACATACACTGACTAAAATCTTTTCCTTACAGCAATGTTATTGAGTCTTTCTTCTGGACCAATTCGTTGTTACGGCTTAGTAAGTTCATCACAAATCATAGCCAGTAATAAATCAAATAAATCAGGAGGCATACGCGTGTGTATAAAAAATTGTTCCTTATCTTTTTTTTATGTTCGGAAAAATTTTTTATTTTAGCCCGCGACGATATAGTTTTTGTTTATGGGTCGCACGCCCACCTTCTTACTCTGCGTCTTTTCCTATTTTTATTGTGTCTGTACATTTTGCACAAATGTAAGAAATTAAAAAAAAAAACAATTCTTCCCCATCCATTAGAATAAATTTATGTACTCTGTTTTAATACACATTCAAATATGAAAAAAAACAACCCTTATTTGTTTGGTTATTTTAAAAACACATGACACGGTTTCTAGCGTTCTATAAGCTCATCAACATTTACATTTACGATACATTTACGATACATTTACATCTACGATTTCTACGGTCGGCTAAATGGGCCTTAAATGCTTTACACAGCACAGCAGCAAAACACACTCAAATACACACACGCACACACACACATTAAAAATTATCTTCATGTATACATTTTTAAAAGCAAATTATAAAATTCTACATGGGCTCCAATTTGTGTGTATGTGTATCTGTAGAAAGTAAACAAAAACATACTATATACACACATCAACATAGATAAATATTATAAATTAATGTGCGTTAAAATGTGTGCAATTAAGTATACGTACTGTTGTACATTCATGTATTTATGTGAGTGTGTATGTATGTATGCATGCGCTCGTATCAACTTGTACTTGCCATAATAATTAACGCGCATTGACTTTAGACGCTCATTAGTTTAATTAGGATACAAATTAACGAGCCTCATGGAAACAAACAAAGTGAACGAGCAAACGACTGAGAGAACAAGCAAACGCCACAATGTCATTCATAGAAACTTTGGGTGAATCTTTGGGTTTGCGGGCAAAATTAAATACGCAAATAAAACTTGGCAAACAACAAGTGCAAAAACAACATAAGCGGTCAGGCAGACAGTCAGAATAACAATAAAATGGCCACTCAAATAATGATTTTCATTTAATAATAAATCAGCAAAAAGTTAGCAAAAATATTGTGTCACATTTCAATATGAAAATTTTAAAAGGGAGAGTTTGAAAGAGCAAATTCGTAATTTAAACCTGTAACTCTCTAACTACTAGTCTAGTACCCTAGCCACAGGTAAAGAACGGCTCCTTCCCTCGTCTGCGATAATATAAGCGATTAATATCGCTTTATTTAGTTATTTTTTAATATATGCGGCTGACAAAAATTATCCGACTTCAGACGTTTCAAGGACGACGGCTTGATTAGTGAGACTAAGGCTGGCGATGGGTGTAATTGGGCTATTAGCCCAATTACTGCTTTCTAGACAGAAGACTCTTTACCCTTATGTTTCCAATTTGCCATTCTTTATCTATTTTGGGTATCACAAAGGTTGTCCCATATGTGCGGAAGCTGCCTATTCAACCTAATCTAACCTAAATTTAAAGCTAAACAAAAAATATTCCTTTATTGAAACTTTAATGTCACTTTTATTTCTTCAAGTGATTTTTTCTGTTAACAAAGTGGAATGTTCCGTTTAATTTATCATGTGCATTATCTGATGAAACTCATTTCAAACATATTGGGCTCCTATTGAATTATGGGTTCATTACCTAGCCTTATCTATTAAAACAGTTGATTTGTAATAAATACTACTTGAAAGATTCTTTTGCTGAAGAAGACGCCCAAAGAGGGTTAGAAGTATTGAAATTACATAAATTTGTTGACCTAATGCTCGTTAATAAAATAAAAGGTAAATAAATATGTGTAACTAAAGAAATTTAAGTAACAAGGTTTCAGTCAATTTTATACTAAGTCTAATACTATTATTATATTATTATTATTCTCATGGTATAGTTAAACAAAAATTTTATCATCATTATCATAGAATGGTAAATTTCAAATCGTTTGCCGATTTAATAATTAATTTATCCTGTTTCATTATTCGTCATTTAATTATTTTACAAATGATGACTTAAGCCAAGAAAAAAAATTAACATACAAATAATTTAATTAGCAATAAATTACGAAATGATGACCATTTTAAAATGTGTGTGTATTAATGGATGCCGTACATTTTAAAATCATTTGCATGAATAATTAATTTGTAAATGATAACAAACGAAAGCACACACACTGACACACACGTACACACCCACAATGAATATTTTAATTAAAATGCAAACAAAAATTAAAACGATACTTATTCCATAATGGCATAAGTAAATAACAAATTATAGATTTTTACTCACAGTATAATATAAATTGAAAAAAATTGAATTTTTAACAGAAAAATTTAATAAAAAATATTTCGTTTGTTGTGGCTTTACTTGTTCATATGGCGACATTTGATTGGTCGCTAAACCAAATCGTCAGTGAACTTTAAGCATTTTGAACACATTTGTATGTTTATGCTAAACGAATCAAATACAATATGAGAATTCTATATCATAGTAGGCTTAAAATGCTTTTGGGGAAAATATCCCATAATAAATTTTAAATATTAAGTGTAGAAAATTTTAATAAAAATTATTTAGGAATATTCCGATAAAAAGCTTTTTCGGTTTTTATTGGAAATCATTAAAGATTTTAATTTCTCCAATATTAAAAGTAAATTTAAAAGTCAAGGATATACGAATATTGAAAAGCTGTTGTACACGAAGTGTAAATGTAAGAAATTTGACATGTTTTAAAAAATAAAAATAAACTGAAAGAAAATTCTAGCGAACTCACCATTACCTAGCAATTTAGTCGCTATAGACAAAGTTTAGTATAAAAACAAGAAACATTAAAATAAATTTATATCTTATTTTTCGGTAGACTTGTAAAACATCTCGGTAACAAAAAATCTTTCAAGAAAATCATGAAAATGTTAAGACTAACATCTGTATATAGTAAACATTTGGAAAAGTAATATTTTTATTTATTTATTATTATTTTTTTAATTGGGCTTGGTCATTTACCACTTTCAATAAAATGAACAAATGGAAGGAGTAGAAAATTGTCAGGAGTTATAATTTATTTTTTCTTATGTGAAACAAATTTTATCGTATATTGATTGAAGAAAAAATTTGTTTCAGGTAGATTCAAAGAATTAATCAAATCGCGATTCTCATTTGTAAGAAAGTAAATAAAATATTTAAAAAAAATTTTTGTTAAATTTACTTTTTAGGAAATTATCTCTTTGAATTTGGGAAGCAATAAAAATTACTTCTTTTGGGAATAACTTCAGTTTTTATCACTAGGTTGCTGTATGTCAATAAATTTTGTAATATGTAAGTGATATTTTCCCCTCATATTAAATAAATAAAAAGCTCCAATTAAGTTTTATGACTTCTAGTTTCCATTTGAGGTGTAGTAACATGTATTATCCTTTTTTATTGTATTAACGAAAATATATGAGATAAAAATTATATTTTGGAAATATGAACTTAAAATAGACTTAATCTTACTTTACTATATAATTTTAACTGATGATGATATACAAAGCTGTTTTTTATGAACTATAAAATATTTTATAAATGCAGTTTGAAAATATATAAATTATCTTTAATATCGGAGAACTTGCCATCAGTACCACGTTGGCATAAAATTAAATTCAGTTGATTTAAACTCAGCTTAATTACGCTAAACGTAAAATAAACTGAAAAAAGAAACAAGGGTATTTCATAGTTATTAATATTAAAATAAAAACAAATTAATAACAAAAAAGCGTAACGAGACATTAATTAAATGTCAATAAAAATTAATATGAAACAATATTATCTGAAATGAAGGATCATTAAACTGAAGATAAAAAAGTAAATTGTTGACAATAACAATAAAACATGCAAACAACAACTACAACAACAGGAAGAAAACAACACATAATATGGACATTGATTTTTTCAATAAACTTTTTATAATTTTCCATTTATATGTAAGCATGCATGTGCATGCATATATACTTATTTACGGATATTATAAATGTGAGTTAGAGTGCGTTAAAAAATTATAGAATAATGCCATAGTTTTTTAACCCATAAGTACATTTTGAAATTTGATTTTTAGTTAATTTGACACACATATTTATGTATACTGCTCTCCACAGCGCCTAGTATGATGCAACTATTAATGCTATACCACTTATAGTGCCGCAGTCAAGGATCTCCCAATACCCAATATTGTGTATATTTGAGAAAAGTTAGTAGCATCAAATATTTCATAAATTTAGAACGCATCATTAGATTCGAATAAAATTGCAGTTATCGGAAAGCGTTTGATTTTCATTCTTTAATAGTTTTTTTAATAAACTTCAATAATTAACATAATTAAGGACAAAAGTGACTCCTTGTATGCCAATGGCAATGGAAAATTAGGATAATTATCCAATGCCATTATTAAACGAATAAAAACCGGTCTAACACACGCTTAAAAAATGGGAAATAAGAATTAATGAAACAAAATCTGAAACCAGTTTTATATTCCCCTTCGATTAATCGACTTAAAGTACTCTTAATATTTCTTCTGCAGTTTAAGGAACTGAAATACAATTGTTCATTTCATTAAATATTTAATATATAATATTTAAATTTAAAACAAATAAACTTTAAAAATTCCTCAAACATGTGATCAATTTATGTAATATTGTAGAACCATCTAGATGTGTCCATATATTTCTAAACCATTAATCACCATTAAGCCATGAAAATAAAATCCTACTCTACAACATGTGCATACGATCAATGTTTTACGGATGTCTAATATGGTTTTAATTTTTAATTTTAAATTATTAAAAAGGCTTCAAGTAATACAGAGCAAAAATTCAAGCATCCTACTTAATTTACTTAGATCATATACATCTCAGAGGCTTCACCAAAACTTTTAAAATGATATGCTCATAAATGAAAGGATCGGAAATAAAGGATCGAAACATAAAATATTACATAATACGAAATTTTTAACTTTGAGATCTTTGCCAGTAATGAAATTAATAGGATGGCTCAAGATTAGACGTTAAATACTTCTTCAATTCTTAAAACTCTTTTTCCTGTCCTTCTCCTTTGAATGTAAAAAATATTCTTAAAAAATGCGTCACGTAGTTGAAATGCTTTAAAGTTAAATCTCCAGAAAAGTAAATATAAATATTTTTATAATTTTAATGTACTGAATAAATATGCTTTGCCTATAACGAACATATGTACCGTCCCATTTAGGTCGTTATATCAGAAGTCTACAGTATAATAAAATTAATAAAATAACTTAAATTAAATAAAGTTAAATTAAATAAGCAAAGCAAAATAAATGAGATTCTAAGGACTTTTAAAAAAAATTTACAGAAATTTATTCAGAACAATTGTTGATATGTATATAAATAAATAAATAAATAAATATATATATATATATATATATATATATATATATATATATATATATATATATATATATATACATATACATATATATATATATATATATATATATATATACATATACATATATATATATATATATATATATATATATATATATATACATATATATATATATATATATATATATATATATATATATATATATATATATATATATATATATATATATATATTATTACATTATTATTAGAGTAACAACCATTAAATTTTAGCCTTTTTCATCATATAAAGCCCACACACCATATGCATGTATGTGTAGAAGCTCTTACAAAAAATGCAGCAATACAAACGCAAACACACACTCACATGCATACGTATATACATACATATTACATACATACATATTACATATTAAAATCGTATTTATTTAAGCACGTGTTGTAATGTATACATTAATTTTGAATAATGACAAGACAAGCAATTTAAATAATTTGCGGTTATAATATGCGTATGCGCAGCATTTAATAACGCCATATTAATGTCATTAAAGTTTACGGCATGAAAAAAGTTATTTTCTATATACTGTGAAAAAAAACTGACTTTAATATCGTATGAAAATTTCTTAGAGAAAAAATTTCTTTCTTTCCTTTATAAAAGTATGAAGATCAACTTCTTCAAAAATAAGATGTGAATTTATAAATTTGTTTCAGTATAATATTGGAAATGCCTTACAAATCATTCATCAATTGAGACCAATTAAAATGAGTGCGACAAGTATTGCCACGTACAAGATTTAATAAGGGGAATAATAATAAATAAAAAGTAGGAGGCATTCACTGAGATGGCCTAACTGGAGGCCTTAATAGATGTTTAAAATGAGGTGATATTGTTTCCAATAGAGATGAAATTATTGAATTAAAAATTATATTAATATTTTTTGTAAGTTAAGGTAGTCTACAATCCTGCAATTTGTGGTTGCTAAAGCTCATAAATAGAATAATTAGTTGGAAAATATTGTGAAAAAATTATTGTGATAATTTCACAAATAATTTTAAATTCAAATTAAAATCAATATTGATAGGAGATTGTTATAACGTCTATATAAATTTACTTTAGCTCTTTTATAGAAAGTTTTGTAGGGATCCGTAGCGTTCTTGGTATAATAATTTGTTGACAAAAATATACAACTAAGAGAGAGATTAATTAGTAAATACAGACTTCAATAAAAAAGACCTAATCGAACAAATTGCAAAAAGGATGCAATTATAGCTGAGTTTTAAGTCTGATATCATCTACTTCTACCTTAAATTTCATTAGCAGGCAATATTGAAAAATGTCCTTAAATAGGGGAGTTGTGTGACAATCAATACTTTGAATGGTGTTTATCTCCTTCCGACTACTACTTATATTTGGTGGGACCAAACTACAAGCTGCACGCTTTAGTTAAATTTTTTTTAAATTAATATAGTTATTAATACTTCGATCGGACAAACTGTCCGTCAGATTATCGAAAAAAAGCTTTTTTAGGGGGGCAAACTGTAAGCATGCTTTTGCAAGCAAAAAAGAGTACAATTAGAATATTATATATATTAGAGTCAGTCAGATATATGCTAATTAGGCATTTTTTTTATACGGGAGATACCCTTGGCCATGGTCCTATGCATTGTTTTCTTTTTCTTGAGACAATGTGCATTGGATGCAAATTAACACATACAAACAGACAGATATTCCATAATTTCTTATTATTTTGTATGAAAGTTACCCTTCTTCTACTTCCTCTTATCCTGGTCCTGTCACATATTTATTAAAATAAGCTCAAACAAGAGCTTATTACAAGATATTACAAAAGTTATGTGTATACAAACATTAGAAAACATATAAAATTACACCGACTAATTGCTAATCTCCTGCTTCTTTGAAGTCGTTTAAAAATTATTCCAGATATTCTTGCAATTAACTATTTACAAAAAAAAAAATGTTTGTTGTGGGCGTAGCTATCCCTATGTTTGAAATTTTGCTGGTTTTAACCAATTCTAAGGACTTTCTATCAAAAGCATTACTTTCTAAGTATTCTATATAGAAACTTTCATATACAATACAGGGTGCTTAGTCACCTATGGAAACATTATAATATAATCAGAGTAGACCAAGAAAGCCGTAACACAAACAGCAAATAAACTATTTATATTCGATATGAATCTTATTATTTTTCTTCCAACTTGTTGCTCCTTCCATGACAATAATTTTATTTATTAAGCCAAACGAAAAAATTAATTCTTATTTCCTAAAAACAAATTGGTTGAAGTCTACTGATGAGGTGGTTAGTCCCAGCCATATGGATATTGAAGCTCACGCCAATCTAAACATTTTTCAAAGAAATTTGTTATATTATAACGAATAATAGAAATAAAATAAATAAAAGAACTTGCTTTCTGGCAATGAAAATAATTTTATAATCAACATAAAATTTGAGTCAAGGAAAAAAAAATTAAACCCGAACTTTTAATATCACCACAGTACCAAGAAAAGAATTACTTTATATGCATATTTAATATATCCGAGAGAGCCAAATTAAAGCTACGTAGCACCATGATGAGCTACATGGGCTACATGACCTTATATATGCCAAGAACCGCAGTAGGTATTTTTTCAAAACATCTATGATTAAGACTTTGTTGAAATATTAACATTAAGTTTGAAAATTATGGGAATATCTGGGCTAGTGTCTTTAAAATAAGGCCTTATAGAAGGCCTTCTCATTTCCTAATTTTTAACACTGGGAACTTTCTTTACACTCACATATTTACGAGCATTTACATACATACACACATACATACGACCATAAAGCCCACATTACCATAAGTATATATTTAAAAAGCACTAATTATAATGAACAACAACGTGAAGGAAAACAGAATATAACGAGCAACACTGAACATTAATAATGTGTCGCCACTTAGTGGTTAATTATAGAAAATGATTGTCTCGTTAATAAAAATTACAAGAAAAGAGAACAACAAGAATAAATAAACGAGAAAAATCATGAAAAATTAAATCAGATAAAGTGAGCGACCAATAAAAGAAGTACGAAAGACTGTTTTAAATAAGAAAATAAAAAATAACAGGAAAATAATATGAGGCTTAAGTTGGAAAGGAAACAAAAGAGAAAAGTTATTATAAAATATTAACACATACATAAAGTAAACATACATTACACATACACAGGTCTTATGTGTATATATTGCCCGTTTTACATTAGAGGGTATTATATACCATTTCCATATTTGGGCTATTATGTCCAACAGTTTTCATTCTTATTGCTGTTATTTATATATTTAAGGAAACATTTCAAAGGTTGCTAAATTAAAGTAGACGCTGTGTGGAAAGGAGGTTGTAGACTACAACAGAACTTTTCCTTGTAGTTCATTCAAGAAACCAGTTGTAATGCGTAATACTAAACTTGGGTGCTGGTGTGAAAAATGTTGCGAGTATCAGACTTGTCGAAATATTCAATAAAAATTAATTTGTCTGATTTGTGAAATATTTTAGAAAATTACCTCCATATATGCACTATTATTTTCCCGTAACTAGAATTTTTAATATTTTTACTCTTCAGAAAATTTTGAAATTACTTTCTCGTAGTTAGAATTTTAGATCTCAAATGACAATTAAATTTTTAATTAAATAATCTGAAATAAATTACTCCTCAGAACAAACAGTCTGTAGAGGAAGCACCGATAGTATTACAGTGGAGCAACTTTTCTGACACAACAGTTTTCGATAAATATATGAGAATATCATAAAATTTATCACGATTATAATTATAGCGATTAAAGCAAACTTTCGCCTATAGCGAGCTATTTTAAAATGCTTGTCAGGTAAAATTTTTCTGCTAATTTTCTAAGCCATTAAGAGAATTAGTTGAAATTAACTGACAAACAAAATAACGCCAAGCAAAAAAATAAGTGAAATTTGTGGTATACAGTAGTGTTCCAATTTGTTTATAGCAAATTTTCGCTTACAACGAACACTTTCGTAAGTAAAATAAATGTTAAAATTATTATTTAAAATTATTTCACAGAGCGATTAAAAAGTAGAAAACTGTCTAAATTTTTAAACAGATATTTATAAAGATCGAAATACAGATAAATTAATTAATTTCAACAGTTCTTACTTTCATTTCCAGGAAGAAAATTTTTTTTCTTCATATGAATATGAGGAACATATCTTTCTCAGTAGATTAAAAATCTTCATATTGTCATATGTGACTATGTTGCATTAAAGAACAGCATTATTTAAGAGCCATACATATCGAACTTTTTATATAACTTCGTATTAGCTTCCAATAAAATTATATTTTTTTTATAAAAAGAAAGGCGATATTTCCTTAATTTCAGTAATTTTAAAATATTGATTTTTCAAGATATCTTGTTATGAGAAAAATTAAGTCTTACTTAGCGTTTACACATGAAAGCAAAGTTGAAAAAACAGAATACACTCACACTTTTTTACTAGCAAATTTACATTATTGTTAGTTTTAGCTCAGCTTTTAATGAAATTTTCAAGAAAGAGATTTTTTTTACAGTTTCTGTAGGCAAAATGAGAAAGATGTAAATAGTATTACAGACCGCAAAAATTTATGTGATATTTCAGGATTTATTGATAAAATTAATTTGTTTTGCTTCTATACACGAAGAATTTAAATTTATTGTTATGAAGTAAATATAAAGAAAATAACTTGCATTGGTTTATATAAAAGTAAATATATAAAAATATAAAAAAAATAAATTAATTAGAATAGTAATTAGTAATGCTTATAGCAACTCTTAATGAAACTAGACATTCTTTTTTTTCAAATCTAAAAACAGAGAAATTATAGCGATAACTTTTCCTTATAAGGACACTTCGAAAACGAACTTTCACCTTCCTTTGTGAACCTTCAAGAAATTTTCATGAGATTCGAAGTTTTTATTGATAATACGTACACGCAACTTGCAGGAAAGTACTTTCATGTGTAAATGCAGGATTAAAATGGGTTTATATTTGAAAGGTTATCACATTGATAAAAACAACTCGAGCCTTTGGTGCAATACCGTAGTAACTCAAAATTTGAATTTTTTAAGGTTATATTACGAAATTATTCGCCTTTTCGTTTTTAATATTCTGTAAAATTTGCATAAAAATATTTTGTGTACTCAGCTCTTGAGAAAAGAACCAAATTTTCTTTTACCATTAAGTTGTGTGTAAATTCAAAACTTTAAACTCAATTTCTGCAAAGCAAGCTTTTTTGAATTACTACGTTATTGCAGGAAAGGCTCGATCTTTCATTTCTAATAGGGAATAATAAATGAAGAAGTTTAACTTAACTAAAAAACTATGCAAAGAAGGAACCATTTTCTTAACATACACAATGTCTGAAAAGCACCCTGTCAATGAAATGAATAGAAATTTCAAAGTTTATATTAAGGGTCTAGAACGCTGACTAACAATCTATCTGGACACTGTGATCTCGTTGTCCCCACTGCGTTCTATAAACGATATTTCCGCTTGTTTAGTGGCCTTGAATAGTCCACACGATATAAAAATGTAATGACAGGAGCTGATTTATACGTTGCTTCTTGTTGCAACTAAAATCCTTCCCCACTAAGGCAATTTATTTAATTGGGGAACGAAATTGTTGCCATGATAATCACATTCTGACAGCCCTAATACTTGAAGAATAAGAAGCAATAATTCCGACTGCATGAAACAGCATCAACAAAACAATATACATATACATATATTGTTATTTAGCCATGTCCAATGTATACACATATTTCTTTTAAATAATAGAAAAGGCTTACAAACTAAAGGGAAAAAATTTCAACCCAACATTAGCAACATTAAAAATTAAAAGGTCCTTACAACAACAGCATCATCCATTATACGATGTAGCATTTTATTTTTATATACTCGTACTGTATGGTGCAACCATTTATCTCGTACTCCAGCCAAAAGCAGCTACAGGAAAAAAAATAGAAAACACCAGCACATACTACGGCAGCAACATTTATGATTTCAAAAAAGATATCAAGCATATAAACCGCAAATTGGAAGCGATATTAAATTGTTCGTGCAAAAAAAGTACAACATACGCTTTTTTCATCTTCCATCTACCATCATCATCACTACAACAATAATAAATTTAAGTCAATTTAAATAATATTCCACAGCAAATTGAGTACAACGAAGAATGAAACCGGTGCGCCAAAACACTATTCCCTTTCTCCTAAAAACTCCAGTTCCTAGCAGAACGATGACAACTGATGAAACAAATCCATAAACAAAGAACTCAAAAGAGTCCAGCTGCTCTCGCAGTTAACGCCTGCGCTCAAGGAGTTTTAAAAACAAACGTCTGAGAATCAGTGAGAAAGAAGCAGTGAAAGAGATGGATACTAGAAGCTGTTGGCCTTCCTTTTTAATATTTACTCATTTTACTTATTTTAGGTTTGTGTTGCAAATATATGTATAGTATATATGTATGATTGTGTGTATTTATCCGATTCATAATTGTAATGTATCTTTTGGATTAAAGTAAAGTATAAGTGGTTGTTGTTTGTTTGGTAGTTGTATGCGTTTGTTTGTATGTTGCTTGTCGGTATCTATGTACGTATGTGTGTACGACCATTTCATGTTCGTTATGTATATATGTATGTATGTATAAAATCATGTGTGTTTGTTTGTGTGTTTGTATTAAGTACTTTTATAAAAATGTTCTCCCCATTTTCTATTATGGAGTACAAATAGTTCATTTTTTTTTTCTACAAGTACTTGTGGTGAAATGAAATTGCTTTTGCTCTTTCCCGTTATTGTTCGACTTCAGTAATTCACTAAATGCTGCAGTTTATTATTTGACAACAACAACAAAAAATTACATAAATATATGAGATATACATAACGACTAGGATACAATTTGAAAAAAAAACTATACTTCACTTTAGGGATTTCGGTGCTAAATCTTTTTAAAGAATTTGTTTAATTCAAATAAATGGAGTATATTATACTCAGGTCCATTAGCGTGGGTATGGAAACTTTTTTCTTCCTGCCGATTTTTTAATGCCTGACACAATTTTCTTTTTCTTTAAAGAAATAATTCTCTAGTTACGTTGATGGTCAGGCCTGAGTTTGTTTGAGTTTTTTACTTGAAGAAAATCATTTTTGCAAAAATTTCATAACGAAATGCTTCATTCTAAATCAAAACTTAGATTATTTTGACAATATTAATTTTTAGATTATTTCGTGCCTTTGCAGCCAAGAAAGTTAATTTTATATTTTAACTTTTTCATTCTAATCGATAATTTATATTGACTAAAATTATATTGGAAAATATTTTAGTCGTTAGAGGAGGCATCACAGACTATTTAGAGTCAATTCTAGACCAACGAAAATTAATTTCTTAGGTCATTAAGGCGCACTGAATTTTTCCATATGCTTGTATTTTTCCAGGAAAAAAGTTAATTAGTCGAAAGTTCTCTACAAATTTCAGTTTCCCATTAAAATATACTATAAACTTATAAAAGAAAAATGCTTCCGATATGGCCTTTCTGTGAGAAGGGAGGCTAAGAAAGCTTCAGAAGAAATTTAACCCATCTTTGAATATTTTTCCTGGAAGAATTTTTAATAAATGAAATAATTGCCCGTCAAAGGGTCTCATCAAAGGGTTATAGCGTCCATAAAAAATTCTCAGGAGCTGTATGTTTCCCTAGAAAATTCTATCAATATTAAAGTGAGCTCTTCAATTCCATCAAGACTCAGGAAATACCTAAACAACATAGGCAAATGTAGTACACCATACTGCCTGTACGAAGAAAGTAATATAATCGATGACGCCGAACACACTTTCTTTGGATGTTGTAAATGGGAAGATAAAAGAAGAGAACTCGAGGTCTTAATAGGAGAAATAAACGCTGAGTCTATCGTGGATCGCATGTCCCAGACTAGGCACAGATCAACTCAGGTAGAGACCTGGACGCAGGTCCAATTGGGAAGAGAGCTGTAATCACAGCCAAGAGGCAACCACCCCGAAGTAATGCATCACAGCGGTTTCGGTGTGGAACCATTTTCCAGGAAGAAAACATAAGGAGGTTTTTTAGTCGGTATACCATCCTGGGGAGCCCGACATAACACGGCCAGTGACGACTCCGTGTTTGCAGTAATGCATTTTTACCTCCTTTCCGCAAAAAAAAAAAATTCAATTAAGACGGCATATTTTCGCTCTATTTATTTTTTCTTCATTTTGGCAAAAGTATTAAAGTACCTCTACACCAAATTATTCATATTATTATAATTATTGCATGATGAATCAACAGGCAAAAAGTCGGACAGACCAATGGACAGTTCGGTCAGGTAAATTATATAAAAAAATTTATTTTATATTCTAAATCGAATAATATCTACGTTGCTAAGAATTTATTAATATATGTATTTTGCGTTCAGGCGATTTAGATTTAAAATTTGATTATATCAACAGGTATTGAATTGTAAGCATCTATAATTCTACTTATTTCAGTAAAGAGAAACACTAAAATATAAAATAAAATACGTTTTATAAAAATTTTATATTCCCCCGGATTCCAGTTGTCGTCGTTGGCGGAACAACAAGTCGATAGAGGTATATTATTATATTATACTATGTATATATATTATACTATGTATACTTGTACTACTACTAGGGCTTATAAAATGACAAGTGCCCGTGAATAATTGTCAACTGTTGCTTCAAACGAGCATATAACTACACCATTATTTAACTGTCGACTTCACTTGAAGTCGACGATGACAGTTTTAATAACGGCGACTATGTATAGTAAAAAAAACAATTTGCTTCTCCGAAGTCAACAAAAGTATCAACGTTGTCACTTTAGCTATTTAAAAAAAAGCTAGTTACTTGTTTGAGAGTTTGTTTATTTAAGAAATTTTTTTTTTAGCAATAAAAAGAAATCTAAATAAAATATCTTTTTTAGTATAATATTTTTCTGAAAATTAATATTACAATTCATACTCATATTTGCTTAATATATTAAAATATTTTAAAAATAAAAAGTTAATGAAAAATGGTTTCATAAACCAATATTTCTGGAATTGTTAATGAATAAAAAACAAGAAAAAATATTTTAAGCAGTAAAAATGTCAAATAAATATTTTAAGATCTGAAGAAATTTCTACCGCATGAAGTATATATATATTTTTTTTTTTGTGTACGGTACACCCAGTAAGAAGGGTTGCAGCCCGCTGAGAGCTGCTCTTAGGATAGCAAGCTAGACGGTAACCTCACTGATCCCTGCGGCCGTGACATTAAATATAATATAATATAAATTTCTTTTCCTAATCGCACATTTGCTTTATATTTTAACATGAATTGCAAATAAAGATAAACTCATATTGCGTGAATAAAAACTTATTTAAGCTAATTAGAAAATTACAAATGATGACAAACCTAAAATAAGAAGTAAAAAATCGCAAGAACTTAATTAACCAGAATAAAAAATAGCACGCTTCAGAAGAAAATGGCGAAAGGATAATGGATATCCTGCAATAACAAAACTAAAGCAAGAACTAAATAAACAAAATTACGAACAAATTACATGTTGATTTGGTTCAAGCTCATTTAGATTGCAAAATTTTGAAAGAAATTGTTCGATCAAAATAAAAGAGCCTGCAAAATTGTAAAATTTTTTTGACTGGAAAGTCAGAGTAACAAAATAAACATTTTGGTCGTGGTAACACTCTATCAGTTCGATTAGCTACTTTTGACAGATCTTCATCAAGAAAATCATATATAGGAAAATTAAAATTTGCCCGTGACTCCAACTTGTGTTAACGCGCCTTCGGTAATGTCATATCATTAAAAGATTTTAACCATCATGTTTGAAACGATTTTAACCAACATATATGAGAATTACAACAAAAAAAATATATAATCATAGTTGGGCTTACAAAAATTATACAGAAGCAAATTTATATTCGATAAGAATTTTTTTATTTTTTCTTAGAAATACTTTTAATTATTTAATTTAAGAATATCAAGAATAATTTTGATAAACTCTATTTAACATTTCACGGATTTGCACAAAAAAGAAAGCATCATTCATCTATGCACAGTTGAATTTAATAAAAGCAGAACATTTTAATGACATCTAATTAGCGACGTAATGTAAATGGGCCTGTAATGGTAACGATGCTGCATGTTGCTCTTACACAAGGCAACACTCCGCAATAATACACTTACATTTTTAAAACATGAATAAATTACACAATAATTAATTAACGAGCGACTTGACGTACAGCAACATTAAGAAAAGTATATTTATATGTATTTAAGAAAAAAAAAAATAAAGTAAAAGTAGACAACAAATATTGGCAATGCTAGACACTATGAATATAAAAAAAAAAGAAAATGCAATCATGCATATATGACTAACAACAAACCAGCCATTTAGAGGAATATGAAAAGAATCTTAGGAACTTGTATGCAGCGCTTTACTTAAATATATTTCAAAGAAACAAACAAATATCTTTTTTAATATGGAAAGTAAATTGCTTTTCATCATGCTCTTTTAAAGGTTGGAAGACCTAAAAGTACTTTTGAGATACTGATTTTAAGTTTTGAAAGCTGAAACTGGATTTTTTTTAAAATAAGTTGAATATTAGTAAAATATACAATTGCATTATTTTTTTAACCATTTTAACCATATTTTTTGTATTCCAATAATTTTCTTTATACCTAGAATGCCCAAAAACTTCTAGAGAAAAAAAATTCGAAAAAAGATATGGATATGAAAGCATTAATTGTGCCATTAATGACATAAAAACAAATCAAGTCATCCGTACTTGAAACAAGCCAAAGCGGGTTCAGAAATAATTACGGATTTTGTTACACCAGGTACGGAACCCTTGCTTTAAAAACGGATTCGAGGAAGACTTTTAGCAAAAAGAAACGACTCAGTTCTAGAAAAACGGACTTGATATAAGACAGAAATGGGCTTGGTCTAGTTTTTTGGCCACTTTGCAATGCTGGATGAAGTTTTCTCTTTCAGTCTTGACGCACATTTGATTTAGCAAGACTGTATCCATCGCATGTTCATTTGCAAAACCCTTTACCACTAGCTGGCGCAAAGTAATCTCGTAATTTGAATTGGTTGTTTAGATGTCTTAGCGATTTTGTACCGAAAATGATTTAAAATTTTATAAACTAAAACCAAAAAAAAACCTTTTAATTTCACTATTTTTATAAATAATTTAAATCCTCTTAATAACTTTGCTAAATACGCCTGTGGCACACTAATTAGTATGAATGATTTAAGTAGAACAACCGTTATAATATAATATTATATATATTTTTTAAATTCTGGTGGCACTCCTGTTCCTGATCAAAATATCTAACAGTGATGAATGGAATAGAAACAATAGTTGAAGCTGATTTAAATTTTTAAAATAATACCATCCAAATAAGAACTTTTTGAAATAACCTCGATTTTTTATACACACATACATTTGCATTAGAAACAACATCGATTTAAAAGAAGAAATCAGCAGAATGTAATAAAGAAATGAAATGAAGCAATTTTCATTTTCTAACCAACCAACCGTATAAACAAACAAATTTTGCGCTAAATAATTTGACAATTACTCACATCTTTACTACCCCCAGAGTAAACAACAAAAGCAGCAACAACAATATACGTAAATGATCACACATATACGTATATAGATATACATAAAAGAAAAAAATATGAATACATAAACCAAAATGGATTTTGCTTAAAAGGACACTGAGTAGAAGAAGCTTAAGCGAGCAGTGGGGGCAGTAGAGAGATGGGTTTGTAATGTACTTTAAATGGCAGTTAGATGGAACAGAGTTAGAGACGAAATTGGAAGACCTTTAGTTTAACGAGGGGTAAAAAACAAATTAAATCATTTAGATTGTGATAGTGATCCTTTTAAGTAAAGTGTAAGTAACGATTTGGGGGAAACGACTACAGCAATATTATAATACAAACACACATGCAACTTGAACAACATAGAGTGACTTACATGATGATGGCCTTTAGAAGGGGCATATTAGCCAAGAATCTCATCTGAAAGGAAATGGAGTGCTAAGGATTTTATTAACAAAAAATTAAAAAAAAAAATAAAAAATAAAACGGAGGAGGTATAACCACAAAAAAAAAGACAAACAGGGGAAGTAAAAAAGCTAATGGAGCTGGAATATTAAATTGATGATTTTTTGAATTCACAAGAACACAATTCAAATGTAAAAACAAAAGACATCAAGAAACAACTCAACTTGTTAAATAAAAGTAGGAGGAGCCTATTAATAAAACAAAAATGAGTATCAGAGAGAAAACAAAAAGGCCAAGAAATTATCATCTGTTAAGTAGAAAATTCCTCTACAAAACCAATTGGAAAATCAACCCTCAGAATTTTTAGGCTCATTCAGAGAGAATTTTGAGTGCCTTAGTGCTCTCATTTAAGAGGGATGCTATCTGAGTTTAATTTTTCATAAATTATTTTTCTTTGTTTCTTTTTTTCAACTCAGTATAAACTTGTGCTCCAAATATGAACACATGTGCGTTGTTCAAATAAGATGCATTTGTCAGAAGAGGAAACAAGGGAATGCGTACATAAAAAGAATCACTTTTGAAATCAGAACATCCCTTAGAAGTGATTAGTTTTAAACAGGATTATCACCCGCTATGAACAAACGGAAGTCGCCATAAAACAGTCGATTGGTTGACTTAAAAGTGATAACAACTTTGTTAAGCCAAAGCGCGGATAACTTCCTAAAGAAATCAAAATACAGACGGTAAAAATAATTTATTAAATTGTTTACTCAAAAGCAAAACTGTGAAAAAATTAATTAATAAACTTAGGAAAGTAAAATTGAAAATTTTTTAACAAAATGCATAAATTAAAATATTAAAGAAGCAATTGTATGAAATTTATACACTGTGTAACAAGTTACTCAAAAAACAAACGGCAAATAATTTTAAAACCTTTGAAGTGAAAAGAAAACTTCCAAAAAGTTAGTTTCTTATTTGTGTTAAATAAATAACGTATAAAAATGGTGATGCTGCAATCACCTAATAAAACTATAGATAATAACGCACCCTCTTTAAATGGCCCCCAAATGAGCCCCAACTCAAACCCTGATTCGCCAAAATCAAACACTTCTCCCGAAACTAATAAATCAAACGCGAATGAAAACAATGTCTCTAACGTCGATAAACACTCTCCCACGGCTAAAATACCCAAATTTATTATCACACCACAAAATAATCAAAGTGTTGCAAATAACAACAATGTGGCACTCAAAACAAACGATGAAGGCTTAAGATTTTCTATGGAACGTCTTAAGCAATTAACGGAACAACATCAGCAAAGACTTTCGCCAACAAACGCCGAAGAAATGGAAAATGAAACACTGAAAAATGGCAACAGACGATCATTGACACCGCCCAATGTCCAGCTGCAACAACAGCGCAAACTTATGGAATTACCCACGGTTAGACAATTAGCTAGACCCGAGCCCTTGCAACATCCACACGCAGCTTTGCTGCAACAACATCCACATCTTTTACAAAATCCACAATTTTTGGCAGCTGCTGCCCAGGCACAGCAACAACAACATCATCATCAACAACAAAACTTACACCATCATCATCATCATCAGCCATTTCATCAACATTTACCAGCTGCGGCGGCGGCAGCAGCAGCATTTCATTTAAGAGGTCCCTTAAGCAACAATGCCACAACAACCTTAACACTACCCTCGCCAGCTAATTCCCCATTGTCGCCACCAACATCGCCTAACCACAACCTGCAGCAACAGCAACAGCAACAACACCAACCATCAACGCTAATTTCACATTCCGAACAACAGCAACCGCATGTTCACACAGCCAGTTCAACAAATCCCTCAATACAACTGTCAACGAATTCCATACAACCCTCATCATCAACATCCACATCATCTTTGTTGTTACAAACACATGGTGCCACTGCTCCAACACATTTAGTAAATGGTCAGATATCAATACCTCCACCTCTCAGTGCCACACATTTAACATTGAGCCCTTCCTCTTCGTCGACCACAATTTCGTCGAACTCGTCCCAGCATGACATGGATTTAGAAAAACTTAAATTGGTTGCTCAAGCCCAAGCGGCTGTTGCACGCTCATCAGCCGTAGCAGGAGTTACGTTAAATGGTCAAGCGCCAAGTCGGCCGGACTTAAGTGATTATGGATTTAGAATACAATTGGGTGGCTTGGCAGCAGCTGCCGCAGCGGCGGCTGCCACATCAAGACAAATTGCCGCCGCCAATTACGCTCGCAGTGATACAAGTGAAGAGCTTAATGTTGATGGCAATGATGAGGAGAGCAATGACGGATCTCAGGGTACACCGTCGGTAAGTGTAGAAACATACATACGTAGTCGCATGTTATATAAATTTATTGTCGTAATAATTAATTGACTTACCGGATCTTGTTGATGTTGAAATTGTGCGTTGAAAATCTGCGAAACAAAAAAAAAAATTAAATTAGTCGTTCCATTTCAACAAAAAAAAAAAAAAAAATCATTATTGTAATGGATAAATTATAAAAAACATTAATATTAGAATGACTTGTGGAAAAAATCTAATTTGTATAAAATAAGTTTTTCTTAAAAAATCGCCTTAAATTGTATATTTTTCTACTAAGCAATGTTTTGTAAAACAAAAAGTTTAAAAAATATTTCTATCAAAAAGAATATCGAATGTTCGTTTTTGAATTCGTCTAACTTCCTTGAAACATCCTCAAATGCATACGAGGTTTTGATTTATTTTGGGACCACTTTCAGGGGATTGTTAAAGCAGACACAAGATATATATGTAAATCATATTTCGTTCCTGGAATTGTTTATTTTACAATATATCAAAAACATGACAGTGGGAATATTCCTACTTTCTTATTTATAAAAAAAATAGTTTTGCTCTATGTGATCGTCTATTAATTAAATTTTGTATGGAAATTCGTTTAATAAGCCCTCTATAAATCAAAAATAACTTCTACAAATATGGCCGTTAGTGTGAAGATTTAAAAAAAAATTGTAAACATTTTTTATGTGAATTTAATCACGACAGTGTTCTCTCGATAACGTGGACAATACATCGATATTAGCCACGATTCTGAGTTGTTCATTCTTATGCAAAAAACAGGATAGAAAGAGAGAGAGAGAGAGAGATGGAGAGATTGTCATACTCTCGAAATGTTTTCTCTGGATCCATTAACGGTACACTTAGATATATAATTAACTAAAATGTTGGGAAATTTTCTCAATTTGGGCTCAAAATGGTGGTCATATGGCCCCAAAGCCGCTTTTTATTGGGATTTAGGCGAAAGTTTCCCCGCTACTAATCAAAATTGTTTATTTTATGTTAATAAAAACTTATCCTCAATTCCTAGAAAATTTAGTTTAGTTTTTTTTTTATAAAATTTTTTAGTGAAATTTTGGAAAATATTGTCAATTTTCAAGAAAATTTGGTTTATAAAGAACCATATGCTCAAATTTAGTAAATTTTCGTAAATTCTAGTTCATTAATTTTCTTAGGGTTCTTAGTGCATTTTTTTTACTGGTCTCTTAACTCCATAATATGATAAAAAGTTACTTAGACATCAGAATTTCTTTATATTACGACTTATACGCAAATTCAGTAATTTTTCTTTAGATCTAGTTCATAAATTTTCTTAATTTTCCCAACTGAACTATGCATCATGGGAGTATAATAATTTTATTAATTCTTTTAATACGCAATGTAATACGGAATTTAACAACTCAGTTTTTTCAAATTACGTCGTGATTGAAACAAACCTCCGGTTTAATAGTTCAGCTTTCTATTTATTTATCTATTATTGTATTATATGTATTTAAGCAGTGAATATGTACTAGACCGAAATGTCTTTGAAGATACTAAAAATTTACTCTTTCGTATGTTTTCTTAAAGTCGAATGTCTAGGAATGTTTTTTGTTCTAAATTCTAGGAAAGTTTAATTGAAATACGGGAAAGTATGAACTAAAATTTAAGACAACCACTTGCAATTTTTAAGTATAATATAAGTTTTTATGAACTTTTTGTGAATAAATCGTTTCCTAAACGAAATTTCTTTAACTAAAATAAATTGTACAATAAATGTTTTTTAAAGTCAATTAAGTTTTCTTTAAATTTAAGAAATACGTTATGGGAAACTATCAACTACGTGTATTTTTCAATGCAATTTTTATTACATTTAAGTATATTTTTATCCTAGTTTTACGCAATTTTTTTTTTTAATTTTTGTTGATATATTACAATTTGCTTAGAACTTTTTTAGTACAATTTAATAATTATTTATTCTAGCCCCCAGACTTGTTCAAAGTTGTAACAAAATATTGTCAAAAAATTACTTTAAAATAAAAATTTCTTTAAATTAAAAAGACCTGGTGCTATAACAAATACCTATTTAAAGGACTAATTATTTTTTTTTATAAATACGAAGTACATATGTATGAGAAAAGAGCCATACAAATTTGTAAAAGTAATTCATACTTTTAATGAAAATTTTTATCAACTTGACTTCGTATGGCAAAAATGCACTAATATTTGTTTATATTGTAATGAATATGTCATTTCGTGAGAATGACTTCCGTTTCCTTCATTACATAGAACGGTATGATAACAGGCATTCTAAGATACCCAATGCCCCATCAAAGGCAATGATTAGAGAATCTTGGAAATTACCTGACTTGTCTGGAGAAATGCACAAATTGTTTGGATTGGAATCGAACCTGCGACTTTCGGACTACTGGTCTAGTACATTAGCTGCTAGTCTACGAAAGCTTTTGCTCACATGGTCTTAATGTTCTTGATGCAATTTGGTATTTAAAAGTTTCGTCTTACTCCCTGAATCGTTATATAAATTATATTTCTGACAAAAAGAGGACAGATGGAATATAAATTTAAATTGTATATCTGACTTTGGGTGTATCTGCGCTATCGTAGCTCCTGAACAGAAGGATCTGAATTAAGTTTTCTTCAAGTGAATGGTAACATCCATGAAGCTGTTCTTAATTATGATTAATGATGATCGTTTAGGAGCCACAATACCACAAAAAATATAATATATAATAAATAAAATAATTAAATAGATTTTAAGTCCCTAATTTAGCAAGTACAAGTAGAACAACAGAGATGGAAAATTCATCAATAATGTGCTTTAACGTTTCGCAGTTCTTTAGATGTAATAAAGTCCGGGTTGCAGTAGTGCATAAATATTGTCCTAATTTTATACAATTTCTGATTAACATTCGTGAGGCAATGGAATTACAAATATATACAGCAACTAATTTTGAAAACTATTTGGTATATTATCATACAAGCACCAGCAAAATGTTAGACACACATATTTGCTGAAGGCCATAGTAAATAAATAAATTTAGAAATATCATGAAAAAAATATCATATTAAATAGTTTCTTTAAAATTAAAACAGAATAACTTTATGCAAGTATTGGCGGGACTTTGTTGTGCCAAAGTACGGATATGAAGATTTTATACCAAAATGCACAGACTTCATATGGCTGTAAATTTATAGAAACTTCTTTTGCTTTTAGTCTTATTTGGGAACTATAATCGCAAGAACCGATATGTGGCTCCAGCTTTTATATTTAAGAGCCAAGATCATGATCTGTTTTTTTTCAGACTGGCAAAAGACTCTGACTTGATATAAAACATGAATATTTTTATTAAATTTGTTGCATGCAACTTCTTTTATTCACCGATATGATATGAGGCAAATTGAAGTACACACGATAACAAACTTGGCAGTTCATATTCGGATATACGATTCCTTAAATTTATTATCTAAACTGTTTCACTCTACATTATATTAGATAAAGTTTCATACAACAATTTTTGTGAAAACATGCTTAGTGTAAATACTGTGTTAGACTAAATCAATGCAACTTGTATTTAATTACGAGTATTAAATGTGCTTGGAAAATTTTGTATCATGAGTTTTCATAATGATTTAAATGAATTGATTTACAATTTGCTTCCATTAATTTTAGGGAGAAGTCTCTGTAGGGGTTCAGCCAAGTCATATATGCGCAAAAAAAGAATAAATTATTCTGTTTTAAATATCAATTAAATAAAACTTTTTAGATTTTTGTTTGCTTCTTTCATATGGTACCTGAGAAACGATCGATCGCTCACGATCTATATATAATAAGGTATTATGCTTGTAATAAAATGTCTTTCACACAGACACGAATTTAAGTTTGTATACAGGTTTAATATGTTGCTATCCGTTTATAACCAGCAACAATAAACTTCATGTAAGATTAACAATAAGTTTCTTCTCACTGAGAGCGAATTAAGTTTCAGTATGACCCAACAAAAAACGTCTTCAAAACAATCATGAAAATGTAGAAATTAGGATCCGTAAGTAGTACAAATTTAAATCATATAAAAAGATTTGAACAGAGGCTTGTCATATCAGGATGTTCTATTTTTGGCTCCTATTCAAACAATTAAATTAACTGCCACTGTCAACAAGCTTTACGTCTGTAAGGCGCACAAACTCGCCAGTACTCATGATTTTTTTTCTTGATGAAAGTAATTGAATCATTATTGGTTCAAGAAAAATAATTTTTTATGTTGATTTAAGGAAATAAATTCTTCTTTTTGAATAAAAAAAAGTATTTTCAAATGGATTTTCATAAATTTTTGGAAAAAAAATTTGCTATTTTAAATTAAAATTTTGTCAGTTGGATTTTAGGAACTGGAGAAAATGTACTAACGTATCCTTTGGAAGCAATAAAAAAGGCCATTTTTTGAGAACAACTTTCAATTTTTCTTCACAAAAATAAAATAAGTCAATGTATATGTATCAATATTGATACTTAACGAAAAGCAATGACTACCTCTTGTGCTCATATTACGGCTGTTGAATTTTACCACAAATATATGATTTAAAATTTACTTCTTCAAAGAGGATAACAATATGTACTTTATTGGAATTCATAATCGGAGTCTTATAAGCATTTCAAAATGTTAACAACACAATCAAAAGAGTTATTCATATTACATATTGTCCTTACCATAAAAAAAGAAAATCGACATAATTTTCAATTTTCGCTTTTTTATGGCTAAAATTAAATCTGAAAATTTGAAATCAGAAACTAACAGCAAAATCAAATTAGCAGTAGCCCTACAAAAGAGGCAGTTAACAAAAAATCTTTTTTTTTCGCATTTAGGGCTCGATATACCATATACCCTGCAAACATGCGATTTAGAATAACTTGGAATCAAATGTTGAATATTAGAACATTATTTAAATCATTTGAAATACTCGCCAATATTTTGAGCTTTAAATAGCTGCTGAATAGAATAATATATTAAACTTTTATCAGATCGAAAAGCGTTTGAAAAAAGTAGACCGATGTCTTATTCGATATTCGCCATAACATAAAAGCAAAATCTTGCAACCATATAATGTTTCGTATATATACGAGTAAAAATATATACCATATATCATTATGCATTGATTTAATTTGATATTTTGTACAAAATAAATGTATATATTTTCCTTAAATACGAAAGTTTTTGTAACGAGTAATAAGTCACAAAATGTGCTCTTTTTATATAAAAGCGTATTTATAATTGAAAAAGAAATATTCGACGTAGATCGTATTTCTATATGCCAAGAGAAAAATAAATATTTTCCTCTATGTTTTGCAGTAAAGTGGAAAAATAGGAATCTATATACTTTTCGGAATTTTTATATACTGTAAACTCATTTATTATTTAAGCATGGACATGTTGGATTTCATAATTGCACATGTTATGGAAACCTTTGTAGCAGCTAAATAAAATATACCTTGAATTTATTGCCCACTGTATAATTACTAAATTTAAAGAGAAGAAATAGGTTGATAAAAAATATTTTCGATAAAAGAAGTTTTTAGAAAAGTAACTATTTTGCAGATCTTACGTCTCAAAAAGTTCTCAGTTGCATGGTTCTGGCTTATAACTTCTGAAATGCCTTTTGGAGAAAAGCGTTATTTGGATTTTAAGGACCCTAACCTTAATTAGAGTAGACTTGCCTACATTAGTCTAAAAAGAGGATAGAGCTGTTATCGATTCCTCGCTTAGAGGCAGTCTTAAATCAGAGGCGTATATTTAGCACATGGCTAACCAGAGGCCTATCTGGCTCCTAGGACTTTTCCTAGACTAGTTATTGGTGAAGCCGCTGCGGAGATCAATTTGTGGCAAGGGTTCGATCTTAAGTCGCGAGGAGAGTTATGAGTTGGTTGAGAGGATCTACATTTGGTGCTATTGCCCGTGTCGTAGATATTCTCTTCTGCCGTATTGATGGTGATGTTGTTAGTCGACACGACTGCCCTATATATATAGATATATAAATATGTAAAAGAAAATAACATAAATCAGAACCCTTATTTGTGTAAAAGAAATAGTCCACACAGTTGAAAAAAACTAGTGTCCCAACCTGAAATAAAGTTGAGTTAAAAAAATTTTGTATATTAAAAATTTTTTGTGCAACGTATTTAAAAAACAACCCGACATATTTTTTCACTACAGCATATTTTTTAGAAATGAATAGAAACATGCAGAAGGGGCAAGATATAATAAAAGTTTTCGGTGAAATGTGTCTGAAATGCTCACTTCCTCATTACAAAAATTAAAATAAATCACTAATTTTCAGAACTGTATCTTTAAAAATAACACGCAATTTAGACGATGATTTAAAATCATGAGTAAAAATCACGACTTTTTTTTTGGTAGACGAACGGGGTAGAGAAGAAAGCGGGGTAGTAAAAACATCACGATTTCTGTTTTCCGTGATTTTTTTTGTAATTCCTTTTACATTTATTTTCGTTATTGTCTGTCATGTTTTATTCTTCTTCTATTGTCAAAGTGTTTGAACAGTGAAACGAAGCGGCAGTATTTCTATACATGTAGTATGTTTTGTTACATATGTATGTATGTATGTATGTACATGCGTTTTTTAATGTTGTTATTTAATGTACAAATGTATGTACATACATATATTATAATTACTTTAAATATTTTGTGAATAAGTATGTGATTAGTATTTCAAAAATGATAAAAAAATTTTATTATTTTTCAAATGTAAAAATTTTTTCAATTTATATAAAACAAACAAATAATAAATATCCTGACGATGGTACTTGATGAGTACCGAAATTTCGATAATAATTTAAAATAAAAATTTAAGACCTTAAGCTTAATAAAAAATAAAATAAAAGTTTATTAATTAAACAAAAACGGTCAACAAAATAGAACATATAAATTTTGTTTATATTTTGTGGTATACAAATCACTGACATAAAAATGCGAATGAACAATTAAAAAGAATTTACCGATTAAAAATCAACCTTGTAAGAAAAAAATACGCGACGCAAAAATCATGGTATAAATGCAAGAAGATTTCAGAAGATGTTTTCAAAAGTAAATAAAAAACATCCATGATTTTTACATCATGGTCTAAATTGAGGCTAAGTTTTTACGAATTTTTTTGTTCTCGTAAAACAGTCGAAGTTCGATTTTTCGCTCAACAATTTCTACAAAATTTTTTTAATATTTTTGTTCCCAAAAGGAAGTGATATTGCATTTATCTTCAGTATGTAAATTGAAATTGTACATGTTTTATATAGACGTATAGTTCACTAACATCATTGATATTCCATTTTTCCTGTAGTTTACTTTTGCTACAAAGCATTGCAGGTTGTTATAACGATACAAAGCGGTAAGACTTTCATCAAATATCCCATGCAATATATTAAACACGTTGAACGATTTTTTTCACATTCACCTCCACGTAGAATTTTCATATAAATTTTTATTTTCTTTCAATTATTTTATGTTTGGGTTAATTTTGTTCTAAGCAAACAGATCGGTGTATTTGGCCCTTTTAATTGTTGCCCATATTGCAAATGCCAAAAAAGTTTCTTGACGTTTAGAAAATAATTGAGAGCAGTTTGTACTTTAAGTCTTTAGATTAAGCCAAGTTAATTTTAATATCAATTTATTTATTTTATTTCTCATTGCAGGTTTGTCCCGTCGATTTGACACGATCTGTGCCCAGTTCCAATGTTACTTTAACCACCACGTCGCCAACCTCAACAACCTCCTCAACAACAGCAACAAGTGATAAAGAGACAACAAAACGTTTAGCATTTTCCGTGGAAAATATATTGGATCCCAATAAGTTTACGGGAAAAACCATACAACAACACTACAACAATCAAAGATGGAGTTGTAGTGGCAGCAGTAATTACGATCGTGATGAGGAGATGCATGATGATGAACACAGTGAAGACATGTCGGGTAAGTAAAATAAAACAAAAATTATTTAATAAAAAACATATATTAAGTTTAATTATTTTATTTTATTTTTTAAATCTCTCTATCGAAAATATTTTAGCTTTTAATCCCAACGTTTTTCTTTAGGATGTTGTATAGATTTTAATTGATATTTTTGGCAAATAACTTTTTTCTATTTACTTTTTCAATGTATTTCTCATACATATATATTTCTTTTTAATAATAACTGAATCTAAACGCAATTAAATTTTTGGCCAGCATACAGAGAAATTGAAAGACATACAATTCAAAGTATTAAAATTCAGCATAGAAGTTGTTTGTTGAACAGAAAAAATATGTTTCAATCAATTTCTATTTGGTTTTAATACAAGAAGTAAAACAAATAAAAACAAAATGCATATTTAAATACAAATACTCGAACAATCAAATCCAAATAACATATATATATATATATATATATATATATATATATATATATATATATATATATATATATATATATATATATATATATATATATATATATATATATATATACACTGGTTAAGACCGATAAGTTTTAAGCAACAAAGCAAAAATACTCGTATATTCACATTTCATTTAGTCTAGTCTCCATCCACAGCTGCGTGATGATGAGTTCCAGTTTTCTATAAATTTATACAATTTCAAAGCATTTAGTCAGACCTACACTCAGTCGACCGTACGAACAGTAATTCTTTCCTTCCTTTTATGAAACTCTTCATTTTAAATGGGGTTTGCAGGAGGAATGAAAAAATCATATAAAAAAATTATTGTTATTTTTGCATCAGTGGGTGGCGGGCTTTTCATACATATTGCGAGTATTAGTTTAAATATACAAACATGCATATGCATGTAGCACATACATACATACGAACATAAAACAAAAATTGTTATTTTTGTGATGAAATTTTACTCGTATATAACAAATTGATTTGGGTCTCCTTAAATGTATGGCAGATTTATTTGAAAGTTCTCCAGTTTTCCTGCATGGCAGAATGTTATAGTATTATTAGGTTGTTCATAATTCTTTGTGCAACATTCTCATATCAAATAAATTTTAATTTACTTGTGTAAGTATTCTATGTAATAGAAAGATTAAAATTAATTATTTAAAAAAAAAATATTGAACGAAATGTAGATTCCCATAACAGTAAGACAAATTATTGTTGAATAGATTTTGCTCCTTAAAGTATATCCTGAAAAACAATCTAATTGGCAGGTATGAAAATTATTGAAATGATTATATTCTGGGAGCAAAATATTATGATTGAGTGATATGACTGATATTCATCTTTATAACAATATTTCACTATCATATTACCATAAAGAATTGCTATCTGTGATCATTGAGGTAATAATAGTCCATTCCTATGTTTGAATTTATATAAAGAAAAATTTGCGAAAGATATGAATAAATCACTTATTATTTTGATAGGCCTATGAATAGCATTATGTATGAACTATAACATCGTTAAAACGTCCATGGCACGCATCAAAAATGTCAAATTTTCCCTTACTCTGGCACATAAATCAGGCTGTAGTATACCATTGGCATGGGTTATGCTGCAACACAACTGTGGCTTTCATTCGCATAAAAAACCTTATAAGAAAAAGTCTGATGGGCTCAAATGGCACGATCATTGTGGCCACTGAAATCATTATGTGCAGAATGTCTAATGTTGCATGAGCTGTGTGGCCCGAAACCGACCTGTTAAAACCACATGCCGTTGGTGTCCATATGATCCAGTACAGGTAATAAAAAAGTGGTAATCATCGAGCTATAGCACTCCCTATTGATGGTTATGTTCTGGCCAACGTCGGTTTCGAAGAGCTATTGATAATGCCACTAGCCTAAAATCAACCCCTGGCAGGGGCTTTTTCGGGTTACATTGGAGGGACTTAAATTTTACGTGGATTGGAATCGTCCAAAATTCAAAAATTTTATTTGTTGGCGTACCCGTTATCCACAAATAGCCTCTTCCAGGGTCCATTAAGCGAACACTCGATGTTGTGCATGCAAGTTTACTTTTAGCTCCCTGGTCAGTTAAATTTTATACGGGTACAAGCCCAGGTTATGACGCAAAATTCGTTAAGACGGAGCTCTTGCGAGCAATGCGAAGTCGCTTGCCTCAGATTTTCCTACACACTCTCAATGACAGCGACAACGTTTTCTGTAGATCCCTGGTTTCGTCATCGTACCGTCCCAAACAGCCCGCCGATTTGGATAAAACAATTGCAGGTGTTGTTGAATGCTATATCTGTCCATGGTCATTAGGCAAGTCAAATTAAATAAATGAATGCCAATTTGATAGATAAAGCTTAAACAATATGGCCGGTATTAACTGACAAAGTTTGAAATTCCCTATTTGAAGATAGTATGATTAAAAATTAATTTTAGTATGATCAAGCAGAATTTAAGGCTTGTTCGACACTTTAAATATGTTCTTTGTAACTGTAATGCAAATATTATTATAGAAAAAAATAGGAGCCAATTTGATTTCATCAAAGTGAGCCGTTGAGTTATTATAATGCAAATTATTATTTTTATTAAAAAAAAAAAAAACAAAAACAATTGTACATATTAAAGTAACGCATCGCGACCGCGTACTGGAGAGGGTGCAGAAGCTCATCGGTGGCAGGATTGTAGACAACTCTTTTGACTTACTAGAGTATCGACGCAGGTGGGCCATTAAAAGTTCTGAATTAACCCTTTTGCAATATTTGGATAATATTACAACTATTAATTCTGATTTTGCTATTAAAAAAAAAAACGTGTAAAAAGAGTTTCGTTTATAATACTTAACAAAGGCCTGTTGTCATTGGCTTATAACATATTTTGTGTTGTTTATAAGAGGCTCAAAATGCAAATTATCTAACAAGAGAAACAAACACTTCATAAATTATTGTGAATAAGATAATAAATATATATTTTTAATTAATATTTGGGCATTTAATTAACATGATAAAAGCAATTTGTATCTCAATATAAGAAGGCCATAACTAGGATTTTCTATCCACACCATTGCTGCCGGATATGACGCTTTATCGTCATTTGCGTGATTGAGGCCTTCCAAAATAGTATTTTGACATATTGACGATTTTTGTCCTGAGTTTCACGAGTTTCTGATATTCAACTTTAAAGCTTAAGAATATTTACACCTGATGCTTTTGTAAATATATATTTGAATTAGAACTATATACACACAAGCAAAACAAAAGATATTGAATATAAATATGTGGCGATATGCACAAATTACTGCAAACTGCAATGGGTAACTATTTGAAATTAAATTTGCTAAGGAATGAAAATTTTTATTCAATAAATTTTAAAGATGAATTTATATGACAGATATTTTGTCAGAAAGAACAAATTTATAAATGTAGAGCTGATTGATCATATACTATTAAATATTGATTTGGAAGATAAATTTAAAGTTTTTAGATCAATTAATCCTCAAAATATAACCAAAATTGACGATATTTTCTTTTATGATATTAGAACAGATATTGCAATTTTTTTTTTTAAATATTAATGACACGATACCAACTCCTTATTTAGACAATTAAAACTATAGCAAATTAAATTCTTGCCAGGATACCTTATAAAATATTCACATTTTGGTAATTTTAATTGTTTAAGCGATTTATATTTTTATAATTTTTATTTATTTTTTTATAATTTTTATGACGATTTGACTGATGTATCATTTTGACGATTTTTTCTCCAAAATGTATCGATTTCACCCCAAATATATTTGGCAGCTATGGTCCACACCGAAATTTGTGTTATTGTTTGCGCTAATAAAACACAATTATCTTTATCAATGGCGGACTTATTTAAATAAACACAGCCACTCTAAAAGCTTCATACGTGTACACAAAAATAGCACATACACACCCATACACAAATGCATGAAAATACACGTATAAATAGCACCAACAAAGACTCACACATACGAATGCACGTCACGATTCTGCTTGAGAAAGTCCCAATCCTCATTTTTACTTAAATCCACATACACACACACACCCAAACGAAGAGCACATTATTGTGTACCAATAATAATTGCCATAATAACTTATAAATCCATAAATACGCCAAAGTGAACCTGAGTGATAGGGCCAGTGATGACAGTCTAGGGATCTTAACACTAACATTTAAAATGTACTGGAAGGCAAGTTGTACAAGATAATTGCACGCAGTGTAGCCAATATAGAATATTGTGTGCCACATGTAGAATTCTTTGAACTCATGTATTCTATGTTCTATGTTTGAACTTGCTCCGTTCTCTCAATTACTATAGCGAATCATACCGTTCATAATTTAATAATTATATACTTATTGCTACGCCTCAAATGGTTCATACGCTCTCTCCAAAATATCAGCCGGTATCTCAGGAATAAATTCAGCAATATTAGCTGCGAGTGCATCAACTGTTGCGGGCTTGTTCCTATAGACATGTGCCCTAACAGAGCCCCACAAAAATAGTCTAAAGACGTTAAATGGCACGATCTAGGCGGCCAATTTACAGCCCCATACGTGAAATAAACTTTTCACCGATCTCACCTCTCCTTTTAGCCATTGTTTCACGTGCTGTGTGGCATGTTGCACCGTCTTGTTGAAACCACATGTCAGCCAAGTCCTGCTCTTCTATTTTGGGGTAAAACAAAATTTGTAATCATCGCACGGTAGCGCTCGCCATTCACAGTAATGTTCCTGAAAAAAGGGCGGTCCAATGATGCCATCGGCCCATATTCCACACAAAAAAGTGAATTTTTCTGGATGCATGGCAGTTATTGCAATGATTCCGGCTTCTCTTCACACCAATTATGGTAAATTTGCTTGTTCACGTATCCATTCAACCAGAAATGAGCTTCGGTGCTGAACACAATTTTCACTTTCTTAACCGAGCATTAATTTTGATAATAAAATTCAAAACTCTGTAAACTTTGTAAGTCGATTCAATGGTTAAATTATAGACCAAACTGAACATGTTTAAAAGTAACATGTTGCACGAAAGCAGCTAAGCTGCCAAAAACAGTGTTGTCAAAAAGAATGTTGCTAAAAAAATCACTCTTTATGATAACGGGCCCTTAATGGAAGATAGTCATATCTTCCACAAATCTAAATTTTTTAGGTATTGAGCAAAAAGTGTTTCTCAGTATTCTCCTTGATTGAAGACTAGAATCCGAATTATATCTGAAGTTAGAGGGAAGTTATTACAAAAAGAATCCATGTGAAAGCCAGCAGCTCAGAAACTACAGTCGCATTTCGCAAAGTTCGATTTTTATTAGACATGAATCAAATACATTAAAGGAGAGATATGTATAGGGTGTTTTTTAAGGGTTCACAGTTTTAAATTTAAATAAAAAAGAAGAAAAATTATTTCCGAATCAATAAAACTATATTTGTGGAGGACACAACTTTATGCCGTGTTGTGATATTGGTAATATTGACGCTGAGGCTGGGGCGTAGATGGCATAACTTGGGTGTCCAATATTCACTTACTTTTTGCTGCGATTGCTTTCGCATATACATAAGTAAGAGTTGTACAATTCTTTTGTGTTGAAAAATAAAATGAAATTTTTTTAAGTTTTTAATTTTCTTAATTCAAACAATTTGAAATATCTTGGGAATATTTGTTTAAGAACAAAGCTTCTTAAAAAGTGGTCAGAAACTTATTTAGACCAACTTTAAACTGCAACTATTGATGTTATTAAAAACATAAATGTAATTATTTAAAAAATTTTAGTTACGTTAATAAAAGAATGTTATTAAAATATATCAGTTTAAAAAAATATAATTGGCCTTCGTACACTAGTAGGTAGTGTACTAGACTCGTAGTGCGATGGTCTCAGGTTCGAATCCTGCCGCAGAACTCTGGCAGTTTGTGTTTGATAATTAAAGGGAGCGCACAACAATCCTTCACTGGCTTAAGTGTATGTCCTATGACATGGGCTATCACACCCCTCCAATCAACCTAACCTAACCTAAAAAAAATATTTTATATGCAGTATGTATGTTTAAATTATTTATCTTTTTCAAAAGGGGACTTTGAACTATTTATTCAATATTTATTCAATTTGTGAAATATAACTATTTAATACTCTATTTAACTGACTTTCTCTCCCTTACAGGATTATGAGCTTATTCTTATAAAGGACACTTAATTATATTTTTCTTTTTGAAAGGACAAAAAATGCTTCCCTATTTTGAAAATCATATTAGTTTCAAAATGGAATAGAAGATTCTGTAAAAGATTCACTATTTTATAAAACATTATTGCAAAAGGTCAATAAAATACTTTATATTTGAATTTTGGCATTTTTCGGGAACATATATTTTAGAATTTTTCACATAATTTCCACAGAAATCTAGTATATTTTTTTAATGATAAGTTTTAAATAACACTGCATATAAAACACACCAAAGAGATTAAAAAAAGCCAGAAAGTATTTATAATTTTATTTATAAAATTTTTTTATCATATTTTTTATCCTTAAAGAATATAGAAAAAAAATTGTCGTGCTGATACATGCCACATCAAAAAAAAAAAAATAATAATAATAATAATAATAATAAAAAAGGACAAACGAATTTATGATTCTATTTATTTGAATATTAAATGATTTCTTATCATCAAAAATTTTTTATAATCGTATTCTGTTTTCCAGATATCGTAGCAAAACTATTTTTATTTATTTAAATGTTATGACTACAATTACAAGTTATGTTATAACATGGGTTAAAAGAATATAGTAACGTAGACCTTTATTAGTTTGTAGTGTAACAAACCAGACTTTTAAGTGGGAATCGAATCCAGAACAACCACATTGATAGGCTAGTACACTAGCCTAGAGAGGCTTCTACAAAGAATTAATTACTGAATTTAAGTCATGAAAATATTCACATAAATTTGCGTTTGCTTTTTAGAGTATTTCAGAATTTTTTCCAATGAAATCTAAAATATTTTGGTAATACATTTTTAATAACATTAGCTAGACTTGCAAACACTTCTTATCATCAAGAAAGAAAATTTCGTGATTTTTTTTTTCTCAGACACCTTGCGAAAAATAATTTCTAAAAAAATATTTGCTAATCATTTTAAATAAATATGTACATGTTTATATAATATTATAGGGTAATATTCTAGTAATCACCTCTTAAAAGCTTAAGTTCTTACAAGATATTCAATTAACGAAGGAGGAAGGAAATATTTTTAAGACTTAAAATGATAAATATTTTCATTTTCTAAATGCCCTCCCATCCAGCACAATTATTGACCAAACCAATCCTTAAAACCCACACTTCCACATAAATTATGTTGCGACTATAAGACTAAACAACAGAAACAATGGCGTTCATCTAGTTTACATTAATTAGCAAGTTTGTTAATTAGTACAACATTTATGGCTAAAAAGGAGAGAACAGTAATGAGAATTGTGTTGTATGGGTAGACAATGATGGGCCCTGAGCTTTCTACTCCCCCCAATATCATTTTAAATTTTCGCTCATGCGCTGTGCGTTTTATGCTTAAATGGCGTTAGAACGATAAATAATACTTTATTGTGTTTTTAAGGTGTTAAATGCTTATATGGTGGTCTTTCATAATTAGTGGTTTAGGGTCATTTGCCATTGTTGGCGTTGAATGAATTATTGCATGTACAGTTTTTTTGTTGTTTAACTCTCCTATAACTATATTTGGGGTATGAGAGGTGTATAGATTAATTCTATTTGATTAGTGTTGCTTCGAGCTAAACAAACAATTATTATTGTTTAGCATAAGATATTAAGTATGTCTGCTTAAAAGCTATTGTATTCGCGGTAGTAAATTTATCTATGGACACCATATTGTATGTAAATGATAAAATATTATAATGAAAATGTGCAAATGATAGCAACTAAAAGAGAAAATGACGGCTGGCAAGTTAGAGGAGTAGGAGCAAGGAAAAATTTATGAAAAAGTAAAATATACTCGTATTACATATCATTTAAAGTATATGGTATACAGTCGCTTTTGCAAAAAAAAAAAATCAAGAATTAATACTCTTCTATTCTAGTCTACATTTCTGCAGTCCATTCCACTCTAGTATGATTCACTCTGATAAGCTCTGCTCTACTCTATCCTTTTTCCCTACTATTTTATACTACTCTTTTCTACTACTATTATTCTACTCCAGTTTATTCTTTTATTCCATTCTTCTATTTTTTAACATTATATTCAGTTTCAAATTTAGAATTTGAAATTTTGGTTTTCAACATATCAAATAACGTAAGGAAATACCTCGAATTCTGTTTTTCTTATATCCGGTGGTGTTTACGACCAAGGATAATTGTTTACGACCAAGGATAATTGTGCTGTTCAAATCTAACAATAAAAAATTAATACGGGACACAAATAAGATGTAATGGAGAAAGATTTTCAATGAAAAATATACTCTGAGATGAGTATTATTTCAAGTACTTCAAAAAACTCGTTTTTTCATAACATCCTAAAAAGCGAATGACAACCCTATGCTAAAGTCATTGGAAAATATTCGAATTTTACTATTACCGGATAATAATTTCTGAGTCTTATTAACTTCTTCGGAAGTTATTTTTTATCGGTTTACTATTAGTGGTCATTGTATGTATCAATAAAGTAATAATTATCTAAAAAAATAGTGTAAAAAAAATCTTTGAAAGTATTAATTCATAAGGACGCTGCAATGTAGTCAACGGCGAGTGGCAAGGCATTGAGCGGTACAATGGCGAGTTTGAGCGGCATATTGCTTTTTACTAAGCGCCTCGTTCTTAAAATGTTATTATGAAGGGATATTTCCCTAATGCCATTGTGGGAAAATCGTACGCTTAAGAAAAATAGAATTTGGCTTTTATACTATTAGTACAAACGGCCAAGATGTGGCGAATATGTAAATCTTCATAAAGATTTCGAAAATGATGTCTTATGACTGAGAAATTCTTTAGGTTGCTATTGCAAGAAGTAAAGCCACATTGTCATAACAAAGGAAAGCAACTTTTGCAGAGCAAAGGCTTATTTTAATCTTAAGATAATTTTTAAATTTTGTTAAAGTTTTTTTTTATTTATTTAAATTGCAATTGTCACAATAAAAAAATTCTTGAAGAAGACGGATAAAGGGGCGTCGATTAATTGAAAACCGTAAATTTGTTCGTTTCATGAAAAAAGAACCAAAGATAGATAATATAAATAACATGTAAATAAAAACATAACGGTCAAAAAATTATATTAATTAATTAATTTTTTTTTTCTAATATTCTTCAGACTTCAATTTTTGTAACCTTAAATTTTATGTTTTACTTCGAACTTCTTATTCCTCTAAACAGTGACATTTTTTTCATATATACAAAAAAAAAACTTTTGAAAAACTGCAGATTGTCGTTTTTGTTGTTTGCTTCTCAGATATGAGCGAAAAATAAAAATAAGTTCTATATCTAAGCAGCGATGCTCTGACATTCAGAAAGGTCTGTCTCATGCCGCTCATTGCGTGGCCACTCCAATAATATTTTATAAGCTTGAAATTTTTGCAATATGCCGCTCGCCACTTCGCCACTCATTAAATATTAATTAAACTAAATAAAATTTTTTAGGTTTTTAAGATTACAAACAAGAAAAATGTTCATAAATAAAGAGAAATCTTAAAAACCTAAAATATAAATTAACAAAGCTAATGGCTTGTAGCAAAAATTAATAAATATACATACTTATAGTAACAAAACAAAAAAGTTTGTCATAAGTTAAAAACAAACTAAGCAAATTAAAAAACATGTGTATAGTTGGTAAAGAATAGATAACAATGGCCACACTGTTGTAAGTTAGTGAGGTGTAATTTGGGCTTTCCAGTACAAAAAAAGTTTTCACAAATTGTAATACGAATGAATCAAAAAAATTCACGTATTCTATTTACAGTGAAAAAGTTTGTATAAATAGCTGAAATATACATCAACTGACACCACAGAAAGTGATGAAAGTGTAGCGGCTTTCGAAAACAGCATGTTGTTCCGTTCTGCTAGTGTTTGTCAGAATGATTTACACGTGTGTCTTTAGTGTAATTTGTTCTTTGATAACTATCACATGTAATTTGGCTTATAAAATACGATTGAACTAAGTAGCCTATTTAAATTTAAATAAAAGATTACAAAATTTTTTATATTAATTTTCGTCTCTTATAAAAACTAAAACCATTTTTTTTTAAATTTGGTAAATCTGTAGTTTCTAGCCGTAAGTATTATTTTGGATTTTTGGTCTTATAATTGGAAAGGTTATCTTTAAATTAAAATCTTTAATTGGTTAAAATTCAACGATATTTTAAAACTTTTAATCAAATTGTACAAGCTTTAGAAACTTTACTATATAGTAACCAAAATATTTATAAAAACATAAACTCACTGTCAAAGTTACACACCAAAAAGAAAAAGAAAGCATGAAATAATGAAAATTAGAAAAACGTCTACGAAGTTAAAACCTTATTACCAAATAAAATACAGCCTACCCTCGGCCCACCTTATACACATCGTCCTATAATTAACAAAACCCACAATGAATAAAGGACACTTTGAGCATTTCGGCTTTACGAGTAAGTGCTCGAACGTTTTGTATGTGTTGGCAAAGTCATAAACTTAATTACAAAATCAGAGAGTGTTAATTACCGGTACCATCATAAACTTTTATATAATAACCTCAAGTATGAAGACAACAACAACAACAACATTTATTACAGGAATAAAAGCTTTAAGCAATACTGCTTTTGCGGGCGTGTGGGTGTGTTTGTGATACCAAGGAAACAAGAGAGTATGGATTTATATTGCAGTCATACTCGTATTCTGTTACGGCTGCTGCCATTGCCGTTTATCTACATGATGGCAATTTTAATATGGCGTCAATTATTATGGTGTTTCATAAAATGAATGGCTCCCGCGGGAGTATTTGAGGTTTTGAGATTTTTGATAACATGTTAAATAATTGATGACATTCAAGTCATTTTAATAATAAGTGATAATAACAACTCCTGTTAGCAAAATAAAGAAAAGTATACGAAAATAATACTTTGCATGTATATGTGAGGTATGCAGCTGTAAGGATATTGTCGTTTTAGAAAAATTTAAATACTTTTATTTAAATACCTTTTAGTAAATTGGTTGAAAGAAATAAAATGTTTCAGATGGAAAAGAAAATTTGTTAAATGTGGCATTAACTTCTGAAGTCAAAGTGTTCCCCTGTGAAAAACTGATGAGGGATCCTACATGAGACTCATTCGCGACAATCAATTGGGCATGACATTGAGTGTCATTCCTTATTATTTTATTGCAATTTTTTTTAATAACAAGAAGTATTAATAGCCTATTAAGATCTTATAGGTCTATGAAGACCTAGTGACAATTGCCCTAGACCTATAAACTCGTATTTTTAAATAAATTATAAAATTTGTGGGAATTCATTTCAAATATAAGCTGGCTGGACTAAAATAATTAACAAATCTAGGCATAAGAATCCCAAGCTTAATGGTAGTTCAATTTAAATTAAAGATGGTATAAAAACCTAACTAGGTCCTAGGATGCTCTTCTTAATAATTTCCTAACAAACTGCGTATGACAACATGTTTGTGAGTGTAGATTTCTTTATAAAGGGTCCGTCATCTAACGTTTTTTTTCAACTAGTGATTATTTCGTGAATGTCTGATTTGACAGATAATTAGTTTTTTCCTTCCGCTGAACGAGCCAACTGACCATGCAATGTGTTTTCGCTTCGCTAACTGGGCCTGAGATCGACTTACAGAAGATGCCGATTTTGCCATAAAAAAATCATCTTTTCAAATGAAGCTCCTTTTGATCTTGGCGGGTATGTAAACAAGCAAAATTGTCGCATTTGGGGCACAGAAAACCCGCACGTATACATTGAAAAGCCGGTGCACCCAAAACGAGTCACTGTTTGGTGCGGATTTTGGTCCAGAGGCATAATTGGGCCAAATGAGCAACGAGTGGCCGTTACAGTCAATAGCGATCGTTATCGGGCTTTGTTGAACGAATTTTTCTTCACAAAAATTCAAGAGGAGTATGTTGGCAACATTTGGTTTCAACAGGACGGCGCTACGTGCCACACAGCCGAAGCTACGCTCGATGTTTCAAAAAAAAGTTATTTGGCGGACCCTTTATAAGCTTAAACAGTTGGAAAAAATATTAGAAAAAATATCGCTTTTGGATGAATTTTAAGGTGCCGCTTCGGTCGGATCCAAAGTCTAAGTACTATTAACCTAAAAAAAGTCAATTGCTGCTGTCAAAAATATTTTAAAATTGAAAATAAAACTTGACAAAGCGATTCAGTAATTTTTGAGTGTGTCCACAATTTATCATAATCGGTTGAGAGAATTCGTTATAAAAAATTTTCAATATGGGCATTTTCTAAATAAAATTGGTTTATTGGAGCATTTCTGTTACACATTTTTCTTTCGTTATAAAATACCTTCATAGTCAATTGCTCTTTAGCTCTGGGCTTATATTGTGATGCCATAATTCGTCATATCTGTTTCTATTTTTAGGGATAACTTTTGAAAAACGAAAAAAAGGGTGATGTTGAATTTGTACCACTGTGTGTTTTTAGAACAATTGAAAGTTTTGAATTCAAAAATAGGAGATTTATAAATCATATTTCTTTTCCATGCCTGTCATTAGAATTTTCGTACTAACCTCGTTTTGTTGCAGACAGATAGAGAAAAATAATTAAAGATTTTTTGTTTTTCTTTTACTCTGAAGCCATATTTAATATTTTCTATCACACCCGCATTCGTTTTCTTTATCCACCATTTTTATACACATGCCAATTTTTATTTCCAATCTTTGCACTAAAGGTTTTCCTGAGTTTTTACTGTGATTCTCTGTTTTGTTAACAACTGGTTGCTATTTCCCTTCAAAGCAGAAAACACCCCCTCATTTCTGCTAGTACTATTTGTTATCGCTGGAGACGAACCAACATATGAACAATATCCCCATTTTGTTGTTTCTAAAAGTCGTCATACAAACATTTTCACTTCATATATAGATATGTATAGTACTAGCCAAGTTGTTTTTGTTTCCACTTGTACTTTTATTGCCGCAAACAACCCCTAGTTCTTGCTACATGAATGTTGCAGGAATGATTTCGTTGTATGTTTGTATACCATGAATTTCAAAAAAAAAATTTTTCGCTGTTTTTGTTATTGTTTTACTTGCACTAGAACATCATGGTTTATAACTTGCTTTGCCATTAAATTTATTATTGTATAAATTTTATATCTTGAAAATAAAAGGATTTTTTTAATCGATCCAGAGAGACTGCTGGAAATACTAGATATAGATATTTAAATGAGAAGTAGTTGTGGCATAGAATAACAATTTCTTTATGCTGATATTCAATAATAGTTCTCTCGCTCGAGAAGGTAAGACTAGATTACAAATATCTTTATTATATAAATCGTAGAGGATTGCATTGCTGCTGTTAGCGATTATCGCAGTCAGAATAATGATCTCCTCATTTCGAACTTACTCTGCAAAAACTTCATTCAAAACTCAAAAGGTAGATGCCATAAAGTATGTTTGTATCTATAATTACTAGATCAAGATGCCAGCTCTATTAACTAAGCCAATACACTCTTGGAGGGATAAACCAATCTCAGAACAAAACTTGAGAAACTTTAATTTTTTGGGTATGGGACCCTCAAAAAGATAAATTCGATGTCAGGAGATCAAAGGACTATTTTTTTAAAGGACCAACAATCAGAGTAAGACACCTACTCTTGCAATGCACTGTGCTGGAACCAAGTAAATAGTTTATGGGAGGGAGAATACAGGGAGTGATGTCTGTGCACATGCGATTCGAGCATTTGCACGTTGAAAGTGATAGGAAAGGCTTCCGCAGGCAGGTTATTTCACATGCAAATTGTCTGGCTGAAAAACGAACTGTCTCTGTAATGTGTAGTGCGATAAGCTGCCACATCGACCACGAATGAATACCGCTCATAATGAAAAAAGTGTAATTCGTAAAAAGAAGCGGGTTTAGGGAACTAGTTTCATAATCTCTCTCTAGAAGTAACGATAATGTAACGAAGACACCCCACATTGCGACGATATTCCAGTGAGTCAACATAGATTGATATACTGCAGTCACGTATAAGCTTCTCCGCCCTCTCTTGTATTCTGCGGAGTAATTTCGGATTATTAAAATGATAAGTATTGGCTAATTTCCTTTTTTTTCAACGGTGCAGATGAAAAGGTACACCTCATACAAAGTAATTAATAATTGTTGCATATCTCTGAACTACACTAGCGAGACTCTTTAAATTTTTCTTTACTCGTTACTACAAGTATAAGGTGTATATTTGAGCTAAAGTCTGGAGGTATGTGCTGAAGGAAACATGTACCCATAGACAAGGTAATTGCTAATTATTCTATATATGGAGATTTGAATAGCGAGATTCTAAAAATTTGATGCACGTTACTACTGGAATAAAGCAAAAGTATGGAGAAGAAGGAGATGGATACCTCCACATAAAATAATTATTATTAATTATGTAGCTAGAGAATGGCAATAACGAGACTTCCCAAATTGTGTGCAAGTTACGATGGGGTACTAAGAGACAGGTACCTTAGTACAAAATACTTCGAAAACATTCAGATTATTCTAATATTAATATTATTACGTGTGTAAGTACGTTGAAATTTACGTAATTTCAGCTAAAAACTTCTCTTGCACAATGACTGTATTTTATATATTTCTGTATTATTCGATAAGGCATGATTTTGCAAAAAGTCTCGTAAGGCAAATTAATGCATTTATGGTATCTTGAAGCGTTGTATTTGAACCAATTTTATCATCTTCATCAGATCCCTGAGAGCTAAATCCTGTAATTTGACAAATGTACGAGCAGCTCCTCATCAAACAAAATCGGAAAATATACGATGACAGTGCGCATTGCTTGAGTTTCAAATTCATTTTGCTAAATATATTAATATTATTGTTGCTAAGACATTTAAAAGAAATGTCAGTAAAACCAAAAAAATGCTTTGCCATCCAGTATGAATATTTAATCACGGTTAATATTAATATTAAAATAAGAATATCTGTCATCTCCCGGACAATTAATATTTCCAGTTGAATTACTGATAATCGATGCCCATCTGTATTTATATACAAAAAAGTTTATGTCATTTAATTGAAAATTAGATTTTCTACTAAAATATTTTTTTTATCGTTGAATTAGCACTAATGACAACAACTATCCTACTAATATTCAAGATAGTGATGTAAAAGTGAGCACCTTTTTACGTGATGAAAACTAGCAGAAGTCAAAGTTAGTAGCGTACGATTTTTTACAAATCACATTCATGATTTAGAGATTTCACGCTCAGGCAATAAAACAAATTATTCTTAATTTCAAACATTTACCTACAAATGTACACCATTTCTGTTCCTGCAGGTATACTCACACATATTTCACGCTACTCACATTAACAAAGTGTGTTGCTTCCACTCGCAAAGTGTATTGGAAAAATTAAAAATTTTTTAACTTGCAACAATTTATCTACTCATTCTACACACTCGTATTCATGACAATCAATACATTCACAAAGTCGTTAATATGTATGTAAATGTATAAAAATCAATTTAACCTGTCAATTGTGGTTACTCATACGAGTGAATGAGCCGCCATCGTTTGAAACATTTTTTGAAATGAATCCTTAACATGATACACTCTGGTCTTTGTATGCAACTTGCCAGCATAAACGACTTAAAACACCCAATTAATCGAACCCATCAACAATATATTCAAATGGTCAAGGTTGCACTGACACGAATTTTAACGTTACGCTATTTAAACATAAACACGCATATACCATAGACGGGGACATAGACATAGTCTAGTATGAAGTTAAACACATACGAATACACCATAACATTTTGACTTCAACTTTATTAACAAATACAAGTGCGGAAAAGCATTTGGAAAAAAATTAATGTTAAAGACACTTCAAAACAACAATAACACTAAAAGCGATGGTGGGTTAAGTTCCCATCAACCTGATTATCAACAACGAACGTTAATGCCAACACTGAAATCCAAGTTGCAAACAAAAGTATCGATTGTCTGGAATCACACTCATACGCGTTGAAGTTCCCTTCACGCCATTTTCTGGTTTAACTGGTGCAAATACACACACGTTTTTGTTGTGGAGCTTAAGGTGTGTTTTTAGTGTTTATGCCGGTGTTTGTTGTATTTGTGTGTTTTTGGCAGTTCATTTGGCGTTTATTTTTATTGAGAGGTGCTTAATTAGAGACTGATTTTTTTTAAGTTGATGTGTTTGTATCCTTTCGGTTTGTTCGGTTGAGCTGTTACGCCTCCCAACTTTGACCACAAATTCGAATTAAATGCGGTTGCAAATTAGTACTGTTTACGGTTTTAATTGAATCCCGCTGCTATCGAAAGGGAGATTAAAATACGTAATGGTAATCAGGACTGTGATAATGTAATGTAATGTAGTGTAATGGGGTTTTGGCCCAGGATGCCCCTTTGCACTGCGACCATTGTTGATTTATTATGCTTCCCTTGTCTCTAGCAGTCTAATACGCTCACAAATAGGATCAGTTCCTTCAATGGGAGCATTAGCAGATCCTCTTCACTCAGCGTATATGCTTGTAGAGTCCTGTGTGTTCTGTGGTACAATGCCCCACAATTTGCTACCAAGTGTTCCACCGACTCCTCATCTTCACCGCAAAATCTGCAGATGTCCGTGTCAGATAAGCCCATTCTGTATAGGTGGGCTTTGCAGGTGTAATGGCCTGTGAGCGCCAATACCAGCGTCCAGGACTGTGATAGGAAGTTTGAAAATTATTTTAACACTCTGTCAAAATTTCAGTTTGTCAACTTGACTATGCGAAAATATATGCTTGTAATTAGTCTTTTTTATTCCTTGAAAAATAAATGATTTCCAGATTTAATTGTGAATCTCATTTTTGACTTTTATTGAAGATTTCTCTACATCTTGGGGTCGCGTCATCAGTAAAGGGGAAATAAAATATTTATATATAAAATTTTTCCCATTTCTTGGTGGTGCCATGAAAAGTCGTGGCCAGATATTGAAAAAATCTTAAATTATGTTTCTGGAAATTAAAAGAAGACCCTTTAAGCATAATAATCATTTTTATTTTCGTTCAAAATATTTTGTCAATATAATTTGTCTTTATAAGCTCGAGTCCAAATTTCATCAGCTTTCATAACAGATTGATAATTTTTATGTGTTTTATGATCAAACGAGAAATTTCCATTCTTCATCAGTCATAATTCTATTTGCGAACGAAGCTTACATAACCTGCCAAAGCTTTGATTAAAAATGATAAAGTGTTCAGTCTAGCAGAGTCCAAACCTCATTTGTGATACTTGGTGAGGAGAGATAGATAGACAGACCGATGGAAAATGAGAACATAAGTGAAGTAATTATGATGGTCATGGGTTCAATGAAGGATAATAGATTGCAAAAGCTGAAGGAGGGACCGCTCCTAATGAAAGAAATTAAACCACCTAGACCCTAGATTGATATTTTCGATAGGCTGCTGAATCTATTGTTTGCCAATTGGCGTGGCATTAAAAGATAATGTACTATTTCCTCCACTTTTTCTCATCATAACATCTAAAGCATATTTATACGGTAGACCTATGAGCATAATTGCCGATCCTGCAGAGTCTGTGAAGTAAGGCTCAGTAATCCACCTAATTTAAACCATATACATGAGAGAGTATTGGAATTTTTTTCTGCAAGATTAGAGGGAAAAACCACAGAGTTTGTCGATCTTGTTTGTGTATCCTGCAAAAGAGCTTCTTTCTTTTTTTCCTGTTTCTTCTTTATTTTTGTTTACTTCTTAAATTCGTTCAGTCTTTAAAGTTCATAGAGATTGTTGTCTGACGCTAACATGAGTAGCCCTGCAAACAAATTTCATTAGAAACAAAACCAGTTACACTGGAACACTTAATTATTGTTGGAATTGCAGCACGATTTTGTTTATAATGAGGCTCGTGTTGGTTTTGTTAAATGTGCACGTTCTTTTAAACAGACATCCATTACGAAAGTAAACTCATTTATAAATGTTGTTTGTTTTAACAACCGCCATTATACGCCATACTTGAACAAACACATCAACCGAAACATAAATACACACATATATTTTTATGTACATATAAGTAAGTCAGGAGAGATTGGCAGAAATGGAATTCACATTATAGGCCTTTCATAAAGAGCGTTCTCCTTTCTTTCAAAAACACTTTAGTTTAACGTTTTCAAAAAGGTATTCCCGAAAAGTAGTCTGTACTAAATTTAGCATAGAGTTTTAATTTCTTTATATTTTATACTAAGATGTCAGATTAGAACGGGGCCTTCAAAAGTACTCTTAATTTCTATTCTTATTCTTCACAGAAATGTAAATAACTAAAACATAAACCTTGATTACCAATTACCCCCTGTAAACAAAAAATATTAGTTTGAACTTGCAGAAATACGGGAAGGTCTGGTGTGGGAATATTAAGGCCTTTGAATGTCTCTTCAACGGATTAAGGGTAAGAGTATACATGCACACAGATAAAAATACATGCGTCAGAACTTTGGCACAAGTGCATGCTTTTTAAAAGCCCCACTTAATGTGCAGATAATGCCAGCCACGACTAAAGCAGGAGAACTAATGCAGAAGATATTTGTTGAAAGGGGAAAAAACACTTATGCCCATACAATTTCATACATGTAAATACGCTTATACAGGCACTACATACGAATGCATATTATTATGCAGTTGTCTGGTAATAATGGTGTGTTTATTGGCAGGAACTGTTGGTCAATAAACATTCAATATTAAATGAAGCATTGATGTTAATTTACTGATTAATTACCGCAATGTTTACAATGGGCAAGAAAATGAGCGAGAAAGAGAAAAAACTTAATTCAGCCCCCGTCATTGTTTAATGAGTGTATGAGAGACAGGCACTTGATGAGTTGATGCATGTGTAGGGTTAAATGGAAATGATTATAGAATTTAAAGCAGGTATAGTGATGATAAAATTGAGTGCAATGGTTTAGGTGTAATTAAAATAGCTGATTATTTGCCTACTTTTAGGCTAAAATAAACACAAAATAAAAATCATTATCAACTAATTAGCTTGTTAGAACAACTAGCATTTTTTACATATTCATATATTTTTTCGAATTGTTTGGAAAAAATTTTTATTGTTCCATTTTCTTATAAAACTATTCTGGGTGTATTTTTTTTTATAAAGAAAAGTAACACGCAAGGTCTGTGGTATTAAGGAGACGCATTAAGTTTTTAAGCTATATTTGTATCCATTTTATTAACTATTTTACTACGCTGACGAAAAGAATATCAGTCGCTGCTGACACTGTTGAGTGACCAGTCACTTCGTCACTGCCTTCGTCACTTAAGCAGTCAAACAACAATTACCAAACCGTCCCATTAATTTAAATGAGAAAAACTTATGATAAAGTCATAAATTGGTTTGTAGTCAATGCTTTAACTATTTCAGCCAACAGCTGAAGGCATAATATTTTTATTTTGCAAACTATTATTGATGGCAGTCTTACAAAAAGTAGGGAGTTTTCCTTCTGCGTTTAATCTTACTGAGAAACTCCGGTCGTAGGGGAAAAATAATGAATTTTAAATTCAAGCGACATTTAGGGAATTTTAAAAATATAGTTTTTAATTTTATGTGCATGTAATACATATATGAAGGAATATTTAGTATTAAAAATTTAATTTTTTTACAGGGACAAATTATTTAAATAAAATCCGTGTGATGTTAGTCTTGCAATCACTAAAGATTATAATTTTGGCAAGTCAATAAAAAAATATCTAGTACGACCTGGCAGTGTTTAGCAGCCGTAGCTGTTTCAATGTCCAAGTAAAAATGACATGAACTAAAACCTCAAATTGGATCGCCTTAATTTAAGAAAAATATTGTTTGTCCTGTAAAAATATTTAAATCTAATGAATATAATGGACATAAAGTTATTCTGATCCAATATTTATCAAATTCGTTATTGTTTGCTGTTGTTGGCTTAACTGAGTACATCCCTGCATTTCATTGGCGCTAACCTAAACATAAGTTTCCTTCAGCCAAATCATGTTTGAATGCTTTTCAATACAACAAGTAACACCATTTTTTTTAATAGAGGTCGGATATATTACAAAAAAAGTAAGTGGGATAAGACTTAAAGCTTGAGAAAATATAATATATATTTTTTTTAAATACCGGCAGTTACCAGCCCTCATCAAAATTTTGTTTCAGAATATGAACAAAAGCTTGGTACACATAATTAAGAAAGGAACGGAGAATTTAATTTTTAATAATATAATCATATATAAAATATAACTTAATTTTTATTGCATTCATTCTCTCTCGTCGATTTAATATTTGATTAATTACCTCTTGAATAGAACCTTGCAAAGCCATAACAACCTCCTTATAATCTTCTTTAATTTTGTAACCAACAATTATAATAACTTTTTAAACGGCAAGAAAAGACTCACTTAAACCTTTTATTTCCTGGTATTAGCAAATTGTTCTTAAACATGTTTTCTCAATCCTTGAAATTTCCCAAAGAAAACATTAAAAAAAGAACTGAAAACCATTAAGAAAGGAAAGAACGGTTAAATAAAAGTTTACTTGTTAACAAATTAACTACACGACAAAACAATTTAGTTGCCACAAGCTACTGGAAACTGTTTAAAGAAACAGGCAGGGTTACTTACAAACAGTAGAAAAACAAAAGGATAGGGTTAGACGTGTCTGCTGCTGTTTTCTCCTCATTCTAACGAGCATTAGAAAGCGTTCAAAATGCACTCAAGCGTCTAGGTAAAATTGTGACAAGCTTGACAACAACATTGTTAAATCGCATTTGTCGTAATGTTAAAAGTTTCTAGCAAAATAAATTGGAATCAAATCGACTACATAAAGTTGAAGCCATAGAAAAAGAGATTTACATTTAAATGCTTGAATTTAAAAGCAGGCATATTCAAATTTTATACCAAAAATGTCAACCCTTTTCAAAATGTAAATCAAAAGTTCAAAAATACTTTGTAAACGTGGGGTAAAGGGACGGCATACAGGAAGTAGTGAGCGGCAATTTTAAATTAAGTGTATTGAGAGTTATAAATATACAGGGGCAAGACGAAAATGTTACAATAGCATAAAGGGCGTACAAGTATAATGAAGCAGAGATTGTAGATTTATTTTTTTATTAATTGTAAGGGTGTGGCAAAATTTTATTATTATATTGATATGATATGAAAACTCACCTTCAAATCAACACGATTATTGAGTATGTACTTACGAGTATATTTCTACATTTTTAATTATAAATAAATAAAATTAATTAGTTCTTGGGAATACCTGGTTAGCCACCTACATGCAGGCATATAACGAATGTGTTTCTTGTTTTTTTTTTTTTTTTACAAAAAAACCTTGTATTCATATGTATGTAACTATGCAGATTTCTCGGAAATTAAGGAAAATTGTGGAACAACAAGATTTCATAAAAACATTTCAAAGAGCCACAAATACAGGCAAATACGAACAACAATAAGTATCAATAAGTACGTAATAAGGCGAAATGACAACAAAGTCGCTTCATCGTGGTACGAAAAACAAACCAGGATTTTGTTTTTGGAAGATACCAGAAATATGTCAAGGTTGTTTAGTAAAAAAACGTTAAGGACCCACAGATATAAATATATATACACATAATTCTGTATTTACATGGTTGACCCGTTTCTATACAATTCATGTAAAAATTTTGTGTAAAAGAGAAATGGGTGTATTTTTATAAATCATTTATTATTTATATATTTATTTTAAATTTTCCGACAGAAAGAATACGCACAATACAAAATTTTATATCAATTTGGTGAAATATATGACGAGTGACTTCATCACTTGAGCTATTGGGGACACCTTGTTATTAATTGTCCTGTGTAATTAACATGGACTTGTATAGCTCTGTCTCCTCTCTAAACTTTATAACACACACTGGCGTACTTAATTATACAAGTGTATGCTCATACTTAGAACACAAGCACTCGGTTGACTGAGCTTTAAGCGGGTTATACACACATCAACATTTCTCTTCCCGTTATAGTTTTTAAGTTAATTTTTCAAAATTTCAATCTTAGCATAAAGTTTGTTTTGCAAATTACAGCTTTAAGCTTTCGCATGAAAAATATGCTGTATTTGTCAGTCTGTACTTAAGATAATAAATAATATATTTTTTTTAAGATTTTGTTAGTTATTGTATACCAATAAACGTATGAGTTGAATTTTCTCGCAAACCCCTTTAATGGTGCAATAGAGTGATTTTCTCCACTTTAGCGCTACAGCTAAACATTTTTTATAAATTTGTATAAATATGTATTAGAGTTGCTAAATTTAAGGACAAAACAATTTAAATAAAGAAATTCTCTAGATCAAAATATTTATATACATGCGAATATTTTGCTTATTTGCCGAAAAAAAATATATTTTTTACAACAAGTCACGAAATTATCAAACTACCCTCGTATATATGTATGTATATAATTTCATGTATATAATAAAGAAAATATTAACATTTTTGTAATTAAGATCGGCTCATAGATCTAGAGTGTTAAGTGCTTTGACGATCTCAGCCGTTTCCATGGCGGCGGTATAGTTGGAAATAAAAGTCTGCAGCGGCTGCAAACTTAGCTCGGCTCTTAGCCGCTCGAATTGAAACTCTGGCCAAGAAGACTGATAAATAAACGGGAAAAATTAAAAATTTTCTCATATCATTTTAATTGAGATGGTACTTCAATAGATAAAAGGAAAACAGTAAACACCCTCTCCCTAAGCCACATGGTGTGAAAGACAACAACAACAAAAATTTTTTCCAATTAATTTTTCTCAATCAAACAAGGAAATATTGATCGAATTTTTGTTACTTTTTTATTTTGCATTCTTTTATTATTTTACACCAGTGACATCAATGACATGTGTAGCTATTGGAATGACTTTTTTTGTTTTTCTTTTATGATGATGTTAACGAGAGGATGATTGTTACCAGTGGAATGAAAGTGATTGATTTCAGATTTTTTAGAGAAAAAACAAATAAAAAAAATTAAGGGTTTTTAGTGATTCGCAAGGAGAATTACATTCGCAAGTGGTCAGTCATTAAATGGTAAAGTGTACGGCAGCTTAAGCATTTTTAAGGTAAAACCAAAAAAAAAAAAAAAAAGAATCTGCTATTCCTCCCCAGTGATTGATGACTACGAGTATATACTCTGCTGTATGACATAGAGTTAAATCAATTTATTACTGGCTAAATAAATGCTAATTTGTTTTATTCTATTTTTATGTCATTTAATTTAATCGCTTTTTATCCCCCCCAAAATACAAACAGTTTAACATTCTTTGATGTATTCCTCACCCCTTGTCTAATTTTAGCCCATGACCTTAATGACATGGATCAGGATGACATGTGTGATGATGGCATGAGTGATATGGATGATCATGCTAGCGAAACTGATTCAAAAAAGGGTGGCAGTCGTAATGGTGATGGCAAGTCTCAGAGTGGTGGCGGTGGCTCCAAGCCACGTCGAGCTCGCACTGCATTTACATATGAACAGCTGGTGTCGTTGGAAAATAAATTTAAGACAACGCGTTATTTGAGTGTATGCGAGAGACTGAATTTGGCCATAAGTTTGTCGTTAACAGAGACTCAGGTGAGAATGAAAAATGATTTTTGATTTTGCAAAGAAAAGCAAATGGGGGCCTTGAAGATTAGATCAATAATTGACCCAAAATTGGCAATTAACAAAAATATGTAAATTGAAAAAACATAATTCTTTTTGACATCGTTGTTTTTTATTTTTAACCGATTTATAAAAAAAATGGAGATTATCAATTCGCGTGTATTTTTCTTGATTTTTCATTTTTAATGTTTGTATTCGCATAACTTTATTATTTGTGAAACGATTAAATAAAATGTTTTTGTTTCAAAACATTTGCTTGCAGGTTGATCTCAAAAAAATTTTTTTTTTCAAAACTACGGGCAATTGGCCCCCGGAAATATTGCCTATCGCATACGTTACGGACAGATTCTCAAATTAATTATTTTTTTTTTGTTTGAAAGGGTTTGCTTGCAGATTGATTCCATATTTTTTTCGAGAATCGAACGGGCAATTCGTTCGCCCGAAATATGGATTATTTCATAACTCCTCCATTCATGGTCCGATTTTCAAAATTATTTTTGTTCGAAAAGATCTTATTTTCGAAAATCAGATAGGTGATTGCCTCCCTCTCCATGTCCCCGTAATATTGATTATCGCATAACTCCAACATTTATAGTCCGATTAAAAAAAAAACTTTTTTCATTTCAAAGTATAGTTTGCAGTTTGGTTTCACAAAAATTTAAGCGGAAATCGGACGGACAAAGTAAATTATAAAATTTTTAAATTATCATTTTTAGGGAGCTGTATTTTCTTAGTTGATTCTTGAGTCTGAACCAAAAGTTTTGTCTATGGCTTCAGTCTCAAACACAAAACAAAGCAATTGTATTGTGTATTTATTCCTTTTATTTTATTGCAGGTTAAAATATGGTTTCAAAATCGCCGCACGAAATGGAAGAAACAAAATCCCGGTATGGATGTCAACAGTCCCACCATACCGCCACCACCTTCGGGTGGCTCATTTGGACCTGGGGCCTATGCCAGCAGTCTGTTGTATTCACACACTATGCCATATCCACCATATGGTCCATATTTCCATCCTTTGGGTGCAGCACATCATCTAAGTCACTCGCACTCATAAAATTGTAAGATGCAACAGAAATTGTTGCAAATAATGGAAATGCGTAAATATCGCACACAATCTAAAGATTAAAAGCCAAAGGGAAATGAAAACAGAAAAACAAATAAAATGTGATGAAACCAAAACCTTGTCTAACATAAACTTATCAAAATTTTAATTTATAGACAAATGGCCAGTGCAATTTTAACAAATATTTTTTTTAATATTTTATGTAAAATATAACACTTGTACAGTTAACAGCAATTATTCGAAAAGAATATTAAAATCTGGCTTCTTTTAATCATCTAAGAAAATGTAAATATGCTTATCGTTCGCTGTAAATTATGACAAATTAAATACACAATAATTAAAAAAATATTTCAAATATTTTGTATAATAAGAGTTATTATTTATTTTAGATTTATTTTATTTAAATATCGATTAACACACTGTAAATAACAAACAATTTTACATACACGAATATAAAAAAATATTTAGTTTGTAATTTAGTATAATAAGCAAAATAAATTTAATGAATGAAAATCAAAAACTATTCAGATTATAAAATTTAAATTTAAATTTAAGTGAAATGAATAAATATAAAAGAATAAAAGCTTTAAACTGAATTTTTAATGAATAGTTTGGTGAATTCTTAGACTGATGGATGCCTAATCCTGATTCTATTTCCCATCTAAGCGTCCGAAATTGGAATATTTTGTTTCTGGCAGCCATTGAAAGCGTATAAACTTGTTAATTTAAAATAGAAAGGAAAAAAGTGAATTTCGGGGGCTGATTTAAATCACAATCGAAACCAAAGAAAGTCTTGCGATGCTGCACCATCAATTTCAATAGTTCAAAAATGATGTACTGTGTTCGCATGTGATCGTTCCCGCACAAATGAGCCAAATGTTGAGATTGGGCAGAAGAAGTCACAACGCCAGAAATCAATCATCAGGTCATCAGGTGGCTGAGGCTGTCGGTATCCGAAACGAGCGGGTACATCACATTTGCATGGAAAAATTATCTTTGTGATGAGTGCCGCGATTCCTCACGCTCAGCCATAAACCCAACCGTGTCACAACTTCAAAGGAGTATTTGGTAATGTTCAAGCTTAGCCCGAAAGAGTTTTCGGACAGTTTTGTAACTCTAAAAGTAACATACATCCATCGCGGCACATCAGTGACCATGGAGCAATGGAATCAGTATGTGCTTCTCGGACTAAGGTGGATCTGTCACTCAGCAAGGTCATGTCAACAGATTTTTTGAATGCATGCTGAGTCTTTCACACCATTTACCTTGAAAAGGGAAAATCGAATTCTGGCAAATAATATTCAGAGTTTTTGGATAGATTCAATGCTGATTTGCATCTACGGAAGAAAAAAATGCGCACGTATGTATTCACTGTGGATAAAATCCATGAATGGGACTACGGACTGATATCCTATCAAGGATTCTCTGTAGATTTAGGTATTGCTACTATTTCTGTATTTAAATTTCAAGAAATGGCTGAATGGTAATAGATTTTGGTCCAACGAAGACGTCATTATTGACACAAAGGTCTATATTTGGGGCATTGAGAAATCGTATTATTTAGATGATATGAAACAACTAGAAAGACGCACGCAGTCAAATTCCAAATATGTTATTGAATGTTTGAAAGTATCCGAAAATGTGTCTGTAAATTGTGAAGTTTATGTAGAAAGAAAATTGTTCATATTCTTTTAGAATTTATAACTTGTGTTGTAAAATGCATTAATATAATATGAAACTCTTTAGAATGAGGATATATTTTTTTGATAAAAGAGGTGACTATTGAACATTCACTTATTTTATCAAGTCGATAGCTCCTTGCTGAGGGTTAACTGTGCTTAAACAAAGTGCTATACCAACTTGGCGAATTGAAATCTAAGAATGTATGGTAATATCGATTATCAGAGATGTCCACTTAAGAGACATGAAGATATTTTTTATTTATAGATTCAAGTTCATTATTTCATTAAAGCGCAGAGTTTGAAAATAACGGAGAACCATCTACGATGTTAGAAAAATGTTATTCAAATCTGTTTGGTTCAATCTGAGCTACTGATTTGGTAGTTAGTAAATTAACCAGAAATAAGATGGAACCCTGTTAATGACAAAAGAAATTTTAGTATATTGGAATTAGTGATTGATTCTATATATATACTTGACCCACTAGTCACTAGTATACTAATATACTTGATATGAGTTAGAAATGGGTCACTATCTACTATCAAATATATTTTTCTTGTAGTCAGGTAGTTGTTTTCGCAAAAATCATTCACAAATCCGTTTTCAAGTCAAACGTTCCATAGTTGGCATGAAACAATCCGTACTTTTTAACTTCTGACACCGCTTTGGCTAGATTTAAATACGGATGACATGATTTTGTTTGCGAGTGTAACGTTTTTTTAATGTATTTAATTCAGTATCTGAGGCTGAACATGGATCTCCACAGATATAAAAGCCATCATCATCCCAAACAGTTTGATCATGAAATGTGGTTCGACATCCGATAACTTTTCTCCACCACTATCAAGTATGGATATTATGCTAATGTGTGATATACTTCAAAGAACAGCTATTCCATTTCAAGAAGATCTTAGATGTGAACTATTTACAACGACTTGCACAAAGTTTTAGACTTTCTGTTTAAACTTGATATCCTTTATACTAGAAATAATTATTTTCAAAATTTTTTGGATAATTTTCTTTTTTTCTGGGAGAGCTGAAACATGTTTTTGGTTTTTTATTAAAAAATAATCTTTCCGCCAACTATAATTTATTTTAATTTGCCTTTACCGAGAAGTTGGAATACTTAAAAAGATCATGATGTTTTTATTAGGACATCATTGAGAAAACAAGGTCCTAAGGAGTACTATGACGGATTTCATTCCTCTATTACAGACTTTGTAATCCAATGTCTGATTCCCAATTGTCTAAAGAAGAATATAAATACTGGATATGGCTACAACATTTCTAGTGTTGTATACGACCTCTTTGAGGAATTGCATATGAAAGAAAAATTCTGGGTGACTAAGCCTCCTCAGACATGCCTAAAAGTGCCACAACAACAGTATAAACTCGCTTGCTTGCATATTTTTTACCAACAATCATTTAAAAATATGCATATCACTACATATCAGTGATGCCAATTGATGAAAATTGGCCTGGGGTCACTCACTACCGTTCCCATAAATAAAAAGTTATTCAGACTTTATTACTTATCCAATATTTTTATTTATTTATAAAGTTCCGTTTCCCGAGTTATAATGAAAGAACCTCATAGTATTGATGAGTGAGTCATTGAGTGCTAAAACTCGAATTTTTTACACCTACGTATCTAAGGAAGCTTTTAATGAAAAACTTTAGGGCCTCAACTATACAATTACAAATATAAAGTATTTTTATAGTTCACAAGATGATACATATTCTAAGAGAAATAACGTTATGAAGGTGCTCAAGACAGAACGAATGTTTTTGTGTAAATAAGCGCACAGTGTGCACATCCCGGAATTTGGACTGGGGCCCAGATTTAAAAAAGTGTACAGTACATGTTAAAACAATGAATTTGTCCATATCAATGATTTAAATTTTTTAATTGCTTTTTAATGCAGTACCAATTTCATATTTTTATATGGAAAATACCTGATTTTTTACGAGATCTATTTTTGGAATCTATCTATTGTGCATACTTGGAATAAGTTATATTTAAGAAACAAATATGTCAAAGTCACACAGTCATAATTAATTAAATTAAAATATATTAAAATTAACACTATTACCAAACATACGACTGCATAAAGTCTTTGCATAGATAACAAAAATACATTCAACAGAGAACAACACAAACAAATAGGATTTAAGGAAACTAATTGCAAAGTACTTAAGTAAGGATTAAAAATATGTATACATATACATACTTACATATGTATGCATATGCATTTGTATACCCTTATAAAACATACATATATTCCTCTCAAAAAACCAATGTTAAAATTGTACGATTTTAATAAATTATGAAACAACACAAACAACTTCTATAAAAAATATATGGCATCAATAAGAATCAAATGCAAAAGAAATTTTACAGAAAAATAAACTCCCACTAAAAAACATACACACACACTCGCGCGCACATATCAGTTTTAACAACTACAACCATGTATAAATAATTGAATAAGTGGAATGTGAAAAGGCCTGAATGTGTATGTGTATTGTCGTATATAAAAACACATGAAAATGAAATCTTTTTGTCTGTGTGTACGTAAGTACGTACGACTCGTTTATAGACGCATAATGGAATCCTTTTGCATACAGTCAGGAGCATTTATTTTTATATGCAAATAAATTCCGCAGCGAATAAATTCAATTTAACAACCATGAAGTGTGTAAATTAATGCACAAATATCCATATATACACACATACACGCATACATATATTTAAATATTTAAGTGTAAGTGGGTGAAATTGATATTATTTGAAAACTTTAGATGCGACTAAAAAAGGTATTATGATGTACCTTAAAAACTTTGGATGTACGAGTAAAGCGCATTGACTAACTTTCATTATATAAAGTAGAATTGGGCCAACGGTAACCACGTTCATTGAAGGATAAGTGTACTGGCAAATACCAGTTCATTATTCCCGATCTTATAATAATAATAATAATAATAATAATAATAATAATAATAATAACCAGTGCAATAAAAAGGTTGAACCTGGATTTAAAGATACTCACGGAAATGCAAAAGGCAATCCTTATTAACGCAACAACTATAATGAGGGAAACAATAGAATAACGGATATAGAACGTGGACTATATCCCAACAGAGCGTAACCTTTGGTCTAAGACCCGGTACGTGAATTCCAGCTCAAGCTGAGAATGTAAAATTCTATAATAATAATAGTAATATAATCACAAAATGAAGTTTAAACTAGAATTGCGTAAATACAATATGTTTTAGCCTCAGTATATACTGAAATATTTGTAGCCGTGACTCGGTAGAAATTATCAGACAAGTTCTTAAAATCGAACTCGGAAAGTTTTGCGTTATTATTACTTTCCAAAATAGAAAAATATAATTGATAATTGGGGTGCCTTCGTACACTAGTAGTACGTGTACTAGACTAGTTGTCCGAAATTCGCAGGTTCGAATCCTGCCAAAAACTCTGGGTCGTTTTGTGGATAAGCCAAGAAGCTTTGCAGTTTATATTTGTTAATAAGAAAAAGTATTTACATAAGATAATAAAATAAGCTTATTTGCTGTGCAACTGAGAAACCATTTTTTCAAACAAAAAACTCATAGCAAAAATCACTTTTCGTTGTAAACAAGCCTTGTAAAGCTTGTAGATCTAGCGATATACATTGCGCTATACCACGAAATTAATGATTTCCATTTCCTACCGTTGAGTAAGTTTGCAACACTAAAAGTCATAGCATTCAGGTCTTACATACATTTGAAATAGCAGTCAGGGATGGAAAAGCTTATACCATTACATTTTTTTGATGTTAAAAGGCATCTTTGTAGAATAATGTATCAATTGAAAACAAGATAGTACGTTTTCACTATGTGTTTTAAGCATAAAAAGGCGCAATTCATGCATATTTCCTTTTATTTGTAGGAAAGTGTTTTAGAAATTATTAAGTTATAAAACTCAATGTAATGGGGAGGTCAGGACATGTAAATATATTTACAGATAGTCAGATGGCCATCAGAGCAATCTCAGCGGAACGCACTGAATCACGTACAGTTTGGGATTAAAAAAACGCTATTAACAGTTACTCTACACTTGGTGAACTGCCAGGGCACGCGGGGATAACTGGAAATGAGAGGGCAAACTCACTTGCTTCTAGGGCAATAGAGTTAGGTAATATAAGCTTAGAATGCGCGAAACCTTTCGATGCAGTTAAATCCGAGATAAAGACTTGGGCACAAAGGGCCCATTCAACTCTCTGGAATAACGGAACCATGGGAATCAATACAAAAATTCTATGGGGAGATCCAGACGAGAGAAAAACGAGGGAGCTACTAAGACTTAGCAAGCCAGAACTAAGTAGAATAATGGGAGTTGTCACAGGGCACTCTCAACTACTGGCACATCTTAAACGCATGGGAATAGCGGGAGGAGATGAATGTAGAGCATGTGGGGAGGAGAGCGAAACATTAGAACACTATTTGTCTCAATGCCCCGCCTTCTCACAAATAAGGTCCCGATATCTTGGGGGTGACATCTTACCGGACATAAGCCGATTACGGGGAATATGCTGGAGGAAATTAAGGAACTTTGTGAGTGACACGGAGTTTCTCTAGACCTTTGGGTCAATATGTCATGGTTAAACCCAAGGGAGCGCACAACAAGCCTTCACTGGCGTAGGTGTATGTCGTTCGACATGGGCTAATGCACCCCTCCTGTCAACCTAACCTAACCTAACCTAAGTTATAAAAAAATTATCATGTTCATGAAGTGAAGAAGAGGTTCAACTTCAACCCATGTGAAACGTCTCAACATTTTATTTTTAACATCATTGTAATAATATACTTTTTAACCCCATATGCCCACAGACGGGCAGGAGCTGTTCACAGTCTTAAAAACTGATCTGTTATATACTTTTCAAAATTTTTGACGAAGTTTCACATCATTTACATTCTCAAACATATTAATAAGCATTAATCTATATAATATAGTTTGCATAGTTTTAGTAAATTTCTTAGCATACGAGGATATCCTAAGCCTATTTAAACTATACAAGAGAGTAGTGCAGAATATATATATTTTTTACATTTAAACCACTGATCAATATACTACCTACTTACAATCGAAAAAGACAAACCAAATTTTCATTGAATGTTTACAAATATTCTTGAAATATAATCAAAAGTTTTCGTTGTACCCAATTGGAAATAATGTGTATTGGTAGCAAACTCAACTTGCTTGAAGTTTTTGTACGTTTTTTTTTTTTTTTTTTTTTTTTTTGAATAATGATAACTACAAACTCTATAGTCAAAATACCATCGGGAATTATTAAGTTTTCATGTTTTCACTTTTAGAAAGAAAAAAAAACATGTAACATTAAATATTCCAACTGGGTATTTGGTGCGAAAAATTAGTAGTCAATTTTATTATCTCCTGTTTTTGGCAATTACACTTATTCAATTTTTTTTGGTTAATGCCAAATACCATTTCATTTAAGAAAGACAAAAACAGAAATATACCTAAAAATTTGCATGTGGTAGCGAAAGTACTTTTATAAGGAATAATTAAAATATATATCCTTGCGAAAGTGAATTTTAATAAACTTGGTCTGAAATCATGCAGGTAACAAAATCCCACCACTCACTCGAACTTTTTTCATACACTTGTCTATAAAATCTTCGTTTTTTATACCCGTAAATGTGCGCGCACGTACATAAAATATAGATGTGTACATTTGTGGTCAAAATAATGTTGGTGGTGTGTCAAATAAGCCGCTTACAAAATTCCATTCATTTTCACATAATTGAATTTGTCATAAATTTAAGCAGAACATTTGCTGCTATTTGTGTTTAGCTTTTATTCCGTATCCTTTTTTATCACTGAATCCATGCGTGTGGGAGATGTTTTTTTTTGGCTTGAAGACGAGGAAATTAAAAATTTTCCACTTGACTTAATTTTAATAGTCAAACAATTTATTCATTTATATGCACAAACGTTTTTAAATTGAAATAAACTGACGATTTCTTAGACTACAGGATTAATTAAAAGTATTTGGAAAACAAAAGATTTATTTTTGTTTAGATCTCAGTCCGTTAGGAAAGAAGGAAGGGAAGGGAGTAGTAGTTATGGACATTTTTAAAAAGTTTGAAACTTCAGAGGAGTCAAGTTGGCATATTTGGGCCAAAATATCATCTATATAGTCAAGCCTTATTTCAGGAGGAATGTTTATGTCAATAAGCATAATTATCATATGACAATTTTAAATAACAAGAGAGGCATCAGATCTCTTTAAAAATGAGGTAAGCGGTTTCATTGCTGTCAACGTCTTATTCCACAGGACAATTAAAACCAATTTCCCTTACCACAAAGTGAAAGAAGAGAAAGTCAATATATTTAAATTTTAAACGTAATGAGTATAACAACATTATTTCTTTAATAATTTTTTTCTCTCATATTAAATCATTTTTAGTTTTATTTAAAATTTTTCTCTTTTCTAAATTTTTAAATCCAATTTTCTTTTATAACGAAATCTTCATTTAATTAAGTTTATATATAAAAAAAAAATACAAAACGTTTTCTAATGCAAGTAATTTCAAAACAATTGCTTTCCAATTTCAAATTAAACAACAACAATAACATAAACAAAGTGGAGTTATAAAGATAAAATTTCGTTTGTAATTTATGCAAAAACTCCTAACAAATTTATAAGAATCAAGCAAATCAAATGCAGAACTGAAATCCATGACAGACAATTAAGTTGTTTATGGTGAAGTTGTCGTATTCACGCGTATTTATTTTTTATTTATTGAGCTCAAGCTAGAGAGTATCCTCTTTCCTTAGGAATCTAGTGTCTGAATAAATGAAGAGTCTAAATAGCTAATCCATATTCAAGTATTTTATCATCTTCCGCTTGACTTAAATGCACAACAAATGAGCGATTTCGTCTTTAGCTTGTAATTTTCTCTGCCTTCTTTTATATTTTTTTCTGCTACAGCTTGAGGTGGTTGGTGCTGCAAGCACTTCGTGTGCGCCATTGACTTTTATGTGAAACCGAAATAAATAAATATGTATGTACATAAAAAAAAAACAAAAATAGAAAATCAAGTTTAATTTAAAATAATAACTTTGAAATCAATGACACTGAAGGAGAGGTTGGCTTTAGTTTTGTCTTCCGAGTTGCAAGAAAATCAGAGTTTCCCAATCTAAGATTGGACGTTCATTTGACACAAGCTTTCATACCGCAAATGCGATTTTATGGCACTTATATATATGTATATATATATATATATATATATATATATATATATATATATATATATATATATATATATATATATTCCCATCGATCATACATATAATGCTTCATTTCATGGCACTTAAAGCAATGAAAATTTACTGTCAGAATGATGAATGGCCCAATTTTCGTCTGTGGCTTCTAAGGAAAATTTCCTTCTTTTTCAAAGCATTTTGCATTAATAAAGAAATTAAATTTTGAAGAAAATTTTTAAATGTTTGCTGATATTTTTTATTATTGAATAAATTTTTTTACTTATTCTAAATTAACATTTTTTATTGTTTTCCTTTATTAATTTTAGGCTTTTGGAGTTTTCCGACTTTACGGTGTCTGTAAAATACATGTGATAAATTTATATATTTATTTTTAATTTTTAACAATATTCATTAATTTTACAACCTGTGGGTCTCTTCTTCGCAAAATTCTAATTATTTTAAAAAATTCAAAAACTCAAATTTATTGAATTTTAATTTTGTTTTAATACTTTGATACCCACAGTTTGCTGAAATGTGGTTTTTATAAAAAATATCTCAAATGCTAAAAATATTTTAATAACGCAATCAAGATAAAGGATGAATAATATAATTAATTTATGTTACAATTATAATGAAACACTTTTCGAAGAATTTTCAATGATCTCTGTGTTTTTGGAGAAATTTTTTTCTACTTCGATTCTTTTATTTTATATAAGTTTTAGAATATTGTATTTGTTGTTTGTTTTGTTTTAAGAAACAAAAATACATATAGTTGATATGATGGGCACGTATAAAGAATTTTTCAGGACTCTATGATAGATCGGAATATCATTTTGGGCCATACCGGCTATAAAAACTTATACTGTAAATATCTTTGTATCATAAAATACTTTTGTAATACATATAGACATAACTAAGCCTTAATAAAGATTTACAAAGGTGGAAATCATTGATTACAACATACAAGAAATATTTTCAACAAGTCGTCGCGGCTCTCAGTGAAAATTTCGGAAAAGATTTAGAACCTCATCCCTTAAACAATGTTCACTCACTTTCATTGTTATACTTATACCGAAGGATTTTATTCCTTGCACTGACGTTTTTATTTATTGTAATTCTTTGTGTATGCGAATGTGTGACCACTTACGTTGTTCCCTTCGTCAAGCTTTTTGGCAGTAGAACTGTTTGATGAGAATGTTTAGTTTTATTTAGTTATCACTGGGATTTATCGCTGACAAAAAAATTATGTTATTGTGTTTGTTTAATTGAATTTGGATTGCTGTAAGCCTTAACAAATATACAAGCCCATTCGCTTCCACACATACCAAGACGTAAGGAAATATATGAAGTCGTAAGCAAACATTTGTTGGGCCTGAACAACCAAGCGTGCTTGAGCAATAATTCTCAAATATAAATGAGAATTATTATAAAATTTTTTTGTAAACTGTAACAAAACAACACAGCAATTGTGTAACAAAAATAAATCATTATCTGACAATGAATGTATTTAAAAATTTACTTAAAGCGAAGAATATTTGATTGTTCTCTTGTTTTACTAAAGTTTGTAATGATTTATATTCATAATAATTCTCAATTAGTTGTAGGAAATTATCAAACAATTATACATATAATATATGTTTTCAACTTCCCTAATATATAACAAAAAACCTATAATTGATGAGCCTAATTAAGCATATATGTAATATATGCGTTGCATGCTCTAAGATAAAAGTCATTTTTTTCACTTCGAATACCATGAAAGATTTTAATACGATATGAAAATTAACTACGAATATATAAAAATTTTATGAAATTTGCCAAGGCCACTAAAACAACGATATGCAAATTATATTAAAAATTCACGAAAATTTAATTACATAATTTTCTTTGCTTCGTTTACGAAATTGGCCGTTGATTTTTTCAAGTCACTGGCAGAGATTAAAGGCAGATTTTTCATAAAAACAAATCAGAAAATATAGTTGTTTTTTTGCATATTATCATAAAAGATGGGTTCAAAAAATTACTTTTGAAGTCTCCAAGAAAATAATAATAAATTAATTGATTACAATCAAAAAAGTTAATTCCAAAAAGGCCTCACAGGTATGGGGGCCTTTTGCCTATGCTGCAAAGCATTGCTTTAATGTTTCAAATACGGTGTGTTATTAAGAAAACTTCAAATACTTTTTGTCTGTCGTCTACAGCAGCTTTTTTCTGCTGTATTGTGTCTGCTATATTAAATCAGTCGTTAAATTCCTCAGAAAGTTTTAATTTTTATGAATGCGCTTAAAATAGCCACATTCGATTGGTCTTAATTTAAGCAAATAAATATTAAATGAAATAATGTCGTGATTATTAAACTCCAAAAACTATTATATTTAATATCTTTCAGTTTTGTTTCTGACATGATAATATGTGTGTGTGTTACAAAAATTATTAATTTTTACTCATAAGTATGAATAATAAATGATTTTGTCAGTTTAAGCTTTAATTTTGTACGACTATTTACTTGTTCATATTCAATATAGTACTAAGAAACTTTTCCGGCACATATGGTACAAATAATTGTGGTTATTGTTTTTAATTTTCATCCATGCAAACGAAATGTTTACAATCTCGATTCAATAAATAGTTCATGAAAAAATAATTTGGGCCAGAAAAAAATTTAAACACATGATTATATTATTTTATTGCAAATTTAACCAATCATTCTTTATAACCCATTTATTCGTATGTATATTGATTGGTCTTCCATATTTGTGTTTCTTTGTGTTGGAAATTTTTAAGCTCAAAAAAAAAAACAATAATTTTTTAATCGACCATGAAGACATCAAATTACATTTTATATATAAAAAATATGTGTTAAAATATAAAACAAAATTTTAGTATTTTATTGCAAGCAATTTAAAATATTAACAGCCACAAAGGAAAAAGATGAATGAACAAAGAAACAGATAGACAAACCAATACTCACAAACACGTATTCACATTAAAAAAAAAAAATCGTCCTGTTATACACAAGCAACATCAGAGATGGAAGTTTCAGCACTAGTTTTAATATTTCCGCTTGCAGTTTCAACAATAAAAAGAACACCTCCTCCTTCATTCGACTTTTGCTGTTCGCGAAACTGATGAGGCCCACGAAAGAACACAGATTCGTAATGATTGGGGAGATAAGAACGTCACTAGCGATAGATCTCAAGGTTATATCGTAATGCGCTTTACTCATTGGATAAAGGAACTGAGGCCGATTGTATTAAACACATGAAAAAATTAATATTTTCTGAACTTCAATAATGTTTTTGAAAAGTTGGAAGTCATGTGTGCTTGTACAATAATTCGGAAAAAGTTAGAGGGAACTATTATCTATTAACAAAAATTTTAATAGACTCAAACTTAAACACAAAATTTCACAAAATTGATGTACGAACTATGTACAAAAAGTGAAACGGCATTTAAGTTATATTTCTTAATTCATCAATATTTATGTTTCCCTTTTTCAAACGCTTTATCCAATCATGGAAACTTCTAATAAGTATCGCTTTAATATGGTCTAACAAAAGTACAGGACAATTCCGGTGAATACGAGTATGGTGACCATTACAAGATTGTGGTGTTCATTTTAGCCAGACGAATCACCCACAAAACAGGTGCCTTACCGTAATTTGCATCAGAGTAAATCACAACAACAAACAAACAACGAATGCAATATAATTGAAACTACCCTAGTTGATGTATTGTATGCTGACGTATGATAATAAAAGAACATCGGCTTTGCGATATGAGGACTTGGAGTTCTTGGAGTTTGAGCCCACAAAAATCGTGCAATACAGTAAAACAACGTTTTACAGAATAAGTAACGTTTTACTGAGGAGGTAATGGACTACAACTGTTGGCGAAAAAATTTACCAAAGGTAGCATTTAATTTCAGGCAGACAGGAGGTTGATAGAATACAGCAAAGGCAGATATTCCAGTATAAATTCGATGGGGTACTAACCCGGAGGTCAATGGACTACACCAGGATCTAGACATTCCATGAAGGAGAACGATGCAGTACAAAAGGAAGAAACACAACTTCAAGTCAGGAACGATAAGTGGTGAAATATCCAATGGACTACATAGACATTCCATGAAGGAGAATGATGCAGTACAAGAGGAAGAAAAAAGACTGCAAGTCAGGATCAATTAGTGGAACATATCAAGTGAAATTCGTTCCGATAATTTTTTGAAGACGTAACAACCTGTAGAATAACAACCAGTAAAGGCATCAAACAATTGAGAGGTTTAAGTAAATACAATGCTATCGGATAGGACATAACTGATAAAAAATAAATGTGTATGAAAAACTATGAATGAACGAGGACGTATTGATAAGGACCGATAAGGAGGCAAAGCGAAAGTAAACGCTGCTATTGGTAAATGTGGACTAGTGACACTAATCTTTGTATAGACAAGAACTTGACAACATGAATCACATCCGTTTTGTATCCCATTGGGAAAAACTATTAGGGCACTGAATCAGAAGTAAGTAGGTTACATAGTTTTCCCAGAAGTAAGCACGTAGAAAGCTCAAGGAAAAGGTTGATCTGAATAATGGTCGGTAATAAAAAAAGTAGAAAGATAGAGAAGACGAATGTTATCACTGAGAAACGCGGAGCAGCAAACGATTTCAGAAAGTAGCTGTCAATTTTCAAGTGGCTCATCAGATATGTATAAGAATTACGAAAATTACTTAATGACTGAAGCCCCAAAGAAAACCCAGAGTAATTGAAGGTTCCTTACATGGTGTCCGCGAAATTAGGAAAGTCATCCTACTTTTTGTACACATTAAGGAACCACAAAATATAGACACAATCAAAGAAAACTGTCTGTTTTAAGCTTTTGTACATACCTGCTCATGTACGTAGTACGTATCTTTTTTTGTTTAAAAAAATTATTGGACGAAAATCTAATATTATCGTTTCAATGACATTACTTTCCATCTCTGAACACCATAGTCCCAAGAGAGGGAAAGAGATAGAGATAATATATACAACCACATACATCGACCAAAAGGACTACAATAGCAAAATTTATTCAATATTACATGAGCACAAATTGTAATTTAATCCACAGATGTCACCATTACGATAAACGTGAAATCATGATTCATCTCCGCACACGCGCGTGCACATACACATCCACACATATATGTACATCAAATTATGATAACACCCCTTTTTTCTAGTTATCATCTTCAATGTGTGGCACTTTTCACACATTTCTCACCACAATAAATTGAAGTAAAGAGAAAATTTAAGTAGAAAACAAAGGACTAAGACAGGTTGTCTTCAGATACCGTTTGACACACTCCCGCAAATCCAAGACATTGAGTTTTTTCTAGCATGATGGGGTCTACACAGGGACACGTGTCAGACGATATAAATATTATTCACATCCGAAATTCTTAAAGCAGCTGATACTTTCAAAACTCTTAAGTAAAAAGGAAAGAAATTTGGTGCCATTTTCATTAATATTGTCGAGATATGATCGTGGTCTAAGTGCTATTGTCGATAATTTTACATTCGTTTTAGATCATTAGGAAAACATTCCTGTCGAAAATAAACTATCGGTCATTTCAATTCATTCCTTGGCACCAAAAGCACATGCAGTAAATTCAAATTTAAATGGTCCGAGCATGAAATATATAGATGACTCTAAAGTACCCATAGACTACACAATATTATTGCATAATTTTTTCACAGTTAGTGTTCTTTTGCTCTACACTACCCATACAATTCTTTAATATTTTAAAATAATATATGGGAAACTTTTCTTACAATGTACTTATGTATGTATTTAAAAGTAAACAAGACCCACGCACATACATACCATATATGATTAGGAATAAAGTTAAAATCATAATGTATCAATCCCTGATTAGACCTATTCTTACGTACGCATGCCCCATTTGGTTCAATATTTCCCCCTCATATATGGAAAAAATTAGAATATTTGAGAGGAAATGCATTAGATCATGCACTTCAGTTTATAGATCTGCAAATAGTGACTTCACTAAATATACTTCTAACAAAATTCTGTACAGTAATGCAAATATAATTCGTATAGATAATTTTATCATTTATTTGATAAGGAATCACATTTTACGGTGTTGTAAATGTACAGAAAATAATTATATAATGGCTCCCTATTACACAAACTATGAATATGTGTCGAGGTCCTTAGAAAATGGATTTGTTCCACCAGAAGCTTTTGTTTACCTGGATAGTAAAGGTTTAATCCAAAATGATAATGGTGTTCCCATCTTATATCACAATTATAGACGGGCGAATATAAAAACAATTAACTGTAATTTAAATCAATTAGAGATGAGATACAGTACAAGTATATCACAAACGGATCTAAAATTAGCACAAAAATCTAATGCCAAAATGTTTTGGTGGTTACCAAAATAAAATTTTTTTTCTAATTCTTTTATCCTTTTGAATTAAACCTTTTTTTTTTTTTTTTTTTTTTTTTTTTTTTGAAATATAAACAATGTTTTTGTAACTTTTCATTGTAATATATAATATAATAATTATATTATCTTTATGTAAATATATAAATATTGTTACTTTTTTTGTAAAAAGCAAATTATTATTATGTTTAGTATTATACTAGAGCGCTCGATCTAGAGACATTGTATAAGCCAATTAAATATTGTTAACTAGTGTTTATAATAGTTTGAATAAAGAAATAAACAAAAAAAAAAAAAAAATACATACCATATATGTGATTGAGCAAATTGAAAAATATATTTTATGTGAAATACCAAAATTAACCATTTCGCATTAAATAATTGAAGAAAAAAAAAACAGAGATAATGTTGTCCTGCATTTTGGTGGCAGATCATGATTATACAACGTTGGCAACACAAAGTCAAAAGACTCTGCATTATGTTCAATATATTGTGCAACCTACTAATATAATATATACATGTACAATGTACTGAAATTTTATTGTGCAATATCAATTGCCTTAAAAGATCACATTGGTCATAGTGTTATAAAAGCTACAACTTATATTTTTTCAGTAATCGATAAGTAAATTTCCTGTAATTAAGGAAAAATTCAGCACGAATAAAATCAGAGTAAAACAAATTGATGCCATCTGCCTAAGGAGAGTCATTTATAGAACTAAGTTTCGAATATCACACCCACATTTGCTTAATTGTATTCATATTAAATCATTTAAAAAAATTTGACTTATACCTGCGTAACATGTAATTGAATAAATACAAACTCTCGTTAGCGAATGCTATTTATTCAAAACGTTATGACAAATGTGACAGATAGATAAATTAAATTTGACATCTTTTGAAATTAATCGCTATGATGTACGAGTATAATACTTTTCCGGTTCTGATTTTGTTTCCTTTTGTTTGTCACTTTATGTTTAAATGGCGAAAATGCACTCAATCAAAAAACAAGTGTTTACAATAACGACTACTAATGACAATTAAAATGCCCTTTTATAAATCCTTAACATCAAACGAACACACACATACACCCAAAAACACACACATACCATACACGTCCTTCCACTGCATCAGCACCAGTTCGAAGCAAGAGTATTTTACCAAACAATTTGAGCTCATATGTTACGCATAAAAATAAATTATACTATAGAATGACAAAAAAAATTAAATAAATAAAAGTTGACATAAACAAGGTCCCCAGAGAACTCTTTACGAGAGCATAAAGGACTAGTATCTTTCATACAATACTCGTGCAACTAAAAAAGAATGAAAGAAATATTTCAACAGAAGTACGTGCGATACATTGTCGATGGCAATAATGCTGCTGCTGTCACGATAATGACGATAATAGTAAAGTAATGATTATGATGATGTTGTCTCTTAGAATCTTTAGCTTTCGAGTGGGTGGTGGTTGTTCCTTTGCTTCATTGCTTTCTATACTAAAATGTCATTTTATGACAGATTTGCCAGCTCGATTACTAAAAATATAAATGGTTAAGGACGTACACACACACATACAACAAAACAAAAAAAGAAACTATAAAAAAATAGAATGATTCAAAGCAAAATTAAAAAGGTTGAATTTGATTAAAACACCCTCAATATATAAAAAAAACAAAATTTCAATGTCCTTGTATTTCGGTTTCAACATGTTTAATAACGAATTTATACGCTTACAAAACTCTAAAATATCACCAGGGGACTAAGGAAATTAACAAAAGCTTTTGCCAAGATATAAAACATGGAATAAGAAGCACATGTGTTATGTGGTTATGTTGCGACTTTGAGGTTAATAGACCAAAGTCGGGCGAAAGTTTGTTTGGGGAAAAATTAAATATTATCGTATATTTATCTTTTAAATACTCCAGAGTGAAAAGGCAAATTATAATTCGAGCAGAGATAGAAAAGTTGTGAGTTTTAAGGCGAAAATCTAGGGAAGTATTTAGGCGCTTTCAAAACATTTTTCGACAATTGACTCAGCATTTGGGTATTTTTGTGGTAACGTGAAAGAAAATTTAGAGAAAATATAAATTTACGCTTTAATTCTTTATGTCACTTAGTAGAGCGTGAGTAGATGTAAATAAAAAAACATGGCTGATACAATCACAGTCTCAAACAATTATTAATATTTGCCCCAAAGATTCCATCAAACAAGTTATTATGTTCATTATATCTATATTAAAAGTTCTCGTAAGCATTGTAATGTTTGTCAGTACCATATCACTATGTTCCTTAGAATTATATTTAAAAAATCTAATATTTGTACATATTTCTGTTTATTTTTATTTTAAATACATTCATTTCGATCATTTACTTCAAACTACGTCATAGATCAAAAATATTAGTTGTGCAGAAAATGAGTTTAAAGTTTTAAATTTACACAAAATTACGCATATATAATATTTCCCTCCCCGGAATTCTGAATTTCTTAGGAAAAAAATTAGTTATTTTTTTCGTTATGATGTTGTCGCAGTAAACTATGCGATTTTTGTCTATATTTAGGATTTATTTACACCATGCAATAAATACGGGGTTTGTTATGTACAATTGTTTGTCTGTGATGAGAGGAAATCGGGGTAGATAAATGACAGAAAAATTTCTTCGTTCATTCTTTGTATTTTCTTTTAATCATTTTTAGGGCCTGTTTGCCGATGTCGAAAGAAAACTTTCTTTCGCAATCTAAGCGAAAGAAAACTGATTTGGGTTTACCTAAATTGGTTCTATGCGAACGATGACTCGAACGACAACTCGAATGAAAACGTAAGTGTTTTCATACAAAAATGGGTTTGTCTATTTCGAAGTTGTTGTCAACTTTGCGAACACAAATTTCAAAATCAGGCACCAGTTATTTTGTGTTCGAATGACAATAATTTTTTGAAAAAATATATAAATAAACAAATATTTTATGAAAAAAATTTTTAATAACAAATAGCTTTTTTAGTTGTGAGTACATATGTACATACATTCATACATATGTATGTACATTTGGGGTGGGTTATTGCCTACATATACATATACATATATGTACATACATACATACATAGGTACTTATTTTGTATTTGCTACTTGCAAAAATGACACATATTGTTTGCAGATTTGAAATCTGATTTGAAATCTAGAACCAAAAAGATATTTGTTAAATACTCATAGTATTATATAATTATCGAGCCTAAGGCCAAGTAGCCATGGCCCTTATACATTAGGTTGTAATTTTTAATTATCTCCTAATGCTAATAAATAAATAAAAAAAAATAGAACCAAAAAGACAACAAAAAAGTATGCAGGAAACAGGTGGTTGTAATTATATTTTTTTATTTTGTAAACTTTTAGTTTGTTTTGGTTACATTTTCTTTATTTCGACAGCTGATTAATTTCAAAAGGAGTTGCATTTGACTTCAAACAATTTAGTAGTATTTTTAGTATTTTTAGAGGAAATTGCTGTAAAACAATTATACTTATAAGTTGGCACTACTTTGCTTTATTAACACGTAAGATACAAAAATTGACTGACGTAAGTAGCTGCGAACGAAAGTGAGTGACATAGACAAACTCAAATTGATTCGAATGTGAGTGACTAGCTTTCTTTCGCATGAGTTTTCTTTCGACATCGGTAAACAGGCCGTTAATATCCTACAAAATTTTTACATAAATGTTAAAATTTGTTTATTTTAATGTTTCTCATTGAATCAAGTACAAAAGACCGAATGGATTTAAATGATATTTTGCCCACGGATAGCTTATAGCCTGGGTTCACATAAAGGCTATTGACTATCATAGTAAAGGACAACGTTTGACCACTTATAGACCAATATCATTATTATCTTATTTGAATTTTGTTGCTAAGTCACACATAAATGACTGAATGGGCTGGAATGAAATTTGTCACCCAGATAGTTTTCTAGGGCATAGAAAACATTTTGTCTCTATAAAAGACGTGACTTAATCTATATATTTTGTACCCCAGTCAAAAACACATTCAAATTCAGTTACTGATCTACTACAGCAGACTAGACGTATGCGTGTCTGAAGATATCGCTACAGTGATTTAAGGTAGAATAGCTTCACTTTACGTGCAGCGTGAGTGTTTAAATATTCAATGATTTGGAACTAGGTGCTTATGTACTACAGATGCTTCACATCGGATAGGGCCTATTAGAAACAGGCTTCAATGGTGAAATTAAGTTTAACAACAATTTTCCTTACACCTTTGGCGATGGCGAATGAGCTTTTTTGCATGTTTCTCCAAACAATTTTAACAGGATATGAGTCCGCATTTAAAAAAAGGATTGAAAGGACTTAGAACCAAACAATCAAAGAGGCAGCACTTCATTTTTGATCTTCTTGCTTAATACATGCTTAACTTTATATTGGCTGCTCAAGAACATCAAGTGCTATCCATAGAAATGTATTAACTTGGAGTCGTATGTATGGCATATGTACACAAAAGCTTAAATATTTCTTATTTAATTGTTATTTTTATAACAATATTTCATTTATACCCGGGCGAGCATGATGTCGCTGGTACATACTAATTGTTAAACCAAAAATATTTTAAGTCGTGCTTATAGTTCGATAAATATACATAAATAGAAATTGTAATTGAAACAAATAAACATAAAAAACAAATATAAAAAGGTTTAAATTACTATGAAGATCGTAGAATATTAATAACTACGAATATTTGGTTTCAAAAATGTCGTTTAATTTTTTTCAAGACGGTGAAATCGCAGAAAAAATAACAACAATGTCGCAATAGCAAAAGATAAAATATTTATTAAAATAAATTTTTAATAAATGAAAGCTTTGAAAAAAAAAATAATACAAGCCTGTGTTAGATAACACGGGCGCATAGGTCAGACGTAGAATAGGTTAGTCATTTTGCAATTAAAATATATGAATTAAATATAATTTTTGATAAATGATTTAAATCTATCAATAAATTTTATGATATGGCAGCACAATAGATTAGCTGCTTTCCAACTACTTCCCAATGTATTCACAGAAATGTGTTTAGGAAAAACGCCATTGATATAGTGAGCGTATACATCGCCAATCCTTTGTATTAATGTACATACACACACATTTAACGCTGCTCGCAGAAGTGAACAAACGACAGCAAAGATCTGTAAACTTTCAAGCACACACAAGTGTCCACGCTCCCCTCCCTTCATTTTATGTTCCCCTACAAACGAGTTAACAACCGACCGATCCAACAAAACGAAATGTACACAAACACACACACATTTATATGTTTATATGTGTAGAAATTTGTTTATTGAGATCTTAGGTAAATTTTTGTACTTGATTGTTTCCTTGAATTTTGAACGGTTTGCTACCTATGGACCTGAACAAGAGAAAAAGGTAAAAAAATCGAATTTTTTTTAAGTTTTTTGCGATTTTTATCTGGAAGGTGAAGTTTTTTTGATTTTATATGTTCGCAATTTTTGTTCTTTATGACAAGAGCTACAAGTTTTTCTCAGAGAGTAAATCGAAATTCGGAACGGTTTGCAAGATATGACCCCGAGAAAATGATCACTTTTTTGCGAAAATGATACCGAGGCCCCAAATCTTTGGCGGCCCATAAAAAAAAGTGCATGACTTTGGGAAAAATTGGGAGACACGGATCTTTTTTTTAGTCTTTTATCACGTAGTGGTGTCCGTATATGGTTATTTTGCCACGACTTAAAAAATTACACACAGTGTAAATAAGGCTTTAAGTATAAACATTTGACATTGTAAACATTATTCTTTAGAAGCGGGAATCGAATACCGACATTTAGAGTATTTAAATGAACGTGATATTGCTGATGCAATCCAAAAAGTTGGTCCGAGAGCAGAATTCCGTGAAAAACTTTTCTTGTGGAGGAGCAAAGCGGTATGTACTTGAATAAATATTAAATATGTATATATGTACATAAGTAAATTAAAATCTTTCATACAAACTTTCTCTTTTAATAGCCCTTGAAGGAAACTCTTAAAGACAAACGTATATTTTTTGAAAAGGTAAGCATTTCGTTTTGTAGTTTTTTTTTCCTTTAATGCTGTTTAAAATTTTGGCTTAAATTTTTTAGACATTGGCAGAGTTATTGTCCTTGACAGATGTCGGCATCAGTGTTAAAAATTTTTATAAAAAAATGAATTCTTGTTCTCTGAAGTCAGAGACAAATTAATTAATATAATTTTGGAAAACACTTTTGCGAATGAAAAGAGACTTACTGTAAAATCTATAAATAATTTTCATTTTATATAAATATAAGAAAATATGTATGCTTAAAATATTAATAAATGGATTTAAAATAATCAAATGATTCTTTTATTTGATTTACTGAATGCGTCTGGTAAAAAACTAAACTTATGTTTAACAATAAGAATTTTAAACGCTAATAGTTTACTTTTGAACAACCATTTAGTTGAAAAAAAATTGAATGCGCATTGTATTTTATTGAATACAGGTTCAATAATACTAGAATTGAACGCCTATAGTGTATTTCTGAACGCACATTTTCCTTTCGGTAAGCTGAATTTCAGATAGTTGAAAACTGAACGCGCATTTGTTACGAAAACGAACGATTTATTTAGTTTTCTACTACAAGCATTTACGGTGCAGAAAACGTAAGAAACGTTCAGAAAAACTGCACATTTGTTCGGTTTTCTACTACGTAATTTTTTCTGTGTACAAACGATGCACATATGTATGTACTCATAAAAATCTTATGCATTTAATTACGTACCATTCAGAATATTATTTTTTAATTTATTATTCTGGATATTCTCCCCAACTAATCGTTAAAACAATAAGAGATTTTGCAAAATACATTGTTTGTTGTGGCTTTAGCTCTTCATATGCCGACATTTCATTGGTCGCTAAACCAAATCGTCAGTGAAGTTTACGCAGTTTGAAAGAGAAATAAAATGGACTCACGTTAAATATAATTTTTATTTATGTCCTTAAGCTTTTATTTTAGCAGCTTTCTTTAATAAATGTTTATACTACGTTTTTTTATATTTTCCTATGCAAATAAGTAAGATTAATATTTAATTTAAATGTAAATTTTGAATTTTTCATTGTACGAATTTTATTATAACAATCATCCAGTGAGAGCTAATAGGCAGATTTTCTTAGATTTAGATAAAAAAATTTAATACATTAATTGGAATCTAAGAACAACATAAATTTTTTAAATGAAATCTGCTTTAGCTTAAAATATATATGTAATATTCTATTCACTAGCACTTACAGCAGCTTATCAGTAGACAGATATTAATATAATAAATCCGAAAAGTTGAATATGTTGCATGCTTATAAAATTATTTTCAAAAAGGACATAGGAAACATTTTAACTCGATATATACTACGTTTATACGCACGTCTTATTTGCAAATAAAAAAGAAGAATGTTGCCGTATAACTTTTTTATTGTAACTTATTAACTCACTTAACAAGTCGTGAATAACGACACTATTTGCAAATAAAAAGTAAGACGTTGCCACTTCATGAACGTTTTTTGTGTTTTACTTACCAAACAATCATATTTTCGTCACATGGCATCACTAATAATAACATAAGTTCTGATGCAATTTCCCGTATAAACAGTGAATTAGTTATTTGCAAATAGTTCTATTTGCAAATAAGACGTGCGTATAAACGTGGTAATAGAGAATAACTTCCTTCAGTGTTAAGAATTTTATACTGAGGAGAAAGCTAAAGCATCCATCAATTTTCAGTCCCATCATTGATATAAGCGTGCATATCAAATTAAGGAACAATTCAATAATTATAAAATAACAAGCATTAAATTATGCCCAATTTAAAGAGCGTTAACTGCTCGTACCCATATCTATTTTTTGGTGAGAAAATAACAAAAGCTGCTAAAACGATGCACTAAATTGAGAACTAGCTGATAAATTTCCTTCCTAACGAAACACAAATTCCTAACAGGATGAATAATGAATGTCTAACGCACAAGAGGGTGGCAAAGTGTACAAAGAAATTAAATTGTTAGAATTAGTGTGAAACTAGTTGATTTTAAGCGGTGACTTTCGAATTAAAAAGTAAAAGAGAAAGAAAAAAGAAGCCATTCGCTACGCTACCGTCAACGCTCGTACGTAAAAGGCCGCAGTGAAAAGAAAACAATCCGGGTGGCATACGTTCACAGCACGTGTAACAATTACGTGGTTAACTGCTTTTAAATGGAGTTGTTTATAAACAGTGTTTGTTGGTCGTTGGTAATCATTGTTTCGTTCCCGCCATAAGAGGCTAAACGCTCGACACGTGCCTTCCAATATTTTGGCAATGCAAAGTGCAATTCCTTCAAACATTAATGAAACACACACACGCGCACGCACACACTTTCTCACACAATTTATATACGAGAAAAGTTGATGGATTGGCGTCGCGGATTTGTTGTTAGGAAAATCAGTTACACTTTATTGTAAACAACTCGTAGTCGTATGGTATTTTTGTGCAAACATAATGTTGGCTTTAACTTAATGATAACATTTATCCTTTTGGTATTGTGATGTTTATCTCATTTCTCTTATACAATCAACCCATGCACTTGTAATTATTATTATTTTTTATTAGATTTCCTCTTTAGGCCTTGTTATGACGATAAACATAAAAACATCAGCAGTTTGTTTTGTAATTTATCAAATTTAATTTAAATTTAATTGAAGTGCACTTGTGTGCGCGCCTGTACTCTATAAAAGGATATCTATTGTTATATCTAAGTATTTACTTAAGAATTTGCTGCCACCCGCTGTTGTGATACTTTCAGTTACTTCTTTTCATTAATTCTGGTAAGTCTAAATTCCTATGTTATAACGTCTTTACAAATTGTTCTGTTAATATTTATAAATACATTGATACAAATTAAGATGTTAAACTTAGGGATAAATTATGGAGTCCCTTAGTCAAAACACCCGTCATAGCAAATTTTCGTTTGTAAAGAAAGACTTTCCTGGGGTCGAAAATTAGTGTCATTATAAACAAGCTAAGCGGCTGGCTTCACATGAAAGTTAAAGCCTCTAATCAACGCTCAGTCAAAATTGAGTCTAAACTGCAAATTTATTTTATATCAGACTGTCGTAATACCAATTTGGACACAGAGAATCAAACTATGGGGAACAGATAGTTACAGCAGTATTGGTGTCATGCAGAGAGCCCAGTATAAAATTCTTAAGACCTTGGTACATACAAAACGAAAATGTCCACAAGGATCTGGAAATACCAATGATGCAAAACGAGTTCAGGAAAGTTCTCAAGAGTTGCTTATTAAAAACTGTAACATCATCGGAATACATTCGCGCAACCGCTTGCCAGGAGTCAAGCTTGTACAAGGCTCTGCTGATCAGATCTCTCACCTTGATGACATAAAGAAATTTATTCATTGTACGCTTAACTGAGGAAATTATTAGCTTAAGATTGCAATACATATTGTTAGGGCTGAAAGGCAAATTCGTTAATAAATAGAAATTTAAAAAAAAATAATAATTACCTCAACCGACTTACTTACAAAAATGGAAATGGTAAATCAAGTTGCTTTTGTTTTAATTGACATCACGAATCCCTTAATTAAAACCACTTTAATCTTCTCTTTATGACTGCATAAAAATTAGCATATACATACTTATTGTGCATAGTTAGTAAATTATTTGCCACTTCTGGCCAAAGTTGAGGTTTCTTAGCCAAAAGGACAGGCAGTTGTAAAATGTTTAACAATTAAAAATTACAGAGTTTGTTTAAAATAACCCTGACATGATATGATATAAGAAGCAATAAGATATTGTCTTATATAACAGAATATTTCTTCAGACTGTCTACTCAAAAAACTACAAATAGAAGAATTTGAAGTTTCTCTTCTTGTTGCACTTATTTTTCTTTTACAACAACCGCACATTTGCAATTTTATTATGGTTTCGCGGGGACAGTGTAATTTTTGTTTGTGAACCAAACCACACCTTTAAGATTTTGTATCAAAGTTGCTGGTGTTCAGTAGAGAGTTTGTTAGAGAAATTTTTGCTATTTGTATTTCTTTCTCCACAAAAATACGATGGTTATGCTTTGCTGAAGTCAAATTAATCGTTTTACTGGTTGTTTAAAATGAACTTGAGCAGTCTTCTTTTTTGAAGAAAAATTACTTGAAATAGTTTTGTGGTAGATTAGGAGTTTGTTAAAGGTTAAGGAAGTCGTATTGAGGTTTCTAATTTGAATACAACTGTGGTTGTGGCAGTTAAAAAAAATGAAATAAGAAACTGAAACACAATTCAGGATATACAATGTCATCTATTTATATATGCAACAATGTTTTATAGTTATTCCATTTAACACAATGAAGTTTTTGATTATTCGAATTAACTTTTTACACGCTAAAACTTCATTTATTTATATATAACGTCTAACCTTAAAATTCTTATGTGTAATAATTATATTAAAAAAAAAATATATATATATATATATATATATATATATTTGGAAGCGCCACACATGTACAAAAATTTCATTCATGGCAATTTGCTTGTGATCCTTTCAATCACAGTCTGACTGTAGACTTTAATGAAGGTGCAACCAGATCTGGCGGCTGTTAAAATTCATATGCAAGTCCAACAAGAGAGACACTAGTTTGTATTAGGCTACTTATTAACGCTTCTACGAGCTCTTGATCTTAAAATTCTCTAAAACATCATGAAAGCAAGTGAAATATGCATTTATTTTGCCGGTGCAGAAAATTTTTCTACCTCAGCTTAGATGCCAACATTTTGATCAAATCCAAATAATTGAAATGGGTTAAATCATGGATTTGAGGGACAATTAACACAGTCGAAATTTATTCAAACTTGCAAGTTTTTACACTTTTGAGATTCTGTCATTCGATATCGAGTCAAACGTATGGAAACTTCTTGTATTGTTATTTTATAATAAAGTTGAGTTCGAATACAACCATTCGAGTTTCAAGCCGTTAGCAAATTATCAATTGATATTATATTTTTCAAAGAGTTCATTGGAATAAAAGAAAGTATAACCAAAAAAATATTTATGTATTTTCAAAATTTCCTAACTTTTATTTATTAAGAGGTCGACGGCAAGGAAAATTAAATTAATTTCAAAAAATGTATAGAAGATGTTTGCAATCTAAGCTTAATGTTGAGCCAATCAGTTTGAGCAGCCTTTATTTTCATTTGCATCAATTAAGCGTCTATGTGCGATTTCCATGTCAAGCGACGAGAAAAGTATTTGTCTGTATTGTGTTGCGGTATTGATTTACCAATAATTTGGATGGAAGGACATGTTTGCTTTCGCAATTTAAAAGTGATGTGAACACAATTTTGCTTTTATTTTTATTCTCCAAGTTTTTAACCATTTTTTCAACATTAAAATGTTTTCTTGCAACTTGAGAGAAGCTTCTTGGGCCTAAAAAAGCTGTATCATCAGTAAACGTTGATATGTGAAGATTATTGCTAATTGGCATGTCAGAAGCAGATATCAAATCCAAGATAGGAGCCTTGAGAAGCTCTTGTTTCCATTGGGTGCGGTGCGCTCAAAAAGTTTCTTCTCTAATAATAACTTTGCAACCAGCTAAGTAGTAAACGAATTATAATTTCAGATAAAAGCAAACTCTTGCAGATATAAAGTTCAATTACAAACGTCTTAAAGAAAATTGTTAGATCAAGTTTAACAAAAAAGTGAAATTCTTCTGATCCACCATTAAAGGGCACTATAATTTGGAGCAAGTTTTCGTAATTTAAGCAATTTTTAAACCTGCAAGATAATCAATCACAGTTTATTTTATAACCAAAGAAATAATATACTACTCAGTGTTGGCTTACCTAAATGGGGTTGAGGATATTTATTTTTATTTAATTTATTTTGCACTAATGATCTGAAAATTTGGTAAATTTTTTATATTATTGAAAAATTTATTTTACTTTCACAAAAAAAGTAATAATTCGCTTAAAGATTGTTTGCAGAATTAACTTGCGTACGTGCATGTATGTTTTTGTCTAATTTTAGTTTTCGCAATTCGAAAAAAAAAATTCAGTGATTTAATTTTTTTCTTTTCCAATACTTAAACGATAATCATAACGTTTTTAATCGTATTCCATCATAAGAAAATATGAGATATCGACATTATTTTCGATTGGAAATCATTTCAGCCACGACTCCTATAATTAGTCAGCCAAAACTAACAAACGAGCTCGATTCTAATCTAGTAAAAAAAGAACAACCGTGAATATTATTTGTACACATATTAAGAACATGCTTTCATTGTGTTTTCGAGCAGATGATAGTTTTTTGTCTGTAAACTATGAAAAACTTATTTGGTTAATATGCCCCACACGAGGCATAGAAGCATAAAACCGCAAAACGAGATGTGTTATGGCAACCTCTTTGACGGAGTAAAACTGAAAGTGTTAATGATACTTTAATGCAGAGTGTTTCCTTTCTAATGTTTCACATCAACAAACATAAAATTTTACTTTAAAAAAAAATTTTTTTCCTTTATTTCATAAACAAACTTTAGGTCTTTTTATAAAAAAAACAAATTTGTTTTATTGAATCTCTACGCCTCTGGCCGTCTTTTTCAGGATTTTTTTTTTAAATTTGAAAATTATGTTTACATATATACATGTATAAATAAATTTAAAAAATTTTAAACAGATGAAATGATGTAAAAAATTTTAAGAAACAAAAAACAAAATAATGTTTTCAGTTTTGAAGAAATTAAAATTTTTATAACAATTATATTAAAAAAAAAATAAATAAACAATTTCCATTCCTATTGGTCACTTTAACTTACGAATCAAATGCCTATAGTTTTGAACAACATTATCTACAATAGTGTTAATTAATTAAAAAAATGTTTTCTTAAAATTTAAGGAATTATTAAAACAAGCAAATAAGCATAAAAACTTCTGTCTTTGTTATATGGTAAATATTCAACCACATTAAACAACATCTTCCTAAATATTTGCCACTCATTTATAAAAAAAAACCCAACTCAATTTGTACAAAACATAATGAAGACATTTACATTAATACAACTTAATGTTTGTAAACACCTTAACAACCCAAGATACAATAAAAACCTAAAGAAAATTAAGCAATTCCTTGACTCTTCCCCTCGACACACTTTGCCAAAGTAACAAGAAAATAAACAAAAACCCTAGAAAGAAAAAATTAACAACCAACCGCTTAAATGTCATTGAGAAATTACTTAAAGGTGGAACAATTAATGAAGGTAGATGTTGAGAATAATTATAATACCCAAACTTTGCTTACTAAACCGAAAATAAGTTTGAAATGAAAAGTTAGATTCAGCAACAAAGCAAAAGAAGAGATAAGGATTAAAATGTATTAGAGAACTACAAAAGCGAAAAATACGAATACTAAGTTATAATGTTGTAAATGTTGTTGTCAGTTAAACTAATGTGCTCATTAAAGTTTTCCACTTGTACGAGTAAATAAAACTCAAATACAATGCAATTTTTTCCCATCTTCCCTTGCCACGCAAAGAAACGGAATATTTGAATTTGTTATGCAATGGAAACGTGGCTCCAAAAAAGGAAAACAAAAATTGTAAAGATTTCTACGCTGCATGTAAAACTTCAAATGAGCAATAGCTGGAAATGGATTTAAGCTTAAAAATAGCAACCAAGTCCATACGCCAACAACATTTTATACACCTGACAGTAAGCAAATTTATCTTGACGTGCACTTTTCATAACGTCCCATTCATCACGTTTAACAAAAGATCAAATCCGTGCATTCATCGAGGAAGGTTGTGTGACAAAAGCGGAAAAAGAAAAACAGTTTTAAAATCCACCCATGTGGTCGTTATGACAATTTTCTATTATTGTACTCAAACACTCATTTATGGAAGATAGAAAATATGTATGTTTGTTAAATAAGGGATAATAAAGGCCGAACACGTAAGTGAACTACACAACTACTTTAGATATTTTTTTTTTACGAAAAATATGCCACACGATCATTATTCTCAATCCTTTTCTGCTTATATTAAAAAAGCTTTTGACTTGCTTTTCCATAAATAGTTTAGGAATCTTTCGCATTCAAAATAATACCGTGATTCCCAAGAATTTATTAAAGTGCATATATTTGGAAGTATTACACATTCAGAACATTAACAATTATTTTAATATATCGCTCTATTAATGCAACGTAGTCATATTAAAAAAAACTCAATTTGTTAAAATGTGACTAAAGTTTTTTTTTTTTGTTATTTTCATAACAAACTTTTACGTATAACTTTAGTTTAGCTTCAGAAATGCTTCTGATAACTTCCTATATATAACGAGAATATTGAGGAGCAATTTTCCACCCTTAACTTAGAAATTTAAATTTTTAAGATATGACTATGTTGTACTAAAAGAACAATATATCAAAATTATTGAAAGTGATTTGAACTTGTACTACTTCAAATTTTATTCGAAGCACTTTTTTGCTAGAAATGCGAAATTTTACAAAATTATATATGGAAAACAGTTTTTATAGAGAAGAAATCTATTTATCGGTCTTAGTTTAAAAAATCAAATTCCCTACAGGATTAAGGTCTAACTATACAGTGCTTACGCTTTTTATAATTAAAGAAAACCAACAAAGTTGTAATGGTTGCTGAAAATTATTTTATTAATATTTAAATGAAAACGTTTAAAAATAAAAAGAAGCAAGTCGATTATAATTGTTTGTATAAAAGTTTTCTAAAACTGTTATACTTGCCATATATGTTTCGTGACTCACAAGTGCAAAAATATGATTGTATTCTAATGAATTCTCATATAGTTTTTGTAGATTTCTGTACAAGTATATCAATTTTAATGCTTTTCAACATATTTTAGCTAAAGAGTAATGATAATTTTGCTAGCGGCAATGAAATGCAGCCATATACATTTTTTAAATAATTATTTTGGAAAATACTTCGAATAATGAATTTAATAAATATTTCTTATAAATTGTAGACATTTAATAACATTCTTCGAAACAATCGATATCTTTAGGTACTATAAGATGAAGATTTTTTGCAAAAGTTTAATATATACAACCAAATGTATTAAGCATTTAAGCTTAAAAAAATCAAATATAACCACCCAAAAGCCTTTAAGAAGTTGCTTAAGTAATTGACAAACTTTGCTTCGATTTTTGCGAGTTGATTTCAGCCAGTGAGCCAGCATATTATGGTCAGGCCTAAATGCCTTCTCTTTTTAAGTTTGCGCTTAATAAGAAAAACTGAATTTTCTACGAATTTTCTCAAATGCATAAATTGACTTTACACTGCTTTTTTGATATTTAAAATGAATATGTTGCACCTTTTTTCGGAAAGTAAAACAGCATTAGTTTATTTATGGCCAAAATTCAAAATAGTTACAAACGCCATGACAAACTGAGTGTACTCTCCCATCCTCTGCCAATATTCGCGATGCCAAAAAATGTACAAAAATAATTTTGTAACATGTTTAGAAATTGCCAAATAATTGCCAACGTATCGTGCTGATTGTCACCCTCTTCTTTTGTGCGCTGCGAAACTTATTATACATCGGCCATGTAGCCACCACTACAAATAGATTTATTATAGCATTTTTTTATTTCTGCTTTCTCTTAATGGCAATTAGTTACACAACTCTAATACTCTGTTTCACAGCTAGTATGTCCAATTTTCTATTATTACCATCCAAAAATGATCAACATCATTGCTGAGTTTCCAAAAAGGAAAACTAACTATCAAAACAAATAGAGGCGGTGTTACGGAGTTTATTTGTTTGAAATTTGGAAATGGTAGCTTCAAATAGATATTATCAACTAGCAGCAGTAATCATTTTAACGATAATTATGTTATTTGGATTATACACGGATATTGCTAAACAACACCAAATGCACTAAAGCTGTCAATGGCGTTAACATGAACCCTGTGATGGCTATAACTCATCTATAACAATAATGCGTATTGTTGCAAAAAGTAACTATGACAATTTTATTAATTTGTTTTTGTTATTAACTGGAAAATTATTACTACATTCAGACCATTGGTTGAAGGCAGTTTTTATCTTTTTAATAAAAGCGAAAATAATTAAAATTTTTAGTTTACAGGGAAGATATAGGGTTTTTATAGAGCAAATAATTTACTGGTCATTAGAATTTGTATTTCAATTAGATAAAGCCTTTACGTAATTGCGCCATGGGGTAAGAAAAATAAGCCAGATGGGGCCCAAGAGTAGCTACACTGAGTGTAAAAGTGGTTTTTTTTACATCAGACCAGGTTTGAACTTAACACTATTGTTGATCACCAAATTAAAATAGATTTCTTTAAAAATATGCTAAAGAATATGCAGAAAAAATGTGGCAAAAATATCCTTTTAAAATTATATTTTGTAAAAAATAACATACAGTGGAGTTCGTATGTAACGAACTATATGGGTCCATACAATTTACTTCGTTATGGACTAAGTTTGTTGTCATCGAATCAAATATTTTCATTTTTTAGTTAATAAAATATAAACAGCATTGAGATCTATCAAAAAATTTTGTAATGTTTTAAGATCTGTGGAAAAAATTTCCCTTATCTATAATTTTTTTTTCATCACTGTATCGAATACAATAGAACTTTACAAATTCTAATTGTCCAGAAATCAGAACCTCTTTATTTAATTTACTAAAAAATTAAAACCTATGGTTCTAATTTATGTTAATTTTTTTAAAGCAAATTATCTTGAATTTAACGTATTTTGTATTAGAACATGTCACATTTGATATGCATATACATATTTTGAGTCGTTATAAGCGGAACTGCGCTATAATTGTGGTAAGTTCTGGAAAAACTTTTTACAAAGCTGTTATGGCCGGAGAAGTTGTTTATTATATGCGAAAATTCGTTATTAAATAAGCGAACTAAATTGTACAAAAATTACATTGTAATATTTATAGTTCAGTTTTCAAAAGGAAATCATAAATTGTTAAACAAAATCAAAAGCAAATATTTATTGTTTTTCGGTATCTTTTTAGTAATAAAAATCTAGTAACTTTATGATGCGAATTTGCACTTTTCTGTATTTTAGTAATTGAATGACATTAATTAAAATATTGTTACAATTTTTAGAAATTTTGTCTCAAATTGAATATTCGTGTACGATATTCGTATAGATATTCGTATAGTGTAAATATATAAAAACTGACATTCGTTACACCACTAGTATATACATACGAGGTATGTTCAATAGAAAAGGTAAATTTTAATTGTTCTCAAAAAATATATATTTATTCATCAATTTAACAATACAGAAAAAAAGTCTACTTTATCTAATATTGGCTGGATTTAAGTAAATAATAATATAGATTTAAGATTTGAATACATTTTGCTAGTTCAATTAAATGAAGATTAAATAAATAAAAATAGTGTTCCTAAGCTATTTCCATGCGACGGTTTTTTTTTTGTTCAAAATTCAGCAATTTCGGAACGAGCTCCATTGCCACACGCTTCATGCCCAAAATTTGCGAAAAAAAAATATATGGCAATAACTAACCGATATGCCGACATTCTCTGCAACTTCTCTTCTACTGATTCGAAGATTCCCCATAACAAATTTCCTCACTTTCTCAAAATTTTCATTTCAAGACAGTTTCAGTCCCGATATATTTACATACATACATATATATTTTGTGTCTCGCAGTGTGGATTTCATTCAAGCATAAGCGAACTAGAGCCTAATTTTTTTATATAGAAAAGTAGCACTAATCGCTTCATTTTAGGAATCTAAGCGAAAGTTTCGTTCAAATATTTATACGGAACACAAAAATGAAAAAGTAAAGTTTCCTTTTTTCAATAAAAACATTTAAAATATATTTTTTCCTTACATTTATAAGAAACCCGAATATATTAATAAAAAATGACGAAAAACAATCAAATAAAAAATGAACATTGCAAACTAAAGTAATTTTCAAAAAAATTTCAAAAATATTTGGTGATTTTCGGGTAGGAAAAGTTAATAAGTTTATTTTGTAAGACCAAAACAGTTTGCCAGGGAATAATTTTTATGAATTTCAAATGAATTAAACTAGTTACTGCGTTCGTGCTATTAATTAGAAATATCTTTTGTATGTTTGATTAAGATCTTTATCGAGTAAATATCTCCAATTCGTTTGCCGAAATTTTCTGCGCGAATGAGCGATAGCAACAAGACACAACACTTTTCTTCGACAGATAAACGAGTGATATGCTTCACTAGATTAATAATATATGAAATCATTTTATAATTCTAAGAAGCAATTTTGAAAAAAACAAGCTTTTACATTTTATTAAGACAGACGAATTACTAAAACCATTTTCTCGTTATTTTGTAGGAATAAGACTAACTTATAGCATTTTCTTGTCTAAAAAAAGGTGTAATATACTCTGCCACATTAGAAGGTGCCAACCAAGAAGCTAAAATTGTCTAAAAGGGGACGTTACTTTTTTTTTTGAAGTGAAAAATACATTGTTATGGCTTTTTTAGTTTTACATCTTGAAACAAGCATGAAATTATAAATTTTTTACAGAAGTTGGGCAATTATGACCCCTTCAAAATAAATTTAGAGAGTTACGCTCAAAATAACTAACACAATTATACCATCATGACATATTAAAAATAATTCATATTTAATTTAACACATACATATACATAAAGTATATCTCCATTCAATTAACTTCATAAAAAATGCATTATAAGTCAATTGATGCGTTAAATATGGCAAAACAACGATAACATATGTATTAAGCCTATTATGTAAACTAGTTCAAAATAACAATAACAAATAAACAAATCGAAATAAAAAAAAAACATAAATAAGGAAGCACTTAAACAATAACAAACAATATAAAAATGGCGAACAAAATACGCACACACAAACACACACACACACACCATATACAATTAAAGGACAAGGGTGCATTAAGGAAAGGACACCGAATGTAACTTAAAAGACAATAAAAAGTACTTTGAGTCTCATTCGTCTTGATTAACATGGAGTGAGAATTTTATTTGTCATCAACCTTTTTATTTGTTATAATTTCTAACTGATTTCCTTATGATGACTGCATTGCATTCAATGCCAGGATAGTAAATCATATCCCGAGTCTCAAAAATCAAGATAAAACAGCAAGAAAATGAAAATTATTTATCTGCTGTCTCTAACCATTTACTATTTTAGTTATTAAAAACAAAAGAAAAATAGCAACAGCATTAAAAAATAAAAAAGATTCTTTTTTAATTCGGCTGAGTAAGAAATACTTTTTGAGGGTAAATTTTAAATTGTTCCCGTACGTATGTTCACCACATGCTCGAATTCCCAAACTCTACTTAAGTGTTAAAAGAGGTGTGAGTGACTAAGTGTGATGATTATTTCGCACTTTTTTTCTACAAGCTTCTTTTTAATGTTTTTTGTTTTGATAACACATTCAAAATAATTCCACTTTTTTTTATTTGAAAGTAAGTGAGTGAAGAAGTGAAAAAATACCAAATGGAACTTGACAAATGCCTTTAAGGTGTTTCATACTTTCAAAACGTAAAAACAAAAATAGAAGACTTGAAATAAAAATCTCTTCTAGGATAACTAAAACCACCCAAAAATAAAAATTACATTACTCTATTTCTTTTTATTTAAGCTCTCGTTTTTTAAGACTTGCAATTTAAAAAAAAAAACTTTTTCCAAAAAAAAAAAATAAATAATTCTAACAAGCGTTTTCCTTTTTTATTTGTCTACTTTCAACCATTACCCTGACATACCACTTTGTGGCTCTGTAAATAAATGCATGCATAGAGCAAAGTACATAAGTAGTAAATACATCTAAATGTGTTTATGTCAATGTTTCAATTTATTCCGTTTCTCGTTCATCAGCAACTGCTTTATTAAGGCTCTTACCCGAGACCAGATTTCAACATCAATAATGTATACAAATACTCAACTGAAATGAATATATTTCCATGCAAAATTGTTAAGTGTAACCAATTCTTGCCAAACTATTATTTGATTTGCTTTTTAAATACCGAACATGGATACACCCATAAAAATATGTTAGTAAATGGTAATGCTTAGTTCGCTACTATTTATTAGTTTGAGTTTGAATTCAAAATCAGCCCATTTCCGTATCGATTTTAATATGTACCTCCTGTTCGGAGAACACAAATTCGGAATTCATTTCAAAGGAATGTTTATTACTTATTCCAAATAATTGAAAACCTTTCACAAACAAAAAATATCCCTTTACGATTTTATTACTCCTACATAATGCCTTTCAAATATCTGGCAACTATATGAATTTTCATTGGCATTCATTTGAATGATATGCCGATTATTCAGAATTGAACGCATGTCTTCCAGTACTACACTAATGTCAATATTATTTACCTAAATTGATCTAGTTTATACACCCATGGCTGTACAGGGTTTTCAATAAGTTCTTTCAAGTTAAAAAATTTTTTTCACAAAATTGAACAATTTTCGATTTCAAAAGAAAAAATGGACTTCTGACATGCGTGTAAACGTAATTGTGTAAACTTTTGAACACGCTGCCAACACCCAGCATATATCGAATGTCCATACTTTTTTATCTAAAATTTATACAATATTTTCATCTATAAAAATGGTTAAATGATTAACTTTTAAATTTTGTTTGGTGTGGCTTTAGCTGTTCATATGCCGACATTTCATTTGTCGCTGAACTTTAAACAGTTTGAAAGCATTCAACCTCATGTGTTTATGCTAAAACATTCAAATATAATTTGAGAGTTCTATATCGTATATAAATATTATAAAATACATAATCATATTATGCTTAGAATGTTTTTATACCAACAGCACAATAAATAGTTTTACTTCACATGAGTCTATTTTATTTTTCTTCCAAAATGTATACAATTAAACAACTTTTGGGTGTCAATGATTGTGTTTAGTCAGGCAAAAATGACAAATAAAATATTTTTTTGAAATACTTAATATTGAAATTTTTTATTTGGGATATTCTCTTCAACCAGTCGTTTAAATAAAAAAGTTGTTTGTTGTTTTTAAAACTTTCGTGTACTTATCACCAGAGAAGCTGGAAATTTGCTTTAAAAATTAACAAAATGCCCAAAAGTTGTAAAAAGAATTCAGCTCCCCCTCTCTCTCTCTCACTCTTCTCATATCAGCACCTTTCATCTCTACGGTAGCCCTTTCCCAAAGAAGTAACTTTTATACAATTCAACACCTCTCATTCTTAAATTTTCTTTTTTTAAAGATCTATTAGCTATTCCATATTAGATTAGGGTGCCCTCACAAACTAGTGGCTAGTAGCTTAAGGGTCGTGGGTTGAATCCCTGCCATGGCATCTGGCTATTTCAGCTTTCCCTTTTTTTCACTCTTCTCTTTCCAATTTTTCATTATCTATCTTTATATTAGAAATGGCACAAAGGGACTAAACCATGGACCGAATGAGCCAAAGCTACCTGTTGCACCTAACTAAGCTATACCAAATAAAATATGGAAATTATAATTGCAAATCAAAATCTAGTAAAATAAAATTTGGTTGTTTACTACCATGGAAAAGGTCCAGTCCAGGCTGTTATAAAACTTTCTGTAAAATTAACAATTTAGCTTGGACATTAAAAACGTTATTTTAAAAAAATATTAAAAAATGTTAAACTGCAATTATTTATTTTTCCATTTAATATTAAAACTGGATGTTCTGGTATTAGAAAACAAGGCGTGCCACAATTCTTCTTGGAACTAGTCGAACAGTAGATATAATCTATATATATATAAAAACAAGTCCGTATATGTACGTCGCCGAACTAATCATAAACGCGTCGAGCGATTTCAACCAAACTTATACACTACGTAGGCAGTGGCCCATATATGGTTTATATGAAGTTTGGTTAAAATCAGATAACGCATGCGTGTGCGGTGCGTATGTGAAGTGAGTGTGTTTTTGCCGCAGGCATTTTTTGTACCGCATACAGCATTCATTAGTATTGAATACATTTTGGTCGTTTGTGTATTGGAGAGCATTGCACGGAGTGATACAAATAGCAATTGTTATCATTTCTCTTTTCTCTTTGGACGTCATTAGTGATTGATCTTATCATAATCCATTTTATTAATTTCTTCGCATTTTTTGATGAGTAAACCAACTTTATTAAAAACAAGTGTGTTTCTTTTCTTATTTTGTTTTGCCGTGCGAAGCAGGCAACGGGCCCGCTAGTATTAAAATGAATTTAAATAAATTTTGTATCAAGAAACTTGTTATTGAAAATTCTTTTTTAGTTTTACTTTATGAAATCTTCGGGTGTTTGTAATTTGTATGTATAGGTTTTTGAAAAACAGACTTCTTCCGCTTAAGTGCGGTTCCAAATGTCAATTGCGTTAGAAATCTATCCAACTTCTTAGGAGTTTATCGCTTCTTTTTTTATCAATTTCTTTTTTCAATTTCTATTGCAAATAAATTCATTTCTATCAATGATTCCCCCACTCACACATTTTTAATGTGATATGTTGTTGGTGTGTACTCGTAGGTATGTTTGTGTGAAGATGTGTGTGCACACATTTGTGTGTATGTTTGTATTTAAGATTGGGTGGATTGGCTGCGTATGAGAATGTGCAAATCTGTGCGTCCCAAATCGAAAATCGATCTCGTTTTCTTTATTTACATAAAAAATCTGTTTGTATTCACTTAAAAAGGATAAGCAATGTCCTTTTAATGGGTTTCAAATTAAATAAAGGATTAAGTTGTTAGTCTTAAAATTGAATTGCGTTTGCCAAGAGCAAAATCACTTTTTTGAATTCCAAATATTTGATGTAAGATGTTGTGGATTTTTTTTAATATAATTATTTTATAAATGATGTTTGCCTGAAATACATGTACGCAATTATGTGAAAGTTTATAAAGAAAAAAATTTATTTGAAAAAGTCAATAAGCACTATGAAAGTGAATTGAAGACGTATTGAAGACATTCGCTTTATTTAACGCATTGCGATACTACGACGAGTTATTCTTCTCATGAACTTTTAATATCCAGTGACGATCTGTATTCAACATGAATATACATAATATATGAAGTAGGGTATTAGAATATGTCTGATAAACTTAAATGTGATTAAATAATACTAAATTGCAAAAGTTTTTCTTATTAAATCGAAGCGAATACTTTCGAGGTAGTAGTGCTTCGACGAGCACATTTTATTGATCTTGTAGGATGCAAAGGATGTTTCAAAGCATTCAAAAAACTGTTTTGGTATTTTCTCATTGCAATATTACTGCTGCGAAGGAACTAGAAATAAAACTAATGTATTGTTAAATACGCCATATTGAGGGCTCTGTTTCTTTTCTACCATTATCCTTTATCTAACATTATCAAAGTAAGTGGACTTAAAATAAAAATTTGATATATAAAAGTAAAATCCTTGTTTTCATATATTCAACAACTTTAGTACTGCGCCCATACTGCTAGAACGCACAGACTCGGGGTCGATCTATCGTCCTGTCTACGCAGAGAAAGCAGATCCAGAATGAGTATAGCGAACACCACCAGGCAAACCTGCAGATCTATCCCACAAAGTGAAGCGCTATCATACTTCTTATGCAATATGTTTGTTAATGGACTGGTTAAGGAACTGGTTTCCATCAAAACAGTCGCCAATGCAGAGAAAAAAGCAGTGGCTATATAAGCAGTCAGCTCCAACATGATATCACAGCAGATGAAAATGGCACTTAAATTATTTAGTAGATGTTGCTCAAAGAAGGGGCCGAGTGCCACTTCGGCTAAAATGACACTTGTAATTTTCTTCAAGAAAATCCATCTTTTTTGTCATCGAAATTAAATGGCATTACCCCAATACTATCGGGGAGTGCAAAATATTTAGGCGACATTCTGGACAGCAAATTATGCGAAAATCGTTTGCAAAAAAACGTTTGCAAAAATGCAATAAGACAAAAATCAATATTATAAATGGTAATCGTTTCGGTAGAAGTTTAATGGAAAGCACTGTATTTTGTTTCAAATCAATCTCGCTTACAGAGGATTTTTTGCAGGACAACAAGATCATCAAAATCTACGCCAAACAAAATAAATAAGTTAGCTTTACGTACATCCACCAGAACAAATGCGACCGGAGAATGGAACTTCAGATCCAAAGGTAAAACGGTAATACTTCGAATCTCTTGGAATACTGCACTTAACGAGTCATCTTTAGAAGAGTATTTCAGGCCATGACTTGGAGCCCTCATCATCTACATGGATAGATCTAGGAAGGGAAATTGAGTCGTCGAGGGTGACTGCATTTAACAAGTCGGGATCGAAATATCTTTACGCCATCTGGGCAACAATCATTTCACTAACTCATCTGAACTGTCAAACAAAAATGATTTCCTACATCAGAAAAAGTGGATGGTTTTAGCGCTGACTCCTCTCCCTGTCTTTAATGTCATTTCCTTGGCTTATGCACCCTATTTTAAACTTTTGATCCTGCTTCACATTTCACAATAATTTCTTTACCCATCATTATATACCTCTCACCTCCCAAGGTATTAACAAAACGATCATAAAAAACTTTTGGACCCAAAGCAGCTGACTAGCATTTCATATCTTTCAACCAGTTGTGACCATTTCCATAAAAATGTAGGATGTATTTCAAATTCTATTTTTTACAACCGGAAGGAGTGAACAACCCTAAAGGATTACAAAACAATTTTGTTCACTCTATATTAACAAAAAATACTGAATCAATTACCTCTTACTGTCTTAATAATATTAAGAAATATTTTCTTTTTTCCAACTGAATTTTCAATTATTTTGTTTCCTAGAAGTATGCATAAAAATAAAACATAAAACAACAACCTTCTTAAATATTTATCGATATATTTCGTTATTTGAGGACAATCATTTTAATTGGGCTACAAATACTAATTAACATAAGTGCTTAATGACAACAAGAACAAAAATCAAGTTCCAGACATTTACAATTAACAGCACAAATGTTTCAATTACTCACACTCCACTTTTGCCCCATTTAAATCTAAAACTGAAAAGTTTATTCCATTAAAATTTCAAATAACACAAAAAATAATTAAAAACAAAACATTTGGAAGAAAAACTTTGAGAAATAAATAAAAAAAAAACAAAAGAAAAATGTGAAAACTTTAGCCATGGTATATGGGAAATTATTTGGTCATTAAACAACCAAATAAATAGACAGGATACTGTAATGATTTACATAAAATTTGGCATTGAACATATTGCGATGCTCCTTCTAGGAATGTTTTCTTCAATACCATAATACTTTTTTGAACGCAAATTTGATAAAAGACACTGTTTTTTTAGACAATCGAGAGTAACTGACGACTTTTAAAATTTTTACTACAATAAATATATATATTAACAAAAAAAAGAGGTAAATTTGTCGCAACCATTTTTACCCGTCAAATTCACAAGTGGCAATTGGCTATGAGAAGGAGACACGTTATTATTATTGTACGTTAAACGTGTGAAAACCTTAAAGATCTCTTTACATTTTCCTAGTGTGTCTTTTGTTCACAGTAAAATACAGAAGAAACATATGTCCTTTTTTTTCCTTCTGTATTCTCTATATTAATCCTTTTTTAAGGATAATGTAAGCTATTTTTGAACACTCAATTAAAATTCAACAAGGCTGATAATGGCCAAGTTGGACTCTTTGTCATTATTGTTATTTTCTGTTTTTTTCTTGGTTAGAAAATTGGTTAAAAAAGATTAAAAAATTAAAAGCTTTTTTAAACTTTTTCTACCGCTCACAAATAAAAAAAGAACATAATGGGGCCTGGTTAATTTGTTTTTTAGTTTTTTTTTATAAAGAAGTTTCTACAATCATACTTAAAAAGCCTTTAAGGATTAAGCATGTCACCCACAATATTTTAAGCAAAATAAAATACTATAAAATGTGTTAAAATTCCTTTGACATGTTCTATACATAAGTATTATCCTGGCAGGAATAGAAAAAGTCCTTATGAGCTTGCTTATTTGTAAATTTATTTTTTATTCAGGATTAAAATGTTTCTTTTACTTAAATAAAAACAACCACAAAATGTCACGTAACCAATAATATAAGGATAAAAACAGCTCCTTTTTATTTTCTTGGCTCTTTGCTAATAACCTTATTGACTACTTATTAGTTGTCTAAAAGCGAAGCAGCATAAAAAGTCTGTAACAAAAAAGGCAATTTAAAAAAAAAAAACTTTTGTCCATAAACCAATGAGGAAAGTATCATCGATACCCTCAACGAATATTAAGACATTGTAACAAACAAGAGGAAGTGAAAGCATCTTTTGAAATAAGCTTCTTATAAATTTTAATGTTTTTTCTTCAAATTAGACTTTTTAATTTGTGACTTGTTGAAAAGAATTAAGGAATTATTAAAAATGTATGTGATTAACACAGTATCACATATAATTATTGAAAACTTTGTCATAAGACTATGACTTCTTAGTATGAACTAATAAAGTTCCTCAAAATTATGTTTTTAATGTAAAACCGGATCAGAAATGTAACTGATGAAAAACTGATGATTAAAAACATGAAGTCGTTCTACAAATCCGGGAAATTCGAATTGAAAATACTTCCTTTTAATAAAAATCTTATTTTTTTAAATCTAAAAGAAAACATAATTTTTTTCAATCAATAAATGATAAGATTTCTTTCACAAAAAGAAAAATAGGACGTAAATACTTGCAAAATTAAACGCCTTCCTAGATGTAACGATTTCTTTCCAGTGGTAAACAAGCGCTCGAAATTTCATATAAAATGATTTTCTTTGGCAAAAACATCCTAAAACTTTTGCTTTTTTTAATATTTTATTCCATACATAATGGCATCAATAGGCTTTTCAAATGAATGAAAAGTTATATGCTTAATGAAATATCCTTTATATAGCAGGTATTCAATATTAAATTTAAAAGGGAGAGACAGTTTTTGAATTAGTTTTATAAATGTTTTGTTAAATAATCTGTTCTAATAAGAACTAGCATGTTTTTAATATTATAAATATAGTTACTCCTAAAATATACACTGGAATTATTTTATGAACATAGAGACTTTCAATATTTCACAGTTAAAAAGGTCATTTCGAAAGATCGACATTTAATATTTATTTAGACTGAAAATTAAATCAAATAATTTTTTATCGAGTAATTTAAAAAAAAAACTATTTTCAAAAACGAGGAAAGTGTCATTCAGATTTCTGAGAGTAATTAGATTTCTAATAAATATTTTATAAACGTGGGTTCCTTGAAAAATTAAAAAAATAAATTAACAGATTTTTGGAAGCAATGAAAATGTCCTTTGTAAGAATGACTTTTTTCACTGGATAATTAATAGTTGTATGTTTTAAATTTAATTACTTATTGTAAGTTCAATTTATATTGAAGATCAAATCAATAATACCAAATAAAAAATTTTATAGTAAAACATGCGATACTTGTTCACAATCTAAATGACGCTTATAAATGTAGTATATGCGGCCATAATTTTAATTTTTATTCACAACTGTTGTTCTTACCCTTCAAATGTCAATTAACCATTCTCCAGTTTGTTCCACTACTGTGTGTATGCTGTCATTTGTTTATTTAAATCAAATTTCTTTGTTTTTTCTTAAAAATTTATTTGTTTTCTCAAGTGTTTGTTTATGTTAATTTTATTAGTTTTTCTACTTTTGAATCAATCTCTCTGTGATTATGCCAATTGACTCTCAATGTGTCAACTGTTCTTGATTTGATCCCTTCAAGTGGTCATTTTGGCATGTGCTCAAAATTTTAAACAGAATTAGACAATATTTGAACAGCTTGACTGTGATGCAAGAAAGGTTCGTTTATGAGACTTAAGTCGATTATGTATTTTACGATTCGTATTATAGACATTCTTTATATCTATGTCTTGTTAATTCAATTGGCTTGAAATTTCAATTGAATTTTAAGAAAACAATTTTTTCATTTTTGTTCATGCTACAGTTTTTGTGCAAGACAAAGTTTCGTGGCAACATGCTCTCGAACATTTCAACACTTTTGTTTTTAATGAGTTGTTAAAAACAACGAAACAAAGTTAATTAAAAATGTTTATCATATTAGTATTTAGTAAAAGTGTTCGTGTGTTGGCGCCTTGTTGCAAGTATAATGATGTGATGATAATGTTTGACGCATAATAAAATACACTCAATAAGAATTCAAAGTTTTCTGTGTGGCAAATCCTCTTATTAGTATAATAAGTGTTGTGCATAAGAGCAGGGCCGGGGAATTGTAATAATTAAGGACGTAGCACAGTTGAAGTAAAAAAATTAAAGGAAATGTTTGTTGAAGAGAAAAGTGTGCAATTGATTGCGTTTTCTTTTCTATAAAATTTTGTTGCCTTTTCAAGGAGAAAATGGAGATTTTTAAAGCGGTAAATATATTAGTATGCTATCAAGAGAGGGGTACTTGTTTTTGGCTATAAATACCGATCAGATGTACATACATATATTTATCCTTTATATTTTTATAAAGAGAAGTAACTTAGGCAATCGATGCTTAAAAGGTATAGTGGAAGAGAAGGGCAGGTGGTGATAATAACATAGATTGGGAGAGAGAAAAAGGCAGCTGCAGTCTAGCTAGAAGGACCGTAAGCATCTTGCAACATATAATTGCTCTTGTTGTCGTTTTATGACAGAGTTTCTTGACCGCAAAAGGGCAGTTGACAAAACAATATGTACCATTTTAAATTTAACAGAAGATTTTCATGCATCTTTAATTAATTTTAATATTATTATAATTTCTTTTGTTTTAATTTAAGCGCAACGAAAATTCAGTTCTACAAATAGAAACAAAAAGGAAATAATAATAAAAAAATTAATAATTATACGATTTTATTGTAAAAGATTGTATGGCGTATTATTCTGAAGTAGGATCGCGTTCTTCCATTAAAAAGAATGATTAAAATCTTGTCACAAATTCCACCCATTATTAAAAAAAAATGTCTTTGTAAGAGCACCGTGAATGGATACACAATATACTGGGCCAGTAAGTCTGTAGAATGTAAGATATTTCAATATTAAATTAACGAAGAAAATGTTTTGCCATGTCTTAAGAACAATTCCGAATTAGGGAGTACAAAATATAGAAGAAGCCATATCTAATATATAATTTCTAATTAAAAATTACTTCTTGAACAAAATTGAACTAGAAGTAAAAAAATAACAGTGTGAAGTTTTGGACGTTACGATTAGCTTGATCAACCAATGTTTGAACAAGCTTAGAATCACCATTGACATTAATTTCATTTTTTTTTTCTAATATAAATAAAAAAATTCATATCACGAGATTAATTTTTACGCGTTGTCTAAGTTTAGACGCACTTTTCCAATACTGGATAGTTCTAAATCATTTATATCCAAAAATACAATTGGAAATTTTATTTAATTTTAATTTTTAATCGATTTGGTATATATGTATATATACTACTCTTATAAGTGCATTATATGAGGGATGCACGCCGTCAATTGTATGATTCGAACTGTATTGTTCAATTGTGTAGCCTTTCGAAATGAAGTATGGAATACTTCAGTTTATATATATTTAACAGAACAATTTTTTAAATCTTGGAAAACCCAATTTAAAACTTTCAGCAAATAATAATATCATTATAGTCGATTTTTTGCAACAAAAAAAAAATATATAATTATAAAATAAATCAGAATATCCTTTTTAGAGGTCCTTTCAAAAAGAAAGTAGTTCGTCTCAATAATCTTTTTAAAAAAAGGAAGTGAAATGCTTTTCAACTATATTATTTTCTTATCCGATGATGCGATGATTATTTAAGTTACTAGTTTCCCACAGAAATGCCCGGTATGTCCATCCTTTGGAGGACTATAACTTTGGAGCTGTAAGCAGTATCACACTAATTGATAAATAATATGATGACCACATGATAATAGATAATAATTTGTTTTTAAAGTAGGGGGGATCGAAATTCAGCATAAGTCCAAAAAAATTTCAACACCCTATTTTTAAATTATATGTAGGAAATATTTATGTATATATGTACATGGTACACTATATATAAAAACCGTGTTATAACTACAAATAACCATTTAAAAAAAATTGCAAGATCCCGCAGCAGATATAACTACGACCCTAAACAGAATTTCTTGAACAATAAGCTCGTTATTAAAATTATTAAGGGACATAAATAAACAAATTACACAGTGCTACAAAAAAATTTAAAAATATTTCTTGTAATTTTGTTCGTTTATATATATATATATATATATATATATATATATATATATATATATATATATATATATATATATATATATATATATATATATATATATATATATAATAGACGTTTCGATATATCACAAAAAAAAAATTAAAACGCTCAAATATTCGAAAGTTCATAATTTCATAAACAGTTTTGCAGTCATTTATTTGCCAAATATCATGACAAGAAGGCAACAATAATAAAATTTACTACGATGTGGAGAACTCTCAATTAACGCAACATCCTTCCTCCACTGCACGCAGTGCATCTCCCTTTTCTATTTTACATTGGAGAATGTAAAATAATAAAATGTAATATTGTAGCCTTGGCAAAGGCAAAACTAATTTTCATAATGTGTACAACATTTAAACATAAATTTTTGTCAACTCCAATTACACTAAAGCGTCAGGATTTTATGTCAACTAATTAAGTGCTTCTAGTGGAAAAATATTTTTTTCTTTTTTATTTTTAACAAAAGCGTAGCAAATTATGTCAAATATCATAAACTATAATTTTATGTGTGCAACATTATCTTTGCATACATTTTAGTTCCATCACTAGACACACTAATTATAATTTGAAACTGAAACAATTTTATTAAACAAAGAAACGAGAGGAAAAAATGAAAAATGTTTTTTTAGAAAATTTGTATGGGGTTTGTCAAAAAAAAAATATTAAGGTTTTGAATTTCTGTAATTTTGCATGGTTAGACTTAAATGTGGTTTTAATTACAAAAACGAAGATCTGTTTAAAAGCAATAAAAGGAAGTAAAATGAAAACATCCTTTTCGAATGTTTTTCTTAGATGCTTGTTTTAGAAATACAAATTCAGAAGATTTTTTACACAAGAATTTTGTGCTAAAATTTCTTAAATTGGTGTAATTTTTATAAATTCTGCGCTCATATAGAAAAGCTAATATCTATTATTTTTTCTTTTACTTACTAAACCGATGTTTACAATATTACATGTCCGCGTATAAACTCATTAATTTAAACGAGATTTGACACATCAGAGCTAATATAAACTTCAATTTATATTCGCGTAAATATGGTGTAAAAAACAAAGAAATGAAACAACAAAACAGGCTTAGTTGACTAAAAAATGTCCTGTGAGTGTTTTGTAAAAAAAGACGAAATATCAAATACACTTCAGAAAATTTTTGCTTTGTATCATTGAAAATAAAAATAATTTTTTTAAATAAAATTATAAAATAAAATCATGTAAATAAAATTTTGTTTCACTTACTTGTAAAAATTAAACAAGAAATTTTTGCATACCTGGAAATGAAATAAAATCATAAATTAACAAAAATTACATACATATATTTAAAAAAACATATAAATAAAATTAATTAACGAGGCTCTTTGTCGACAGCAAACTGCAATTTTTTATTTTCGATCACATTTCATTGTTCATTATCCTCCAATAAGCCCTTAATGACTACTGGCGGAAAAAGGATACATGAAGAGGATACATGTGAACTAGGAGTGATTCAAACAAAATCCTTCAAATGTATTTTGCACTGTAAATTTTGCGACTTTTAGCTAATATTTGTCATTGCTTGCAAACTTAGTTTAAATTAACTTCTATTTTTTTAAGTAGAAAATTATACTGCATCATATTCTTTCTAAGGATATATGCGATTTCAAAAAAATATATATATTTTACACAATACAACCGCTATATTTTGTGACTTTCAGTAAATTATTTTTACTCTTGGTAGTTTGATTGAGCTCACAACATATTTTTTCTAAAAAGGATGTATGAGAAGGATATTGGGAAGTGCCCATACCCTTGCTTCTATTTAAAGAAAAATTATTTTCACTTTTGACAACTTTTAATTTAACCACAATAATCCTTTTTTAAAGAGGATATGTGGGAGGAATACGTATACTTGTGAGAATTCATTCCAAAAATCAATATTTTTCATAACTTAGAGATACAGAAAGTACTACACGAAGGGTTATAACCTAATTTTTCTCCTTCTAATTTTGGGCATTTGTGTTCGACATCAAGGCCCAGTGAAAGAGGGCCTCATTTGCAATTCATTTTGAATATCAATATGTTAAAATGCGGAAATTTTGAAATTTTTTAGACTAGCAAAGTTTGGGTTCTCGGGACTTTTGTATTTTATTTTTAAAATGTTTCGATACCAATATATATTTTTGTTATAAAGAACTTTTTAATTATTAATAGAGACATGAGGAGAATCCAAAAATAGTTTTAATTAATACTATTTTTTCAATCGTTATGTTTTAGTATACATTTTGTTTAGTAATTGAGCTTTAGGTCTTTTTATAAAAAAACAAACATTATTGTACTAAATTTTTCCCGCCTCTTTGGGCGACTTCTTCAGAAACAATTTTTTGTAATATGTACAAATATTTTAAATGTATTAAAAAATCTTTTCCTGAATAAGACGCACAAAGAGGCGTCAAAATATTGAATACAATAACATTTGTTTGTTTTTATAAAAAGACCTTAAACTCCATATATGCAAAAATATTATTTTTATATTTTTCAAATATTTCCATAAATATTCTTTTTTATTACAAAAATTTTAAGAACTCGAGAAATTATATTATTAGTCACAAACGAGATGTTAGTGAGATTATTGTAGCGACGATGACAGTTGGTACTAAATTTTATTATTATTATTACAAATTTTATATTTTAATGAATTAGCAAAGCTCTTTCGGCCCGTATTACCTCATAACTCTAATTATGAGTTAATACAATAAATAAATATATAAATATATTCAATCATAGATCTTGAATTGAAATTGCTTTCCTTTATTTTAATTTGAGGCTATTATATCAAAATAAATAAATTTCATCACTGATGACTCGCATTATATTCTTTGTAACTGCTTTAAGAATTTTTCCTTACACTGCAACAAATCACTGCATTATATTTTTTATACAAGGCTGAAGTTTTCCACTCCATGGTCCACTATTGTCATCTGATATTATTATTGAAATAAGTGTCTTCATAGCCTTTCAATAACACACTTGAACAAGAGGACAAGGAGATAATAAAACAAGAGACCCTCCAAAGATGGCAGGAAAGATGGAACCAGGAATCAGCGGCAAGATGGACCAAAAGACTTCTCCCAAACATAAGCAGATGGCTAGAACGGAGAGTCGGTGAAGTAAACTACTACCTGACACAGATGATGACCGGCCACGGATACTTCAGGAAATACTTAAACAACATAGGCAAGTGTAGTACACCATACTGCTTGTACGAAGAAAGAAATATAATCGATGACGCCGAACACACCTTCTTTGGATGCTGTAAATGGGAAGAGAAAAGAAGAGAACTCGAGGTCTTAGTAGGAGAAATAAATGCTGAGTCTATTGTGGATCGCATGACCCAGAACGAAAACAGCTGGCGAGCAGTATCAAAGTACTGCGAATACATACTAAAGAAGAAGAAACCTGATCTAGAGGCAGCAGACTAGGCGCAGATCAACTCAAGCAGAGACCTGGACGCAGGTCCAAAGGGGAAGAGAGCTGAAATCACAGCCAAGAGGAAACCACCCCGAAGTAATGCATCACAGCGGTTCCGGGGTGGAACCATTTTCCAAGAAGAGGACATAAGGAGGTTTTTTAGTCGGTATACCATCTTGGGGAGCCCGACATAACACGGCCAGTGACGACTCCGTGTATGCAGTAATGCATTTTTACCTCCTTCCCGCCAAAAAAAAAAAAATAGCCTTTCAATAATACCTTATTTTGCTTTATTAAAATTTGCTTCATTTAAGATTAAATGAAAAGTTCCCTTTACAATTTCTTTCAGTGTATTTGATGCTAAGTACACATAACATTGTTAACTACTTCATTGCGGTCACTATACAATTTGCTAGACCAATTAAATATGACTTGCCACAAGGACATAAATTTCCATATAAAAAACCATCATCTAACAAAACACCACAATAAAAAATAAAATAAACCACTAAAAAGTTTAATAAAAAAATCTACTAAATCTCTATTTGAATGCCAAAAAAGATTTAAATATTTATTTAGTGGAATTTACAAAATGACCTAAACAAATACCAGAAAGGCGAACACAATAACCCCACAATATAAACGAAACATTATAAAGTCAACATAATTTGAGCACATATGGGACTTACAATTCTTATACACAATTGAAAGAAAAAATGGGGAGAATGTTGACAATATTTAATCGAAATCAGTTCTTCTTGAAATTTCAATAAAATCCTTGTAGAAAAATTGCCAATTGATTAAGAGCTTAAAAAATGAAAATAAGTGAAGTGAGTTTAATATGTGCTTTATAACACTTCAAGTGACATTAAAGGGACTAAAATTCACTTTATTTTATTTTAGTTCAATAAAATTGTATGAAAAATTGTTTGTCAAATGAGAGGCTTGTTTTTAAATAAGTAGAAATATTTTGTTTATAAAATATTCGTGCGATTGCAATAATCTGCAAATTGGATTTTTTTTCAAGAAAAGAAAATCTACCCTTTTACTGATTTCATTTGATAGAGTTGACAAATTTAGTTTTTGTTTTTCTTTGTCTGTTCAAAATATTCACACATGTTATTGTCAAACTTTACAACAATAATTTCAAATAAGTTTCGAGTTGCTTGTTCCTTACATTAACAATTAATTTTTATACTAATGGTATCATTTAAACACTCACATTCGAACGTGTATATTCCTAGATTTACTTATTCACTTTTGTTTTGTTTTGTGAAAAATTTGAATTTGTTCACTTCATTTAACTTTAAAAAATACTTTAGTGCCGTATAAAGGATTTGCTTGAAGTGTTCTCTGTTAGAGTTGTTTTTATAATTTATAATTTATATTCGTCGTGTTCAAATAGATCCACATTCAAATTATATTCAAATAACAACAATGAAAGAGAGCAGTACTTGACATTAACTCCTCTTAATTGTATTCAGACTGTTTGAAGCCAAAAGATATCAGTCAGCCCTTCTTTACATGTGCATAAAGCACAGTGGTACAAAATGATTTATGTGTTAAAATCAAAAATTTAAAAAATATATATTCGCATTTACCTGATCTATCACCCTGTTCTCGAAGACGAGCCAGAAACTGAACTAGAAGATATTGTTATATATATATAAAACAGAAACAATAAATATGAATAATTTAAGTTTCTGTGGTTTTTAAATGCAAAAATCTGTATTAGAAACAATAATAGTCTGAGTTGAAATATAATACTTCCCAAAAAAAAAATCAGTTTTGATTAGGGGAATTATTTCTGAAAGAATTAAAAGAGGCTTTAGGAAAAGCTTTGGACAAAATTAAAAATAAGTACATAAAAAATAATTATGAAAACTTTTCATGTCAATACGATAATCAAAATTCAAAATTTTTGATTTCGAAATATTTGTCTCCAAATATTTACCCAATTCACAGGCCACTTGTATTATTGTATCGGTTGTATTATTGTATTTCTTTACAGTAGTGTAGTATAGTGATAGAAATAATGAGGTACTCACCACACAATCTCGTTTCTTATATTTTGAAAAGGTTGTATTGAGTCCACACCCAGGATTAATCTATTTTAAGGACTAGCCGCTTGAACTATTTTCAACTTGTACTCGTAAGAATCAAACTTTACCCATAACAATACAAAATTGTAGTGAGTTTATATTTAAAAAATTATCCAAATTACAGTCAAGATTTATTTAATGCTAAAATTATTTTACGCTTAGTTATTATTTTTTGTCAATACAATATACAACATACATACAAGCAAATTAAACTGTCTTTCCACAAGGAGTATTTCAAAGGTGTATTTCAATAAACTGTAAACGATGCAAGGCTGCTTGTGAACTGGGCCTTAGCCAAACACGCTACAAGGCTATGACTTTTCTAGTACACAATAAAGACATGATATTCCATTTTATCCTGTGAATGCCCACTATGACAAACAATTTTTGGCAGGCATTTACTTTACGACAATTCGTAGTTCTCACATGGATAAGTCTATAATAACTTATGAATTAATTCAAATCTAGTTTTGGATTCGGAGAGTTCGACTCGGACCAATAGTGGTTTTTGTCAAACGAATTTTTGTGTTATAAAATTGTCATAACGTATTTTACAAATGCGACACATATATACACACTCATATATTTTTCAGCTTAAATCGTTTTGAACTACTGTTTCATCAGAATTGTTGAAAATTTAAATAATCTTGTTTCGTGTTTGATTTTATTGCCTTCCAGCAAAAATGATAAATTATTAAATTAAATTGCGTGTATGTCTAATAAACTTTTGAATGGAAATCATATACGTCCCTTATTTGTCTGTCTTGCGTTTGATTCATTCTTTTGAATCTACCTCCCGTAAACACACATTTGCCCACCCTAATTTCTGCCACTTGAAAACTGTTTGCACAGTGGTGTAACTGTGTATGTACAATAGTTAATGTGTTTGGGTGCATCAGGATGTTTATGTCGTATTAGTGGTGTTTATTAGCTGCGTAAACGTACATCCTGCTGATATCCTTCTACAATTATACAATTGTTGCATTGCGTTTAAATACGTTTATGTGTGTGTGTGTTTGTGTATTTTCAGTCTTTGTTTGATGTGTGATGGTTTTAACGCTGCAGGGTATCATGTTCATTTTTAACTGCTGCTATTTTATCAGCATTAATGTTCTGAGGTCTCTTAATATCCTTTACTTTACAGTTGTTATTCATTAAAATTGTGAGTGTCTTCTTATTTTTTTATCGATATTCCTTTGACCTTTTAAATGGAGTTTTTAACGAACTAAAGCATGTAAATACGATACCCGTCTTTTGTGAAAAACTTCCAAGATTTGAAAAATTTTATATGAAGAGTAAAGCTCATAAGAAACCAAGTTTTATGCAATTAAGGAACAGACAGAAGGCATGAATTTCTATTTAAATATGCTCTTCTTATTTTATTACTTCAAAATAAAGCGCAAATTTAAGTTTAGGATTAAGTCCTGAAATTTGTAAGACTTTCGGATTTTCCGGGGAAAAACATGACTTTAATTAAGTGCCTTCATAGACTAGTAGTCCTCATATCGCAGGTTCGATTTCTCCCGAAGACTTCAGGTGTTTCTTCAAACAAGCCACTTGGATTTGCGGGTTGTGGTTGCTAAAGAAAGACATCTATTCTTTATACTAAAATTAATTAAAATTTTCCAAACAAAATTCTTTTACCAGCAGTGAAGAAATTTTTATTGAATTCCGGTAAAAATGGGTTTCGGTGCCATACAAGAACCATTTTGAAATTAAATTTACTGAGTTTTCCTAAATTTTAAAGGTCTTTATTTGTTTGCAAGCTCTCAAAATTTGGGAACAAAGAACTTGCTCATCATAATTTTGCCTTTCCATATGTGAATGATAAAAAAAAGTTGGTATTATTTTAAAGGACCTGTTGTTCTTAATCATTTTACTTTGTATATATTTTAGATTAATCTATTTGGACTTTCAAGGCCTTTTGCTTTGTTTTGATACAAATAATTAACCATTTATTACTTTATTTTATGAGAAGTTTAGCTGATATTTATTTTAAAGCTTTCTCAAAGATAATTTTTCGTACATTTTAATTTCTATATTTTTGGTCGAAAGCTGCTACATTCCAGAGATGGAAGAGAATGATTCCTTAATTAAAGAAATGTGAATCATTATTAATTTTTTAAATGCATTTATTTCAAAAATAAAAGCAATGGATCATCATATGAATATATTCATACTCAAATAGCATTTCCTGAATGCATTTATATCGTTATGAAAATGAATAGAGCCAAGATCTGAATTAATTCATCAGGATGCTGTACATATTTTATTCAAAAATAATGAATTAAAATTTTTATGAACTTAAAAATTTTTTTAATGAATTAATTTAACCGAAATAAAAAAAATAATTGAATTAATGTTTGAAAAAGTTCATTTTGATATTAAAATTCTTTAATGCTTTCATTTTATCAAATGATAATAATAATGATTTCATTAAATTTTTTAAATGATTTCAACGACGATTTTCATTTTGTTTTGTTTTTCTTTAAGTTTCTAAGTTGGAATAAAAATTCAGTTAAATATTAATTTAATTATTATTGTTTTGTTTTTCTTTGTTGAAAAATACATTCAAGAATCTTTAGTTCATGAGTAATTCATTCAAATTTAAATAAATTCCTTTTAAACTTTTGAAATATATGGTATAAAAAATTATTTTTTACGGCTCTGCTCTGAAAAAAAAAAACTTAATTCCGAAAAATAACGTAACACTTGTTTCTTTTTGTTCATTTAAAGCATTTGTTTTTTTCGTATTATTTTTAAAATTCTCAATGTCTTAACTTTTTATCAAAAATAATTTAAAGGTTATAGCAAAAATTCGGTAAATTTCATAAACAATTGGCGTAAAATAAAAAATTGTCTCCCCATATAATTTTTTCACTGATTGTACACGTATATTTGCGCAACTGGTATTTTATATTTATATGACAACATAGTTTTTAGATTTTTGAAATTTTCCACATATTTTCTAACAACTAAAATAAAAATATTTTTTCCGGATTTTGAAAATGCTTTTTGTTAATTTATAATTAAAAAAATATTAAAACCACCACTTCAAATAATGTCCCAAACCCTTTTTATTAACACCCAAAATAAACTCTGTCAAAAGTAATAATTTACGATAAAAAAATCTGACAGTTTTATCAATAAAAAAATCTAAATTGTTGGCACAAGCCAATCACATTAATGACCAAGCGAAATGAAAAGTACGTTTTCGAACAACAAAAAAACAAACAAATCAGGGTTTAAAATTATTTTAAATGATTTTATCTCAACATAATGTGTAAACAAAAGTTTTGATAAAAAATCAAATTAATGAAATCAGAAAGAAAACGGGCCGGCCCTCATAAGCCGCACAATAAATAATAATAATATAGAAAAAACAAGAGCAAAAAAAGAACAACAATAACAAATGACCACTTTTCAAACAAAAAAAGAAATTAATTGCAATTACCCTCACTTAAGGAAGACAGTACAGGAAGGACAAGGCATAAAGTTAAAGCGTTTTGAAATTATAAAAATAACACACACACACACACACACAGGATCATAAAACAATATTGGCGTGCGGTTTGTTGAAAGGGTGTTTAAGAATATCCAAAACAAAAATATGTGATTAGTTTCACTAAAAAAAGTGAAAACAAAATATTTTTCTGTTTACCGCCCGACAAAAAATTTAAGTAATTACAAAAATGTTCCTTAAAATATTCCTTGTATATTGAAAGTAAAATTATGCAGCATCCCAAGTTTATACGAGTATAGTGCTGCGATGAGGTTATTATTTCATTATGTGCGCAATTGCAAACATTTAAAATTAAGAAAATCCCAAAAGACCATCAACTACCAAACAACAAAAGCAAATGAATAAACGAATGAAGGAAGCAACGAATGAAACCACCAGCCAACCCGATAGACAAACAACAATAATTTTGTAAGCAGGATACAATGCAATCATATTTTTGTATACGTTTACTATGGCCTTTGGGGATTTTGGCCAGAACATTCGTTTATTTTGCTCTACCATTTATGAATATATATATATATATATATATATATATATATATATATATATATATATATATATATATATATATATATATATAATAAAATAATACTGTGCTTTGCAGGAAGGTGAGTCCTGTTATTCCTTTTTCCTCGTTTTTTTTTGCATGCTTTTTATGAATGCAAGGGGGGAGTTTATTAACCGCAATCATAAAAACAACAATCATAATAATTTAACCGCAATAATATTTTTACTTAATATCTAATGAACAATGAAGTATATATATTTATGAGTACATACATCTTCATGTATGTGAGTATGTGTGTGCACATGTACATATGTATCGTAGTATATCGTATTGTCATTTTATATATTTTGAAGACAATTGTTTGTTTACAACCAGTCGAAATCCAATAAAGAGAAGGTGATATAAATAAAAACTTACCTACTAAAAAGTTTAGATGAAATATAATTATACAAAAGGTTTGACTACGATCTACATATAGTGCTTATGTCCTTCTAGTCGTATAATGAAAAGGAGGCCATGTGTACCCCTCACACTGAACCAAATTTCATAGGTAATATTAGCAAAAGAAATTAATAAATGCTTCACAAAAAGAATATTTAAATTGCCTACTTTTTATCAAATTTATACAAATTTTCTTTAAATCAATAAAATTGTTTTCGTTAGAAATACTTTTTAATAAATTCTAATGATTTGAGTAAAAATTTGTTAGGAAATGAACTAAAAATGAGAATTTAGTTAAACTGGCATTAAATACATAGTAACACATACTAATGGAAACAACACGTAATAATAGTGAAATTAATATCCTAAAAGAAAATTCATTTACGTTTATTCTACTAAATTTTATTAGTATCCGATTAAAGATATTTCTTCAATTAGAAAAAACTCTTGTGTATCAAAATTTATATGAGTGTAATTTTTTAAATTAGAAAAAAAAATTAATCACATGCATACACATACATGTATGGCTGTACATATACACATATGCATGAATGTATAATAACACTTTCTCGTACATATGAATATTGAGTATGTGATAAAAGTTTGAATTTGTTATAAGAAGACATCATCTTGTTATGGATTCCTCACTTGCTAAATCGATCAACTCCAATTTGATATTTTTTGAAGTGCCAATTTATAAGCACCACTTCCACTCTTGATTGTTATCATTTGAAATAAATTTGTCAGATAATGATGCTGGCAGTATCTTAGAATCATTATCTCAAATATTTATATTAAATGATAACACCATTCCCATTCGTCACGTATATAAATAGTATATGCATGTACAAGATGGCGCAAAGGTAATGTTATAATTTAAATTGGCTGCAGTTTTTGCAGATGGCGTAAAATGTCATTGAGCTTTGACAAACAAGCCATAAAGCGATACACAACAAAACAATGAGAAATTATTGTTACTATTTATTTGACAAATTTTCAGTCTGTAGCTTTCACACAATGTGAATTTCGTCGACGCTTTCCTCTTCGTCAGGTTCCATGTGCTCGAACAATTAAGCGTTTAGTTGAGCGCCTCGTTAAAACTGCTTATACTACATATGTCTTAAAGAATGGGCCAACCTCGCATTGCTCGTTCGATCGAGAACACCGCTGTTGATGCCAACGACGTCATAGAGAATCTACAAATATCAACAATTAACCATCAGCAACGAATTTTTTCGACAAATTTTTGCATTAGCTCTGGTTCATTGTTGGCTTCGCACAGCTCGGGCAACGATGGAGATTTTGAGTCACCAATTTCCAGGTCGAATGATCTCCCGTTTTGGAGATTCAAACTGACCGTCCAGATCGCCAGATCTAACAGCACCAGCCATTTGTTTTTAATCTCACGCTTACCACAATGAACCACCAGCCCTGCAAGTCTTGGAAGCTACTCGTAACATTGAAGAGGAAATCTACAATTTTGAGCTAGATGTTTTGCGAGCAATATTTTAAAATGCCATAAAGCGAATGCAATTATGGATCAATTCGGAAGACGGTCATTTGAACGAATGTCTGTGAAGATAAATTTCGAGATCAATAACCCTAGACACAAACCAGTCATCATTAAAGGGCTCTGTTAAGCACATTTTTATCGCTGTTAAACATTAAAAATCTAGGAATATGTTTTCCAAGTAGAATTACGGTTGCATTGTTGGAACCAGAGAAAAAAAATAAATCACGAATGCTGTTGGTTCCACTGGCATTGAAACATAAGAGGAAAATTTAATTTTTTATATACAAAAATTTTTGAATTTATCAAAGTATTATTAAGGATTCTAAGAAAATGGGTGAATAAAAATTGATTTTATTTCAGAACTAAATGCTCTCCTATTAGCCCCAACGGTCGGATTACCCAAGAGAATAAATAAACTAATAGATGATTTAATAGCAAAATTTTTTAACAAATACTTGAAATATTTTTTCGGTGTATAAATAGTATAAATAGTTAATTTTAAAATTTTTCTTTAACAATCACAAACTGCGAAAATATTAGGCTTGTCTGCTAAAGTTCCCAAATTCTTTGGCAGGAATCGTACCCGCAAAGTTCGTACTATTAGCCTAGCACACTAGCTACTGCTCTATAAAGGCACCCAACTGTATGTGTTTGGACATCGCCGATTTAGTGGAAAAAGTTACAACAAAATATGAATGTAACCCTTAAAATATGTTTGTGTTTTTCTTTCGTCTTATCAGAAAGCACACCAGCACTAAAATAATACATTTAATGAATCGCTATAAATGGGGGAAATATTATAAAATTAAAGCTTTTTTCATAACTTTTAATTTATTTTCTAATTGCTTAAATACTAAAGATGTTTGCTATAAAAAATTTAAATAATATTAAGCCCCAATAAAAGATTATATTAAGAATCAAAACTTTTCCAAGACATTTTAAAAATTATTTGTTTTGTATTTAAAAAAAGGAATTTAACGAATTTTAGTTGTAAAAAATTTTGTAAATGGAGGATGGAAGAACTGTAATTAACTGTTGTATAGTTTTTTATCACATATTTACGAATAAAGTCCCCCATAGCATCTTTAATTCGTTTATTTGTTTAACAATTGTAATTGAATTGTGTATGCAAACACTCAGATCTACAAGCAATTAAAATACCATTTTTATAAGTTGAATTTTAACTTTAACAAATATTTACTTATTAACAATAAAAAAACAATTAAAAGATATCATTACAAAGCAAAACCTTTTCATTAGCTGCAACTTATACGTGTACCTTGAAATAGCATCCTGTTTGAAAAACAACCACCGTTTAGTCTTTAGCCTAAGGCGAGGTTTCCATTACGATGCCTAATGACGTACTTACTCTATGCGAATATTAAATACCAAATCCGGCAAATGTAAATATTAAATAGTACTTGTTTTTTTTTTAACTATTGAGGCTGAAGAGGAAAGTTAAATTGTAAATAAGTGGTTTTCAATTTTGAACACAGATCGATTTCGAAAACTTCTCGCAAAGGCTTCGGCAAAATCCAAATAGAACAAACACCGAGAAGAAAAAAAATATATAAAATATGTAACAGTGTAGGAAATTTACATTCCATTGTACTCATGTGTGCCCAATAACGTGCGGTATCCACTTTATTACCACTAGACAGAGGGAATAGTCGTATTAGCAGTTACCGATTGCAACTTGTTCCTGCAATTTGGAATGTGATTCTTATTGTAAGTATTAATGATGCTGTAATCAAAACTAGTAATTGTCAGTATTTGAGCTGCTGCCACTACAACCATAATTATCACTTTATTATTTAGAGAAAGTTTTGATCACTTCGCATAATTTTTTTAAGAGTAAATATAAATTTTTTTTAATGTTTTATTACTAGTCGTATATTTTTTTAATTTTAATTTCATGTCGAAAATTTTCTATTTTAGTTACATCTCTGGACTAATACACCTCTGGACTAATAAAAAATTTAATTTCTTTGTTAAAATAAACTTGAAGTAAATTTTATTTTTATTTTTAAAGATTGTAAAATTTTTCAATATTGGATTTCTGAAAAAATCTATAATTCGCTTAAAAACTGAAATCTTGCTATTTTATTATCAGTCCCTATAGAAAGCCAAACGACTACGTCTAAAAATTTCGGAACCCTCTTGCTGATATATTATTTTCAACGATGCCGTAGGGGAACTTTTTCCCACTTTTCCCACACTTTCCCATATGTGGAGAACTACAAAAGTGATAGTCTCTAAATTTTATGTAGGCTACTCAGAGCCTACCGTGACAAAATATACGTAAAATTGAGAAAATTATGATTACGATTTTTAAAATTGACTATGGTATTGCATATCGTGATTCCGTTCAGGATTTCCTATTGTGTCGCTCAAGGCTATACAGATTTTCATTAAGCGCCCTTATCTTAAATTTAAATAAAACAAAGAGTGTATGACATATCATTGATTTTTTTTGTATTTTGAAAGTGCTATGAAAGTCATTATGTATGAAAAAGAATACCACGCAAATGTCCACCGCAGTTTCTCTGGATGGTGCAGATCCGAAATGTCCAATTTGTTATGATTCTATCACATAAACAGGGCTGAATTTGACCGATGCCATGTGTTAAGTTGGCTTTGATGGGCGCTGTTAATTGTGGCTTATTCGCATATAACTGCGACACGGCATATTCTGATGGGGCCAAATTGCACGATCTCGTCGGCCAGTTTACATCACCTCAACGTTAAATGACCGTCCCCTCAAATCGCTTGTGCACAGTGACATTAACTGTGTACTGTGTATGCTGCCTTTTCGGCATGCACTGGACGTTCTTGGATCGAAAATTTTGTCTTATGACGTACCGATTGCTACACATTAAATAAAGGATTTCGATTTATGTTATAACCTTTAAAACTAATCAATAAATGCTTCTTTCCATGCTTCGATTACAAATTAAAACTATTATTATCTTATTATCTTTTATGGACAGTATCGTAATATCAATTTCAATAAAATGATATTAAAATTACAAAACATATTCTAAAAACTCATTATAATCTAATAATACATCTAATTATAAGCCAAACACAATTTTCGTGTTTGAAACTTTATTGCCTCTCCCACTGACATTTGATATTTTCTTTTTAGAACTATAATCATTCCACGAAGTGATGGTGTACATGCTGAACTGCCGCAAGAAATCACAGAAATTTAATACGAAAAATACAAATCAAAGGAACACAACAAATGGTCACTAATCCATAATTGTCTCTTCTCAGTTACATGGCCAAGAGGGATTCCATTGCCTGCAAAATTTGCTACAATACTGACTAAAGGGGGACTATTGAACGAACAGTCATTTGTCGTGTTGTTGGTGCTAAAACAATAATTGAAAAATTGCCCATATAAATGTTGTTGCAAGTTCGAATATGTCCACAAACAAACAGGGAGACAGACCGATAACCAATGTGCATAATATTTATTAGTAGAATGAAATTGAAAAAGCGGCATTATTGAACACCCTCCTCCTGCGCCTGTTGTGGTAACAACCAACTATAAATAAGCTATTGCATGAGTACTGTCTCTAAGGGATAAAGTTGATCCCTCTGCAATATTACAAATGACAAGCAAATATTCTTAAAGGTCAAAAATGTGTTAGTACCGCATCAGTGTTGTGTTATTTTATGTGTTTTTGTAACATGAAGAAAAGGAAATCTTAAAGGTACTATTTAAAAAATTGAATTTTTTACCTTCTACAACGATGTGGTACTCAACAACTATTTTAATGTTTTAAAAACTCCATACTCTGACTTAAGTACATACGGTACGAACGAGATAATCCGTTTTGCTTACCACACTTGAACTCGATGTAGACAGGTATTCTTCCATAAATGTACATGAACCCCATAAAATTTGAAATTCTCTGTTTTAAGGTATCCGTCCTTTTTTCACCGACTTCAAAACAGGAGCAGGTTATGAATTGGTATTTAATTTTTTTTTTTACTTTTTATTTTCAATGTTTGTATGCGCATAACTTTACAATTTGTGCACCGATTTTCAATATATTTTTAGTTTGAAAGTGTGTGCTTGTAGGTTGGTCCCACTTTTTTTTCTAAAATCGGACGTACAACTTGCCCCCGGAATATTGATTACCGCATAACTCTCCCATTTATGGACGGACTTAAAAATATTTGTTTGTTTGAAAGGCTTATTTGTAGTTTGGACCCATGATTTTTTTTTTGTAAATCGGACGGGTGATTTGCTGTTTGCCCCAAATATTTATTATCGAATAACTCCTGCTACATCTATGGACCGATTTTCAAAATTATCAAATTTTGTTTAAAAAGGATTTGCTGGCAGTTTGGTCTCAAAAAATTAAAAAAAAAATTTTTTATTTAAAAGTTCGTCTTAGAGTTTTTTCACAGATATTTAAATTTAAATAATTTTAACATAATTCCGTCGTTTATTTACTTATGGACAATTTTTAAAAATATATGTTTGTTTGAAGGGATTATTTGTCGCAAATTTTTTTTGTAAAGAACGGACGGGCAATTTCTTCAGGAATATTTATTGGTGCATAACTCCTCCATTTATGGACGAACTCAAAAATATTTATTTGTTTCAAAGATTTATTTGTAGTTTGGTCCCATGACTGGTTTCTAGTAGATCGGACAGGCGATTTGCCTGCCCGAAATATTGATTATCGAATATGGAACGATTTTCACAATTATTTTTTGTTTGAAAAGGTTTGCTTGTAGCTTGATTCTAAAAAAATTTTAAAAAGAACCTTTTTTATTTGAATGTTCGTCTTGGAGTTTGATTTTACAGAAATTTAAGTTTAAATAATTATAACATAATTCCGCCGTTTATTAATTTGTTTTTAAAATTTTTTATTTAGGAAGGTATATCAATCTTCTTTCCCAAGAGTAAAATATAAACTACAAATAGATTATGTCTGGTTTTAAATTAACCCATAGTTATAATCTTATAATCTGTTCTATTGGCTCTTGTTCTCTTCTATGAATAAAAACATTGTCGCCAACAAAAAAAATTTCAAGTGGAATTTTCGGTGACACTCGTCTATATTTTAATTTTAATTTACTTTTATTTTCATTTAACTTGAAAATACTACTTTATATACATATGTAATATTATAAATGATTTATGCAAATATGAAAATATTAATGTATGTATGTACAATATAAATTAAAAGAGTTGTCTTTGAATAAATAATGGAAAAGTTATATTCTTTTGTAAACTTCGCATTGCAATGTGACATTTAAAAATTTTGGAAACAATTACATATATATTCGTACATATTTCTATTCATATATAGGAAGAGATTTTTTAATCCTTTTTGTAAGGAAGAAATAAAATATGGTGCACGTTTTTTCACGGGGTGTGATCCAGACTAATCTGGCTCAAGATTATAACGATGAATTTCCGAGGCAACGCGACTCTTATTCAAAACTCAGACTGAAATATACATGAAATTTAGATTTTTGTCGCATGCTGTTAAAGGATTTTCTGTAGTATAAACTAGTGGAAGGATATTCCAAAGTGCTTATAAATATTAACTTTATTGTAATGTAACCTGCTTATTATGATCAATTATATGACTTCCATGTGGAATTCATAGGTCGGATGTTTTGTATCCAGGAATTAGAACATTTTGATTAATCAATTAGTATTATTAGGTTAGGTTGATTGATTTTATTAGGTTAGTGTGATAGCCCATGTCATACGACATACACTTAAGCCAGTGAAGGCTTGTTATGCGCTCCCTCTAATTATCAGACACAAACTGCCAGAGTTCTAGCGGCAGGATTGTTCCAGGAACCTGGAACTACCTACTAGTCTACGAAGGTCAGTTAGTATTATTAAGACTTGTCAAAATCCTAAATAACATGAAAAAGTGCGGTGTCTTATAGAAATGTAATTTTTAGAAGTGTTTGTAAACAATAAGATTTTTTTTATTGTTACAATAGCCAAGGAAGAAAATAAACACGGAGTAAAAAACAAGAAAGTACGAAAAATATGTACTTTAGTTCAGAAGAATTATATATTTTATCATTATATTTTCCATGTTACTTGAAGTGTGAATGTAAGAACGTAATAACGTTGCGTAACCGCACGAAATTTATTTTTTGCTGTTTTCCGTTCTGAAAAAATGTGTGACGTCATTTTTCAGAAAAGAAAACCGCATATGACTTCGCCTCGGACAGAGTCCTTCGAAAACAAGTATACGATACTTAACGAAATATCATGTAAATTTCATATTTGTATAAGTTCCTGTATACTTGCCGAGAAATTGCTATTAAAAAATTTAAAAACTCTTGAAGGAAGCCTAGATTTTCTTGATAGGAAAAGTTATTTCGAATTTTCTACAAAATCTTCTAATGAGTCCAGAAAGTGAAGTATTATAAATTAATTGCTGAATATCTCTAACTGCATGAGTAAGAATTTTTGACTATTTTAAATTAAACTGAATCAAAAGGCACCAAATAAATACATTTCGTACCTCCTTTTTCATCCCTTCAGTGTTTAAGGTGTATGTAAGAGCGTTTGTTTCGAGAAGGATACAATTTATTTTATTCGCACACTCCTGCCAATTTTCAGATTTTATAATTGAATTTGAAATTGAAGATGACAATTGGTTTTACAATTGCATACTAAATCTGTTTGGTACCTGGAATCGATGTCCACCAACAATCCACACAATAAAGCTAACAAATATGTTATGGTTGTATGTACGTTTAGTTGTTGATGGAACTTTGAAAATAACCACAATTTGATAATATTAGCATATATTTTTAGTTTTTTGTGGAAAGTGTGTAGATGGAAGAATAAAGGCCTAACTATAATGTGCTTAATGCAACTTAAGCAAATGTGCGAATACACACAATCAAATGTATACAACTATAATGTACTTAAGTAACTTTTCGTCAAGTTTCGTCAAGTGCCATTTGCTTAAGGAAAGTGCGTTCAATTTCGCTCTTGCTTAAGCAAATGACTCATCAAGAACCCATTCTTCTTTCTGTCTCTATTTATTTCCCGTACTGAGCAGGAGCGTTTTCTTTTCTTCACCGTCTCTCTTATTTCTTGAAGAACACATATTCCATCAAATGCACAATTCATTAACTTCACTGTCTTCAGAAATTTCAGTTTTCTATCCATTTTTAAAAATTTTCCAATAAACACTGTACACAATAGATACATAAGTATAATTGTTTACAATTAAAAGATGCAACCACTGTTGCTTTTTTTAGTACTTTTTTTATTTTAGTTTTCGTTTACTTTATAAATAAATAAAAGATAAACATGGATTTACTTGTTTATGGTAATATATTTATAACTTTTACAAATTAAATGAGATTTCGTCAAAAATATTACATTTTAAAGAAATAAAAACGAAATTAGTTTTCCAAAAGTACAAATGTTTGCAACTAAGTGTAAAAAGTTTTTAAGCTCAATAAGTACAATATAGCCACCTAAAAGTCTTCAGTAATTTACTTAAGTATTTGACATGCTTTTCGTTGAATTTTGACACTAGCTTAAGTTTGGTTAAGCACATTATAGTTGGGCCTTAAATGTTTGTTATGGATGAATATCTATTTTTTTTTTTTCAAAGACAGTATGACCATAATTCAATTAACTTTAGATTTTCCTTTTTTAAATTCTTTGTTTATTATTGATCCATTTATTACTGCAGCCTGTAGGAAATATTGCAAAAAGAGGAAAGTTTCATCAGAATCCACATGACTCAATGCAAGTGTTTCCCCGTGCTATCAATGGTAATAAATGTCAACCAAGAAAAACGTTGTGTTTCTATTTCACTAATCATTCTCTAATCGCAATTCCAACCGGCTATTGAAACTAACAATCTTACGAGTACATGGAACTTAATTGTTGTGGTAAATCAAATCATAAGACCAACAATAACAAAAATCCATAAACATATATGTGCACATATGTCTTCTTAAGTGTATAATTGTAAAATTGATTTACAAATTTTTAGTGGTTAACATTTTTCTAAACACATTGGATTTGTTGGTCATTTAATTTGGTTGTCCTATACCAAGACTATTACGTTACAATTACGAGTACTTGGGCATTGCATTCACTCATGTAAATTTATTATTATCTTATTGTTATTGCAGTTGTTGTTATTATAAAATTTAAATTTTTTGAAATTTCCAGATCATTTAGTACTTGTGGATTTTCAAGTAATTTATCCACATTTATTTAAATACAACAGAAAAATTAGCAAAATTACGCCAATACATACTCAATGGTTTATGGACATTATTATAAAATATTATATTTATTTAATTTCGGTATGATACTAAATGTATTGAAAATGATTTAGCATGAAATTTATTACATCTACTTGATGCCTGTAAGCCTTTCTATGGTATTGGTAGGGAAATGGTAAATAACCACTCCTCCAAAAAAACAAAAAGGTCAAGAATATTAATAGAAGTGCGAATTTATTTTGCTTGCGGTCAGATGGTAAAGTTGAATAATATTAGATTATTTATGAATGAATAAGAGCAATAATATGCTCATTGTATCGTGATCCTAATTCTTGTCCAACTGTGCAAAATCACCTTAAATAGAAATGGGGTATTCAGTACCACAAGTCATACAGAGGTGTTAGGAGCAGAAGATATTAATATTATCTTACATCTCTCTTTCTGCAATAGCGGAATTTTCTTGATTTGTTTTGTTTGTAATTTTTATTATTAGATTAATATGTTTTTTTTTATTATTTTATATTACTATATGTTAGTTTTCTCATTATCTGGAATCTCTTTAGTCTTTCCCTCTCTTATAACATTTTCAATTCACAAATTTCTTACCTCCCATTTCATTTATTTTTCCTATATTCCAATCAATATTTTATATAAATTTGTCCTTCGCCCACTGGAGCTGAATGAGCTGAGTTTTTTATATTATTTTTAAGGCCATGTGTACTTGTGGCTGGATGTTCTAGGATACACATAGTGGATGACTCGCCAATCATTAATTTTGAGTTTGATTTCCTATTTAATATTGAAATTTATCGGTATTGCATCCAAGAAGATATCTGAATGTAGTCAAACAAATTAAAGTTCACTGATGATTTTGTTTAGCAACAAATGAAATGTCGGCGTATGAACAGCTAAAGCCACAACTAACAAACTTGAAAAGTTAATTTTTCAAAAAGTAACTTATTTATATGATTCGACCATTTACGTTGTTTATTCGATCTTAAAAGTCTTTTTATGCATAAAATTTACATAGTTTTTTTAATATTTCAATTCACTTTTCTTATATTCTTCAGCAGAAAAAATATTATTCCAATTCACGAGCTTGTGCAAATGTTCTGGTATCGTAGCTCTATGGTACACTAACAAAATATACGACAGCATTCAAGGACATACTTTATATCTACTCTACTTTTGCAATAATTAAAAAACTGACAACTAGTAGCAACACAAGAAAAGCAAATGGAAAAACAATAAATTTTAAATAAACAAATTAAAAATCGTATGCAAAGGAATTATGCACAAGAAAAATTAAACGAGGAAGAGGTAAGAAAAATCACAAGCAGTTTATAAGTAACAATTATAAATCAAACCAAAAGAGGAGATACTCGTATTTCTAATTTCCTTTCTCAAATGCGAGAGATCACGAATCACACTAATACTGAATTGAAAATATAAAATACAAAATTAAGTTCTCATTGACTGACAAAAATTCATTTTTAGTGTGAACGCGTTTTGGAGGGAATATTTTTGGTTGTAGTCATACCAGGAAAGTCTATGCAGTCGAATGTGTATCAAATTAAAGCTAATTGTAATACCTTGTTTATCCTATCAAAATTTTATTTAACAAAAATCCATTTTTAGTTTGAACCGTACGTTTCTTGAACGGAGTATTTTTTGGCTTATGGTAATACCAAGAAAGTCTACAGAGTGGAATGTATTCCAAATTAAAGCCAATTAAAATAGCTGCGTATCCTTTTACAATTTTTTGCCAAAAGTAAATTTTATTTAATAAAAAATTCAATTTTATTGTGAACCTTACGTTTCTTGGAGGGAATATTTTAGGTTGCTAAATTAGTATGGCGTTTCGAGTTACATCAGAAACATATTAAACCAAATAACAATAATAGCAAATCAGGGAATCATTTTTAATAACAATTTTTGTTTGTTATCACAAACCTTTATTTTCTTGATTTATAAAAACATAAAAGTTAAATTGATTACAAATATGCGAACACAAAAAATATTAATTATGGGTGTCAGCTCCGACGAGGGAATGGAGTTTGTCCTTAAGAAATAAAAAAATACTGTATCGTTATGCTTAGATATGATACCCCCTTCGTGAGGAGTTTGAGTGAAATTTGAGAATTTCCGGCATCAGATGTACACATGGGCACCATTTTATGGAAGCATTGAGGGAAGCGAATTTCCGCTTTCTTAATTTTACATATGGCTTATATGGAATTCCTAATCTACATACAAAATTACAATCTTCTGCGGCTAGAATTTTGACTACAGTTTTCGTTTTTGGGTTCATTATTTTACTCCTTATACAAAATCGATTCCTAAGGGATAAACTCCAAAAACACTTAAAATATACTCGTAATGGGAACATGTCGACGTAATTTGCTCATAATAATATGTATTGCTTACACTGTACAACATTTTTCAGGTGATTGAATCGGGACTCAATTCTGATAATTGTTTATGAAAGTAGCCTCAAATAGAAGAATTTCTGCATCATTCGTTTGGTCCTGAAGCTGAAACAAATTTTAAAAAATTAAGAATTACAATTCCTTTAATCTGTTCGGACAACGTTTCGCTACATAAGCAACAGTTTCGCAGTTATAAATAAATGTATGAAGAAAAAAAATATTTTTTGCCTAAAAAATTAAAATTTTTTATTTTTAATTCATAAAAAATCCACAACGGTAAAAAAAAGTGTCAAGTCCTATTACTTTCACGTAAATTCGCATAACCAATGAACAAAATGAGACATAAATCATGAAAATCGATGAACGCGTTTCGCTTTTATTCACAATTAAGTAAAGGTATGAATTTCAAAAATTTGCTCCAGATATGCACAAAATTCTTAGGAAAAAACATTGATGACTTTTTTTATGATTCTCTTACTTTCTCTTACTAATTTCAAAATAAATAATTAAATTATTATTTGATGTACCAGGACCAAACGAATGATGCAGAATTTCTTCTATTTGAGGTTACTTTCATAAAGAATTATCAGAATTGAGTCCCGAAATCGAGTGTTGTACTGTGTTATAGTGGAAATGTGGCTAAATTACTTTAGGTTCAGATGTTCTTAAGCCAATTGCAAATCACTTAGACAAAAATATGTTGATTTTAAGAACTGGGTTACTGACTTTCGTAGACTAGTAGGTAGTGTACTAAATTCGTAGTGCGAAGGTTCCAGGTTCGAATCCTGCCGCTAGAACTCTGGCAGTTTGTGTCTGATAATTAAAGGGAGCGCATAACAAGCCTTCACTGGCTTAAGTGTATGTCGTATGACATGGGCTATCACACCCCTCCAATCAACCTAACCTAACCTAACCTAAGAACTGGGTTTATTGGAGACTTTAGGGTAGAATAATCTAACCAATTTAAATGCAAAATAATTTTTTATAAACTATTTACTACATTTAAAATTATAAAAAAACTCTTCATATCTATTTTAAAAATTAATTTTTTTATTTAGTTGAACTAACGATAGACGTAAATTTAGTTTTCGTGGTTATAGAAAGAATACTAGTCTGGCTAGACCTAGTTAATTTGACGTGCAAATATTAAGAAATCGGGTTAAGTAAACTGAAGTCATCATGAATTAAAATTAATCTGTTTTAACTTCATTATTAGAGAATGAGGTGACCTCCCTTTCCTATTATTCATTACATATCTGTAAAATCGTGTTGATATTTTTACCTTTTTTCAAGCTTAATTACGGTTTATCAAACTTCAATTCGATAATCTATAAAACATTAACATTATTATCATTTCTTGTAACTGACTTTTCGTATACAAATATTTAGTATTAAATTGTATAAATTGTCTGTTTGTAAAATCAATGGCATTATATATTTAGTAAGTAATCTTCATAATTTCTTTAATTTATTTGCTTCTAGACTATAGACTTTCAAGCCATGGTGTGTGTGTTTGTGAAATCATATTTACTGTAGAAATTAGTGTAGTGCAAAATCCTTTCAATAAAACTAAATTATATTTACATACGACCAATAAAACAAATTTGATTTTAATCAATAGAAAATCTTGACATTTTCAAGAAAATTTACTTTAATACATTATGTCACACGTACACACACATATATATACTCGTACACATACACTAATACACGATCCCTTACAATTTTTCCTAATTCTGTAAAGTGAAATGCATTCAAGTGTATTATAGAGTATTTAACCCAGCTTTTAACAATAAAATTAACTACAACATGAAATAGTAGCAGAAGATGAAGGAGAAGGATTTGAAATATTGAACGTCGAATGCAATAAAATAAGAAGAAAGGAAAAGCACAAGGGAGAACTATAACTACTATGACAATGGAAGCCATTAAACTAAGAACTTTGTGTCGTTATAGAATTTAATACCAGCGGTTTGTACCCGTTTTGTTTCGCCACTACTATCACTAGTGATCTGCTTAGTTTTTACTGGACCATCCATATTATAAAATGACATGTTATGATGTTTAAAGAGTGGCACATATAATAATAAAAATGTTGTATGGTGCTTCTGCCGTCACCTCCCTTTTAATGCCCGACTTATAGTTCTGTAAATAAAACATGACACATTAAAAATTTGCTTTGCACGGTACTGTCAAACTTTTTTCCTATGAGGACAATGTAGGTATCAGAGATTTTGCGTGCACTATTTTAATCCTACCAATCCGGGAATAAATAAATTGGCTGTCCTGATTCGGCATTGTATTAAATCTTATAGAAAGTTTAACACAGTTTCTCTGTCAATATATACTCACGATATTTTTCCCACATTCCTAATGCTACTAGTTAACAGCCCTTTTTATTTTTAATTGCATCGTGTAGGTTAGGCAGCTTAAAAGTAATCGTCTATATAAAACGAAGTGTAAATAAAGGACCTCCGACGCGTTTACTTGACTACCTTGACACGATTTACTCTGCGTATTACCGTTAAGTTCATAGTCACTGATTTGCTTGTGAGATAAACAAAAATATAAAATAACATCCACAAATTTAAATAAAATTGCTCCTAAAACTGGCAACAATTTATGCAAAAAGTCCCAATTTCTTTGAATTTATCTAATATAATGGAAATAAATGCATTTGCATTTTGAAACTATTTTATTTTATGGAAATACTTAATAGTACTCGTATGTACAGAGTTGCATCTAATTGCGCAATTTACAACACAATAATTTTAATTATAAATTGAGCAATTAGTATTTAATTGCACCATAAATTGAGTCAAATTGCCCATGTAACAACCCTTGTAAAGTATGTTCAATGGGAAGAGAAAATTCTATAGGCCGGATTTGTTTACCAGCAATACTACTACAACTATAACAGCACAAAAACTTTTTCTAGTGTATTGAAGAGAACAATATAAATGTAAGTATTTTTTTTTCGGTGCACCAGTCACTTGGTTGTTCGCCTTGAGCAGTACCAAGGCGAATTAACTCTACCAGATAGAAGAGACTATTCTTTTTTTGGAGGCTATGCCATTAATTTATAATGCATTATTCGGTCTATCATCAACAATAAAATACATATGAGGGCGAATTTAATTCGTCTATATTAATATTATACTTAAATACAATAAAATTTCTTATGTTTTCTAATGACATATGTATGTTTAGCATTCCTATTTGTCTTTAAAGTCATATCACCAACCATGAAAACTCGGGATGGTTGTGCTACACACTGACCATCACTCAATTTAGTGGAAAAAAATTAGAGTTACTCGCTTAACGAAACTGATACAAGGCAAAAATAACAATTCGAAAACAACTGAAACAACTTGTAAAAGATGGAGATGCTTTGTGGAAGCCAAATGCTCCCAAGAGGGGTAATGAAGAAAGAACTCGTATGATGGTATAGAAATCCATCAGAAAAACCGCACTACCAGTTAACTTATAGAGCCACCCTTCAATTATGTAATTCATGCTAGTTGGGTATGTTCTTCATTAAAATTTTCCAAAATGTTCATTCTGTGAAGCAATTATACATAAATTGACTAAAAAGGATTAAAATCATTTCTAAAAAATTTTACATTCTTTTAAGTCTCTGCATTATTTTCGATAAGTTTTTCCTAAACTTTTCCCAATAGAAAAACAACAATTTTAGGTGGCATAATAAAACCATACACTAAATACAACAACACCTTCCGAACTATTATAAGAACAAACAGCAGCCTAAAGATTGCTACTAAATAGAAAAGGAAAAAAAGCCGTAAATTATTCAGCTTTTATGTTGGTAATTTGTACCATTATCCAATAAATGTCTTTTTAAAAACATATAAGCATGACAAACATTTATCTCTACTACTACTAAAAGTATTAGTTCAAGGAAATTACTATGAAGGAAGCAACCGAAATGAAAAGAACCCATAGAGATGCTTAAGATTATAATATAAAGATACGAATACGAGGAGGCATCCTAGTGAAGTCTTATTAGTTGTTGTAATATTTGGGAAGAAGAATTTTATGTATTATTGAGTTCATATAAATCTGCTTTTAAATTGTTTTCTTTTGATTCTATGTACTCGTATATACTCTAGAAAATAAATTTATTGTAACAGGGTTGTCCAAGCGGCAAATGATTGTGATGAACTATAAATTCTTCTTTTTTGTCTAAGTTACTTGTTCACAAAGCACAAGGGGCCCAATAAAAATGTTTTCTTTGTGAAAAGTATTTAGAATATATTTTTAATTCGACACTTTGCAGAATGTTGCACTGCCCTGAAATCAGTTTCTGGGTGTTAGTGTTATGATGTTGAAGCAATGCAGTGCTTAAGAAGGCGTGTAATTGAAACATTCAAAAGACAATTTCCAAGTCTTAGCACAGACACACTTAATGAACATAAAAGTTATGGTCTTTACAATAACAGCAACAACAACAATTTATAACAGCAGTGGCAGCAACAGCAAATGATGATGATAATAATGGCATCAATGGTTTGAAGAAGCTTACTTACCATTTCTTTTATATGCAACATAACAAAAAAAGTAGTAGTAGTAGTAGTAGTAGGGAAGAGAAAAACAGAATACCAAATACGTTGGAACATTGGAACTACATCAACAATAACCAATCAGGCGTAAACTACCCTTCGTGTTTTGGTATAATGCCAAGGATTACAAAATTCTTCAACTGCCATTTGTTGGCAAAAGTTAAAGGAATTGTATAAATTAGAATCAGTAAAATTATACAAAATTAATTGGTAGCTTTTTCGAAAAGCATCTCAGTTCGTATAACAAATTCTTAACCATATGAATTCTTCAAAAATAGATTTCAATTACACTTAAGCAGTTTGAAACCCATCGCATTCTTAACAAGTAGAAAATTTTACCGGATATGAAATAACACCCCACTAAGGTTTCAGAGAAATTGAAAAAAAATATTTTTTATACGCAAGAACTTACAAAATTAGCACCAAGCTTAGTTTTGAATTTGACAGATTATTACATATACAACATAGTTTCGATATTTATACATAATAAAAATTGGATGCAATTTCTTTAAAAGACTTCAGGGAGAATTTTCTGATGCACCCAATGTACGACATTATTAAATCCTATTTTAAGATTAACTAAGTTATGGAACATATAAAATGTCAGTACGCATAAACATAATATGTAAAGAATCATTAATATGTGTACAATAACAAAAAATAAAGTATTAAACCATATTTTTCTAGTTTAAAAGTATAATTTTACATAAAACTGGAAAATTGGTACACAAAATATTTTAAAAATTTACTAACAATTAGAGCCTCTGCAAAATGCATTGTTTGTTGTGGCTTTAGCTCTTCATATGCTGACATTTCATTGGTTGCTAAAACCAAATCGTCAGTGAAGTTTAAGCAGTTTGAAAACATTCAACCTCGGATGTTTATGCCATACGAATCAAATACAATATGAGAATTCAATATTGTATATGAATTATAATAAATACATAATCATAGGAGACTTAGAATGTTTCTATACAAACAACATAAGAAACAATTTATTCAGCGTGAGTCTATTTTATTTTTCTCTCAACACATTTTTTCAATGCATTTTGCAAAAGCTCTAATTGTTTCTAACGATTAGTTGGTGAGAATATTCCGAATAATATGTAGATTTCAATATTAAGTATTTGCTAAAAATTGAAAAACTGAAAAAAGTCTGCTGAAAAAGTCTTCATAAATTATGATTTAATTTAAATAAAAAAAAAACAAAAAATTCTCAAAGCACCTACAAAATTTGAAAAAAATATTACAAATGCCATCTACCGAAAAGTTTAAAATTTAAAAAAAGAAAATGCTGACATCACGATCCAGAAGTAGTGCAAATTCGGATTTTTAGATTGGCTTGTCATTGTATGATGTTTTCTTATTTTATTTCTATTTGCCGATTTGGAAGTTTAATTTTATTGTGTTTAAGAAAGCACACTGTTTTATTTATTTATTTTTTATTTTTGCAAAGAAAATAGTTTTGTATTCAGTTGAGATCGTTTATTTACCAATTGAAATAAACTTCACATCTAGAAGGCGTAAAAATTTACCAGTACTCACGATTCCCTTTTCTCTATGTGAAAGAAATTCATATTTTTAATATAAATATATTTTGTCACCTTGACTTCCTTTAAAGTTGAAAAAAATCACTTTTGATTCCTCGAGAATAACTTCCATTTTTTTCTGTTCTCATTTTCGCATTGATTTTTAAATATTTGAAGCAATATTCTAGTCTAATTCTCAAGTTTTTTGTCCACTTGACTTATTTTAAATTTGAGGGAATTTAATTTTGAATTTTTGGAGCCAATTAAAGTTACGTTGCTCGGGAATGACTTCCTTTTTCGCATTCATTTTTAAATTTTTGAAGCATTAGATTCGAATCTAATTGTCAAACTTAATGGGTATTAATAAACCACAATGTTTCCAATTTAATTTGAGTTTATATCGTGCTGGCTTTTTTAATATTTATTATTTATTTGTTCTTTTTAATATACTAAAATTTTTATGGAGTTTGACATTTAGCTCGTATATTGTACTGCACTTGCAGACATCCTTTCAACGTCTCTTGTAAACATAATGGTTCTGTTGTTCCGACAGCAACAAACAAACGTTATGGAGCCAGCGGCAGGTAATATTCAGTCAGTTTGAACTAATTTTTTCGTAAAAAATGTTCCGCATTGTTTTAAAATAAATTTACTTGTTTGTTAATGGTTTTAAGCCAGTCTATATGTCCGACATTTCACTGTTGCTTGTTTCAGCTCATCAGTAAATCTCTAAGAATATCTATATATATAAAATAGGATGTGTGTATGTATGTATGTATGTAACGTAATGGCTCCAAAACGGCTGGGCGGATTTTGACGAAATTTTCAGTTAACCTTCAGAATACTCGGGCGGGTGACACTGTGAAGTCCGATTTTTTATTTTCGGTCTGTGGGCGGAGGGGCGTGGCAAAATCCAACAATTAATAAAATGAGAACGGCTTGGCCGATTTCTGTAAAACTTTTTGTCAGTTGTTCGTATTTTCGAGGAGAAGGTTTTATAGAAGAAAATTTCGGAAAATCCCTCCGGAAAAGTCGCAAAACTTGAAAAATCGAAAATCGAGTTTTTGTATAAAATTTTGTTTGAAATTATTCCTTAATGGCTTTTCAAATGAAAAAATAGAAAGTTTGTCTGAAGACTTAAAATTCGGGCGAGGCGAAGTTCGCCTGGTCCGCTAGTTTTTATATATTGAAAAATGCTGTGTATGTCAGTCAATACACATATTAATAACAAAATTGTAAAGCAATTATTTATTTATTATTTATTAGTTGCCTTAAGCTTAATACAAAAGACTACATGTCAAAAAACATTTAAAACGATAAATAAAAAAATGATAAATTATATACTGGATTATGTCTTTTAAAAGAGGCGTGAGGACAGGTCGAGAATGGAAGAGAGAAAAATGTTGACATTGGACACTAGTAATCCAAGTTTCTAGCTGCCAGATAGTACAGTTTTAAGCAGAATCATGAAAAATTATAGTTCAATACCAATAAGAGCATCTGAATGACAGTAAAAAACCTAATACGGCGATAATCTCAACTCTAAACAAAACTTTTTTCCAATCAAAATCTCTCATAGGTCCATATATAGCAAAAGAAGCTAACGATCTAGGAAAATGCTGGCAAACAGTAAAAAAATTCAAGTGGTCTTATTTGTCGTAATTAGCTTTAAGATAAATATCTAATAGGCGGTGATTGCTTTGAAAGGATCCAATCTTGTTAAGCCTGATGGAGAAACTCTCTTGCCACTAGAAGAGACAACTATTCACTTCTCTTTGGTGGGGTGAAATTCTCAAATATTGCCAAATATATTTGGTACGGTAATGGGAAAGCTTTAAACATTTTCTTCAAGGCTTTTGAAGATGCCTGCTAATCGCTACTAATGTTAGATCCTCCTCTTTTTGTGACATGTACCTCTACAGCCCTACAGTTCTAGAGCAAAATAGACTTGATATTTCTACGACGCCAAAGGAAATATTGCCAGTATACAAATACTGGTGTACTCCAATTCGTTTTCTTACAAATATTTCTTTCCAATTGTTAAGAAAAATTTTTAATAATTATTAATGTACGTATTGTATTGTCCAATTTATTAAAATTTATTATCTATGTCCTTATCCAGTATTACGTTTATATTTTTTTACGTACACGTACACATGTTTATTTCACAAGCTCTAATCACATTATCATAATTTAACAGGAACATAACTTTTCCCACACTATTCTGCCGAAGAAGTATCCTAAAATTGCTATTTTTGGAACTCTTCTGTGATTGATTAACTTTTTTCCCTTCTAACGATAAAATAATAGTTTTTTTTCTTGCAATTTCATAATTTTACGACGGCCATTCATTATCCTGTCAATATGCGAATCTTCTTAAGTAAAGAAACAAAGTCAAATCAGTTTTTAGCAAAAGTTCAAAAATCATTAAATTCATATCAAAAGTCTTTATTCAGTGATTGGTTGTTGGCCGTCATTGTAGTTGTAACGACACACAGGATGTCCATGCGTAGCTTGTGTATTGTGGTTAATGGCTTTTTGATGACTATTGCAATTATTGGTCCGTTTTGATATTGTATGTTTGTTTGTGTTGATTGTTTTTTTTCATATTCGTATTTTACTTGCTTAACTTCAGGATATGTAAATGTCCTTTCGTTATTGTTGTGTGGCAAATTTTATCAGTTGTGTAAACATTGGTGATCAAAATGTTTTGTTTTCAAAGTCACATTTGCTTTTGACATTTAATAAATATAATATTAATAATTCCAGTTTAATGAGCAAGAGGGATGACAGTAATAATCAATCTATTGATTGATACTTTGTCGCAATTGCGTTATAGAGAGAGATTATCAGATGTCTCTAATAACTAATATTAGGATGACATCAATAGAACTTGGACTTTCTTAGTTTTTATTCAAAAGATTTGCTAATATAGCAGAAAAATTTTAAGTGTGGGAATAGTTTTCGATAATAATTTAACTTAAAAATTAATAATAAGCTTCTGAAATAGCGGTGGAAATTTCTGAAATGTAAAATTAAATTTTTGTAAATTTTTTTTTTTGGATTTTGAATAGAAACATTCCCTAAAAAAATTAAGTAAAAAAATGACTAGCTGATCCTATTAGAATGAAATGTAATATTTTTAAACACACATCTCTTTCGCAGGTACTTTCAAAAGAAATGAATATATAGTTCATGCATTTTTAAAAAATTTTGTATAGATATTTCTTTTAATTGCTGTCGCCGAAAGTGCAGATATATTTGCATTTCGGATACTTTATCCCCCAAAATCTGATCAGCAGCAACCAAGGCATCAGCCATGAAAAGGAAAGTTCATTCTATTATCCTAAAATATTTAATTGTCATTACTGATTTACTATCAAGTATGCATGTCACTCACTGACGTTACTTTCGCCTTGGCACGCCTTAAAATCAGAGAAATACTAATAACCATTGACCAATAGTCCAAAGACATACAACCACTTTTGTTTAAGAATTAAAAAAACAAAATTATTTTTACCTTCGGAATTTCCCTTTCAACGACCAATAATTACAAGTTGTGAGAGAATTGAATGATCACCTCTTATTTACGACACTTTGCTTTGGATTTAATTTTCATTAAAATATTTGTTTTAAATGGAAAATGCAAAATTTTTAACCGACATCAGAAAAAGGAGGAGATGGTATATTGGTCAATATTTTTATTTTTGTATGTACAGCGATTTTTTTGTAATTTGTCCACCGATTTTGAAAACTCCGGAACTGGTCCTTTTTTAACAAGAAATAACATAAAATAATATTAATAATATTAATGTCATATTAAGCAAGATGAGAGTTGTTTAATATAAAACAAAATTTACTTGGATGACAGTGCGACCAATGCAAAAACTGCCTCTTATTTAAGGTTATTTTTCAATTCTTGATATCTATTTAATGAAAGTCCTCAAAGTTACTGTGCTCTAGATCAAGAGGAAAGAACTCTCATATACCAACTTCAAAAATAACTTAATACCAAAAAATTAAAACTAACTTTTTAGCATAAAATACAACCGACTTCAAAATTGGGTTCTAAAAAGTTTAAGATAATTAAAATGCGTTACGGGTTGAGATATCTAATGGTGGTGGTACGAAAGATATTAAGCACAGGAGTACTTAATTTAAAGTTTTCAGTCATATTGGCACCAGCTTCAAAGATCTCAATATATTAATATTTTCGTTATTTCAAACTTTTTTGTAACCATTTTTGAACACTATTAAAATTTTGTTAAAAAGTGTACATTTTAATATTGTTGGTTGTACTTTTATAAACTGTAAAATGGTATTCAACGTGAACTTTAAAGTTTTTCTTCGAGATGCTAAATAACAAATTTTTTTATTTGACGGTTGCCGGTTTTGCACAAAAAGATTAAGGCACCGCTGCTTGTAATACATACATATATTTTTAAACAATTCATTGACTTCCAGCGAAGAAAAACACATTTGACTTTAACCAACCGAATCTCTTTACATAAAATTAAAACTAATGAAATTAATCTCTGTCAATATTCCACACATAATCCCAGTCATTTGGTACTAATCAACTCCTATTACTCCTATTACATATACGAAGACAAGAAAAACAAAAGTTGACACAATTTGATAAAGATATTACCGCATTCACTCAACCAAGCAACAAATCTAATAACATTGAAAATTCTCAGTTGAAAATAATTATGTTTCAATCCAGACAAATTTTCAAAGATAATGACCAGGGAAACCAAAAATTTCCCTCCAAAGCACTTTAAGTAAATTTTTTTATGCTGTTTAAAAAATACTGTAATTAAATATAAAACGATTTTCCAAAAATTATTTTGAATACTCTACAATATTTTCAAATTTATTTTGTTATTTGTCTTGCGTTTCAAGACTTCTCTACTATATAAAACGGAAAATAGGAAAAATTATTTAATAAAGTTTTAGGAATTTCCGTATAAACATATTATTAAAACGATGGTTTCAACACATTTTATATAAGAATGGACTTTCGAAAAAAGAATTGTAAATGTTTGAAAACCTCCATTTTAATAAAATCATTATTTAACTACAGTCAAACATATTTTTACTCGGTATAGAAGACACAAATGAGACAAGAAATCAATTATTCGGATTGGAATTGAAAGCAAATAGGAATTTGAAAAGACGGTTACCATTTTAGGACAAAATTCTTTTGAAAATATGGGAAGCTTTTTCTTTTAAGGCCAAAAAAGGGTGTGTTCTAAGCTCAACATCTGCATCTGCATGATACAGATGTAGCTTTGTGGCGGAGGGATTGATTTTTTTTAGTTTGAAACTAAATTGATCGGAAATGAGAATCCGTTAAGATCAATCAACCCCAGAGAAAAGTTTTGCAAATAAAATTATTCTTTTACATCAATTATAAAAAAATGCATGCTTAAAAATAATATTTTAATATTAGATTATAAAAAAGGTATTCGCATTAAATCACATTAAGAAAAAAATTTTCGATAGCGATTAGAAATTGTATACAAAGAAACATGCAGCAGTAATTAAGTGACCTCAAATAATTCGACAGCTATACGCTGATATACTTCTTTGCTTGAAATAAAAAACAAATCTGATTTTAACAAATTTATTCTCCTAATTTATACAAGTACTAGCATGTTCCCGCGTCAAAAGCCGCGTCCGAAAAAGAAACTTGTCTGAGTAATTAAAATAATTTATTAACAAGAAATGTTTAATGCTTATTTTCGTATACGCGTACATATTTCACGTTAATAAACTTTTGAAGAACGTTCCCTGTTTGAAGAAGATTTGATTCACACGCATCTAGTTTCAAATCATTGAAAAGTTAAGCATGAGTGTTACAAGTAAAGTATAGCTGTGGCGACGCCTTCAGGCAAGCATGTACCTTATCTGGCAATATACACCAGTGACCGTATTGTTTACACATACATATAAAAAAATTTTATTAACAATCTTCTCGATTGGCTTGCAAAATATATACCCCTAGCAAAAACTCATAAGATTCTTTGGAATCATGGCATTATCCTAAAATGGGTTAAATCACGGGTATAAAACATATTCATTCAAATGTGTTCAGCCGCTCACGCGTGTTTGACCAATAAACAAATTGTGGCAATACATAGTCCATTAATATTCAAACTAAATTTCTAGCCATGTGCTAAATCAGGCCATGAACCATGGATGTGTTAAATTTTATTCAATTCCGTTCAGCATATATAAAAATTATCGCATTATGTCCATATGTGGTGGTCCAAACAGAGTCATTTAACGTACGTTGATGCAGGCTATAAGCCATCCGTATGCCGAATTACTTTGGAATCCATTCAGTTATTTACGGATGGTTAGAATATACGAGAAACTGTCAAATTAAGTCCTTGATAAAAAAAATATCTCATATGTTAATCCAGACAATAAACTATCCAATTGCAAAATTTCGTCTAACCCCCATTCAGCTCTTAGGCATTAGATTTAAAAATTCGAATTATGCCATTAGTGTAGTAGAGTTAATTCTTTTACCATGATAAACAAAATTATTAATATACATATATTAATTTATGTCATAAATTATCTGTGAGCCAAATTTCATTCAATTCTATTCAGCTTCTCATGCCTGATTTCCGATTATAAGACTTAAGTCTGAAAAATGGAAATACATGCTGCAAAAGGTAAAACATGCAAAATATGTACTAAGAAATAGATTCGAAGTTTAATAAATATATTTTTAATATATGCCTGCATTCCTCGTACAGAAAAAACACATACAGAAATTCATATTTTTGGTTTCCCTGAAATGATAATGACAGTGGTTGAGAACGAGTAGAGCGGGAGGTGGAGAATAAATTTGTTATACTTTAAGACAAATGAAAACTTCACACTTTTGCTGTGTGTATTGAAGAAGCGTGTGTTTCCACCCTGCCATAACTGACAGTGGCAAGATGTCTGTGCAAGAGACAACTCACAATAAATATAGTGTGACCAAAGTTAGCGCCCATTTAAGGAGTCAAATTTCCAATTTAAAATATTATATGAAAATTAAATCTATCGACTTTCTTTCAGTGAAACGAAAAACATTATTCCCATTTAATTATAAAGACAAAGTAAGACAACAAATCAGACTCCATGAAGAACATAATCATAAATGACAAGATTTAAAACTAGACTGATAATCATTATTACGCATTGTATTACAGCCGATTGCGGTGGCATGTTGTGAGAAAAGTTCATTCTATAAAGAGTATTTGCAACACAGACATAGCCAAAGGGATGGTTACATCAAATTGGTGTGCACTGTAAAATAGTCGCATGTATTGGGCACGTGAAAATTACACATGTGATGCTTGAAATAAACTTTCGATGCGTTAAGGATTTTCATGTCCTCTTTGGGAGGAGCATTTAAGAATCGTTTTCTGTTAAATTCCCACTTCATTTAATGAAAGAAAATACCAATAAATAACTATTGTACAAAATCAAGGAGTTCATTTGTATTTAATTCTCTAAACATTTTAGACATGTTAAACGAGTGACTAAATAAATTAGATGTAGAAAAGGTTTTACACATTCCTAATGATGACCTTGTTTAACTCATCTTCTCTTCTTGTTGTAAAATGTGGTGGTATAAGATGTCAAATATTTCAGTAGCTAATACACACATACATACATACGTACATGTATGCGTTATAATTAGGGGTTGACATGATTTATTTTTATGGAATTTATAATTTTATTTTAAACAGCAAGTTACTAATACACATTTCATAAAATTTTAAATTATTGCCTTCGGGCGTGTATGGCATTTGTCTTTTAAAGTGTCAACAGAGAGATTTAATTATTTCATATTTGCTTCTATGGGTTCTCTTCTTGTCTGCGAGTTTTTTTAGTAACACTAAGAAATTATGATTAATTACAGATAATTAAAGTGATAAATTACAACAAATAGACTTCCGATACGAATTGTAGATGATGGAAAAAGTGTGTTTTGGATTATAACAGCAGATTTAGTTGCATTCAAAAATACAAGATGTAATTGAAATGAACCTACAGCAAAGTTATATCAAAAATATATAACGAATATATTTTTAATATTAACATCTAGAACTGTATTGAAAAAAAAATACTTTTTTAACTTAGTCCTCTAGATGTTGAGATACATTTTTAATATGTAAAAAATGTATCTCAACATTTTAAAGGCAACTATCTAACTATCTGTATGTTCAGAAAATGGCTTAAATATATAATTCAATTGGGAAAGGATATTTATAATAATCTGGACTAATAAGACAAGACAAGGACTAAGATGACCTACAAAAAAGTGCCAACTGCTCCAGTCATATTAACGTTCGACCGGTCCCTATCATTCAAGAGCAGTACACAAAACAAGTTAAATTTCTTTTACATTTTTGACAACAGAATCAATGTAATTAGTTCTTTTTTCAAATTTAAAATTTTATATAAATAAAAAATGGAAATAAAACAGAATCAATAAAATAAGATCACAGTTTCCGAATAAAAATATAAATAGTTCTTCGCAAATATTAAAGAAAACAAGTTAACAAGACGATTTTATAATGAAATTGTGTAAATTTGTCTTATTTCAAGATTAATTTGCGACAAATATGCCAAAGATTTTACGTCAGTACCTGTCGTAAACTTAACCAGACGCTGCTCTTCGCACTGGATGAATAAAGCCGTTCACCACCGTCCCGTCGTCCCTTCCAGAGGCACATAAAGGCTGTGGTTCTACATGCGCCCCTAAAAGGGACGACACGATAATAAAATTATCTTGATCTCGCGTTAAAAAAAGCCTTATTGCCAACTTCAAAGAAGTAAATATATAAATATTTCTGAACACCGCCAGTTGTTCGACGTAGTCTTGTATTTGCCTTCATTAATAATTAGTTGTCTAATAACTATTATTGATTTCTTAATATTGAAATTTATTATTTGGGATATTCTCCCTAACTAATTCTTAGAAACAATTAGAGCTTTTGCAAAATGCATTGAAAAAATGAAAAAATGTGTTCAGAGAAAAGTTAAATAAACTCACGTTGAATAAATTGTTTCTTGTATTGTTTGTATAGAAACGTTGTAAGCCTACTATGATTATGTATTTGTTGTAATTCATATGCAATATTGAATTCTCATATTGTATTTGATTTATGTGGCATAAACATCCGAGGTTGAATGTTTTTAAACTGCTTAAACTTCACTGACGATTTGGTTTTAGCAACCAATGAAATGTCGGCATATGAAGAGCTAAAGCCACAACAAAAATTTTGTAATTTTTTCTATGAAAAACTATCCCCTAATATCATCTTTACACGTAGAAAAAAAATCAAATTAATGTATACCTGAAGCAAAACCGAAGTTATACCAAAAAGCGCCAATGTGGAAGCTAATATTTTATAAACGTTAATAGCATTTTGCCAAGTTGGTAATCGAACAATCTAGAAGATCTTTTTAACTTACAAAAAAAAAATTATGAGCGATATGAAATATATAGCGACATTAAAGTAGGATACAAATTAAAATAACAAAATTGCGACATTTCCGGGCGTGAAAATTTTTTCTATTTAACTATTGTTATCCACCGTTTGACTTGCTTAATTGCTGTTAGAGACCACTTCTAATATATTTGCACACCCACATATCAATCTTGTATTTTCAAAGAAAACAAAATAAAACACTCAACAAGATAATTACTCTACACTTCCAAAAAATAAGACTTTAAAAATTCTTTTTATATAGAAATGGCGATGAATTTATTTCAATTTTACACTCTCAGTCTAGTCAAGGTTATATCCCTATATTGTCGTCTTCGAATTCAATAAGTAGTTTTCAAGCTCTGCTTTCTAACACTCTATTTCGAACCATATGTTTGTCATAACATATGACGGCATACAATGAATAAGCGAAATTGTTGAAAATAAATACATATATATATATATATATATATATATATATATATATATATATATATATATATATATATATATATATATATATATATAGATTTTATTAATTCCGCAACACAATAAATCAGTAGTTTTCCATTATAATGTGCTTATCTTATTGATTAAAATTTTTGTTTAATAATTTTGTCATGTAGGAAATTATAACTTGCAAAAAAAATCTAATTTGTCTGGTTTGACTAACCTATATAGTCTTTATCTGTACAAAAGTTCGAATGATTAATTAGATAAGTGGGAAATTTAATTTAAATTACATTTAATTTAATTTAATTTAAATTTTCGTTTCAATCATTTTAGTCAGGCGCAAGGATAATTTTTTGGATATTTTATCCATAATTTAATCCCTTAGCAAATGCTAATTTTAACATATTCACAATTCCATTTAGCTAAGACTGAAACCGATAAGCAGTTTCATATAATTGCCGCCAGAGTTATTTACACTATTTTAATTTCACGCTAAAACAAGTTTTATTTCCGTAATACATATTGAGAAAAATCATGTGAAAATACGTAAATTCAACTTATATAATTATTCTCAGAAATCATTTATATACAAGACAATACTATGCAATTAATAAATTTTAATAAAATACCGATACCGATACCGGCCGTCTATCGTACTGTCTAACGTACTTGTATTAAAATTTCATTCGAAAATTTGTAATAATGGAAAAAAGCAATTTAATATTGTATTTATAATATGTATGTATGTCTTCTTTTCACTTCAAAGTTGCAAGGCGGCCTAATTAAAGTAAAGTTTTACATTCTGAGATATGCGTTGTATGTTTGTTATACACTAATAATCCAAATTAATAATACCTCCTTAAAGTATGCAATACATAAAAACTTTGTGTTATTTTCCTAAAGCAGGAAACGGATACCGAACTAAGTTTTAACCAAATAAAAAATTAGATTCAAAACAAATACAAAATTGTTAATGGCACCACATTCATATATATATATATATATATATATATATATATATATATATATACAGTGAAAGCTCCCTTAGCGGACAGCTCTTATAAGCGAACATCTCTACAAACCGGACAATTCCTAAAATTTTAGAACCGATATTATAAACCCGAACAAAAAACATTCCCTAAAACGGACGCTCCCATAGCTAACGGCGGACATGAAAATAACATTTTTTTTGGCCAAAACATTCCAATAAAAAAGAAATAGAACATGTGGAACTAAAAACTGTAGTTATATTATAGAGTTGCACCAAAGCTAAAATATTGAATTTTTTTGTGATTTCCCTTTCTAAAATTTTAACATACATACACGCATTTAGTTGCGTGAATTAAAACAAATTTAAAATGCATTAAGAGAAAAAATTTAAATAATAAATGTTTTAGAAAAAGGAAAAATATCAGTGCGTAAATTAGCAAAAAGGTACATAGCTTACATTAAATTTCAATTAGAATATAAAAAGGATAAGAAAAATAATTTTTTGTTAAAGGTTTAACATTGGAAAAACTCAAGCGGAAAAAATCTCCAAATAGAAAATTTATTCGATCACAGCCATAAATACTCTTGATGCTTTGTAACATACGAAACCATTAAGAACTGTTTTGGCAAAGCAGTATTTATAAAATATTTGGATAATACAGAATAAGATGAGAGGTGATTAACTAAAATGATACAAGCATTTTAAAAGATCATAAAAAATATCTTAATTTAAAGAAATCTCAGGAGAAGTTAGACGCTTATTGAAGTTTGCAAAAGAAGACTATACAGGATTTGAGCCCTTGAAACATCATAGAATGCTATTATGGAGAAAAAATGATTAAAGAAAATGAGGCAAACAAGAAAAAAATTAAGATTTTTTTTCAACTTAGTAACTTTTTTGTTTAATAAAAATAATTTAAACAAACAAAATTCTAAAAATTATTTTTCAAGCCATTCCAATAAACGGACATCTCCACTTCGCGGACAAAATTTTCGCCGACGGAAGGTGTCCGCTTATGAGAGCTTTCACTATATATATATATATATATATATATATATATATATATATATATATATATATATATATATATATATATATATATATATATATATATATAAAAATTAATAAAATTTAATAGATTCCGCTCACACACACATAGACCAAATTTTCGTTTTCAATGCACAACTTCTTCGAGCCTAGCAGTTTTATACGAATATTTTATAAAAACCATTACGGTTATAATGAACTTTGAAATCAAATTCAAAATTTTTTAAATTTATGAGATTGTTTCTTTTATTTAAACTTAACAATTTATTAATTCTGTGGTAAAAAGGAATAAGTCGACTTAAGCTAAAATTGAGCTAATAACACCATTAGGACTTCCCAATTTAGAATTACTATCCAGCAAAATTTCAACTAATTTACTCGATTTTTCAGGAAGTTATAGCAAAAATTATTTTTGCTTATCTTATTTCAATGTGCAATACGATATGTAAGAAAAACTTATCTCAAATGTGTTTAGAACTAGGAGTTAGAAAAAACTCAAAACTATTTTTTAAAACCATAAGACTTCATTCACAAATTATTAATCAGCAATAAAACTAAATTTTAAAAATCAGCTTTAAAGTTTAAAATAGCTCTACTGAAAAACCAAAAAATCAGACTTAAGCAGTTTTTCCTTATTGACACAGAATTGTTTTTTAATCGAAATTATCTGATCGCATTAACAAGTCTTACTTTAATTTATTTAAATATACATTAAAAATATTTTTCTTTACTTTTTTATTCATTTTGTACACTATTACTATTAATTTTATCGATTACACTATACAACACAGATTTTATGATCCGATCACTTCTCTTATCAGAATTAGTGGAAGAAGAAAAGTATGCAATTAAAAAATAAAAACAAAAAACAACTACTGGAATAGCAAAACGTTCTAATCATTATGAGTAAGATTTTTTAGAAATGGATTTAATAAACAATGAAAAGGTTCTTAATTAAAAATGTTTAGCATGCTCCAAAAAAGAAGGAGGTTATATGTTCACCTATATATCATTGTGATTTGTGAACTAATTATGAAAATTTATTTTTATATTTTCACAAATATAGGACGATCAGGCGGAAGGAAACTTTCCATATAATTTAACTCCCAATCATCATATTATATGGCCGGCTATATAGTCAAAATCCTTTTTTGTGTGAGTTATTTCGCAGCCAATGTGCGAAGTCTGACCGGTTAAGAGAAATAGCTCTGATACAAAACAGTTTTCAAATACCTATGTGTGGGCATTGTGCCACAGAAGACACAGGACTCTACATGCATATACGCTGAGTGAAGAGGATCTGCTAATGCTCCCACTGAAGAAGCTGATCTTATTTGCGAACGAATTAAACTGCTAGGGAGAGGGGAGGCACAATATATTAACAATGGTCGCAGTGCAAATGGCCATCCTGGGCCAAACCCCCATTACATTACAATTACAATTTACAACATCAAGAAAATAATATTAAAAATGTATTGATGTTATTTACTTCTAGTACTGCTATTAAAAAATTAACCGAATACAATTTTACACAATTACGCAAATATTAAAAAAAAATTAAAAATTTGTCCTAAAAATGTAAAACAGAAACTTCATTTTATAAAAACTTTTCTAAAGTTTTCATATTCACATAAAAAATAATTGGATATCATGTAATATTGGAATTTTTTTCATAGGAATTCAAAACACTTAGAAACTTTCGTTTAATAAAATTAGGGCCTTCCAATTTTGCGGACTCAAAAAAAGGCTCAAAGCAGTTTGAAACTACAACAATATTATTATATGTATTGTCCACTGACACGTTTTAAGCCTATACCTCGAAAGATATTTGAAAGCTTATTTTTGGAGGCGATTTAGCATTTTTTAAGATTTTATTTCAATACTATTCTTAACATTCACAGGAGAATAATATAATTATACGCCTATGCAAATCAAAATACTGATACGGGATTTTTCTATGCTCAGTAATGAGAATTTGATAGCGGTTTTTCAGAAATACATATAGTATTATTATTACCATTTATCATTGATCCGAGCTTAGCAAAGTGCATACGGAACTCGTTCAATCATAAATTCAGAGGGGCTATGAAGAGGTTTTAGTAAAAAATATGCACTATTTATTACAAAATGTGCATTAACTGGTGTTGTTCTCTGGTATTGAAAAAATATAAAAAAAAACAAATCCTTCAATCTCTCTCATGTTTGATTAAACCGCGTTATCCCTTAAATTTTTCACTCAATAAGTAAAAGAGAAACTTCATGTTAATTCAAAAAATCGCATGCACACTCATGCATTACCTTAAAAATATAATAATTTTTCTATTAAAATAATTTATATAATTTTTTTATAAATGAGCAACATCGTCAAGATATATGCGAGTATGTATCAATTTTATAGCAAATTTAAATATTTTACTATAAATTTTGTATATTTTATTTTGAGCTTAATTTTATTTGTATTAAAAGCAACAAAATTAACTTCGTGCTGAATAATTTTGTTTTTCAGAATAAATTTTTTTAATTTTTCTATGTGTATGTTTTTGGTTGCTGTATTAATTTCATTTTCCTTTTAAAATACATGTTTAAATAAATAATAAAGCTTTTTATAACCCAGAAAAAATATACATTCTTATTTGAAAATTTAAGCCGACTTTAACCTCGTTCGTCGCCGGCGGCAGAAGCAACTAAAACATTCGGCTTCGCTGTTTATTAGCCGCAAAAACAAAACACAAGTAAATACTGTATCATTCTGAAGGAAGTCACTCAAGAAGTGATATAAATGAGAGAGAGCAAAGTTATGCTCATTTCATGTACAAACGAGCAATTATCATAATTCTTACCAGTTAAGAAAGAGTGCAATAAATAACTGCAAGAATTTTTTAAAACTTTCAAGATGTCTATCGTAATTTTTTTCAAAGAGCTTTTCATAAAGCAAACACAAAAACAAAATGCAGCCAAATGCCGACATAGTCAGAAATTTTGCAAGTTATTAATTGAAATTACCTGGTCGTAACATTAAAACTTAAAAATTAAACACTGGAATTTAATTAAATACATATTAAACAATATTTTTCACTACTTTTATATTAAATTTATGCACTATTACTATTAATTCTATCGATTAAAGTAGACCGCACAAATTTAATGAACTGATCACTCTGACTTTTCTAAGTGGAATGAGCAGAAGTAAAAAAGCTAAAAGTAAGAGAGCGAAAAATGAGTTTGATAGCATGGCAAAGCGAAGTACAGAGTGGCCTCTTAAAAGGGTCGTTATTATTGGGTATGTATTTCCTCTAATGAATACTAAAAGGGACATTGAACAATAAATAACTAAAAACGGATGGAAAAAATTTGCAAAGTACAGTATTGATTTTTAAAATCAATTTTATTTTTGCAAAAAAAAAAAAAATTAATTACTATTCTTTACAAAAATATAAAATATTTATTTATATATAAGTGTATATATATATATATATATATATATATATATATATATATATGTACATATATATATATATATATATATATATATATATATATATATATATATATATATATATATATATATATATATATATATATATATATATATATGTACATATATATATATATATATATATATATATATATATATATATATATATATATATATATATAGTATCTATATATATGTATATATATATATATATATATATATATATATATATATATATATATAGTATCTATATATATGTATATATATATATATATATATATATATATATATATATATATATATATATATATATATATATATATATATATATATATATATATATATATATATATATATTATTCTTGAAAGCAACATAGTAACAAAATTTATTAATGTATGTATAAAATGTATAAAAATCAGAACTATATCTGGAGTTTAGTCGAAGATTTGGAAGCTAAATCTTTAAAAATTTTTGTCGCATTTTGCCAGGTTCGTTGTTTTTTAGATATATACATAAATTGATGTTGCATTAAGGGATTGATGTGCTATTAAAAATTTAAGCCGACCTTAGTCACATTCATCGCCGGCGGCAGAAGCAGCCAAAATATTCGGCTTAGCTATTTATGTATTAGCCTTAAATAACATACAATTAAATTCTCTCATTAAGCAATAAAAGATTGAGAAAAGTTATTCTCATTCACATGTACAAATGAGTTATTATCATAGTTTTTAATGGCTAAAAAGGAGTGCAATAAATAACTGCAAGAATTTTTTAGAACTTTCAAGATGTCTATCGTAATTTTTTTCAAAGAGCTTTTCTCATTGATATATGTAAAGCAAACGCACGATGCAGCCAAATGCGGAAATGAATAGTTAGAAATTTTGCAAGTTAATAATTGAAATTACCTGGTCGTGACAATGAAACATAACAATTGAATACTGAAATTTTATTAAATGCACATTAAACAATATTTTTCACTACTTTTATATTCAATTTATGCACTATTACTATTACTTTTATCGATTTAAGTAGACCGCACACATTTTATGAACTGATCACTCTGACTTTTCTAAGTGGAATGAGCAGAAGTAAAAAAGCAAAAAGTAAGAGGAGCTAAAAAAGAGTTTAATAGAATTGCAAAAAAACCACAGCGTGGCCACGTAGAGGCACGTTGTTAATATGCTGTGTACTCTGTTGAATATCAATAAGAATAATTGTTAGAGAAAAATTAATGTAAATTATGAAAGCGAAAAAAAGAGTTTAATAGAATATAAAAGTGGCCATTTAGAGGGTTGTTATTAACATGTTATTTCTCGTAAGAAATACTTAAAGAGAAAATTATAAGTCAATTGAAAACGGATATAAAGGAAGTAATTTATTGATTTTCTTACATTAAAATAAATTTGAAATCTTATATAAACGGAATATCGATAAAACATGTAAAATAATAATGTAAAAACCTATTTAAGAAAATAAATATAAAATAATTAAATTTCCAGGAATTTTAATCCTGCGAAAGAGCCAATTACTAGGAATAAATTTTTTTCGTGTTCAACGCTCTGACCAACACATTCACCTGTTTGAGGAATGGTGAAATCAATAACCCAAATTTTTTGAGACGTCAAATCTAATTCCGAACACAATAGAGTATCCTTATTTAAAAAATATCATAGAGAATGTGTTTAGTTTTAAAATAATAATAGATGTAAAAAATTTAAAAATTGCAATAAATAGATGGTTTGGAACAAATATTATTTGAAAACTACTTAAAATACACACATACATATATAAAAATGTATTGGTTTCGCTAAATTTTATAATAATTTTATATAATTTTATTGTCAATGTTGTTCGCGAAGTAGTCATATTATCTTACAAAGCGCATTTACTTTACGGTTGGAGCTGATAACTTAAATGAGTGCACTTTAGTTTTTAGTTCCATACGTTAAAACTTGCTTATGTTCATTAGACTGAATTTGTTCACCAGGCCAACTGACCGCAAATTAAAATGAAATGATTTGGTTTCTTAATTTCTTTACTCAATCTTTAAAAAAAATCATAAAAATTAATATGCAAAGACCACCTAAAATAAAATCAAATGTATTGAATTTAGCTTACACATACACCGATTATAGCAAATTTTCGTTTTTAATGAACAACTTCTGCGGATCCAGTATCTTGTACGAATATTTTATAATTAACTTCAGCTATGGCGAGCTTTTGCTAATATGAAGTATTTTTGAAAAAAAAATTCTCATGCTTCTAAGGAAGAAAACAAAATCGAAAACGTTTTTTTAATTCCTTTCGTATACTGAAAAAATTCCACAGTACCTTGGAGTTTATTACAAGCGAGCTTAACTTTATTCTTACAGTTCATATCTATACTAATTTTACTACTTAGCGTCTTATTGGAAGAATTTTTCTTTTATATCTAATTAAATGTTATATCTTTATGAAGAGAGATGGAAATCACACAAAAAAATGAGAAAAATTCAGCCACAGAGAACATCTGATTAAATATACATTGACACAGTGTTGGGCAAAATACATGGTTTGCGGTATTTAAAATACAAAATACAAAATACTTGCTGATCATGTATTTAAAATACAAAATACAAAATACTTCCAGGATATGTATTTAAAATACAAAATACAAAATACATAAAAATCTGTATGTATTTAAAATACAAAATACAAAATACTTCCATTTATTGCAAGTATTTCAAATACAAAATACAAAATACTTTCACGTCATGTACATGTATAATAAATTTCATTTTTGCAAAAAAAATTACTATTGCATACTTCCAAAAACGTTTACAATAGATTATTTATAAATATTTTATAATTATAAATATAATTATAATTAAATAATATAATTATAAATATTATAATTATAATTATAAATATTTTATAAATAGATTATTTATATTAGCGTGAAAAAAAAAAAAAAAAAAAAAAATGTACATGTATGTATTTATGTATTGTTAATGACAGTACCGTATCTTCTATTAAACGTACGAGCCAACCCACTCAATTGTCTACAGTCGCCGAAAGAACAGCTGTTAATACTTTATTAACTACTAATAACCTATATAATAGATGTACTAGTCCTGCTCAAACTGGAATCAAAAATAATTCTGCAGGTCTTATTAGACCGATTAGAGTTATACCTCCAAACAAAACAATCTTCGTTTCCCGATTAGCATCAGATACTACTGTTGAAGAAGTTTATTCATATATAAACTTAAAGCACGGTTCCAACTTAGATATCTCAGTGTAAAAATTTTCTTACTCTGAAGCAAGAATAGTGGCATTATTCAAGATTACTGTACCGGATGAGTTGTTTAATATAGTTATTTCTCCAAATTTCTGGCCTAATGGTATTTACGTTCGCGAATTTATATTTAAAACAAGACAAAGGAATTCTGTTCAATTGCCTTCAACGGCAACAAATATTGAAAAAAACTAAACAAATATATTGAAAATTTATTCTTATATACCAAAATGTTCGTGGCATTAATAAGAAGTTATCTGCGTTATTTAATCAAAGTTACTCATTTGACTATCATGCTATAGCATTTACTGAAACATGGCTTAATGATAATACATATCGAGCCTTTGGTGCAATACCGTAGTAACTCAAAATTTGAATTTTTTAAGGTTATATTACGAAATTGTTCGCCTTGTCGTTTTTTATATTCTGTAAAAGTTTCATAAAAATATTTTGTATGCTCAGCTCTTGAGAAAAGAACCAAATTTTCTTTTAGCATTAAGTTGTGTGTAAATTCAAAACTTTAAACAACCTTTTTTGAATTACTGCGATATTGCAGCAAAAGCTCGATATATTGAACACGGAAATTTTTGCTGCTAAGTATACTATATATAGACGTGATCGTAGCAATAACATAAAGGAAGGTGGTGTCTTGATAGCAGTTTCTTTCCCGCTCACTTCCGAAACTTTATCGTATACGTCTTTTCTGGATATTGAATTTATTGCTGTTTTGACAAAATTCAACATAAGAGAATTTTCGTAGCGTGTTCGTATATCCCTTCTAATTCACCTGAAATAATTTACCAGAAACACTCAGACGCTATCTCCTCCGTTGTGCGAATGTCTAATCACAATGATACTATCATTGCAGTTGGTGATTTTAATATGTCTATTATTTCCTCGAACCCTTCTACTGATAATGGTTAATTCACGCCCTATAAATCTTGCGCCAATGAGAAATACACTGAGTTTATTGATTGCTTACTAGATGTGAATCTTTATCAGATGAATGGCATCTATAACGATAATATTAAATTTTTAGACCTGGTTTTTGTAAATGATTATGTTGACACCTCTGTTCTTCGCACTGATTCATTCACTTTGTCAGAAAACCGCAATCATCCTATAATTTTAGTAAATTCATGTTTTTCATTACATACATCTCATTCTGCGGAAAAATCGATAGTCAATAGCTTATGCTTCAAAAAAGGGAATTATAACAGGGTAACTGAGCTACTTTATAATACTGACTGGAGTAGTTTACTGTCAATTTCTAACTTTGAAAACAAAGCTGATGTCATCGATCATATTATTATGAGTTTCTACAAAGGATATATTTGATCTTGAACCAATGTTTTCCCAGAAAAACCTGTTCAGATTCCTTTGGACCGCCATGGAATACTAAAGCTCTTTTTAAAGTTAAAAATAGCAAAAATAAATATTATAAAAAGTATAAAAAATCTGGATCAGCATCAGACTTTGCTAAACACTCAGTTGCTCGTGCCAAATATAACAAATAAAATCAGAATTGCTATAACAGCTATATCGTCAAAATTAAAAACAACCTTAAGAAGAATCGTTTCACAATTTTGTAAATTTAAAAAGAAAATCTACTTCTTTCCACCTACAATGAAGTTAAATGAAAATGAATCAGATGAGGATGCTGAAATAAGTAACTTGTTTGCAGATTTCTTTTCATCTACTTATGCCAATGATCAAATTAGAGACACTGGTCTACTACCATGCTCCAATATTGGAAGTCAGTCTATCTTAATCCCTTTTATAGATGAATTGTCTGTTCTTAACGGTTTAAAGAAATTAAATTTTCCTACAACAGTGGATCGGATAAAATACATGGTTTGCAGTATTTAAAATACAAAATACAAAATACTTGCTGATCATGTATTTAAAATACAAAATACAAAATACTTTCAGGATATGTATTTAAAATACAAAATACAAAATACTTAAAAATCTGTATGTATTTAAAATACAAAATACAAAATACGTATTTGTATTTTAAATACGTATTTCAAATACATGTATTTCAAATACTGCCCAGCCCTGCATTGACAACAACCTTCTTTTTCGAGTACTAAAGTTATTGTAGATCTTAAAATTCTCTTAAATTAAAAAAAAAAAAAACATTAAACGTATCGATGTAATGCACAATACCATTGTGCATTTTATTTTTATATAAAATATGGCATAACCTTTCTTACAATGTGTACAAAATTGAACAAAAGTTACACTTATAAGAAATTCAGCAAATTGAACTGTTTGGTATGAAATAATTAAGAAAATTAATAGATATTGTCTTCCTGTATTATATAATATACTCACAGGTAATTTTATTGTACTATATCAATTATTCAACAATAATATTAGAAATGTATGACTATACTTTTAGGTAGATTTTTTTTTACAAATATTTAGCGGAATAACAATTTGGCGGTGGCAACGCTCTTCGCATTCATATTCCTTATTAAATTAATTCTCATGCAAAAAAACAACAAATAGGATTTTGCAAGAATAGTAAGTAAAGCAAACCATCGTGTAAATGACAAAAACAAATCTAAGCCTTTTACATGAAGAAGTAAAGGCACAAAGCAAAACTAAAATTCACTCAATATGATCTTATCTTATATGTTACGAAAAAAGGCGATAGCTGCAATAATTTTTTAAAGCGTTCTGGACTTAGCTTTAATTTTTTTCTGTAATTGTCTGAAATAGTTTTAATTATATGCCGAATAAACTAAGCAAATATTCAAAGTAAAAATTTAAGGAATATTTTGTTTGCTGTGAAAAATGAAAAACGCTCCAGATACCAATTTTACGAAATCGGCTCATTCCAAACAAAAATTTACTAAGGGGAGCTCCACTTCAATAAAATTGTTTCTTATTTATTGTTTCTTTATCTAAACCATACACAGAATAAAGCTAAAATGCGACAAGAACAACTTAAAAAAATGTTTTTTAATCGAAATTATCTGATCGCATTAACAAATCTTACTTTAATTTATTTAAATCTACATTAAAAATATTTTTCTCTACTTTTTAATTTATTTTATCGATTACAATAGACTACACAGAATTTATGATCCGATCATTTCGACTTCTTTTATCAGAATTAGTGGAAGAAGAAAAGTATACAATTAAAAAACAAAAAGCAACTACTGGAATAGCAAAACGTTCTAATCATTATGATTAAGAGTTTTGAGAAATGAAAAGCCGGCTCCAAAAAATAAGGAAGTTATATGTTCACCTGTACAAATACATACATATGTGACTTATATCAAGAAAATAATATTAAAATTGTATTGATGTTATTTACTTCAAGCACTGCATGCTTAATCAAATAAAAAATTAACCGAATACAATTTTACACAATTACGCAAATATTAGAAAAATAAAAATTAAAGATTTGCCTTAAAAATGTAAAATGAAAACTTCATTTTATTACAACAAACTTTTCTAAAGTTTTCGCATTCTTATAAGAAATAATTGGATATCATGTAATATCGGGACTTTTTTCTACGAATTCTAAATTCGTTTAATAAAATAAGGACCTTCACATTTTTCAGACTCAAAAAAGGCTCTAAGCAGTTTGAAACTACTAAAATATTATCATATGTATTGTCTACTGAGACCTTTTAAGGCTATACCTCGAAAGTAAATTCATTCATCAATTTTCCAGATGTTTTAAAGCTTATTTTTGGAGTCGATTCAATATTTTTTAACATTTTATTTCAATACTAATCTTAATATTAATAGGAGAATAATATAATTATAAGCCAATATAAATCAAAATACTCATACGAGATTTTCTATGCCTAGAGGGAGCTCAGTAAATAGAAGTTGATAGCTTTTCAGATATATGTATAGGATTATTATTACCATTTATCCTTGAAGTCCGTTCTTAGCAAAGTGCATATGGAACTCGTTCAATCTTAAATTCAGAGGAGCTATGAAAAGGTTTTAGTACAAAATATGCATTATAAAGGAATGCTTAATCATTTTAGTTTTTCAGAATAAAAACATTTTTTTAAGTTTCTATGTGTGTGTTTTTGGTTGCTGTATTAATTTAATTTTCCTTTTAAAATACATATTTAAATAAATAATAAAGCTTTTTATAACCCAGAAAAAATATACACATGTTACTAAAAACTTAAGCCGACCTTAACCACGTTCGTCGCCGGCGACATAAAAAACTAAAACATTCGGCTTCGCTGTTTATTAGCCGCAAAAACAAAACACAAGATAAATACTGTATCATTCTGAAGGAAGTCACTCAAGAAGTGATATAAATGAGAGAGAGCAAAGTTATGCTCATTTCATGTACAAACGAGCAATTATCATAATTCTTACCAGTTAAGAAAGAGTGCAATAAATAACTGCAAGAATTTTTTAAAACTTTCAAGATGTCTATCGTAATTTTTTTCAAAGAGCTTTTCATAAAGCAAACACAAAAACAAAATGCAGCCAAATGCCGACATAGACAGAAATTTTGCAAGTTATTAATTGAAATTACCTGGTCGTAACATTAAAACTTAAAAATTAAACACTGGAATTTAATTAAATACATATTAAACAATATTTTTCACTACTTTTATATTAAATTTATGCACTATTACTATTAATTTTATCGATTAAAGTAGACCGCACAAATTTAATGAACTGATCACTCTGACTTTTCTAAGTGGAATGAGCAGAAGTAAAAAAGCAAAAAGAAAGAGAGCGAAAAATTAGTTTGATAGCATGGCAAAGCGAAGTACAGAGTGGCCACTTAAAAGGGTCGTTATTAATGGGTATTTCCTCTAATGAATACTAAAAGGGAAATTGAACAATAAATAAATAAAAACGGATGGAAAAACTCTGCAAAGTATAGTATTGATTTTTAAAATCAATTTTATTTTTGCAAAAAAAAAAAATAAATTACTATTCTTTACAAAAACGTTTACAATAGCTTATTTAAATATAAAATATTTATTGACATATAAGTGTATATATATATACATATATATATATATATATATATATATATATATATATATATATATATATATATATATATATATATATATATAGATATATATATATGTATATGTATATATATATAGATATATATATATGTATATGTATATATATATATATATATATATATATATATATATATATATATATATATATATATATATACAATATATATAAATTAGTTAAAAATAACTATGTATACATATATGGCCTTTAAATTGCGTTATTCTTGAGAGCAACATAGTAACGAAATTTATTAATGTATGTATAAAATGTATAAAAATCAGAACTATATCTGGAGTTTAGTCGAAGATTTGGAAGCTAAAACTTTAAAAACTTTTATCGCATTTTGCCAGGTTCGTTGTTTTTTAGATATATAAATTGATGTTGCATTAAGGGATTGATGTGCTATTAAAAATTTAAGCCGACCTTAGTCACATTCATCGCCGACGGCAGAAGCAGCCAAAATATTCGGCTCAGCTATTGTATTATATGTATTAGCCTTAAATAACATACAATTAAATTCTCTCATTAAGCAATAAAAGATTGAGAAAAGTTATTCTCATTCACATGTACAAATGAGTTATTATCATAGTTTTTAATGGCTAAAAAGGAGTGCAATAAATAACTGCAAGAATTTTTTAGAACTTTCAAGATGTCTATCGTAATTTTTTTCAAAGAGCTTTTCTCATTTATATAAAACAAACACACAATGCAGTCAAATGCCGACATAGTCAGAATTTTTGCAAGTTAATAATTGAAATTACCTGGTCGTAACATTAAAACTTAAAAATTAAACACTGGAATTTAATTAAATACATATTAAACAATATTTTTCACTACTTTTATATTCAATTTATGCATTATTACCATTAATTTTATCGATTTAAGTAGACCGCACAAATTTAATGAACTGATCACTCTGACTTTTCTAAGTGGAATGAGCAGAAGTAAAAAAGCAAAAAGTAAGAGAGAAAAATGAGTTTGATAGCATGGCAAAACGAAGTACAGAGTGCCCATTGAAAAGGGTGGTTATTAAAGTGTATTTCCTCTAATGAATACTAAAAAGGAAATTGAACAATAAATAAATAAAAACGGATGGAAAAACTTTGCAAAGTATAGTTATGATTTTTACAATAAATTTCATTTTTGCAAAAAAAAATTACTATTGCATACTTCCAAAAACGTTTACAATAGATTATTTATAAAAAAATTTTCAACTATATACATATATGTACATAAATTAAATAAAAATAGCTATATATACATACATGGCCTTTAAATTGCGTTATTCTTGAAAGAAACATAGTAACAAAATTTATTATTTACAAGGGAAATATATAAAATGTATAAAAATCAGAACTATATCTGGATTTTAGTCGAAAATTTGGAAGCTAAAACTTTAAAAACTTTTATCGCATTTGGCCAAGTTCCTTGTTTTTTAGATACATAAATTGATGTTGCATTAAAGGATTGATGTGCTATTAAAAATTTAAGCCGACCTTACCCACATTCATCTCCGGCAGCAGAAGCAGCCAATATTTTCGGCTTAGCTATTCATGTATTAGCCTTAAAAAACATACAACTAAGTTCTCTCATTAAAAAATAAAATAGAGCGAAAATGCCGCTCATTTACATATACAAATGAGTTATTATCGTAGTTCTTACTGGTTAAGAAAGAGTGCAATAAATAACTGCAAGAATTTTTTAAAACTTTCAAGATGTCTATTGTAATTTTCTTCAAAGAGCTTTTCTTATTGTATAAAGCAAACGCACGATGCAGCCAAATACCGAAATGAATAGTTAGAAATTAAAATTACCTGGTCGTAACAATATAATGTCATAATTAAACACTGGAATTTAATTATATGCACATTAAACAATATTTTTCACTACTTTTATATTTAATTTATCCACTATTACTATTAATTTTTATCGATTTAAGTAGACCGCACATATTTTATGAACTGACAACTATGACTTTTCTAAGTGGAATGAGCAGAAGTAAAAAAGCAACAAGTATTAGAGCGAAAAGAAGAGTTTAATGGAATTGCAAAAAAACCACAGCGTGGCCACTTCGAGAGACTTTGTTGTTACCCCTAAGGAATTAAAAGGGAAATTAAAAAAGTATTAAAAACGGATGGAAAAAATTTGCAAAGTATATTATTGATTCTATCACAAACTATCTACGTACTATTCATTATCAGTAAAAATATTTATTAAAGAAATAATCAATATAAACAATCAATTACAAATTTATGTAACATTTATGTAAAAAAATTCTTACAATAGAAGAAATAGAATAAGTAGAAAAAAATTCTTATAATTCCTTTCGAATACACATTAAATGAAATATCAATAAAAATTTCATAATTAATACAATATTAATATTCTATTGTTTGTTGTTGTATATGCCTGCATTATTTTGGAGAATATCTCGAATAAGGAATTTGATAAATATTGTTATTAATACAATATTTTATAAAAAAAACTTGATTAAAACATTGTTTAAGATACATAAGTAAAATACAAGTAACATTTACAAAAAATGCCTTACATATCATTAAACTTCATATATCACAATGTTAACAGTTAATGTTAATTAATCTTTTAGAACTTGTGTTCTTTTGAGGAACATATTTCCGGTTGAAGATATTGATAACGTTAGCTATGACTAGGTCTCCTTATGATGGCGGAATATAAATACGAAATTTTCATAGATCTTAATAAAACTTCTGAGGAATTCAAAAAACCCTACACCAAAATAACATTGGTAAGAAAAAAATTATTATAACAAATAATATATGGAAAATAAGACTTGTCATGATATATGTTGGCATTATATTCTTGGTAAAGCATGCTTGAAAATTAACTTTCCTGATTTTAAACAGCTTTAAGAAATTGTGGGTATGAAAGGATTTTGGTAATTTTTCAAATAAATTTGGGATGTAAAAGTCTTTCAGTGGTAACGCTGGTAATGCGGCACATAATCATTTTAAAAGACGAATTGAATTTACAGTTGGTATTGAGTACTTTTTAGTTTTACCTTTATAAAGACTAGAGAGTCAATGCGAAATTAAAAAAAAATTAAAATTGAGTCAAATAAGCAACTACTCTAACCATCGATGGCGTTTGATTAAAATTAAATTTTGAGAAGATCCAAAGATTTGAATATGTATAAGATTAGTTAATTTTATTAAAGGAAAAATAGCAAGTATTTAGAACCTCGAAGAAGAAAAGAATGAAAACAATATAAATTAAAGTATGACACAAAGTACACTACTTATAATCTATTAATAAAGTTGTAAGTCTAGTCTTTAAGCAAAAGTTTATTTATTTAAATTAAAATAGCTTATATACACAAGCGACTTGATTTTGGTCTTGCAATTTGAAAGTAATTCACTTTCTTTGCTTCGTTTGTACTAATTTTCACAAATCGTTTGGATCATTTTAATTTCAAAACCACAATTTTGAGAACCCAATAATGCAATTTTACAATTTACATTGCCAATTCTGAAGAAAATATTCTTGCACGAAAAAAATTAAATATGTACTCTTAAAACTAACTGCCTGGCCCACGATGTCGAACGATATCGTTCGCTTGCATAAATATGTTTGAATGTATTTAAGCAAACGAACGATGTCGTTCGACATCGTGGGCCAGGCAGTAATATTCACTCATGAACCAACATTGGAATGATCGAAAATGATGTGCAAATATGATTTGCACAGCTTTGAAATTTTGAAGAAAAAAAAAACTAAAATCGAGAAAATTCGCTTAGTTGAAAAAGCAACAAATTTCAACTGACTTATAAGTTTTGTATTATGAACTTACCATATATTCTTTTGTTTACACAGTTTATTAATGTAAACAAAAACAAAGAATAAAACTTAACAAAATTGAAAATTTCTATAACAAAAATTTAGATTAGGCTGTAGACACTACTAAATATATAATTTTGCAATGCATGTAAAATTTTAAGAACGCGTTAAATGGTCACATCTAAAAAATATTATTTATAGAAATCCATTAAGCATTGGTAAAGTTGTGTAATTTGGATATTCGCTCCGAAATATGTAGCCACTCACAACATCATTTTTCTATATGCAAGTTTGAAACTCCCGATCAAGTCGTCACGTGATATGATACATCATATGGGGAGCAAGATTTACGGAATATTAAGACAACGCTGAAGTGAAAACTTTGATCGTCTTGTAACATTCGCCAATTTTAACTGATTTTAAATATACATTGACACTTGTTAAAATTTTGCGTTATATTTAAGTAGGCTTCCTTTTTATTATTTTAAATAAATATTTGTCGTCATCGAAAAATCTAAAAGATAAGTAAAAATAAAAATACCCAGTAAAGGCCAAAAATTTTCCTCGTTGAAAATAAAAAAATTCAATAAAAACAGCGCTAAAAACACCGACTTGACAGCGCTGGATGGTCTCAATTGATATGTATTAATGCGATTTTGTCCTCTTTGTTATTCATTAACAAAGAGTGCAACAACTGCTAGAATTTGCAACATACTAAGCAGTGATGGAAAATTGAACAACTGAAATAGTACTGATCAGCAACAAAAAAGAGTACTATTTTTTGATATTTTGCTTCTTTTATTAAAAATTTTTTTATATTGATATACATATTTATAAAATAGTTTTATTGAATTTTTATACATATATACACATATATGTTGATGTATATATGTATAAATCCATATGTATTTATATCGATATATATATATATATATATATATATATATATATATATATATATATATATATATATATATATATATATATATATATATATATATATATATATATGTTTATAGTTACAAAGCTTAAAGATTAAATTCGTATTTTCAGTTGCGATCACAGGTGTTATATATTGGGACTTAAATCGATTAATTATTTTTTTAGTTATTTGCGTCAGAAATTTAATTTTCATAGTATTGTGGATGTAATCAAGAATACCAAATGTCAAATTTTGTTCTTCCACATGCAAACAAAAGACTAAGTCTTTTTTCGCTGAGTCCGTACTTGTACAAATTGTGCTTCTTTTGGAAGGTTCTTTGTCATTTGCAACTATTTAGTGTAGTACTCTCGGTTAGTATGCCACTCCAAGTGGCTTAATTCACCAATTATGCCAACATTATATATGGCGCACTTTTAGTCATTCGACTCATCCGTAACTGACCATGAAACTCTAAGATAGACTGCTGTCTTGCTGAGATGGTATAACTACGCATTGATAAAAATTCACAAAATATATCATGTTATTCATCCGTTAGAAACCGACTCCATTTAAGTGTTTTAAGTGACTTAGCTTAGTTTTTAATATACGAACAAAAAAGTAAATATGTTCTAGTGGAGCGCAAAATATGTTTGTTAAGACATTAAGACTATGATTGCTTGAAGCACATCAATAATTATTTGCAACTAGAAACATTAACACCAACAACATGAAGAACGAAAAAATAATAATAACTCTTGTGTGTACCTAAAGCCCATTTATATGGTCTATGTAAGGCAAATTGATTGAAACAAAGCCTAGAAAAAATTGTCAAAATCCCTTACAAAAAATTTAGGAAAATTTATTTTATATTTTTACATAGACATGTTTGACTGACAATCGGTTGTCCCTTCACCTTGGCTGTTGCATAAATCTTATAAATGGGTCTTCTGTATACCCTGCATTTTTTTTTTTTTTTTTTTTTTTTTTTTGGAAAGTAGAGGAAGATGTGAATTTTAAAAAATTACAACGATAGATTCCTGAGCAAAGAAAAAAACACAACAAAAAGGGCACTAAGAATTAAGTGGAGGTACCATAGTTTTTTTGAATAAAAAAGTACTGAGAATAGCACAACAGTACTGAATTTTCCATCACTGATACTTAGTCAATTGCTGGTAACGGCCTACAGTAAACAAGGTTACCCAATCGAGCTCATACAATAATTCCCTAATTTACCCCGAAATATAAGATTATTCTATAATTTCCCCCGGAACTAAAAAACTATGTAATAAATATTTTGTTGTGTCGTTCTTGAATATATTATTTCAGCAAATTTAACTTTTTATTAGACAAATTGGTTTGTTATTCAAGACGAGATTAAAAATGTGACAAATAATCTTTTATATTAATTGTTTACGTTATTTTGCTTGTTAGTGTATTTGTGAATTCTGGACCAAATATATTATGGTGTAACAGAAATTTAAATTGCTAAGTAATAGAGAATTTTATATGATTGTTAACATTTTAGTTTTAGAGTAAATTTTTAATTTTTGCTTACACGATAAATTCTTTACTTTCTATTTAAAAAAAAAAAAAAAAATTATATGTAAAGATCTATGAAACAAAAGGAATAAAATAAATATCTGATCTTTTTTTTGTAACAAATATCTCCTCCTTGTCAATGTGCTTCAACACATCGGGTAATTAATATTAATTAGCTACTGTTTTCATTGTTCATATTTAATAATACAATGTATTTAAATAATCAATAGTTTTGTATCAATAACAAAAGTTTATAAGTTCAGACGATGTTTACGTAAATGATAAAAAACATCACAAGTTACTCAAATACTTTGTCGATAGAATATTCTCAAATTGTTTCTGATTTTCTTGAATGCATTCAAGATGCTTAAAGTTTACGACGATTTGATATAACAACCAATGAAATGGCGGCATATAAGCAGCTAAAGCCACAACAAGTAATACAATATATATATATATATATATATATATATATATATATATATATATATATATATATATATATATATATATATATAGATATATATACAGTAGAGGCTCGAAAAAGTTAAGTAGTTTGTTATAGGGGTGCTTAACTTTTCCGAATTCTTAACTTTTCCGTGATATGAAAAATGCATATGTTTATACGCGTATTTATACATTGTATATATTATTAATGTGTATTTAATACACATGTATATATGTATGTATGCAAATGTATTAATTTTTAGCTTTTAAAATAGGATCACTTAGTGGACAGTTTCTTTCACGTTGATATATGTAAGAACCATTTGTACAGCTGCTTCTCCAAATTCACGAATTCTGCCTTATGTATAGTCTTTCTCTTAATTTCGTCACATGTACCTGACACTGCAACATAAATGTTTGCTTTATTTCTTTTAAATTTAGAATTGAAGATTCAGAATCGTGAAAATCCATGGCCAATCGATTAGCCAAAAACGCCTTCATCTAATTTTTTTTAAATCTTGCATTTTTCGGCAACTGATAACCTTTTTTGCTTACGTGCTGCTGATATTGTTACGATCAAAAGAAAACTAATAACTGATGCAAAAAAAGTATGAAACATTACGTACGAATGTAAAGAATTTTATAACGGTAAATGACGAATGTGTTGAATTTTTTTATGATACCCATGTACTTATATAGTACTACATATATTAATGCAATAATCGACATATGTATGTATAAGAATTCAAAATGATGTTAAAAATATAAAAATTAAATAAAAACAAAAATTACCCAAAAAAGTTAAGAAGCACTTAACTTTTTAGAGTTCCGTATGGTGACAGAAAGCTGCTTAACTTTTCCGTATTCTTAACTTTTGCGCGTCTTAACTTTTATGAGCCTCCACTGTATATATATATATATATATATATATATATATATATATATATATATATATATATATATATATATTTCAGTCGTTTTATTCAGTCGTTTTTGTTATAGAAAAAAAATCAGACTGTAAACTTCATATAATTTCTTTCGCTTATTATTGTATAAACAAAAATATTTTCAAATGTGTATATCATCAAAAATTTATAAATAATCATATCAAAAGAATTTCCAGATAAGAAATATATTGTAGGAATTGCATTTCATTCTTTCGACTTAAAGCTGTCGAGTACTTCTCAGTTCAAAGATATTAGCTTCGATTATATTTATAAGGTATTTCATTTCGAACTATTGTCATATTAATATAATTTTTTTTTTAATAGTAATACCTATTCGTGTAAAATGATGGATCAGATATTTTAGTATGAATGGAACTTAAAATAAAAATAACTGATATTTAAAATTGTTAAAAAAAATTTCATTTAATTTGAAAATTTGTGGAATTATTGCATTATTTATAAAAAAATAAGTTTTGCTAATTCATTTAAATAACTTCCGCTTTCTAGTTTCCCTTAAGATAATTGACCCTGAAATTTAAAACAGAGTTAGATTTATTAAGATTTATTTTCATTGTTCACTTTCTCAAGGAATTTGATATTTTTGTATGTAATAAATAAAATCATTACATATTTCCGGCCAGACTAAGAAATTTCTGTGCTTAAAATTTCAATAAAATTGGTTTCTTAGTTTCAGAAAAGTATTTTTGACTCTGTCAAATATTCCCGCAATTGCAAACAATATATTCACAAGCTATCTATAAGAAAAATGGTTTAATAATTATACATAAAAAGCCTTAACATTTTATTATTACGAGGTATCTTTCACAATTTAAAAAATCTAAATAAAAAACCTACTGCTGCTTAATCTATTATTCATTAGAAATAAACTATTGATCCAAGATTATTTCAATACACTCTACCGGCAATTTTAATTAATAACAGGAATATCCGTTTTACCTTTTAATTACATTACACATATAATTATTTTCCCCACATAGTGGCAACTTTTATTCCGTTTTGCTATTCTAGCAGTTTTTTTCTCTTTGAGTTTTTTTTTGCATTTCTACTTTTCGTCAGTTTAATAAGAGAAGTTGAAGTGATCAGTGCATAAAACTACTGCGGTAAATTTTTCAAACGGATATAATAATAAAACAATTAATTAAAAGGTAGTGGAGGTAATGTACATAATAATAATATATTAATGTAATTAAATCTATATTTGCTATATTCTGTCGTGTTTTTTTTTTTGGCGTTTTGGTTGTTTTATATGTGTGCCTTAGACAGTTTTAGGCTCCGATGAAAGTCACAAAAAGCTGTTTTTGAGCTATCTGGTGTACACACAGAAATTTCATGAAAAAAATTTTATGGTTGTACGCATAATATGAAAAAAAGTAATGCAGTTTCATTCCAAACGAGCAGTTTCATCTAATATCCAAGTACAAACGAGCTATTGTCGTAGTTCTTACTGATTAAGAAGGACTGCAATAAATAACTGCAAGAATTTTTTAAAAGCTTAAGATGTATGTCTATCTTCATTTTATTCAAAGAGCTTTTCTCACTTTATAGTGAAGCTCTTATATCATTTCCAAAAGCTAATTAAATTTACAGTTGGTATTGACAACTTAGATGAATACTTTTTAGCGTTATTTTTACAAAGATTAGAGAGTCAATGCGAAACTAAAAAGAAAAAAATATTGAAAATGGAGTTAAATAAGCAACGAATCTAACCATCGTTGGCGATTGATTAAAATTAAATTTTGGGAAGATTTCAAGATGTGAATATAAGGTCCTAGATTAATTAATTGAGTTTAAAATAAACAATTTTATTGAAGCATAAAATAGCAGAATACTTATCGCATAAAACCACGAAGAAACAAAGAATGGAAACAAAAATGGCACAAAGCACACTAAGAAGTTTTAATTATAATCTATTACCAAAGTTTTAAGTATAGTATCTAAGCAAAGTTTTTTTAATTAATAGCTTATATATTAAGAGCTTTTATACAAAAACGACCTAATTTGGTCTTGCAATTTGAAAGTAATTCACTTTATTTGCTTCGTTGTACTAATTTTCACAAAAATCGTTTTGAATCATTTAAATTTCAAAAAACACAATTTTGGGAACACAATAATGCTATTTTACAATTTACTTTGCCAATTCTGAAGAAAATATTCTTGCATGAAAAAAATTAAATATGTACTCTTAAAACTAATATTCACTCATGAACCAACATTGGAATGATCGAAAATGATGTGCAAATATGATTTGCACAGCTCTGAAATTTCGTTAAAAAAATTCGCAGTTGAAAAAGCAACAAAATTCAATTTTCAACTTCGGACTTATTTATGGCTTTTGTGTTATTGGCGATGAAAAATATCTATAACAATAATTTAGTATAGGCTGTAAGTACAGCTATACATATTTAAAGTGAAAACTTTGCTCGTCTTGTAACCTTCATCAATCTTAACAGATTTTAAATATCAATTTACACCTTTTTACTACAATCTTAGGTTGTATTTCAGTAGACTTTTTCCTTTATTTTAAATTAAGATTCGTCGTAATCGAAAAACTGAAAGAGAAGTAAAAATAAAAATACCAAGTAAAGGCCAAAAATTTTCCTCCTTTGCAATAAAAAAAATTAATTAAAACAGCGCTCATAACACTGACTTGACAGCGCTGGATATGCATGATATGTATTAGTGAGCTTATGTCCTCCTTGTTATTTATTAACAAAGAGTGCAATAACTGCTAGAATTTGCAACATACTAAGCAGTGTTGGAAAATTTAAAAACTGAAATGGTACTGACCAGCAACAAAAAATAGTACCATTTTTAACATATTGGCACTCTTATTAAATAATTTTTTTTAACCATACATATATTTGCAAAATAATTTTATTGCAATTTCTACGATTATAATTATATATATATATATATATATATATATATATATATATATATATATATATATATATATATATATATATATATATATATATATATATATATATATGTTAGAAACTATGGTACACATAAGATTTTAATAATCTGTTATTTTAAGTATTGAACGACATGACCGGCATTTTAAGGAAATAGTATATGTTATATATTTATTGTTTTTTATCAGGTTTCTTATATAAATGGTGTATTAGTTAAAAGTGTTTTTATAAATAATCTTTTCTAAACGTTTTCGGAAGAAATAGTAGTTAATTTTTTCTACAAATAATAATTTATATATAATTATTCTTTTAAAATCAATAATATACTTTGCAAATTTTTTCCATCCGTTTTTATTTATTTATTGTTCAATTTCCCTTTTAGTATTCATTAGAGGAAATACACATTAATAACTACCCTTTTAAGTGGCCACTCTGTACTTCGTTTTGCCATGCTATCAAACTCATTTTTCTCTCTTACTTTTTGCTTTTTTACTTCTGCTCATTCCACTTAGAAAAGTCCAAGTGATCAGTTCATTAAATTTGTGCGGTCTACTTAAATCGATAAAATTAATGGTAATAATGCATAAATTGAATATATAAGTAGTGAAAAATATTGTTTAATATGTATTTAATTAAATTCCAGTGTTTAATTTTTAATTTTTAATGTTACGACCAGGTAATTTCAATTAATAACTTGCAAAAATTCTGACTATGTCGGCATTTGACTGCATTGTGTGTTTGCTTTATATAAATGAGAAAAGCTCTTTGAAAAAATTACGATAGACATCTTGAAAGTTTTAAAAAATTCTTGCAGTTATTTATTGCACTCTTTCTTAACTGGTAAGAACTACGATAATTGCTTCTTTGTACATGAAATGAGCATAACTTTGCTCTCTCTCTCTTTTATATCACTCCTTGAGTGACTTCATTCAGAATGATACAGTATTTATCTTGTGTTTTGTTTTTGCGGCTAATAAACAGCGAAGCCGAATGTTTTAGTTTCTTCTGTCGGCTGTGATGAGTGTGGTAAGGGTCGACACACAATTTTAATAACCTTTGTATATATTTTCTGCGTTATTTAAAAGGGAAATGAAATTAATACAGCAAACACAAATAAGGCACATATAAAAACTTAAAAAACTAATATTATTATTGCTCTTTTAATACATATACAATCAAGCTCGAACAATATTTTTATTTATTTTTATGTATTAATTCATAAATATTTTCTTATATTTTTTTATTATCAGAGGACAACACCAGTTTTCTTTAAAATTAATGATTAAGCATTCCTTTAACGCTATAATGTATAATTTCTACTATAAAGTTTTCATAGCTCCTCTGAATTTAAGATAGAACGAGTTCCATATACACTTTGCTGCACGGGGACTAGTATACTAATAATATTGTTATACATATTTCTGAAAAATTACTATCAAATTTTCATTACTGAGCTCCCTCCTGCTTTAGGAAATCGCGAACAATTTGACAGTAGCAATTTATGCTGCTCTCAACCAACAACTTATTTAAATGTAAATTGAATCAATGATAAATCCTCTCATTTGGAAGTAAAATAGTGTGTCTTTTTCAAAACAAAGAACCCGTGGAAGGAATGATTGGATGAAGATGGGTAGCAAGGCATTTTATCCTTTATTTAAACTAACTAACCTAAACTAATTTTAATGAATTTTCTAGCACAATAAAATCAAAATGCGTTTTAATAAAAGTATGATTGAACGAAAAGGTAGACAATGTGGGCAATTTGTGCAATATATATATATATATATATATATATATATATATATATATATATATATATATATATATATATATATATATATTAAGATTTTTTATATTTGCATATCTAACATTCATCTGTGGCAGCAACACACTGTGTAATAGTTTGTAATTAATAAAAAAGAATGAAAATTAGTTCCCCTAATCAAATTTTTTTATATTTGTGTTCCTCGGGGTTATACACATTGTCACCATAAATTATTTTGTTATCAGTAGTTACCTGAGCATTTGGGCGATTTCCATAAATTTTTTATAAAAATTTTTGAAAACTTTTATTATTTGACGCTTCATGCTAGTCGATAAAACAGTAATGGCAATAACTAAAATAAAAATGATAGCTTTATTTTTATAATTTCATGTGTTTATTTAAATATTTGCATTGGCTTACGATTATGTTTTTCTTTCGTGAATATTGAGAGTAGTATTAAAATAAAAACTTAAAAAAAGTTGAATCGACTCCAAAAATGGATGAATGAATTTATTTTCGTAGCATAGAAAAGAAATTACAAAATAAATTCTTCTAACAATCCTCTCTTGTCGACAACATATATCGTTTTTAAACAACATTCATATGACATTTACTCAAACTATGAAACTTATAATTTTGCGCTTACACCATATAACCCAATAAACAATTTTCGAAAAAAATTTCTCTCTGAATGAAACAGGGAATATTATCCGGAAATATTTTCCCCATAATTATTTATTTAATTTTTTTTATTAAGCTATAAACTCTAAAATGGTTTTTGTTCGTAGTAAAAGATGTTATAATCCTCATAGTTGGGTGTAAAAGCACCACTTCTGTAATTTATTGTTTGGTAACTTTTATTGCACCATTAGTTTGATGTTTTAAACGTGTAAATGTTAAAAAAAATTATACGATGTTGCTTCAAGTTATTTAAATGAAGAGTTCAGTTTAGTATTTCTCATTTCTTAAGCAAATCAGTACGTTGAAAGAAACATTTCACATTTTCTATGACGAAATTCACTAAATACTCCATTCTGTGGGAAAAAAATAATATTTACAAGATGATCGCTGCATATTAAAAAGCAAAATATAGTATCGGTCCTTATGTTGTTAAAAAATGTTTTTAATCAAGTTTATTGCATAAATCTTAAATTAATTATAAAGATTTTTATCAACATTTTATTTTTTATGTGATCGGATGGAGTTGCAACAATTTTATTTTTTTTAAGAATAATTGTTCTTATTGATATTTAACAGAGTATAAAGATAGTTTGTAAAAATAAGCAATATAAAACTTCAATCATTCAACTGCAAATCTTTTCCATCCGCTTATGTTACATTTTTAATTTCCCTTTTAGTATTTCTTAGGGGAAACAAAGTCTCTCTAAGTGGCCACTCTGTGGCATTTATATAAAACTCTTTCTTTAGCTCTCTTACTTTTTGCTTTTTTACTTCTGCTCATTCCACTTAGACAAGTCAGAGTAATCAGTTCATGAAATGTGTGCGGTCTACTTTAATCGATAAAATTAATAGTAATAGTGCATAAATTGAATATAAAAGTAGTGAAAAATATTGTTTAATATGCATTTAATTAAATTCCAGTGTTAAATTGTTCAATTTTATTGTTACGACCAGGTAATTTCAGTTATTAACGTGCTAAATTTCTAACTATTCATGTTGGCATGTGAAAAGCTCTTTGAAAAAAATTACGATAGACATCTTGGAAGTTTTGAAAAATTCTTGCAGTTATTTATTGCACTCCTTTTTAGCCAATAAGAGCTATGATAATTACTCATTTAAATGAGCATTATTTTCTCTCTCTCTTCTAAAACTTAATGAGAGAACTCCATACATTATTTTGTTGGAAAAGCATTTAGTTACATTTGTTTTTAATGTTAAAGAGATAGCGAAGCCGAATGATTTGGCTGCTTCTGCCGCCTGCGATGAATTTTGTCTAATGCCGGATTAAACCTTGAATAGCTTATTAATATTTCTTCTGGGCTTTATTATTTTTTTAAATGTGTATTTTAAAAGAGAAATGAAATTAATACAGAAACTAAAAAACACACTTGTAAAAATTAAAAACTAATATTGATTATTCTGAAAAATTTTAATGGATAAAGTTATTATTAAATTAATTGTAATACAATTTAATTGTTTTATATATATATACATATATATATATATATATATATATATATATATATATATATATATATATATATATATATATATATATATATATATATATATATATATATGTATATATATATATATATATATATATATATATATATATATGTATATATATATATATATATATATATATATATATATATATATATATTCTTAAAAACTATTACCTTGTATTACAATTAATTAATAAGATAAGAAAAATAATTTTCTAATAAAAACCAAACCCCCTTTGTAATTCTAGATAATGCCCCTTTGTAATTCTAGATAATATTGTCTATATCCTCCTATATGTCCATCGTTCCTTCTATCATTTTTAGTATTCGTAAGCTTTCTATTGCATAGTTTTTCCTTAAAATTTTTTATGATTAAGATCCTAAATTCTTCAAATTCAGCTGTGTGGTCATTTTCTAGAAGCTGTTGTGATAATGCGGTTGAAAATTTGTTTTTCCCAATGTCATTGTTATGTCTCGCATTTTCGTTTCTAGGCGGTGTTTCGTTGATATATTATTGTAGTATATGTATATGTATTTATATTTAATTTAATAGTTCCTTATTAAATAATGTTTTTCACAGCGATAAAGAAAGTTTTCAAAAGAATTGAAATTATTTCTTCTGTTGTTGACGAACCAATATCTCATTAGTTCATGGCATTTTCATTTAGCCCAAACTCGAAATTCTGAGATATAAAGAATTTTATTTCAAGCGTTATACTTAATTCATATATTTTACAGACATATATTGCAGATCAAAAACGATCTCTATAAACTTAATACAACTTCATTCACTAATTATAATCAAAAGAAGTTTAATTTGTATTCAAATTTTTAAAGAATCATGTCCAAAGAGTTTCGATATAAGAAATGTTTAACAATAATGAGTTTTCTTGATTTTATTATATAATATATTTAATATTAAAATATGTGCAATTATTGCATTTTCTTTAAATTCAGTAAATAGGTTAAATATTTAGGAGCTGCTTACTTTTAATAATGAAAAATAATGTTCTGGTATAATAATTGCCTAAATAAATTTCATAAAAAACCTAAAAGAGGAGGGAATGAAAGATAATACAAAGTAATTTTGAAAAAGTTAGATTTTTTCTTTCAAATTTATCCTTCATTAATTTAATCAAGACTAAGATTTTTATTTTAAATATAACTCATTTAGCTACATTTTCAATGCGCTCTATCTCTAATAATTGAATACTTGTGTAATAAATTCAATAATGCCACATTTTCTAAACTTTCTAATAAAGCAGTTGTTTCTTGTAGTCTATTCCTAATTTATTTCTAATTATTGTTCGGCTAAATATACGGTGTTTAAAAATAAATATCGCCGCCATGGTTCAACTTTGCTTACATTTTGCGAAAATTTTCACATGAAATAAATAAAGGTATCGGCACTCACTGGTGGAGAATTCAAGATGAAAGTGAACTTGACTAAGATTATTCAGAGAAATACTTAAATTTTATATTGCATTTTATTAGAAGTAAATACAAAGAGACTTAATTGTTTTTGTTATTAAGCAAATTGCCTTGTGTTTAAAAAAGATCTGAAATAAAACATCGTATTAATTATTTCATTGCACAAAAATATTTCCAAATGCTCCCAATTACAACAATAATAATTTTGCTTCTCTCTCCATACTTCATCAGCAAATTTAGTTGTTAACAGGAACTTCCGTTTTATATTGTAATAAAATTACATTTCGACAGTTTAATAAGAGAAGTTGAAGTGATCTGTTTATAAAATTAAATTTTTTTAATCGTATTCCAATTAATTAGAAGGTAGTGAAATCTTAAAGTATTTCAATAAAATAAAAGTAAATACATATAAATAAAATAATAATAATGTGTTAATACAATTATATGTGCATATGCGAAGTTTCTGTTACTACGTTTATACGCACGTCTTATTTGCAAATAGAACTATTTGCAAATAACTAATTCACTGTTTATACGGGAAATTGCATACAGAACTTATGTTATTATTAGTGATACCATGTGACGAAAATATGATTGTTTGGTAAGTAAAACACAAAAAACGTTCATGAAGTGGGAACGTCTTACTTTTTATTTGCAAATAGTGTCGTTATTCACGACTTGTTAAGTGAGTTAATAAGTTACAATAAAAAAGTTATACGGCAACATTCTTCTTTTTTATTTGCAAATAACACGTGCGTATAAACGTAGTATGTATTGTTCCTAATGTCGTGTGTTGGATAATTTTAGATAAGAGGTATTAAAAAGCTTTTTCTTCAAATAATAAAACTTCCCCTTAAGCATTTGTTCAAAATGAACGTTTCCAATCTTTGATATTACGTAGACAAAAACCAATTTCTTATTAAATAGACAATACAGCAATTTCCTGAACCTTTTCAAATATAATTTCAATCAGAAAGGCAAAATATTTATGTCTAAATACAAAATGTCAGCTTATTTTTAGTTTATAGAAGGTCAAATTCAACAATAAATTTTAGGGCTTTATGAATGGTTTATTAAACGTTTGATAGTCTATTTCTCGTTTATGAATACAACTTTATCAATTTTTGCTTATAAACTGTCAATAAATCTGAAATAAATGTTTATGCATACGGCTGTTAAACTTTAGATGTTGTAAGCAGATACCACAAAGCCGATAGCCGATATGAAATAGTTTACGATGCGTGTACAAATATAAAAATATAGAGGCCTGCCTAATGGACAGCTGTGGCCAATTAATCTCTAGCAAGATTACATTGATGATTTTTTATTTTCTATAAAACAGTAATATGACATAAAAATAATGATTACAATATTAAAAATATAATTATGCATTTGCCACTCCTCGTATTTTGCATCGTGTGGCGAAATACATTTTTCTATTTACTTCTGTACACGTGAACAGCGATTGTGTTTCGCATTGTTAAATGCCGAAAATGAATAAAAAGAATAGATCTTCTCAAAATACCAGCGAAAGAAATTAATAAATTATACATTTTATTGCTTAATATCCCAAATAGTTTCTCTAAAATAAATTTTTAATTTCCGCATCAAATATTTCGAATTTGGCGATTTCGCCACTTTCGATTTATAACTCAAGATAAAAAAAATTACCTATTTAATATAGCAAAAGTATCGGTAGTTTGAAGTCGCCTAAGCGATACTCCTTTTCAAGATTTTTTTCTACAATCTAACTTTTCTAAGGGCGATTTCAATTCTGATACGAATGTTGCACATATATTGCCCCTCCTTTTGGTTTGTGTTCTGTTAAGAAAAGTGATCGGTACTTCAACTGTGTTTTATTCAAATGTGTTTTATTTACACAAATAAGTTTCGTTTTGTTTGCATATTCGTTTTTGTGCAAAAAGTTCATAAAAAATTAAAAATTTTGTTCTATTGTGAGCTTGAAAAGGGTATAATATTGCGAGGGTGCCGGTAACATGTAAAGCATGTTACCCGAGTTTATGATATTATTTTTTCAGAAATCAAACTGTTGTAAATTGCAGCCCTTCTTGGACAATATTGTAAAGGCTTAACGCATCCTCTATTGATAATCCATGTTTGAAACATCACTATACATGAGCACTATGGCTTTTGAAGAATCTCCTTCATGGAATTAATTCTCAACTCAGTTTTTTTTTTACAATAACAACATAAATTATGTAGGAATGAATTTCTCCACATTCTTTAGCAAAAGTCTTGTAAGTCATTTCCTAGTTAAACAAGGTATTGGTCGATCGTGTTATAATTTAAAAAGTTTAATAAAATAAAAAATTAATTTCACTAAATCTAATGCAAAAGTATTGATAATAAAAAAAATAAGAAAATTATAATATAAAATTAAAAAGCGTAAAAAAGTAAACGGCATTAAATTAATAAATAAATATTTTCTATTTAAATAAGTGTGCTAATGTCGCGATATTTTAAACCGTTTTGTTCGCGAACGTCGCGTTTTTCGCCTGTGAACTCGTTTTACGATCGATTAGTAGTTTTTCGGACGGTTCGCGGAATTTAAAAATAAAATAAAAATCTACTGATCATGAGCAAGAAAATTCGAAATCAGATAAATATGTAATTTAAAGGCATTTTGTAAAAGTTGCTGCTCAATTATAAAAAAAAAAAAAATAAATAAAAGGCAAAAAAGTAAGTGTGTGTAAAGTTTAAAAAATTAAATATCTAAGAAATAAATGTGTATAAAAAGTATCTTAATATATATAAAAAAATAAGTAAATGTGAAAAGGAAAAAATCAAATTTCTAAGATAAAAAGCCAGTTGCTTAAAAAGTTGCCAAATATCAATACGTAAAAAATAAGTTAAAAGTGTTGTAAAAATTAAAAAAGTGTTAATAACATATTAAAAATTTATATTCAACAATTAGGTGGACCGGATCATCTTCTGCTCTTATTAAGGTAATTTTTATTTTACAATATTTATTATATTACTAGTGTTACTTAACTAAAGTACAAAAAGCCATTATGATAAAAAATTAAATTTACATTTTTATTAATTCTGATGCAAGTAATGGTGACCAAATTGCATTATTTGGTTTCCGATACTTTAATTTTTTTTTTGTTTGAACCCAGTGGACACAATATAATTCTTGTCTAAAAGCAAATTCTTGTCAGTTATATTTTTAGTCATATTCAATTAGGTTAGGTTAGGTTGATTGGAGGGGTGTGGTAGCCCATGTCATACTACATACACTTAAGCCAGTGAAGGGCTTGTTGTGCGCTCCCTTTAATTATCAGACACAAAGTGCCAGAGTTCTGCGGCAGGATTCGAACCTGGGACCTTCGCACTACGAGTCTAGTAAACTACCTGCTAGTCTACGAAGGTCAGTCTAGTCATATTCACTTCGTTTATCCTTTTTATTGATTATAGGAAACTTAAAACATATAGTCAACTTTAAATTCAATTTGAAGAAATATTCTTTATAAATTAATTTACGAAATGACTAGACCATATTGCCCGTAAAATATGTGGTTTTAATTTAATTAAAAAAATAAAAAGAATAAAACTAAAATTTTGTTAATAAAATAAAATTTAAAAAAAAACAGACTAGATTTAAATATCAAATAAGTTGTATTTGCAAACCGTTTTCAGAATTTTTATTAAATGGCGAGATTCTGAAATGTTATAGTATAGATTTACACTTTAGTTGACTAAGGAACAATTTTGTTGTCAACCACTCGGTAAATTTTTTCTTAAATCCAGTTATGAAAACACAAAAGTGTCGAGTGACTGATTTTTTACTATTGAGTATCCAAGAAAAGAATAATTTTTACCGCATATTTTCAACAAAACAAAATAGGTCTAAAAATTACTTTTTTCGAAAATCAAACAGGACTGACTTAAGTCTTTTATGGTTTTAATACTGAATTATACAATAAAAAGTGGAAAAGGTCTAGGTAGGATCGTTTGGAATCCAGCTACCGATTTGAAATCCAACATACGATTATTTAATATCATCTAAATGACTAAGAATACACGATTAATTGATTATTCAAATATTCTTGTTAACCAAAGTTCTGACCAAGCGATTGTTAAATGTATTGTTCAACTTTATGATCCAATAATTCTTATTTTGAATTACTCAGATCCAATTTTTTTTATTAATCAGAAATTTTGCTAATTTAAATTTTAATAATTGAGAGATTTAAGTTTTTTGTATTTTATGCCGTCTGAAAAGTGCACGACGTATTTAAATTCTCTTGTTCACTTATTTCTTAACTTGAAAATTCCTTAATCAGCATTTCTTTCGTCAAAATTCCTTTCTTAATAACAAACCTTATTCAACAAAAATAACTTTCTGTTTACTAAAAATTCCTAATTAATTTGTTAAGAAAATTCAATGTTTCTTGTTGGTATCATCATCATCAGTACACTTTAGCTGAATCATGTTAGAAAAACATTGAAACTCATAAGTATATTAATTTCATTCATTTCTTTCAACAAAGTTTCCACAATCGAGGAACGTGAATAAACTTTTCTCCGTAGATTTTGCTGCCATTCAAACTCATGTACTTATATAAAAAAATCACAAATACTTTATGAGAATTCCATAGAATTCAGTCATATTTTTCCTGAATTATTTATAATAAACATTGTTGGAGGAAAATTTTATTTTCCTTTTTGCCTTATAAATACCATCCTTATCACCCGAATTGTAATCTGTTGTATACCTAAAGATGTGAAAACAACAAAAAGACGCAAGTCGTATATTTATGTGGTTTGTAAATCACAAGTAGAAAAATATGATTGAATTCTATAGAATTCTCATTTAATATTTGTTAATTTTTGTATAAGTATATGAGTATGTATGTTTTTCTAATATGATTTTGCTAAATTTCACTGATAATTTGGTAACCGCTAATGAAATGCAGCAAAAAACAAATAATAATTTTGAAATACCTTTCGATTAATATACATTCTTATATATTTTAATTTTCATCACAATTTTGAATAAAAATACTCACACCTGAATTATCTAAGAAGTAAATGTTTTTGAATGTCCTTCATTGCGATTTTGTAGACTTCTTGTTTTTGGCTTAAAAAGATTTTAGTTGCGAAATCGAGAAATTTAAGCATTTAAATGACCAAACAAGCGGATTTATTCTTTATCATTCGGTGGAGTTCGCATTAACATATATTTTTGCTATTAAATATTGCCATCTATAATAGTTTATATTTTATTTGTTAATATATGTTCTACATTTTAACAATAATTATAAATTGTGTTCGTTGATTAATTAGTAATACGAGTATATATATATTTCTTCTTTTTTTTTGTTGTATAATATTCTGTTGCCATAAAATTCGTAAAACATATGACGAGTGTGTATAAATATGGTAATAATATTATTTGTGTTGAATATCAAGTCTTTTAATTCTTTGTTGTAAAAGGTGTCTTTGGTGTAATAATTTTATATGTTATTAAGCATTTTTTAATAACCAGAAGCTTCTAACATTAATAATACAAGTAACGGAAAGTAACACTATCACTATAAATCAAAACTTTTACAAAATGAAAAATATTCTATCCGAATACTACATTAACTTTTTAATGTCCTTTTCGTATATGAATTGTTTTAAGTTTTGCGCTTTAGATAAATCAAACCATAAATTTGAAATAAATAAATCATATGTTTTGACACAGTTTCAGTATACATGTGTATGTAAGTATATTGTTTTATTTCCGTTAAATACGTATGTATGTGTATTGAAAATAAAAATTATATTACATTAATTTGCATTAATACAAGAAATTTAAATTATGAAATTAATTAGATAAATAATTTAAATTAAAAATCAATTTAACAATTTTTAAAAAGATTCCTTTTGCGATAATCGCAAGAACAAACACTTATTTATTTTTGCTAAGCATGTCCTTTGAGTAATTTTCTGTAAGTTTTTTTCTTTTCTAACTTTGCTTGTTTTAATCTTAACTGATGCCATAAAAATTATGACTAGCGACATAAACGACAATATACATACAATAAAAGAAAATAAATAAAATAACAGGTGTTAGAAGTTTTATAAAATATTTACAAAAATGTTCATAAAAGGTTTATTAAAAATTTCCATATAAAATTTGTCTTATACTTGAGTGTCTTATACTTCCGTTCAGATTGGTTTTAGTTCCCAATTCCCATTCTGAGCTAATTCTTTTTTTGCTTCAGATTCCTTTTATTTTACATATGGATTTCAAACCTCCACTTTTAAACTTTTCTTTGCAGGCAAAGTTCACTTTAAGCTTTTGTTTTATTAAAATCCAAAGCTCATGCGCAAACGTTTATTTGAGGCTCCTAAGAGTATGCATATTTTTTTACTTCTTAATACAAATGAAGGTATTAGAAGTCTTTGCCAACTCCACTTTGAAAGTTAAAAGTGGTTTTCATTGTAAACAAAGTTTAACTTTTTCGCTTTCTTTCGAATGGAAATTTAAGTTTTTATAAATTAAAAAAAATTTTTGAGAATACGTCATTTATAATTTTGCAAATGAGTTAAATTTATAAGATCTCAAGCTTGTTTATTTTATTAAAAGTTTCTTTAAAAAAGTTAAAAGAAAAATAATATTTAAACAAATAATAACGAATTAACTTATTTAATCTAAAATTCATGCTTATATACTAGTAACATTTTTATATATACTTTTTTTAAATTCCCTACATTCATGCATAATTGGTGTTTTAAGATCCAAAGCATTTTTCAATGAATGGCAAAATTTTCTAAAACGTAACGTTTCGAAACGTGAAATTTCTTTAAAACAGAAGAAAAAAAAATCAATTTTCAAATAAATCTGTGATATTTCTTATACAAATTTAGAAATAATGCATTTTAAAAATGTCTGTCATTAGAAAAACATTTTGGAATTTGAAAGTACGTAATAATTATGCTCAGATTTTGTAAAAGGCCAAGTTTCGAAATGTCAACAAATTCGTATAAAGAATACTTGAAATTACTTAAAACCATTTTTATACAAATTTCACTGTATTTCGAAACATTGTATTTTACAAAAACAAAAGCTCTTAAGGTTAACACTAATAACAATTATTATAATTGCTAATACTAATATATCCCAAAAATAGATTTAAATATTTCTGGGTCTTTCTTTATAGAACTTAATTGGTCTAGCTCGGGTTCGATTACTGAATTTGGGAATTCGGATTTATAATTTATTCCAATTACAATTATTTTGTAATTTCTTCACACTATTAATAAATTTTTTTCATTAAGGAAGGACTAAGGAGAAGTCAATTATTACAATATCACAACGGTATAGTAGTGTTTTTAATGGTCGTCATGCCATCATCATTAGCGTTCATGTGTTTGTTTTCTATCACTTTTCTAGTGGCTGCTAATATTTGTGAAATTCATCTTCCATATAAAGAAAGAATTCAAGTAGCGAAATGTTTCTTATATATTTTTTAACAACAATACCAAAGTATGTTAGGACGAAATTCCCGTGCAGGTGTTCCTTTTTTTTAACACACATTCGTGTTATTGTTAAAAAAAAATATATAAGAAACATTTGGTTCTTGTATGCTTTCCTCATGCGCAAGTGTATTAAATAGATGATATTCCCATATAATGGAAGGCATTTGAAAAGTGGTAGAAAATACACATGAACGCTGATAATGATAGTATGGCGACCATCGGAAACGGTGCTTGCTGTTCCGTTCTGCTAGTGTTACTTCTCTTACTTTTTCCTTAATGAAAAAATTGTTAATCTTAATTGACAAATTTCGTAGTCGAACTCAAGCCAGACTAATTAATTTCAATTTAAATATAAAACACAGTGCAACACGAAAAAAAAAATAACCATATACGGACACCACTACGTGATAAAAGACTAAAAAAGACCCGTGTCTCCCAATTTTTCCCAAAGTCATGCACTTTTTTTATGGGCCGCCAAAGATTTGGGGCCTCGGTATCATTTTCGCAAAAAAGTGATCATTTTCTCATTTTTTTCTTGATACCTTCCTGCCACAATATATGAAAAACTGTTATTAGCGAAGGAGTTATTGATCACAGTTTAATTAATGTTTTGGACGGCATATTTTGTGAAGGAGTAATACAACCTCCGGCCCTTAAATTGTTTGTGAGAATGCCTAAAATTACTTTTTTCGTAGAACATTTTTTTCTTCGGAAAATTGGGTCCTGGTTGGGTCCCATGCGTCCGTCGACTGTCATATATGTAAAACATTGTGTTTATTCATATAAAAGTGCTGAAGATTAACTATTATTGCACATATGCACAGAGCTCAATTGCATTATTTCCTGTAGTTAAGCAGCTTGATAATTTCTGCTTTGTGCAAAAATCGTTTAACAATTTGTTCTCATTTAAAATGGCTTTAATTTTTTTTTAATTTCAACAAAAATATATTACAAACTAAAATCTCACAATCAAATAAAAATATACGAAATCTTGTTATGGTTTCGCATGTTGCGGCAGAAACCAAATAATTTTTAAGGACTCATCAATTACTTTAAAATCTATTATTGGGACACTCAAGAAACAGTCGGTGACACTACATACAAGTATTACAAAATAAGTCATAAAAATAATTAAAACATCTATAAATCTGTATGTATAATAAATATTGTCATCTAATGTTACATAAAAAAAACATGCAGAAACCTTGCATTCAATTAGTAACTAAATTGCACACGATAACTTTTGTCACAGACTGTTTTTACTACAGCTACAATATTTAATTACAATAAATACATTTAGAAATATAAATAAATAAGTGATTAATATTTCTAGTAACTACAGCTAATAATAATTGCATTGTGTGTATTTAAAATTTTTAGATTTGTTGAATTTTTGTTTGTATGTGATATTGTGACTTGTTAAATACGTGTATATTATGAATATAATAATAGTTGTTGCTTTTTTGAACATTGAATTAAGAGTTAATTTATAAAGCAATTAATTTGGTTTTGCAATTTGACTCTTGCCACATTTCCTCCAATTGGGCCTTGTTGCTGGCACTGCGCTCAGGAGGAGAATTTTCAGCTGAAGCGGTTGTAGGTGTCAAAACACCGGTCTGAAAGTAAATTTTCAGTTAATTTCATTTTGTGTTGTACTAAATTTCGCAACTTACCTTGTTGGCAATTTTCCTTGGGTCCAGATTCATACCAATATTTTGTACTCCTTTGGCTATTTTAGACAGAGGACTTGTCATTGACTTAAACTGATTTAATTTACTGGTATTAATGGGTAATTTTAGATCTTTTGGTGACATTGATCTGGAGTTTTATATCGAAAAGCATAAAAATTTTATATTTGTAATGTAGATAGAAATAAAAGAAATTACAATGAATGAGTTTTTTTTTACTTTTGTCTTTTATTATTCATTTATATAATGAACATTATAAAATTAAAATAGTTTTAAAAATATTTGAACAAATCAAACGTGTGTGCATTTAAAGCTTTTGGTGCATAAATAATACATTCAATATTTTTATACTGACTGACTGACAAACAGTTAAACGTAACACTTAACAATAAAATAAATGTTTAAAAAAATTTAACTAAAATCATAACTATTACAATATTTATATGTACTTTTTTTGTTGATAAATGTGAATAAAATTATACATTGTTCAAATACCGATTTTCAATTATTTGAAACTTGGAAAAATCCGTTTACGATTTTCAAAATATTTTTTTAACAAAATCATTTTGGCTTTGAATTGATTTGTTGATAACGTTAACAAGCGTTAACCGCGAAAAAAAAACTTAAGTGACAAGCAAATAATTAATTCTACAGGATAAGCTTTTTATTAAATGCTTTTGCAAAAAGTTTTTGATTTCACTTTTAATGGTTAGAATATATTCAGAATTAATTTTAATGGTGGTGATTTATCGATTGCAAGGAAGAAGTGAAAATCGAAAATTATCTTAATTATGTTTTTTTTTTGCCGGTAAGGGCACGATATTTTCATTCGGCTGTGATAATCGATTTTTTTCAGAAATTTCCGAATTGAAATCTAAATTTTAATATTTTTTTTACAAATTTTTAGTGAAAGTTGTTTTTTTTGTGCAAATTATAAACTCCTGGTGAAAATTATATTCTTGTGATGTCCTTGTAAATTTGTATCAATATTGTCGAACTGAAATAAAATTCACAAATGTGTGATGAAAATTGTTTTTAAAAGGAATGAAACGACTTAAAGCCGAGAAAGGATTTTACTAAAAGGTAAATAGTTTCAGACTGTTTCAAAAACGATTCAATACACCTTTTCAAAACGATTATTTCTAAAAATCTATCGGTATTCATTACAAAATCGTTTTATTTATTCATTTTTTGTGCATGTTGATAAATTTAATATCAAAACTTTGATTATTTTTTTCAAATTTCGTCGTTTTTTAAATTTGTTTATGAGTTTAGATTTTTAATGAATCTTATCGATTTTCGAGATTCGTTATACTGATTTGCTGAAAGTAAAATTTTGATTTCTTCGAAATCGAAATTTAATAGTGAATTTATTATGAATTTTTGTTTTTTTTTAAGAATTTATTAGTTTGCTACGAATTGTTAGGGTTTCGAAATTTTATCTAAACAAATTTCATATTAAAAATATCATTATCATTTGATGTATTAAAATATGTATTAAAAACATTACATTAAAACTAAATACCAAGAAAAAAATTCACAATAAAATTACAATAGATAATGATAAAAAAAAAATATCTTACAAACCACTACAAAGAAATATGATAATAAATCATATACGAGGTATTTCAAAATTAAATTGGTATCAAGTGAAAGTAACACCACAACGTTAAAGTAAAGAACATAACGCAAGCTACCATAACATAACATAAGTATTAATATTATTATTATTATTACAACTATGTAAGTATATTTATTATATTTATCTGTTGCCCAATGCAATCACAAATAAAATACCGACCTTCGTTGCGAATCTTCTGATGTTACATTACCACCATCGTCTAGTACGCAAATTTGTGGATTTGGTGTTATGGGCCTTACTGGCGGCGCATTCTCTAAGAGACCCGTAGGAAATGTCAAATTGTTCGCCACAGATGATATAGAAATTGAGGAAACATCTTCCAAGTGTTTAGCATTATTATCTTTATCGCTTAATTGTTGCATGCCATCCGCTGTGGATAATTGTTCTGTCGCTGCGGCAGCTTCTTGAGCATTTCCCATAACAATGCCCACCGAGGGCAAGAAGTTATTCTCGTTATTAAAGTTCACTTTCTCTGCTGCTGTTATGGCCGAAATGGCCAATTCAGTATCGGAGTCAACTTCTGGCTCGTAAATACTGCTGTCGTTTTCTTCGGAATCTGAGCCACTAGAATATTTAGGCTGACCACCTACAGTGAACATAGGCTTCTCGGTAGCTTCAATAGCCCTATCGATGGAAGTTTGTGATTGACGCATTACTTGAGGATTTATTTGAGCAGTTTTATTAATATTCGTAGGCGATGTACGTTTTGAGTTGTTGGCAGACGAAGATGTAGATGCGGCGTTTTTAGATTTATTTGGATTAAGGGATTGACCCAATTTCGAAAACTGACCGGCAACATTTGAAAATGCCTTGGAACTAATTTGCATTAATTGAGATTCTGATAGATTACGTGGCATGCCCTGCTGGGAGATATAAGAAAGGGGGAATATTTAAAAATGGATCAGGTTGTATTAAATTGTATTACAATATAATAAAACTAAAAATATTATCATTCAAATTTATTATTCATTCATAGCAATAAAAATGTAAAGCCCCAGACTCTATTTTACGGTCTTCTCAACATCTTCCTGATTTCTCTCTCTCTCTCTCTAAACTTACTAGAGTTGTCACAAACGGTTCTTGAATTGTTCAAGAAACCCGAGCTTCTCTACTTTCCGGTTATTTAAACCGGGGTTCAAAAAGTTTTGGTTTTCGGGTTATTCGAAGAACCGTTTATGAGTTTCGAAGTACCAGGCATCTTAGATTTTTTTCCCATTTTAAGATATGCCACATTTAAACGTTTTTTTCACTGCCAAATTAAAATTGTGTATGTAAAACATTTTATAAGTCATCAATGATCATTAAATAATAGAGATTCAAGTGAAGATTATTGATTAATTATATAAATTTTCTACAAGATCAAAAAAGTTAAATCAATTAAATACAGTACTACTAACAATTAATCCAAATTCTGGAATAAGTTTTATTTTCGTTGAACTCATCAGTAAAAACAAAATTGCGAAACCGTGAAACCCCGTGACATTTATAATTTAAATTTTGCCCTATTTTTAAAATACCATTTTAACAAAAATAATTAAAATATATGTATATATCTCGATTTTTAATAATAATTTTTGAAATGTATGTCACCATACTTAATAATTGTTCAAATTTTGAATTTAATCCACTTTAATTTTGGGTTTCAAGTGAATGCACATTTTTGCTTGTTTTTGGTATATATAAGCAATATATAATATATACAATAATAATAAAAAAATACAATATAACAAATTTATTAAGGACAAAAATTTATTAAGGACAAAATTCCAAAAAATCCTTGTTATACGAATCGATTTTTAAATAAAAAACAAAAACTGGATTCTTAAAAATTACGCTTTCAGACTATCTGAAAAACGGTTTTTGGAAAACGTCAAATAGTTTACAACTCCATAAATTATAATTTTTCAACAAATTTAGAAAGTACAGTGCTGTCTGGGTAGAGTGAACCTCCGATGCTATGAATACCTCGTTAGAGTGAACACCAGAATGTTTACATTGACTACTCTGTAGAGTGAACACTGATGAACCTCTATAGAGTGAACATACTTTATAGTGAGTTTTTAGGTTTGGCGAAGGAGAAAAAAATGAAATAGTATACAAATTAAGGAGAATATGAAATTACGGTAAAGTAAGTAAGTTGAGAAGTTACTCTCACAAATACGCATTCTATGAAGTGTTAATTTATTTAAGTCTGCGCGCATGTTCCATTAAGGTCGTGTCTCAAAGTTCATTTCTGAATAATTGGTGTTATAATTGTTAGATAAAAATGGATTCGAAATAGAGAACAGAGAGCCAAATTCTGGGCAAGGCATCATCGGCACATTTGAAATATCAGATGATGAAGACAATGGCGAAACACCAGCAAACACAAATCCGATATCAGCTGCCGAAGCCATTAAGGTTTCTGATAAGAGTTTCGAATGGCCTGAGGCTAATACTACAAATTTCGCGAATATATAAGCTCTATATTGCCTTCGCGATCAAGCAGTGCAAATATCGGTAAACAAACCAAAGAAACAAATAACTATTACTAATTTTTTCCAGTAATAAATTTAAACTTTAGTATTACATGGAAATAAATTAAATTTATAAACTATAAATGCATTTAAAATAAATAAATTACTTTTTGAAATTAAAAAATTCAACCTTGATTTAGTGAACAACCTGGGTATAGTAAAATCGCTCTGCAAAAATTAGTTCACTCTACCCAGACAGCACTGTAATACATTTTATAGGATAGAGGTTTTTTTAACAAATTATTTTTCGACCATATTAGTCTTATACTATGGCAGTCTTTCACCATAGGAAGTTTACGCAATTAAGGCCTTGAACTCAATTTACTACATAAAAGTATACAATTAATAAATTGCACAATTAGTACTCTATTGCACCATAAATTGAGTCAAGCTGCCATTGCAAAACTTATGAAGTCCATTCGGCGACAAGAAAAATTTTGTACAGAGATAAAATTTAATGTCATGAGAAACATTTTTTTCCAATATTTTACATAGATAAGCAAGCTAAATTGGGTATGTGTGAACACCAAATTTAATCGCCTCAATTAAGCGAATTTCTGAACATACTTTTACTGACTAAGCGATAATAAAATTAAAACGTAAAATACTGTAATATGAAAAACCTATAACTTTGTAAAATTCTATGTTTAAATTGATAAAATTTGCTGCCGAGTAAGTCAATTTTCATTATTGATAAGTAATTTGTTATAGAAATCTTTTAAATTTTACCTTTGGCACCTCTAATAAGGGATTTTTGCTTTTACGCCTTTGTAAAATGCCGCCAGTGGTAAAACGAACATCTTCTCGACCCACATTGTCCAAGGCAATACGAAACATTTCCATGATCGACTGCATTGATTCTAAAGAGGAAAAAAAAGATAAACTGTTATTTATAATGGGAATTTATATATATTCAAAATCAAAACCGCCTACCAGATATTTCTTCTGGAGTCTTAATGGGATAAGCCATATTATTAAAGAAACGTATATTTGCCGATCTGAACATATGAAAATAACCATCAGCGCCATCTACGGTGTAATTAATTCTTAAGCAAAGCATGGCAGGGGAAGATCCTTGAAAGATTTTCGTTTGCTGATACATGCCCAATTCGATCAAAGTTATATTTTTCAGTGGAACTTTTTCGAAACGGACAATTTTATCCAGATGTGAGTCATATTCAGCAACAATATAACTTTCATCGGTTAACAAAAGTATAGTATCAACTTCGGTTTCATTTATATCGCCAGAACTTAAAAAAAGTTTCTTTTAAATAAAGAAAAAATTAATAGACAATTTACTAACCTTGGATCGGCATCAATTAGACCCCACGCACCCACTGGGTATTGGGCTGAACCCAATAAAAGCTTCCGACAATCCTCTACAAGCAATTTTGCGTGTTCGGCGCCTTCCGAAGCATCGTTGTCGTCTGGGGCCGGTTGGCCCCCCAATGCATTTAAAGATTCCGAAGTTACCGGGTTGCCCAACATTAAATCAATAGTAGCCTGTCGATAGCTGTCCTTAAACCGTGCCAAATAGTAACTAAAAATAAAAGCAAATCACATCTTGTTTATAAATTTTTTTAGTATATTTTTCCTCAATATAATGAAGTCAAATGCAAATGCAATCATTGATAATAAAGAGAATATATTTGAACTTATTGCAAAAAACATAAAAAATAACAAAATTATATGCGAAAATAAAACAAAACTAAACGTTTTAAGTAACTATAATGATTGGATTAAACTAAATTGTTGAAAATAAGTAAGATATTGTCAATAGGATTATGTGTTGCCTTTAAACCTGGTAAATATAATATTTTCCAGCAAATGTATTTCTGGTTGTAAAACGCCAGCATAAAAATATCCTTTTGTAGGAGCTGGTTCTGAGGGGCATAATATATGTAGTATGGTTGTCAACACCTCATCCTCTTTTAACTGTTTGGCTTCATTGAGTTCACCCTGCATTAAATCAATCATGCACTGACGAAAAGTATCAGCAAAATTTTGTATGAGAAAACTACGAAGAGAGAGAGAGAGAGAGAGAGAGAGAGATTTGTATTTTTATGAAAATGCATTAAGCAATAGGTTGGCAGGTAAAACTAAAATTGTTAGTAATTGGTTTTGAAAATATTACTTATTAAAGGTTCAGAAATCATTTTCAAATTTTGGAAAATTTAAAGAAAAACATTTTCGTTTATTAAATATTAACGTAACATTATGCAAATCTCTCTCATAACGTAATTCTTCCATATTTTTTCTTTTTAATACAAAAATGAAAATATTTCTAAAGTAATAAGTTAACGATTGAAAGAGGTATCCCATAGAGTATTAAAATGGCAAAAAATAAAAACATACGCCGTCAGTACCAAACAAGTGTTTTTGTTTTACAGGATTTACTGTAGAGTATTTAAAAATAGAACGAATTGCCAGACAAATATCGCTTTCGAAATTAAATTTATAAAGCATGCAAACTCAAGTATTCGAACAATTCCTTGAAATTAGCCCACACAAGAAATATTCGAAAATTTTACAAAAATTTTTAAATCAACAAATAACTTATTACCATCCTAAATCAACATTAAGATACAAATTTATAGTATTTAATTCAAAATATCTTTAAAGATGTAATTCCAAAGAAACAGAAGATAAATGTGTAGAATGCATTATGCGTCGCGTTATAAGAAAATAGTTTAATTAGGTACTGTAAACCTAGTACAGAATTATAAATCTCCTGTTAATTCTATCAAAAAGTCTCCTCTAGTTATTATTCAATTCTTCTCTGTGGAAGTCTAAATAAAAATATTATCATCTAGTTGTAAAAGTAAAAATTGAAACTGAGTTTTGATAATTAGACACATTTTCTGGGTATAGGATGTTTCACTAATAATTTTACATTCTGGTATGTCATGGAAATGGATCGATTTCAAAACGGTCGCTTTGAAGTGGTAAGATAAATATCGAACGATTTGAATAATAATTTTTCTTTAACTTTCAAATTATTCTAATTCGAAATAGAAACCGAAGATTAAATAAAAAAAGGTTTAATTTAATTTAAACAATTTTGACATAATTTGGAAGGCAACAGTTTAAAATTAAATATAAAAAAGTTATCGAAATTCATTATACCACTTCAAACTGATCGTTTTGAAATCAATCGATTTCTATCACATGCATTATTATTAATTTATAACTGATTTTTTCTCTCAAAAACAATTTCTCATGTGCTGAGTAAAACATGTTAAAAAATGGACCGGTCGACACATTCGTGATCGAATGAAATTTTTTCAATTTCAAATTCATTATCGGAAAATATAGGTTTGTAGTTATCGTAAAAATTTTATTATTAAATATATACGAATTGGGAGTTTTACTATAAGGATTTTTTTCCTTTTTCATGTTTCAACAAAATGCAAATAGTTTTAAAGCCCTTTAGAGGTATTATTTATTTATTTCAAAGTACCTTTTATTTATTAAAATTTTTATTGATTCAAATTTGCTGACTTTTGAAGTTTTAGAGGTATTTTAATTTAGGTTGCATGATTTACAAGCTTTTCACATGTTTTATTAAAGCAAGAGTCTGTATTCTTGACGCTCTAGACAAGTATGTAGCAAGTGCTGCACCATTTTGTTCCCTATCGCGAATTCACCAATAACAATCACTGTAGCGTGATTAAATAACTTCTTTGTGTCAAGGATCAAAACTTGTTTTTTGTGTCATTAGGATTATATTCGACCACAACGTTCTGAAAATTTTGCATATGTGCATAAATATATCGATTCCAATCTACAAATAGATCTCATTTCCATGTTGTCGTTTATATAAATCAATAGTAGTTCGGCAAAAGACGTTTCGAGAGTGCCCATTGCCTTCTGCCTTAACATATGTGTGACAAAAAAATGTTTAAAAAATTTATTTTGTTATTTGATCACTTGTGCGAAGATTTATTTGGTCTCTGGCATTAGTAGGAATTGCAAAAACTTTAATAAAAATTCTCCATGTTTTACAACATTTAAAATATATTTATACAAAAATAAGCATTGGCAAACCATTTTCAACAATTTCCGTAAACAAAAAAGTAACAGATAAAATACAAACGTAACTAAACTAGATAAATAAATAATGCATAAAAAGTATATTACTAACCGATTAGCTGAGTTCATGCCATCTTTCATCATGCCACTAATTTTACGTTCTCCTGTGCGAGTGTAATCACCCTGATAAATGTATCGATATTAGATTTAAAATCAGATATGTACATATGTACATATGTATGAACATACCTTTAAGGCATTCGTGCCAGCATATTGGCGACTTATAATATCACCATTATTGGCCCACAATGCCATAAATGGTGTTTTCAATTGTTCAGGAATGGGTGAGTAGGGCGGCGATAAGCCCAATTTTACTAATTGTGATTCCAAAACGGCTTTACCCAAAGCGGTTTGGACTACATTCGTTCGATCTAAGCAATCCATGCAATTAACGCGAAATACTGACTTTTGATTACAAATAACACCTCGTTGATCACGCCAGTGAAAGCCCATGGCGCCAGCTTCTGGTGCCAAGGCTTCTACCAGGGCCGAGACATTTTCAAAGTGCATACCACGACAATAGTCGTGAAAATCAAACGTTACATAGACCACACAATCGTTGTTATATTTTAAGACATGCCTGGCATAAGCGTCTCCTATTAGTTTCTCTTTTCCACTCTGCTCCACAAGATTGACAATGCAAACGCCTTCGTAAATATCTAATTCTTTCACGAAATGAGTTTCAAAGGCTTCTTGCGTCTCGGCCTCACCTAAGAGTTAAAAAGTATGTAATTTTTATTTTTATAATTTCTGCTGTTACATTCATCTGACCTCTATCTAATCTTGGTGGTGGTCTGTATTTGTAACCAGGTTGTGACCAAAATATAGGCACTGATCCTCTGACTTGTGTAAATGCCAGTTGATGATGGCGGAATGACAGTATTTGTTCAGTTTCCACATAATTGGCACAGTTTCCTTTCTCATCAACACCACGTCGCTTGTAACGAGTACCGGCACGATACCTAGATCTTCTAGAGACTAAGGCCAAAGTAAAACATTCATTGCCAATAACACACGGCTCCACTTGAACGAAGCCTTGTATAACAGGCATAATCCAGGTTTTATCCTTTATTAGAAAGACGAAAAAGTGTATTATTAGTATTGGTTAAATGGCAATGGATATATTTTATACTCACATTAAGTGATATAATATCTTTTATCATGTGCATATTCCAAAAGAATCTCTCATCTGGTGTTTGTTGATCCGTTGAACCGACCGGCAAGTGTCTTTGTAAATTATTTGTGATGTCGTGATCAAAGCAAAAATAAAAACTATCTGTGTCATCGAATATCTTGTGCAACTCCTCTGTTATACGTTTGCCAATGCGTGAAGGATCTTTTATTCCCACCGATGACTTAACCTGAGTAGAGGCCAAGGCAGCAGCTTGTTGTGTAGTATTTTTTATGGTATTGCCGGCACTTTTTACAGCACCCCAGGTTTTATTCATTAATTGATTGCCCTCGAACAGTTTGGGTCTCGAAGTGGTAGTATTGGAACAACTGTTAGCATTTATAGAGGATGTAGTGGAAGGATTCCTCGAATGTGTGGGTGTGGTATTGCAGCTGCTAGCATGTCTACTGCAACTGGGTAATACTCCATCCGGTTCGTCCAAACTTAAAATGCAGATGGATTTAATTTTATAAACTAAATGTGGTGGATATAAAACACCAACGGGAATGGCCTCTTTAACTATCACCAGATGTGGTTCATAAACATTAGGCAAAGAGATGACACCCACTATGCATTGGGTTATGCCAATACATTCAATATCATCCACCGAGGAAAGATCCCATCCTAAAATTTTAAAACGAAAACAATATGAATTATTGATTATTCGGTAAACTTGGTATTAAATTAAAATCATTTCACTCGTTTTTCAATGTTGCTGTTACTAAATGTGCTTATCCTTGATGTTTTATAATTTTACCTACATTTACTACAGCTAATTCCTTTTGACACGCAAATTATGAAAAGCATAAAGGTTACATACAGATACATATAGTAAATAAAGTGTGTCTACACCAAATGGATTTTTCCAAGAAAGGAAAAAATGATCTGCTACACTCTATTAGAATAGCCTGTAGGAATTTTCAAATGAGTTCTATATGGTACTCTGCCAAACCAAACGTGCATTTGGTGTCGAGAAGGATATTAATTACCCCAGTATTGCTTTAGGATTATTGGGTTAGGTGTAACATGCCACCAGCTAGTTTTAGACGTGAACTGGCTTGCTGGGGTCTTTGTTTGTCCATTTGTGTTGCCTAAACTGAGGGAAGGAAGTAGGTAGATTTTCTAGCTTAAGTCTAGGCGTCTGAATCGGTGTTAAACTACAATGATGCCATTATAAAAGAAATTATCTCCTTGATACTACAACACGATATTTCTGACTGATTTATCAGCATCGAGCTGCCTATGTAGTTCGTTCTTTCCTCCGAAAAAATAGGACAGTGACAAAGGAGTTTTTCGATATTCTCCTCCTCCCCCTCCTACTCTATATTTTGACAGCCTTAAAGAAAGTTTATTAAAAATATTCCGGTGTGACTCCATACATATCAGTAAAAACCGCTACGGGTGTATATAATCTGTAGTAGTTCCTGCTTTTTCAGTAGCACAACGGCGAGCCTATTAGTTGGTCCGCATATCGAGTGCTCAATGGTGCCGGCCATAACAGTGTGCTCTTGTATTCAAAGTAGTTTTAGCTTTGAATGTCTCGCTATTTTGGTAAGAGATATTCAAATTCATATTCTAACAAAAGTTTATAATTTTATTTAATTACGAAATATTACAAATAAAACTGCAAATTATACCGAAACTTAATATATAATAAGGAGCATAATAAAAAGGATTTAAATCGCAGTAGTATACCTGGCCAGCGTTTTGGAAGGAAGCAAAACTGCAAGCCGCCAGAAATAGACTACCAGGTTAGACTATCCAGTAGCATAACGAGACTCTTATAATATAGTGTTCATGGAAGAAACAATTTAGTCCTGCAGTCTAATCCTTTGCCACATTTAAATCGAGCACATCCTGAATAATAAAAATTTATTGCATTTATATCAAACTGCTTGCAGAGATTTGAATAATTTCTTCATAGAAAATGTACTATTCAACATGATAAATGTCGTGTAAAATTTTTTTAAGTGCTTTCATTTTCATTTATACCCTTTGAATCTACCCTTTTTACCTCGTTTTAAATAAAATACATTGAACTAGATTTTGCATGTCCTTTTCAAAAGTTCATAATATTATGATCTATTAAGGATAAATAATAATTGAAGAATGCAGTTTTTGCGATTGTTTTTTAATAAAATATATTAAAAAGAAAAATTCACTTTGTATTTCCAATTTTCATTTATGAAATTGGAAAATCTAAAAAAAAAAATCGTAAAACTATGTGCTCTTTCACTGTAGTCGTCTGGCATTTACCCAGCAACAAACTAAAACTTATGACTGAAATATATAAATTCCCTGGTGCATACATGTACATGACATCAAGGACATAAAACATTAACTAAACTATAAAGTGGGTTATTGTAGTTTTAAGGGGCAAAATCGACGTTATTTTAAAGTAGCAAACATAAAATGCAATATGATGATGGATTATACACATATTAAATTCACAATCAAAGTAAACTTTTTTTACGTTGTAATTTTTGATTTATATACATATTTAGATATGTACATAGTACTATGTACAACTAGATTTATATGATGTTTTTTAATAAAATGTGTTGCATGAAACTTTTTATTCACTCTTAAAGAAGGGATGCAGACCACTGAGACATGTAAAACTGTAGAAATTTCTCTGAAGTCCCATGTCCATTGGTGGGCAATATACTAAGCTAATAGTTCCAGGGCAGCGAGTTAGATTCACTTTCATTTAAATAGTTTAGGGTTTTAAAGTAAATTTTCCAAGTTTCATTACCTCCTCAGTCGAGGCAAAGTTGAACATATTTTGAAATTTCTTTTTTTTTTAGATATTTATCATTCCTGAAATACTTTCATCTTGTTGAAAGAGATATATTTTCTTTATTTACAATTAAAGCTATTTTTAGAAGTTTCGAGTTTTTTTTTCGATTTGAGCGAATTTCAAGTATCCAATATAAAGAACATCCACAGAAGTCAATAAGATCCACAACTTTTGACAAGAAATTACTCAAATATCGCTTCTTTCCCAATGATTTTAGCATAGACTTGTCATTGCAAGATGTTCTCTTTTTTTAGATCCTCTTCAGTGAATCTAAAGTCATGTTCAATATATTATGAAATAACGATTTTGCAGAAGTTCTTCAAATGCTATTCTGCTTGCAGTATATTTTACATCGTACTGTATATGGAAATCATCCTTATAACACATTTATTTTTATTCACATAATCTAAAAAGTTAAAAAGAGCTTCCAGATAAGACATGGAAACGCTGATTCTTATGCAGAAAAAGATTGCAAATTTAGCTCATTTCCAAATTATTTCGAAATAGGCTTATCATTACAAAATTCTCTATTTTAACACCCTTAACTAAATTATGAACTATATTCAACATACTAAGAAGATTAGAAGATTTCATATTAAATATGAGCTTTTTACTATTAGAAAGATAAGTCTTGAAAGGATAGAAACTTGCTAATAGTCAGAATTTGTTTTCTATTATATGAAAATAATAGAATTTCAGTTAAAAATAAGAAAAACAGTATTTTCATTTAAGTCTATTTAATATTGAAGTTTATTATTTCGGGATATTATCCCCAACTAATTGTTAAAACAGAGTTTTTGCAAAATGTTTTGTTTCTTGTGGCTGTAGCTAATTATATGCCGATATTCCATTGTTCGCTAAACCAAATCTTCAGTGAACTTTAAGCAATTCGAAAACATTTAACATCGTATGTTTATGCCAAACGAATCAAATACAATATGAGAATTCTGTATTGTATATGATCATTACAAAATACATAAGAAACAAAAATACATACACAACATGAGTCTATTTTATTTTTCTTGCAACACGTATACAATTAAACGCCCGTTTGTCGTTAATGATTGCATTCAATCAGTCAAAAATGAAAAAAAATCTTTATTTTAAACACTCAATACCACTTTATTTCTCATTTTTGCCTGATTGAATGCAATCATTACCGCCCAAAGGGCTGTTTGTATTTGAACGACCCGATATTATTATATGTAATTAGTAAGTTCATTTATTTTTGTAATATAGCCCTACGAAATTGATTTGGTGGGCTTAGCTCATTAAATTCGTTTGCCTTTGAATTGGAAAATTTATTTAATGACAATTATATTGACATCCACAGTGAATATGTCTGAAATTGTCATTTTACTTATAAACTTTAATTCGGAAACTGAACATTTCAAATAAGCCCGGATCGATGTCTGTTATTTTAATCAGATGTGAAAAAAATGCAACGAGTGGAAAAAAAGTTAATGAAGAAGGCAACGTCCACTTTTATTCTTAAAAAAACTTATTTGCCACTTGAGCGATCTATATGTTTTAATCGTTTACTTAGAAACAGTTTCTTAAAACCAAAGTATTTTATTCAATTATATTTTTTTTTTGATACTTTTGAAATGTTAATTTGAAAAAAAAAACTGACCAGAAATGCGTCATAGGTTTATAAAAAGGACAAAATATGCAGCAATAAGTAATGAAAAGAAAAATTCAGACAAAGAAATCGCAATTGGTTTATTTTGGATTTGTGCCAATTTGTGATAAATCAATAATTTAACTAAATTATTTGCATTATTTTTTTAATTTCATGCTTTTGTAAGTAATGAATACTCACATACATAATTATCTAAAAGTTCCTATAATATAAAATAGATTTTATATTATAGGAATAGAAATTTGAATTCTCGCATTAAAGTATTCGTTTTAAATCTTGGTAACAAGATGAAGGGCCCATTTTTGTATGGGTTTTCATTTACATATATAAAAATTAATTATATTTTCCTATTAGAAATATTAAATAAAAGAAATAAACATAAGAGAAATTACTTCTTAAATGCTGTGTTAAGATTGTTGGGAGGACATATTCGTCCTTATTCTATTTGGCTTCGTCAACACAATACAACGTCGTTTTTTAACTTATATTGAAGATCATTATTTTTATTGCATTATAGTTTATTGTCAATATTATTGTTTACTGTCAACATATATATTTTTTATTGAACTTGAAGTTGCTGATTTTGTCGTCAGGGTGTTTTGTTGGTGTTGAAGTAGATTTGTTTTGTTTTTACAAAATAAAATAAAAGAAATGGAATAATAGAAAATTTAAATTACGAACTCAAGCCAATTAGAAAAAATTAGTCGAAAAATTGGAAAAAATCCCGTAGTTGCAAAAGAATTTCGCAGGTCACTGCTTTGTATAGTTTTTATAAACTATGGGAAAGATTTTTCAAACATTTAGAAATATTTAATATTTGTGAGTACAATGAATTTTCTTCGCGATATCATAGATTATTACAGATATTACTTTTTTTGCAAAATATTTTCTTCATTTCTACATCCGAAAATGACGACATACAATTATAATGATTGACAATGATTGCGTTTAATATTCATAAACCATATTTTATATGACATGAATTCTAAAATGAACGGTTTAAGATTTTGAAGCAGTATGCACCTTGCGAATAATATTAGTGTTCTCAGATCTGAAACGTTATTTTTTATTTTATTAAGGCCTTAATTTTAAAAGCCTTAACAAGGTTTGAGACTGAAAAGTTGAAGATCTTTATAATTTTAATCAACTTTATACTACTAGACCAAATTTTTTAAACCATCAAAAAATGCGAAAAGTTTGTATTAACATGTATAAATTTTAAGAAACAATGTAATTATTATAATTCCATCTGGCTTTCACAAAAAATTAGTATTATTCATGATATTCGTTCCCATAATTTTCTAGGTAATTCAGTAATGTGTGTACGAGTATATTGTAAGATATTCTTTATATTAAAATTTCGTACTTGGTAATAAGTTACTTGACATATCGTTTTATCATATTAATAATAACCGATCAATAACACTATTTTCGCTTCTGAGACAAATTATTTTACATTTTAGCCGACTATATATTCATATACATACATACATATGGTACATATTTACGCTACAACTTTCATTAATAAATCCCAATTCGATTAATTTATTTTCAATTGTTTCACAAAGTACTTTTTCCTGGAGTGATTCAAATAGTACAAATGTAAGTGGAAATTATGAAGGAATTTGATAAACGTAAACAGCACGTTCTTCACTTGACAACCCCCACCCAATGAAAATAACAACCCATTTAGAACATAAACAAAAAAATAGTAATAAAATATATACACTTGACATTGTAAAGAAATACAGTAAGTCGCAAAACTAAGAACACACCAATATTTTTAATGTGTTAGCAAAGTTTTATTTAGTTAAAAAATTAAGCGAAACCTCTTTTTACTTTAAATTTATATTTATCAATTTATTTTTACTGGTGAATGCCCCAGTAGCCGAAATTCCTCACCATTTTTTGCAGTTTAATCTATTTTCAAACAAAAAATTTCAATCACTCAACATTAAGGGCATCTCATGATGGTGAGACGTTGATTAATTGTAACACAATTGTTTTTGTCGAAAAAAAAACAACAATTTACATTAAACTTAATTTAACTTACTTTACATCCGATGTTGTTTTCAGTAAACGATTAATTTATAATTGACAATTTTCCAGCAGTTTCATACTTTGTTTTCCGTACAGATATGAAAATCTTCAACATATTTCATTTTTCAAATATATTAAAAAATAATTCTAAAAGGTGATTTTTAAGAGCTTTCGGATTTGATTAAAGAAACACAATAAATTAAGAGAAATGTATGAAATTTTTATTTGATTGGATAGAACGATCTATATAATTGAATATTTAAAGAATATTTCATGTAAATGTTGGCCGCGGCCGGTTCATACGATGGCTCCAATTTTGCCATAACCTCTCAAAAATATCGGCCGGTATCTCTCAAACAAATTCTTCAATATTGGCCTCCAATGCGTCAACCATTGTTGGCTGGTCCCAACAGACAGGAGGCTTAACATAGCCCCACAAATAATAGTCTAAACTATTCACCGAACTCGCCTCTCAATTGGGCCATTGCTTCGCGGGCCACGTTGTATGCTCGTATACGACATCTAATACTTCCTGGGGTATCACATCGTTTGGAAAAACACCGGGTTATCTCACTGCAGATCTTGTCACTTGTTTTTATGCGACACGCAATGACTTTTGAAAACATATTTGCAAAATCCTAAATGCCTTAAGATGATCTATCATCTTAAGTTACAAAAAAATTTTGTACATATTACTATTTAAGGTGAGCATATTTTGGAAACATTAAAAACATAACTGCGCCGTTTAGGAATATTCTGAACATTTTGTGTACTATTTATTGTCTAGTAATTATAACATAAAGAGATAATAACAATATAAAAACAAATTTGAAAAATTTTAATGCGCAAAGAGAATAGTCATACACATTAGAGAAAATACTTCGCCGTTTTTATAGGAATGCAAGCAACAGTAGTAGATCAGAAATAGCTCAGAAATCGTAATATATCACTTAAACACAAATTTTTCTAAAAAGTGCTTGGCCACCGGGAAAGGGTTTCCCAAAAATGCTTAGCAGTTTTTTTTTATTAAAAATTAGCGAAAATGGATCACTATGTTGCTGTGTCCGTAGTTTTGTGGCATACTGTAAATAAGAACCAATACAGCAACAAACAAGCATACATACATACGTATATAAGTAAAGCATGCCCAAACAAAGAAAACAATAGTTGGACATAGAACAAAACTCTGTGGAACGAATTATGGGAAGCCTGATTAAATGAGGGGGAGTTGATGGTTAACAAAGAGCATGATAATTAAATAGCCAGAGGTAAATATTTAGATTCAGTTAAGTTACTTTTGATCGAACAAACGCACTGATTAATTATTTAAATAAGGGATTTTTTTATGTAGTCACTAAATCAGATAGTGGGCCGTCTACGCCTTTCAAATCCAATTGCTTGAAATAAAAATGATGGAACATAAAAACAGACACCATTTTAATATTAATAATGATTCTATAAATACAAAAATATCTTTTGAAGTATTAATCAGATACAATCCAACTCACTTTCTGACTCATTTGCATTATAAACATCCGTCTCTATCACGGAGAATGGATAAAACAAAAATCTTTATATTAATTCCACTTAAAATGTTGACACAAATTGTGTTGTTTTTCTAATGTCATTAAACTTGTAAATTTTTTAACACCCCTTCTTACGTCCGTAGAATCCACACTATATAATATGTATTTTTATTCTTCTTAAGACAATTTTCCTATTGGCGTTACCTGCTTTAATGGTAAATTCCGATGTAGCACGATTCCACCACAAACTCTTTTCACGCTTAACAAAAATATAATAATTATCTGTTTGGAATACTTCCATATTCGTTGTGTAATCTCTTTATATATTAATTTTATTAAAAAAAATATACAATCGGTCTTTTTTTCACGGAATAACTAAAATTTTTGCATTCTTTCTCTCACACATTCTTTACCCCACGAATGACATTTTACGAATAAAAATACTGCAGGTTCTCAGAACAACTTTTGTAATAAATAAACAAAGAAGAGCTGCCAGACATCAGAAAATTGTAATAGAATGAACGGTGGAGCGATGAATATAATTGATATGAGAAAGTTACACGTTCATGTTTTTTTTCACATAATGCTTGTCAATATTCATTTGATTGACAGATTCATGTTCTATACAACTGTATGATTTTTGTATAACTATAGTAATCGCAATGCATCATCAAACGTATTACCCTTATTTGCAAATATATTTAATTATTCGATTTTATTTAGTGTTTTAGCATTGACGCATGACATTTGTAAAATACAGAAAAAAATTATGCTGGCCGAATACATATTTGTAAAATAATAACGAAAAACTGTTCATAAGAATTATACTCGGCTGTTTTATTGACTCTAAATTGAAACAAATATCTAAAAAGAAAAAATGAAGAGCAAGTTTGCATCAATTTCAAAAAGTATTAGTGCATTGAAAGCAAAAATTTTTACGTGTAAGCCCCAAATTATGTGAATGACACCACGTCTTCACAGGGCATTGACTTGAACAAGACATGTACATAATACCGGCAAAGCAACGGAATTAATTTGTTTTTGTTTTTGTAAGTTGCGAAGCATGTTGATATTCATGTTCTGATTAGCCGTAATATTTGGTGTGCCAAAAGTTTCGTCCACACCAGATGTGAAATGATTAACATTAACGGTAACTTTATTGTTGAATGCAAACTACCAAAGTTACTGGTTTGTTAATGCTCCAACAAAAAATGCTTAAAACAAAAAATAATAAGGCACAGTAATACAAGACGTATTTCAATTGGCTTTCATCGGATTTGTTGTTACATGAGAAACTATACCTGTCAAAAGTAATTGAACGAAACGAAGCATTGTATTTGAGTGCTGCCACTACTAAAAATTTTGTACCAAAAATTTTCAATAAATTTCTTTAAATATTGTTGACTTTTTCCTCTAGACTAAAAGCTTAATATTATTAAGCTTAATATTAGCTTAATCATAATATTAACTATTTCATAATTTTACTTTAACAATATAGGTCTTTGTTACGAAGTTTAACTGCTACTACATTTTTAAAACTGTTCAGATAATGCAAGCTACTTATTGGTACATTGACATTCTTATCTGAGTTGTGTAGTTGAACTTGAGTTTTTCGCTGATTTTATTAGTGTTGTGGTTTTTAGTCTGTACCTATTCAAAATTTTTTTCTTACGATATTAAGTAAATAAAAGGTCAAAAATTAAAAAAAAATATCATCATATACATAATGAAATAAGAAATTAATTGCGTAAAATATTTTAAGAGTGGTAACGCTGATTTTTATAATAAACTTTAAAAAGTAAGTCTACTACTCTTATGAAACCCCCTATTATAGTTAATTCTTTTTCAATTACATAATATTTAACACAAGTGCTATACGTAATAAAACAATTGCTTGCTTATTACGTATATGTAAGAAAAGTAAATTTCAACATTCCGTGGATAGAGATTGATATAAAATTGGCTATGGTTTATTTTTTTCGCGGCATAAAGGTTCTATTAAATAGCTTTGAAATTGATAACAATATTTTCGTGCAATGATCGTAACCACTTTTATAAAAACCATTCTCCCAAAACTGACATGTATAGGAAAAAATCCCAAATATCCCATTACATTACATCAGTGTACAGCCTAAAGAAAATGATTGATTTGACAACATAAAAATGGGCCTCGTGCCTAGAAAATTACATGATATCTTCTGAACTCTTCATTTTCCTTATTTTGATTGAAACGTTTAAATAAATCATTAACTTTTAACGGATTTATTTTGCTTGACTAGTATGGCAGCTCTTTATCGATTGTAAAAGATTAAACAAAAGTCAGCAGTTGTTTTTTAAAATCAGCCGCAGAAAAGCTTTTGCTTGACAGCTGATTGCATTTTACACAACAAATTTAAATTTTTTCTTGTTCTATAAAAAATATATAATAAAAAATTAACAAATTCGAAATTAAATGGCACTACAACATCTACATAAATGCTCACAATTGACCACCAAAAATATTGCCTGCAACGCGGTATTGCGCTCGATTGCTGTTTTAGGAATTAAACAAAAAATAATAAGAGATCAAAATAATTTTGGAACTAGACGTTTTAGCAATCAAAAAAATTATTGGAGCAATCATCAGCATAGCAAGGGGAGAGAATGGAGACTTGTAACTTTGTATGGTGCTACTATAGCCGGTCTTGGCTCGTTACTGTGGTTAAAAGCAAAAAGAAATGATTTAAATTTTTGGCCAGCAGTTGAAGCAAAAACCGTCCCAGATCTTACTGGTAGGAGAAGGCAATATAATTTCATTGCCGATGTAGTAGATGTATGTGCTAACTCTGTGGTTTATATTGAAATTAAGGATACCCGGCATTTTGATTATTTCACTGGGCAACCAGTTACAGCATCTAATGGTTCTGGTTTTATAATAGAATCGAATGGCACCATTCTAACAAATGCGCACGTAGTTATTAACAAGCCTCATACCATGGTTCAGGTTAGATTGCATGATGGTCGTATTTTTCCAGCTACAGTTGAGGATGTTGATTCCTCTTCCGACTTGGCAATTATACGTATAAACTGCAAAGATTTGCCAGTAATGCGTTTAGGAGAAAGCTCTACATTGAGATCGGGAGAGTGGGTGGTGGCCTTGGGTAGTCCTTTGGCTCTAAGTAACACCGTTACCGCTGGCGTTATTAGTTCAACACAAAGACCTTCACAGGAACTGGGACTAAGAAATCGAGATATAAATTATTTGCAAACAGATGCTGCCATTACATTTGGTAATTCCGGTGGTCCCTTAGTTAATCTAGATGGGGAGGCTATTGGTGTCAACTCAATGAAAGTTACAGCCGGCATCAGTTTTGCCATACCAATTGATTATGTGAAATTATTTTTGGAAAAAGTATCAGAGCGTAGAAAACAGGGAAAGGAAGGGCGACCCTCACAACTAACTAAGCGATATATGGGCATTACCATGTTAACATTGACCAAAGATATCTTAAATGAATTGAAGAATCGTTCGCAAAGCTTGCCACCCAACCTAACACATGGTGTTTTAGTGTGGAAAGTTATTATAGGATCACCAGCTCACATGTAAGTTTCATGTAGAAGTCAAATTGTAGCTTGAATATTAACAATGATGACTATTATTTGATTTTAGCGGTGGCTTAAGTCCTGGTGACATTGTTACTCATATAAATAAAAAAGAAATCAAAACTTCCAATGATGTCTACGAAGCTTTAGCTGATAGTTCAAAAACTTTAGATATAACCATATTTAGAGGAGCTAAACGTTTAACCTTAACCATCACACCGGAAGATCCTTAAATGCAAAAAATGTTGGCAATTATCTCGTATATTTATCCGTTTAAATGTATTTTTAATTTTATTTGGCTTATAAAGTCTCATATCGCGACATGAAATGCAAAACATCCCAACAGAAAAAAAAATATAGTCTTTTTTAGCAATTTTTCACCGAACAAAATGGAAATCATAAAAGTGCTGATTCCATAATACCGATGGTCAATGTGCATACGCTTAATTTGCTTAGTGATATCGTTATAAATTTTCTAAGAGTGCACTCTGGAAATCATGCGTAAAGAACGTTTGCGGTTTTAGGTGGCGATATTAATTTGTAATTCTACTGCACTGCCAAATATTTTAAGTTTATCAATTTAATGTATCACAATCAGGTCGATGGCGAAGAAAAGTTTATTGTAAATAAAATCAGTTTATATTTTTGTAGTTATAAAAAATTAAGTGTTTTAACGTAAATTATGTGAGATGAATTTCAAGATAGTTTTTTTTATTATTATTATTGTTAACAAAATAAAAAAAACAATAAATTTTGAATTTAAATTAAAAGACTAGGTTCAACAGCCAGCTTTCTTTCACTTTTTTGGTCTCCTTGTGACACCCGAAATGGATAAAAAAGGGAAAATTGGAAACAGAAGACAGAAAGCAGTAAACACCCAGAGCCTACAGCAGGGATCCACTCTAGAGACTAGTCTACGAGAGCACCCTACTAACGTTAAAATTTTCAGACCTAAGATAGCTTATAGCAATAATTGATGCACTAATGTCTTAAAATATATTCGCATTCGTTGATTAGTAGGTAGTGTACTATGCCAGTGGTAGGTAGATCCTACAAGGAGTTCCTGGCACTGGGAAGGTTAGATATTGTAAATTCCAACTTAAGGGGACTTTGCTGTCCACTTTTTTTAGGATAACAGATATTCAGGCATCAATAGGCTCACTCGTCTAGGAATAGTTGCCTGTATGATATTTCTTTCCAATTCTTTGATTTACAGCCTAGGGCAGCTGCACAATCTAAGATCATCGAGATGACACATCGATAGGACCAGCCAATTTGTTGACTCGAACTTATGGGAAGGAATGTTTTTCTCATTTCTAAAGTATTTAAGTATTCTGCGAGGCTAGTTCTGCCTCATCACTGTCTGTTGATGTGTATGTTTTTGATTTGACGATCAACCCATCCAATTTTTTTACAAACTCACTTTTTTTTGGCGATATCATCACTACCCTTTCGTATAATCACACTTCTGTGCTAATGTTGGTTTGCCAGTGGGTGACAAAAATGATATGTAAGCTTTGTTTCTAGCATAACCTACTTCCTCTCCTATATGCAGCAATTTCGGTACGGCACCTGATTCCAAATCATTAAGAGTTGAGTGCCATAACACTCTGGGTGCCCAATTTCGTTGAAATCCCTGTAAACATACATACGAACTGTCATATTTAAATTAGTAGGGTATACATACATACATACATACATATAAATGATAGGAAACATTAAAAAAAAATATATTTTTATATATGGGCAATTCCATTGCGACGGGTATGAGCACAATACAGCTTGCTTGCTTGCAATAACGAAGGATATTACAAAATTATGACTCAGGATTCATTTTGTGAAACAATAATTTTCACCTTTCTTAAATACTTACTGCCTGGAAAAACAATAAAATTTTCTTATTTTTTTTTGTAATATGCGAGAAATAAAACTTTTTACCGACTTCAAAGAGGGTGGGTCAATAAGTCTTCTTATATTACCCGCCTCTTAACTGAAAGGGCAGCACTGCTCCTGCCAAGGGGAATCTGTCAGTTGACTATTGTCAAAATTTGGAAAAGTTGCATCATTTTGTTTGTGTTTGGCAGCCACTGATAGCATAATACCGCATGATTTAAGAAGAAGTGAAAGTGAATTTCGTGTTCTTATTAAGCATGATTTTTTTTTCGGAAAACAAACATCACTCACACCAAGGCCAAGTTTGATAAATACTATGGAAACTCTGCACCATAAATTTCAAGGGTAAAAAAGTGGTTTACTGAATTTTGTTCTGGCGGTACACGCACGGAAGATTTTGAATGTTCTGGATGCCCAGTTGAGGTCTCTACACCCGAAACATTCACGATATTGTGTTCTTCGATCGGAGTTTAAAAGTGCGAGATAGTGGAAGCCATGGACATATCGCATGGCTCAGTGGTTTCAATTGTTTCAATGATTACTTGGGCATAAGAAAGCTCTCCGTAAAATGGGTGTGAAAACGTGTGACAGTTCGCAGGAGTGTTTGGCGTTGTTCACCCACTATATGGATGAGTTTTTGTGGCCTTTCGCAAACGTGGACGAAACGTGGACGCACTACAACACACCAGAGACTAAACAATAGTCAAAATACTTGGTTCCTCAGGGTGTTACGGCGCAAAAAAGGCTATGGTGGGTTTTTCAGCCAATTAAGTCATTGCGGCCACGGTATAATCCACACTGACTATCTTTAAAAGGGTAAAACAATCAATGCCGAATATTATGCCAACTCATTGGGTCGATTTGATGAAGATTTGAAAAAAAACCGACCTCATTTCGCTTCATTTCAACCAAGACAATTCAATGGTGCGCACACATGTGCCCGTTTCCATTGAAAAGTTCCATTAATTAGATTACGAATCGCTCCTTCATCCGCTGTATTCTCCGAATGATTATTTCTTGTTTCCAAACGTGAAGAAATGGCTCGGCGAAAAGAGTTTTGACTCCAATGATGAAAACATTTCACTACCAAATACCTATTTTGATGAATTTGACAGATCTCATATTTTGGAAGGGATATGAATTTATTGATACGTTGGACAAAGTGTATAGGGCTCAAAGGGGATTAAAAAATAAATTTATTTTTTACCCAAATACCTGTGTTCCATTCAAAAAGTCACGCACATACTGACGCGCCCTCGTATAATCTATATAAAGATGAACTAATTTGGTTTAAATTCGGATAAATATTTATAGAAAGGCAACATACGCAGAGACTGTGTCTGCTGGTTGCTATTTTGATGTTTCCCTCCTTTTGTTATTTGTGTTGTTAATTATTCCGCACTACGTTCCCAAAGACTTGATTATTTACTTTAATATCGTCTAGTAAACTTTATGATTTTGGTTCTAAAATACTTTTCTTTTTAATCTGTGTCTTACTGTGATTTCGTTTGATGGCCAAGTTAAACAGACACTTGAATAAATTAAGTGAAGCGAAAACGAACAGCCCACATTTTCAATAATAATATATTTGTTACAATGTTGCTCATAAAAACAGATTAACGTACATCTTTACTTACGATTTCCATTCGAATTTAAAGTCTTTAATCTTTTTCGTTAACAAAAAAAAGAAAAGTAGCAAATTAAAAATGTGTCCGTTTATAAAACATCTTGTTTTGTATTAAAAAAAAAAAATAAATAAATAAACCTGCAAGAAATATGAAAATAATTGGCGCTACCATTATCTGGGTCTTAACCAAGTTAAACGACTAAAGTCAAATTTATTTTACCGGCATTAATTGAAATATCTTCGTTAAGCAAAATAAATACCAAGAAACAAATATATATTGGTTGTTAAATGCATGAAACAAAATGTTTTTGTTGTTGTTGTTGTTGTTGAGTTTAGCCAACAAAATATTGTCTGGTTATTTAATAAATTTTAATCAATTTCCTCAGGTATTTTTTTTTTAATTTTTTTATTTGCAACAGTGGGCGATTATAAATAAAGACACTTTGTTAAAATTCAATTGGGTGTCTTCTTAAAATAATGTTGAAAATAAAGAAGTTTTTATGTTTTCTTCCTCCGTGGCATCTCGTTGGGTTCAATCAATAAACGACCTGAAGTGAAACGAAGATGAAAATGTTGAAAAAGTGAAATTCTTTGTTCGATTATTGAATCTTTATGAACCAATAAATTATTTTCAGCAAAAAAAAAAAAAAAAACCTAGATTTTTTAAAATTTTGCAAGTAATTTTTCTTTGTGAAACCTTTTTTTTTTTAATTTTTTAACATGAGAATAAAGTTTTTTATTACTTTAAAATTATTTACGGTTAAAACGAAAGACTCAAGTCACAAACTTGATAGAGATATTTGTTGTTATTTTTAAATTGACAATTAAATTATGACGGTTGCATTGAAAGAAATTAATTTTTGTGATTTTTATTTGTTCTTTTCATTTCATTTCATTAGTAATAAAATTTTTTAAAGTAAAATATAAATGTCTTTTGCGCGTGCGCAATTATCCATCAACTTGTGAGGTGGTCATTTGAGCGATATAATTTTTTTCAATAAATATCATCAATAAACTTTTTATAAAATGCATTATTTCATTGGTCGCTAAACCAAATCGTCTATTTATAACAAAATGGCAGCCAGTAATTTAGGTTTTGTTTTCAAGACGCCTAAATAATTATTTTTCTTTTCCTTTCATTGCGATTTGATGACATCTAAATTTCGTTAATGTGTCATGCTTTCTTTAGGTGCTAAAAGGAAAGTATTCAGAAAAATATTATATTAATTTAATGGATCATTTAATTGTTATTTTAGGTCAATATTTTCTAATAAGCAGGCGATGCTGAAATAAAACATCTTGAAATAGTGCCATACATATCCTGCATCTTTTCGCTTGAGTGTATTTTTTTTAACAATTATTGAGTGGCATATTAATAGATCTCTTGTGACTCTTATTCATATCTTATTCAGATCTTAACATGATTTTCTATACTTTTGATGGTAGTAATTCACTTCATATTAATTTATAACTTGCATTAATTTTTTGCAAAATATTTTTAGCTTTTTGAAAGATCTTTTCACAACTTAAACAATTAGAGTTCGATTTGGAAAAAACGCAGTAAACAGTTGCCGAAATAGTTATAGTTAATTAATTACAATGCATGGAAAGGTACTGAATGAGGAGAAAGAACTATAGCAAATATCTGCACGTCGGAAATTTAAAAAAAAATTGCTGAAACTGTGCTACAAAAGGAGTTGAAGTAGCACCATTAGTTTTAATCCAAATCAGGTTTTAAAACGTATTTTCTTGTAATAATATTAGAGATTAAGCGAACCAATAAATTCCAATGAATACAATACCGAGCAGAATAGCAAAATGTGCCCAAAGGCAGATATAACATCTACATCTACTGGAAACTATGGTGCTAGAATGATAAATAAGAGATATAAAATAGCGAAAAATCAAGCTTCCCAAAGGCAGTAGCGTAATTTTAATATTTGGTTTCATCTTGTAAACTACAGCCCTATATTATAAAAAAATTTGAGAAATTATTCTGACGGGAGTGACTTCTATCCCTTTACAAAAATGACAATATTATAAAATAAATCACGCTCTCAGATATTTTATTTTAGTGCTACCGAGTATAATTGAACTTTCATTATTAATAAAGTATACGATAATTTTATGCATTCTGTTCCATCTTGGCTTTGCAAGCCATAAAATGCTAATTTTCCTAAAAGGAAAAAAAATTTTACGCGTATGTAAATGGATAAATTTTAAATATTATATGAAATGAATATACATATAAATTAATTTAATTTAGTATTTTACTTTCTTATTTCTATGAAAATATAACAACAACCAATAATTACAGCAATTACCAAATTAATCAAATTATATTGAAAATTTATAAAATACAAAATGAATTGTTTCATATTATGTTACGAGTATAAAAACAACTCATAATTGATGCCAATATATTATTTCTGTAGTCCTTTGTTTATGTACTCAAAGGTCTTATAAACTTTAATTCATACCTGTACGAGTACATGCCAATATATCAGCATGAGTTTGTTAAAAATAATTTAATTTAACTGCCAGTGGGTAATTTTTTCTTACATAAATTTCAAAATCAAAAATTACTTTTCAATCATCATCCTATAATTTCAAACTTCTGACATAATAAGGTTAATGTGTCATTTTTTGTTAAAAGAATTACAACAAAAAATAAAATCAGCCAGTATTAATGCCATTAAGCTCTTAACAGACACCAAAAGCCCAAAACCAAAACCAAAACTATTTATAAATATGAATTGAAAAAAATCGATTGTAAGAGCGAAAACCAAACAATGCGGCCCCACCATCAAATATCATTAACATCAAATTGTCAGTTATAAATATGCAAACAATAAATCATGTAAGAAAAATAAATAAATTGGCTGAAAAAAAATGTTTAAACTCTTACAGAAAATAACTCAATTACCAGGTAATATGATGGGCTGCTTGTTCACTTGCTTGATTATTTAATACGAAAGGGAATTTCAGATCAAAAACTCTTAAAGGCATATGGGTACATAAATAAAAGCAAAGTATAAAAGTGAAAAAAGCTTAAGTTTGCAAAGAATATCGTACCTAAAATCAATACCAAAAAACCAAAACACAATTACAATTAAGTGAAAATAAAGTGGTAAAGAGTTTAGTTTTAAAATCGATATGGAACGTGATTAAGTGTCGAGGATAAAGCTAAACTATAATAATAGTAATAACATAATTATACAATATTAAAAAAAATTATAATAAAAATAATGGCAGGTGAAAATGAAATGAAAACAAAAGACTTAAGATGCAAACTTAATTAAGCATGATACAACAAAAAACAAAAAAAATATATAAAAATATAAAAATATAATAAAATCTCCTGTTCGTCCCCATATTAGCATTCTGACTTTTAAGGGGATTATGTCATATTAAAGCTTCTATTTTTTTCTACTATTTTTGTTTTATGTTTTAAAAGTTATTTGAAATTGAAAAAATTTTTTTATTAAATTGTTTCAATGAATTTATGTTCAATTGTAAGGTCATGCAATGCACTTTCGCAAGTACTCTGGATGTACATAGATCTTTCAAGTTTCTTGCAAGTCCTTAAGTTTGGCAAAGGTGGTTCAATTTATGCCACCTAAAAGAAACTGACTTACCAAAGATTCCTTTGGTACCCTCAGTGCACTTTGTAAAAAGTAAAATTGTCATATTCAAGAACAGTTTTAGACTAAACGAAAGTGATTCTAAGAGGGCTACCTTATGCCCTCTTATTGGGAAAACTGCTGATTCTTTTTAATACAAACAAAAGTGTCTAGTTTTCGAAAACAAGTGAATAATTATAATTATCATTCTGAAGTGTATTAGAATGTGTAGGTACTAAAATTATTTATATTTTGCAAAATATACTGCCTTTTTTAAAGAGGAGTAACACACTGGGAACTAATGCCTTCTACTTAAACTATTACTTACTTCCTTGTGGAAGAGATTGTGGCAGAGAGGACAGGTCTTGGAAATTAGAAGCCTTAATTATTTTTACGACTCTGTATTTGCCGGTCTTAATAATTTTTATAGCAAATTTGCAACGCCTCTGGTGTTAAGCAGAAACATTAAGTTTCTTAAGCTGTATGTGTAGCCATTTACATTAATTGTTTTACTTTAATCCATTATCTATTGTGAGTTTTATTTGTATTTTAAACTATTTATAAATACACAATATTGAAATTTATTATTCGGGATATTCTTCCAATGAAATTTTGGCATATGAAGAGCTAAAACCCCAACAAAAAATGCATTTAATTTATAGACACCCTTTTTTGTAAAAAATTTTCTGAAAAAATTGTTGTCCTAGTCTAAATATGGGAAGGTTTTATATAAAAAGCGAAGTGAGCGGAACGTTGCCCGTTTTATAAAACAATTTTATTACTTAAACACTACTTTTCTGTCCGTAAACAGTGATCTAGCAACACAGATTTAATAAAGGACAGCCATTTTGTAGCTTCAAAAGTATGGCCACTGTCAGCTGTCAAAGTTCAAAAGTCTCTATTAGAAGACCTGATACTGAAGTGCAAAAATTTATTTTGTATATTTTTTTAATTTGCCGTAAGAGATGGGTATTGAGATCATGATCTGTAAAACATAATTGATTTATACTTCGAATCAGTAGTGTTGAAGAAAACGATGTCATTTTACGTTGATAGAGAACTAATTTTATGTATTACGAAATAAACATTTTCAATATTTAATGACTAAAGTTGTTGGCATCCATGTGTGATGAATATGAATATTATGTTAGATTTGGCACATTTTGAACTTATTTGCTTTTGGGAGCACATGGCCACCACAAAGCATCTTCATCTTTTACGAGTTGTTGCAGTTGTTTTCGCATTATTCTTTTTGCCTTGTATCAGTTTCGTTAATCAGTTGTTGTTCCAGCGAAGTAGATGATTGGTCTGCTGTAGCATGTTCTGGGATAGTGCGACTGCCATCTGTCGTTGCCTAGAAATAATCAACGCCCTCTGTGTATTTGCCAAGCTTTGATTCCTACCTTTTTCCCCAGGTGGTCGTGGCTGCCTGACCTTCGTCAAGATGTTATCCTATTTTCCAGGGGAGGGGAGGTCAGGGGTCTTCTTGGATGGATTGATTGAAGCCACTTAGATTTAAAACTCGAAAACTGGGGTACTTGGCAAGCATTTTAACCACTATACAGTTTGTAAATACAGTTTTTTTAATCCAACGAAAAGGAACCACCACACCTTTTGACAGTAATAACTTTTTCATAAGAAGGATTATTGACCACGATATAACAGACGTTTTATAAAATAACTTTATATTCCATTTGATTCATATATTGGAAAATTGAAAGCTTCAGTGAAGTGAGAAAATTCAAGGTACTTGAAATTAGAAATAATTGCAATCATTTCGTTATGGCAGTAATTAATCAATTAAAACGAAGATTTGGTCTTTGTATAGTTTCAAGTTAAGATTACATTCCTTTAATAACTGCTTTAATTATTTGTGTTTTGCCTTAAGTTGACGTATGTATGTTAGTAGGTGTTTTGTTTTAATTGAGATTTTCTTATTGGTAATACATGATAAATGTTGTTATAAATTTTGTAGTTGTTGTTGCTTATGCTAGTTTTGTTTTTTATTTTGTTGTTCTGCCTTTTGCCACATACGATTTTAACAGACTTAATGGCGTCGTACTCAAAACTCAATATAAATAATTAACGATTCGTTTGATTGCAAATTGTTGTAGATGTTCTCCTTTGTTTCAGGTATTTTTTTATACTATTTTTCTTCAGTTTCTTGTTTGTTTCTCATTTGATGGCGATAAACAATTGTTTTCATTTTTAAAGACAGTATAATTTTATTTTACTTTATGTTTTACATATAAAAAATTCTAAAATGACCTTCATAATATATTTTTATACACATACATACATACATACACACATACATAAATACGAGTACATACATACATATTTTCAACGTAATCGTACTTTAGATTTTTTTATTTGGGTTTCATATTGATGACTAAAAATTATAGAGGCGTTTTTTTCTTCTCTTTTTCATTGGAAATAATGATATCTAGAATGAATAATAGTATATTCACTTACATAAATATTATTTATTGACACCCTATAGAGGGTAACGATGCCCTCTACATGATGTTATTGCTGGGATAATATATATACAATAAGATAGCAACATCTTTTTAAAAGTAAATATTACACAGTTCAAGTTAGAGATACCAAACCGCACTAGTTTTTAGAAATCCCGGGATTTGGAATATCAAGGAGGTATTTTTAGGGATCTCCCGGGACTACGAAAAAACCTCAGAAATTTAAATGAAATATGTTTTAATATGGAAGTCAAATAAAAGCTAATTATTTGATTAAAGTGAAATATGAAAATTTTTATTTTTATTCATAAGAATTTGTTCAGTTGTAAATATTAAAATATAAATGTGTTTTCAACTTTTACTTCTTTCAATAAAATGTTGCATACGCAAATTATTTTGTTGTAAGTTCTGGCAAGTGAAAATATGTGCACAGGGTGGAGCAAAATTAATATCATAACACGAACTGGCTGCCATTTATAAAAAGTGCTCCATTTTCACTAAAAATTTATTTGAAAGTATAAAATTGATGACGTTAATTGGGAAAGTAATATCGCTCAAATGGCCACCTCCCAAGTTGATGCATACATAATTGCGCTCGTTTTACAGCATCTTGAATTGTTGCTCGTGAAGCCTCTGGCTCCTACATAATTGTCGATTTTTTCTTCAATGTTGCGAGCATCTTTCAAGACCTGCAAGCTTCGTGGTTTGTTGTGGTAAATGGGAGATTTTAAAAATGACCAAAGCAAGAAGTCTGTTGTTGTTAGATCTGGCGATCTGGATGGCCATTTAAAATTTTGAAAATGGAAGATGGCCTAAGGTGTGTGAGCGGTTGCTACCTTCTCTTTAAAGTAAAAATTGTCGAAACCCAATGCAACAACTTAAAACAAATATAACTCGTTGAACTACTACCCGTAACGCTCACCATTTACGGTCAAGGTGGTGCCATCGGCGTCCTAAAATAATTGGGTCCAATTACTTCTTCACCACAAAATGCCGCATCAAACAGTCGCTTTGAGGACATGCAATGGTTTTATATGGATTTCATTGGGATTCCCTGTTCCCCAGAAATGCAAAATTTTGTTTGTTAACATAAACAGTCAAGTGGAAATGTGATTCGTCGGACATTATGATTTTTGATACGAAATCAATATCTTCTTGCATCAAGTTCAACATAGTATGGCAGTAAGTTAACATTTTCCGACGTTCCGCATTTTTGAAGTGTGTAGCACTCCATGGCTTGTTGACAACTTATTCTCTATATACACCTATCTACATCATAAATGTCAAAGCACAGTGGCATTTGGCACCATCTGCAAAAATTGCAGCCAATTCAAATTAGACACATTACTTTGCTCCACCTTGTACATTTTGTAGGTTAGGTTAGGTTAGGTCGATTGGAGGGGTGTGATAGCCCATGTCATACGACATACACTTAAGCCAGTGAGGGCTTGTTGTGCGCTCCCTTTAATTATCAAACACAAACTGCCAGAATTCTGCGGCAGGATTCGAACCTGCGACCTTCGCACTACGAGTCTAGTACAATACCTACTAGTCAGCGAAGGCCAGTTTGTACATTTTGTAAATGACAAGAAAAAAATATACTGCAACATCTTGCAAGTTGTATATTGCAATACCATTTGCACTAGACTGTAAAGGTATTGTAAGTTAAAAGTTCTTCGATATTTTCATGATATAATTTAACTAATTAACACCGAGAGAGATCAAATGAACAATAGCAGCAATTTAGAAATAAAAAAAATATATTCTTTTCATGGTTATAAATCACATAATAATATATTCGATAGAATATATTATTATGTGAATTCGAGCGACGGTGTTAAGCATGTCCGGATGTCTAGTTAAAATATGGCGTCTCGGGCATTATACATACTCGCTAAGTTTGCCAGGCTGGTGGCTTAGCTGGCAAACCGAGCACCAGCCTAGGGAAGCTATGGGACAAACACTTATTCTTTTCGGAATGAAAATGAATACTGAAATCAACACAAATGTAAATAATAATTGAAAGCCTACTATGATTATGTATTTGTTGAAATTCATATGCAATATTGAAATTCTCATATTGTATTTGTTTTATGTGGCATAAACATACGAGGTTGAATGTTATCAATCTGCTTAAACTTCACTGACGATTTGGTTTCAGCAACCAATGAAATGTCGGCATATGAAGAGCTAAAGCCACAGCAAACATTTTTTTAATGCATTTTGCAAGAAAACTAATTGTTTCTAACAATTAGTCGGAATATTCCCCCGAATAATAAATTTCAATATTAAGTATGTAAATAATAATACCATAAACAATGCGAGCCCTCCCCTTTGAGACTATTGAAATGAAGAAAATGATACGATCTGGATCTTGGAACGTGCGCATTATGCTGGAGACTACTAAGCTCGCGATTGAATTATTTAGGGCAATTTAGGTGATTGAATTTATTAGGGCAAACACTAATGACAATTTGGCATTGTGATTGTAGCAAGAATGTTTTTTGTTTCATATTTCCATTATACCACGAATAGGAGAACATGTAATTCGTTACTGACTTAGAGCTAATGCATCCTGCCTTCGCCCTTTAGACTATCATTATGAATGTGTACTCGTATAAATTGAATTTTTTTAAATTATCTCCGCTTTGTTTATTAGTTTTGCTGCATTGTGTGTTTTGGAAATAGTCTTATTTCTGTCGACATCTTAAACAAAGAGTCTATAATTGCCTCCATATACATACTCACATATTATTTAAATGGCCTGCTGGGCGGTGTCTCCCTATAACAATGTTAATTTTGACAGATTGTCTGCTATTTAAGTTTAATGTTAAGGTAATTACACGTGCGTTAACATGAGTTGATAGACTTCCTGGTTTCCAAAAGCCATTGTTTTAAAGTCAAATGGATAAAAAATATATTTTCATTAACAAAAAAATTAAAAATAAAAAAATTATATGATTTATTGCATTGCTTTATTGATGAAATAACCTTGTAAAAATGAATTCCCTGAAACTATTTCGCTGAAATATTACATTTCATCACGTTGTGTATAATAAATAGTTTGCAAAATATTTCTTGCCATTATTAAATACTAGAAAATTGTTTAATTGAAGTTTGATAAAGAGTAGAAAAATGTCGATGTTTTTTAAAATATTTTTTTTAATAAGATTTTGATATTTACAACTGAATGGAACTTTTAGAATATTTTTCTTTTTCAAAGCAACCGCCAGTTTATTTTTTTCTTCTCCTAAATGATTGTAAATAACTATTGTAGCAAATGAATGGATTTTTGTGCCGCAATTACTATAAAACAACAGCTTCCATATTGTTTTACTAACGATTAAATCTTTCTGTTTGTTTATTTAAGTATTTAATCATGAAATTCTTAATAAAAAAATCACATTTAATTAGTTTAATGTAATATCACTATTTTAATGTGAATGGAAAAAATATTTTCAGTCATTGAATAGTAAATTAAATTTTAATAATGGTGAAATAAATAAATCTAATAGACAAAAATTAAAAACAAATAATTAAAGTTTTGGAAATTTATGCGTTTTCGAAAATAAGAGAGTGGAAGATATTTTTTTAAATAAATTCTAAGTGCAATACATTTTGAAATGTCTTCTGTAATGAATTGAAAAAAATTTTGTTGCTTATATATTAGTAATCCTTGGAATTGTTTTTGATTTTAGCTGTTATTTTCCGTCTTTACATAGATTTGTAGGTCCATGATCTGTTGTTTTAGATTTCTCGCCATGGATTGAACCAATGTGATGGATCTAATATAATTTAATTACTAAATGCTTTAAGTCTGATTTGCAATTGATCAGCTGTTACGGCAAGAAGGATACAATGCGTTGTCCAAATATTTATTAACAAATACAAGTTCCACTCGCTGGAGTTGTGTTCAACTTAGCACTCCTTAAATCATGGAATTAATTATTTCCGCGATAATCCAAAACGAAGCAGGCAAAAATTAAAAAAAAAAAATACATTTACATTTGTTTCATTTGCTCTTATAGCGATCAACAGAGCTCGTTGCCTTATCAATATGAGCAAATGCCCTGTCCTGTTGAAACCAACAATAATCAAGATCTAATGCAATAACTTATCGAAAAAAGAACTCGTTGGTCATCAGCCTGTAACGATCACCATTTACGTTTACGTGTTATTAGCATCTCAGGAAAAATAAGGGCCAATTACTTTTTCACTGCAAATTACACACCAAACATTCCCTTGAGAGCATGTATTGGCTCTTCAAGCATTTTATGTGGGTTCTCTGTGAACCAGAAACGTAAATTTTGTTCGATCACATGGAACACGAAGACGAAATTTAGGCTGTGTAACGCTTCAAGGCTTGCTGACAACTAAATCTGTATATATTTGCATCACATGTGTCAAAGCAGAGTGACATTTGACACCATCTGCAAAATGGCAGCCAATTTAAATTATGACATTACTTTTGAGTCACCTTGTACTTACATGCATATGAACATATAATTTTTTTTGATTTCGTTTTCTATTATTTTAATTTTATAAAGTGCAAAAAGGGAGTTTAAAATATTTACTGAAGTTTTTTTCTTTTTTAATAATTTTTTATAATGATATTTCTTGTCGAAACAGTTTAATAATTTTTACTGATACCTGCACAAGCTCATTAGTAGATCATACTAGTATTTTTAATAGTTAAAAATATTTTATGTGTATAGAAAAATTTTTAGCAATCAAATGAGAATTTCAAAAAAAAAATGAATAAATAAAATTCTTCAACAATAAAACATAAAACTACTTAATTATTTATTATTATTGAATCAATACAACTCAATAAGATAATAGCTTGTAGTAAAGTATTGTGTAGTGAGTGTGTATATATGATTTGTCATACATGACTCATGATTTAGTATACTACATGTGATTTTATTCTTGAAATTAAGAAAATATCTCAATTATAAACAGGGTTATATAATATCTAAGATTGTAAGATAACATTCGTGTTGTGTAAAAAAGTTACGCTAACATTTTATAGTTTCGGACTTATAGGGCCATACATAAGTACCTTAACTTGTTGCCTTTGTTGAAGGTTTTCAAGCATCTACCATGTAACATAGTTCAATAGGAAAATCATTCAGTCATTCGAAGAAAAACTATGATTGATACAATCATAATTGCCAACTTTCATTTTGATTGTTTTTATTATTACACCAAACATATTGTTATCCTCTTTAAATTTATTTGATATACTTTCAAACATATTCTAATGCTTGTCAAAAGTATATTAAGAGTTCTAGGAAACATGTTATTATGTTCCCTATAGTAATCAAAATAAAACAGATTTCTTATATTTCTACATAAGTTTTATTGAATATTCGTTTATGTTTACGAATACATATAATATATATTTACATACATGCATGCATGCTAACATATATTGTATACAATTTATGTATGTGTATAAGCCCTTTACTCAATAAACGCTAGAAGACAAACAAAAATTTGGCCCATATATTGATAGGAGACATATACGAGGTCTTAATAATATTTGTAGAGTGTGGTAATATTTCTAATAATAAACATGGAAAATAGCAGAAGTGTCACAAACGACGATCATGAAAGGATGGCAATGTTTATACGGTTCATCGGTTAATTGCATGCAACAATCTTTTACAAATATAACAATCAGCATGTAAGTGCTTGTCCAATGAAATTACACGTACCGTACATATGCTATATTTCCCAACACATACATAAATGTCTGCTTTCATTAGGTAATTTTTGCGTTTTTTTCTTTTTCTTTTACTTTTCTTATTTAACATAATTTTGTTGAAACAATCATATTGAATATTATAATACTAATGACAATTTGATGACATGAAACCATATATTTAAATGCTCTAGTTAAAAAAATTAATATTCAAACACTTGCAATAAGAAAAAAATTACTGTCTCAATTATGTATTGCTGGATTGAACATAATATGATCATTTATCAATCATATTTTTCCCTGTGTGCAGAGGTTCACCAAGTGTTTACATTCTTAATTTATCTAACACACCTCACGGTCGTACGTCAAGTGTAGTACGCCCATAATATGTTTTTATTGGTTGTGTGATATCTATCGAAACCAAATAAATACTAGATGAAACTAAAAGCAAACTGAATAAATTTGCAAGTATAAATATAACTCTTCTTTTAGCATTATCGTCTATTGTTGTATTTTAAAATAATGACAAGTAAAGGTCGAATGATAATTCAAAATTTATCTTGTGCGATTAGGCAATTATAGATGTTAAAACAAAAGACTTATGAAACAAACTTCTGTTTACTCTGAACTCATCAACCAGCATCCGATTAACTCATCCGCCCAAAACAGCTTTAAAATTTTTAATTGCTGGCAGTTGTTCTTTCAATAAAAGCACACCTTTACTGCCATAAACCTTGACCTAAGAGTCAGCAAAAACCAAACAATTTACTTATGCAAATCGTAAAACCAAAATCTATTAAATCTATTTTTAACTTTGCGTTGATTATTATTCATTTCATTTGATTTTATTTATTTTGCTTATTCTATTCATTTTCTAAAATACTGCAATTTATTTTCAATTGTCGGCACTTAACACGTACAAATAGAAAAGATATAATAACGACTTGATGGTCATAATTCAGGCTCATTGTTAAAGCCGTAAATAAATAGAAGTTGATAGTTTTTTTTTCTTTCTTTTAGTTTTAACATGGTTCAAGTTGTGGGCTAGGAAAAATTTTTTAAATACACACACACACATACACACACACACACACATCAAATAGAAAAATGTTTAACCCACGCATTAAATGAATTTAATGCAATTGTTTCGTCTTAGAGTTTTCTAAAAAAAAGTACCTTACGACTAGATGACAAAAAACAATATTTATGCAACTATTTGAAAAAATACAAAACAGTGACCACGAAAATCAACTTCAAGTATACATTTTTATGCTCTACATTATAGGACTTTATTTTTCCTATTTCTTTTTTTATTATTATTGGTTGAAATGGCTTCTGTTGGCAGTTGTTTGTTTGTTTTATTATTTGTATTGCTTTTAAGCCATTTATTTATTATGGCCATGTATTTAAGACCTTCTTATAGTTGCAGTGTTGTTATTTGGAAAGGGGATTAGGTTTTCTTTTTATTTTCTGCGTTTGGATGGACTCTTGTAAATAAATGTGATTTTATTAAGACACAAAGACGATTTATCGCATAAACTTTATCATTAGACGAAATGACAAAAACTTGAAAACTTAATGATCATATGTTTATTTACTAGGCTTAGAATTCTCTTTTGTACAGCCACACAAATAGGAAAATAGACAGTTAAATAGAAAAATGTCTAATATACAGAAATAATGGAGCTGTTAGATACAATATGATCACTTTACGAAATAAAATTTAACTCATTTATTGTGAAATTGAAAACGTGCCACTTTTAAAAGAACTTAAGACGTATTTAATACATATTTTATGGGAAAAGAATATTAAAAGATATTTAATTTATTAGGCTTCCTCCACCTGATTTTACTTTAAATTAATCGTAAAGAAATAATAAAAATTGGTAAAGAGATTTAACGGACACCACTAACACGTGGGGTCTATATGAGGAAGATGGCGACAATACTTGCACATACCATGGCGGAGAATAGCGGATAAAAAAGGATCTAGTTCACAGGATTAGCAGGGCTATTAAGACAGATAAGGGATGCAACAGTGAAAAGGAATAGGATAGGATTACTTCGGATAAAGGCAAGGTGGCAAAAAAAAAATTTAGAAACACAATATTGACATACCTTTCAGAACAGGTGACATACAAATTAACCTGTGCATGCCAGCATAGTTAAATCAGTCAAACGCGGCGGAGGATTGAAATAGTATTTCGGTAACACATAAGGCACTGCAACAGAAACTTATAGAACCATGAGCGACACCGGAATCGAATTTCGCAAACCACATTTTTGACAATGGATATGCACCCGCACACATTGGAGAAAAGGTAAAACTGCCGCATTAATAACGTCTACTGAATATATTTGCAACCATAGAAATATATAAACAAAACATATTTTGCGGAAGGATAATAGATGAACAGTACAATAACAACAGCTCAACGAAAGCTACCAGCGCAACAACACATTACGAAGAGAGGAAGCCGGATACGAGCAATTACAGATTACTACTCGTATGTGTATGGGGAAGAAGCAACAAACAACTACGCGCTCACGTAATGAAATAGGAAAAGCATAAAGGGTGGGAGACACAGACAGGAGCAGAGACATGCGCAAATGAACAACGATGAGAGAGGTTCATGAAGTAAATATGAAAGTATACAAGCAGTCACACACAAGCGAAGGTACTAAATGAGGACAACGAAAAACAGGAAAACGATTTCGTAAGAAAACTGAATACTGAATAATTGCATATAGTCTAAACCGATCTATTTACTAACCACATTTGACGTGGCATATCGGAAAGTAATTTTAAATAATAGAACATCAGCTTAGATAGAAATATTTTATTTATTTGACTAATTACTCGTACATACAACAAGATGCAAGACATATCTTTTTATAATGAAATACATAAAGTGTTTCAATCAATTTATTTCAAAATAAATAAATATCCTGAAGATGGCACTCGAAGAGCTTCAAAATATCGATAATTAAAATACGAGTAAAAAAAGAGCTTAAGCTTAAGAATATAAAATGCATTGATTAATTCAAATTAAAAGGTAAAAATAGAAAATATAAATAAATAAGAAAACTACCACAAGGGAAATAATTCACAAAAAAAATTTTACGGGGTAAAAAAATTTAATTTAAATTTAAAAAATTTAAATTAGTTTTACAAAACGAAGAGATATTTTTATAGAACACTATTTATATTATTTGAAAAGTTAATTATTTTGTACTACTTTAAAAATATATATAAGACTACTAGGAATATGCATTTTGTAATAATCATATACAATACAGAATTCTCAATTTGTATTTAATTCGTTTGGCATAAACATACGAGGATGAATGTTTTCAAACAGCTTAAAGTTCACTGACGATTTGGTTTAGTGGCCAATTAAATGTTGGAATATGAAGAGCTAAAGCTACAGGAAACAATTCATTTTGGAAAAAGCTCTAATTGTTTTTACGATTAGATGAGGAGACTATCCCAAAATAATAAATTTTAATATTAAGCATATTTTTTTCTTAAGAGTCCTAAAATTATCGAAATTCGGTCGAGTGTAAAAAAATATCGATAATCTTATATTCGTTCTTACGTTGTTCTCTACTAAGCCAATAAAATATTAAAACCAACTTTTTGCACATTTTGATAGTTTTTCTGATTTAAAAAATGGCTAATTTATGCACAAATTTCATAATTTCATGAATATTTGCACTGAATTCATAAAAAAATTTAATTAATATATGGTTAGGTTGATTGGAGGGGTATGATAGCCCATGTCATACGACATACACCTAAGCCAGTGAAGGCTTGTTGTGCGCTTTCTTGAGTTTTAACCGTAACATATTGACCCAAAGGTCTAGAGAAACTTCGTGTCGCTCACAAAGTTCCTTAATTTCCTCCAGCATATTCCCCGTAATCGGTTTATGTCCGGTAAGATGTCACCCCCAAGATATCGGGACCTTATTTGTGAGAAGGCGGAGCATTGGCACAAATAGTGTTCCAATGTTTCGCTCTCCTCCCCACATGCTCTACACTCATCTTCTCCTGCTATTCCCAGAATAATCTCTACATATATAAAAATTACGTGTATGTTCGTGATCGCTAAACTCAAAAACTACTGCACCGATTTTGACCAAACTTTATATACATGCTCTATGGGGCGTGAGGAGTGTTTCTGTGTAGTTTGAAGTTCGCCCGACAGATGGCGCAACATTTAGTTTTTTATTTTTTGCCCTATAGATTAGCGCGATAAGCCTATGCTGTGTTTCGCTGAAGGTGTTGGGTCCTTAATCAGCGTGTAGTGGCGTTAATTAGCCCGATACCGGTATTGGAACAATAATTGCTATGTCGATTTAGTGCACCTTTCATTCTTCTTCGAAATATCAATCCGCCATGACATTTCAACGAAACCAGACTTGCAGTGAAAATAAAATTTGAAGGCAAAACAACGTTTGCCCGGGTCAGCTAGTTAATATATAAAACTTAATAACATTTTTTATATAATAAAAAAAAGTAATGAATACTAGTAACATTATGCAATAATGATAAATTAAAAAAAAATTAATTTGGCACATTTGTTGACTTTACATACTTACACATGCTGGACTCTCAAAGTGTCAGAAAATTTATAAATATACATATAAAAAAAAGTTAAGCAATTATAAGAAAGAGATGCAAGAAAAAAATAATATCTTCTATCTCGCGTCACCTTTGTATCATTTATGATCTCAGATATGCATTGTTGGGTGGGTTGGTTGACTCTAATAGCCTTAGTAGTTACTTATCTGGGTATTAAAATAGGTGTTTATGATGTATTTGTTTTGGACGATGTAACCTTATGGAATCCACTCTCTTCTTACATTCTGAAATTTTGCTAATAATAGAAGTGGAAATTAAATGATTTTAGTCATAATAGATGAACGTCTATTGATGATTTGGCATTAGAACCAACGAAATGCAGATATATAACAGCAATTCATAACAAATAACACAATTTTGGTTAATTATAAATATTAAATTTTTTTTTATTTTCTCGCCTTCAAAAAATATAATTTTTAACATCTCATACTCTTTATTTATGCTTCAAAAAGCAATCGACCGTTGAAATTGAATCTCTTTAAATAATTTTGTTTTTTATTAACTTTCATTACATTTATCTACATTAAATTTGAAATTAAAAGAAATCTAATATAATGTAAAATGTTAAGAAATAAAAAGGGCACCACCAAAGTTGCTTGTTAATTTATAATTTCGTTTAAGTCGCCGTTAGACAGCGGCATTATTTTCTTTTTACAAATTATTTAGAAAATTGCTTTCATTCTTCGACACTTTCAATTTCAAATAAATCATTAATGCATTTCAACGCCAGGCATCATGCATCCTTATAAGCCAAGCGAAGCTGTTACGTTTGAAGCGCAACAACCTTTAAATGATGTAATACTTTCGTATAATACGATTTCAAAATATATGTTTTATGTTTGAAGCAAATACATATGTAAGCATGTGCGTATGTGTGTATACATACATAAAATAGTTAAAAAAAAACCTACTACTATATAATTTCATTCATGTATTTTGCTTTACATAAAATTAAATTTGTTACCGATACATTAAGGCAGTTTGTCTGGTTCGTTTGTTCGTTTATACTCGTACTTACATGCCACCCATTATCAATAATGAGCCATGAATAACAGAGTGAACTAAATCGAAAAAGCCACAAAAAAATAAGTTAAATCTTATGCAATTCTTGTAACTTCATGTAAAATATTCAGTGTTTTTTTTGTTGGTTTCTGTTCATTTCATTTTTTTTAATCTCTTCAAGGTTAACTGAAAGGAAAACAAATCACGTCGTAAATTTTTGGTTAAAAATACATTAATAAACATTTTACCTGTGTTACAGAAAAAAATTAATAAATAAATAAAAGAAACAAATCAAAAGAAGAGACAAAACTCCAAGATGCAACAAACCAAAAAGAAAAAATGGTTGATATGTTCATTTAATGACTGCATTTTTCCATGTGTTCAGCCTCGTATGCAGATAATAAAACTTTTTGTAAAACTTTGTACTTCGTTTTACATTTATTTGTTGCAATTTAATGCGGTTTGTTATGGTACTCGTACTTAAACTTGTTCGTCTTTATAAATTCATACATATTTTGCTTTTTTTGTGATAAATATTGAATTTATAGCAATAAGTATATAATCACATAATGATTAACGACGTAGTAAATTATTTGAAAATCGAAAGTAAATGAATGAAGACTTAATATTAATGAAATTTAAATTCATAAATTAATGGGATGAAAGGTCATATTTTATAGCATCATTATAGCTCAATGCAATGATAATATATTTCAAATCAAATCCATATTTATTTTCTATACATTTTTTCGCCTATGAAAAATATAAATTTTTAAAACACAAAAACTAATTAAAGTGAAAGAAAATTTCTCAATTCATATATAATGTTCAAACAAAAAATTTATTAATAAAAAAATTATATAAAATAATAAAATCCTATAGAGTATATAGAATTATCAATTTGTTTGTAGGAAAAAAAAATTAGAAATATTAAACAAACTACCAGATTAGGGAATGTCGTAAGATAAACCTTCCAAGAGAAGAACATAATATTCTTTACTTCTTTTTATCTCATGAACACATGAGCCGGATTTCGAATAATGGGTCTCAGCCCAAATTTAGTCTTGCAATTGATGTAATTAATTGAAATAAATAACAGCGTTTAATTTATTTACAGTCGAGTTTGGATTTAAGAAAATAAAAATTTCGGCAGTTGTTTTACAGTTAAACGAACTCACCACTTTTGAGTCGAAATTATAAAATACTAGCTGATCCGGGCAAACGTTGTTTTGCCTTCAAATTTTATTTTCACTGCAAGTCTGGTTTCGTTGCAAAGCAATGGCGGATTGATATTTCGAAGAAGAATGAAAGGTGCACTAAATCGATATAGCAATTATTGTTCAAATACCAGTATCGGGCTAATTAACGCCACTACACGCTGATTAAAGACCCAACGCCTTCAGCGAAACAGCATAGGCTTATTGCGCTAATCTATATCGGGCAAAACTGAAGAAAACTAAATATTGCGCCATCTGTCGAACTTCAAACTACACAGAGGCACTCCTCACGCCCCATAATTTTTTCTTTTAAACGATATTTATGTCATATGATATAATTTATTTGTCTTTCGTTTAAAAGGGTTTTCTTTTTTCTTTTAAGCGAAGCAAAGTGCTTTGAAATTAATCAAATACCAAAGGTAAAAAAAATTTGCTTTCGTATAAGCGATTTATTCTTCTAAATGATGTTAGTTTATCCAGATTCTACTGTATACATGTTAACAACATTTAAATGCTTCTGCGGACAAAAAGATTTTCATATAGTTTACTTTGCATTGTGAATCCTTTTTAAAAACAATTACATAATATGTTATTTTAAGTATTAGTTTCAATAATCTATTGTCATGTTCGGATACCATTCTCATCAAGATCTGGAAAGTCCTTTTCTTGAGATCAGCTCGAGACTATTAAGTTGCATGTCTTTAAAACAGACTCGCCATAAGGAAAATGCTTAAAGAGATCTTTAGCTTTACATGTAGGGAAAAAGTGGGAATAATACCTTGTAATTGAATTATATTGTTGCTTAATTTACCAATAATATTCACAACATAAATCCTTACAATAATAATGGATGAAAAACTTAATACAATCACATTGAATATACACAACAACTATTTATATTAACACTTTCTGAGCCTCATATGGTGATATATTTTGTATTTTTAATAAGTGGTTGATATGACATATTAAGTGTCTATAAGCATATGATGTTGAATGCCTTAAAAACAAACTGGTTGAAGTCCACTGACGAGGTAGCTAGTACCAGAAAATTTTCTGACATACATATATATATATATAGAGAGAGCTTAATCCTCAATAAACACTATATTCAGATAATTTATTGGGAGAATATCTCGAATAATTCTTAATAAATATTTCTTGCTATATTTTATTATATATTTATTAAATAGAATACAGGACAGAACTAGATGAAAAAGCACAAAGAAATCACATACAATGACTAAAACTGGGAATATTTTTCAATAGTCTTATATTTGACTGTTGTACCATTTTAATATTTGAATGGTACCAAAATTAGTACAGCTGTGCCAACATGCCCATCACTGATGGAAATATAACTGAACGCATAAAAAAAGCCCAAAAAAATATATTTTAAAAATCTTCTTATATTTCAAGTGCGATCAATAAGAAGACTCAAAAGTCATGCCTTTAAAATGAAGTAAAAAAGGCATCGCATAACTGAGACCAGATTGCATTTTTTTAGATATTAATAACTTAGTTGTTGAATATATAAACATGACTTTGTTTATGGTAACATAAACTACATATGAAAACAATTATTATTTGGTTACCAAAACCATACATTGTTACACAGATCACAATAAAGCTGTCACCAGCAAGTACTTTTCTTTGCTAAGGTTCTCTTGTGGGGACGGGATGGGATGCCTTATATTTATTTTTTCGTGAAACTAATGCCGATTTCGTCTGAAAAGTGTAACATTTTCCTAATCAATATACAAAAAAAAAAGATGCACGTATTGCCCAAATTACAAAAAAATTCAACTACTTTGCAGAAATATGTGCTCTTTTCTAATTAGTTTGCGATCATTATTCTTTTCGAAAGGGCAAAAAACTATACTTTTTTTCTTAGAATCGAAAGTGACTTTTTATAAATAAAAACTTTTCGTTTCCATCTAAAAGTTTTCATGATGAAATATATTATTGGCCTGACCTTGTCCATTATTTATTTAATCCTTTTATTATTTGTACATGCATCAATATCTTTCTATTATAATTGCCACTCATAAAAATCTTAACCATTAATTAGCGAGAGTATAAAAGGTTCATTATATATAGTATAAATATAAGTATATACTATATATATATATATATATATATATATATATATATATATATATATATATATATATATATATACATGTATATGTAAACATTTTATGATCGACTTAAACGCTATCAATTTCAACGCGCTGAGGGCATTAGAAACTTAATAATTACGTGTATTTTTAAGCTGCATTCAACACTAAAAAGTTCCCCCTAAACAAATTGGGTCAAACTAAATGACTCCAAATTATCATAAATTTATTCAACATAAGTCTTCTAAATATTTAACTAATATCGTATCTTTTCGCTTCAAATGGTTAATTTAAGAGTGTGTGAAAAGGCCTCCTGCTCTTTATTGATTTGAAATCATATTATTTGAATTTATCGCTGTCTCAATAGAAACTAATCATGCTGTGTGCGTTAAGTAGCAAGCATTTGTGTAGATTTCAATTGACTGCATATAGAGCTTTTTGCCGCTTTGTGGCCATTCTTTGACAGCAACATTGATACCCCAAGCACACACATGCTAACTTACATACATACATACATACATACGAGTAAGTATGTATGTACGTCCAGAGAGACACACCAAATGGTCGTAACTATATAATTTAAATAGCCAGTCGAGAACTTCTTTCTTTGCAACTGAAGTATTTTATATACATGTATATTTTTTCATGATAGTAAACGAAAAGCGTTAACAAGCTGTTGCCTCTATGGAACACATGAATGAGTTTAAATTTATGCGAACGTCTAATAGCGTGAAAAACAAAAGCATTAAGCACAGAAGATCAAATGAAAATGATACATATTGAATATAAATTGAAATGAATGCTTCATATTTGTTGTATCGCATACAAATGTTAGATATTAAATTGTAGCAAAGCGATAGTTTCGTTTCAAATTGACCTATTTAGCAGCGATGTTTTACATGTTTATCTGTTTGTTCGATCTAATTTAATAATAATGCATTTCTGTGTCATATTTTGTGTGGTCGGTTCCTCTTTCGTATGCCATCGATAGAAAATTCATAGAGCAGAAGAGAAAAAAAATACTTTTATTAATGTTATGGTTAACATATTTGAAAATCGATTTTTTTTATTTAGTATTTCGTAAAAAAATTAATAATAATAATTAGATAAATATGCATATCAACGATTAAATTAAGCAAGAAAGTTTCAAGTTTTGTTTTTAAGCTTTTTCTTCTGTTATTCATGAATTTTGGTTAATGTGATAAGAGATTGTCTTGCAGTTACGATTAACTTTGTTGGGCAGTTTCAAAAGGTTTCTGTGGAAAAAAGTATTACATAAGGTCAACATTTGATTAATTATCGTATGTCGTGTTACGAGACAAGGAAGGTAATTTAATTATTTTGCTTGCAAGTTTTTTGCAATATCGCTTGGCCAGTACAGCCGTCATAAAAATGTCTGTACATCTTTTTCTTAATAAACTTTCCAAATTCCTTGGGTAACTTAAGCACACATTAGTCAGCTAAATTTTTTATGTTTTTAGTATTAATATGATGTCAAAATTGAACAATTAATGGCAGGAATTTTTGCTGAAAACTACGATTACATTTCAAACTTCATTGTCGAAATGATGATTTTATATATTGATGATTTATTATAAATTTATGATTACCTTAGGCTGCCTTTTACACTGGACTTACACTTACACTTTAAATCTTATAATTAAATTTGTTGCATGTAGCCATTTTTAATCGCTGATAGGAGAAATATTGAAGGAAACTTTATATTTTCTTTTGTCCTGTTTATTACAGATTATATTTGTATAAAAAGAAATTTCAAGTAACAAATTTAATTTACGATAACTTGCCGATAGATAATACGGATTTTCGGTTGTATTTCATATTATTCGTTGCTTATGTTTCAAATACCAAGTTAATATTTCTTATGGCCTTAACCTCGTTTTTACGGAATTTGGTGTGTATTCTTTGGCAGTAAAAATAGCAGAAATAGAGAAAAATCTTTTATTTTTACAGAAGTGACGTTAAATTCTTTTCACAGCTAAATTAATCGGAGTAAAGAAAGAGTCATTAATTATTTACTCCTTTAGTTGATTGTTTTTTTTTTAAATAAAAAAACATCAGAGGGAAAATATTTTTACGGGCTTAAGTCAGTTAATTTTTTAATAGCGAAAATTAAATGAACACTTCATTAAATTTAAATGAAAAATAATTAGTGAATTTTCATTTGTTTCAAATTGAAATTTCATTTAATTTCACGTACAGAATATTTTTAGTGTGTGTCTACGATATGTGGTGTAGAAAATTCGATGGAAAATGTCATAAAAAGATGCATGCAACAAAAACTGGCATAATACAGGTTTTTACCACTTCATTAGGCCAATTTTAAAGAATTAATATGGAATTGATCTAAATACACAAAAACACATTACGCCTCTCTACTGCATATTCCTACAAGATGTCAAAACTTTGTGTTTAATTAAATTCATCTAGTCTTACACAAGCTTTTCTTTTCTATTCCATAAACTACTTGAATTCAATTTTAATCCACATTTTCTCTTCGACATGGAGTAATACGATAAATTTACCTAAATTATATTTTGTTTTTCGGTTATTTTCAATTACCTATAATTTTCTTTAACCAAATTACAATAATTATGCGGAAACTAAACATTAAAATGAATTTGAGTTAAGGAAAAAGAAAACAAAAGGAAAAATATTGCAATTCACTCTAAAAAATTGTATTGTTTTTATATTAAGCTAAAATTTTCTTTTATTGTTGTTGAAACTTTAGCTGGCAGCCAAATGTTGTCAATTCAATTTGCAACATTACAAATGTGTATACAATTGAAATTTCTTATATACTCCTTCATTCACTACCAAAAGTGGTAAAGCACTGAGCGAAAACAAAAACCCCCACTAAACTAATCATGAATTAACTTGGTAAATCAGCATTAAACCGTAGATTAAGTAACATATTGTGGGTGCAAAATGCCAAGAGGATAATTGCAACAAACCAACTGACTGCCACTACCACCACCACTACTACTGCCCGTATCAGCACCGACATTCGCAAACAGTTGATTAAATGAAAATTTGTTTGATTTAACAATCAAAACGTCTGTTCTTGCTGTAAGAGTTTTGAAAATAACTCCAAATGAAATTGAGCATAAAAGTAAAATTGCAAAGTTTTGATTTGTATTATTTTCATTTTTTTGGCATAATTACTCAATTAAAGTGGGTTATGGCGGAGCAGCAGGAGGTGGTATGAAAATGAAAGTTTTACGTGACAAATATTTGACATGTACAATGAGGAAAAAGAGGTGGTTATAAATTATGCGCAACAAATTTGAAGTGAATTTTGATTATACGTCTAGTGTATAAATGAACATGTGTGCTTATATTATGCATCAAACATGCCTAAGTTTTTGAAGTGTAAATATAATTTTTTTTTGATTTTGCATTTTATATGTCATTATGACTTGAAATTGAGCCTACAGTTTTGGCATAAATGCGCACATTTTGTCAATCAAGTTTTATTTTAAGGTGACCATTTTTATTTTATAAACGAAATGAAAAAGAAGGAGAAGGTTATTAATTCGTGTGTATTTTTCAATGTTTGTACACGCAAAACTCTATCATTTCTAAACCGATTTAAATTTTCTTTAAAGGACATACCTTGGGGATGGGTCCCATAATTTTTATTATTATTTTTTTTTTTGAAAATTGGACGGGAAATTGTCCGCCCAATTTGTTGGCTATCGCATAACTTCTCCAGTTATGGACTGATTTTGAAAAAAGACTTCATATTTGAAACCACAAGCATACAGCTTGGGCTCATAGAAATTAATGTGGAAATCGGACGGACAAAGCAGCCGCTCGGAGTATTGATTACTACATAACTCCGTCATGTGCAGACCGACTTTTATAATTGCGTTGTTTTTATTTATTATTGTTTAATTTTTTATTTATTATTCTATAGCCTTTTTTGTTTGAGAGAATGACATTATTGAGTAAGTGTGACAAAGTCTCGGAGACTTTGCACAAAGGATATTGATAAAGAGTTTGTACCCTTCAAGCTCAATGGTGGTTGGACCGATTGAAGTATTATTTAAAGCAAAAGGTGTTGTCAGAGACTCATATTACATCGCAGGTTTTTCAATTAATGTTTTGAAAATATTCATATAACGTACGAGTCTACAGTTAAATATAGTTTGGCTGTAAGAAAGGAAACATATTTATTTGAATGTATTTTTTTATTTATTTTTTTAAATGAGCTGTTTATATGCCAACATTTCATTGTTTGCTAAGCCACATCGTCAGTTGAAAACATTCCACCTCATATGTTTAATGCAAAATATGCGAGGTTAAGTGTTTTCAAAATGCTTAAAGTTCACTGACGATTTCGTTTAGGGACCTATGAAGAGCTAAAGTCACAACAAGCAATACATTTTTTGAACTCTAATTGTTTAAACGATTAGTTGGGAGGATATCCCAAATAATAAATTTCAATAAAATAAGAAAAAGTCATATAGCAATGTATCATTTGATTATTCCTGTCGTTGATTTCAGAAACGACAGACCCAATGTACGTTAACATTGGATTTTTTAAGCGTATTTCTTACAAATTTTCTATTAAAAGAACATTTTTTTAAAGAAAATAACTTTAAAGTTCTATAATCTTTAAAAACTCTGGTCAACCTTTTTTTAGTATTTCATTCACTTAAAGCTTATGAGCCTTAAAATCTCTTTAGGGCACACTATAAAAATATAATTTTACATTTAATTTGCTATTTCTTTTGATGCATCCAATACAAAAGCTAAGGTCCTTACTACACAAAAGAAATGAGACCAAAATAAAGAAAACAGAGGAAAAAGCAATTGGTTAGGATGCTAAGAAGCTTTTTAATATATTTTTAAATGAGCGGTTATAGCGTTTTGAATTATAAAAATCCTTTTCTGTTCTTTTTTAATATGGGTCCGATTTAATACGTTCGTTTTGATCCAGCCGGCTGAATAACAGTATGATTAATCAGTTTCGTTTATTATGAGTATAATTCCCATCAAAAACTTTAATTTACTTTGTTTCAACGGATATAAATCCTTATAACTTTTTTCCCGTTTAATTAAATCAGAGCAACAGTTGCAGATGAAAATGCTTCGAAAAACTTTGACCATCCCCTAAGCTTAATTCAAGTTTATAATCTAAATCCTATCTTATGTTTTTTTATGAATACAAAAACTAATAATAATAATACCACTCTAATATAACCAGTAGATACAGAAGCGGATATTTCACTAATAAAAACATTAAACTTTAATTTGAAAGAAATCAATACCAAAAAGGCAATCATATTAAGTGAAATAGGAGAAGGTAAAATTAAACCAATATGTAGATTTTTCATTTTAAAGTTCAAATATTTTTAATATCTTACAACTCTCAAGTAGTACGAAATGATTCTTCAATACTTTGTGGAACCATTGATATGGATGTTATTAAAAAATATATTTCTAAACAAGGTTTTAATGAAGATAAGGATTTCCTTATTCTATGACCTTTCAATAGAAATAGTAATTATGAATAATTGAAATGAAAATATGTTACCATAAAAATCTAAAGCTCTACGTCAAATAAATTTAAATTGTAACGAAAATCCATTATTAATTGAAAGAAAAAAATGAATTAATAAATACAAAAGAGCATTTGTTCGTGTACTAAATACTAACAATAAAATAAGATAAAAATAGAAAACATCTCTGAAACCATCACATTCTGAATGTAATAGTCCGGTTCTATTAGTACCAAAGAAATCATTAACAAATCTAGAAAATAAAATACGGCGATCGGTCATAGATTATAGAAAAATAAATTAGAAATTAACAGCATATAAATTTCCATTACTTAGAAAAGGTGATAATATTTTACACCAACTTGGAGAGTTAAACATTTATTTTGATTTCACCAAGAAAAGCTTGGAGAAACACTGTGAAGACTTAAAATCATTTTCGAACAAAACACTTTTATTAAAAAATAACATCTAATTATTTTCAAAGAGTGATGACACCTGTCCTTAGTGGTTTAGAGCTGATTCAAGCTTATTTTTTTGGATGACATATTTTTTTTTGGGATGTTCTGAAAAACATACGCTTTCAAACTTGAAAGAATCATGCTACAGTGATTCGCAATATCTAAAGAAATTCCTTAATGCCCTCGTTTGTCGACTTGTATCATGTTGATGTTAACGAATATGATAAAATTAAATAAAAAACAATTTTGTCAGTCAGTAATTACTCATTCATCACTTTTAACAAAGAAATAAAAAAACAGAATTTCACTTCCGCAAATATTACAAAAAAAAAACCAGACTCATTGAATTTAAAAAAAACATTTTGTTTATATATTAAAGTCTGTGCCTATTTCTTATAAATTACTATGTCGACAGTTGGGAGCGGTTTATACTTCTCCGACATTGTTTTACGCGAATAGATACTTCACTATTGCTTTTACTGTTGCCAAATATAAAGATTTTATATTTTGCTTACAAAGATTAGTGTTGCTGTTGTTGCAATGTTGCATGCTTTATATATTTATATTTTATTAAATCTCTAATTGAATATATTGCTTAACAGTTGTGGCTTAAGAAATTAAAATTGATAAATATTTTTCGTTATATGTAATAATAAACAGTTCGGTAAAATTAATTTTTGAGATCCTTTGGAGAAAACAAATGGCACAAAGCGTTTTCTCAGCTAAAGCAGGAATTTTTTCCTTCTGCGTAACTACAGTGGAATTCGATGTCTTTGAATGCGAAATGATTTTGTGGTTTATTTCATTTTTTTAAGGTTTATATTATATTAAAGTGAAATAGTTCCAAATAGAACATGAAACTCTTCCAAAAGTATGCGAAATGGATTCTAAAATATTTTTGAAAATTTTTGCGAAATATAGCATTTTTGTTTTTGAGAATTTTTGTTTTAAGCGTTATTACACACAGCCGACATTAGAAATTTACTTCTTAAACTTTTTTATTTCATTTATATTAGGAGTTAAAATTGTCCTTTGTTCTTCTAGTCTGGACTAGAACATATGGACATTGAAGTCTCAATGTCACCATAGACGACAATATAACTATTACACTGATTAGATTTAAACTAAAAAAGCTTGACGAATTCATGTGATGATTAGAATACTAATAAAATTGTTGTATCAATAAACAACTCCTGTATCCTGTTAAAACACCCTGTCAATGAAATATTGTTGCAACTAAAGTGCCAGTAGGTGCTTTTACTATCTTCTATATTTCTCACCTCTACTGTCCACTGGCGTGCACTTTCCTAGTGTCAGTGTACAGTGATTGAGTAATTTTTTTGATTGTCTTGTGGCAGAAGTTAATCAAAATCATGTTTGATGACATGCTCTACACTGTGGCGGTAGTGGTTGATGATGTTTAATAACATTTTAAGACCAAACAAACGGACCGAACGATCAAACAACCGACAGCCAACTTGTCATACATTGTTGAGTTTTCTTTCTATAAAACACTAAAATTTAATAACAAAACAGACAGACAGTGATGAATGGATTGAGGGACGGACGGAAAAAGCGACAGACCAGTTAAAATCATTTATTTTTAATATAATACTCGCATTATATTTTATTATTTTATCTTTTAGAAGAAAAAAAGAATAATAATGAAAAAGGAGCAAAAAACGAAATAAGCATTTGAAGTATCCCCCTCTTGGTTGTATAATAACTTTCGTTAGAGACACGTTACATTGAGGAGTGTTCGAAAATCAGTCTCTTATTTAATACATGACCATGTATGCTTCTGTATGTAAGAGTATAAACATAAATAAGTGCATCTACCCAGCTCATTTTTATTCCATATATAATGTACTCTGTTCACGGCAGTCTGTCCTTTTTGTGAATAAGAAAAAATGAGACGTATGAGTATCTACCAAATAACATATTTTCCGCGTACTCAACGAAACTGCTTCAAAATCGTAAAGATATAAAAAAACTAAAAAACAGAAAATAAAAAAATCACATTAAATTTTAATTTTTCATTAAATTACTATCAAGTCAATCAATCTTTTGGGAAGTAAAAATACGTTTTTTTATTTCTTTTTCTGAATAAATTTAAACATTTAACTTTTCGTGGTGGTTTGTTTTAATGTCAGCCAGCATTGCAACTATTGCGGCTGCTGCTGGAAGAAAAATCGAAAATTATTTAGAAAAAAAGTAGCATTTCCCAAAAATGAATCTAATTCACTTATACAGCCACAACTAGGAATTAAAATACATACATTACGTTTGTGCAATAGAAGTTCGTAGTGGAAGAGGTTTTTATTTATTTGTATTTTTTTTGCTGAATAAATTTTCGCATAAATAGTAGACCCACCTTAGAGCATATCTACCTTTATTTAAACAACATTAGAAATATTTCAAGTTGGGTGGGTCTGATTATGTAAGAGTCCTTATTTAGAATTGCTTAGTTAATTGTAAACTCAAGAGATGTGGTCATTATTATTTGATAATGTGTGCATGCGTTGATGTAAGGGCATCTGTTAACGTGCTGCAAGACTTCGCATGAGTTAAGTTTAAAACTTTTATTTGCTTCTAGCTTTTGATTTACAAATAAGCAGTTAAAAATACAATAAACATCGTTTATTTAGATCTTTTACGCTTTTTATGGTAAATTAATCCTAGTAAAATATAGTATCCAGTCAAACTTATAGTAAGAAGAGATTTTGATAAGCAGTTGTCGAAATTCGAATAGTTTTCAACAATTTTCATAAAAATTAAATAAACACTGCAGAAGTTTTCTTTTCTGAAGCCTGTTTACTGAAGAGGTAGTGGCGAGGGGTAGTAGTTAAAGTGTTTGCCTACGAAACCAAGTACCGCAGGGTCGTTCTCTGGGAAAGGCCACAAATTTTTTATAAAGGTTTTTCGATTTTTAAAAATTAAGTGGCTTCAGCCCCCTCCACAAAATCCATCCAAGAAGCCACTGACCTGCTTTCTGTCTGGATAAGAGGATAACATCATGACAAAGGTCAGGCAGCTATACCACCCCTGAGAAAAAAAAACAGGTTGGTGTGAAGGATTAGCAAGTTTCCTTCACCACTACACCAAATACACGGAAGGCTTTGGTTGTTTCTAGACAACGACATATGACAGCCCCATTATGCTAGGACTTGCTAAAGCAGACCAATCATCTACTTCGCTGGAACCAACAGCCGATTAACGAAACTGATACAAGGCAAAAATTACAGTGCGAAAACAACTGCAACAACTCGTAAGAGCTAAAGATGTGAAAGCCAAATACACCCAAGAGATGTAATGGAGAAAAAAATCTACTGAAATGGAAGCTTAAAAATGTAAATTTAATATTTTAGAAAAAATATACCATATAAACTTCCACATATTCACAGAATAATTTTTCTTATATTCTTCCGCCACCTTTCCAACAAGGACTTTTAAAATGGCAAAAATAGTATTTATCGGAAAGATCAGAAATATGTATATATTAGTCGTTCTAGAAATTTAAAAAAACGATAAAAATGCTGAGCTTTCGATCTGGTAGTAGTGCAGGTTCGGATCATTTCCAATGATTTTTTAATTATGCTTCTCCTTTTTGGCTCATATTCAGTGACTTAAAAGGTAATTCCAATATGAAGATATAAGCAAATTTCTCATGTTTTTTTTATCAAGAAAAAATTTAAATTAAAATTGGTTATTTACAACTAAGGATGTGTTTTACATTTCAAAAGGATACAAGCTTGCTAACAGTCATGATTTATTTTTCCTTATGTCAGAGTAATTTTATTAATTATTGAGCTGTATGACATAACGTCCCAGTGGAATAACGTCCAATCGAATAAATTAAATAAGTCATTATAAAATTTATGAAATAATTCCCAAAGAAAATTAAATTATTCCCAAATTTGAAAAAGAAATGAAAACGAAATTCTTGGGAATTTTTTTATAATGAAATAACTCAGACGTAAAAAAAATAAAAAAATTCCAACGAAATCAGATACAATAAATATGAAATAAGTTTAACATGTAGGAATCTTAATCAATCTGCGCAAATGGCATAATTTGAATCAATAATGAATATGAATATATATATATATATATATATATATATATATATATATATATATATATATATATATATATATATATATATATATATACAGGGTGTACCAAATTCATTACAATAAATAGATTTATTTTATTTAGAATTTTATCAATTTTATTTAATTTTATTTTATGCTGTTTGATCTTACGAAAATAATTATTTCGTAAAAAAATATTTAATACCTAATAGTATTGTTTTCTATATGTTAATAGTTTTAACGTTTTCCCCTCAAAATATTTTGTGTTAACTCCTTGACAAAGTAACATTTTCTCATTTTTGTCAAATATTTCGCCAAATATAGTAAGACTGTACCTTTAGATGTACATAAAAGCACAAAAAGCACTATGAGAAGTTTTGATAAAGGACTGCATATTATAGTTTATTTTTCAAGCGCGAAATTTTACAGAAATCCTTGTTTATTTTTACATGTAAAAAGTATCAGGAAATATTAGAAAAGCACTACAATGGCATCACTGTTCTCAGGACGTCGAATATACATGTACAGTGTGTGTGCCAAATATTGAAAGTGGAAGTATGTAGTTGAGGAAATCATTTACTTTTACCTTGTTCACACACGTCAAGTTTTCTTGCTCAAGTTTTAATTAAGCTGGAAGAAAGATAACGTAAGAAATACGTACTCTCCTTATCTCTCTCCCAGCTGAATTGGAACTTGAGCAAGAAAAATTTGACGTGTGTAAACCAGGTATTTCATAGGAGTGAGATGGATGGTTTAGAGAAATTGTGAAACAGTTAACAGGTATATGCTTTAAAATAGAGATAGATTTCATTGGCATCTATACGACGAAGTTCTAATGGAATAAACAAAGAAAGTAAATATACCAGCGAAATGGTAAGATCATTTTTTTAACACGCTTCTTAATTTGTTTCCTTTTTGAAGCTAATCATACGGTTGCCTTTAAAATACAATTTGTCACTTATTTCGCAATAGAAGCAAAATACAATAAAAAGCCGCTTCGGTTTTTGCCTTCCAAGAAAACGCATAAATATTGTAAATCATAAAGCAATATTAAGCTTTTAAAGCCATGTGTGCCTAATTACCATGATGTTTGGAAAATCGCTAAAGTAAAATATTTTGTTAGCTTATAATATTGGCAAATTTTTAATAAATGACAGACAGGCGTTTAAAATAAATTGACATGTAACCTAAAACACACAGTCGAGTCAGTTAAAGCCATCATCATCATCGTCATAATTATGGACAACGTTGTCATAAACAACAACACAAATCCATTAATATAAACACACACACCCATACACACATTGGAAAATTCATATTTAAAAGTTCAGAGTTAACAAAAACAATTTGCAGGCAATAAACTAAAACTTGAATAAAAGTTTTAACAAAACAGAAATAAAATATACTAAATCATTCAAATGTACCCGCCATATGTTCAAATCAAAATCTGAAAAAGAAAAATGAAATTATATGAATGAAGATGAACATTAAGATGAACGATTGGTGGGATGATGATGATTGCATTGGAATGGCAATGCATGCTTAAGACTTTAAGTAAAATAATTTGATTGGATTATTAAGGATATGTTTAAACAATTCATGCTAAGTGTTTCATACTCGTATTACTCAAAGCATCTCCTAAAAGAAAACTCTACAGTGTTTGTCAGGCATATCAAATGATTGATGACTTAAGTGATTGGGTCAGAAGGTGCTAAAGAAATGTGTTGTGAAGCTGTTATTAACTGGTTGTTTTAAGTCTAAAATTTCATTTGTCTATTTGGGTTAATTTGTATTTAAACTGACAGGCGGATTTTCTCTAACTTTTATTTTTATATATATTTTTTTTAAATATATGTAGAGTATAATTTTGAGTCTAGCATTGAAATAAGAAGCAAATATGTAAAAGGACATTTGAATGTAAATTGGGTCAGTGAAATGTTTTTAAGCTAGTCATAATTTCTTGATTGCAAAGAGTAACACGAAAATGTTAAAGCCCCCTTTCGAAGTCATTTTTAATTTGATCAATTTGGGCCCATTAGGTTTTCTGTTGCAACGGGTCCATATACAGTGGAGGCTCATAAAAGTTAAGACGCGCAAAAGTTAAGAATACGGAAAAGTTAATCAGCTTTCTGTTACCATACGGAACTCTAAAAAGTTAAGTGCTTCTTAACTTTTTTGAGTAGTTTTTATTTTTATTTAATTTTTCTATTTGTAACATCATTAGAATTATTATATGATTGTCGCATTAATATATGTAGTACTATATAAGTACATGGGTAGCATAAAAAAATTCAACACATATCCAATCGTCATTTACCGTTATAAAATTCTTTACATTCGTACGTTATGTTTTATACTAATTTTGCATCAGTTATTAGTTTTCTTTTGATCGTAACAATGTCAGCAGCAAGTAAGCAAAAAAGGTTATCAGTTGCCGAATGCAAAATTAAAAAAAAAATAGATGAAGGCGTTTTGGCTAATCGATTGGCCATGGATTTTCATGATTCTGAATCTTCAATTTCTAAAATTAAAAGAAATAAAGCAAACATTTATGCTGCAGTGTCAGGTACATGTGACGAAATTAAGAGAAAGACTTTACATAAGGCAGAATTCGTGGATTTGGAGAAGCAGGGGGGTTACTCTCTATTGCGATGCGTAAGCTAGTTCGATGCCTTTGATGTTTTGTTAGCGCAAGATATTTGGTTTTTAACGAGCGATTTCGACAATTACAGAGCGCATTGATGCCAGATTTGCGAAAGTGAAAAAATCAGATGCGCGTAAACTCAATAAGGGTACCAATTATCCGATTATGTACCATTTTTCTTCCGCATCGCATACGCATCGTAATAGAGAGTAAGCCCCCAGCTGTACAAATGGTTCTTATATCAACGTGAAAGAAACTGTCCACAAAGTGGTCCTATTTTAAAAGCTAAAAATTAATACATTTGCACACATCCATATATACATACATGTGTATTAAATACACATTAATAATATATGCAATGTATAAATACACGTATAAACACATGCATTTTTAATATCACGGAAAAGTTAAGAATTCGGAAAAGTTGAGCACCCCCACAACAAACTACTTAACTTTTTCGAGCCTCTACTGTATCACTTTTTACAAAAAAAAAAAAAAAAAATTGGAGTCCTTCTTAAGCTTGTTATCCCGTTTATGATTTGTATAATATTCTTAGGCTTATGGCGATTTAATTTCTAGAAAAAATATGTTGGCTTACAAATGGGAACCAAATATTTGTTTGATATATTTAATGTTCATATGTGCATATATTAAAATTTATTAACTTTTTTTTTTAGAAAATTTTCGCATAAAACGAGAACACAACAAATCCCTTGTTATGGGCAGTATCTAAACTTGGCATAAAGTTGAGTGCAAAACATGTTACATATGTGCATGTTTATGCGCAATATAGTTAGAAAAGAACATGTTATTTTTTGCACTACTGCTCATTTTTTTAAAAACACAATACAAATAGATGGAAGGGGCAAAATATGTGTAAGATTATTGCGTCTCTGCTTTTTCTCTGTTTTATAATGTATAAGCGCTTGCAATATGGTTCAAATACATCCATTTATGTGCTGAAAAATGCATGATTTTGAAATTAACATCTTAGTTTTTTCATATACTGGATACGCGACGTATTTCCTCTTATTCTTCATAGTAAAAATCCAAAATGGAGACAACTTTAAAAAGTTGTACAAATGCTAAAAGGGTATTTCGGCAGCTTTGAGTATTATTTCTTTAAAAAAATGTAAAAAAATAACATATTAGAATACATTTTTTTAGGGACTACACCAACGCAATAAACATTGTAAAATAACTTATATTGCGGGCAAAAAGAAAAATATTATTAATATATTAATAATATTTTTCTTATCATTGCGTTTAATTCCAATAATTTTCTCAATACGTAATCAAAACAATTTAATTATTCTAATTTTACCATTAAATTATCAATCCTACTTTAATGTTCCATATGATTGCTTCAACAATATAATAAGAAATACATTTGTTAATACGATAAAGTACATATTTCTGTTAAAAACGCATTTTTAGTTTTTATTTGAATTCGAAAGTGTAAAAAATTATATAAAAAAATGATTGAAAGTAAAATTAAAAATAATAATAATATTAATAATAATGAGACGAGTAGAAAAGTAGCATGAGTATGTGTGTCATATTGTGCATATTGGTTGTATACATAAATGTAGTTTAAATAAAAATACATATTATTTTTTATTTATTATATTTGTGTGATTTTAATGGACATTTTAATATAGTTGGGGCAAATGTCTCAATGTGTTTATTTATGAATATATTTTACATGGCTAGGCTGAACATAATAATATGTTTAAAAGAATCATTAAAACAAAAATTAACGATATTTTGCAATTGTGATTGTATCAACCATGTCTTTTGTTTCTATGCAGTTGCTTGTCTTGGTAAGAGTTGAAAATGAATAAAAGCTATTCTACTAAAATTCCTCAAAATAAAAAAAATAATGTTTTTAATTTTGACAACATACAGTACGAACTCGGTAACCGCAACTAATAGAAACCAAGGTAATTGCACTTATTGAGGTTGTCCCACCCAGCGAGGAAAAATATATAACAAGAAAAGTGATAAATGAAAACCTTTTTATGAAACAGAAAGCTTATTTTTTATTAAAATTGTAAAATATTAAAATTAAAATATTATGTATATTTATTTCTTAAACATATCGGTTATTGTTGTCTGCACGTTTTTCTTATTAATATTTTTTATAACGAAGCTCACGAAGCTCCTTCAGAAATATAATATCTTTTATTGGAATATCGTTTTCCTGAGCCCACTGAGTACATGTGTTAAAAGATTGCGTAGCAACTGATCCTTTTATTTTAAGAGGTGCAATAACATCCGCTTCGCTGTCATCTGAACTTTCAATTTCGACGGCTTCTTTCTCCACTTCTTGATAAGCACCACTTTCGTGTATCCATTCATCAAGCTCTTCATTTGAGAAGGACTCATTTGGTGCAAGTTCTTGGAGCATTGATACAAGAACTGCGCGTTTATTTTCAATTTTCCTTTTTCAAAACATATTTAAATGTAAAACTGGCTTGTACATTTAAGTTACAGAACAATTTTAGCGCCAGGAGTATTGCTTGATATTTTACACTTTAACTCCAATGAGAGTCGGCAGCGAGAAAGATGAAATCTTGTAGAAGAGCATAAGGACTTAAAGAATATCTTTAAAAGCAAAGAAATACTAAAACGTACTCAGAATGGGTGTACAAGTTTAGAAAAAAGTAAAGTCTGCTCAACCTTATTATCAGTCTAAACAGTTTAGTTAATTTAAGTCACTACTTTCAAATATAAATTACAATTATAAATTACGGTGCCGACCACAAGGAGCAATAAAACTAAAAATATTCACATGGCCAAGGTTATCTCAAACCCTCGCTTACATTGATTTCTATATAAACTTTCAAAAATACCAAATCCAATAAAAGGAATTCAGGAATATAGTTTATGCCATCTTTATTTTTTATTTATTAAAAAAGTCTTCCCATGCAAGGAAAGTAATGGTTCAAATCCCAACATCTCATTGCTTTTTTTATTTTTATCTGCTGCCAGGCAGTAGAGTATAAAGCTGTAAAAAGAAATTTTAATTAAATTTCTTCTCCTCTATTTGTTCAATTATTTAAATATTCAATTATTTTTGTGTTTACTTCAGCTCATTTATCTCAATACTTTTAAATGAAAATAACGTTTTGGTTTCTGAACTCATATCGTGTACACATGTAGTCGTACCATGTTTATTTTTCGATTATCAATGTATGTACATACGAGTACATGTGTATGTGTGTATGTAATTGTATGTATTTTCCTATTTTGTAAATTTAAAAAGACATATATCTAATGTCAATTTACATTGCAAACATTTACTTAATTTTCTTAAGTTTTTAGCAGATTTTTTTCCACACGTTTTTTTTACTTTTGCGTTTAATAATTTCCTTAAGACTGGCGCTTGCAGGCTATTTTTATGTTGCTGCTGCATGTTTAGACTTGACCAACATTAATCAACAAATCACGGAAATCGGTTTTCATTTCTTTTCTGTCCGTTGGTACTTATTTTTTTTTGTTGTCTTTGCTCTTGCACTCTTGGTAATCTTGGACAACTATTGCAAAATTTATATCTGCGCACACAATGTTTTGACGTTAAGAGTCAAAAGTTTTTTTTCTTCTCTAAATATAAATTCATTTTCTTCTCCTTTTCACAGTAGAGTAGACTGTGAAATAATTGGTAAATATAGGAGTATCAGCGGCTGATATTTTGAAGGATTTATATCATTTTCAACGTCAATTAATATTAAAAAAAGTCGGATTCTAAATAGATCTTTTAAAGCATTCAATTAATTATCTCTTATCGTTTCTGGAAGTCTATTTGGCTATATTTAGTTGGTATTTATACCAGCTAGTCGGTGTATTCTTATACAAAAATATAAAAATTATTGTATAGATTTGAAAGAATAGTCCAAAAAAAAATTTTTTTTGAGGCTAAAATTTAAATACTAAGAAATTTTGCACCTCCAACAATTTGTTCCTTCTTGTGGAATTTCTAATAAAGGATATAATTTTCCTCCAAAAAAGCTTTTTAAGTACTGTATACTCCCCTGTAAAAGTTTCTAAGTACGTCTGTGATTAGACTAAAGGAGTTGATTAAAGAGTTTGTGTCTTTATTTTCACATACTTTATGTACTTTGTGAAGTACTGATGTGGATGTGCAAATAGTACAGCCTTCCACTTTATCAAGGAGGAGTGCAAAATAACTTGACATTTATCGTTTGTTTTCCAGTTGCCTACAAAAATTAATAAATAATCTTTCAAAATGACAATACTGATGGCTACTTGCAACTAAAACTAACAGCTACAAATTTCTGGTTGCAGAATAGCAACCTAACTGAGCCTTTACATTTACTGCTCAAGCTCCAGACTAGTGATTCTGACCACTTCATTCAGTAACGGATCACGTGCATCTGTTAGAGACAGTAAATATCCTTCCAGGCCCTTATGAAACACCAAAGCGATGCATTCAGCACATATTCTGAAGGCCTCATCATACAATTCGTAGAGTCTAAAATGTTTTCAATGATAAACTGCCGGTAGTTGAGATTAGCCATGTCGTAAGTGGTCTAAAGCCTCTTTTATTCAGTAATCTTTGACTTCCGGTATGTATATACCAGGGTAGAATAACTTTGATTGTGTAGACTTTTTAATTTTTGACATTTGATAAAGGCCATATTGCTGAAGCTCAATCATCATGGTCATTTAACGTGGAGGTGATGTGAACTGACCACCGAGATTGTGTGATTAGACCCGTTAGACTTTTTCTAGTGGGGTTTGTGAAATCGCAGGTCTATGCAAATAAATCGCAAGCCACAACGGCCCTCAAAGCCAATTTAACACAAGCATGTAGTTGTATTACGAGCTTTCGTGCACCTTGTGTGTCCTTGTCTGTGCATGACCTGTCCTTCTACTCAAACATTTAATTGGGCGTTTTAAGAAATAATTTTTTTATAATGAAAATTCGACCTAATTTATGGTTCATTGTTCTACAAGATATTTTACATCTTTTCAAGAAATATTGCATATTTTTGCACCGATTTTTTTGGGGTGATTTGCTATTCTACCGGACTGTACAAAATTCTTGGGTAATTGTTGATTATAGGCATAGAGTGCAGGATGGATTATCTTCATAATTTTTGTTGTTGCAGTATTCAATACAAATTCTTTATTTATTGCCGAAGTTCATAACATTCAAAATACTCTTCTATTCATGTTCAGAACTTTAAGTAAATCTGATCGGTTATTCTTGCGATCAGCACCACTGTGCACTTGAATCCATCTCTAATATGAATTTATATAAAAAGGTGGTGTATTGGGTGAGATGGAAAACTAAATTTGAGCAGAAATGAAGAAAAATGAATGTGTGTAAACATTAACGAATTAAAAATTCAAGTTAAATAGACGCAGGTACGCTAAGCTTGACTAGCAAATACCCTACAATCAGTAGAGTAGTTATGCATATTTGTCAAGATATACAAAATGTATTACATTTTTATGCCAAAATTGAATTATTTCACGAGGTATAATATAATATTTAAAAAAGTAATTAAACAATTTTTTTTGTTTAAGAAAATGTTGTGACATTAGGACAATATGACTAAAACCATATTTTGTGAATCTCTCAAATTTTACACTTATTTTTAATTTTTAAATTTCCGATTTACTTGTTGAGATATATGGCACTTGTGATAGCAGGTCAGAATACTAGTAAAATAATTTAATACATTTTCGTGCGCTACAGTTCATAAGTCCACTTTAATTCCTCCTGATGGTAAGATTTTAGTAGACCGTAAAAATATCCTTCCCTTGCAGAGATGATTTCCGCGATCGACTTTAATCTTATCCTATAAAAATATTTCTTTAAATTGTTAATCTGGAAAGAATTGCTTTCAACCAAATCTAGATTATTTTTGCCATCGAAGTTGCCTAAAATTTATTTGCATTGCCTAAAGATAAAAATTTCCTTTGATCTGTTTACTATATTAGTTCACATAATAATGACTGTGATCCCCATTTATTGTTTTCTTTTAACTTATTTAATTATGGTTTAATTCTTTTGACCTTCAAATAAAATTATTCAACTTTTTTTTACATGACAAATTTATAAATCTGTTTGTTATTAAAATGAATAAAAATTATATATATTTTTTTATAGAAAAAATCAAGAAATGTTTGTTGTGGCTTTAGCTCTTCATATACCGACACTTCATTGGTTGCTAAAACCAAATGATGAAACAAATCCTACTTTAAAATATAAAGATGTAAAAATTAATATATTCAAAATCTCTGTTTTGGATGTCGCACCCTCAATTATGAATGCTTTTGGCCACATTTTTATTAGAAATTAAAAAGGATTCAATGCCTTAGTACCAAATAATTTAAAACTTTTCGACTGTTACAAACTCAGTAAAATTATTCAAAATATCCACAATTATATTGTAGCGTTTGAACATAAATGCAAAAATATTTTTCCAGACATTGTTTGATGACCATAAACACATACCAAGACTTGTTCAATGGAAATGTTAACATTAAAATTTAAATAATGTAAAATTTGTTAACCACTAGATAACGTACTCTTACGATGAATAACAGCTACAACAACACAAATAACAATTATAATAATAGCAACATTTATCTCAATAAAATGCGAAATTTTTTTCAATTCTGTAAAAAAGAACATGAAGACAATGAAGGCAACCTTTCAAATGTTATTGTCTACGTAACAAAATTGTGTAAAACAAGGAATTCCTTTTTTCCAGAGATTTTGAGTTTTAGTTATGAAAGAATAAATTATATAAAATGAATTCATTTTGAATTTTTGAAAAAAATAGTATGTCATCTATCTATTCAAAAAATTATCTCCCAGCGATGGCGAAATAAGCCGAAGGACAATGCCAACTTGGTAAAAAATAAATGTAAAATGTGTGCCGATAACCCAATAATACTCTTAGTTTACATTCGCTTCTCTGCCTAAATGTGCAGGTATAAAAATATGGTTAACTACCTAACAGAGCAGTTAAAATCATTTTCACTTTCTACACTAGATGTTATAAGTCAAGTTCTCTAAAAAAATTGTTTTTTAATAAAATTTAGCACACAAGGAGTTTATAACCTACATTAATTGGTAGAACACTTTTTATCCTGCTACCGCAGTGCAAGTTGAAGGCAGGAGCCAAAAGGCGCAGATTAAACTAATAAAATGAACAGACAACATATCGTGCCCTTACCGCGGAAAAGCTTAAGTAACATACGTTTTGATTTTCACTTTTTCATCACTAAAATTAAATCTTAAAATCGTTAGAAGTGGCATCACAAAATTTTGACAAATTAAATTTTGCAGAAGGCATACAAATTCGTGCAAAAGCAGTTAATAAAAACATTTCTCCGACATTTTATTTATAAGAATGAGTTTTGAGTCAAAATTAATCACTGGTAGTATTGATAAACACAAGTGATAATTTGGACTATATTAATTAATAAATATTTTCATTCTTTGTAACAAAATCTTATATTTTCCAATTTTTCAGACTTTTATACTGTAGAGTGTCTGTAAAGATAGGGAGAAGGTTAATACGTTTTTCTTCATTTTTTTGCAATATAAATTATCTATTCTTTCATTACGAACACTTTCTACAACGGTGAAGTCTAAAGATAAGCTTTTCACATCAATTTATATATTTTTCTTATTGATTTCTCTTATTTGTCTTGTTATTTTCTCAAGTACACAAATCAAGGATAACAATCGCACTAAGTATCCAAAAACAACTATAGATGTCTCTTAAAATTTGAATGGTCATAGAGATATTAATGGTTTTTGTTACATGATTGTGACAGAAATCAATGAGTGATTATAAGCACAGCGTGGGGTCTGCTAAAGAAATGTTGAGAGAAAAAAAAGTTCCAAGTGAATTTTTATTATTTTTTATTGAATAGTGCTTTCACAGAATATCAAATTGTTAACATTTCATTGGAAAGATTATTCACACTTTAAGTCGCGTTGGTAAAGGCGATTTTGTTTTAAAGAGTTGTCTTTCAAAGAAGTCTCAAGTTGTTGTTATTAGTATGATAATAAATTAATTTAAATTCTGTAAATTAAATGAATGGACAAAGAGAAATACATAAATTATATTGCAGTTAATTTAATAAAATTTTGTAAATCTGCATTCCTTAAACTGATTGAAGTTGATTTTGTTAAGTTTTTGAAAGGATATGATCGTAAAAGCCTAAAATATAAACTTTAGAATTGAATTTTATATTAATGTTATGAATATAATTACAATTTATATTAAAACTCGGGCTTAATCATGCTATAATGTGTTGCCACAGCCGCAAAAATTTTTGTAAGAAGAGAGCTCAAAAAAAATGGAGTCACTCTATATAAAATATGGCGGACACAGGCCTTCGATAGTAATAAAGAAAACACCGAGTAATGCTCATATAACCTTTTTAAAAAGGGAGTATATAAATCATAAATTGTTTCTTAGATAACGTTTTACATGATGCTAAAAATTTTATAACATTTTGAGGGCTCTTCGTGACGAGTGAATTTTTGTTAATTTCATATCTCTTCTTTCATTTAAATTTTTTTTTGCTCTCACTCTTTTTGTTGCACATTACGTGTATACCATAATGTGTATTTTTTGACTTAAACTTCCAATTCATTTGACTTTTTGCTGTCGACCGGATGATTGAGTTTCTTAAATTTTGATTTAATCAATATTCTTTAATTTTTTCAATTTATTTTATTTTGACAATATAAGTTCTTTGTCAAAGTTTTAATCCTTTCCCAGTTTAAGATATCGCAACCTATTGATATAATATTTTTTTGCGGCTTTAGTGTCTTTCTTCAAGTTTTTTTCTTTTCAAAGCTTAAATCTGCTGGAGGTGATGTATTCAGTTTTCGACTTGCTAATAGTTGTAGAAGTTTTAGGTTTTAAAATAAATTTCCAAAAAAAATTATGTAAAGTTTTACAAAAAAAGAATAACAATATTAAAACAAATCGCACAACTAAACCTTAGAGAGAAATTAAACCAACATTGGTTAAATGTAACCAAAAATGGCAACGGTGTCAGTATTTTGAGCACAACAAACAATTATTAAAGTTTTCGTTGAAAGTGTGACATTTTAAGAAAGTGCACGCATTCATATACCCACTTGCAGCTGAGCGGACGATTTTACCTTGTATATTATACCGTCGCTTCATGATCGTAGTAACATAGATTTTTATTCCTTTGTAGTCAAACACACCAGAGACTTAGGTGGGAATCGAACCACCAACCTCTGCACTAATGGGGTAGTACACTTCCCACAATATAATATTGAAATTTATGCCGACTAATATCTTAATATAAAAATCAACAAATATATAACCTTCTCCTTTTTCTGAAGGAGGTGAAAAAAATGTAAAATACATAAATTTTTCTTGTTAAAAAAATGTGACTGTACATTTGCCAAAAGCTACAAGTCGTAGAGCTCTAAAATAAAATAAATTTTTTTCTAATGAACATAATGTCACTCTCAATGTTGTGCTCATTATTATTCCCATCACCATTGATCTAATTATTAACAATAGCATTTCTATAAACAACTAATTAAAGCACCAGGAAAAGTGAAGAGAGAAAGTTCGACAAGTGAACTATAATTTCAAAATCCACATTATTATTTTATTTAATAACCCCACCACAACTTTTAGTGAATTCGTTTTGAAAAAAGCAACTCTCACACGCTCCGTTTAACATTTACAGTGCAAAACAAAACATATCTACAACAAATGTTTATAAACTTAATTAACGAAACTATTGTACCACCATTGGTGTGCACTCATAATCGGAAAATTGTATGCAAGAAGTATTAAACAATAAAAAACACAAATTTCCTTCATAAAAAGTACAATATAAAAAAAATATGTAACAATAAAGAAATAGAAAATAATAATGAAATAATTACAGCCGTTATATGCGCCAGCATTATTATTAGGAGTCTTACAAATAAAGAATAATAAAAATTAACAACTCTTTAAGTTGCATACACATCAACAATAAAAATTAATTAGAAGAAATAAAATTAATTAAACACTTCAACTGCACAATACATTCCATTTGTAGACAGACCATTAATAAAAACTTGAAGGAAGTTTTATTTGATATATATCAAGTTTAATTGATACAATCAAAAAGAGTTTGAAAAAATTTCATCGAAAACGCGATCTATTACAATTATTTGACAATTATTTCTGGAAAATATTCAATTGATGTGTTTATTCATTCCGTTTTGGATCCCGAGGGATTCCAATTTACATGAAAAGCGTTTCCGTTAAAATTTTATAAATTAGAGCGGTTTTGAGAGAATAAAAATCTTATTCTTTTAACATGAAACAATTGTCAAAGAGATGTAAAACATATATGAAACAAAACAGGCATGAAATTTTGGTAAAAGTGTTATTTAAATGAAAATATTAAAATAATCAATCTAAAATAAAATATCAATCTCAGGAAAAATCGAAATAGCGTTTTAAGTAAAAAATTTTGAAAATAGCGGAAATATATTAGAATCATTACTTCGGGCGGCCACTCTATCCGTCCGATTTTCACTTTAATATCGGTAAACCCAAACTACAACCTACACTTTCAAGATCAGTCCACGGACAATTTGTCCCCCCAAAAATTAATTATCGCATAACGCCCCCATTTGTAGACCGATTTCAAAAAATCTTATTTTAGGTATTAAGGTATTTTAATCTTACTAAGGAGTAAAATATAAACCAGATATGGATTAAATCGGGCTTTAAACTAATCCATAATTGCTTCAATATTGGAATCTGATTTATTGGCCTTTTGTACTTCCAAAATTAAGAATTAATTCAACTATATATTCAGAAATATACCTATTAATTAATTCTATGCTAGTTAAGCCTCCTTTATTTCTACCAGTTTAGCTTAAAGATAAAATATTTAATATGGCCCAGCCATGCATTTTTACATTTTCGACTTATATCTTATTATATTCGATTTTAATTAATTGGGATTTATTTAAAATAAATTTATTTCATATTGAAATTTATTATTTCGGGATATTCTCCCCAAATAATTGTTAACAAAATTTGAGCTTTTTCCAAAATGCTTTGTTTGTTGTGGCTTTAGCTCTTCATATGCCGACATTTCATTGGTCACTAAACCAAATCGTCAGCGAAGTTTAAGCAGTTTGAAAACATTCAACCTCGGATGTTTATGCCAAAGGAATCAAATACAATATGAGAAGTCTGTATTGTATATGAATCATAACACAACAAACAATTATACTCTACGTGAATCTGTTTTATTTTTGTTGCAACATGCATACAATTAAACACCCTTTGTTCGATAATGATTGTATATCCCGAGTAATAAATTTCAATATTAAGTATTTAAAATAAAAATTTTATTTTTCACTTTTGCCTGACTGAATATAATCATTAACGACCAAAGGGCGTTTAATTGCATACATGTTGCAAGAAAAATGAAATACAGTAAATCATGAACTATGAAATACCTTTTCGAAACTTCTTTTTTAATTCTAAGAAAGTTTTACCAAATTAGAGGAAAGTATAAAATAAAACTGAAGACAATCATTTACAGCTTTTAAGTATGTAAAATTCAACACCTAAAATGAATTTTTTTAATTAAAATAAAAATTTCTTATTTTTGTAAGTAAAGCTGCTGAGGTTTAGAAAATATAATTTTAAAGTCAATAAAATTTTCGTTAAATTTAGTAAATTGCTTTTTGATTCTACTTCTTATTCGATTTAAGCAAGGAAAGTACTTTTTTAAAAAAAGTTTTTTTAATTTTAAATTTTATATGTATGAAATTTTTGTATTAATTTTTAGGCAATTTTTTTACTTCAATTTAATAAAACCTTCCCTTTGAATGTGATGGTAGATTAAGCTTATGCAGCCAATAAAATCTTTGCCCATGGAATTTTCCATAGAAAACAAATAACAATTTGTTTAAAATATTACTCAAGCTTGAGGTCTTATTTTGTGCTTAAACAATTTTATTTAAATTATCGATATTTCAATACTCATTGAGCATCATCTTCAGGACAATTCTTTTTTTTTTTGAGCATCATCCTGCAGATGCTAAATGATTGTCGAAATATCAATAATTTAAATAAAATTGTTTAAGCACAAAATAAGACATCAAGCTTAAACAATATTTTAATCAAATTGTTAAAAAAATATAGAGAAATTATGAAAACAAATAACAATAAGTTGAGTTCAATCCATTATGGTTATATAAAAATTATCAAAGAAGCCATAGACCAATAAAAAATTTTTGAAGATAAAATCGGTATAATATCGTGAATAATATTTATAGATTTTGGTATATTTTCAAAAATTAGTTTTACCTCGCAGATCAAGAAAAATTAGTACCAATATTTTAAATGCAATAACGATGTTTCCAATTGGATGTCAATTTTGAAATATTTTCGCTTTTTTTTCATTTGAAGCTAAAGAGAATAATCCAAAGTAAAATTTTGGTGAAATACATTGCCCAACCAAAATGTTAAATTATTCTTACATGGCAATATTAATCAGTAAAAATGCTTAATACTCTGTGTATGACTTGAGTTTGAAATATTCTCCATCTTCCATCCACAAATTAAATGAAATTTAAAATTTCCTAAATGCCTTATCATCCTTATTTGATAAAGATTAAGAATTGAAAAGATTCGAAAGAAAAATACTTAATATCTGTGCTTAAGCCATCCCCAGTAGTTTTACGTGCTTCAGATATATTTGCTCATGCTACTTTTGCTTTAAAAAATTAAACCAAAATAGGCAGGAATACTCGGGCATTAATGTTATAAATAGTTCTTTCTGCGTCAGAGATAAAAGCAAAAACGAAATTTTTCTCAACCACAAATTTTGCTTTGGCAATCAGAATAAATGATTCCGTATTTATTAATAAATGTTTTAAATACTATTAAAATTATTTTTATTATTTCGAGAGTATGATAAGGATCTTCACAAAATTGCACTCAAGTAGTCTGCAATCTTTGTTGGGCATCGAATTTAGATCTCCAGGCTGATATACTACCCACTAGACTGCCAAGAAGGTGTTCAACCAATACGTAATTAATTAAAAATGAAAGCCAAAAAAAATGCTTAAAACATTAATAACTTTCTTAAGGAAGTTCCTTCTGTAACGATATACATATAATATATGTTCGTATAAGTGAGGAGAAAATAATAAATTGATTGCATTAAATCGTTGGAATGTAGAGCTCGTCTTACCTTGCTTAATATTATTTTATAGTGGTTTTATTTAAAATCAATTACTTTTTACTTCCTTACAAGCAAAAGTTCATATCCTTCATTTTCAAACATTTACAAGCAAGCCATGTTCGTGTCTAGAATTTTTCATTGCATAATTAATTTTTTCTATAATATTCTTCGTCATGAGACTCTTAATAATCACTTCCTGAATTTCAGGTCTATCTTATAGTATAATACAGGTATAATATGAACATCTTCGCATTTAAAAGTCTCAAGACTTTAATTTCTCTTTTATAATCTATGACTTATATCAACTGCTGGAAAACACCTCCTCTTAAGATCTTTATTAAAACATTAAAAACAAACAATCAATAATCATAGAAAAATGAAGCAAAAAAAAATTAAGATACAATTTTTAATCTATCTAGTCCTGTAAATGTATTTAAGTCTATAACATGGATTAGTTGGGGCTGTAGCAACGTACTCGTACTATGACTACAACTGCCTGCTGTTACAACGAACATGTTTAAACAAATAAAAAATCATAATAAGTAAATAGAAACATTTATTAAATCGAACAACACAAACAATCAAAGTACCCAACTCAACTACATTTATTTTGTTGTTAGTTCTGCTATTTTTTTTCTAATCAAATTCAACATTAATCTTTTATTTGCAGAAAAAAATTCCCGAAAGTAAGATGGCCCACGGTAGTAAAAGCAAAAGAAGACGAACTAAACTAAAACAATTTTATGGGTGAGTTTTCATTTTCATCTTTAACTTTTAATATTAATGGCTTATAAAGTCAGTCGATACATACATAAAAATGTACATTTTATACACATGAAATTACTCGTACGGCCTTAGGAAAAAATTTACTGCACATCCTTTTGATTTTTATTCATACTTTTTCGTTTTCATTATGCTCATATGAATATTAAGGCTGTCTGAGTTTAAAAATGAATGAGAGTTTTGTTCTCTACTCTAGGCGGCTTTGTTTTCCATCTTCACTTTATGTTGTTCTAAGTGATTAATGAGTTTTTGTTGCAACAAGTGTTGGTTTTTCTTCATTGTATGTTGCTTCCAGTCCTTAACACTACTTTCAAGTGTTCAGGTTTTTTTTCATAGACTTTCTGTTGGAAATAAAAATGATATTGCTTAGATTATTTCCAGTAGCTTACATTTTTATACTTCATGTTTAACACTTTTTCTATATTAATTTTTTCTATTTATTTATTTTTGGCCTGCAAACATATCAGTGCCATCTTGTCTCTTTGATTTGATATTGGTTGGGGAAAAAATAAGTTTCCTTATTCCCTTGTAAATGAATAATTAAAAGTTTTTATTTCAAAATTAATCAATTAAGTTGCTTTATTGATAAAAGAGTAAAAGTTGCAGAAATAATTTAGTCCATATGTCTGCATGTCAACAATAATTTTAGGATTCAGAAAGCATCGCGTTGAGTGTTAAACGTTTCGTGACGAAATAATATTAAAGTACGAGTTCATTCCCTAAACAATTTAATTATGTATGTGTGCCAAAATTAAATGTATATAATAAGGATAATTTTCATATACAACGATATCATGTAAATTAATAATCTGTGGAGCGATTAGAATTTTGTGAAGTTCTCCTAAAAAACCAATTTTTTTATAACTTCTTGAACACGACTTCATATCCAATGACAACGATCAAAAATAGAACATTTTGTATTTTTGAAGCCTATGTTAAAATTATTCACTACTTCCGAATCACAGACTGTGCATCTCATTGATTTCTTTGGAAGTTTATTATTTACTGATTATGCTTTCAGCCAAGTAGCCTCCGGGAACTTTACGCTCTATGGAACAAACTGGGTGTTCATTTTTACCACACCCAATAGTGCAAAAAAGACCATGCCCTTTTCAAATTCATTTCACATAAAACATGTAACTATGTAACATGTTTTGCAGGATTAAATATTACCTTTTTTTAACTGGCTCCTTTTACACAAATTAGCTTTTATTACCATTTTCATATTGGTTTTTATGTGAAAAATTTATAAACAATTAATAAATTGTAACATATGGATATTAAATATTTCCAGCAAATTTTTTTTTTGTTTTATTACGAGTTTGAAAAATAGGACTTTACATATCGAGGGAATCCGTAACGTTTAACATATTTATTCCGAAAGGAAAACGCCATAAATTATAGACTAAAGATGCCTAAAAAATTGTGGCAGGACTGGCCACTGAAGCGGCATACCTAAATAAGAGCGACAACGTTGACAAATGTTGATTTAATTATTTTTCAGTAAAAATATTAATGGGAGTCGAATTTTAAAGAAAAACAATAATTGTAATTATACGACATTTATGATTTTATTTATGTGACAATTATGATTGTTTACTTTTTTCTTATTCTGCAGCTAACTTCACTTCCTAACGCTCTGTCAAAATCATATTTTTCTATCGATTACCAATGAGGGCGCTTTGTTTCGGTTTGCTTTATAAAAATTCCCTAAGCCTAAGAATTTTTTATAATTAAACCAAAGAAAAAAGGGGCAAAAATATATGCAAAACTCAATAAAAGAAAAAAGAAAAATTAAAGACCTCATAATAAAATGTCTGTGTAGTAGTTTTGAAAACCATATACACATTTTTTTACAAAGATTTTCAATGCTAAATATTGAAAAAGAGAGGTCAAAATATCTCATATTTATCAAACTTGCAAGTGCCTAAAAAGTCTTCACAACGTTGTACGTTGATATTTTGTGTGTTGCAACTGAATGTTGTATCCAGTCAGCGATTCGTGAAGTTATGGAATTGTTGCCATTCCATAAATTTGTGCATAGGAACAGTATCTTGTAAAAAAATTTCTAAATTTATTTCAATGAGATGAAAAATACTAGGGAGCATCACATTGGGCTGCCCACTGTTACGAGACTTGGCCTCAATATAAAGTTAAACTAATTCACTCTGGCCTAGGTATGGCTTAACACTAAACTGAACAGACAGACTTTGTCCTCCCTTTCAGTCAGCACAAAAGGACAAATCACAATCTGATAGAGCCAGTGCTGTATTAAATGGCAGCTTGTGAAAACTGACCTCCTAATTATATAGAGATCTTCACACTATTATACATTTTATTTCATTAACTTAAAAGGAAGATGAGGCACCTAAGTTAGCAAAGGTCATATATGAATGATTGTCGCCTGTTGCAACAACAACAAGGTGACGAAAATATTCAAAGAACAAAACTATTTTAAGAGCCAATAGGGCTCCTTAAGCCGTTAGTCTTAGAATTAGTTCGTAAGACTAAATAAAATAAACAAATAAATAAGTAATATACTACTAACATTACCATTTCTAAGTAAAGCATTTTTTTATTGAAATGTTTTCTTTTCTGCAAAAAAAAGTGTAACACTTCTTGCCCTTTCAAAGGATATGCGAGAATTTAAAGATCGCCCAATTCTCTAAGAGAGTTAAAATTTTTAACTAGAGCGTTACACAGATCTTTGTTTTATAAAGTGATCAGCAAAGTATTACACTTCTTTCGGAAAAGATAACGCCTTAAGTTAAGTAGTTTCAATAAAATATTTCACAGCAATAAATAAAATGATTTTGCTACAACTTACTGGCGTACATGAGTTCTTTGATGGACTTGCTTCAAGAGTTTTTGTTTTTCTATTCATCATTTACCCAATATTGTAATTTTCTTTTTCTGTGTTCACAATTTAAAGTGTGTTTTTGTCTTGAAATGCTGAGTGTGATGTCTTGCCTTTTTTGGTTTATTTGCTAAAACAGAAATATAAAATGCTTTGAAGAACGACATCGTTCGCAAGTTGCAGTATTTTAAGAAGTTAAATATTTCTTTTGCTAGTAACCAGGTTAATTGTATTTCAATTTCATAAAGCCAAAGTCATTTAAAATTTACACTTAAACAAGAAGCCGGAGTGTGTCTTGGGTCGCACTTCATAGTTTTATCAGCATTACGTTTGTTCAGCTGCAGTTTGTTGAATGTTCTGCTGGTATTGGTTGATCTGTCACTTTTTTTTTAATATGTATATTATTTTTAAAGATTTTTCTTTGGCAACATTCCGTTTGGCAATTAACTTAACATGACACCTGTTTTGCACACCTCTTTAGTTTGCCTGTTTAGAAGAGCATTTTGTTTGCCTATTTTTTTTTTTGTTTTCAACAGTTTATTTTTTCCTTGTTTCATCTTCAAGTGTTGTTTGTTCACATTTTTATGCATATCAGTTTATTTGTTGTTTTTTTTTAATATGAAACTTTTTTCTTTTTCTTTTGCAATTTGATGATTTTTTTCTATGCAAGAATCACTCTCACTGTGAAAATCTGTAGTTGTTGTATTTTACTTTGGAAAAATAAAAAGTTCTGTTGTACTCTGACATACTTTCTTAGGATTTGTTATCTTTTCTATTTTGTTTGGCTTTGTAATTTTTGCTTTAAATACTTGTTGAGTTTGTTATACCCTACAATAGAGGGAATAGATTTAATTTCGAAATTAGGATGTTTTTAAATACAAATGAAAAGAAAAGGAATGGCGGCTTAAATTTAATATATCGGGAGTAAAACATTAAATACAAATTTCAAGTTTGAATTTTTTGGGGCATTTTTCTTCGTTATTAAGAAATATAAACCTGAATTGTTAAATCCAGCACTCGAACTTGAGCTAGATTAACTAAATAGATTTTGGAAAATAGTTTTCTCTAAAACATTAACTGTCACAGTCTTTAAAATTTCAATAAGTCGTTTTACCACCAGCTTCCAAATCGCTGAATAAACATCAAAAATTATAATATCCGGCAATGACCAGCTTATGTTAAAATTGTTGGAAGTCATCCGAATTCCCATTGTTTTCTAATCATTATCTTAATATATTCATGACTCTTTCCAAGCTCTTTTCTTTTACTGGGTGGTGATTGAGAACATTTATTTCCCAAACCATTCGTCCTTTGCAGAAAATGAAAGTGAATAGCTGTAGCTACTACTGCGTCCACACTAAGATTTAATTGGTTGAAGGATGCCGGCATCACATTTGATAACGAGACTAGATAGTGCCACAAGCTGGATTCGGAGGTATATTATATAACGAAGTCGGCAATTGTAGATAAAACTTCTTACATACCCTGCACCAATGGCGGTGTTATTGTTGTTATATAATCAGCTCTTCAAGTTCATTTTGCATTGTGGCCTTCATTCTCTATCGTTCTCCCTCTTTGTCTCTCTATCTATGGAGTTTAGTCTCATAGTTACTCAATACTTAGATTTGCCGCAACTGCAGAAATTTTAGCGATTTTATATTCCATAAATAAAAAGTTTATTTCGTTAATAATTCGCATACGGCTTGTTATATTACATTGCGTGATCGCCTTATTGGAAAAATGTCTGTTATGGAAACTCTACTTGATACCTCGATCCAGGTAGTTAGATAAAGCATTTAAAAAATGAAAAATTAAGGCTTTTCAAATTCGATCATCACCCGTTAAAATTTTCTCGCTCACATTTGTTTTTTTTTATAAAAGTTGCTGTTGTATTATTTGCAACTTGTTCACATCCGTGTTAATTAAGTATTTAATTTATGGGACTTGAACTCTCTTAAATTATTCTTCTTAAATAGTTTTTTTTTTGTTTGTTAAGAACTTGGCTTTTTAACTCCTGCTGTACGAACTTTAGTTGAAGCATCAGTAATTGTGATTTTAATTTTTTAACTACTTTCAGTAAGTTTTATTCTTGTTATTGTGTAGTTTCAGACTTACCCACTTTTGGCTGAAAAAAGAATGGCCCGCTGTTTTTAAGATCAAACAGGTCATTAATCATTTTGCTAGAAAGCAGCACCAGCAGTAGCGAGAGCTTTAGCTAGTGAATTAAAAAATAAAATAAGAATAATAACAAAATCTCTTGATTTTCCTTTTTGGAAACGTTTTCCATTTTCATTTATCAATATTATATTGACTGAGATCGCAAAAGGAAGGAAAATGTTATGAATCATATTCACCATAAGAATGACAGCAGTAAAATAAATAAAGTTATTACGTATGAAATATACTTATAATTTCAATTTCATCATGATGCTTGTTTGCAATAGAATTATACTTTTGACAAAAGTAAAAACGAAAGTTAATGAACTTTTGCAGCTGATTTGACACGTATTAAGCCTTATTCATAATATTGTATATTTAAGATAAAAAAATTTTCCATTAATTATGAATGATCTTATTTAATTTATGTTATAGTATCCGTTATGGCAGCTCGCAATTATGTGTTGCATATTTACAAAGATGTAGCAAGTGTAACTTTTTATATATATATATTTTTTTGCTATTTTGCAATGCAAGATTAGCTTTTATGCTTCTTTCAGTTATTTTATATGACTTTTTTATGTGTATTTTTTCTCTCCATGTTTTGCTTTTTTAACTCTTACACTACTTTGGTCGGCTGTTAGTTTTCATTTACCTGTTGTATATTTGCAAGGGCATACTAAGTATTATTTTTTATATTATATTGTACAAATAGGCTTGCAGAATGGTGTAGCATATTTTTTCCTCTGCGCTAATATAATATACTGAGTTAGATATGCTACAATTTTGCATACAAGTAACATTTGCAACAAAAATTATATTTACTCTGCGTTTGCAAGACTTAATTGCAAACTAAGAGCTGACAATGATAAAAAAAATTAAGAAAGAAAATGCATGAAAATAACGAAATTAAAAATTTTATTATAAATTATCATTAATAAGCTCCGTAAACAGAGTAAAGAAAAATTAAGAACGTCTTGTAAGGAACAAATATTGCAAGCCCAATTACAAAGGCTGGTTTACAATTGACGGAAATAATTAACAATGCCACTATTTTGCAACCTTAAGTGTATAAGATCGTGAATTTGGGGTTTATATTCTGCTAGTTTTGAGTATAAATATACTCTATCATTATGCAAATGCTATGACAGAAGACCATTTGCACAAGATTGTGAATAGCACTATTATATTCATAGAAAAAATTTAATTAAAATGAAATTGCATTTTTTTTTAAGATATGCTTATTAGATATTCATAAATATACAAAATTTATTTGTATTTAATTGTATTATCTCAACATCAATAAGTTCTTTTTATCAATAACAAAATTTTAACAGCTTTCAACAACTTTTCTTGATAATTAAGTTAATTTCTTTATAGACTTAAAACAAAATAATTTTTAAAACCAAAATATCAATATTAATTTGTATGCCGTTTTATGTACTTTGATAAGTCTAGAGCTTATCTCTCAGCATGGGAGTTAAGGTGTTTATTACAAACCTACCTAGATTAAGTTACCACTTAATGTGCTTGAGTGTTTGTAGCATTTAATAGACATATAAAAAACCAATTGTTAATACTCTCATAACTTTGATCACATAATTATTTATTACTTCATATGAAAATATTATTAAAGATAAAATGTACAAAAAGAAAATAGATTCATAACTATAACCACTAATTGCCACACTTATCATCACACATAATCATCAACGTCTTCTCCATTCCCCAATATTATTATGATCGTTACCCCGAAAAAATGCACGTAAGTGATCATGTCATAAGTTATTAGTGGCTTCAACACTCTAAACCACATTTATCAGCGATATTTTGTACAATGTTTTTCATTGTACGATTACGTTTTATTATTATTTCCTAACAGCAACAAAATAAAGTTAAAAAATAATAGAAAAATATACATTATTAACAAACATTATCATTAAATCAAATCATTACTTGTTAATAGACAATTGCATGAATGACTCTTTGGATGCAGTACGAAAGATTTTCAGAATGAAACAGTGTGATTGAATCTGTGCGAATCATGACACAGCGAAAATGAGCAGAGAAAGAACAGCAAGTATATTTTTGGGACAGATCCTTAAGGAGAGTCAGTCTTTAGAATGCCCAAATAAAAGATTGCAGTTAGATCTTCTAGCAGTTTAGTTTAGCTTGTAAGAAAAGTTGGTTGAACAAATAATATTAATTAAATAAATAATAAAATTGGCAACAATCGCAATTAAATCAAGCACAATCTGTATTCTTAATAACAAATATTCTATTCCTCGTTACATATTTTGAGCCAAGGAAACCAATGTATATAGTGCTTTCTAATGACGACGACAGCATGGCCTACCAAAAAAATACGGATCGTTGACTCCGCCAGCCCAAAATCCACACCAAACAAAGACTTTTCCGGGATAAATTGGACGTTTTTGAATCTCGTGTAAATTCCTAAATTCCAAAAATGTTTTTGTTGACCTACACATTCATCCATCACTGAAGATGATTTCTTGATAAAAATAAGGGTCAGCTTCCAACTGGTTCATGGTCAAGTCAGCAAAAGCACGTCGTTGTCTATGGTCGTTTACCTTCCTCCCCTTGATTAATTGAATTTTGTACGGGTGAAGAATCAAGTCACGACTCGTAATTCGCCAAGTTGTGGTCTACGAAAGGCCGAGTTCTTGTAAGTGACGCAAAATTTACCGCCTTGCACATCATCATGGATATTGGTGATGTTTTCGGGAAATTTTGCATTTCGTCATCGTAATGAAATTGGTTCATTGTTTACTGAAACAGTGGACTTAAATTTATCCAGTCTATTCGGCAGGAGAATTATGGCGACCGTGAACTGGGCGAAACGGGCAGAGCTTTACCCGAACAAAATACCCATTTTCATAAAATATTTTATTATTTGCATTATGTTCTTGACTGCTATATCTGTCCATGATGATTTGGCAAAACAACTTGTAGTACGGCTTTCAAAGTTTGCAAGTCCTGACTCGAAATCAGTTTATTTTTCCTGACTTCTTAATCATTAAATTCCTTAATTTCAAGTGAATTAATACTTCAATGGAAGACGAATGCATCAGTGAAATAATGTTCTTAGTAACATTTTAAGTTTACAATACTACAGGAAATCAAAAAGCAAATTCTTATATTTTCATTTCACCCCGTAATGGAATCGAACGAGCAACCTCCTGTTTAGTAGTTCAGCACTTTTATCCTTGTCTGCGGAGACATTCTACGTAAGGAATAAAACTATTTATTTCAAATGAAAGGGCAAGGTTTACTGTTTCGTAACTTAAAACATAAAATCCATGAGCTTAGAAATAGTTGTTAAAACTTTTTTTTTAATTCTAGGAAAGATTTACTATAGAGAAAGTATGAACTAAAAGTGAAGAAAATCACATCATGCTGTGAACTATACGCGTTTAATTCAAATCCTTAGCTTAATTTCTTAATTAATTTTAATCAGTTGGTTGATTTACAAATTCTGTAAAATAGTTATGAGCAGGAGGCTTAAAAGAATACATATTTGTGTTCTATGGACGGAGCTCTCTAATGATGTAGCCGGAATGACTTACAGTTGCTAAATTCTGGATCCACAACAGTTTGACTCCTTGGAAATAATGTCAATAATATGAAATTTGAATGAGATCAGTAGGTGAAATTAGGCTAATGAGTCTAATGTCTTTAGGAACTGGTACACAGTTTTATTGTCAAAGTGTATAGTACAATGCAAAACCCTTATGAAAATTGTTTTCGTAAAGCTATTGTTTGTTATTTAGTGTATCAGTGTATTAATTTCACAAAATAATATAAAAATTAAGCATTTTGCTACAAATGTAAGTATTGAAAATACAATTAATTGCTATTGATTATTAACACAGAAATTTTTGCAATACGCCCACTGTTTTGTAATTGAACCTTCTTCTTGAGTAGAACATTTTAATTAATGGATTCTTTTAAGACTCTGTTATCAGTAACTATAACAATTTCTTAATGTGTTTGTTAATAATTTTCTTTTTCATCTAGCAACCTTTTTATTTCTTCTTTTTTCTACACTTTCAAGAAACATCCAGCTAACGAACACCCACACACTCACGTATATAAAATAATCATTATGAAGGAAAAACGAAAAATGTTGCAGTTATTCCATCTTTATTTTACTTTTTATCATCAGTAAATGAATAAATGCCTGTCTGTCTGTCCACCGAAAACATCTTCCAGTGCTGTGTACGCTGTTGTACAACAACTTTACAATTTCCATGATAAAAAGAGTCGCAAAGAAGTTAAATGGGGTTAAAAGCTTTAACTGCACGTTTATTTAAAGTTTTTTTTTCGACCATCATTTGACTAGTATTTTGGTTTGTTTTGTTTTCTGATTTAAATGGCATCATTAGTTTTATTGCATATTATGTATATGTTTGTAGTTGTGATTGTTGATTTTGTTGTTGTTGTTGTTGTTATTGTTATTTGTTGTATTAAAATTAATTTATGATAGTTTTTCATTTCATCCTCAACTTAAGTCTTAAGTCTCTTTCCTGCCATTTGGCTTGTTTTCTGGAGTTGTTGCATCAATTAAATGAGCATAATTTATAATTGTTAGTTTTAATGTTAGAGATAAGAATAAGAGGAAAAGTTATTAGAGGATTTTCTATAGTTGCTGTTGAAAGGAGCTTCGCAATAATATTTATCGTATGTGTGCTTTAGATGGTCGATATATTTTAATTGAAACGAACAGCAGCTGAACGGAATTTAAAATTTAATTTATAACTAAAAATCAAAAATAAAGCGTTCGTTCCATTTTTGTACCGCAAAAATATGGGTTAATAGTTTATTATTGTTGACAAGAAAACTGAAATAGATAAGTATTGATAAAGGTTTATAAGTATAATTGAAATATTGGTTATTTTTATAATTTTATCAGTATTTGATGAACCAAATGCAGCTACAGAAAACTTAAGAAATCTAGCAAAATTCACGAATATTTCTTGAAAAAATTTCAAAAAATCTTATCCATAGAACGTCCAGTTTTCATTTTAGATAGACAACCATGATACTTTAAAGAAGATAGAAAAAAGTTTAAGTGGACTTAGTAATTTTTTAAAAAGTGCATTTTGAAAATTTTATTTAATATTTTTTTAATAAAATGGGTGTATAACAAAGACAATATCAATATTTTTATATGCCGTTTGAATAAAGCATCCAGCGGAAAAGGACATGATAAAGGACTTTTTACATGGTTTTAGCTAAAGATGAATTTATTAAATTTTTGGTGACGACTCATGCTATTAACTTGATAGTGTCTTTGGAAGTCATAAGTTCTGTTGTTAATAAGCAACTTATCATTTAAATGAATATCCAAACCAATAAAAATTTGGTAATTTTCCCAATTTCAATATACTATATAAGAAAAATTTTTAAACACATTATCTCGTATTGTCAATATTATAAATTAACAGATATGAATGTTTTTTGCAGGAATTAAAAATTTCTTATCTTGAACTACGTTTGCAAAGGACATTTAGAAAGGATTCCATTTAAATTTCGACAATATTTTCTTATAGGTTCCTTAAACTTTGTTGAACTTTCTTTTAAGTTAACAAATCTAATATGCACTTATTCTTTTAACACTAAATTTTAAGTTGCTAAAAAATCTGTAGTTGTTTAAATTACGATCATCTAAATTTTGCCTATGTAGATTTTATATTGGGAATAAGAAGAGCATCCATCATTTCTCTTTTATTGTTTTTTTTTTGATATTCAATATACTAATAATAATATTTATGAAAGTATTCCTAATAAATACTTGAGAGCTTAAATTAATCAAAAATTTTATCGTAATACAATACTTTTTCTTCCTTCATTTTTTTGCTTTTCTGACTTTCTGCATTTAGTCCTTCCTTGGCTGACAATGAATATATTTATCCATCTAAAGAAAGTAAAAAGAAAACATAACATATATTTTTTTAAATTATATAGGATAATGTCCTATATATTTTTTGTGACTAGTTCATTATCTATGAACTTATGTGCCTGAGACTTTAATACTGCTTGAGTCATCTTCTCTGTTGTATGGATGGATCTTTTAATAATTCGGCATGAGTGTCACACTAACGTAACGCATATGAATTAGTTTAAGGCTTAAAAATAATAAAAACAAATTTACACAGAAATTAATAATTATATCTGAAGTAAAATTCAAGGTTTTACCAAAAACTGCCGATATGGCAGCTAAAATCTTAAAAATCTTAAAATAATTGATTTTGCTCAAGTTCGTTTTTTGTGATATAACTATGTTGCATTAAAATAGCCTTATGTCTTTTAATTAATATTAATTGATATTTTATATTAATTTTTCAACAACAATTCAAAACTATTCAAATGCTGTTATTTTCAATTAATGCATTTATGCTGTGGTTTAATTCATGTGCCGCCATAAATAAAATTTTCTGAAGAGTAATAAGATCAAATATTTATTTTCAAGTATTTACCCGCATTCATATAAAATTTAAAGAAAATATCTATCAACGACAATCGATATGTATGCACTAAATGATATTTAAGGAAACGTACAGGTCAAAGACCCCAGCAAGAAGTCAACCCTCTTTAAACATTTGTCTGCATACAGAAAAAGTATAAATAAATTAAAATGTAAAGAATATAAACTGTTTTTAAAAACATACCTTCAAGCCCGCATGCGTGCCAATGCAACATGAATGAATGCATTTATGTGTGTATGTTGCAAATGTGCGTAGAATTGCCTGACCGTTAGGCTGACGATTTGATAGAAATATTATATTATTTTACTGCACATACATATTTTCCCAATTAAAATAAAAATATAAATTACTGATGTTGGAACAGCCCTGTCAACACTACCTCACGCATCATTCGGTTGAATGCTTTTGTTAAAATTTGAAAAATTGTTGACATGAAATAAAATAATGGGAGATTTGAAACTTATCAAAAATTGTCTTCTCTGGTAAGGTTTACTGACCTCTATGATACTCTCCTGAACTCAACTCAAATGCTAATATGTATTTGAAATGAATAAGGGAGCTTCTCATTCGGTTATGCGAATTTGATACAACCTTTAATTATTTATAAAACAAAAACATGTTCTAGAAAAATGGATCTTATTTAATTTTTGATTATTTTATAATGTTATGCCTATTTTTTTTTAAGAAAAGTAACACTCATGGAATTAATTCCTAATACTTGAAGTGTTACCTTCAAGTATAGTGGTGAAAATATTTAATTCTTTTTACGACTTCGCTATTGAACGTCCTTTTATTTTGTAGCAGCGCCGCTGGTGTTGAGTAGCCGCACTAAATTTCTTAAACTTTATGTGTAGCAATTTTATTAATTTTTTACTTCGCCGATGATTCTATATATTAAAACCATCAGTTTTTTTTAGGATTTTTTCTTCTTAATTTTTTTTCTTTTTGTTATTGATGTTATTGTTGTTTTCCCTTATGTGAAACAATGTATTAAAACCATTTATATCTTTCGCACTATAGCGTAAGCAGCGGATTTTTTCCCCTTTTCTGACGCCAAAGTCTTTAGCCCGGCATTCCTTGTGACCGCTTGCCGACAGCAAGTACGACATGATACACATATTTATATACATATTTTAATCTCTATACTTGTATAAATCTTGTAAAATTATTTGCTTCCTTTAGTAATAAATTTAATATAAAAAAGGTTTTTAATACGTTTTAATTCTTCATTTCAAACAGAGCATAACATCATTCACTCGATGCAGGGTTTTTTTACTATTAAATTGAATGAAATTCGTTTGTTACAATAATGTTTTATTTCCAAAAAAAATTAAACTGCAATCCAGTGGCCAACATTACAAAAAACTCAAGTGCTTGTTTTGTTGTTCTTTTTGCTCTACGAGTATTTAGAATGACAAACAGACTCGAGAACTGACGAACTGCAACATTGCTTATGAATTCTAATGCTTAACGCTTCACTGCCTCATAAACTTTGAATATAATGTATAAAATTTTAAGTAATTTTTTTTTATTAGATATTGCAAAATAAAATTACAAGATACGTACGTGTATAAAAATACACATGCGCTCGTTGGCACAGTTGACCTTAGTTTTTATTAATTGAGCAGTTTAAATGAGTTTTTTTTAAGAATTAGTAATTCTAAATGCATATTTGATCTATTACCATTAATCAAAAGTGCTCTAGAGCAAGTATGACAAATTCAAGGTAGATTAAAAATTCGTTTTTAAAAAAACTCGTTTCGTAATAGGGGTGAGTGACTTTTATATTTTTATCCTTTCCGAGGAAAACAAAAGAAAACGGGAGCAGCTCAATATGCCTTGAAAGTGTGCCATACTTTTTTATGATTTTCTATAAAACTATACATTTACCTTTGACCTTAAAAAATACCACAAAAATATATATGATATTATATTCGATAGGTGTATACCGCCCGATATAGTGTAGCGTACCACGAATTTGTTGTTTGCACATGAAACAACATTGATGTGCCTGAAAGTGTTAATAAGTCTGATTTAGTCAATAAGAAATTTTGAATAAGAGCTCAAGTATAGTTTCACAACTGGGAAGAATTCCCGGGAAATAGTACAATTTAACGCATGAACCGGCAGGCCCGGTTAATAAGATGTATTAAAATTTAACATTTTCTTTTTTTTTATTGGACAAGTAGTACTCAGGGGACAACCCATATTTATGCAGTGCATTGTGTTGGAACTAGGATAATATGATATGGTAAGGAGAAAAGAGGGAATAATGCATGTGCTTCCTTCTTATAATACACTTATACAACCGCACTCACATCTGTTAGAAGAAAAGCAGTTTTTTCAATTTTCTGGAAATTTTCTTAAAAAAATTATAAACTATTTCTCAGATGAATCGACAATGCATTTGTTTTATGACATTATTACTTTATTGAAAATAGTAGCAATTAAAACAGCAACAACAAAAAGAACAATTCAAATTGATAAATATTTTTAAAGTTTATATAAATAAAAAAAAAAATGCTGAAATACTCTATTTTCTCTTTTTTTTTTTTAAATCTTTATTTACATTTGCAATCTATCTTAACCTAAGATAATAAGCAAACTTGCTGTATAATAATTTAACATTGATAATTGTACTCTTTGTAGTACAACTATAAGTTAATAATCATTACAATTTAGTGACAATTGATAAAAAGCTTTGACATACTATGCACATAGATATAATATATTTAGATTTAGGCGGTAAATTTAAATTATTATTAACATTAACGGACAATAATAAAGAAGTGTACATTTTCTAACATAAATACATACTTAAATTTAACAAAAACAGTGTAATTAAGGAAGGTACACACAACATAGTAGTTTACATTATTTGACTTATAAGTTCTGTATGTTATCTTCTAAATGGTAAATCTAAAATATGGTATCGTTTCAGTCTTTTAGTCGTGTATAAAACTGGGCTTAATACACTGCCCTGTGGTACCCCAGCTCTAATTTCAAATATAGATGACATTTCACCATTTATTTTGACATAATATGTTCTGTTTTCTAAAAAAGCTTTTATAATAAAGTAAAATGGGGCTGGGAAAAGTGATTTAATTTTTGACAGTAATCCATTATGCCAAATTCTATCAAAGGCTTGCTCAATATCAAGAAAAACCGCTGAGCAGTATTTTTTTTCTTCCAAACAGCTGCGTATAGTGTTCACAACTCTATGTATTTGTTCCGGCGTGCCATGCTTATGTCGGAAGCCAAATTGATGTTCTGGTATTATGCTGAGATCTTCAATGACAGTTTGTAAACGTTTTAGGAAAAGTTTTTCAAATATTTTAGAGAAGGTACAAAGCAGGCTTATTGGTCTGTAGGATTTAATTTCAGATTCAGGTTTGTTTGGCTTTCTGATCATGATGATTTCGGCACACTTCCATTCGTATGGAAAATAATTTGTGCGAAGTATTGCATTAAAAATGTTTGCTAGGAAGATAACGGCCTTTTTTGGTAAGCTTTTACATACTCTTCCATCTATATCGTCATGTCCTGGCGACTTTTTGCTGTTGAGCCTTGAAATTTCCAGCTGCACTTCTCTGGGTGAGATGTGTTTAATGGGTAGGCTCATTTGACAGGGTACACTTAGATAATCTAATATTTCTTCATGAAAGGGTGTGAATTAATTTTTTTATATTTAATTTTGACCTGTTGTTAATATATTTAATTTATTTTCTTTAAAATATATAATGAAACATAAAAAACTACTACCATTACCATTTACAATTTCATTCGATAATTTTCGGATTCCCTGGGATAATAAAATTGGCGACTTTCAAAAACGAAAGAAGTTAGGGTTTCGGAAACTCTAGTCTGAAGTTTTTAAACCAAACCGGGGAAAGTTATGATAACGTACGAACTGCAGTTTTAAGTCGGTCACTTAAACTGTCATCCGATTAATTTAAGGAGTCCGGTTCTATTGTAGACTTGCATATTCCAACATCAAAATTTTTTTGTATTTTGTATTTGCGTGAGTACGAATCAACGGATGCATTTAACAACGAATTATATTTAAATTGTGTTAAGATAAGTGCACTAGCTTCCAAATTTTTCGTATATTCATCGCTCGTATTCATAGCTAAGGGTATTAATTCAAACTAACCATCGGCTAAACCTCACTATGACCAGGGAATACGGCCGACCAAGTGAAACGACAACCACTAACGTCAAATTTTGATATCTCCAGCGCATTAAGGAGGGAATATAATATAAATATGATAATTAATCAAAAGTAACACAACTAAAGTTTAGCTTATTAAATATTAAAACAACGTGTTATTACAACTTCAAAAAGATCCTGGGCCCGGTTTCCGTAACTTATGAAAAAAACCTTAAAAATTATAGTCATCACTGTATTTCTTGCTAATTGATTCATAAAATAAATTTATCAGCTCTGTAAAAAGTGTAAAGGATATATTTATGTTTTTATATTCATTCTGTTTATCACAGGACGATAATAATTTTACCGATTCGAAAGGCTCTCACTTTAATTACAAAAAGCAAGTACTGAACAGGCTGACGCCTACCTCAGCTGGAAAAGTAAACCTGTATTACATCTTTTTTATTTAATGAATATCAAGTTTAAAAGTATTACGAGTTGAAAGGTTATTGCCATTAGAGTTGGTCAACTTTGGTTCATTTTCGAATCCCTGTTCCGGTTTTCACACACATTATTCTGAAACCTTTCTCTATTTACGCGTATATATCAAGTCGCACATAGCGCTGCTGAGTCGCTTAGCAGTTACAGAATTATTACCATTTAATTTTGCAGAGGCTCCACTGTGCAGCGTAATTAGGAAACATTTTCAAAATGTATATCCCGAAAAATTTCTTAGTTGAATGTAATGAATATTTTATATTATTATTGTACTTGTACTGTTTTCGTTTATGTTGTTTTTTAATTTATTTGTTACTTACATATATATTTTCTATATATTATCGCAACTATTTTCAGTGGCCTGCGACTATAGCTTAATAACGGAAACTTTAGTTCACTCAAGTATGACGTTGACTTGCGGTTGAACGTCCAACCATCCAACAAGATTATTATTTCACTTACCACTACCCATGCACAGTTACGACTATTTATAAATGCATTAAAATTGTATTTCAATTTAAAATTACATTATGCATTTAAACATTATCTTGCAATTACAAAATGCATATCAGTGAAATATTGACTGAAAGGAAGTAATTAAATTCGAATATATATATTTTTTGAAACTTTATTTTTCTAGACATGCGAGTATGAAAGTGTTTATAATACGAGTATTAAAGCTGCGACCTTGTGTGCTACCTGATACATAATAATGATAAGCTTTGTTAATAATGCAGCATTAAATGAACTTTTTAATTGCATCAACGAATAATTTTTTTTCAAGTTTGTACAACTGGAGTAAAATTAACTGGAGCCATTTTTTTTTAAATTTATTAAAAGTGGATAGACTTATGAATATGACTTTAATAGCATACAAATTTATTACTCCAAACGGGTTAATATTTTTTGTTGCAAATTTCATTGTGGCAGTACAGGACTAAAAAATAAGCTATTAACAGGATTTATTAATACAGAAATTATATTGATTTAATTCGATACCGCCTGCAGTAAATCGTATAGTGAGATATCAAAACCTTAATCGACAGAATTTTTAATATGCATTAATTGCAACAAGTTAAATTTTTTTACTTGAAGCCAATTTAACCAATATAAAATCTGTTAAATCGTTTCAAAACTATCATTCCATATGCAAAAATTCCCACCAAAAAAAAGGTCACCAAGACTTTATTGGCTGATAAACCCAACTGGAACTTCCTTTGTGCTGATTCACCCCAAGAAACCCACAGTTTTGACTACTCTTTGGCCTCTTGTGTATTGTATTGGATTCACGTTTCGTCCACGGTTATGAAATGGAGCAATAACTCGTCCACATTGTAAATGGGGTACACATCTTGAGGAAAGCTTTCTCATACACGATTTTTTTCAATTATTTCGGGTGTAGAGTCCTCATTTGGGCATTCAGAACATTCGAAATCTTCCGTACTTGTACACCTACAAAGAAATTCAGTAAAACATTATTTTATCATTGAAATTGATGGTGCAGAATTCGCATGGTATTCATCAAGCTTTCTCTTTGTTTGAGTGATGGTTTTTTCCGCAAAAAAAGCTTAATGATCACACGAAATTTACTTTTTTTTATTTTCTTTCGCAGCATTTTCAAACTTTGACAGGAATAAACTGACGTATGCCTGTTGACAGGAGCAGTGCTACCCTTTCAGCTAAGAGGTGGGCAATTCAAAAAGTCACAGACTTATTAAATTGTCCTCATATTAATTCTTTGCTTTGGCTATGAAATAATCCATGAAATATCACAAAAAGTTGGTGACAGTGGAAACTCATAATGTTCTTATGGGAGTGCTGCTATTCAAGTCTATTGAGCTACTGGAGTACCGACGCAGTGTGCGGCATATTTCACTGTTCTATCTCTACTAATGAATACAAAGAATTTGTTTTCGCGACCCGCTATGTTTTACAATCAAGTTATTTTTCATCATGATCACAAGCATTTGTCGTCGATGCGTCACCGAACTGCAATTTTCATTATAGAGAAATGTCGTTCTGTAGCCGGACAATATGGGTGTGGGATAATTTCCCTATAGGGTTTTTTCCTGTCACTTGTCAGTAAGTTCAAATAGAATGTCCACAGACACTGTACCATCGATTCTCCTCTTTACAATATATTGCACGAGTAGGGATCATCCGCTTAGTGCTGGTCCGGTTTCAAAAAAGTAAATACAGTCGATTTTGGATAAGCGATTGCCATTTAATTGAAAAAATCTCTCAATTGAAAATCAAAAATTCTTAACTATTTTTTTTTAAATTAATAATAAAGCAGTTTACTTCGCTTATTAATTTAATTAAATTATTAAATGAATTATATTTTGTTTTAATAGTAAAATGTTAAATGAAACAAATATCGCCTAATAAAAAAAAAATTATTCAGATATCGCCAATGAAAACAATATTCGTAATTGTTTTATATCAACCTTTAAAAAATAAAAACTGAATGCATCAAACAAATCATAAATCAAAATTGATATGCAATACATTTTCGTTCGCTGAAGCGAAATATTTTTCCACTTACATGAAAATCTCGACTCTGTTATAAAAAAGACCGCATATTCACATTTTTTAAGACTATAGGTAAACATCGATTACTATGAAACAATGGCACTTTTTCATTCCTTAAGAAAAAACTTGCTGAATACTTCAGAGCCATGTCATTACAGAACTTATTCCAAAAGACTTGCATATCGTTCCGAAAATAACTTCGACCCCTGCCTAATTTGTAGTGCAACTTATACGCCTCTTTTTCCTGTTTTTCCAGAATTAGTGATAAATTCTTAAAGTAACGTCATTTCATTGCAAAACCCAACACGATTCTTGTTTCGAATTCAAACGAAATGAAAATGGAAATCAGATTTTTTGTTTTAAAATTAATTTCACAGTGCAAAATGTAAAGAGAATTTTATATTCTTCTTATCAAATATCAAATTATTTAAATCTCAGAGAAAAATATGGTTTTCCCCGTTGCCGAAAGATTTCTTTTACATGCCTGAGGAAATTGAATGAAGGACTCATATCGTATACATTTTATATACTTACAGGAATAAAATCATAATCACATCTGAAATTAAATCGAAGTTACACGGGAAAGTGCCGCTGAGGGCCTTAAATTAAGTTATTCTTAAATACTATATATTCATATCCAAAAAATCTAAATTCTTTAATGACTGAGGTGAAAAGGTTCCTCTATATTCTTTTTATATGTATGTATAAGATATAATGGAATTACATCTGCAGCTGAGCCGAAGTCATAATAAAAAATTGCGTTATGGAAGGTTTAAACACTTTAAAGACTAAAATAGCATTTTGCCCAGTTCGTTCGAAATTTAACACTTTTAAGGTTGCCACAGTTTAGTATAATAAATTTTCATAATCGAATTTATGATGAAATGAATAACTTTTATTTTTGTTAGTTGATATTACCGAGTGTTCACTGTATGGAGCAAACAAATTAATTATTAACTTTCAAATTTTATCTCTATATAATTTACTTTATAACACCAGCACATCAGTTACTATACAATTGATTTCAGTCAAATACAATAAAAACACTTTAACTCTTTGAACGCCTCAGCCTCATTGACTTTCACATAAGTATTTTAAATTAAGAAAATTAAAAGTTTTCTCTTCAAAGATCTTAATGCTTAAACATTTCCTTGTCATATGAACTTAGCACTTAACCTTTTTGTATTGAAAGAAAACTCAAAGTTTTTCACACCACGACCTGACATTTTCCATTGGAAAAATTAACAAAAAAAAAAAAAAACAAAAAAACAAAAACTACAATTGCTCTTAAAAAAGAGAAACAAAAATGTTACCAATCAAGGAAATGAGGAACATTAAACAAACTTTTCACTTTAAACAATTAGAGGCTGAAAAAAGACTATTGCGACAAAAAAGACAAAAAAAAACGCAGTAAAGGAAAATCAAAACTGCGTGGTTGTTACATACGAATGATTTGTATTTTCAAACGATGTGAAAAACGAAACCTTTTAACACTCAAATCTACGGTAAAATAATGCTTAACGCCAGAAAATTCAAATTCACAATTTAGAAAACTGCTTTTTTTAAACAAAAAATTCGTCATTTACTTTCATTACGAGACAAAATGTTTGCTTAATTAATCGACATACTCGTACACACACCGCTAAAAGACATCCACGCTACATGGAAAAATTCACATGCACACAGATATAAGGAAAATTATATAACAGTAAATATCGAAACAGTTTGAAAACCATTGCAATATTGTATTGGGGGGAAAATAAATTTCGATGTAAAGTAATCCGCACAAGCATAACTGCCTTATATATAGGGTTATCCCTTTTTCGGTTCAAGAGTAAAATTAAATAATGCTTCAATCTTGTCATTACGTACAGAATAAAATGTTATTTAAATGGCAGCCTCTAAATTGGTTGCACCAGTAGATCCAGTTTTTCGCGCATTTCGGGCGGTATCGCGGCTATAACTTGACGAATACATATTGGTTTTCAATTGCTCTAACATTAGGGGATTATCCGCGTAAACATGTTCTTTGATGTAACCCCACAACAAAAGTAAAACGGCATCATATCAGATGATCTTATTGGCCAATTGACGTCGCCAAAAAGTTTAGTAAATTAATAATCCCCTTATTCCATTTGTCGTCGTCACACGAGGTCGACAGCAATATTTTGGCAACTGTTGGGTCGTTGTCGACAGGAATTCTATTTTATTTATTACTACGGCTTATAAATTGGCAAGTGGCCATCAATAGTACTCAATTACTGTCTGCAACGAGCACAGAACTAAACTTTTCTTTAATGTCGACTTGATGTGACGATGATGACGATAATTAGAATAAGGGAGAATAACGAGTCGTAAGATAATCCCAATTGCAAAAACCGCCATGGAATTGGTAAACTTTGATTATCGTACACACTTTCACTAACAGAAGCAACATTTTCGGCATTGCACATATTGCGACGATACACAGGCCTGGCCATGTCTGCAAGGCTTCCAACCTTTTAAAATTTTTTTATAATCTTGCCAATTCCTTCGTCGATTATGACGACCATAATCACTAATGTAATGCCCGAAGAGAGAGCACATTTAAACAACCAATTTTGTAGTAAGTTTTAACTATTTTTATGCGTTCTCTGGCTGTGAAACGATCCATATTCGTGAATGACAAACCTTTTACAAAATAAATTATATTTTAGATGACAGATATTTAACAGCGAACAGATTCAACGAAATCGTAAACAAATTTCATAAACTATATTACAAAATATTTCGTTCTATTCAAGTTAAACATAACAAAGCAATTTAATTCAGTCTATTTATGTATGTAAGTAAAGATTTTTAATAGTTCAGGGATTAGTTTTTGAAAAATTTATTTTTTATTGTTGGCTTAGCTGAGTATGTATGGTATATGCCTATATTTCATGGGCGCTAGTCAAATCATCAGTACTCATTAGCCAACTCATGTTTGAAAAGTAACTAAACTCATATACTTATAAAAAAAAATCTACAAATATTTTTCTCCACTTTTTATTATAGGTTAGGTTAGGTTAGGTTGATTGGAGGGGTGTGATAGCCCATGTCATCTTAAGCCAGTGAAGGCTTGTTGTGCGCTCCCTTTTAATTATCAGACACAAACTGCCAGAGTTCTGCGGCAGTATTCCAACCTAGGACCTTCACACTACGAGTCTAGTACACTACCTACTAGTCTACGAAGGTCAGTAAATTTTTATTATAAATTTTGTTTTTTTCATTTTCCCCTAGAAATACATTCATTATCACCCGAAGGGCAATTAATTGTATAAAGGTATAAGAAAAATAAAAAGACGCAAGTCGATTATAATGTGTTGAGTTTGTATAAAAGTGTCCTAAAACTATAATACCGATATGTTTTGTAACCCACAAGTAGAAATATATGATTGAATTCTCATATAGTTTTTGTTAATTTTTGTATAAGTATATGGAACAAACAAAAAAAAAAAATTCAAATAATAATATGAATCACTTTACTGATTTTGATTATTCCTAATATTTTAATATATTGATGAAACAAAATTATATTAATCTCTACATATAATAAAAATTACGTGTATGTTCGTGATCGCTAAATTTAAGAACTACTGCACCGATTTTGACCAAACTTTATATACATGCTCTATGGGGCGTGAGGAGTATTTCTGTGTAGTTTGAAGTTCGTCCGACAGATGGTTTAGTTTTTTGATATTTAGTTTTTTTGTGTTTTGCCCGATAGAGATCAGCGCGATAAGCCTATGCTGTGTTTCGCTGAAGGCGTTGGGTCCTTAATCAGCGTGTAGTGAGTTAATTAGCCCGATACCGGTATTTGAACAATAATTGCTATGTCGATTTAGTGCACCTTTCATTCTTCTTCGAAATATCAAACCGCCATGACTTTGCAACGAAACCAGACTTGCAGTGAAAATAAAATTTGAAGGCAAAACAATGTTTGCCCGGGTCAGCTAGTTTTTTATATAAAAATAAATATCGTGAAGATGGTACTCCATGGTACTCCGCAATATTAGAAGATTCCTTAAGCTTGAAAATAAATTAAGTTTATATTTAAAAAATAAAAGAGTTTGCGATAGCAACTGGTGATATATTTACTTAAGGGGACTTGATTAGAAATGAAGATTTTAATTGATGAAGCATCCCTTTATGTACAAAATGCACTATTTGATTATCTGCCAAGCTGTTTCAATGGTCGCCACGTGTATGAGGAAGATAGCGCTGAAAAGTCTATACGGAAGCAAAATTTAAAATCTGGTATTTTTCTCTTTTCTGAAAAAAAAACTAAAATTTTGTTAACCAACTTGTAAATAATTATTTCATAGCTCCAATTACAAGAAGCTTCTTATTACGAAGCCCTTATAAGTTTTGCGCATATTAAAGAACACCAAGTTCCCTTTTTTCCTCTCTGAAAGGGCAATATATGTTGCACTCTTTTTTAGAAAGGAAAACGCCATTACTCTTTCATAGAAAAAAAGTATATGGCGAGGATACTGCTATTAATTTATTTTATAACATGTCGTTATTTATTAAAATCAAAGCAATAATATTTTAAGCAAATAATTTCTCCATAAATTTCACAGATCAACAAATATTTTTGTTGTTGTACAGCATGGCGTTTCATAGTTGATTCGAATACATAGTTGATTCGAATACATGGAGACACAATGCCTATAAGTTAGTTCTTTTTTAATTGACTCTGGTTCCAGAGATATTCAGTTATATAAAATATGTAGGGGTTACAGAATGTAATTTAGTGTTCGATTTATTTAAATTGAGTTCAATTAAATTGGCAATAAAATTACCTTTAGATTACAGCCTCATACATTTTTTACTCGCCTTATTGTGTTGGAGGTATTTATACGAAACAATTTTTTTAAGTCAATGCAGTGCAGTCACTTTTTAAAATTAATGCTCCTTGGACTTTTCGAATGTTAATTGTGTTCGGCCCACTTTTGCAGTTTTTGTATGTTTTGATAAATGATGGAATGAGGTACATTCAATTTTGAATAAAATTATAATTTGTAAATGGACTTTAACAAATTTTGATGGAGAATTTTATTGGAAAACATATTGTTAGTTTTTGATTTTTATAAATTTGTATCGACGAAAATTTCAAGATCTTCCTAAAAAGTTTTAACACTTTGAGGCAAATAAGAAATTGATAAGAGTATAGTTTGAAGGAAAATGTATTTAAAAATATCTAAATTTATATAATATAAATAAATCGAACAACTAGCTCTCGAGCTATGGGAAATTAAGTGCTTTCTTATATGAAAATAAATATTTCGAGAACTAGAGTCAATTAAAAACTCTTTTTGTAAGCATTGAACCTCATCACCACATGCATCCAATTTAACTAAGAAACCCTATGATGCAAAACAGATATTGACCTGTATTTTCATTGGGTTACAATAATCATTGTTATTACATTTAAAACATTCAATAGTTAATTTCGGCAATCAATAGCTTGATAATATTATAGAAATATTATTCTGTTGTAAAATCCAAGTTTTGTTTCTCCATGTTTTATACACATTATCATTATTTTTCCACTAAACTAAAACTTACACATGTTAAAGAGTAAAATTTTGTTAACACTTAAAGAAAACGATTCTTCTCCTCTCTAATACAAAATTTTTAATTTTGTTTAAAATTGCTTTTAACACAAACATTTTCCAATAATTGTACGGAAAAGGTCATAAAACTTTTTAATGAAAAGAGAGGGTCATCGGAACAAAGGAAATGTGCATTGTCATCATCCTTAGTAAATGCAGACATAAAAAAAAGTCATAAATTAATGAACAATATCAACCACCTAATAAACATACAGATTCTCAAAATTATGTGCCACATATACAAGTTTATAAACATTAATATCAATGCAACATGTGAGAAACAACTTCCTGTATCATTTATAACTTGAATCAGAAATTATATGTGGCCCTCTAAATAAATAACTTCAATAATATTGATCTGTCTCAATTAATGGGAATACTCGTATATATAAAATTATACATACTCGTATATGTATATATCTATGTACGTATATATAAATAAAATAAGAACAAAAAGAAAAATTAAACCTAAAAGTTGTTGAGTTGTTAAAACGATTGTTTTCATTGCTTCATTTCAATCCGTCAACCAACCATCCGCCAGCCAGCCCTTCGTTTACCAAATACAATTGTATGGAGTTAAATACAACAACTAACTTTTCAATATCGCACTTTATCATAGATCGAATTGTTTTTGTTGTTAATTGTCAAAACAATACCAATGAATTGTGATTCATTTTAGATTTTGTAGAAAAATTTGTTGCTTTGATGTTCAAATTGTTGCTATTGTTGCAGTGTGTTGCATCTTGTGTCAGTGTGTTTATGTGAGTGTTGTTTTGTGCTGGCGGAAATCAATCTACCACCAACTAACCAACCTTAACTTACTCGCAACCAAACTTATGCCAATCCATGCCCCATGTACGAGGAGCACCAGAAACATACGATTCAATCAATATGATTCCACAATGTGTGTGGGTGCTGTTTTGAAGCATTTAAAGTCAATTAAGCATAACCTATGACGATGTCGATGATCATCACAATGATGATGATGATGTTGTTGTTGATGAAGAGATGAAAAAGAAAAATAATAAAAACCCAAAATGTACCTTCACCACCGAACTCCTTCTACATGAATCCTGTGCACAAATCATTTGTTGAGGTTCATTAAAATGTAAAATGAATTGTTTTCTTTTCAGTGATTTTTTTCCATCATATATTTCTTTTAAATTCAGTTTGTTTTCTTTTCCTAGAACCCGCTAGTTACAAATAGATCTGGGGAGAAAAAATTGTCTAATGGAAAAGAAAAAACTTAAATCAACAATTAAATTGTTGGCTTTAGCAAATTCGCAAAAAAATTTATTTCTTTTTTCGCTAAATAACATGAAAATGTCGTTTTTAATCAAAAATTGTGCATCTCTTTGGAGACTAATCCCACTTTTATGCCGAAGAAATGAAAATTAAGGCAACTGTTATTTTCCACTTCAAATGCAATTAACCCAGGACAACTTCTTTTGGTTTTGTGGAGGGTTTTTGCGTGTGTATATGTGTATTTTTCTTCTTTTATTCTGCCTGTCCGTTTTCCTTGTGTATATTGGAGGAGCTGCAATCTATTTATGAGACGGGGGCCTTTTTTAAGTTGTGTTATATAAACAAAATTCTTAATATTTATTACAATATCTAATATTTATTACAATATCTGCCAAGTTTCATTAGAACTTCCATTTTAAAGCAAACACAAAAGGGCTAAATATAATCGTATATACAATTTAACTTCAACGTTTTCATATTTTATTTATCGTTTCCTTTTTGTACAGGCGATTTTTACTATTATTTTTGAAAGTTTACTATCTCAGCATTGTTATCCTTCGTAATAAATGAAATTTACCAAGTTTTACCATTTGCAGCCTTAGTAATTTTCAAACAGTAGTGCCATTCACAATCTTTTTTATTAGCTATTGTAAATTTTTGCAATCGTATATATTTTCTATTAAATGTGAACCGTTTTTTTGGGGTAATTTGTTGCAAAATAAGAAATCATACTTATTTATATGATTTCTGATTTGTTGTCTTAGCAATTTCCAACAATATCCCTGACTATTCACTGCCTTGCAAATTTGATATTGCAAGTTTGTTCTTTTCTGGTGTAATTCATAGTACTTTCTGAAATTTTTAATTTCTATACTTTACTTCTTTTTTTATCATTAGATATACTATTTTACTACTTTGCTATTATGCAGAGTAAATATAAATAATTGCTTTGAATTGTTGTTTATTTACAGAGTGCAGCTGGTTAGAGTCTGCAAGACCATTTGCGCAAGATTGTGAATTGCGCTAATGTTTTGTACATATTATTATATTTGCCATTACTTCAGTGTTATATTTTTGATTCGATAATTTTTAGAGAGTTAAAATACTTTGTTTTGTATTTTAAGGAAATCTCTTAAGACTTTATGTTTCGTGACTTTTATTGAATTGTTTAACTTCGATTATATACGTGTATTTCACTGGTGGTTATTTCAGAAAATCGGTAGGACCTTCAAGCATATTTCGAAAAGATAATATCCTTCTATACCCATACAGAATTCTCCGAAAAATAAATTTGCATACATTGCAAAATTTTTTTCTGTTTGCATGAATGAATTCTTGTTCAAATTCAAAATATTTTATTTAAACACAAAATGGTTTTTATTTTTCAAAATATTTTCAAAGATCTATTGATAAGTTGTCATAAGCTACAACTTCCACTTCTGTCCACATTGTACGATGAGTAATCCAACCAAAATATCCAGTCCTATTGCCAGTGTTAATCCAAGTTACAAAACTATATTCTGCGTGCCAATTATTGGTCCTCACTTCTAAATGCAACAACAACTTGTCATGATCTTATATTTATTTCTGTGGATGCAACATGACTTTTCATTGGTTTTTATTTTGTACTGCCTTTACAAAGAGTTATGTTTTATGGCACAGTAACAGCCCAGCAATTGTTTATATTTCTTCTATTAAAGAAAAACTAGAAACTTAAGGTGGGGTCTGTCAAATAGGAATCTATCGATTTTAAAACATTAAAGCAACTTAATCACTTCTTGGTTCAGGCTAAAAATAATAATAACAATAATACGGAGTCAATAGATGAACATAGAATTTAGTACAAATACACATCTAAATATTCAATTAGTAGAATAAAATAGTGTCAGAGAAGAGTCCTGTGTTGCACTCGTAATTTGAAAAGTCTAATATGATCTCACTATATACTTGTATGAATGAATAATTTTCTTGTGGCATTAGAGATGAAAGGAATTTCATTTCTTTCATATACTTCTTGTCTCTGCGCATCTGGAAGCTGTTGTTGTAGTGTAGCAAATACAAAGTATATTGAGACTCATCTAAATACTCTGCCACTGAAATCATGTCAAGTTAGTGTTCGTATGTGGGCATTAATATTTTTCATATGATGTAATTTTTGCTACATTCACACACATATTTTTTTAATAACCCACCATTTTAATAACTTTTTTGTCCATAAATTTATTGTTTAGATTAGTTATTATATCTGGGTTCTGCTGTATGTGAGATGGCGACCACACATCTTAAAAGTTAATTAAAGTTTGATGATAAACTCCCACTTTATGTAGAAACTCTTTTTATGAATATTAATATGAAATTTAAATATTTTTTTTATAATTTAATGGCAATAAAATGAAAATATTTACAGAAGCTTTAAAAATTAAGTAAAATTAATTTTTCAGAGGTAGAGAAAGAAGTGCCTCCTTGAAATGTGTACATACACTCGTATATATGTATGCAGTAGTGTTGGTTTAAATTGTTTCTATGCTTTAAGGGTCAGTTTTACACTGATGAGTTTAAATTAATTTAATAAAATTTTGGCTTAAACTAAGGTTATTATTAAAACCCCTAAAACTGAAAAGTTTCCTCAAATTTTTTATTTATTTGAAAAACTTATCAACGCCATTATGCATAAAATATAACATTGTGATAATATTCGCCATGGCTTTGCTTACCTTAGCGCACTCGAAATATCCGATTTTCTATGACTTTGGCGCGTGAATCAAGCTGAAGTTGACCGATAGGTTACGTTGGCTTTGTGGCCCGCTCTGGCTTGTGAAAGCCTCACAAAAAAGAGTCAAATCGGGTCAAACCTCAGTCCAGTTCGCACTACCTCCACGTGAGATATCCATTACCCTTAAATTCCGTGTGTAGAATATCCAATGTGGCATGAGCCATATGGCACTGCTGACAGTAGTGGCCTGAACAACTTGTTCTCATCGAAATATAGATAATGCCGCCAGCTCAAAACTTATCAAAATAGTGACTTTTTTGGGATGCATTAGATGCTTTTGGATATCAGGCAGTTATATCACCACCTAAGCATAGAGGATACAATCTCTTCAGCATCTAGGAATAGGATACTAATATCAAAACTAGAGTCTGTAATAAGCGAACACTGTCCCATTGCAGGCATGTGCAGTTATTAACAGTTGAACGCAACGTTTTCCGCCACAGCTGCCACCATGAAAAGGATAGTATCTTATCTTACTGTCCCGAAAGAGCAAGAAAACGCATCAGATTTCTTGAATTCCTCAATCTTTTTGACGTTGAGCATTTGCATAGAAAGACTCTCTGTGAAGCAGAGGATTAAATTCTCTTGCAGAATTTTTTTTAGAGAGCCTCTAATATTTCCTATTCGTTAAAAATTTGCAGACCGCCCCAGGAAAAATTCGCTAGTTACGCTAACGAATGTATTACTACGTTTACACGCACGTCTTATTTGCAAATAAAAAAGAAGAATGTTGCCGTATAACTTTTTTATTGTAACTTATTAACTCACTTAAACAAGTCGTGAATAACGACACTATTTGCATATAAAAAGTAAGACGTTGCCACTTCATGAACGTTTTTTGTGTGTTGCTTACCAAACAATCATATTTTCGTCACATGGCATCACTAATAATAACACAAGTTCTGTATGCAATTTCCCGTATAAACAGTGAATTAGTTATTTGCAAATAGTTCTATTTGCAAATAAGACGTGCGTATAAACGTGGTATATGACTGCCATTAAATGAAATTCGCTTCTCTGTTAAAGGTTATGGTTTGTGTCTTTGCTAATTAAATTCGAATTTATTGTTACGTAAATTGTAGCTAGAAGAACATCGCTCTTAATGGTAACTGCCTGCAGATAATTCCGATTGATAGAGCTTTCTTATATAACGAAATCGAAATGAAGGATGAAGCAGGGTGGTGATGTTTGTGGCATGGAGTTCTCCTAGTGGTAACAATATCATGAGGTTTCACTGTATTACCGAATAACAGACGTAATTATGCTGATTTCTGTTTATTCAGCAGTGTTATAATACATTTAAGTTTTTGTTTCTAAGCAAATTCATTTATAGGTCACATCTTGCTGCCAAGTTAAGGTGTCACTGAACTTTAGTTAATAATCTTATATAAAAAAAACTTGAGCATACATCTAAATAATTTCTTGCTGATTAAAATATTACACTATGAGTAATAAAATCGTTCACATTTACTATTAAAATAACCACAATACCAGACTAAAACTAAAAACAATAAAATAACTCTTGATAGTGATATGAATAGAAAAATATACAGACAGACAAAAGCTCAGTAGACATGTGTGGAGATAAGCACAGCTCAATATGAAAATGTGAAACTAATGAAATGAATTATATTTACTTCCTTGAAGTATAAGGAATAAGAAAACATTTCAATATGTACCTCAAGGAATGGTCAAACATATTTGCAAGCAATATGCAAATCCTTTTTTTATAAGTTCTTTGCAACTGTTGATTTGATTTGCTACAGGCTTAATATGTGTCTCAAGCAAATCTGCGATGAACTGCCAGTTGCCAAGAATGAGACTTTTTGAATGGAAGGCAACTGGCCACTGAATATCATACATTGCTGTCCCTTATTAACGTTGTCAGCTGGTAGCCCATCTGAAGTTCGATTGCTATTCACAAAGTCAATGCATTAGGTATCAATATAGTGCATTCACTTGCCGCCCACTGTATTACAGCTGCATTATCCCTACTGTGTGTTTCATACATCAAAAAAATTTGGTTTTATCAAGATTTGATACGCCAAACTGCCGACAGCTATATTTTAAATAAAAACACGTATCATGCAACACAACCATAATACTGCGGTTGGTAACTTGGTTTAATACCATTACCACTACGTTTAGTACAAATTATTACAACAACTACTTTAAAAATATAGAGTAAAAGTAATAAAACATTTTACAAATCAGCTTCTTTGTTTAAAGTTACAAAATCAGCCTTTGTCATCGCAGAAGTTCGCTTGCTCGCTCGAGCATTTTGTTAAAATGAAACCCATCTATAACTAACCGCAAACATTTTTCCCGTAAGATTACGTTCAAATAGGTGTAGGAGGAAGAGGCTAGAGGAAGGAAGGTGCATATGCTGCAGCCGGAGTAGCAGACAGCCAGTTTTTTTTATTAAGTTAAATGATGTTTCTTGCGGCTTTCTTGTTTTATTTAAATTTTTTCTATATCCAAGTTATAAGTTGTGCATTTGCCTGTACTAATGGTACATTTAGGTTTGACCCATATTTTCAGACTATTTATGGTTGAATCTTTTGTTTTTATTTAAACGATTTTAAAAATATTATAAAAAATAGGCAATATTTCTTGAGTCGCAGTCGTCAGCATTATTTTATTTAAATAATTTTTAAGCATAAAAAACTTTTTTCAATATTTTTATTATAACTCAAAAATATTTTATGAATGAAAAGATCATTGATCTTTGCGGTTGTAGTATATGAATAAAATTCTTTCAAGACTTGTTGATTTTGTTTTAAGCCTCTTATATAAATTTTTTATCAGTTCGAACCATAAATTATTGAGGATTTTATTTAATTTTGTTTTGTTCGCTTTGTTTCTGCTCAACTTCCACACATGTCACCCATTTTTATAGCTGTCATTCTGTCAATTACTATTTTTATTATAGTTCACTCTATAAAATCTATATGCATTCAGACAATATCGCATGCTATTTTATGATAATTCTACGTGCAAAATGTCTTCATATTCATACGTTCTTTTGAAAAAACATGAGAATTAGAATACTCCGGTCGTATCAGTATCAGTTGTACATGGCACATTCATACAGAAGTTTTTAATGAAATGAAAACTAACCTTACCTCAATAAACCTACACTTGATTTTATTGCTGAACATTTTTTTTAATCTTGTACTCTACATATGAAAACGTCTTGATTAGAGGTACTCTTTGGTGCAGCATTTCAAAAGTGATGTTGCTGAATTTGATCAAAGATACTACTCCATAGCGCTGGGCCCTGGTTGAGGTTAATATATGACTCCTATGGCACGGCGTTATTTTACTGATAGCGAGTGCCACAAAGCATATTCTGGAAGTTATGTGAAGCGGTATTTAGAATAATGTAATGTGAGTGAAATAAGTGGTTCCAAAAATAATCATTGAAAATGCTGAGACTACGTTATGTTCCCTTTTTGATTCCTATTCACTGATTTGGAAGCTGTCTTCATTAAGTAGAAAGAAAAATAAATTGTGATATACTTTTTTACAAAGAAAATAATTTTATATTAAATAAGGATTGGCTATTTGCTACTGGGAATAAATTTCACGTCTGAAAGGCGCACAATTTCTTTCACTTATTTTATAAAAGAAATATAATGTGTTCATATGGATTACAAGAAATAAATTTTTTTTCTTGTAAAAAGAACCTGCAAATCTCTTTTTGTATATTATTCTAAAATTGTTATCCGTTAATTTGTATTTGTTCCCAAAATTTTAAAAATAACACAATTCAATATAAAAGTGGCAAAAGTGGTATGGAAAAACAATTCTAATAATTAATAAAAATTAACAAAATTTTTATAGCCAATTAAATCCGTCAATAAAATATTTGTAATTTTATTTTATATCATAAGTCACAATTTGAACCGACTGCCATTTTCTAACCGTAACTGCAAATAAAACATGTCTGAAAGTGTAAAGCTTATGACATTAATTGGAAAAAACTACATCGCTCAAATGGTCACCTCCTGAGGCTATTTTTAGGCTATTTTTAAGGGCCAATAACTTTTTCTCTGGAAGTGGTGTAGCTCTTCATGCATTTCATGTGGATTCTCTGTTCCCCAGAAACGCTAATCTTGTTTGTTACACGCAATATAACCACTTATATTACGGTTATATTACTTTATTTTTGATGTGAAATCATTCTCTTCTTGTACCATAATTCAAAAGCGTATGGCAATAATTTAATCCTGATCCGTCGGTCAGCGGGCAGCAATTCGTGAACAGTTTGCACTTTGTAGGGCAACACTTTCAAATCTTTTACCGAAATTCATTGCAATGAATGTCTGCTGATGCCCAATTGCGTGAATCGTCGTCTCATTGATGTTTGTAGTTTTTCTCTGACATCATCGGTAACAATATCGATGTTCTCCGTCGAACGAGCAAGACGAGCCCGGACAGTTCTTGCGACATATGTTAATTGCTCGAGCATATTGAACACTACTACGAGGAAAACAATGACGAAATCCCCCCTTCGTTAAAACAACAAAGAGAAAATTTGTCAACAGTAACAGTAATTCCACGTTCTTTAGGCGTGTATCGCTCCGTAACTTGTTGGCAACTAATTCTCTATACTTCTGCATCTTAAATTTAAAAGCAGTGACATTTGGCGCCTGTAAAAACTGCAACCAATACAAATTACGATATCACTATTGCCCCATCTTGTATTTATTTATGTCAAATCAAAAATTTTCACAAAAATCTATAAATAAAAATCAAGAAAAATTCGACCTGAAAATTTTTTGGTTACATTATTTATAAATGAATATTAAAATAAACAACAGCAGAGAGAGAGAAATTCAAATTTCGTTAGATTAGTCCACAACGCAATGCTACGTTGACGAAAGAATACCTACTTATTAACAAGTTTGGTGAGCAAAATGGATCAGCTGTTTCGTAACGTGTTCGATTACGTAAGAGTAATTCTATTTCGTTTACGTTTACGTAAGAGTAATTCTACCTACGGTTACGGTTAGAATTTATAAATACAAAACTTATTAAATGCATGTTTTCAATGCGAGTACTAATTTTCTTTTTAATTTATAGATCCATAATGCTGTTGTGTAGGGTACCTTAATAAACCATGATTTCCAACAAAGTTGCCTTTAAGACAAGTGGGCTTATAAGAAACATAAAAAGATTGTATGGTCTAGTGTAATTTCGCATAAAGTTATTTCCTTTCAATATATTTAATCTATATATTCTATGCACGCTTGTTTGTGCGTATTAACGAATTGTATGTCCGTATTCCTTGAACGTAAATATTTGTGTAGGTTGTGGTTGGGATGACTTCTTTAAAAAAGGCTAGTCCTTGTTTTTTTTCTAAGCTGTTTCTTTTTAAACAACAAGGGATATTTTGCACACATCTGCGAGTCGTTTCTTAAGGCAATGTGCTCGAGACCGTATGAAAATCGATGCCCCATTGATTTAGTATTATTTACTTAACACTTCTTGATGTGGAATATTGAATATCTAATATATGAGTTTATATTGTCAACTCGGTGCCATAATATGATGAACTTAAGATACGTTCACTTACAGTGAAAATTAAATGCAATGTAATTTAAATAAGGAATGCTAAAAACCTGTTGCAAGTCAAAAAGTGTTTCTTTATTGTTTGTATAAAGTAAAATAAAATGTACTTTTAGAACGTGATAGAGTTTCCATTAAAAACCATTTTTATGTAAAAAATATGTTTTTTGATGAAAATAGATTGTGTCATTGAGATTATCACACTGAGCGGCGTAGTTGTGGATCAATGACTTATGCCGCAGTGTGAGTGCAAAAAGAAATTAAAATAGCTGAATCCTTGATTACTGCCCACTGAAGGCTGAGTTTAGATGAAGGCACGAAAAGTGTGAAACTCTTAATGTAAATTGTATTAATGTTAAGAATGTTTTATTTAATATTTATTTGCTGTCTGGCAATCAATAAGAAGCAATGGTGACAGGCATTTTAGCACTAAGTGCATACAATTATAAACTTGTAATTATTTTTATTAAACCAAAAAAGAAAAAATCTAGTAAAAATGAGAACGCATTGTGTATGTGTAGCCATAATATTAATTGTTTTACTTCGCTGACGATTATGCTTACATTACCTACGATGGAGGGCGCACTAAACATTAGTGTAGAAGAGTATCCAATCGCTGTTACTGTTAAGTGACCAGTGTCTTCACCACTTAAACAGTCCAACAACAATTAACACAACGCCACACTAACTTAAATCAGAAAAACTCATGATTTATTATTATTAGACAAAAACTTGTCTTGAAAAGGAAACGAATCCAGGTCCTCAGTCATAAATTGCTTTGTAGTCAGCGTGCTAACTACTTCAGTCAACAGCACCCCCACCCGTTTCAAAAAAAAAAAAAAAAAAAAAAAAAAAAATTAAAGAAGTATTTTTTGTAAAGTGAAAAATAAATTCTTTGCTGGAGAACGATATATTAATGCAGTCTAAGCTGCAGACAAAATTTTTATGAAACCGCAGCCTTCAAAATAGCATCCTCATAGAATCACCTACTTTTTAAATTTTCTGGTAAAATAATTCAATTATTGAAGTTTTATTCAAAGTTTAAATTTTTACTATTTTATATATATATATATATATATATATATATATATATATATATATATATATATATATATATATATATATATATATATATATATATATATATATATGTATGTATGTATGTATATAAATATATATATATATATATATATATATATATGTATGTATGTATATAAATATATATATATATATATATATATATATATATATATATATATATATATATATATATATATAAATATATATATATATATATATATATATATATATATATATATATATATATATATATATATATATATATTTGAGCTTTCTCATACTCAATGTAAAGCTACCACTCACATTTTAGCAACGCCATAAAGTTTCGTAGGCTCAGTTCTTTAAAATGTGTTAACAAACAGTAGCCTGAAGTGTATTAATATCAGGGATGGAATGTGCTATTTGTTAATCATCAAAAAGCTACAAATAATGACTATTTCATCGTGAACAGAAAAAAGGTAATAGATCATGAAATGTCGAGCCATCTAGCAGATGGAAAATTTAAAATATATTCACATATTGTTCGACGTCTAAAAGTGTGAATATTGCCATTTTGAATTCTTTGAATTCATTTAAAGACTCATATTCATATTGATTACTAATTCCAAATTTTTAATTTATATTAAATATGTTTCTAATCTTATAAATACCTTTTGGTCTTTTTAATGTTTAAATATAAAATGTGTTTATGCTCATTTGCTTAAGAGGGTATTTTTAAATTAATTGGAAAAAAAAAAATCGAATAAATAGATGTTTTTCTCTTGCACAATTAGTATTTTATTTTGTAGTAAGTTATTGTCTAAATGAGTTAAATAAAACTAACACGAACTAATTTCCATTCTTGTTAAAAATTACAACTTAGTACTTCCAAACTATGAATCTTAGGAAAAAACCCATTGTGTATAAAATGTGATTTTTTAAGAGCTTTTGGACTTGATTTAAAAGAACACATAAAATTTAGAGAAATTTATGACATTTTTATTTAAGTCGATAGTACGATCTATATAATTCAATGTTTAAAAATGATCTCAACTGTTTCATACACTGGGTTCAACTTTGGCATAATCCCTCAGAAATATCGGCCTGTATCTCACGAATAATTTCTTCAATATTGGCTTCCAATGCATCAACCATTGCTGGCTGGTCCCTATAGACATCAGCCTTAGCATGGCCTCACAAATATTAATCTAAAGGCGTTAAATCGCACGATCTAGGCGGCCAATTGATCGGCCAACAAATGTGAAATAAACTGTTCACCGAAATCGCCTCACAATTGGGCCAATGTTTCACATGCCAATATTTCGCATGTGACACCGACAGCCAAGTCCAGCTCTTCTATTTTGGGGAAAAAATGTAATTATCGCACGGTAGCGCTCACCGTTCACAGTAACATTCCTGCTTTCGCCGTCTTTGAAAAAGTACGGTCCATTGATGCCACTGGCCCATAATCCACACCAAACAGTAAATTTTTCGAGATGCATTGACAGTTCTTGGAATGCTTCTGGCTCTTCTTCACACCAAATACCCCAATTTTAAGAGCTTCGTCGCTGAATACATTTACACTTTCAATAACCTGGAAGCGTTATTCGATTCAACCTGAACATGTTTAACAATAACACATTACACGAAAACAGCTGAGCTGCCAAAAAGAAAGTTGCTAAAAAAATACCCTTTATATTTATCTATAAAATTATTAAACGCCAAATAGCATTTCCTGCACCATCTAGAAAATAAAATCAAAAACCAAAAGAAGTTAATAAAAAATATACTCCGAGTCATTTGATTAAGCTGTAAAAAATGCTTGCCACATGCAGCAAAAACAACCAATATACAACATAATACAAGACATATTAGTCTTCATCTTCATTTGCATCTTAAAAAATAAATATAAAATTAAAACAAAAGTGGAAACCAAAAATAAGCGAGTATCACCAAACAGACGCTTTTAGAAAAAGTTCGGAAAAAATTATACAATCGATGATGCCTTATAGTCTAGCATTAAAATGTAGTAAAACTTGCCACATACACGTTTAAAGAAACTTAATAAAATCATGATGCCAACACATAAAATGGCATACCAATACGATAAATATTTGTAAATAAAATATATTTGATGATCGTCATCGTGATAATGCAAAACAATTACAACTACACTCGTACAAGCTAAACTTGTGGTGTAAGAAAATTTGGGAAAGTTTTTGTTTTATCTCTTTTCTGACAAAATGTTTGGCTTTATGGCTCATGCATCATAATGCATACATTAGAAGAAAAACATTTTATGTGCAACATTCAAGTACAAATGTTTTTCTTTCTCCGATCCATGCCACACCTATTTGCACGTTTGCGTATTTAGCAAATCAACTACATCAACAACAAATACTTAGTAAAAAAAGCTTAACAAACCATATGAAATCTCTATTAGATAAACTATCGATAAGATGAGGAGTCCACAAGTATCTCGAAATATCAACAAGATATCTTTGATTTTTCGTCTTGTATCTGTCTCCATATTGAACATGTGAAAATCTGGTTAAATAATTGAAATTTGTCAAGTGTTGTTTCATTTGTACGCAAATGATTTGTACAATATTTGGTGGTCTAGCTGCCAGCTTATGTAGGGGGAATAACGCAGTGTTTTTCACTGTGCCGTAACTGCTAGGCTGTGCAGAAGTGCGGCTATAACCTCCTCGTGGTGGCCACCGGTAACAGGGACCCAGTACGGTCATGTCTCTGCTGGGTACCTGGCAAATATAGTCGGGCTAAGAGAGAAAACTCTAAATAAACCCCAATCCAAGAGGGAACAGCATATCTCGAGGGATGAATGGCTAGTGGGTTAACTAGTTCCTAATATGCGGACTTGGGATGCACAGGCGAGGTCCCATTTCAATAAATGCCTTACTGCGTTACCGGGGCTCTGGCGTAGTTGACCGTTTTTTCCCCTTTACTCGTGGGAACAAAAATGAATGTACACAAAAAAAATAAAACAAAAAATAACGCAGAGGCACACATACCTCAAAAAAATAAAGAGGCAGAAAAGCCCTCAAATGAAACTGGGGCGGGAGTAACTCCCAGTAAAGAAAAAAATGAAGAGAGGCCAAAGAGACTCAGTGGTGCAGGGAAGAAAAGGCTGGCATATCTAATCAAGAAGGGCCTTAGCAAGGAGGAGGCATACGCCAAGGCCTTGCAACCTATGGCCGTAGACCAGAAACCTGGGGGCATTAAACATGGCCCAAAAAGGCAAAGGTCTGAAGAGGAGACGCCACCTGAATCCTCACTGAAAAAGAGGATAAAGGATGATAAAAAACCATCCACCTCGCAAGCTGCTAAATCAAAGCAGTCAGACAACCCATCGGTGTCCATACAGAGGCGGCCCACTGCCTCATATAAGGACATAACAATGGGAGTCAAGACTGCGGTTCTAGCAAGGGACTATCCAAATACGTCCCTCACAACCCAGCAAATGGACTCCATCCAGGATATGATTCTGGAAAAAATTGTAGCTGGCAAAGATCAGGCCATAAAACCTGCTTTTCTTGGCTGTACTTACAAGGCAGGATACCTAGTCTTGCACTGTAAGGACAGCATGTCAGCTGAGTGGGTGAAAACAAATATCACCGACACATCACCATGGGAGGGAATCTCACTGAATGCCATAGAGGAACATAAGATTCCTCAATCTCGCATTGCAGTGGGATACTTCCCAAACTCGACTACGCTGGAGACGAGCAAGATCTTGGATCTGTTACAGGGACAGAATCAGGGTCTCCTCGTCGAAACGTGGCGTTTATTAAAAAGAGCTGAAAAAGGCTCTCTGGTCACGTTGGTTCTTTCCGTGGACCAAAAATCAGCAGCTAGTGTGACGAAGTCAAAAGGGAAGCTAAACTTCCGGTTTGGCCAAGTTGTACTCAGGCTTAAGGCTGAGAACATAAATGCGGATGCGCTTGTTCAACAGATGGAGGCAGTGGAGTTGGAAGAAGAGGACGAAAGCCCTCCTTCCACATCAGAAACTACAAAATGAGGTGCATCCAGGCAAATCTTCATCATGCTAAGGCTGCATCAGCTGAAATTAGCAGAAGATTTGCTGCTGGCACCATCAACATAGGGCTTATACAAGAGCCCTGGATATCAAGAGGCCGCATACGAGGCCTCAATATACAAAACACTCAGGTAATTTATGACACGCGCGCAGTCAAACCAAGGGCTGCGCTTATCATAAACACCAATATTAATTACTTGCCTCTTACAGAATTTATGGATGGCGACAGTGCAGTGGCGCTAGTCGAGTTGGACTCCAATGGAAACAGGATAGAGGTTGTTATTGCCTCAGCCTACTTCCCGGGGGACACAGACGAAGCACCACCTCTGAAAATAAAGGGACTAATGGATTACTGTAAATGCCATAGGAAAACCCTCATCATTGGCTGTGATGCGAATGCCCACAATACAGTATGGGGAAGCACTGATACAAATAAAAGAGGTGAGTCACTCTTAGAATACTTATTACTTACTAACATGGGGATTGCAAATAGGGGGAATAGCCCAACGTTTTGCAACGCCATCAGAGAAGAGGTTCTCGATCTGACACTTATAACTAACAAATCACTTGATATGATCAGGGATTGGAAGGTCTCTGAAGAGGACTCCATGTCGGATCATAAACACATCCTTTTTGAAGTTAGGGGATTGGTGAAGAGTCAATCGCTCTACAGAAACCCCAGGGCAACAGATTGGATAAAATACTCGCAGGATCTGCAGTCCAGGATCACTGGAAACACATTTTCCATTACATCACCTGAGGAACTGGATGCATCAGTCGAGAGACTAACTGATGCAATCATATCCTCATTTCAAGACAACTGTCCTGTCAGGATAAAATCCTCCACGAAGAGGGTACCTTGGTGGAACAGAAATCTTGGGAAACTGCGAAGAAAGGCAAGACTGGAATTTAACAGAGCCAAACAAACTGGAAATTGGGAAGAGTACAGAGAGGCCCTAACCACTTACAACAAGGAGCTAAGGAAGTCCAAGAGAAAATCATGGAAACTTTTCTGTGAAGATCTTAAGGACGTCCCGGCCACAGCCAGGCTGCACAAAGCACTTTCGAAGGGGGGCACGAACCCGATAAGCACACTGAAGGGGCCAGACGGCACCTATACAGATACTTTCAAAGGGACACTAGAGCTTCTACTTAGAACTCACTTTCCTGATTGCAGGTTTGGAGCTTCGGACGCTGAAACTCCAGCGGCATGGCCGCATGCTCAGCGAAGGGCGACGAACCAGGTCATCAGGAAAATAGTGACCTTTGAGAGGATAAAATGGGCTGTAAATTCTTTCAGACCTTACAAATCACCGGGGCCGGATGGTATCTTTCCGGCCCTGTTGTCAAGAGGTGGTACCATCCTCTATCGGAAGATGGTTAACATATTTCGATCCAGTTTAACAATAGGACATGTCCCAAGGACTTGGAGAGCGGTAGGGGTTATATTCATACCCAAGGGTGGAAACAGACCCCCAGAATCTCCCAAGTCCTACAGACCAATTAGTCTATCATCTTTTATGTTGAAGACGATTGAAAAACTATTGGACCAATACCTCAGGACGGAGGTACTTTCCATGAGACCTCTGCATAGGCTCCAATTTGCCTACCAGAAGGGCAAATCAACTACCACGGCACTGCACAATATTGTTCGGGATATTGAAAAGGCCATGGAATCGAAGGAAATAGCCCTGTGTGCATTCATGGACATTGAGGGTGCCTTCGACAATGCGAACTTCCACGCAATGGAAACAGCACTCATTACTAGAGGAGCTGATCCTGTGATAGTACGATGGGTCAGCTGCATGCTGAACCAAAGGTCGATTAGGGCCTCACTTGGATCCACGGATCTCACAGTCACCGCGGTTAAGGGATGCCCACAGGGCGGAGTATTATCTCCCCTTCTATGGTCTGTATTAGTGGATGACCTGATCGGGCTACTTAACCGGAGGGGACACAGAACCATCGGCTATGCGGACGATATCTCCGTAATAATCAGGGGGAACCATGCAGGGACGATTACGGACCAAATGCAAGACGCCCTAGACAAGATGCATGAATGGTGCACTTCGGAAGGGCTATCTGTTAACCCAGCGAAGACGATCATTGTACCATTTACCAGGAAAAGGGTGATTAATTTACCCAGTCTCTGGATGGGTGGCATCGAGATAGTTCCCAAGGAGAGGGTAAAATATCTGGGTCTCGTCTTGGATATGAAACTCACTTGGGAACCGCACCTCGAGTCAGTACTGGGAAAGGCCACGAGGAGCCTTTGGACAGCGAGGCAACTACTTGGCAGATCCTGGGGTCTGAGCCCCAAAATGACCTTCTGGATATATATCCAGATGGTGAGACCAACCATACTGTACGGGGCTCTGGTATGGTGGAGGAAGACTGAGCAACGGACAACTATATCGAGACTGTGCAGGTTACAAAGACTTGCATGCCTATGCGTCACAGGGGCCATGAAAACAACCCCAACGTTGGGTATGGAAGCTCTTCTGAACCTTGCACCGCTCCATCTGGCTATACAAGAGGAGGCAGCTATAAGGGCAATCTCTATCTACGGAAAAGAGAACCTTAGGGCGGGAAACCTAACTGATCATCTGGCTATCCTCAGGGGAATCGGGGACATACTTGATATGTCTCAGGCGGGCGACCATATGGACCCGGTATTCTGTTTCGACAGGAAATACAGGGTCCTCTTCCCCACAAGAGAAGAATGGTGCGCAAACCCAGGATGGCTAAGAGATGGATCGCAAATGTGGTACACGGACGGCTCAAAAACGCTCCAAGGAGTTGGGGCGGGAATAGTGGGGCCTAGAGCACACAGGTCTATAACATTGAGCAAGGATACGACAATTTTCCAAGCGGAACTTTACGCGATACTGGAAACTGTGGAGATCCTATCCGAGAGAGGACACAGGGGAATACGGGTTAAGATATTCTCGGACAGCCAATCGGTTCTTAAGGCCCTGAGAGGCTGTACGTACATGTCCAGATTATTACTGGAATGTCAAAACAGGCTCAATGACCTGGCGACTCATAATCAGATTACTCTGATATGGGTACCAGGGCATCAGGGGCATGCCGGGAATGAGATGGCGGACATCTGTGCGAGAAGAGGGGCTGAGGGGAACTTCATTGGACCCACCCCTTCTTTTGGTTTCAACAAAAGTCTCCTTAAAGGGGAGATTTCGAAATGGACATCGTCCAGGATTGCACAACATTGGAATGACATCAATGGATTATGTCACTCCAAGAAATTCCTACGCTTTGACGCTGGGAGGGCGGATCTGGCTCTAAGACTGGACAGAAAAAGCCTACGGACGCTGGTAGGGGCGCTCACAGGCCACTACACCTGCAAAGCCCACCTATACAGAATGGGCTTATCTGACACGGACATCTGCAGATTTTGCGGTGAAGATGAGGAGTCGATGGAACACTTGATAACAAATTGTGGGGCATTGTGCCACAGGAGACACAGGACTCTACATGCATATACGCTGAGTGAAGAGGATCTGCTAATGCTCCCACTGAAGGAGCTGATCCTATTTGCGAACGTATTAAACTGTTAAGGACAGGGGAAGCACAATAGATCAGCAATGGTCGCAGTGCAAAAGGCTATCCTGGGCCAAACCCCATTTCATTACTTACTTACTTACTTACTCTGTCTCCACTCTTTGAAATCAACCTCGTTAATAGTTTGCCTCGAGAGCTGGAATTGTGCGTTGCTTGATGAGTTAATGCACATTGACTTGGTTTTTCTTTTTTGCTGTTAATTTGTAAACCAGCTTTAGCAGCACGGAAGGAAAAGCATTGGATTTTAGACTGCATACTAGAGAATTGGTGGGACAGAAGACATATGTCGTATGCATAGTCGATGTCATCCAATCTATCATGAAGACCTTACGAAATACCATGTTGCTTAGACATATAGTTGCTCAATACAACACCAAGAACTAGGTTTAATGGTAGATGGGACAAAACTTAGCCTTGACGGATCCCTGAACCAACTATACGAGTCTTTAGGAAGGATACAACAATATGCATTGTTATAGAGCTCTTTTATAAGTCTGATAATCATCCAAGGGACTTTTTTGTTTCTTGGGCCTTCCTCATTGCCTTGGGTTCCACTATGTCAAAAGCACATTTAAAGTTCACGATCAATAACCTTTAAGCTGTTGATGTGACCATGGCCTAAAATCAACTTGCTCTCGTCTGAGCTGTGATTTTATAATGATCGTGATGCCATTATGTAGTATATGGGCTACGATCTTGTTCACCATGTCCAAAGGAGTTGTTTGAGAAATAATGCAAGTTTCCCTTTTCCATCAGGGGTCGAAAATTCACTAGACTTTAAACTTTAAATAGCAGCAAATATTTCCTCAGCTGACGGTATTGAGGTATTGATATCGTCATTCACGTTGTTTATATAATAAACTGGATTGCAATCACAAATATTATGGGTAAAATTATTTATATGCCTGCATTTCATTCAGGTTAATACGACGACATCACAATATTATAATATTTAATTTTATAATTTAACTATTTGAGAGCTCTGCCATAAATTTAAAGAAAAACATACCATAAAGTCAATATTATTTGAGGTTGATTTTGTTATTCCACAAAGTGTTATCACTTTAAAAGTGGCAACAACATAATGAATAAATACAATTTCCTACTGCATGCTTTCTTTCTTGTTATTAAGCACAGACAGAAATCTAAAAATTTGTTCACATATTTATACAAAGAAATCTCCCACTGTGACTGTTGAATTGTTATTTTGATTTAATAAATTTGTTTACGTTACAGATAATTTTTTTTATTTTTTTTTTTGAAAATTAAAGAAAACATTAGGGAAAAGCAATCTGGGCGCAATAATCAACAACATATACATAAATAATGCAAGTGTTGTTTTGAACTATTTGAAGCAACATTATCTCTATTTAAATTATTTTCACAGTGTTATGTCCGCAACAACATGCTTTATACGTATGTACGTCCTGTAGTGTTTCGGCTCGAATGACGTCAACAAAAGTTAATTACTCTATTGTTGTAGTTTGTTGACGACTGTGGTTTTAAGGAGGAAAAAGAGTTTAATTTCATAAAAGAAGTGTTGTGTTGAAATTACATTGAATTTGTAAGACAAATTATTCGTGATGTTGTTATGATTATTATTATTATTATTTTATAAATAAATTGTACAAAAGTGGAGGAAGCCAAGAAGATTTTTCCACTTCATTTTATGTTTAATGACTGCAGCATAGTCTAAGTCCAAAATATTTTTCTTAGATGCATATATAAAAAGAGCTTCCAGAAAAGAAAGTAGTAAGAACTCGATTAATATTCAATGACTTCCACATATGCGTGACATTGCAGCATGTTTTTATTATTGCTGCTATTGACTGATTTAAAATGTATTTTCAATATATTGAAAAAAGCCAATTATTCATGTGTTTATCAAATTATTCCATATACGATTGCGGTTATTTGTTATTATTATATATACATACTTGTACTTATTATACCTTGTATATGTAAAACTAGATATCCTTTGAAATATTTGTTTTATTAAAAGAAAACACGTTGTAATTGTTTTATGAGTCAGTTGAAGAAAATTATTCAAACTACACACACATACAAATTTCTTATTGAGAAATAAAATTTGTTACTTTCCTTATTTTTAAACCGTGCCTTTGGATTCATTTAATAAAAGGTTATGGGCCTTCCATCGGAGAAATCAACAGGAATTCAGCAATTTGCTGGTGGAAATTTCATTAACTGGAAATTTCGGGTTGAAAGGCATTTGAGTGCTGCAGGTTGCCTTAAAGCTGTAAAGGAGACAGCACCTCAAGCGGAGAATGAAAAAAAAGAATTTCTAAAATTGGATGCCAAAGCACAGGATATCATTGTGTCGTTTATACATGATGATTATCTAAGTTATGTGCAAGGAAAGGAGACGTCAAAGGAAATGTGGGATGTGTTAATAAGCTGTTTTGAACGAAAGTCTACTCAGACACAGACTTTGATAAGGAAAGAGTTAGCTTGTTTAAAACTCCAAGATGGCGAAGACATGAATAAACATATTCTGAAGTTCGAGTCCTTAGTTTGTGACTTGAAAGCTGCTGGAGCGAAACCGGAGGATGCTGATTTAGTTTCACAATTTTTCCTAACCCTTCCTGAGTCCTATGATGCAGTAGTGACAGCTATAGAGAGCTTACCTAGCGGTGAAATCAATTTAGATACTGTGAAGGTTCGACTTATCGCAGAAGAAGCTAAGAAAAAACATAGAAGAGATAAAGACCAGCAAGAGAATGTAACAGCTTTTGCATCTAAAAAGAAAATTTCAAGATTTAACGGTAAGTGCCATAATTGCGGTCGTTTTGGTCACATGAAGAAAAGCTGTAGGGTGAAGACTGCCCTAGTGACTTCAAAACAGAGTGTAAGTTTTATTGCTAATGGTGCAAGTAGTATTAATGATGCTATCGAGACAGAGGAGATGTGTTTTACTCTTGACTCTGGAGCTTCAGACCATTTTGTCAAAGATAAATGTATGTTTTATTCCATTGAAGAATTGAGGGAGCCACGGGTTATTACGATTGCAAACGGAGAAATTGTTATTGCAAAACATATTGGGAAAGTGCGTGCATTAAGTAATTTGGGGATTGAACTACAACTGAAAGATGTTCTCTATAGTCCAAATTTTCACGAAAATCTTATGTCTGTGAACAAGATTGTAAATGCACAAATTAGAGTTAACTTCAAGAAGAGTAATGCTGAGCTAGTTAAAAATAATATAAGAATTGCAACAGCAAAGAAAATCGGAAATTTATTTCAAATGAAAGTTAGAGTTAAAAGGTCAACATGCAATTTAACTAAATGTGAATATGGCGAATTGTGGCATAAGCGTTTAGGTCACATAGGAAATCAATCTTTAAATGAGTTGATCAAATCTAATATGGTTTCTGGTATACCTCCAGTGGAACTTAAAGATTTTTGTGATGTTTGTACTCAGAGCAAGCAGACTCGAAGTCCTTTTTCTGGTACTAGAACTAGAGCAAGTAGAATAATAGAACATATTCATTCAGATGTCTGCGGGCCAATTTCTCCAGTAGCATATGATGGTTCAAGATATATTGTGTCTTTTATAGACGATTACAGCCATTTTGCTTTCACGTATTTACTAAAATCAAAGTCTCAAGTATTTGAGAAGTTCAAGGAGTATGAAGCGCAAGTTTCAGCAAAGTTTGGAGCAAAAATATCTCTTTTAACAACGGATAATGGAGGTGAATATAACTCAAATTCTTTTATCTCATATTGCAAATCGAAGGGTATTCAAAAGCTTGAGACTATTCCATATACACCACAACAGAATGGTGTTTCCGAAAGGTTCAACAGAACACTTATAGAGAAAGTTCGAGCAATTATGATAGAAGCTAATGTACCGAAGTATTTGTGGGGAGAAGCCGTCTATGCAGCTACTTACATAATTAATCGTATCCCGACAAAATCCATTACAACTAATAAAACTCCTGCGGAGTTGTGGTTGAACACTAAGCCTGACCTAAGAAAATTAAGAATATTTGGTTGTCTTGTTTATGCTTGGACGCCACAACAAAAACGAAGTAAGCTTGAAGGAAAGTGTAAGCCATTTGTGATGATAGGTTATAGTCATAATGGTTACAGATTGTGGGATGACGATAAACGCAAAGTAGTTTTGTCACGAGATTGTAAGTTTAATGAGTTTACTTATCCATTTAGAAAAATCTATAGAGATGAAAAGCAAATTCCGGTCATAGAAAGAAACGATCAAGAGGGGGAGATTGAGCATAATAATGTTTCTTTAGAAGATTTGAGCGAAGATCAAACAGAGAATCATTTATCCGAAGTTGAGTCCGAAAAAAATTCTGTTGGAATTCGTGCTAGTTTAGAGAATGAAGTAGATGGTTTAGCTCAAGATACTGTACCTGAAGATAATATTTCTAATCAAATAGATGACGAACCGGGACCCAGAAGGAGTCAACGACTTAAACAGAGAGCAACAAAGTTTTCGGATTATTATAAATCCTTATTTGAAGCAACTTGTACTGTTCCTGCTCCGAATAGTTATGCAGATATCGAGTCTAATCCAGAACGGCAGAAATGGCTTTTGGCTGTTAAGCAAGAATTGGAATCAATGGAGAAAAACAAAGTTTGGACACTTGTTCCAAAGCCGAAAGATAGAAAATTACTGAAATCTAAATGGATATTTGTCGTTAAAACTGATGAACACGGAAATCCATTCCGATACAAAGCAAGACTTGTTGCTAAAGGTTTTCTTCAAAAATATGGTTGTGATTATGAAGAAACGTATTCTCCGGTAGCAAAATTAACAACATTAAGAACAGTCTTAGCAGTAGGTGTTTCAAAGGGGTTTGTTTTCTACCACTTGGATGTGAAAACGGCATTTCTCCATGGGGAATTAAAAGAAGATATATATTTAGAATGTCCAGATGGTTATGAAATGAAACCAAGTATGGCCTTAAAACTTTTGAAATCTATCTATGGGTTGAAACAAAGTTCTAGGTGTTGGAATAATAAATTTAACTCAGTTTTAATTAATTTGGGTTTTAAAAGATCTCAACACGACTATTGTTTGTACATACAGAATTCTAAGAACGGTGTAATATTTTTATTGCTGTATGTTGATGATATATTACTTGCTGGTAATAACAAAATAGAGATGGATAAATTAAAAGAAAAATTATTAGTAACATTTGAGATGTCTGATTGTGGGTTGTTAAAATACTACTTGGGAATTAAAATTGAATATGATCAAGAAAAACGTAAAATGTTTTTAAGTCAAGAAGCGTCTATTGAAAAACTACTAAATAAATTTGGCTTGGCTGATTGTAATGCAACTGAAACACCAATGGAGAAAAATCTAAAACTATTGTGTTCAAAGGAAGACTCGACTGAACATCCATATAGAGAGTTATTAGGAAGTCTCATGTATTTAATGTTATCCGTACGTCCAGATATATGCTTTGCAGTTGGTTATATGGGAAGATATCAAGAAAATTACAATGAAGTCCATTATACTGCTTTAAAAAGAATTTTAAGGTATATAAAAGGAACGAAGGGACTAAAACTTTGTTTTGAAAATAAAAGGACAGAAGACATTTTGTACGGGTTTGTTGACGCTGATTGGGCTTCTAATTTAGAAGATAGAAAATCTACTAGTGGATTCATTTTTTATGTTTATGGTTGCCCCGTTTCATGGTGCAGTAAAAAACAGACAACTGTTGCTACTTCTTCCACCGAAGCAGAGTATGTCGCATTAAGTCTTGCAACCTCAGAAGGAGTTTGGTTAAAAGGTATTTTAGAGGATATGGGAATTATAAGCCCAGATATTGCTTTTAAACTTTATGAAGACAATGTTGGATGCATCGCTATGGCCAAGAATGAAGAAAGTAGAAGAACAAAACACATCGATATAAAACATCATTTTTTAAGAGATCATGTTAAAAAGGGTAATTTAAAATTAGAGCAAGTCTCAACAAAGAATCAAATTGCTGACATCTTAACTAAAGCCTTAGATAGAAAAACTTTTATTACAATTAGAAATTTATTAAAATTATATAATTGAGAGGGGGTGTTATTATTATATATACATACTTGTACTTATTATACCTTGTATATGTAAAACTAGATATCCTTTGAAATATTTGTTTTATTAAAAGAAAACACGTTGTAATTGTTTTATGAGTCAGTTGAAGAAAATTATTCAAACTACACACACATACAAATTTCTTATTGAGAAATAAAATTTGTTACTTTCCTTATTTTTAAACCGTGCCTTTGGATTCATTTAATAAAATTATTTACTAATGCACTGTGGCTCAGACGACTACTTTTTTTTGGCTAAAACTATTTTAAAGTGAAATATAGATTTTTATAAAATTTTATAGAAACATTTACTCTTTGTGACAACAAAGTGCATATTGTTTTTCAAATACTTTTATTCAATCGAATCTCTTGAAACTTCACATTTTTGGCAGCAAATTTTTTTCACGGCTTTTAAATATGTTTCCTAAATTTCTACAACTATACTAGTAATTTTTTTTCGCAAATCTGTACACTTAACAAATTCATTACAAATAAATGTGAATTCTTATATTTAATTTTATCAAGCATTAAATATGTATAACTTAATATCCAAATTAGATTGGTGTCTTCCAATTCCTCCTTACCATTACCATCGATACCTTTATCAGATTCTTTAAATCGCTTCTACTTATGTACAACTATAATTAGACGAACCAGCTAATGGTGTCAAAAAACACCATTCATATTATTTACTCGACTGTTTTTAGGAGCATAACATATAATTTTTTAAATTTTTAAGATTTTCCATGTAACAACGTATATAAGACAAGCTAAAGTTGATTTTGTTTCTGTCAAGACATATCACGTTAAAAAAAACATGATATTTACCATGAAGGATATTGATTTTCTGAAAAAAATTTCGCCATTTTATCAAACTTTCACAACTTAGATCGTTTGTCTCTTAAATGGGTTGTTTTTTTTTTTGCGAAAGGAGGGGCGTAGGATGGGTAAGTTGTGCATGAGACCAACCATTTTCAACGCAATGCAATAAAAATATGTAAGAGATTTTATAGACTTTTTGTTTTAATTGAGGGAATATCATTTCTTCCCAGCCCTGGATTCGAGTCTTGCTGTTACATATAGACAAGTACAATACCCTCGAACTGTTTTTTAATCGATATTTTTAATATATTACCTGCCATATTTTTATTTCCATGTGCAAATATTTTTGTAAGAATATTTGAAAATTTTAACGGAATGTATATTAAAAAAAATATTTTTTAAGAAATGCTAAAAATCGCAAAATCCAAAATTTCATCTAATAACATTAGAAAGTTTTACGCTTATATAAAATTAAAAAACAACTTCTTTAAAGGTTAAAGACTTTGATTAATCTCTTTTAATTAGTCTATACACCAGTTAAAACATATTTATAATTTATTAGAAAAAGTGAAGTTTTGACGGCTTATAATTAAACGGTTTATTCATATTAACAAAAATAAAATTAACTTTTACTTAGGCTGAAGTATTGCCTACTAAATTACAAGAACAAATGCATCAAAAAAGAGTTAAAAAAATATTTTTGCCCAAGAAAGTGGTGGTCTGAGCTGTACAACGGTGGGAATAGATTTTACATTAGGAAAAGGCATAGACTTGCTAATAGAGTTTTTAATTGGGTATTTTTCTTTTTAATTAATTAAACAAAATTTATGGAAATCAGTTTAAAATATCTTGAGCATAAATCATTCCCATCCATGTCTTCATACGACACTTGAAAAACATAGTGGAAAAACTTGTACGTCTTGTAGTAAATGTGCGCATAAAAATATTAGCAACATTTTTACAACAACTGTTGTACCATTCGACAACTTACAACTCATGAATTAATTTATGAATTGAATAAATGTTTTCATATAGATTTAAGGCAATAAGTATATAATATTCAATTCTATCCTTTTGACTTTTTTATTTCATAATTTTACTTTTTTAATTAAAAAAAAAAGCTTAACAAACAAACTGCGCAACTACTTTGTTTTCCTGTAGAAACACCCAGAGCCTACGACAGAGTCGAACCTGCGACCATCGGACTACTAGACTAGTACAATAACTACTACCCTTCGAAGGCAGCCATTTTTTCTTACTTAAGCTTAAGGTCTTTCTTCTTATTTTCATTTATACATATATACATTTTTGGTATTCTTTGAGTACCATCAAACCTCTGGATATTTGTTTCTGGTATATAAGTATATATAATTCATAAATAATTAATAATAATTATTATTATATACTTTTTAAAAGAAAAGTTGTTTTATAAGAGTGATTCAGTTCTTTAAATAAAAATTTTTTCAACTTGACTTTTTAGGAAGTTAAAAAAATTCAGCAATGAATTTTTGGAAACAAAGCAAATGACGTTAATTTTTCTTTCCCAAACAAGGAGGGTAAAATATATGGCACACCGATGGTAACAAAATAAAATTTGGCATTGGGTTGGTTTGTCTTCAAATGTTTTCATAATCTTTGCTATTCCCTTGCGCTGTAAGTCGATTATGACGACCATAATAAGTCCGTAATATTCCAAATGTGGCCATATTTGAACCACTATTCTTGTAATAGATTATTGGCTCGATTATGGATGGCAACCCAACTTTAGTTGCGTTGCCAGTTGCCTAAATGGTATTACCAATGGCAACTGGCAACTAACATCTGTTATTTCAGTTGCCAAATTGCAATAATACTGGCAACCACAAATTTTCAGTTGCTGCATATTTTTTAAAGCTGAAAGGTGGGAAAATTAAAAAGTAAGTACAACATTTTTATTTTTACTTTGAATTTTTGAGATTTAAATTGTATGCTTTCAAATTTTAAAATGGTCAAAAAAAAACCACTAGACAACAGTTTGTCAACTGACGGACAACCTCGTTTAAAGCCATTGACAACGTCGATTGGGCCATGCCAAGGTTGAAATCGTTACCATATGATTTCCGAAAACTTCCTTCTGCAAAGCACCTTAATGCAGCAAAAACCTTTAAGAGTGGAGATATTGCTGTCGATCGATGACTTTGATTGAAGTCATCTTTCAAAGTGCCGTCTAATAGATTTAACATTTTGTACCTCCTTCTCTTCATCAAAAAATAATTCCACTGAACTAATCACCTTTATTATAAGTAGTTCTTTAAGACTTTCATGTAGTTAAAAAAAGTTTTACACCACTTATGTACATACAAACATATATTTCTATATATTTTGAAGCTTTGTTTATATTTTTTCAGTTGCCAATCTGTCATAATCGTATTTTCGATAACTTCTTGGCAACTGAAGAAAGTTGCCATATATAATACTAATTTTAATTTCAGTTGCAATGCCAGCAGACACGGCAACTAAAGTTCGGTTGCCATCCATAATCGAGCCTAGTTATATAGTTATACGTGTCTTTTGGTTGTTAAACGATCCATAATTGTAAATGGTAGACCTATTACTAAATAAAAATTATTTTAAATTTCAAATAATAAACACTCCTAACAGCCCTTCTTGACTTGCAATTTTGAAACTACAAAATAGATAAGCCTTGAAATATTTGGAAACAAAATAGTACTTTTTCGCAAAACTTTTACGTCACATTTAGAAAGAACTGCAAGTATTGTCATACTAAATGTGCTTTAATTAAACAATATTTAATTCTCAAACAGTAATATAATGAACATTTCCTTTCCACATAGATAGCCGTATTTCTTCCCAATCTTATTCAAAATATTTTTACTTTCCTTCCCCAAATATCAGATTTGAACCACTTTATGCTTTCCACCTACAACCCATAAGTTATTAATTATCACCGTAGGGTATGCCACAACAATGTTGCCAAATACAATACCAACTCAACGATGCCATATGCAAGCAATAACATTCGTTCAAAGATTTTCAAAGAAACTCATAAATAACCGTTAAACGAAAAAAGTAGCGAAAAAATAATCATAAATTTTAAGTTGTTTCCTTAGATCTTGCAACAAATGCAACAAAAAAAATGTAATAAAATAAATATCAACGTAGATGTTAAAGAGCGAGTACAAAACGGGGGAAAAACATTAAAACAAAATACGAGTGCAATAAAGGCCAGCATATTCATGAATGGCGGTATGATTATAATGATGTTGAATGCAACAAATAAATAGAGTCAAACATGCATAAATATGACGCCATTTAGTCTGGTGATGATGTGATGTGACTCGTGTGATAATGGCAACAAAGTGTTGGTAAAATTTTTTAAATAAAACAACAATACATTCATAAGTTATACAATGAAATAAATATATGTATGTATGTATATACATACATATTCGTACATAAGTACATACATCCATACATATGAATATGATACATTTTCGTTTTGCTTCAATTTTTGTTTTTGTTTTGCACAAAACGATACTTGTCTAAGATTTTAATTGTAAGGCAGGCTACTTTTCAAATTTAATAATATACTTTAAAATATGGAGGTTTTTCTCAAGGAGAAAATAATTTAAAAGTATAATATGATAAATACACTATTTCTGGTGGGACTATGGAAAATAAAAAATTCTTTTCAATCCCCAGTAAAAAGGAGTTTCAATAAAAGTCATGGATATGCAGATATTGCGATTTAGAAATTGAAAAACTTCTGATGATTTCCATTGACTTAAACGTAGGCTGGTCATTATTCTATTTCTTGATGCACCTTCAGCAACATGGAAGCTATTTTTCAATATGCTGGGAAAGGAAAATTTGTATGTGTTTCGAAAACAAAAGCGACTTCAAAAAAACGAGGACGTTATCAATTCATGTTTATCACATGTGAACAGACTTTCATTTTTTTTATTTGGAAGGAACATCGGACGGCCAATTTGCCTTCCAAACTGGAAACATTCACTATCGCATTGCTCCTTCGTGAACCGACTTTGAAAATACATTTTTTATTTCAAAGTGTATGCTTGGCAAACTGTATCATAAAAATTTTAGATGAAATCGGACTGGTAAAGTGGGTGACCGAAGTATTGCTCATCTCATACTTCTCCTTTCATGGACCGATTTCCTTGCCTGTCACAGAAATCAATTTCGATCGAAAGTGGAATCGATTCCGTATTTTATTATTTTATTTATTCAATCAAGAAAGTTTTAAATTTGTTTTTGTACTATCCGATACAAAAAATGCAAATTCGATCATGAAATTAAAAGTGGTTTCATTCTGAAAAAAATTTCGTTTTTTGTTTTCTGGAGAAGCAAAATACGGAATCAATTCCACTTTCGATCGAAATTGATTTCTGTGACAGGCCGGATAAACTAGAAATGGATGATATCGGATTCTAACATAATTGTGTTAGAATTGTGGCTTTTTTGCCAGCATTATGTATTAAATAACATTATGTAATATTAGGAATAGACACAAGGAAAGTGTACAAGCTTGCCAATAGTCACGAATTCGTTTTTCTTATGTGAAAGTATGGGTAACTAAACATTAGACAGGCCAACGATAAAATTTTTTTAAAGAATTTTAACTAATTCTTATCCTAGTTGGTGTGCCGATTTAAAAAATAATATTTAAAAAAACGCTTCACCTATCAATTTCTCGCAAATCAATAATAAATAAATAAAAATTTAAAACTTAGTCATTTTTTATCGGAAAAGTCATTTGTATGCCGGCATTTTGCTAGAATGAATACCAAATTATCATTATCGTCATATTTGAAAAGCGTTCAACATCGTATAAATAATTCTTAATTAATAAATGAATTCTTTCATCAGGATATAAAATAGGTATATGATACCAGGGAGCTTGGAATATTAATATGATGAGTGATTAATGTTGGTCACTTGATAGAGAGAAATAAAAAGGCATCCCGTCAGAGGAAAACTAATGCAAGAAAGTTTGCAGAGAAAAGGCACAGGACATATAAAAAAAACCTTTATCCAACACAGTACACTAACACAGTGCAACCTCTCTTAAAACAATTATTAGAGATTGGAACAGTTGCGAAAATTGAGTTTGTTGGGGAGACCGTGTTACAAATTTGAACAACATTTTTCTTCTAAATGTTTATTCAGCACTGTTGGCAGAAGTGCAGATTTATCTGAATTTTGCAGATCTTGGCCTCTCAAAAGATTTTTTTTAACCAAAAAATGGAGATTTCTTAAGAATGAATATACGAAAGTTATTTTTAAGCGGCTTCTAACAAGGAGGGAGTTATAAACTCGTGCGTATTTTTCACTTCTTTGTAATATTTGTGCACCAATAAAATTATTAAATTTATTTTTTTATCTATAGTTTGTTTAAAAACTTTCTTTGAAAATTGGTCTTGTGATTTGTTCCACACCTCCGAAATATTGATTATAGCATAGTTCCCTCTTTTGCAATCCGATTTTGAAAAAAAAGCAAAGTAGCCATCGTTCATGGAACTATTTTCAAAAAAAGTTACTTCAAACTTTCCTGGGATTAAAATATAAACTTGAAGTGGATTAAACTGAATTATAAGCTAAACTATAGTTGATTAAGTTTGGTAAGCTGTTCGATTGTCTCTTTTTATTGAAGTCGGTTTTGTGGCCAGAATTATTTTTCATTATTTGTCTTTCTAGTGGTTTCTTTTTTCAACATACAGCAAAATATACGAATTCAAAGCAAGCGAAAAAAACGCCTACATCTGTATTAAGTAAGTGTTTACCTGGCTATTTATATGACGGACTTGGTGCATGTCTGTCCTAAGTTTATATGGCAAAAACTATTGAGTTATTTTATCAAATTTTGAGAAGATTTAATTTCGAAAATCAAATGAAATTTTTAAGTATTTTTATTCCAAATGTAATACATAACAGTTGTTGTGAAATTATTTCCCAGTTTTTTTTTATGGAAATGAAAAACATGACTTGGACTCGGAGTTTATAAAACTAAAGTTTTTTACTCGAAATTTTAAAAATCTTTGGACTCCGTTATTTGTTATATTCCAACTATAACTTAATATTTTTCAAAAAATAATGATTTTTCCACATTCATCGTCATATGTATGTAGAGAGAATATTTAACCAGCCAAATTTAAATAAAAATTAAGAAATCGTTTGGAAAATTCATCTCTAGTCGAAATATTGTTCACAAAATGTATTTTTCTTTTCTGCCTGACTGAATGTAATCATTAAGGACCAACGGGCGTTTAATTGTATACATGTTGCAAGAAAAATGAAGTATAATTGTTTGTTTGTTTGTGTTGTTTGTATAAAAGCTTTCTAAACTTACTATGATTATGTATTTGTTGTAATTCATATGCAATATTGAAATTCTCATATTGTATTTGATATGTACGGCATAAACATCTGAGGTTGAATGTTTCACTGACGATTTGGTTTAGCGACCAATGAAATGTCGGCATATGAAGAGCTAAAGCCACAGGAAACAATGCATTTAGGAAAAAGCTCTAATTGTTTTAACAATTAGTTGAGAAGAATATCCCGAATAGTAGATTTCAATATTAAGTTCCTATATTTTATGATTAAATCTTTAAATATTTAATTTAGAGATAATTAAATGCTTAACAAATTAGTTTATGCTTATTTTTTTGAATATCAGGGAAGGTTGTTTAATCTATTTCTAAAACATTTTTATTAATAAAATGTTTGAGTGAAAAGTAAGATGTTTGAATTTATTGATCAAATAGTTATTAATTTTAGAACTTAATTTTTTTTTCTCTATGTGTATGTATGCATAAGAAAATAATTTTTAACCACAATATATTGTTTTCGCTTAAGAAATAACTTTTGCATGTTACTTCTCTTTGCCAAGTGATCCTACAGATCCTCGATTCAACCAATTTCGGAGTGTTGTATAAGCGCCACAACTATTTATTTAGCGACCTGTTTTCTGGGTCATTGTTCTGAGTAAAAATAAAGTTGGTGCGATTCCTATTCTGTGCGCACTCGGTTTGACATGGGTTTTGAAAATTTCCATATACAAGTATGATTTTTATGATCCATTATACAATTACACAGGTACAATTGGCGCTATTTTAAAAATTTCTTTAGCCTTAACTAATATCAGTTTAATTATTTAGAAATGTTTAGTATTTAAAATAAATATCTCTTGCCTTGTACGAATACTGCAATGGTTATATCTGAGGCAACAGAGTTTACCAATTTATAACTTGCAATCGGTGTATGGTATTATATGATCGTAGAATATTGTCTGGGTTATTGTTTTCTTTTTTTTATTTATTGCAACAAATGTTTGTCTTAATCATCATAAATCTACTGGTCTATATTTTCCTTTATAGAAGCAAAACAAATGACTCAAATAGCTCACTTACAACAAAAACTATATAAATATCATATGCTTCGATTAATAAATCCAGGTACAACACAATATAATAAGAAGACAAACAGCAGCAAACAAAAAAAAAAAAAAAAAAGAAATACTAATAATAACAATAATAAAATTGTGTAAAAATATATAAACCAGTACAAAACATGTGGTAACACCTTTCAGCAATTATGGCTCTATAAGACACATAAATTTGCTAGGAGGCCTTATTTCTTCTCTCCTAAAAAAGCGATACGACTTCCAGCTTGTACAATTTTTCCTAGTAGTCGTCGACGTTTTGGTTTCCTTTTTCTTCAGTTGCCTGAATTATATTTTTATTTATCATTTGTTATGTGCCAACACCTTTTCTTTTTGTATTTTGATTTTCAGTTTTAGCTGTTTTCCATTTCAGTGGAAGTGTTAGAGTGAAATTTGTTTTGTTGCATGCAGCAGCATACACAGCTTTTGTTTGCATGTAGATTTGGGGTGATTTACATGAAACGTTTGAGTTTCGTATTATTTTTGAGAATTTGTAAAAGGAGTTTTTGTTTCTTGGATGATTTCCTTTAAGCGTAATTTTGAAATATATGCTAAATGAGGTAATAAAATACGCTTTCGTGTTTAAATAGATATATATTATTATTATTTTTTTCTAAGGAAAATGAAAACAAAATTAATTTGTTGCCCTTAAGGGTTAAGCTGTTATTCATTTAAAATTTTGTTTGCAGCATTGTCTTTATTAGCAAAATTAAGGCTAAATATCCTCCAGGTCTGACACTAAGAAATCAATTTCGGTTGAGACTTTAAATATTTTTAATTATTTTGAAAATCAAATAATATTGAAATGAAAACTAATATTTGAATACTATTTGGCATTGAGTACATTTAAAGTATTTCAATTGTGCCAGACTACGTTCATTATTTACTTCACAATAAAATTTATGACATTAGTTGGAAAAAAGTTATATCGCTCCCATGGTCCCTCCAGAGTTGATGCATAAATACGCTCGTTTTACAACATTTTAAATTGATGCTCGCAAAACACCTTGGATATGGCGACGTGGACAGTCAGTTCAAATCTCCAAAATGGGGAGATCCTCGTCCTGGAAATGCGTGTCTCGAAATCGCCATCGTTGCCTAGTTCTATGAAAACCAACCATTATCGAGGCTCAATGCAGCAACTTGCGACAAAAAACTCGTTTAGCACTTGCCTGTAATTCTCACCATTTATGCTTACGGCGGTGCCATAGGCGTCTTCCAAAAAATAAGGTCGAATACAATTTTCACTGCAAATACCACACCAAGCAGTCAGTCACTTTCAGAAATGCAATGGCTCTGCAAGCATTTAATTTTGTTTGTTAACATGACCAGTTAAGTGGATATGATTTTGGTCGCTTATTATGATTTCTTATATGCAATCGTTTCTTCTTGCGGCAAGTTTAACAGAATGTGGCAGTAAGTTAACCATATGTGACGGTCAGAAGGCAGAAATTTCCAAAAAGATTGCACTTTAAGGGGGAACATTTTCAAAACTTTCTGTCGTTGATGATTGTGGTTTCTTTCTGACGTTGTCGGCAAATATGGGGCTGTTCCCGCCCAATTGAGCGTTACGATGCCGGACTTGAGCGAGGACATGGAGACCGACGACGAGTAAAAGGACAACGGAATTCGTGCTGCGTTAAAACACAATGACTGAAAATTTTTTCAAATAAGCAGGAACAATAATTCTACGTTCTTGAGGTGTGCATTGATCCACTCCATGGCTTGTTGACAACTAATTTTGTATATATATATATACACCATGAATGTCAAAACAAAGTTGCAATTGCCCCTATATGCGAAAATGGCAGCTAATTCATATTATGACATTACCTTTGCACCACCTTGTACCTATCTACTATACATTGCTGTTGATGACCATACCTTGAGTCCATGCGCTTAAGCATAAAAATTCCACAATTGGCCTCCACTTATTTTGGACTCGTTACATTAATTGTCAGAAATGAAAATGATTTTATTTGGTTTTAGAATTCTTCGGAAATCGCATGAAATGGACTTTGATCGATTTCAAAACTATAGTTTTTAAGTGGTTGGAAAATAATATTTTATCTAATATGAAATTATTCTCTTTAAAACTATAAAGCAGAAGCCAAAAAAAAAGAGTTCTTAACAACTTCAAGTTAGAAATTGGAAAAAAAATTCATTCTCAAAATCTATTGAAGTTCATAACACCACTTCAAACCGATCGATTTGTCGATCGATTTCAATCACAAAATTTTTAACTTTTTATTCTTTAATTAAATATCTTTTTCGGTAAAATTTCGATTTCTGTCTTAATTTTCTTTTTGTGAAATTTATTTTTTGGTTCCGACAAATATTTAAAATTTTTTGTAAAACCTTTTTTGTTAAAACGCAATATTTTTCTTATCGCCTTTGAAAGTTTGATATCTGGTGATATTTTCAGTTTTGTAATGAAGCTTAATTTTTCTTTGCGATAGTTATAAATCTGAATATCTGAATATATTATAGACTATAAAGGAAAATACAAAATACTATGCGCAAGTAGAGAAGTTAATAAAATTCAGTTTTTTTTTGTACTTATCCAGCAACTATTTAATTAATATGCTTTCAAATTTCTAATATTAATTTTTTAATGTTAGATCAGAGAGATAAAATAATTGACAAAATAATTCTACAAAAAATATTTTTTAGTGAGAAACATTTTCGTACTATTTAAATGACTTTCATTTTGTAAGGCTTGTGTGACCAAAGCCACTACGAAGTTTTCTTGCTGAACTTGCTTCCAGAAGTGACTTCCAGAAGTTTTTGTCGTGTAAACACGTATTAGAAGTCGACTTCCAGAAGTCACGGTTTGCAGAAGTTACTTGCAACAATTATGTGGAAACACGTGCTTGTTGCTTGCTGGAAGTAACTTGAACGACTTGCTCTGAACCACAAGTGTTTTGAAGACTTGCAGAAGAAGTCGGGTATACGTGAGTAAACGGTTTCTGGTATTCTCTTCTGTTTTTAGTTTTGTTTTGTGTTTTTGTTTTGAGTTCTTTTTAAAATTTATAAAAATGAACAACAATAAATTCGTTTGGAGTAGTGACAAAACACATTTGGTAATTGAAAAAAAAGTTATCCTGAATTATAGGACACGTCCTCAAAAGACTATAAGAATAAAATTAAGAAAAGAAATGCTTTAAAGGCAATAGCCAATTATATAGACGCACCCGAAGAAGAGGTCAAAAGGAAATTGCACAACCTCCGAATGCAGTTTGGTTAAGAAGAAGCGATGGCAGCTGCCAATCTTATTATGCCACAAGACATTTTTATACTGTCATTCCTAAAAAAAAAAACAAACTACTGCAAGCTGTACTCACATTGTGTGGAAACACGTCTGCAATTTCTTGCAGCAAGTTCATCGTGATAACTTCTACAAACTACTTCTGGAAGCAGACTTCTGCAAGTTTCGGTTTTGAGTGGAAACACTTCAGCAAATACTTGCAGAAGTTCTTCCGCAAGTGATTTGCTAGTGGACACACTGCTTTAAAATAATTGTTGTTCTTACTTAAAATAGTTTTTTTTTCAAATCTTTAGTTTCGAAAAACTCACATATTTATAAAAATAATTTGATTTTAGAACTTTAAAAACAATTTGAAGAATTTCAATGTGCTATTTATGGCTGAATAAATGTTACTAATTATAATTATTTTTTTTAAGTTTATCCCATTAAATATAATCCTTAAACAAACAAACGCAACAAATATACAATATTGTTACGTATGGCAAACAATATTATCCAAACGAAATGCTTTCAGATGCATTAACCCATTTCCCACTTTTTGTTTGTTGTAATTTGTGCAAATAAGTCAAGCATTTTTAAATATTTATTTATTCACACTGTCAATAAGCCACTCAGTCAGTCCCTATTGAGTGATAAACGCATTAAATGAGATGCGATTTCAACACTAGTAGTTTTCAACTGAACAAAAAACAACTATACAAATATTTAGTTAGAAAAAAAACATAATATGTGTAACAATATAACAAAAATATGAAATAATAATTGAGTAGACAGACAGACACACCTTTTATTTTCATTTGATACTGTGGGGTTTTAAATTTTGCGGTAGATAATTTTTTAACTTGATAAAAATGAAAAACTGGTAGACGACTTGTCAAACGCAACTGAAATTTTTCAAACAATTATCTATAGTTTAAAATTTCGTAATGCTTAAAATGAATATTATTTATTTTACAAGCTAATTTAACACACTCATACTTTTAGTACGCAGCTTGATCATTTCAAATGATTATTTACTAGTGCCAAAGGAAAATTATAAAAATTATTTAAATTTTTTTTGCAATTGATGGAAATTTAAGAATCTCCATATTTTATAATTCAATTAAGTTTCTATCATGTTTTATATCTCTCTATATTGCACTTTTGGCTTGGTGTGTATTTCAAATGTATTAAATAAATTAAAAAAAACTCCTACCACAAGCACATTGAACCCTGTTTGAATCTGTTATATCTCTATATGAATGCCGGCACTATGGGACAAAAATTAATATTTGCTTGTGCACCCCAGATTGTTCTGCAGACGAGTACCTTACGCTCACATGAAATGCAATTCAAGAATTATATGTTTTTTCTTTCGACAATTATTAATTGACAAATTTTATGTTAAAAGATTTCACAGAATGACTAATTTATAATATTCCTGGCATTTTATTTCATTGTGATATATTTCTTGAAGGGAATCAACATCAAGTACCATTAATAAAGTCCATCAAACAGCCAATTTCTTTGTAAAATTTTTTTAAAGAAATTTGACAATTGCATTCCCGGCTTTGTTGTAATCAATTTGCCTTGCAGAGACCTTCTAAGTGTTTCTTGGAATTGCTTTTTCATTTGATTAATTTGCTTTTTTCCTTGCCATTGTGCACTATATGAACACTATGAGCAATAGTCAAAGTTATTTATATACTTACATATACACATAAGTGTAAGTGAAGTGTGTACGTGCGTACGTGTGGAGATAAATCAATATGTTAAATTAGTTTTTATGCATTTTGACAGCTAATGTAATATAAGATGCAGATATATTTTGTCTTATTATGGCCACACTATATTTAAATATGTATTATTAGTATTTTAGAGGTAAATACACCAAAAATTTAGGTATATTAAGACATTTGTTTCTCTCATTTTAAGTAAAAATTATAAGACTTAATCACGGCATTCCTTATCAAGCCTATTTTCTAATAAAATGTTTTAAAAATATATTGAAATTTCATTCGTTAGAGAATGTCATCAGTTTCCTTCAGTACCAAGGTACGTTAATATATGAAGTAGTGGCGGGTAGCACGTAAGTGTTTTCTTATATAAATCCCGAACTGTCAAACAAAAAATTACATTTTACAAACACAAATACAATATTTTTCCCCAATTTGTAGGCCAAAAAACGAACGTAAAATAAATTAGAGAAAACAATATTAGATAGTGGGAAATGTAATATAATTTTTCCCCAACAAAGGAACTAACTTTAATTTCCCACTACCACAAAGAGGCAAATAACAACTAGTGAGATTGTTTAAGTACCCATAGACTACACAATATTATTGGGTAGTTTAATGCATTTATTATTATCGTTTTACTTCAGACATTCCAATAAATCATTCAATATTTTTAAATAAGATATGGCACAACTTTTCTTACAATATAGGTACTTATGTGTGTAAAAGCAAACAAAAACCCACGCACCTATATACATACGTATAGTTAAGCAGAGGGTAAAATAAATTTTTCGTAAAATGTTTTTATTTTTATTCAGGCTCCCGGTCATACATTTATTTAAGTAAAGCTCCTTTGTTTTATTAAATTTTATTCTCCATTTATTTATACAATATTTCGATCAACATCGGTTCTCCTCATGAGGAATTTGAATAAATCGTCTCTTCTTAAATCACAAAGCTTACACAAAGCTTGAAATCTCTTCTTAATACTACAGCTGATTTATCAAAAGTTGGGAGTTATTTTCTTGAAAATTTTGAAAACAAAAAATTAGACATAACGAAAGAAGAAAAATGAAAAAATAATCAGCTTTATTAACGGTGTCGTTGTCGTATTTCGACAGTTTTGTACCAGATTAAATATAACATGCAATAATCTAGGACAAAAATGTCGAAGTCGATATACGATAGCGACACTCGTAATAAGACTAAATATTTTCTAGCAATTGAAAATTTACTGATTTTAACTTGGTTGTTTCAAGTAAATAGTACCAAAATAATATTATTACTTATCAGCCATGTCCTATCATTATCTTTCCACATTAGGCATCTATCTATATAATAATATACATTCATTATTGTTATGACGACATTGTCAGGTGTAAACGCATATAAAAAAAAATTATTTAAAAAAATTTTAAACATTTTTTTATAAAGTAAATTTTATTATCAGTCGAACTTTTCTTAACATCTCAGATGATTATTAGTTTGAGTTTTTAGAATACAATTAAGAAAATTTTTGGAAATTGTTATGAAATTTTTATCAAAATATTTAAAATTCTTTGTAAGTCTGCATTCACACATAATATTTACTGATTCTACGAATTTTGTAACTGAAAATATAAATAAAATTTTTTTATGAAGGGTTAGGCAAACTCTGCTTGGCTTTAGCAATACAAAATTTAAAATAAATTCAAAATTTTTTAATATTTTTTTGGGTATATCTGTAAAGGCTTATAATGCAAGTATATAGACTACTTTTGTAACCCACAACAAATAAGAAGCCAAAGTTTAAAAAATTGTGATAGAATAACAGCAAACAATTTGCCACGGGACTCTTGTACATTGTAGAGATCTGCAATATATATATGAAAAATTAATATATAACGAAAAGGCCTACAATTTTTGTTTAAGCGAAATATTACACTACGTTATTTTTTTGTGTTCTTACACAGTTGCAACTCTTGAATGAATAGAAAATCGTACGAGTACATTATATGTATGTATGTATTATCAAAAAAGTTTTTTTTGTTATATGAATTTTTATTGCAACATTTATTTGTGTGGACTGCTATTCTTGTCGATTTTGCTGCTGCAAATATTCTGCTGGTAAAATCATTAAAAATGACAAATGTTTCAGTTCTATTCTCTTATTTATGTTTTTGAGTATTTGTTTTTTCAAATATTTATTATTGCAAGCACGCTAAAGCCTTATAAAAATATACATATTTATTACCTAATGGCTTATGAGTCAAAATTTTGTTTTATTTTATGGCCAACCAAATATGGACTAAATGCCAAAAATCACTAAATGAAGTTGTGTAAAAAATTATGCATATACAATTACTATTACGTACATATATCAAAATACATAATTGAAAAAATTATATTTAAAATGACACAAAACATTGCAAATTTCTAATTGACGATTGGCAGAGTTCTTTGCCTCCAAGGCCTTAAAGGTAAAATAAAAAAATAATTTAATCTGTAAACTGCCCTGAGAATCTTAAAACATCACATCTATCCAATCATGGCATATCGATAATATTTATCCATTTCAGTTTAATATGATTAGAAGTTAAAATCAAATTTATTTTTGGATTTTAATATCATTATTATTGCATTTAAAATGCAAAAACAACCCTAATTTTTTTTAACTAATATAAGAACCCAGGTTAAATTTAGTAAAACTCAATAACAATCACAGAACAAATCCCCACAACTCAGTTTAGTTCAAGTCAATTTTGTTCAATATCATTCATTCATTCAATCAATCATTCATGCGAGTATGATTTTTAGCACGATCAAGATGCAACAGCATCGAACCAAAAATTTTTTAAACAAAAAAATATTTAAATAAAAATAAAACGAACTGCATGAAAATCAAAGTTTTAGTTTTTATGAATTTTTAATAAAAAAAAAAAAACAAATATTTATTAGTTTTTGAAAGGCACAACCAGAAACTAAGAAAATATGAAATAAAAAGTGAAGGTATATTTTCGTACATAAATTTGCATTTTTAAATCAGAAAATCTTAAAAAAAATCTGCAACAATGGTTCGCAATATTTTCAAATAATGATTCATATTTTGAAGGTAAAATTAAAAAAAATATATATATAGATTTTAGAAATCTTTGCTATTTTAGTTACGCTAAAACATTTTTTAATTATTAAAAATATTTTGCAATATGGCCAATTACGAGTAGTAACAATATCAAGTAACACCTAAATATTTTAGGTATATTTGACACAAGAACGTTCTTAACTCGACTGTAAGTGTGATGGATTTATTTCATTTGCCATTCCTTTTACTATATAACGCTAGTTCTGCACTTGAGCTAGTTCTTCCAGCTTCAATTATCCAATGAGTAACCAAGTGCGTAGAAAATTATCATTTTGGGGCAGTGGAAGAGTCACTGATTATTACCAGTGGCGGAATTGAAGTGCTCGGTCCATTTATTTATTTTACTGCTGTTGATATTTTTTATTTATCTATATATTTTTTTCTTTAGCAAAAAACACTTAAGATTAAGTAAAACTTCAGTTGACTTAATATTTAATTTTAAGTCAATTGAACATTTCTGCACCAATTAATCAAGTTGGCTTTCCATTGCTTAAACAGCTGCATTATAAGAAAAAATTTTGGCAATTCAGAAAAAATTGAAATTCGAAAACTGGCTCCAAGAGAAACCATGAAAATTGTACGCTATTTTTTTTTTTTGAGGCAAATGGGAATATAAGTATGATATACAACATCAATTCTCATTACAAATTGAGTCATTTAATTTATTTATGATCGATGAAAGAACAATTTCCAACTTTAGCTTACACTTCCGCATGTGCAAAGATCAACTTACAAGAACTGACTGACTGAATCCTCAGACAACATACAACATACAACAACACCAGCAGATACAACCCAATAAAACAAAAAGGCAACAGCTACAGCCACATATGAACTCGTACTTAAGTACGGCAACATATTTTAAGAAATTATTGCATAAATGTTAAATTGGGTCAACAAATGTGCAGCGACAACATGCACAATAATTTTTACTCTTTTACAAACAAACAAAAAAAAAAATAATAATAATAAAAAAGAAGTTATAAAAAACGTTAACAAAAACAAAGAATTTTTACTTATAAAAAGATCATAAATTATACCTATAATTGCTTTTTTTATTGAGAAAAGAAATTGAACATAAATTATGAAATTTTTTTAAGGGAAAATGTAAATTTTTCATCATAAAGGCTGCTTTAAAATATTGCAACTGTTTAAATTTTAATATTTTTTTGGAGACAAATATTTTAGTTTTTTTTTACAAACATAAACAAAAACTTCAGCGAATAACACTTTCATTAATATTTAACGAAAGTATCAAATATTTCCTCGTCCCTTTTTGTTGTTAAACTTTTTTCATCTATCCTCCCGGGCTTTAGTCTGTTCAACATGTGGCTGTTTCCAAAAAAAAAAAAAAACAAGGTCTTTGGAAAAAACTGCAATTTTATCTTTTGATTAAAATCAATTTCTCCAATTAAAGTGTATTGAACGTTTTGTACGCATTCGGTGACAATATAATGGGCATTTTGAGATTTACACACTTTTTCCTTTTATTGTGACAACCACATGCTAATGAGCCTTTGTGTTGCACATTTCGTTGATGTGGATATTTGCGACAAGTACTGTAAGTTATAAGCTGAAGTTATATTTTGAAATAAGAAAATAGAAGAGAAGAAGTAAGAAGAAATAATGTAATAAAATGTTACTACAATTTAAACTCTAGTTCAAAATAGGATGTTTAAGATGTTGCACAATACCTATTCGTCTTGTGGACTTGTCAAGCGCCACTACCACTGGAGGAATTTTAATATTTTTTTTGCTCTGGTTCTTACTATTAAAATTCAAGCCAAATTTTACTATAAAATATAAATAGTGAACTTTACCCGGATTTGTTATTTTCGTTATTTAGGAGTCGTTATTTCCATTATTCAATAAGACGGATTCTAATGGTTGTCCCAAAATTAAAACATGACCTGAATTATATAGAAAACAGGGTTATTAAGGTTCAGATTATTTATTTTTTTTATTGATTTATAAAGCACATGAGATGGGGTTATTTATGAATTAAAATATCCAGCAATTGGTCGCCATAGTTTTGCTGGCCCACAAGCACTTTTTTCCTAAAATTTCTATAGCCATTTTTCATAAATGTTGCTGCATTTCGTTGATGCAGCGTTTTATGTCCTCTTATAATGCACGTTTAGTCGTTCACTTGTTGCCATAGATCTTTGACTTTACCTGATCCCATAAAAATAAATTTAATGGTTTTAAATCACATGATTTAGAGACTCAAGTGTGATCACCGAAACGAGAGAGTACATGTCCAGAAAATGTCTCTTGTGGTGAATGAATTGTTATGCAGGCTATATAACTACTATGTGGCACCGTTTTGTTGAAACCACATATTGGCCACATTTTTTTGGCGAGTGTATGCTGTAGAGAACTTTTGTAAATTGCAGTTCTTGTTCCTGGATTATCACCAACATTACACGCACATTTAAACGTCCTGTTTTTGTACTATCACTTGTGTTAAGCGTCTCCAATTGATTAAGGCTCTCTCAATTTTTCATTCAATTTCTCAAAATATTATTTTGACCATATTTTGTATAACATTTTTGAACTGCGGCCGACAAACTTTCATTACTTTTGGAGATACGGTCCAGAAATTAAAACATGTTGTTCTAACATTTCACTTTTACTAATCTTAAGCTGGCAGCTGTCGAATTGTTATTTATTTTTTTTTTGTTAATGGTACTCTGTTAATGGCAGCAAATTTAAATTTTTCCTTTCCAAAAGGAGTTAAATATAATAAATTCTGAGCTCCAGAAAAATACATTAAACTTTGTCTATTTATCAGATTGAAAAAAAGCAAAATAATAGCTCAACTCACAAAACAGTTGTATTATTGTATCGGTTGTATTATTGTAATCTTTTACAATTGATTTTTGTTAATTTTTGGTAACAGATAATATTTCGCTAGTCAGCAAATTACAGCTGGTTAATCTTGAAACACTGATTATAATGACATAATTAATTATATGTTTTTATAAGACTTTTTCTAAGAGAAACCAAATTTTGTTTGCAACTGTGATAATATCTCAATAGTTCCATCGTTGAATTCCAATCTCGAAATTTATTCATAAAGTAAATAATTTTCATTCTCTTTGCAAACGCGCACTTTCATTCAAATTTTTTGCGGCAATTTTAATAAAATATTTTAATTGCCTTCGTTAACTAAACAAATCGTTACATGACATGCTACAGCTTAGGGTATTTAAAAAATTTTCTTACAAACTCCATAAATCCACTTACCATTTTCTGTCTATTAAATTGCATTTAAATTATTGCAAGAAAACTGCCACAATTCAATTGATACGCATCTGTTTTGTTTTGCTTCTCTAGTTTATAATGTAGGAAATATATCTTCCCTTGTAGTGGTTTTGAATTAAAGATAATAGCAAATTCAACTTTAGACCAACGCATTTTTTATATATTATTTTAATTTGTAGTAGTTTTACATGTTTTTCTTTTGTTTTGTTTTGTTCTCTTTTTGTTTCTTGTGCGCTACGCGTTCTTCCCCCATCCCTTGTAGCGACATTCTGATGGGAAGAATGGAAAAGAAAAAAATCATGACGATAACGACACAAATGATGAGGATGAGTATGGACTCCTTATCTTTGATTACATACAACGAGAAGTTCACTTTTAGTACATGATCCAAGTATGAAAACTTTTCTTTTGATTCGCTCATAAAAAGCAGCGGTCTCTCATCTATTTTGCTGGAGAAAATATACAGGGACATTAATTGAAATAATTAAAATCAAGCAACAGAATGAAATATTTTATTGTACGACTGTTGAAAGCGCACGATGTCTTTGGTCACATTTATTGTTGTATGAGTTTACGTAGACAATGTTTGTGTAGTTGTGAAGCTTTTATGCATTTTTTTCGAAAAAACTTTACTGGACACAGAGACAGTTAGACGGATAGATAGATAGATGGATGGATGGATGGATGGATGGATGGGTAGACTTGCGGTCAGTGGCATTTTTAATTAGTTTGTTTTTATAAAGTTTATTATTAATTTATTATTGTTTTACAATGTCTTAGTCCGCCTATTTGTCTGTCCACACATTTCTAGTCTGATGTTGATTTTATGAATAATTGTGGCAGGAATAATGATGTAGTTAATTGAGGTATTTTATGACAGTTTATGTACTATATTTGGCAAGAACTTAACATTAAACCTTAAAATATATTAAATATAAGTTGGAAAATTTTTTTTGCTTATAATTTTTTGCTTATAATTTGTGGGTTATAAGCTTTTCTAAGTTTGAATTCTTATATAATAATTCTCTGAATGTAAATGAGAATTATTGAAAATACATTTTTTATTAAGTAATGCAGCTCGAGTCTCATGAGACTTGATCGGGAGCCCCCAAAATATGTGTTCATTATAGAACTGTATTGAAATCCAATTAATTTAAATCTTGGACTTAACACCTCATTTTACTTAAAACCAGCATAAAAAAAATTTATTGGCTAGACCAATTTCAGTATGAAAATAAATCAAATTAAATTTATCATCTCTAAATCAATTCGCTGTAAACAAAAGTTCTAAATGAATGCAATAATCCCTATTACGGGCGCTAATATCATGAAGATTATTCTCTGCATCTGTTTTAATAGCGCCTTCTAAATTCGTTTTAGTGAATTTATTTCATTTCTAGTTTCATACAAATTTCAATAAAAATGAAGAAGTCACAAGTCAATAATTTTTTAGTCTTTAATCAGTATGACTTGCATGCGTATCAATTTAGTTATTTGTTTATTCAATAGAGTTTCTTACTTTAGTATTTTATTCAGTTTTTTCTATAGTTCCAAGTGCTTTTATATTCGTATACAATTTTTTTTTTTTTGAATTTCATATTGTAATCAATTCTGTTTAAAGATTTTATTTACTCAAAATGTGTATATTTTTTGAAAATACTGGTCAATCAAGCACTAGGTTAAATTGATAAGCTGTACGTAGATGAATATTTTAAAGTGAAAAAGAAATTGTTGCACATAAAAAAAAACGGCTAAATATGTTTTAAGGCAGAAGCATAAAGTAATAATTCTATGTATAAATTGATGTGTTATATTAAAAAAATGTTTTAACTTATATTTAAATTTTTTTAAATATTGTTTTGTTGTCAGTATTTTAGCCTCCCTTTGATAATGGTTCTCAGTATTTGTCCAAGCTGCCTTGGACAATAAATGTATCAAGAACTAGTTCTCAAGAACGTATAAGTCATTTGCAAGTAATTGTTAACTCCCTTCATTCAGTAAATCTATTAAACCTTCGCTGATATTTTACCGACAGGAAACCCCTTAAATGCTATTTTTCTTCGACTTTTTTGTTGTTTAATTATGTTTTTCATTTTTAAGCCGATATTGTAATGGGGAAATTATTTAATTTTTCAGTAGAAAGATTATCTATTAAACTAAAAGTTATGAAAAAATATGTTGGCGATTTAATTTTCATAATTTCAGAGTCTGAAGTAGAAAACTTTTTAATAGTGTTAAATTATCAGAGTTTCCCAAAGGTATTGTTTATTGTAGGTTTAGCTCTTAATGCCGACATTTCACTGGCTACTAAAACAAACCGTCAGTAAACTTTAAGCAACTTAGCATCCTTTTGAGAACTTTCTATTTCATATAAATTATAATTATCTTATAAAATAGGAATGCAAATTAAATAGAAATTAACTATCAGCTGTGAAATGGTTGTCAGACAAGACAGTAGTATATAATTAAAGATAAAATCGATGAAAGAAATCTAAATCATGTCTAAAAATGGTGGCTATATGAACTTTAAAATTCAAAAATATTCTCAACATATAAAAAATGATTTTTTTAAATTAATTCAAAAATTTTTTTCGCAACCATTTTATACCTTTTGTAACAATCATTGTAAGTTGAGTGACCTTCCGTTGTTATATTTATATCCGCGCTAGTTCATTCACAATTTTAAATACCCTAAAAATTCTAAAAATTGAGATACACCCTTCAAAAGTATTTTTATATCGATACTATTCTCGCCCTGCCCCTTTACTTGTAATTTACTTAGTGTTTGCTTATCTTGAATTATATGTCAATCAAAAAATATTCCTCCACACTTTTACCTTCATTAACTGAAAAGCCATTTGAGATATTGGCTCATTTATTTTAGAAAATTTCATCATATTTTTCCTTTTGAAATCTGCTCACAAACTCACTTTCGATTATTGTCTGTGCGAGTATTTTGTTTCAACATTTTCACACAAAATGTCGCCTTTCTATAATAAATGACCAAATTGTGTGTTATTAAAAACAATACAAAAAAAGAAGGAAAAAAATTAAGATAAAAACTTGTTAAGATTTTTATGACCAAAAGTTAATAAATGATGAGTTTTTATTTTGTTTTTAAATCCCTGCTAGACAAAAAAAAACTGCAAGAAACCAACAACTGAAAAAAGAAAAACTATTAATAAAAACGAACAGAAATTTCAAATCTCACAAATATCGGTGGACATAACAATAATATTTGAAATGTCATATTGCAACAAACAGCAGCAGCAGCCGCAGCCGCGGCAGCAAAGAAAACAATTATATGAAGGAAAATAGCATCGACGTGACAACAACACCAGCAAACGAACAACAACGAGATTGGTAATGGCAGCCAGCTTCAACATGTCACTTTCATTTGAAAATATTTAACAACTTACGGCAACAAACGTCAACAAATTCAAGAAGAAAAAACAAAAACTAGAAGTTTAAATGTTTCTTTATGGGGCTTAATTCAAAAATAACAAACTACTACTACTAGTACCAGCTTTTTAAAATATTAGTGAATAGGCAGGGCAAGGTGTGCTTCAACGTTTAACCGCTTAAGTCTATTTATATCAATTTTGATTTCCATTATGTTTTGGCAAGAGCATAACGCTTAAAATTTGCGATTCCAATCTGAAACTTTGCTGCCTCAAATCACAAATGTATACATACACATACACTAGTGTGACATATTTTTTTTGAACCGAATTTTAAAGAAAAAATAAAGTTATGCAAAATTGAAATTTAACATATTTTCTTTCTATTTGAATAAGAACTAGTAACACTTTTTACACAATTTTAATTAATAGTAATGTGTTCTGCCCAATTTTGAATTTCCCTTTGGAATCTGTCTCCTCCCAATTATTTGTTTCCACTAAAAAATCCTTCTATTCTAATAACACTATATATATATTATGTACATATAAGGGAACGCGAAATTCTGAATCAGTTGTCTTGCTTTTCATATTTTATTTTGTACGAAAATGAAACTTTTTTGTTCAGTCAAAATTGCGTAATATCATACATCAAGAGTTTGACGCCGCAGATCCCATCTACTTATGAAATATTCATTGTTTTTTCTATGAAATTTAATTATAATTTTCTATACCAAACAATGTGCAATAACTTTTCTCGCAAATACACGGTATTTCGATTTATTGAATATTCAATTTCAATTGAACTAACAATAAGTTTTGAAATCTTAAATCTAATATTATTATTTATATTAGTCTATCTAATGTCATACAAAGAAAAACTCTGCAGGTTCTTCACATAAATATGAACAAGATTTATGTCTTATGAAATATTTTCTAAATTGATGGACTTTTTGCATAATTTCAATTAAAAAAAAATGTTTTAAACCAATATTTTTTTATACTTTTAACTTAAATCTTACATTTGTTCCCTTTAAAATAGTTGGAGGAAATACTTCCAAGAAATGCTAATTCCGAAATGCCTACGTTTTTTCCAGACAATATTTTTCCCATAAACATCGGGAAAAAATCTAAGGGAATTTATAGTTCATAATAGGAGGAATGAGGAAAGGGAAACGTTTCCCGGGCAAATCTTGTTATTCATAATTAAACTGATAATTAAAATTTTCAACGCCATATGTTTTTTTAGGCACTGTAGTTTAAGTACGAGTGCGAACAGCTGATTTACTTGCTCCTCGAAAATTGTTGTTGGCAGTGCTGTCGATTATTTATAGTTTCAACTACTCGTAATATGAAAAACCAATTAAATATAGAATTTTAATCTTAACGAGCTTTAGGTCTTTTTATAAAAAGCTAAATTTATTTTATTTTAATATTTCGACGCCCCTTTGGGCGATTTCTTCAAGAAAATTTTTATTAAAAAAATTAATTAGTTTTTTATAAAAAGACCTAAAGCTCGTTCATAAAATAAAATATATATTAAAAAGGTCAAAAATAGTGTTAATTAATAGAATTTCAATGTTAAAACTTTTTAGCACAGTTCAATGGATTTAAGAAAAACACATTTGGGCCAAATTAAGTCTCAGCACGTGTCTTTTATGATACAAAAATTTTACTTGTTACCGATTACCTACGATAATCGAGCGATAGTCAGTCTTCTTGTTAAAAGTAAATAAATAAAAGCAGCATTTGTATCATAAATTAAGGTTTCAAAAGTCATACTTATTTAGATAAATTTTCTATGAAATATCTCCTAGTCGGAAATAAAGCCTTTACTTATTTAATAATGGTTTTTGATTGCAGCTTCTCTAAAGCTATTTTACCAGTAAGATTGCATTTCTATTAACAATTTCTTTGTTTATATTATGGAAACACACATATCGAGCCTTTGCTGCAATAACGCGATAATTCAAAAAAGCTTGTTTTGCAGAAATTGAGTTTAAAGTTTTGAATTTACACACAACTTAATGGTAAAAGAAAATTTGGTTCTTTTCTCAAGAGCTGAGTATACAAAATATTTTTATGAAACTTTTACAGAATATAAAAGATGACAAGGCGAATAATTTCGTAATATAACCTTAAAAAATTCAAATTTTGAGTTACTACGGTATTGCACCAAAGGCTCGATATGTTTTGTTTTTCAAATATAAAACAAAACATAAAATTCTAAGAAAATTCATGCGTTGTATGTAGTTTTTGAAACAGCATGCGATTTGCAAATTGCGCTTTTGTCCGAACATAAGTATGTGATAGATAACAAATTAAGTTGTCCTTTACTTGAACACGAAAAAAAATTCAATTTTTTACCTTTAATAGTTTTTAGAACTGGATGTAACTAAAATTATCAATATCAAATCACTTGGCATTTGCTCTAGCGAAAGGAAAAATGAGATATCACGAGACGTTGCATAGAACATTTATACTTAAAACATCAAGAGTTTGATATTCCTGGTTGGTTGTTTAGCATAGGTGGTTAGTACCACTACAGAAAAGCAATCAGGTAGATTCAAAAGATTCCGTCCGACTTAAGCCCTCATTACTTTGTATTAGTGAGAAAGGTGGTAAAGTCAATTAGAGAAAGTTCTCTGACAACTCCGTCAGATCACCTGGTAAGAGCTTGTCCATAATATTATGACTTAAAGAATACCATACCGAGCATTCGCATTGAAGATGGAAAATCTTCTTTTCATTATCTACCACACCACAACTACGAACAAACGCATTGTAAGGGAGATCCAGACCCACATACTATCTGCCTATTAATTCGAGGATAATGAATGAATACTTTTTGGGTAAGTGAGACTACGGTGTACGACTCATTACACCTGTAAATTTTCGTTAAATGGATATTCTTATACTAATAATTTTTTTGAGACTGACTGAAAATAAATGGATATAGCAAAACAAGAACTTATTTGCTCCTCATTTGGCTACACCATGTACATAAACATCTGTACAAAAATGTTGTATCATTCATAAAATAAAGTACTATGATATAAATATTGCAAGCAAATATTTGTACAAAATATTGCATGCAGCATGACCATCTTTGAAGAAAAAAAGCGACAAAAAAGTGCAAGAAATTATTACAACGAAATTATGAAAACAGCAGCTGAAAAAGAGCCGAACAAATAAAGAAAACAGAAATTTGCGCTTTTTATTTGACTGCCGGACTAAAAAAATCAACGCATTGTCAACTGGGGAATAAACGAGTACAAGTACTTTTGATTTTCTTTTTTTAATGCCACAGATTTTATGGATAGAAAAGAAAAAAAAACAAAGAGTCGCAAAAAGTGACAAGACAACGAATACAATACAGCGTCAACTAAACCATACAAATGATGACTCGAATGATGCAGACATTCAAGCTGACGGAGAAAAAATTGGCTAATGCCACATTAAGCACATACAACGGCCAACAAACTGTTAAAGCGTTTTTGGAAAAAGTTTTAGATTTTCTTCTTTAGTAAATTGGGAAGCAGTGACTGAAAGTGACACCAAAATAAAAAATAAATTGTTACAAAATCAACCCGCACACACCAAACTTACCGCCAGTAGTTAGTTTTTCAAAAAGGAGATTCAAGCAAAACAACAAACAAACATGCAACATTTTAAAATGGATGCCATTAACAGTTATGGTACATAATAAATGTTGCAAGTATCAGCAACAACAACAGCAACAACAACAATAAAAACTTAATTGCAATTATGATCTTGTTTCGCTTAACTTGTTTGCAAACTCCGTCCACCGCGTGTCACAACGTCTGTTTCATTATGAGGTCTGCCTTTTTGTCTGCTCTGCCAACTCTTCTAATATGGTTTGAAGATAAATTTAATTTAAAACATTTTACAGTGAATTCATTTGATTTTCGGTTGTTATTTATATGCACGTAAGTGTAGGAGTTTTGTGTGAAAATTTTCCTCAAATAAATTCAATTACTTTAAAAGCACATTTTTTACAAAGAAAGTTTACTCAACTGTCACAATAACATGAGATATAAATAAAATTTAATTAAAACTGATTTCGAAAAGGCCAACACAGGGAAAAAATCCATACAAATGACAAACTCATTCAGGTACAGTGAATGCTACCATAATGAACAGTGTTCATAACTGGACGAATATATCGACCCAAGCTTTTCACTAGTTTCTCTTTTCTAAATCAGATGCGGACACAAGATGTTTTTTAATTTAATAAAATATATATTATCTGTTATTTATTCCTTACAAACAATTTACAATATATCGGGTGGTTTTGTTTTTGTTGCTGTTTGTTTTGCTAATGTAAATTTTTGTTCAGTGTAAAAAAAAAGATTCGTGACATGTGGCAAAGCCAAAAATAATCAGAAAGGTTTGCCATTTCACCTTAATTAGACTTACAAGTGAACAACGCATGCAAATCATTGAATTTTATTATAAAAAATTCGTGCGGTGTGGGAAATGTTTTTCTATTGAAAAATTGTCTTCAGCGACGAACCTTGTTTTTGGCTCGATAAGTACAGTAAAACCCGCATAAGTGCCTTGTCTAAAATTGAGAGTATTTTGAGGTACTTAAGCGGGTTGTGTACTTATAAGAACCCGCTTTAGTACCTCAGGTTGGGTACTTAAACAACCCCGTTTTAGTACCTTCTATTGGGTAGTTAAACATTTAATAATTTTAAGAATATTGAAAATAACTTATTTAAACACAAACAAAAAATTTATTTAACAAAAAATATTTTGATTACATATTAATTAAAAACGTATTTCATATTGCTTTAAAAATTCATTTTAAAAAAGGAACATTTTATGTACATATGTAATACATATATGTATGTAACACTTATGTATTTTATGAGATCACTTAAAATAAAGTGGATTGCAAAAATAGGTTTAAATGGCGAAAAAGTCAGTGATTTTCTTTTGACGCATGTTTTGATAATTTTTTTTAAACAACTTTTCTTCTATTATTTCGAGTTCATCAAATTCAAGATTATTGTCCTCCATATATTTTTTCACTGTTTCTAGTGCTGCCAGCACTTCTGCAAAAGAGGGTGGATTCACTTCAATAGTATTTTCCATAGTATCTTCAGATGGTGACACCTCGCCATCTTTGTCTTCCAAAATAGATGACACTATTTCTTCCTCCGTAAGTGGACCAAAGCATTCAGTATCCTTATCGCAATTTACATATTCCTCAAACTCTTGAGCGTTTATGGGAATATCTATTAGTGTTTCCTCGTCGTCATCAGGAAAATAATTTTGAATCACAAATCCGGCCTAAAAAATTTATATTAAATTAGAATTTTTAAATATGTATGTAGTAGTGAAAAACCATACCTTTTTAAAGCAGTTTTTGATGGATTCACCTTTGACAAGCCACCAGGCTCGTTTTGAAAAAGTCAACGCATCCAAAATCGAAATGGTTTTCAAAAAATCCTTGGTTGTTAAACCTTTTTCAATTGCAAGCAACTGTTTTCTAACCATTATTTGTCGAAAGTAAACTTTAAAGATGTGTATGATACCTTGATCGAGAGGCTGCAATATCGATGTGGTATTCGGTGGAAGGAATTCAACTTTCACATTTTCGAGGTTCAAATCGGCCACCTTATGGCAAGGAGCATTATCGACAAAGAGCAAAACTTTTCTATTTTCCTTTTCCATTTCGCGATCAAATTCTTTTAAAATAGTTGACCACAGAGAGCCTACCATCCAAGCCTTATTTTGGAAGTAGTAAGGCAAAGGAATAGATTTTCCTCTAAGGCATCTGGGATTCTTCGATTTTCCGATAGCAAACAATTTTTTGTAACTCCCGTCAACATTGCACAAGAATAGAAGAGTCAGCCGTGTTTTTTGACCTTTTCCTCCTGTTACTGTTGTACCCTTTCTTGCCAAAGTTCCATGCGGCAATGCCTTATAAAATAGCCCACTTTCGTCAGCATTGAAGATATCGCGAGGATCATAAGCTTTCATTAAATCCTGCAATTTTTGTTGGCGATACCTACTCGCCTCTTCGGTATCAGCATCAGCCGCTTCTCCTGCTATTTTTATGAACTTAATACTTTCCCGACGTTTCCATCGCCATAGCCAGCCATTTGTTGGCATAAAATCGGAATGCAATTTTGCTGCGAAGTCTCTGGCTTTTTGGAGGATTTGAGCATCGGTTAACACAGTATTAAGAGCTCTCATCTGGTCAAACCATTGAGCAAGAGCTTTTTCAATGTCATTGTGCGGACTCGTACGTAAACGTTTACGTCGCAAACAAGTTGCGTTTGCGGCCTCCTCCACTTGTTGCCGGTTTCTCCAAATTCTATTTACAGTTGATATGTCGCACCGAAAATGCTGCGCAATTTCATTTTTCGATTTTGCTTTCTGCTCAATCAAGTGAAGAATTTGTATTTTTTGTTTAATTGTCAAACTTGTAAGTTTTCGCCCTTTGCCAGGCATTTTTACGAATCTTTATTGTATATGTATGTATCTTGATTACATATTTATTTTGACAGATATGTATGTGAGTTTTTCGATAAATTAGTAATGGTAGACATAAATAAACAATCGATTATAAAGAGTTGCCGTTTTAAAAAAGCAATTGTATTCAGAAAGGCACTTAACCGGGGGAAAATGTACGTAAAATTTTATTTAATGCACAACAAATTATGGTACTTAGGCGGTTTGAGTATTTAAGCGGGGAGGTACTTAAAAGGTTAAATTTGTTAGAGTTTTTACAAAAAAGCCATAGTGTCTGCAGATGTTGGGTACTAAAACGGGTTAGGTGCTAAAGCGGGGAGGTACTAAAGCGGGTTTTACTGTACGTCAACAAACAAAATTGACGAATTCACTGTGAAGAGCAGCCAGAAGTAATTCAAGAGCTGTAAATTCTCCCTGAAAGATATATTGCTTGGTCTGGTTTGTGAGCCGCCGGCATCATTTGACCGTATTTCTTCAACGTTGAAAATTATAGTCAATGAAACAAGTTACCATGCGATAGTTACCGACTTTTTTCGCAAAATGGAAGAATTGCACTTAGTTGACATGTGGTTTCAGCAAGACGGTGCCACATGGCACATGACACGCAATACCATGAATCTATTGAAAGGGAATTTTGGCGAGCAATTAATTTCATGTTTGGCAGCAGTCCATTGGGCGTAAAGATCATTCGATTTGACCCAATTATACTACTTTTTGTGGCAATATGTGAAGTGGCTCATGTACAGGCACAATACAGCTACAGTTCCAACCCTTACAGATGCCATTGCTGAGATGCCGCCCGAAAAGCTAGAAAAAGTATGGACCACCTACAGCGTAGCCGCAGGCAATATATACAAGAAATAATCTTGAAAACGGAAATGGCAGGCATTTATTTATCGCCTCAAATAAGTAATTTACTCAATTTTGCAAATTTCCTGCTTTGTTTTCAATTTTGAAAACCCAAACTGTTAAAAGATCACCCTTTGATATATATTTGCCAAATAAAAGTTACACAACCTACAACAATAAATTGAGTATGAGCTAAGAAAAGTTATAAATTTTTATAACAATTTTCTTAGGACTTGAAATGTTTTCCTGCAGACTTTTTCCATTCGTTAAAAAGGGCCATTTTCCTTAGCATCAATTATAAAATATAATCATATTCCCATTTCCTTTGGCACTTTCCTTATTGAATACTTTACCATAAATAATCTATTATATACATAAGTTTGTTGTTTGTCTTGATAATAATTGGGTGAGATAGTGAGAAACTCTTTTCATAACTTTTTTCTTACATTTTTGCGTGTTGAAGTAACAATTCATGTTTGATAGATGATGGATCGCTGCGTACGGAGTGTATGAAATGGAAAACGTTTATGACTTCGTTTAACTTTCTTTTAGCCATATGCGAAAAGGTTTTATACTTGAGAAACATTGTCTTTATCCAAAATATGATTTTGTTCACAACTTTATTGAATGTATTTGGTGGGCGTTGAAAACGAGACGAAATGCCATGCGTCTATTGATTCGTTATACTATTCATCAATAGATTTATGTATGCGAGTAGTGGTTTTGTTTTTGCTTGGCACATTTTTGGCTTAAAACTCCATCAATTTATGTACAGTGGTCGGAAATAGGAGATAGAAAACTAGGTACTTGCATATGTTATCGCTGAAATTGTTTCCATGTCTCAACCCAATTAACAATTGAATTTCACTTAATTACCTATTAGATTTAATTAGATTTCGTTTATTTAATTAGACTTATTGGATTCCTAAAAAGTTGTAAGAATGCATCTATTGATGCTTTTGAAGCAATGAAAATTGCATTCTTTAAAAATTAGCACACTTTTTTAATGTGAACAAAAGCTTCGATAAGAACGCAATCTCGACACTACGAATATAAATGAAAAATGAATAGAATTTAATATTCATATTACAGAACAAACCTTAAGGGTAAGTAAACTGACACAGAACATGTCACGTGTCTGGTTCTATAGGTATATGGACCGGTTTAAATTCTAACACTTTGCATTGGAGGGCAATTATCTTTTTAACATGATCTTGTCATAGAAGGGAGAAATTAATACCTCTAGAATACCTTGTAATAGATCACTAAACTGGTCTTAAGAAATGCACCATAAAATTGATGTCACTTATGTCGGGTCTTCCAATATGGACTTCCGTGCTTTAACACTTGATATTTTTTTTGATTGGACCAGTACGCAGGGCACGACGCCTATTTATGCAGTGTATTGTGCTGGAACTAGGAAAATAGGATGGTAGGAACTTTGACAGTTGATAGTGGCCATATTGTTGAAGCTACGTCTGTCATTCATTCAGCCTGTTTTACCAAATCACCATGGACGAATACAACGTTTAACAACATGTGCAAGTGATAAAATGTTTTGTATCATTTGTATTATTTTATATATTATATAATTGTGATTTATTGAAACAAATCGATTATTAGAAATTATAATTTCATTTTATAAGTGACTGCTTTTACTTATCGATTTTAATTCATTAAAATTAAATTGGCAAGAGTTTAGCTGCCATTAGCTTTTTATATCAAATATTATTGATGCCCTTAACTCTCATCATACCAATATTAAAAATTCCAAACAGAAGTTTTTGTAGGTTGTTCATTATTTCGTTGCCTTGTGTTGCAACGCAAACGAATTTTTAAATAAATTTAACAGTAGAGAAAAAAATTGCTAAATTCGTACATTTTCAGTATATTTTATACGTGTAAATAATTTCCGAAACGACGAATAAAACGAAATATCTTTTTTTTCTAGCGAATGCTATATTTCTACTAATTTTATTGTTGAAAATCGAAAAATTAGTATTCTTCGCAATTGAGGTAAAATTTTTTTCTAGTTTTAGGATCACATAATTCACGTGCAATTGGTTGAAGAGCTTCTCGTATGCACTGAACTACAGGCCGTAATTTATTTCGAGATCTTTCATGTATTTCGGACAAGTTTAGTTCAGCATTTCAGTTGGACATAAATTTGTACAAATAACATAGGATGTTATTCCACAAATATCAACCTGATTGGAGAAAAATGGGAATGGCTACGTGTTTGATTTTCTCCGGCGAATAAAATTATGTACATGTCGATTCAAGGTTTCAACTGTTCCTTTAGTCCCATTGCAAAATCCTTATTATATATTATTGAAAAAAATACGGCTTTATTGAAATTTAAGATAATGAAGTCAAGTTATGTTTAAGTGCAAAACAAATGTACATATTTCTATTTACACTTTTTTGTTTGGCAAATATAAAGAAAGAACACAAAACTTATATTTCTCGTAAGTGCCCGTTAAAGTAAAACCTTTAGCCAAGTAATTTATATGCAAGTTTTACACTAGTAAAATAACTATCACTTGTTATACTTTAATCATTGTATTAGGCGTCGAATTGATTCCATGTTGAAAGAAAATTAAAATAGACTCATTTTCAGTATAATTGTTTGTTGTGACGTTGGCATAAAAGCATTCTAGGCCTACATTGGTATTAATCATATACGATAGAAACTTCTCATATTGTATTTGATTTGTTTTCAAACTGCTTAAATTTCACTGACGATTTGGTTTAGCAACAGATGAAAACTATAAAAAGTTCTATTTGTCTCTAAGACAGATGGTAGTTTATGTTACATATCTTTATTTTGACTTAGAACAGGAGAAGAACTTGATATTTATTAGATTATTTATATTCTATGGTGCAAATATGTATAAAATAAATGTCGTGAAATTTTTTTGCAATATGTTACTTAGTCTCGTTGCTACATTGAATCGAATATCAAAATGTGTCTCACTCGCACATGTTGGTACGTTAAACAAATGTCGTATGGCAATTAAATTTTAATTAGTAAAATAAGTTGTCTCTCAACTGGCGCTTAGCAAAAGTGGGCTAGTCACTTTTGAATGCTTAAGTAGCAACCGCTGAAACGTTCTTTTCCTTCAAAGGTGTTGTTTAAGTCTTTCGTTTCCCAATAGTTATTATTTCACATTTGGCTTAACACTTAACCCTAAAAGGGAAAAAAGGAAAATAATATTAATTATATATATATATATATATATATATATATATATATATATATATATATATATATATATATATATATATATATATATATATATATAGTATACATATATATGTATATCTTAATTAAATCACTTCTCTTATCAGAATTAAAATTAAGTTTTTAATGCAAAAATTCGAGAAAAAAAGGCTTGTGATGCAACTTAAATATATTTGTACAGTGGATTCTGGTTATAACATACACCGGTAATAATGAATTATTTTCTCTAACTTTTCCGGTCCCAAAAATTACGTACAAATATCTCATCTAAATTATTACGCTCATAACGATCTTCAGTTACAATGAATTTTTGCTTATAACGAACTCTTTGAAAAGTAGGAATGAACCTATAATTTTACATTTACAATGAAGTAAAGGAAGCTGAAAAATTATTTCGTTGAAGTTCTGAGCCGTCAAAGCAATTTATATCTTTAATATTTCTCCGACAGATGTCGAAAAATAAAAAATAAATGTATTCTATACATTTCTATGCTGTTTACTTTCACTTATTAGAAGAAAAAATATTTATCAAATTTGTTATTCGAAATATTCTCCAAAATAACAATTTTAATATTTTATTATTTGTTGTTGGCTTAGCTAGGTATATGCCTGCATTTCAATGACGCTAAAGAAATCATCATCGGACCCTTTTAGCCAAATCATGATAGAAAAGCATTTATGCTCGTACACTTATGCTACAGACTACAAATACTATATGAGAATTCATACATATATTTGTAATCAACAAAAACACATAAGCCAACAACAAACTATAAAATATTAAATAGAGGAAAAAATATTTACTTCCGGTTATCACAAACTTTGTCTAGTTATAACGAACAAAATTGCCCGTTACCGAGGAGTTCATTATAACCAAACTCCACTGTTTATTAAATGATATACACACATTCACACGCTATGAAATATCTATTCGTCATCAATTGTGCAATTATCGTACGATTTAATGATCTTGTGTAAGTAAGCTAGAGCTTCTATCTGTAATTCCGTATGCCAGACTATTGGCAATATATGAATTTATTTTTGATTTGGCCCTTTTGTACGTGTGCGTGTATGTGTGTGCATTTCATGAAATCATGTATGTATTTCATGATGGCTGTAACTAAAACGTCAACAAAAAGAGGTGGAGGTGATGAAGTAACAAAAACAAAGAAAAATCATTCATATTGAAAAATCGTGGTATTGCAACAGTTTTATGCATTAAGAAGTGGCATCCTACGCAAAAAAATAAGTATACAGCGATAAGATTGCCAAATTGCGATAAAAAGAACCAAATCACATTTGGTGGTACATTACCAAGCGCGTTTGTATCCACCAATTCGACTATAAACTGTGCCATGGTAGTCATGATGGCTTGTGATTGCTTTTTTTCTCCTTTTGTTTCTTTCACATTAAGCGGGTCGGATCGTTTTCGTATGCATTTTTATTTTATTCAAATAAATATATAAACACATTAAAATAAATTATATTTGGTTGAAAAACGCATTATATATGATTCAATATATTATAACGTTGACTCAATATTGCTCTACACTCATGTGAATTTTTCACTCACTTCATTGTCTCTTATTGAGTTGGCCACAATCAGACAGACAGACAGCGCTGTTTAATTTCCCTTCAAATAAATTTTATTCGTTGTGGAAAAAAATTAAATCTGTGAGAATTACTGTAATTATTAAATATTGATTTTGTAGGCTGTTTCTGCCTGCCTGATGGTTTGGTTTCGCTGCTCCAACTGGTACACCAAACCGAAATATTACCAGTCTGTGAGTGTAAGGATCGTTGAAACTACAGAAGTCGGCATGAAGATGGACTAAAATGATATAGTTGAGTAGGAGCTAAGGCCACACATGTTACTTTTTTTTGTTATTATTAATAAATGTGTTAGTCGAAATACATTCATTGGATTAAGTTTTCATTTTCATTATTACTCTTAAGACAGCAACGTAGCTGAATAAAAGGAGATAATTTAGCTTATTCTTTAATGACCATTTGTTTATAGGAAGCTTGGATGCTTGACGTATTAATAATCGTATGCTTATAAATTTTAGTAGACGAAAAGTAAATTTATATTCAGGGGAATGTGCATGTTCAACCATAGCAGATACAATTTTTCGATACAATCTGTATGCCGCAAGGGTCCTCTAGAAGTCCTGCTAAATTTTATTTCCACTAAAACTTCTATGAGACGTAAAATGTTATTCTTTTCAAGCCATAAATATTATTGCCTATTGATAGTTTCAAATATTAAGAATTTTGCAACAACAAAAAAATCTTAAATTACCTGACAGAATAGGCAGAAGTCTGAACGATTATGGAGTGCATGAGATGACTCAGTGTAAACTTTAGTCCTACAGAGATCAATATTTTCACCAAAAGCTAATTGACAATTAGGGTAATTGGGTTCGAGAGTGTTAATTAGAGGACCATCTTGGTTTGCAAAAATATGATGAACAATTAAGCGGTATGCAGCAGGATTTATCTCTTTTTGGTGCCGCCGCACCATGTCTGTAACGAGCGTGCTAACAGCATGGCAATTAGCGCCAGAAAGTTGATGACAATAACCCTGCTGAGTGGGAAACCTTTTGAGGCTGAGAGGACTAAGCTTTAAAGTTGGGTGAACCTTGACAAAGGACACTGTTAAATAGTGGAACAGTTGGCAATACAACCTATGTCCATTGGGACGGCCCACGCGGGCATAAGACGAGGGGGCCTTGTTGAGGCTAAGGAATATGTTAATTGGTGGCATGACGGTACACTTCAACTTTCGAGTAGCTATGCATCGGATTGGAGCTGCGGAGGTGAACGAATACGGTGCGTGTTGGGAATGAATATTTTTCTCTCTTCAACCTAACGTAATCTATCCTAGATTACGTGCCGGACATGGCCTATACAATATTCGTTTATTATGTTTTTTCTAAACTTTACTGCAGAACTAAAGTAAACGTTAAATAAGGTGTCGTCAGAACATACAAATGTAATGCAACTTGACACAATAACACACGTAGTCGACTCAATTCTTCGATTATTGCAACTCACAAGTTGATCCACTAATTACCCTGGAAGCCTTGTTTTCTTAAAACGGACTCACTTAATACAACCTTTCTTTCAGAAGTTCGTTCTCCCCATTATCCCTTTTGTTTCACAAATGGAATCTTGTCAAGCTATTGACTCCGCTAGTATTGTATAAAGGGTCTTGGAAGTACCGAAAATTATTTAATCTAACAAGACCTAGACGAGAACATCCCACTTTTCTAATCAGAGACATAATTTTTTTAATAAAGCTACCAGCAAACATCTTAATCTACAAACCTGCATCAGAGCTTGCATTTCTTACCTCTAATTTCAATAATATTTTTTTAATCACTGTAAAAAAAATTATTGATGCGGAAGAACACAATCGAAAGCTTTAATAATATTTTTCATTTACTGAACTTTGTACCACAGGTATTTGGATCTGTCAAAAATCTCTGTAAAATGAAGAATCGTACAGTGAAAACGCTAAATATATCGGTAGAAAAGAAAATATAGATGAATAATTTTCTAAATCAATTCACAAAATAGCAGGCTCCCATCACATCTGCTCTGTATTTTAAAAGTGTACATTGGAAACATTTTCAGAGGATATTGAAGGTGGTGTCAAGTCTATACAGTGATCACAAAAACAGTATACAGTTTATTTTAGCTTGCATGCTGTAGAAATGTTGCATCATCCCACTTTGGTTCTACGATAAACGAGAAAAAAATCTTTTGACAGACTATTGTTCACTTTTTCTTATATATGAACAGATTTTCGTTTTATTTTTCTTTTACAAAAGCTTATTATTTGTGGTACAATCCAAAGCCACCTTAATTAGACGTCAATATAATTGCAGTTGTATATGGCTGACGTGCTTTCATTTTTTTTTTTTTTTTTTTTTGATTGACAATTGGGGACGATTAGCAAAATTAATGTATTGTAAATTAATGTATTGTTATATGTATTAATTCATATATTAATTCATATATTAATTCATATATTTATGATCATTTATGATATTTATAGATCACCGTTGCACTTGTTGCCAGGACTTTTATGAGTCAACCAATAGGGTTTTCATTGCTAACGAAAATGTTGCAAATAATTTGCACAGTTGTGTCCTATTTCAAAAAATATAAGCAGTAGATCAAAACGAGAAACGTGTTCTTTTCTAAATATGTATATTGCACAAAAAACGTGTAAATATGTAACATATTTTCCACTGAACTTTATTTCCTGTATATCGTTTACCCGTTTCTAACTTTGATTACTAAAGTTTTAACACCAAGAAGGATTTTTTGTTTTATTTTGTTTTTGTGGAAATGAATAAATTTAAGTATGTATATGGAATCAAATAATTTTATGCAACTATTTTTGTTCTATTGAGATCTTGAAAAGTTCAACACTTTGCGAGTTCGTCGGTAACGTATAAAATGTGTTCCCCATTTTTACGAAAAATAAATACGTCATAATTCTACAGTCACCCAGAAGTGTTTTGCAAGTGGCAAAACTCCGCTTCCTTTTTGCCTAATTTTATTCCTGCGCCCCTTTTAAAATTCAATTTCGATTTCTCTGCCATTATATATTTTGGCTTTTATATCTTGTCTCTTAAGTGCTTAAGGTAAATGAAAACAAAATGTTAAGATGTAAAATAATGGAACGAAAAAAACTGCTGCTGGTGGTACCTTTAAGTTATGCTGGTAAATATTTACATTTATTGAATTATCTTAGCGTAACGATCACAGCCATTTAAAACGCTTTACTTTTGCACTGTTTTTTTATGTGTTTCACAGTTGTTGCTAAAGATTTTGGGAATGTGTTTGAATGCGTACCAGTATGTGACTTAACAAGATACAAATCCAAAATGCTGACAAAAAAGGAGCTTCATATGCCATTTCTTTTTTTTTATTTCCTTTGTTTAAAATCCAACTTTATTATTGTATCTGATGTTGAGGATGTACTATATGCATTTATATGCATATATAATCATGATAATGATGTTGATGATACCTTAACCTTAGCAAGTGCATTGGGTCATTGTGATATTGGGTGTTTTCTTAACATGTCGCTCATAATTCTTTTTCCTTTAGGGTCTCTTTGAGGTTGTAAAGAAAAGTGAAATTCTTGAGTTGTTACTTGGGCATTGAAACATCTTTGTCCATCCTTGTTTATGTTTGATGTGTGTTGCTGCCGCGAATGCATTGGTGCGTTGGGAACATCTTCAATAGCTGTTGTGCTACATGACTGTGGCATCGTTAATTTCAGCCAGAAGAATAAATTATGTCCATTGTTAAGGCGAACGTCGAAGAGAAAGAAACGAAATTGATGTTGCAATAAAAACGGAATCCTGCATGTAAAGTCAGCAACAAATGGAAAGATACCCAATACAATTTAAACTCTTATAAGAATTATTTGAGTTTCGTATTGAAAATATATTAGAAAATCTGTGTGGATAGAAATGTTTTTAGAAATTATGCTTCTTGATAACAATTCATGCTAAATGAACTGCTTACTCATTCCATAACTTTTAGCACCCACTGTAACTAGTACTTGCTGAGCATGTGTCATTTTATTTATGCTATTTTTCGCCTCTTTTCTTTGACGTTATTGGTGGGAGATTGAGTGAAAATCCGACTACGAGTACAAATAAAATTCACTTACAAAGAGAATTTATTTTTTAATACGATTTTTATGCGATTTTCGAACATGAAATCGTTTTTCTGTGTTAACCAAACTTGACTTTTATTGGCGTCCGAAGTAAAAGTAGTCAATAAATGGCATTTACAGTTAATAAATTTTCTTCAGAAGGAAATAAAAAGAAAGAAAGAGACTAAATTATTAACATTAATGCAATAAATAAAATTTATAATAAAAATTATTGCTTTTGACATTTTCGTTATTAACACGAATTATTGTTAAAGTATTTGTCAATATTATTCAGATTATATTCCGTGGAGAATTTCATTTGCTGCATGTGAATGCGAGTTGGTGAATTTAAATTGATTTACGATTGTATTTGATTATATGGTCATTTTCATATATGATGTTTATTGGTATTTTAGTCTAATTTGTAGTGATTAAATGTGATAAAAGAGTTTAAATTTAGTTTATTAATAGTACAATTGCCTGCTTTATGAAATGTGATTCAGAGTAGAAAACAAATTGTAGAAACCAATAATTGTTTTAAGCCGACTTCAAAAAGGAGAACGTTATCAATTCGTCCTTTTTTATATTTTTTAATTGTTTGTGCATTCATAACACTCTCATTTGTGGACTGATTTTCTAAGTTCTTCTTATGTTCGAAGTAACGTACCCTTAACTTGGTCTCTTTGTAACCAATATATGATAAAATTAGGAAGAAGGGTACCTGCAATACAAAGTCACTGTATATCTGGCTGAGTATGAAAGTAAAAGTGTTAAAATTGGTGTGGATTACTCTACATTTAATGAAAACATACTAAAGAAAAACTCATTGTGTAGGACCAGGGGGAATGATATCTCCCATACATAAAAATACACAATTATCGTAAATCCAGATGCCTAAAATATTGAGAATGTTCAAAGCTTAAATATTTTTTATATTTGAAAGGGTGTGGTTTCAGTCTGGTCTCATATATGCCGTACCTTTGACATCGCTTTAGCTGGATTTAGGTATGGAAGACTTGATTTTTCTTTTGAGTGTACGAGAGATTGTATAAATATATCAACGGATTGTGTTGCATCTTTTCATTTCATTTACCAAATACTTTCAAGCTAAACTAATATTATGATATATGAGGATGCGATTGCCCGAAGTATTTACCGCGTTGACTGCAAAGTAATTTATGACTGAGATCCTGGGTTCCTTCCCTGCTCACGTCAGGTCATCATCAACGTCGTGAATTTTCCTGATGTGCATAAGTGTGGCAATGTGTCAGTTGTTGTTGAACAGTTTAAGTGATGAAGGCATAACACTGGTCACCAAATAGTGCCGACAGCGCTTGATAACTCTTCTATGCTAATATACACCACAGCGCCCTCCTTCGTCGGTAATGTTAGCAGAATCGCCGGCGATTAATAAAAATTGCTACAGAACATACAGCTAATAAGGTTAATGCCTCTACTCAACACTAGAGGTGTTGCAGAAGTGTTATAAAAAATAGTGCAACGCGCAGTAGCAAAATTGCATGAGACTTAAGTTTTCTTGCTGATATTTACCACCTGTCCCCTCCCCCCACTATTCCTTTCAGAAAAGGAGTAAAGCTAAAAGTATAGCCACCGTTCTATGCATATGCGCTATATGCGTTTCTGTGCATTCTATGCGGTTATAAATTCAAGTTAAATACAGCGCGTTTTATGTGCCGAGTTTTTCATTTTGATCAGCTGTAGTGTAATTATTTTTATCAAATAGAAATAATTTTGGCAAAAGTGTAATATGAAATTATGATTTTAAAAGAATTTATGGAATTTATTGAGTTCTTATGCACAATATTTTGGGCCTATGAAAAGCTTCAAAAGACCAAGGAATGGGAAGTGACTGGTTTTTTTGCAGCTTCAATAAGATTATCCTTCATTGCAATTGATTAAAAAACAATAAATTCAACAGAGGTGACCCTCAGTACATAAAAGTAATCGATAACTGGAATGTAAATTTATTTCATTAAAGAACTGCGCTAAAAATTGATTTTAATGTATTTTATTCTTCAAAATAGTTGTAAACTTATTAAGAAAGCTTTTACTTTTATTAAAAACTTTTTAATGCAAAAAAAAAATTAAAATCCACCACACAATTTTTTTATCGATATCATTGAAAAAAAATGTATAATTTGTCATCCTTGGCTATTGAAAACAGCTGATTGTTTTTCATGATGCATTAGACGCAAACAAAAGTAGAAAGTAAAACTAGTTTTTGCGTTCTATGCGTCTATACGTTCTATGAGTTTTGCTCTGTAACTTCCAACATACCAATACTCCGATTCTACTTTTTTTGACTCATACGTAGAGGGCAACAATGAATAGAACGGATGGTATGGACTTTCAGCTTAGCACTTTAAGTAGAGCTTACTTCCCTTTACAAAATAGTTTATAATATTATCAGTGTCTTTAACAAAATATAAGCAAACATCTTACGAAATAGTACTTAATTAATTTAGCACTATTTTTGTTTTTTGTTATGATTGATGGTTTTCTATAAAAAAAAAAATAAAAATCCACTCAACAAAAATTCTCACCAAAATCCTTAATTTTCTTTTATTTGGGTTAATAAAATTCAAACACTTTTTGAAATGTTTGCCATGACTTTTTTTACTCTTGAAATAAAATACTGGTGTTCACCTCTAAATTAAAGCTGAAGCATTACATTTTTATAACAGACCCCCTTCAATTTAAACCTTTTTTTTTCATACTTCAGTTAGAATTTTTTATGTTTATTTTCATTGTGATAATTTTTTATTGCTCACGTTTCTGTTTTCTTTCTTTCTTTCGTTCTTTTTTGACATGGCGATTTGAAATGCAACTGAAATACACCAGATCAACACGTTGCCACTGTTATTAGAACGAAACAATCTTTAAGTTGTTAAATTTGATAGTGTGAATATCACAAATCGTTATTCTAACGGATGTTGCTAAGTTACAACACCAAAATAGTGAAGCGGGTACCAGCAAACACCTTAACACAACACCAACATCAACTTAATGCTATTTAAGCATATTCGTACATAAACAAACGTTGGCATCCAGTCTACCATATATAATATGGATAAGAAGATATTTTTTTTTTTTGTATAAAAGTTTGTAAAATTTCTGGAAGGTGTTTTGTTGCTGCCAAAAACTAAAATCACCATGATAAACTCACGAAAAAAAGAAAGAAAGAGTAGATGCAAAGGCAAACCTTGTTTTAAAGAGAACATTTGTAATGCATAAAAATTCATTGATTATGCACACCAGATACCAACTACAGATCCTAGAACAAATATCTATACATACATACGAGTATGAATCTGCGTCTGCATACTGAGACTATTACATTGTGTTGCTGCTGAAAGTTTGAGGTGTTTTATTTTAGTTTTCTTAGCAAATCGGTAACAAAGTAGCAATTATGTATTAGCAAGTCAATTCTGTTGGACAAGATTACCAAGAAATCTTTATGTTTTGAATTTTATTTTGGTAAGAAGAATTTGAACTGAAAACCTAATTTTGTTGGAGCGAACAAACAGTTCGTCCACTAGTACAATTACCGTAAATGCAAATTAAGCAACAGTATTTACGTCAAGTATGTTAAAGACAACTGACAAATTTGCTATACTTTGTAAAAATGGAACAACTAAAGGCTTTTGGTCCACAATAGCAAAAGTTTTCAAATTTGAAATTTATTATTCGTGATGTTCTCCCCCAACCTAATGGTTGAAACAATTAGAATTTTTGCAAAATGCCTTGTTTGTTGTGGCTTTAGCTCTTCATATGCCGACATTTCATTGGTCGCTAAACCAAATCCGCAGTGATTATGTATTTTGTAATGATACACAATACTGAATTCTGGTATTGTATTTTATTCTTCTGGCATAAACATGCCAGGTTGAATGTTTTCAAACTGCTTGAAGTTCACTGACGATTTAGTTGAGCGACCAATGAAATGTCGGTATATGAACAGCTAAAGCCAATATAAACAAAATATTTTGCAAGAAATATACTAGAAAATTTTATAATTTAAAAAAATATTTAATTTTTGTGCGCTAATCTAATCATCACTAGACACTAGTGAGTTTTTGTATAAGCATATTATTTGGTTTTCTTTTCAAATATATTGACTGAAGTCTACTACGCGCGTACAACATGCAAAAGGATGATCAAATAAATAAAGACTTAATTGCTCAAAACGAATATTAGATAATAGAACGCATAATATTTTCGCTATGATCTACCTCTACTTCACAAGCAAGAGGAATAATTCATCAGAGTTATATTGTTAATTGATATCGTATTTTGAATATTAATTGAAGTTATATTTTCTTCAAAATTCATTTCAATAAACTGAAACTTTTCCACTATAAACATCAGCATGATTGCTTTCCTACGTAGTGAAATTGGAAATATTTATCCCACAGAATTCCAATAAATCTGTCAATTTTATTTGTTATTTTGTTGTAATTTTAGTTTAGTTTACCTGCAAAATCAACTTAGAAAAGTCGATAGATGATCATAGTTTTCTTATGGTCGTGAAAGGGTTAATAGTGCAAGCGCAACTGGGATCCACAACAAATATCGCTTATGAGAATTTGTGGACTTAATCTCAATTGCGACAAAAAAATGATTTTAATGTCATTTGAATTTGAAATTATTTAAATCTTTTTTTATACTATATAAAAATCATACAAACACTTTTAAAAATATTTAATAAGAACTTGCTGCTTTGAAAAAATTATTAGAAGCTTTTCTTTAGTAAAACAGCAATTATTAACAGTTGTTGGGTATAACCCTTATTAAGAAAATTTTTTTGATAACGACCTTCGTGCGACACACCAATTGCGTGTATAGTCTGCCGTATAAAAAAATTTGTTATTTCTAAGGACGAAACGAAAATTTTGTCATACGTCGCAGCTGTTTTTATAGCATAAAGCATTTTATATTAAAGTACTTAGTTCTATTCATGACAGAGACAATACGATTTTAAATTAATAATATTTTTAAATTGGGATTATCCCAATTTACAAATTCAGAGGCCTCATTTTGCAAAATTATTGTCAAAAATATGTAAAAGTGCTATAAAATTAGTGCTTTCAAGTACGAAAATATTTTTAGTGTGAGTTCTATAAGATAATCTTTCTACGCGGGACCATACTCTATATACAGAACTTTGTGGCATGACAATAAATCAAAAAGCTTAAGCAGTTCCTATTCACTTCTGAATGTTGCCCTAATCAAATTATATTGAATAGAAAAGATTGTTCATGTTCACAATTTCAGATCCTTAAGAGTTTATTGAAACTATAAGTCTCAATAAAAAAAAACTAAGAAAGAAAATCAAACATTTATTATTTTTACTAAAAGTTCATTAAACTTTATAAAGATTTTATATAAAAATTCCAATTTCGATTTCATAACATTTATAACATAAAAGTTGACAGCAACATGAAACCAATTTTGTTTTCGACTCCAAAATGTTTTTGACAAAAGCCATAACGACAACAGCACCACCACCATCATCACCACAACAACAACATCACCAACAACAGCATCCAAAATTACTGCCGCACACAAAATGTCTTATTTGGTGCGAATATTCACACATGTATGTTGTAATTAAAACAAATGTAACAATTTGTGTGAGAAAATAGGAAAACAAACACACACAAAAATCGAGTATACGAGTACAAGAAAACTTTAACCAAAAATGAAAATATAAAAAATGGCAAAAATATCTATAGTGAATTACTTAACGGCAATAGAGATAAAATCAAACGATTTAAAATCTTTTGGAATTACTAAATTAACAAGAAAACCAAAACGAAAAATGACCTAAATAAGCTTAAATATTTTGCGCAATAGTGGACAAAGTAGGTTAAAAAATGTTCTCACAAAAAAGTGCGTTTTATATCAAAAATGACACTAAGCAAGATGTATTATCGTTAAAGTTTACAACAACAAATATGCTAAATGATATTCATCGACAATTGAAATGTTGCAATATCAATTGTACTTTCTTTAACTTAAAGTTTAAAATAAAAACAAAAAAATTTTTAAGATAAACTCTTAAAAGATTTGTTTTGTTCAGTCTGTGCACTTCGTGTTTTTTTTTTCCTCTTCACTTTTAATTGGTTCGAGAGACAACAATACAAATACGAAATGTATAAAAGATGATCACGCAATTGATCGAGTGTATAAAGGAGTGATTTCGAGTTGCGATACGAGTACTATTTTTATAATTATTATTATTATTTTCAAAGCTAATAAGCACAAACTGTGGAACTACTGGGCTTGTCTGCAGTCTTCGGTGGGAAACGAACCTGTGGCCTTCGGAATACTAGTGTAGTACACCAGCTATTAGCCTAGGAAGGCACTGAATTAAAATTATAAACTCGCAATATCATCTTCTAACCAACCTACTGTCTCTTTGAAACTTATTAATTGAAATTTTTTGTTATTTACGGCGGCCTTCAGAAAAACCTTTTTAAGTAAAATTAAATTCGAAAACAATTATTATATAAAATTTTTAAAACGCTCACTGCATATGTAACTATTTTAACTCTATTTTTATATATTTAAAATATCGTATATTATCTTAAGAGGATGTTTTATGACTATCTTTTCTTTTTTTACCTCCAAACTGCATATAAAAATTAGTGTATAATAAAAATTAATAATGTTATTTATTTGGTGCAATACTATAAGTAAATTCTCGAAACTAATGATATTATAAGTAATATATGTATATTAAAATATTATAATTGTAGCATTGATAGAATAAATAAATAAAAATAAATAAAAATATTACCGCAAGTGTCGATATAAATACAAAAAACGGGAGTTCATGTGGCAGCTTAAAGTTAATGCTAAAAAATCTTATCTCTTAGGTCCATTATCACTACTGCCTTTAAAGTTAGCGATAGTTAAAAGTTAACTTCAGTTAAATTGAGCCATGAAGTGACATTATTATTATTATTATTATTTTGTTATTTTGGTTACTAGAATACACCTTATTATTATTTGCTTCACATATACAAAAATTATCAATAATTATTCAACTTAATCAAAATGATTAATAAATGTATAAGAGTACTAAAAAATATAGGTTTAATAAATGAATTAATGATCTACATACAATTAAAACTAACATGAAAGACATCGATATTCAAATACTTTATTAAATGGCCATATGAAATAAAGCCCAAAAAATCAATAACAAGGTTGAAATTACTCCAAAAATTTATGAATATTTTTAGAAAGTTATTCCTTTCAGAAGCATAGAGTCTCAATAAAATTCTTTTTGTGCCAACGCCTTTACTGCTTCCCAACTCTTGCCACTGCGGTTGACTCCAGTCTCAATCTGTCACCTCCATGTATGAGCTGGCTGACCCATACTTGCGGGTTCCAATCTATGGCAATTCCAGTGATATCGTTAATCTGCCTTCTAAGAGTGTGAGCAACCCAGCTCCATTTGCGTGTCCCATTTTCAATGGATACGGCTTGCTGGCCTGCTCTACGTCAGAGCGTATAATTTGATATGGTTTTCGGTTAATATACACATACGATTTTGTGAAGACAGCGATTCACGAATACTTGTATTCTACGCATGCTACGATTGGCATTGTTCCAGGTCTCACAACTGTACAGAAGCGTAGATTTTATATTTGCATTGAAGAATTTATTTAATTATTATTATTTTTTTTTGGAAATAATTACTATTTTCTAACAAATTCACTTTGAATTAAATTAAAGCCAAAAGTTAGTTTCCGACTCATATCACGTCACTTGGAATTTCGTTCACTTCCTTTAATTTATCAATTTTTCTTGCAGAAAAAATATATCCAAAAAACAGTTGACCATCGTAAGCATTCCTGCATTCTCGGCTTCGACGGGCGCTTATATCTTATTTTCTATGGCTGTCCAAAAAGCGGGTTTGCTTTCTCCCTTAGAGAACTTTCTACTTAGAATCATTTCTGCAATACTTGGTATAAGTCCTAAGTTACGGTCGAAGGCCGTCAGCCCTGCATTGCTTTAGAAAGCCAAGTCGACATTGAACATACTAAAGAAAAGGAAGTACAGTGCAGAATTCCTTTAAAAAGGGGGGTTTTTTACATGTAACAGAGGAAAAAACTCTCTGGGACCAGCCACACATTTTTACATTTTCGATTTATATCATATTATTTTCGATTTTATTTAATTTTAAATAAATTTAAAATCAATTTATTTCATTATAATAAAAAGTCCACAAATTTGGCTTTTATTTTATGTGCAGATATTGATTTAATTTCCTTTGGGATTTATTTTATTTAACGCCTGGAACTTGTCAAATTTTCTTAGTTCCCAATTCGTTGGGAATTATTTTATACAGCCTTTTCATTTTGGTTTTATTTCATTTGCAGATTTCAAGTAAATTTTGTTTAGGATTTTTTCCTTTAAATTCCTGGGACTTAAAGAATTTGTCTAGTTCGCAATTCATGTCACTGTTTACGAATAAATAAAAATGTTTAAATGTTTAAATGATTTTTCATTTACAAGCCCCATTAATATCATTATTTATGAAATGTAAAATTGTGTAAATGTTTGCCACGACTTTGCTGTGTGGTATTGTATCCGGAATGTCTAATTTTCCCTTATTCTGGCTTATAAATTTGATTGAATATAATCCGTAATATAGCTTTGAGAGTCGCATAGACCTGCGACTTAAGGAAACCCCACAAAAAAAGTCTAACAGTATCAAATCGCACGATCTTGATAACCAGGCATCACTTTCACTGTGCTACTGCAGAATGAGTGGCACGAGGCATGAACTGTGTACGTAGTTCCTCGCTCCTGGAACCAGATGTCGTTTGTGATAATATCGTTCAATTCAGGCCCAAAGAGGTTCGTAGCATCGATCTGTAACGTAGACAATTTGGCCTGGTCGTTCTCAAAGAAATACGCAGCCAGCCGGAAATCCACACCAAACAATTGCTTTTTATGGATGCATTGGGTGCTCTTGAGACTCATCTGGGTTGGTATAGTCTCAAATTCGACTATGATGTATTCATTCATTTCAAAAAGGACCCTTATAGCTGAATATTATTTTTTGATAAACTTGCGCAGGTTTAACTTCAAGAGTATGACATCTATCAACTGTCAGTGTTTCAAATCCCCTAATGGGAGACTCGATATTTTAAAGTTCCCTGATTCAAAATGATATTTTTGGGAGTGTGAACTTAGCAAAGTTAAGCAAGGATAATCATTTCAGACGAAATTATAGAACTGACACGAAATTAAATGTTTTTGCATCTTGGGGGCTTAAACTAAAAAGTTGATAGTTGTTTTAATTGAAAATGTCCATATGGTTTTAAATCAATTTTACCCTCACCTTAGGAATTCACTCATTAAAAGTTCTGATCCCCAAGTTATCTTTACTGTTAATGAAAAATTGTAACAAACAAAAAAAAATGATAAAAAATCAGAGAAGACAGAAGAAAAAAAACACATCAGAAACTTTCTTTATTGCAATCATTGTTAAAGATTTGCCATCTACGTCAAACAGAACACACACGCAATTTGATTAAACTGCATGAAAATATTGCAACAAGAAATAAAAAAGAAGATCATCCAACAACAATTGCAAGAAGAAAAGATAAATTATTAACAGAAATAAAGAGTGAAATTGATTTTTATCAATACTGAAGATACCGAAGAAGTAGAAATTGTGCTTTTCTTGTAAAATGCTAAGTATTTCATTTACCAGCATCGTGGCAACAAGTTTTGAACGGATTTTATTTTATCTGTTTCAATTGCATTTTATCGTTCCTTTTCTCTTTCGCCAGCACTTATTAATAAGCAAATTTAAATTAATTAAAATAAGTAAAATGCCATAGGAGTACAGGACCCAATACCAAAAATCAATGTTAATTGCTTTACAATACAACAGAGAATCGATCGTAAAAATATTATGAAGAAAATTGCATAGAAATAATCAACAGCTTAGTTGGCGGTCTTTTAATGGTCAAATCCGTTCGCAATATCTCTACTGGATGTTGTATTTAAGCACACGTACTCGTACTATGAGTTGGAGATAAGAAATATTTATATTTGCTTTTTTTTCCTTGTACATATTTCAATCAATTGGAAATCGTTTGCTGCCGCTGCTGCCCGTGTTTAACATCTCGAGCATTGATTGTGAAATACAATCTGAATTTGGTTTTTTCTTTGGCTCGTATTTTTCATTTTGAATTCTAAAAATGAATTATTATTGCTAAACATGCAAATGGAAAACAATCAAATAAAATTTCTAAACGAACCGCGCAGTAATGTTACTGGTCTTCAGTTGTTCAACGTGTGTCCGTCGCGTGAATAATGGTGCAAAATCTTACAATAGTAAAATTGTACGGTGTGGAATCTGTAGAATAGTTCTGGTGGGCAAAACAGTTCTGTTATTCCACAATGATGATGACCGTGGCTTTGATGATGATGATGATGATGACGATGGTGTTGTTGGTGATGGCGATGCAGTTGAGGATTGTTAGTTTTTCAATTTTCTTAAAGCATAAATTATGTTGCATGCTTATGACATGGTGCTTATTGAAATCTTTAAGCACAACAAAATGTAACGAATCTGCTACAATGTTATGATACATTTATTTGACAATGATAGATGCTCATTAGCCGGAAGCTAAAAATGTTGTTTAATATGGAAAAGCTCTGCAAATATTATTAGAGCATTTTCCTTTCCTTTTATTTTTAGCAATTGTTTACCTTTAAATTAGTTGTCTTTCTTTAGCTTATTGCTACAAGACAAGGGAACAGCTTGTGGCATTTGTGTACTTTTTTTTGTAAAGTTCCTGCCTTCATTCTTTCAAAAATATTTCATTAAGTATTTCGTGACAAATATAATTGATTGCCTAAGAGTATGGAAAGGTGGTATAGGAAGTATGTAAAATTATTTCGTTAAAGAATATGGTTTCTTAGAGTTAAAAACGATATTGCTTTAATGGCCTTGAAGTTTAATTAAAAGATTTCGGTGAACATTTTGTTGAATCGCTGCAGGCATAATATATTTATGTACATGTATGACTGTATGTGGTCTCCTGTCCTGATATAAGAACATAATCTTAGTTGGTTGGTGGCTGCTCCCACTACAGAAGAGCACTGAGATGAGATATACTTGAGGTGCCTGTTGAAAAGCTGAACAGTGATGCCGATATTGTAGCAAGGACACATCATTGCAATCCTTTAAGCTGTCCATCCCCACCCCTCTAGTGGTGTAACCCAAAGATGACTTTCTTAGCACACGTGAGTGGTATTTCGGTCGAAAGCGTATCAATGACATCCATTGTGTAACTAACCATGACCAGTTCATCCGCCCGTTCGTTACCAGGAAAACCATTATGTGTAGGCTCCAAACAAGAGTGATGTCAGCTCAAAATCCTAATTTAGAAAACACATCATCACATTTTTTTCAGAAATGTGTAACAGAATATTCTTCTGTATATACAAAACATGCAGGTCTTCAAAGCTGCACAGTTTCGTTGATTGTTCTGGGCCAAATGTTTTGACTGAATTATATTGCGTTTGACAAATGTTACTCCGAGCATATCGTTAATTATGTTTTACAAATAAAAGTAATAAAGAAACATTTGTGCCACACAAATTTCAATCGTATGATTTTCCAGAAGGCAACTTCCTTATTTGTACATCTAATATCTCACACAACGTGACAATTATTTGCACATGTTTAGGCTTGTAGTTTCGTTGTTAGCAAACAACAACTTGTGAAATTTGTTTGGTTTATGAATAGTCATAAATTTAACTTTAAACACAAACAGGTATGAATAAACAATAGTTCTACACAAACTATTTTCAAGCACTAATTATTTATTATTATTATTTTGTTTTAATTTGAGTTTGAAATTTGCGCCCTTTTCATTCTTGATTTTGTTATTTCATTTCTGGTTCATGAAATGTCACACATTTTTTAAAAACAATATTGACTTAGCGGTTACAACATTATTTGCAGTTAAATGTGTTACAGCAATTACCAACGACGCTCTCGATCTTGGCCTCCCTTTCATGCCCTTAGAGAAGCTGGTGATCGTGATGAAACTGATTATTTGTGTCAGGTGTGAAATTGCTTAACGAATGCGAGGTAAACAATCGATAACAAAGGTTTGAGCTTAGTTCGTTAAATAGTGTGAACGTCACACTTTTTGCTAACAACCTTACTATTAGAAAATATTACACCATTTAGTAAATTTGGTTTTACAATTTGAAATAGTTTGTTATGGATTTATAAATTAACTCATTTGAATATTGTTTTCAACTATACGTGCAGTAACTACAGTTTTCCTTGTTTTACTCTCTGAACTTCCTTGTCGTTCATGATCTTCCTAATGTTGCTCATCATGACTGCATGCATACATTCATAATGATAACGATGACAAATTATATCAGGACAACCTACGCATGCAACATTAAAGAAATAGAAATTTCTTTTAACAAAAATACCCTACAGAGCAGCATACTTTTGTTCAATTAATTAGACACTATTTTAATTAAAATTGATTAATGCATTTCAAAAATTTTAGAGAAATGCAATAAAAGTTGTTTTCAAATATCTAATGAAAGTGAAAATTTTTGAGGCGACAATTGTATTATTTTTCTCTAGGTAATTTTTTATTATAGCATTGCAACAAATTTGTATGCATCATCTTTTATTCGTCTTAACTGTTTGTTATAACGTTTTTATTAACTTTATATCCGCTATATTAGTTATAACGTTTTTATATCCATTATATATATTTTTTTTTCTCGGGACCCGTTGCAAGATCACAGCAGAAAACAAATAATTTATTTTTTTTTTCAATTTATGTTACAAATACACACCAGATATTTATTTGATAGTGAAGAAATAGATTTCGTTACAGTATAAAGTGGTTTTTTAACATCAATCTTTTGAACTCGTTGTCCATCCAAGGTGGAATGATCTAAAAAAGCCACCCATGCTTGCAGAACTTTAAAATGAAATAACAACTTCGGCTCGGTTTTGTATTCATTTCTTATGCCATTTGAAAATTAACATACAGGAAATGAGATCTAAATAACTAACATTTGAATGAGTTTTCCTCGCACAAAGAAAATTTATAAGCCTAATGATAATTGAAATAAATACGAGTATGAGTGTATGTAAGAAATGAATTTGGTGACCTGGATTGAAAATGAATTTGTGGCATATAAATTTACATGAGGATTTTTTTTGCATAGAACAGTTTGAAATGACAGGTTAAATATTAAATATGACGTACATTTGATGTCATTAAGTTGGTATAAATGTATGATAATTTTGTGAGTTGTTACTGAAGAGGCGGTTGACATCAATGGTTTCTCATGTTGGATAGATTGTTGTACAATAAGAAAATTTTGTTTTTAAATACATTTTTTTAATTGTGGTAACAACACAAATTTGTTAATTTTTTTAAACATATTTTTTTTTTAATTAAACTAAGACCGTTTAAAAATTCTTACCATAGCAAATACCAATATGATTTCATCATCTCAAAAAAAAGAGAATTACATATCAGTGATTTATATATATTTTTCCCTCATAAATAAATATTTATAACTACTTTCAGATTCTTAAAATAAATTAACATTATTAACATTATTATTTATTGAACAACAATGTCATGTTATCATTTCATTAGAATAATTACATATAATTGCTTACAATTATTGTGAATTAAATTATTTATTACATATGGATGTACTGATGGAAAAATTCCGCAAAATATTTCTTCGATAAAAATTAATTTCATTACTTTGTGAAATTTCTAGAATTTTAATAAGAACTGCAATCGAAATCTAAAAAATCGAACTGTGTCATAACTACATACACTATACAGGAAATAACTCTAAAAAATAATCAAATTGGATAAAAAATGCTCTGTATACAGACGCTCAGATATTGAAAGCAAAATCCATTTCATTTAGTATGAAATGCAATTCTAGTTTCAATACACTAAAAGATTATAAAGATTACAATATAACAGAAGTGATGAGCTAAAGGGATATAGATCATTGCTCATGAAGCAGACTTTTTGCTTTTAAAAATATTTATAAGTGTAGCTTTCATTTTATCACAAGGATGGAAAATACTCTCTCCATGCTGCCAAATACAAAATAACGTTCTTTTAACAGATTTTGGCCACTAAGGATAATGAAAGTGATACAACTAACTTTTCGATATTGGTATTGATCGGTGGCATGTATAGATCTGTACACATGATCGAATTTTCAAAACACCGGAGGCAGCAGTAATCATTCGATTAATATTGTGTTTTACTAATATTTATTGTTTGTTGCGAATTTAGCTGTTCATATGACAACATTTCATTGGTCTCTAAGCCAAATGATCAGTTAGCTTTAGGCAATTTGGAAACATTTAACATCATATGTTTACGTCAAATAAATTATATACAATATGAGAATTCTCTATCATATATGAATATTACAAAATATATAATCATAGTAGGATTATACTGATTTTAAATCAATAGCACTACAAAGAATTATATTCAGCATGAGTCTATTTTCATCCTTCTGCAACTCTAATTATTTTAACGAATAGTTGGTGAGAATATACCAAATAATAAATTTTTATGTTGAGTATTGCTACTATTGTTCAAAATCGTATAACTAAATCTCATAATACTATGTTGGTGGTTTCTCTTCTGAGACAGTACCTTAACAATATAGTTCGCGTTTTATATGTGTGTGTCTGTAACACCTGCAAAATGATGCCTATTCTTAAGCCCACAAGAGCTCAAAAATAATTGCTTGATGTTGAAGTTAATATCAATGCGATTTTAACATTAAAAATATAGAAAAAATTTTGCTTTCTGTATACGTGCTTACACTTTTCAAATGATTTACAACATCTGATTGTAGGATTGCAACGATATATTAACATCACTGATCATCGATAATCTGATGTCGAGAATATGTGCCATTTGTCTCTAATTATTGAATATTAAATCTGCGTCTATATATAACGAAAATATAACAAATAAAAAAATTCAGATAAATCTCGTTAGAAGGAAAATGCAACGCAAAATAAAATCTTAATTTTTATAAAAATTTTAATATCAATAAATAATATTGAAATATAGTGTATGGGATATTTTCTCAAAAAAAAAAAAAAAAAAAAAAAAAAAAAAAAAACAATTAGTGATTTAAAAATTTATTTTTTGTTATAACTTTAGGTGTTCATACGCCGACATTTCATTGGTGGCTAAACCAATCGTCAGTGAACTTCAAGCAGTTTGAAAACATTCAATCTGATATATTTATGCCAAAATTATTATGTGCAATACAAGAATTCTCTATTGCATATTAAAATAATAAAATGTACTCGCATTCATGCGAGTTAGAACATTTTCGAATAAAATTTTAAATTGTTTATTTGTGTTTTAAACTCCCTAAACTAGCACAAGAGCAAACAAAAATTTTACCCTTTTACGGCAAAAATAACAAACAACTAAACGGGAAATATTTCCAAAAATTTATATCATTATTAAAATTAATTGAATGTTACTTAAGCTTTATAAATAAGAAAAAAATTAAAATTTTAATTCAAAGAAACCGAACGTGTAAAAAGTGATAGAATTTTAGGAACTATGTGTACACTAGTATAATTTAACAAATAGTCAATAGAAAAGCTCTTTTAATAAATAACAGCAATGATTATTAAAATAATTTTGTTATTTGTTATATTATTTTATTTAATTTTACTTCTTTATATTAGGTATAATTTACTTAAAAAATTAAACATGCTACTTCTAATTTTATGTTGTTTTATATTACTCGTATTTTATATTGTTATACTTTATTTTATTTAGTTTAATTTTATATAATATTTTTGATTAATTAATTGTATTTTTTCGACTGCTTTGTTTAATATATTTATATTTTATATTTTATATATATATTTTATATTTATATTTTATATTTATTTTTTATATTTAATAATAGATTTTTAGGTCTTTAAAAAAACAAACTTATTTATTATATATTGAATATTTTTTTATTTATGTTGAAAATCATATAAAAAAGTTCTCATTATCTTGAATCCACAGCTTAAGAAATAAATAAACACTGAGTATTTTTTACGATTTAACATCTTTTAAAATTTCTAAATAATTTTTGGACGTATAATGCATTCAAAATTAATAAATTCCACCCTCGATAAATAAAATTTGCTTCTACATGAGTGGAGCTGCGAATATTTACTACCTTTTCACTGGACAAAAAAAAAATTAAGTTAACATTTCTTACAGTGTTGATCTACTACCCTCTTTTTAGTAACTCTTAACTCTTTTATTTCTGAGTTGGCTATTGAAACCTTCCTTAAGTGCATTGCTTTTCTTTAAAGGCTCAAAGGTGCGTGGGCTAAACAATAATCGTAAAACTGAAATCTTTTGTGTTTCTCAAATAGCAATAATCGGCTTTAAGGTCAACATGCTAATGAAACCAAAAGTCGTAAAGATCAAGGCGAAATCCCTTAAACGCAAATGTGCATCTGGTTTGAAACTATTGCAGACATAAATAAATAAAAAAATAATATTAACAATGCAATAAACGGAAGCGGTCTTTTTAACTCATTAAACAAAAGAAAATTTGTCTACGTGTTAAACATAAATGAAGATGTCAACACAAACCGATTTTTTTTTATTATTTCGTGCTTGTTTTTATTTATTTTTACTACGTTATTGCTTTTCAAGAAACATTAAAATTTTTCCGAAGAAAAATATACAAAGAAAACAAAAGACTTAAGCAACAAACTTGTTATTTGTAGCAGGCATCATTGAAAAGATGCATTCTTTTTTCTTAAATTCAATTCATTTTCTTAAATGTTAAATTTAATTGTTACAACAAAAAAACGGATCTCTTATTTTCTTGTAAAATTTCAATTTCCAATCACGATTTTCTCACAACTACGTACATACATTACAAACAAACAAAAAAAGACCTTAACGAATTTGTTTTAAAAATACCAGCTTTGAAGACAATTTAAAAAAATATACTTTACAGCCAACATAATCAAATACACTCTACAAGAATTCTAAGACTGGTATTTAAATTAAAATGACTTTTTTTTTTTTTTGAATAAACGATTCTGTTTATATCTGTGTGGCGTAAAAGGTTTCTACCTTCAAAAGAACAATGTCAATGTTGACAGGGTTGTTAATTAAAATCGTGATCTTTTAAATACATTTTGATTTAGAAGCTTTTTTGCCAAGTACTTGAAACAAATTTTTGGAAAAAAAATTAACTACAATGTTTGTGTTTTTAAAATACATCTACATGAAGCCTGATGGAAATTTTGCATTTGTTGCTGCATCTAGCGGAAAAGTGTTTTATTTAACTGAAGATCAACTTTGGTTTCATATAAAGTAAAATATTTTGATTTACGAGAGTAATTAAGCCAATCAATCATTTGTTGACAGAAATCGTTTTTAAAGAAATTAATGTTTTGTTTTTTGTGTGAACTGCGTCGAATCTCTGTTGAATGCATTCTCCCTGTTTCTAAATGTATTTGCTTCATATCATTTCATATAATATATGAAATGTAATAATTCTATAAGCCACATGAAGTCAGAAATTGCTTTTATTCGTAGATTCTGTTGGTAGACGCCATTTTTTTGTGTACTAGAAGAAGTTCGACCATCTTGCGATATTATCATTAAACCAACTTGTCCCAAAATTATATATATTTTGATTTCTTATTCCTCAAAAACAGGAAGCATCATTAACTTTTACTTGTTGTTTCTTCAGTGATAAATTCTGTTACATAAATCGGCGACAAAGAAGGCTTTCAATGAACATTTAATTGAAACTAGTCCTGTGTGATCTTTTTTAAGTTTTTGTGTACGTTTTTATTTTAAAAAATATTTATTATATTCATTATTCGAGAATGATAATTAATGATTAGGCTGAGGAGAACTGATGATTTGGTCAATGAAATTCAAGCGTATACTCAGCTAAGCCCACAACAAACAAGAAATTTTTTTTAAAATATAATCATTTTTATTAATGGGGGTTACAGAGTTTTTGCTGTACATAAAAAAGTTTGAAAATTTTAGATAATAATTATAAATAATATAATGAATATAAAGTCATTACTGTGATGCATTTTTATAGACAATGATTAATTCTATAATAATTTGGAGCTGAAATGGATGCCGTGGCAGCATTTAAATATTCTTATCATTATTAATACTAATTGATAATAGTGTCTCATTTTACTAAATGTTCAGGCTAGATCAAAGAAATTTTTAGAAAATTTTAATTTATCTGATAAAGAAGTCAACGAGACACATTATACTTATTAAGAAACTTAATATAAGATATCAGAACTAAAACAAATCAGCGTAATCAAATATGTTTTTCATTTAGTTTTACTTTTCTTTCCCTACTGAATTGGGAATTGAATATACCCAACAAAACTTTTCTGATTATTGTTTTTATTTGTATAATTGAAATATTATAGATTCATATATATGTCTAACATTTCTAGCCCTATAACGACACATTTCCACCAGCTCTTATGCTCAATAAATGTAAAGAAATGCTTTGCAAAGTTACATGCAACATATTTTGAGACCTTAAAATAAAATATCCCACGCTTTAGTCATTTTTATATCAAGAAGTTTTTTATGATCTATTGTACTTAGTTCATTGGGTGCCACCTTTGTAACCCAAATACAAGATATTGTAGACCTCACATTATCGCAATATTTTTCTCACTTTTATAAATTTAATACAAACAACTTGCTTCAAATTTATGTCTAAAGCAACTGATTTTTGATCTTTTTTGAAACGATCGGATTGATCTTAATTGAAACGGCAAACTTCAGCGAAACATTAAAACGTCACCTCTTTAGAGAAGGCCAAGTTTGTTGGCTTATTTTTAATTACATTTTAATTATGCTTAAAACATCAAATGCACACATAAGCTTTAAGATTTACAACATGTTTTGTGCCACACAACTAGGTTGCCACCATTAATGTTAAACATATTTCCATTAAATTTTGCTTTTTATCGTGTTTTTTTTTTTTTTTGCTTCAAGTTAAGATCTTTTTTCTCATTAAATATCCACCGACATTTACATTTCACTTACAATTTTTTTTACACAATCATCTAATTGGCCAATTTAATTATCTTTGGCAAAAAATCAACTATTTAACTGTCAATGATTGTCTGTATTTTACGTGATTTTACTTTAAACAGATTAATGTTGCTGTTGTTTCATTGGCTCTATATGAGCATATAGATTTTGTTTAAAAATTATAAGGAAAAAAAAGAGCTCGAAAGTAAAGCTTAAATGATTTAAGACAGGCTGCCAAAGAGATGGATGGCAGCAGGAGATCCAAGACGACTATGGATCGCACTATGAAAAACTATAAAATGTTTGAAAAGAAACATTTCTAATTTTAAATTCACTTATATTGGGAACTGCGAGTTAGTCCTGTAGGATTACGAGTGTTGGTAAAGTAATAAAATTCCTTAGCTGGATGGCTGTCAACAGGTGGCTGTGTTTGCGGTTACAACTAGTTGTACATGAATCAGAAAAGAAGCTGAAGATAAAACTCAAACATGAGCCTATACGGGAAAGTACTAGGTCTATAAAAATAACCTTCCAATCGAAACAGGCTCTGCACTTTCCATGACTTGAACTTTAATTATCTTCTATCTTGTGAAGTACTTAAAGTCCAACAGCTTATTTAACGGCCACCAGTATAGTTTCCGTAGAATGTTTTTCCTGCGACCTTACAGCACTCATATAAGAAAAATTAAATCATTCTATTCACCATTTTAGCGAAAGCAAGTTGGATGGCTCTGCGTTTTTCTAAGGGGTTTGATAGAGTGTGTCATTGTGCACTTGTGTCAAAAGTTATTGTTTTCGGTGTTGTGAACAACTTCTCTTGATTTAATCGTTCTTCCTTAGGGATTGCTCAATGCGAGTTGTAGTAGATGGGATCACGTTAAATAAGTTGAAAATCATTTTGGGGGTGCCATAAGGACCCATGCATATCCCTTTAGTATTTTCTGTCTTTCTGGATGACCTATTCTGTCAAACTTCCCACACTCTTTACTACTTTTAGCGAACGTAAAATATACTATTGTATGCATGTTGCTTTATCTGTGCTTATGGGTGATACAAGTATTGGGATATAGGAAGCTTTTATTGTTCTTGGCTTGGAAATTCAGTATTATGTACGGTGGACTGAGCACTAAGGAATTATGCTAGTTCCTCAGATTTTATTATGTTTTTAGAAATACCTCAGACCTCATTACTAATGTTTATAACTATATCCGCCCGAAAATGGTATACAGCTCTCATGTATGAGCTGATGCTTGAAAGTCTATTCTGACGTTACTAAACCGCGTACAATCATTGGTGATAGTAGTGGGATGTATTTTACACTGTACTATCGTTATTAACTGTGGAATGTACGCGAATGAAATTAGGGACCTTATTCCCGAATTCTGCTTTTTTACGAACAACTCCTTCTTAGTATAAGAGCACATCTACTTGTGGTCTATGTCTCTACGCATAACAGAGAAAATTCGTTCTTTAGCAGAACGATTTGTATGTGAAATTATTTCCTTGGAGGTTTCTGTACTGTCACTTCTACCTGTCGATAGACACTATTACCATAACCCGACCAGACAGTGATGCGAGGTTGTACCATTTTCAATAATTTTTATATGAACTTGTCAATAGAGAATGATTTTTTTCGATGCTTATTTTTCAATATGAGAAAATTTAATATTATTTTTATTCTTTGCAAAAAAGTATTTCATATTATTTTTTTTTAATTTTCATATTAATTTGTTTTTATTTCCACCCTTGAAAATATACTCTTCAACAGCAAAGGATATAAATATGTACTAGCAATTTCTTTGGTCTTAATTGAATTAAATTGTATAAATTTTCAACCGAAGAAATATAAATTTTCATTTCGTTTTAAAGATAAAAAGTTTTAATAAAAAAAATAATAATTACAAAATTAAAATTTTTGTTTGCGGATTTGCTAAAGAAGTTTGTGCTTTTTAAATAAAAGTTTGCTTTGACTTCACTTCCCAGAAATTTCAAAAAAAAAAAAAAAAATCAGCGAACCTTTGGAAGCTTTAAAATATTTTTTTTTAAGAATGACTTCAATTCTTATCACTGGGAAGCACCATTTTTCCTCTTCGACTTAAGCTTCATATTTATATTGAACCTCAAAGAAGTCGTTGTTTAATAATTCCATGTCACAAACAAAATGATTAACGCAATGTTTAGTAATATTTTTTTCATGTTGCCTCTAAACGAAATCCATGAAGCCAAAAACCCCCCCAAAACAAAAAAGTTTTACTAATAACAGATTTCCTTGATTAGTTGATTAAATGTTGAGTGACGTTCGATAGTTTCGATAAAGAGGAAACTTTTTTCTTCTTCAAAACAAAAAGCGAAACGTATAAAGGCGCACTATACAAAATAAGAAAGTACGTTACATATTAATAAAAACACTCACATGAAAAATGTTGTAACTGGTGAGGAAAACTTGGGAAATTTCATGTGAAAAAATTAATTTTTTTCAAATTATTGAGAAAATAATATTATACATTACAAATAAGTATTTATTACATAATTTCGTGAGCTCAAAATATCCTTTATGCCACTCCTTTTTAAATTGCTTTACATTTGGCCATGGTATAATATTACAAATGAGTCCTTTGTACACAGATCATTAACGACAATTATTGCCGAATATTACGATGAATTTATAAGCATGTGCATGTGCATGTGTTATGAACTATGGAAGTTATAGTTGGTTTAATGCTTCTGAAAATCCATTAGAACATTTTTTCAACTTCCTAGAAAGTCAAAATTGTCAATTTTTTTTTTATTAAAAATCGTAATTACTTCTACAAATCTGTGACAAATATTTTCAATTTTGTAAATATCTTTTTCAAATGAAATACAAACCGGTATGTGATGGATATCGATCTGTTTCAAAATAATCGTTTCAAAGTGGTGTGATGAAATGTGACCGATTTTCCAATTTCAAATTACTTTCTTTCAAAATAAAAACCAGCAGATTACGTTAAAAACAAATTAAAGTAATCCTAGCAACCTCGATTTATCCTGAAAGATAGTAATTAAAATCAGATAAAAAATTTGTCATCAAAATTGTTGGAAGTTCATCAAATTCATCGATTTCCATCACATGCGTTGAATAATTATTCCTTTAAATCTACATAAAAACACGATTTTTCCCCAATCAATAGATGGTACGGTTTCATTCCAAATTTTGTAGCCCTTAAAAAATAATAATAATTATCAACAAAAAAACATTGAATGTTCCCAACACAATAAAGACAGCTTCAATATCGCTGAATAGGAATCAAAAAAGAGAATATTCTGCAATGGCAGGTTTATGTTAAGGTCCTTAAAAATTATCTAAATTTGAATACTCTTGCATCCTAATCTCACCAATTTCATTAGTTTTTTTGAAAGCTCTTTTTTACTGGGTAATTCGCGTTTAGAAAAAAATATTTTTTTTATTAATTTCGTGAAGAAGCTTTTTAAAACAATTTGTTTCAAAATCCTACTGACTGATATCGACAAGTCCATGTTTTTCATTATATCTATGAAATTTTTTTTATTAATATAATGAAAAATCTGTGTTGTTTACCTGAGGTCTTTCAATTTCTATTCATTATAAATTTTCCATTATTTGAATTATAATTATTATATTTTTGAATGCAAACTAACGTGATCCTATACGCAATAAAAATATTTCATTTATATAATGAAATATCCTTCATATAAAATACGTTGTTGGACATGTCCTTTCACGTCACATTCAACTGTAGACAATTTCGTATATCAATATTTTTTCAGGATTTTGTAAAACAGAAGGTATAAAATCTAGGATGTGGTACATGTTCACAATTTTATTTTAAATAAATAATTTCATTGTTTATGCTGAAAGCCCCGATAGGCAAGTAGGGGCAGCGCGCTAAAATATTAAACAAAAGGTTGCTGGTTCCAGTTCCAACCCGGAGTAAGTCAAAAATTGTGGATTAAATTAAAACATTATCGGAAAAAATTTAAGAAAATTCATGGACTAGAATTGAGGAAAACTTTTTTGCAATTTTTCTTATCACTTTTTTTCATTAATGAAATTTTTTCATAAATGTAATGAAACATTACACTCTGGTCGAATGAAAGGCCTCATTACATCACTTTCCATGTCGAATTTCATGGACACAATATAAAAATTCATTACCAAAATTAAATGTTTTCTTTTAGTGTAGAAGGAAAATATGTATACATATCAACAAAAAAAAAAAAAAACGGAGAAGGTCAAAGTCCAGCCTGGTTAGAAAAAATTGTAAGTTCCCCTAAAGGAAAAAACACAAGCCTTTCTTGTATAAAAAAAGTATTCAATGCAATTGAAAAGAGGGTAGCATCTTACCCTGAAATAAAGTTGAATGCAAAATATGTTACACATGTTTTTTATGTGACATTTGGAATAGAACATGTTCCTATTATGAACTATTGATTATTTTCTTAGGAAAAACAGAAATACTTAGATATTTCAAAATAAATGTAACATTTTTGTCCGAAAAGAAAATGCCAGCAATCCACATTAAGCCCTTGCAAATTTTCAAGGATTTAAACTTAAACTCTTACAGTCCTTGGCTGTATCCATGTGATCTTTTAATTCGTATGCTTGATATTTGTATTCTGCTTAATCGGGTGCCAAATCTGCATTTTTTTAAAACTAATTTTTTGATGAAGTACGAAGGATCTAGTGAAAAAAATAGAAATCCTCCTGTTTTATAACAAATTTACTGATACAATTAAAATATAAGATTTCCTGCAGCTCCTTTGCAGCGTAAACTAAGCTTATATATGTGTAAGTGTAGGAACATGGAACATTAATTGGATTGTAATACATTTTTCTAATGAGCTTATGGAACTTCAATATCAATCAATTGCTTCATAGCGCACATTTTTCAAATAGATTTCGAAAATATTCAATTCACACTACGACAATATGCTGTATCCTGCATATCCTTATGCTTTATGATAATGCCTACATTGGACTCGTTACAAAAACTCAATATTTAAAACGGAGTTTTAGTGAATATAAAGACTGTAACATAAATTAATATGGTCTTGCATAACACTCTTATATCAGCATAATTCCCACAACATTCCAGCCAGCACTTTATGTAAATGATAAAAAACTTATGAAAAAAAGAAAGATTTGATTACGATTCATTAGATATGACACCTTCTTTTAAATCTCCCACATCCATGAATCTGTTATGGTGTCTCTATCAATACGAGTTATTTTGTAAATACTAATGCTTATTATTATCAAAGTTGTTTGTGTTGCAGTTGTTATTTAAAGTAAACATCAATGTATAACAATCAACAGATAATAAATGTGATGCAATTTCATAATTTTTTATTTTTTTTTTTTTTTTTTTTTGTAAATAGTTTTCGTTAAACTTTTTCTTTTAGTCATTTCAACGTCAGCAAAGTGTAAAATTGTTACAACATTTTTTTTGTGTGTGTGTGAGTGTGTTGTTTTCTTTCACATTTTTTTTTTGTAGCAAACAGCAGCAACCATAAAACAACGCCAAAAACTATAATCATAATAAAGTGTAAGAAAAGTCTACACTTTAAAAATGCATTTTCTACCACCATTCAATCGACATGCGGCAGCAGCAGCAACAGCAGCAGCCACAGCATTAACGAAAGCCCAGTCAGCCAAGTCAGCATAGATGCAAAGTTGTATAGAGATACAGCTTATTTTCAGATTCGTTTTCATTTTATAAAAACTAAAAATGCACCAGCATGTTAATGTTGTAGCTGCTGTTGTACGAGTATTTGAAAGTGTGTCTGTTTGGCTGTGTTGTTGACGTTGTAAACTTGAGCTTTTGCATAGAAATAAAAGCGTTATGAAATGAGGTGTTCAATAGTATGAGTTTCGACTGGATACTTTGTTGTAAGATAAATAAATATTTTAAAACAATGTAAAAATTTTGTATTTTTAGTTGCTTTTTTTATGACCCATACCCTTCACCTTCAGGGAAAAAGGGAATGTATAAGTTAGTCATTCGATTTGTAATGAATGAATTTTATAGCTCGGTTTTTGCAAAACGTACAAAAATTTCTTGAAACTTGGGACTTGATTTAAAGAAATAATTTTACGAAGTCATATATAAATATAAGGTTGTGCTTAACACTATTTTAGATCGAAAATCCTATAATGGGTGCTAACAGTTAGCTAACAGTTGATATTTTGTCCATAAAAAATGACCTTCTTTCACCAAGGTAGAAATTTCAGAAATTTTTTACATATAGTTTTTCATTTTTCGTAAACAAATAAATCTCAAAAAATTTGTCTATTGAGTTTCTATAAGAAATAAATATTTAGAAACTATTTATCAAAGTTTAATTTTTTTATTGGCTTCATTAACGGCTGTAATTTAGGAGCAATAGGTTGTTAACCCAAGGCTCTTAGCCTTTTGATGGGTCTGTCATCTTCGATGTACCTGAAAAGCCACAGCATTTCATACAAAAGTCGCTCGCTACGAGGCAAACGCTGGGTGAAGGTGGGTTGTTCAGATGCACAGTTTGGGGCGGCACCTACTCGCTTCGTCGGTGAGTCATAGAGCACTTATACCCGCTGATTGTGTGGGACTGCTGAGCTAAAGCACTTATTCGCAACTAACCTTTTTATATAAAGTCCGTTCACTATCTACAACCTGTGACCCGTCCGGTGGCCTTCAGCTAATCCTTCGCAAAGATACCATTAAATATCTCCACGGCACTATTGCACTATGCGGCTATAACTTAGCGTAAAAGCAATTATTAACAATAATAATAATTTATCAAAGTTAAAATTTTCTATCAAAAAAAATTATTTTTAAAATTTTTGTGATTTGTTGTGGTCTCAGTTGCTTATATGTCTTATATTTTAATGGTGCTAGCCAACTTATTAGTAGACTTCAACCTGCTTGCAAAACATTAAGCCTCTGTGATTATATAAAAATTTTTAAGAGTAATACGCCCCAAGTTTTTTAAATTTAAAAATTTAAAAATTTTTCATCTTTGTTATCAATTTAAATTTCTCTTTGGTGGCCTTATTTAAAATCTTAGGTTTATAATACCCAATGAGTTCAATTTATTTAAAATTCACAAATAAAAGACTGCTTTCTAATATATTTTTATGACAAACTTCTATTATCTTTTACATTTGTGTAGGGTGTAACTACTTTCGTACTGCTCTCTCTCTTTATGGTTTTCATACTTAATGTTTCAACTATTTAGCTTCGTGATCATATTTGGAAATTGAAAAGATCACGCGAATGATTCGCGTGAGTCAATATTATAACAATCGATAAAAATAAACAATTCGAGGCATATGACAGTCGGAGGTGGTATGTATATTGAAAATAATAAATAAAGTTGCCAGTAAATAGCGAGGTGGGGGAAAAAGTCATATATGCCACAACATCTATGAGAAAATGATTCGGTATAAAGAATTCAACTCCTTTTTTAAGCTTGAATGCTGTGAACATTCAGTATTTTATATTGAGTGCAATTGCTGGCATGCACATCATTTCCGTAATTGATTGTTGCAGAGAGCCGAAAAAATCGGTGCTGGTCAATTTCAAATGTGCCTTTTGCACACAGTTCATTTAGAGACCCTAGACAATACGTAGACTGGAGTAGCACTAGTTGGAACAAGCCCAAGACGTAAATTAATAGATATACACATACAAAAAATATGGTTTATGCAATCATAGTCGCATAGTCGCAATGATGATTCTATTAGACATGTTAATATGTTTGCCTGATCCTTGCAAAATGGTCTCATATTCATATTATGATGTTTTTCTAAACTATTGTATTACTGTGTTCTCTAGAACAACAAAAAGAAACAGAATTCTATATTCCTATATATTTTTATTTGAAATATATTTGCCTGTACTTATATATACCATGGACATGATTCGTATATGCATATACACATGTGTATGAACCTCTAAGAAATTTTTTGAACGACTTCAAAAAATATTCGTAAATATTTAGTCTGTTGTATTCTCGTCGATTTTAGCCAATATGTGATAAGTGGGAGGGTACCGCCCACAGAAATTTGTATTTAACAATCTTGCGTATACTATAATGATGAGAACTTTCACAATTTGTGTGAGTTGCGATAGTAACTCTTCAAGTTGAATCTCTGCTTTGGTGTACCCGGTGATCTATAGCAAAATTATATTACAAATATTTTTGTGGAACATTTTACCCCGCAGTTTACTGAGAGTTGTTGGCTCTTTTTCGAAAATAGGAGCAAAATGTGTCAAAAGGAGTCATATTGCGTAGGGTTGGAGATTCCAAATGTTGCACTAGAATGTTCGTCATAGTGTTTTACGTAAAACTGCTAAGCAAAAACTTTTGAAAAAAATAACCATAACATTATATAAAATAATTTTATTAAGGATATGAAGGATATAAAAAAATATTACTAGATTTATATAATATATTTAAATTGTTAATGCGGAAATCAAGCGTTCGCTCAACATATTTTTCGGGTCTTCTATAAAATTCCAAAAACATGACTTGGTATATTTCAAATCAACAGAAATAAGTACTAGTACATGATAGATTTCATACATTTACATCATATTTTAGTTCAGCCCTCCTGTAAATATTTCAGTTTTTTAATATACAATTCTGCGGTCGTTTTCATTCTATATATTTTTGCCATTTTGAATTTATTCTACGTGAAAGACAATGTTCACTCTACTGAATGGCTTCAATACCAATTTATATATCAAAAGTTAACTAAATCTAAAGCTTTGGCTTGTCAGTAGAAAAATCCAGATTTTTTGACGTAAATAGATCCCATAACCCTTAAATTTTGTATTCTAGTACAATAGTTACTAGTTTATGGTGACTTCCTCCATTTCATTGTGTATTTTTTTTTTTTTTTTTGATATTGAGGCATAAAAGTGTAAAATAATCTCGCACTCTAAATAAAGTATCTCTATTTTCCCAATGATAATATGAAGAGTAATTTTTTGTTTAGTTCATATTGAAAAACTAAAAATAATTAAGTGAATATCTAAATTAAATAATTCAAATAAATACTATACTTCGTTAACTGACCTTCGTAGACTAGTAGGTAGTGTATTAGACTCGTAGTGCGAAGGTCCCAGGTTCGAATCCTGCCGCAGAACTCTGGCAGTTTGTTTCTGATAATTAAAGGGAGCGCACAACAAGCCTTCACTGGCTTAAGTGTATGTCGTATGACATGGGCTATCACACCCCTCCAATCAACCTAACCTAACCTATTTCATTAACTAATTTTGAGCAATTAAAAAAAAACATAATGTTTACTTGGCTTTTATTTAATTTTACCAGAAAGGAAAAACCTTTTGCCCTTCACCATTACTTTTACAGCCAGCCAACTTGTTCAAAACACTAGTAGGCCAATATAAATTCATCAATTTGGAATTACGATTGATTTCATTGATGATTTTATTAACGAACACAAGTATGCACTCACACAAATGGAAATTTAATAACATTTTAATATTTAATTGTAAAATTTATCTGTCTTTTTTTCGAGATTCATGATTCATATTGAATTATTGCCAACAGATTTTGTATGTGAAAATGATATTTCAAAAAAAAGTATTCTGATATATGATTTTTTTATGCAAATAGTCAAAATGAAAAGCATTGGCATAAATTTAGTAAAAACATATGGTGGCGAAAGCCCACAGAAAAAGAAAAACTAAATGCAAAAAAAAAAACTTTTATTTTTCATATGATTCATTATTCATGCATTAGAATTTAAAATGATATTCATTTGTCTATTCAAATAATAAATGCAAGTGATTCACTTTATTATACATAAATTGTTTTTAAGCATTTTTGCAATTGTTGGCTTTTTTCTGAACAAAAGCAAACAAAATCCCTTCTTCACGTATGAAACCATAATATCGTGTTAAGAAGATCATCTTTAAGATCTTTTTGTACAGCGTGATGTAGTAATTTCTATTGTTTGTAATAAATTTTTTGCTGGCAAATAAAGTGCTTTTATTTTTCATCTACTAGTCACTCATAATTTTTGACAGTCTCCCGCTAGATAATAATCAGAATTGTATTGTACATCTCGGTAATATAGATGAAAATGATTTATAATGCAATGAAACTTATTACTACGTACTTGTATAAAGACTACAGTTGGCAGCTGTCGTTTAATATTCATACATGGATGCACATTTCTATTTAGCAATTTGCCTTATTTTTCTAAAGAGAAAAGTGGGTGTTGCCGAGCGCCCAGATATTACACAGGAAGAATAATAAATTTTAATGCTTAGGGATGTTAATATAAGATCACTAATTTTATTATTTCATTTCTTTTTTAATTAAAATAAAATAACTTTGCATCAGTAAAGTAACGCAAGGTGAATGGCATACTGGAGGTACGGTAAGGGTTTACACTTTGGCGATCGACATTTACTCATACCATGTACTGAGTTAGAACTAGAATTTCTGCATTTCCAACTTTTTTTTCATTCCCGGAAATTGCGCAATATTTTTTTCCTTCGAAAATTAGGGATTTCCCGACCAAATTTGATACCCAAAGAAACTTTTTTTGCTTTATTATATTTTTAAAGAAAGTAAAGTAAATACTTTAAAATCAGCTTATTCCAGGTTGATGTGTTTAAAATGAAAAAATTATTTGAAGCAGTTGCTGTTTGCTGAGATCTTGCCATTTACATTTTTTAGACGTTAACGAAATCATCAGTGGACCTCCACCAGTTTGTTTTTAAAGCATTTAACCTCGTATGCTTACAAATAAATTTTTAAATACAATATAAAAGTTCAATCGCATTTAAAAATTTCAAAAGATCCAACCATTTATTCATATATTTATCTAAAAAAATTAATACATATATAAAAATATATTTATTAAAGACTCTTCAGTACATTGACCCAATTAGTTTGTTAAAGAAGTTATTATTTTTTGTTGGCTTAGCTGACTACTTGCCCGCATTTTATGGCTGCTGATCCAATCATCAGTAGACTTTAGCCAAACTTTGTTTGAAAGGCATTCAAAATCATATAAAAATACTGTAGAATTCCCAAAAATTCAATCATGTTTTTTGGCTAATCAATCACAAAATAAATAAGTATAATAATTTTAGAAAACTTTTATATGCACACAACAAAGAAACAATTTTAATTGAGTTTTTAACCGTTTGAGTTTTGAAATTAAAAAAAAAAACTTGCGAAATTGAATAAAATATTTACTTGGAGCGATAAATAATTGCCTGCAATTTATTTTTTAAAAATTATTTCATAGATCTTCGATTCGTGAACTCCAATTTCGGCACACTTTTTTCTGCATTTCGGCCAGTATCTCAGCAATGGCAGCTGTAATGTTGTCTTCCAGAGCTGGAATTGTGTCTGGCTTCTCCTTGCACACAAGAGACTTCACGTATCACAACAAAAGCAGTCTAGTGGGGTCAAACTGCATGATTTTAGCGACCGTTGACTGTAACGTTGGGATTTTCATCGCTCTTGAAGAAGTACAATCCAATAATGCCGCCGGCTCACAAACCGCACCAAACAGTGCATGTTGCAGGGTACATTGACAGCTTTTAAAGTGGCTCTGGCTGATTTTCACACTAAATTCGGCAGTTCTGTTTGCAAAGAATTATTATACGTAAAAGCTGCATGGCAAAGAGCCTATTGTTTTTTTAATAAGTAATGCAATTCAATGGCCAATCAACCACTATTAGATGTGCTAATAATAAATTGTGTGTTGCCCTTAAAAACATTGCGGCTTTTGAGAACCATTTCCCGGATTTCAATGCACTCACTTTGTAATAAGATGCAATAAAAGCAACGCTTACCTCGTCATGTCTTTGTTTTAGTTAATCAACAGAATTGGTTATAGTTCCGTCAACACTTCGTTTGCATGAATTCTCTTAATTCCGGAATATTTTCTAAGGTTACAGCATATACAAGGGAATTATATTTCATTTCTGATATATCAGTGCAGAGCTCGAAAGGCGGAGGAATAACATGTCTAGTTCATCAGATGTTGCAGTGGATTCTTATATGTTAAGAGCAGTAAAAGCCCAATGATCCTCTAATATTTATATCACTCGTTATTACAGATGAAATAGAATTATTTTTCATATTCTTAGATTTGCTGAGGGTATCATATGAAAATGTTTGCTTATGTCGAATTGCTAAAATATTGTTAAGCACTTTTAATACTGCAACTGCTTTAAATTTCCTTTAATATTTCCAACAAAAGGTGGCTTTTAATCGATGAATGTTAAGCACTTTTAATCCTGCAACTCTTGAAATTTCCTTTTAATATTTCCAACAAAAAGTGGCTTTTAATCGAAAACTCAACAAGATTCAGGTGTTAAATTTCAATTTCAACCAGCCCCCATTGTCTTTTCAGCTTGAAAGCCTGAAATGTAAACAAAGGCTAAATAATGACAAAAACCCAACAGCAAGGAATTGATAACAATTGAAAAGAAAGAGTAAAAGAAATTACAAAAAGGTCTGGTAACAAAAGCTTTTAACGTTTACGTAATAAAAATATAAAGAAAAGTTCATTGAACTCTAAATGTTATAAATAATTACGTTCGGGACATCTTTTGGCTCTCCCTTTCAACAGATGCCTTTGTTTATAAATGCCCTGTCATTATGGAAATACATAAATTGTTTTTATTTGAACAATAATTTCAATCAATTAATGAATAATTGCTTTCTCTGAGACATACTTTTTATCAGAAAACTATTGCTCAATTCAAAAGTTATTGTATGAGTTGTAAGCCGTGAAATGCTACATTAATGGTAAAAATCTTATTGGTGTTTTCTATATTAGTGTTTTCTACAACACGTACAGCCTTTTCCCATATGTTTTTCAACTCTCGTATGAAGACATGGATGGAAATGTCAATACGTATGAATTTTTTTTTCAAAATGTTTCAAATGAAATTAAATAATTTTTAATTCATGTGAAAATTATAATCATACTTTTTTAGAATTATAATATTTCTGCCTAAGGGCAATAAGAACCATGTAAGCAATTTGCATTGAAATTTAAAGAATTTGAATACATATGTATGTATATCCAATATAATGATATCAAGAGCTTTAATGCCTATATTGAGTATAAATAAATTTCAAGGTAATTGAGGAAATTAAAAAAAATCCAAATAATTTCTTAGAGACAAGAACCAATTTATTTAACAATGTTAATTTTTCGGTTAACAGAGCTCTGTTAGCCATTTAACAGTCATGAATAATGCAAAAAACGTTTAAAACAATACAAAAAAGCAATTATAAAAATATAAATTTTCCCGCAAAGATAATTGGTTTTTATGGAAAAATAGAGAGTTATAGGTATATCCCACTATATAGAAATGGTGCTCCAGACGGTCCTCTAAGGAGCGCATTAGGTGGTATTTCTGAAAAATGAATTTGACTTGATTTGAATGAATATGACTTTTTTTCCTTGGAGCACCATTTCTATATAATGGGATATACCTACAACTCTCTATTTTTCCATAAACACCAATTTCCTCTCCGGGAAAATTTATATTTTTTGCATGTCTTTTTATTTTGCGTCCAACATGTATACTCTGGATCACCTGTGTCATGTGTTGTCTTGTCGGTTCTGGCCCCAGTTCCTAGATTATTCACATTTCTTGAAATTACCCATGACTGTTATGTGGCTAACAGCGCTCTGTTAACAGAAAAATGAGCAATGTTAAATAAATTGGTTCTTGTCTCTGCTACCCATTCGTTTTGTACGTTCCGAACGCTTTTTTTATATGTAGTTTGAAGTCTCTATTTTTTTGAGAGAGAAAGAGAGTAAATTAAATGCGGAACAATTTTTGCTTAAATAAAGAAAGCGTTCTGAACGTTCAAAATGAATGAGTGAATTCACCTTTAAATTTATTTTTTACCAAACGATCTCACTGCATATTTTATTTTTTTCATATTTCTTTTAATTTTGTCTTACTTTCTTCGAATTTACTTTTAGAGTTTGATCAGGGTATTCATAAATGCAGTAGTTAAATTTTATACAACTTATCATCTGCAAAATGTTGTGAATTGATTATATATTTATTATATTTTTAGTTAAATGAGATTGTAAATAAATTTTGTAATTTTGTGGAACCGATAGACCATTGCAAGTATTTGTTTAAAGTCAAATAGAGTAAAAAAAGAAAGAAGTGATTAAGTGATTGCAAAGTTTTTCTCTACATCATTCATTTCTTAGCTCACTTTCTTCTTACACCCATAAATCCTTTTGTTCTCATCTTTATAAATTCTACTTCCATTTAAACTCTTTCCAAACATACTTATGACTAGAAATCCCCTCAACTTGGCCTTAATATGTATATGATTTAAAACCCAAAACTAAAGTACAAGTGAGTGCATTTGAACAAAGAAAATATAATTCAAAAACTGAAATGGAATGTTGGAGCTTCTCTCTAGGGTCATGAAAATCATAAACCGAATATCATGAGGGACGTGGTAGCGAGATTTTTAACTATTCCCTCATGTTGCATACAAAACGAAAATTTGCAAAACCATAAGGAAACATTAGTATTTTATGGCCAAGACTTAACAAGATGGAAAAAAAAGACATTTTGTGCAAGTCTAGTTGTTCGACACCAACAGAAATGAAAAACAATGCCAATTCTCACGCTTTTTTACAATATATTCAATTGTTTCGCTGTTGCTGAAGCGAATTAACCCTTGAGGGGGAATTTAAAGTATGAAATATTAGAATAGCAAAACAATACAATTAATAAATAGAAAACAAAAACTTCTTTTAAGGTGAATTGGGTTTAATTTGTGACCTTTGTGTTTGAGGGATCCACTTACATGGATTAGTGTTAAAACAATCGATGATAAATCGACTTATTCTCTTGATCTCCCTATCCAATAGGTCTGCTATTAATATAAGTTTTTCTCTTACCTGATAATGCTATGGAATGATAGCGGAGAAGTTCCACAATTTCTTTCTCCTCCTTCTGCTGCTGATCAAAGCAAAACTTTATCTCTTGACGTGTGCACCTATAAAGCAATATCTCAGTAGTGGTTACTGGAATGCTTTAAATATCTCACATAATCAATCATGGAGCAGTTGTATAGGTGTCTTATAGCTATTCAGAGTTACTTCCAGTCCATGGACCTATCCTATATATAGGTTTCTTCTTTCAACAGCTCCTCCACAGTGATGGTACCGGGCTCGTCTACTTGTCTTTGAACGAATTTTAAGTGAGATTGTTCTTACAATATCACATCATCTTTAGGGTTAAAATAATTTTTCATATTCTTCACTAAAGGATTCATTTTGTTACATTTTCACCATTCATGCAAAATTTTATTTCTTCTTTTTTCCGATGGCAAAATTGCTGTTTTTTTCATTTCCTTTGTTGAATTTATTGGCATTTGTTTTGTTTCTTATTTCATGAGAACATGCACCCAGGGCTTCGTTTGCATAAGAATGAATGATTTTTCAGGTCTTTAATTCTTTTTTTTCAAGCCAAAATGCATATCGTTTTCTGTGGAGGTGAAAGAATTTTCCCAAAAATATTATGCATTTTACAATTTTCTAAGCGATAATTTATGTTGAAGCTTGTGTATTCTGTTAAAAGATTTATAAATTTCTTTGAAAAATTGTTTACAATTTTTCTTCTTTTACAAAAAAAGAAATGATAAGAAGCAGATTTCTTCTCGCCATGCAGGCGTGGATTATGTTGCTGGTTTCTTAAATTTTATTGGGAAAATTTTTTTTAACAAAGTCAAGGCAAACTTTAGAGCAATAAAGAAATTGTTTGACAAGATTTATGATTTCTCTGTTTTTTTTTTTTTTTTTTTTTTTTTTTTTTAATTTTTGTCATCATACACGTACCTTAAATATTGCGAATGAGGATATTGATGATTAAATAATTGTGGTTTTATTCAAAAATAAAAAAAGCAATTTTGAAGCAAATATCCTTTTTTTTCACTATGAGAAATACATTTAATGGCTCGTAATAGGACATATTTTCAAAATGTTATTACTTTCTTTTATATGTAATACAATCAGATTGAAAATTAATTTTCTTATTTCAGACAAAATCAATGCTTTGTGCCACTTAAAGCACTACACTTGATTTGTTGAGCAGTCATGTAGATTGAAAATCAGAACAGTCATTTGAAAAATATTGAAAAGAATGTATGCCCTTACAATTTTTTTCTTCTTTAAAGTCCTTTTGTGAATTATTTTGTTTCAACTCGGAAATCTTATTTGTATCATGATAATCTGCTTGTTCGAAGGTCTTAAGCCTCAAACCAGAAGATTGTCACGAAACAAATAAGACTTACAAGTCAAAAAAATTTTATTCAAATTTCTATGATATCCAAAATTATGGCGATAAAAAAAATCTTCCTATAAATCCTTGTAAGATGTTGAAAGATATTACCCAGATTAGACACGAAAATTTTCATACTTAAGCTATGTACAGACGGTTGTAAGATCTGACAACATTGTCAGTAAAATATGCCTTACAATGTCTTGCAACTGTGTGAACTGCCAATTTTCGTCTTACAACGTTGGTAGAAAAAGCATTGTCAGCCTATTGTAAGCCAATAATATTGTTAGATATCTGCCAATCGTGAGAACACCCTTCTTTGCTAATGCCAGGTAATTGTCAGACGTTGTAAGTTCATTTTTTATTGGTAGGTGTGCTTAAAGTAATGCACCTGACAATGGAATCATTGTCAGACAAATATTTCTACTGGCAACACTGCGCGCGCATAAACGTAAATTTAATGTTTTAAATTTTCTGGCAATGCCGAAAAACAAATTTGTTGTACAATAATCTAACAACCGTGTGAACTGACAATTTTTATTGGTTGGTAAATTTATTGCCAGACAGTTGTCTGACAATGAAATTGTAAGCTTTTCTTACAATCGTCTGAACTAACAATGTACCTTTTTGTAGCCATATTGAATTATCAGAGCAATGCCAGCACGTTGGTAAATCAAACAACATTGTCAGATCTTACAACCGTCTGTACATAGCTTTAAGCTATGTACAGACGGTTGTAAGATCTGACAATATTGTCAGTAAAATATGCCTTACAATGTCTTGCAACTGTGTGAACTGCCAATTTTCGTCTTACAACGTTGGTAGAAAAAGCATTGTCAGCCTATTGTAAGCCAATAATTTTGTTAGATATCTGCCAATCGTGAGAACACTCTTCTTTGCTATTGCCAGGTAATTGTCAGACGTTGCAAGTTCATTTTTTATTGGTAGGTGTGCTTAAAGTAATGCACCTGACAATGGAATCATTGTCAGACAAATATTTATACTGGCAACACTGCGCGCGCATAAACGTAAATTTAATGTTTTAAATTTTCTCGCAATGCCGAAAAACAAGTTTGTTGTACAATAATCTAACAACCGTGTGAACTGACAATTTTTATTGGTAGGTAAATTTATTGCCAGACAGTTGTCTGACAATGAAATTGTAAGCTTTTCTTACAATCGTCTGAACTAACAATGTACCTTTTTGTAGCCATATTGAATTGTCAGAGCATTGCCAGCACGTTGGTAAATCAAACAACATTGTCAGATCTTACAACCGTCTGTACATAGCTTTATAAGCTCTGGGAGTTGATAAAAAAGGAAATATGCAGTCTTAGGGCTTCATTTTGGCAGGTAACCCAGACCAGGGCACTATGACATACAGAAAAGTGAAATGGCTTTTGATAGACTTAATGCAAAAAAATAATTCGAATTCACTTAGTTAAGCTCCATTGTATGATATCCAGGGTCCTTTGATTCTTAATGAATACGAACATGAAATACGTGTTATAAAATAAGTCAAAATTCTTTTCTTATTCCTTTATGGTGAGAGCTTTTTCGTATATCATGAACATTTTCAACGATTAAGCCCCAAAACTGCATATTTTGATGTTTGTGACTTTTATTTCCCATAAATATAAGAGTTTTTAATCCTAAAAAAAGTAGCTCCGAAGTAATTTTTTTAAGAATTGAAAGCCTTACAAGAATATGCATAGAAAAAGTTTTTAACTCAATCGAATGCTCACCGACAGCTTTGAAAATTTGTATAAAAATTGTCCAATAATTTTTTTCTCAGTAAATAAATTCTTTTAAGACCCCAAATTCAAGGGGTTATTTTTTAGCTCTTTATTAAAAGGGCATGTCGAGAACGATGCTATTTTCTTGATTGCATTGTAGCGCCATTATCAATTTATATCTTGGAAAGAAATATCAATCTGTAAACTAAAATTCGTCACATTGAACCCAAGCTTTTGGAATGCAATTATATGGCACTAGAAAAAATAATTTTTGAAAGTGTCATCAAACAATTCAGTTCGAATGGCGTTAAATATAGGGGCGCCTGTATCAGTTTCCTAACTCAATACAACTTCGCTAATGCTGTTTTAGGTTCCGGTAAAACTATGCAACAGCAACAAATTAATTGATTATGCTTATGGTTGTTTCTATTGTATTTTGTTTAGTGGATGTACTATGAATGAATTGAATAGAATTAAATTTATGGACCTTGCAATTATTGCCAATTATTAATTTTTGTGGTAAAAGTTGGATCAGGGTGAGGGCAACAACACTGATCCCTGTTTTTGAAACTGTATCATTTCTTGAAACTGAAGATCATTTTTCGCACTTTTTAATGTAGTTTCCATTTCTATTAAAGCACTGTAGCGTCACCAAATCTTAAATTTTACGATGGAAAAACCTTTTGATTATAAACTATATAAAATCTTCTATCTTTAAAAATACTTTTTTCTATCGCTTTGCGTCCATGATTTATAATAAATTGATTGTTCATTTGCTAAGTTGCAGACTTTACGGAAGTAGTAAAGATATAATAAAAGCTAAAATTTCAAAATTCAAATATTTGACTTAAAGTACTCTTCCATATAACATTTGGTATGTCTTATGGCTCATATCACGCTCACAGAGACGAAATTGCGTATTGCATGACCTGCGAATATATATAGATAATGAGTTAAAAATTGACATCTTAAATCAGCCACACTTTATATTATTAATGTTTATTTAAAAAAAGTTTCAAATAAATAAACAAAGAAATTTAAGAAATGGGTCGCAACTGGTCAGGCATATCACAATCATCACCAGCAATATCATGATTAACATCTAATAAACACTGAATCCGAATCTAACGACAGCAATAAGTTACACTTGACTAAGTGTTGTTAAAGAAAAGAAATACATTTTATATACGTTTGTAGTTTTCACACAAAATATTTCTATTTTGCAGGCAATCAAGTCAAACCAAATTTGAAGTTGATAAAACTTTCCGATGCGTGATTTGGTTTTATTTTTGTATTTATTATAAGATATACAATTAAAAATAAGCTCTTTGGCCCCAGTTGGTTAATAAGATTTAATTAGATGTGATTGTCAACCTCTTGTTATTCTTCACGGTGGCACTTATCCATAGACCATTTAATATGTGAAGCCAATTTTAGTGTCTAGAGAGCAACTGGTTAACGCTTTTCCTCTTCACTGGATCTGAAACATTATCTGTTTTTCCATCGTCAGTCAAATATCAAAGAAATAGTTTGAAAATTTCATAATATATTTTTTTAATTAAGTTTTTCTTGCAAGAGTTACTTGAAAATGAATTATTCCATATTTGGTTAAAATCATTTAAATTCTATTCAAGTATTTTAGTCATAATTTTTTTGTGCGTGCGTGTGGTATTTTTGGGTTATAAAAGTGTGTTGCAATTTATTATTAATATTGTTTATTTTTTTCTTTCTACAAAATGTCATTTGATGTGTGTTGGCGAGTAGACTGATAAAATTGATTTAATTTTAAATTTTATTGTTAGATTAATAGAATTTGTGACGGCACCTTAATTTATGTGTGACAAACGAAATTTTCTATGTATGACAAATAATATATAGACTTTAAATAATATATAAACTTTCTCAATCATTTGTTCAATATTTCTAATCTATTAAATATATTTTCCCTTGCTGGGATAACTACCTTGTCGTGGTGTGAGGGCTTAAGTGTGGGCTGAATTGCACACCTCTTCTGAAGGCGAACGAGGGTCCTCTATAGGATCCATAGTTTAACTGAAGAAGGCGGTGGGCATAAAAGCCTGCATACTAAAAGTTATCCACCCCCAAACAGAGGTGTTACGCGACCCGTGCCTATCTGTTCTCTTTGCAGTCGGGGGCATGAGACTGTATTCAAACGGAGCTTTGCTGATACCTGGGCACCTCAGCAAATAGACTACGCCCCCTCCACGTTATCGGGGGCTATGACGTGGAGGAGATCCCTTTCCCCTACACTCGTGGGACCAAGTATGAAAAAAAGTATTCCAAATAACACAGAAACGAAAGATACAACGATGACGACAATGGACACACAAACGGACAACGGAACGGAAAATCGGACAAGGACAGCGACACCAAAACGAGAGGAAGAGGTGGTAATACCCGGGGGGGACTTAAAGTCAACCCAGCCTTCAGTGGCAGGTGGGAACACCTACTCTGACTCTCATGACATAAGCCAGTCAGGTAGAGATTCTTCGCAGAATCTAGACAGACTGGTGGATGAGGTGAGCGACAAAATCGCGAGCCTAAACACTGGAAAAAAGCGGCTCTCTGGGGCTCAAAGGCGAAAACTTGCCAAGAAGAACCAGGCAGCAGCTAAAAATGCGCAAGATGCCCTAAAGGAAGCATCGGAGACTCCCTCCACCTCGGTAGAGACTGGTAAGAGGATCCGATCTCCAGAAGAGCAGAACATTGCGGAGCCGAAGCATAAGAAAAGGTGCTCCTCGTCGACCAGTAAGTCGCCAAAACCGGGCGTCTCCCTTCTTAAAGGAGTCTCTATGAAGAATCCTTCTAGTAAGGGGGTCAAAGGAGCAGCACTTACTGAGAAGGCGGGCACGTCGGTGAAATCTTCCGCGGAAGCAGAGAACGCCAAAAAGCGGAATCTCTTCACGCGTAAGAGGAAGCTAGACGTAACTAAGGAAAAAGAGCCGCCATCTTACGCTAAAGTAGCCAGGAGGCAATACAGGGACAATCTCCGCTACGCGGTCATTGACACCTCACGTCCGACTGGCAAAATACCAGAAAATCAACAGCAAGTGGTTGAGGATCTGGTAAATAACGCGATATTGGAATACGTTATGGCAACCGATAACGGATCTCCAATAAAAATAAATAGCTGCGAGTTTCAAAGGGGCGTGCTGTTGCTAAGATTAGCATCGCAGACCTGCGCAGCTACCCTAAAGAAGCTGGTGGAAGGAATCCCTCCGCCATGGGAAGGCTGTAAGCTGGAACTGGTGGAAGGGAGAAATATACCAACTCTTACCAAGGCAACCTTCTACGTCAAAGGATGGGGATGCAAATTCACATCCGACCATGTTTTGGAGGTTATTGGTAAACAAAACAAAGAACTGGCGGTAGAGAAATGGGAGGTGTTCCACAGAGAGGAGGACCAAAATGGAACTCTTTTTGTGGTGGGCATCGACCAAGGATCTATTTCCAGCCTTTCCAAATCTGAAGGGAAGGTGTTCTTTGTGTCGAAAGCTGTATATGTCAAAATAGGCAAGTCCTGTATCGGCAGCCAGGGGAAAACCACCCCCAGCAACGACAGGACAAGCACAGTACAGGCTGCAGCTAGCCAAAATCAGGCGGGTGTCTCGGAGGTCCAGACGGCCAAGGAGGAGTTGGAGCAAAATATCACCAACTCCCAAGAGGACCGCCTATTAGAAGGATGATGTGGGAGGTCATCCAAATTAACCTCCACCGGAGCGAGACGGCAACTCACGCTTTGATGGAGAAAATTAACAAAGGTAAGATTCATGTGGCATTAATACAAGAACCCTGGACGACAAAAAACAGGGTTAATGGATTAAGCCATGTAAACTACCAATTATTTTATGCTAAAACAGGGAATCGTCCGAGGACCTGTATTCTTAGTCACAAAAATTTATGCTTTCTTTTATCCACAGAGTTGTCAACAGCAGACGCAACAGTACTGAAGCAGGGAAATGGAAACATATGCCTAGCATCAGTATACTTGCCGTATGATGCACCGACACTACCACCAACGTCGGAATTACAACACTTGGTAGAAGATTGCAGAATAAAAGGTAGGAAAGTACTAATCGGATGCGATACTAATTCGCATCATATTGCATGGGGTAGTACTAACATTAATAAAAGGGGACAGGCTCTTTTAGAATTTCTAAATACTAACGATCTATTAACTGTTAATACTGGTAATACGCCTACCTTTATTAATAGAATTAGAGCGGAGGTATTGGATGTAACCATATGTTCTGAAAACGTAATCGATGAAATTGCTGAATGGAGGGTTCTGAACGAGCACTCATTCTCAGATCATCGTTATATTATGTTTAAAATTGCAAGGCAACCGCCAGAACCTATAACCTTTCGAAACAGGGCTAAAACTGATTGGGCAAAATTCGAAAGGTCACTTGATTCTCATTTAGGGCAGGTTTCTTTCAATCGCCTAGAAAGAGAGGACATAGACGGTAAAGTCAAAATCATTACGGACGCTTTAGTTGAGTCGTTTGAAGAGAGTTGCCCACTTCGGGAAAGAAAATCCCCATACGAAAAACCCTGGATGACAGGGGAGATTCGGGCAATGGGGAGGGAAGTCCGCCGACTCTATAATAGAGCGAAACGTAAAAGATTACCAGTATATTGGGAGGATTATCGTGATAAACTCCGAAATTACAACAAGAGAATAAGAACTGCTAAACGTACATCCTGGAGGCTTTTCTGCGAACAGGTGGACAGTGTAAGCGATGTTTCTAAAATTAAAAAATTTTTGTCAAAAGCCCACATCCAGGCTGAATCATTAGTGGATGAATCGGGCAGGGCAATTGAAAATGTGGAGGAAACCATTAAACTCCTCATGGATACACATTTTCCATGCAGCCCGGCCGAACTTTCGGCTAGGCTGGACGATGGGAGAAGTGGTGAACATGAGGTGCCTATTATCAGCGATAGGATGGTTATGGAAGCGATAAAAAGCTTTTCTCCATTTAAGGCTGCGGGTCCGGATGGTATCTTTCCGGCGCTCCTGCAGAAAGGGATGAATTTAGTTTCGTCACATCTTGCAGGAATTTATAATGCATGCCTAACACACGCATATATTCCAGTAGGCTGGCAGGAAGCGAGGGTAGTGTTTATCCCCAAACCTGGCAAGCCAAATTATTCTTCACCAAAGGCTTATAGGCCAATAAGCCTAACTTCCTTCTTGCTGAAAACCATGGAGAGGATAATTGACGACATGGTTAAGGGCAGGATCGCAGGCCATATGCTGAGGTTCAGGCAACACGCATATGTCAAAGGTAGATCAGTGGACACTGCATTGCATAATGTGGTGTACTTTATAGAAAGGTCACTTAGTGAGAAGATGTACACACTCGCGGTTTGCATTGACATTGAGGGGGCTTTCAACAACGTGCATACCGACACACTTATCCATTCTCTGGACCAATTTAATGTCAACCGGGCGATACGCGACTGGATTGGCAATATGCTAAGGAACAGATGGATTAATTGTGAGGCGCACAATGTAAGTATAAGAAAAAGGGTACAATGTGGAACTCCACAAGGGGGGATTTTATCACCCCTTCTCTGGACCACAACAATACATACCCTTATTAGGACTCTGACCGATGAGGGATTCGAGACAGTCTGCTACGCAGATGACGTCATGATACTTCTGAAGGGAAGGGATCCAAATCATTTGTGCAGGAAGGCCGAGGAGGCATTAACCCTGGCACACAACTGGGCTCAACCAAGAGGGTTGAACGTTAACCCAGAAAAAACTGAAATTGGCCTATTTACAAGAAAGACGAAGATAGCTCCATATGATGAGCCGCGCTTTCTTGAAAGGACAATAAATATTTCCGACAGGGTGAAATATCTAGGAGTCATTCTCGATCGGAAATTAAAATGGAAAGACCACATAAACGAAAGAGTCAAAAAGGCTCATATATGTTGGTCAATCTGTAAACGGGCCATAGGCACGAGATGGGGGCTGAATCCAGAGATGACACACTGGCTTTATAGTAGCGTTATCAGGCCGATTATGACCTATGCCTCTATAGTGTGGTGGACATCGATGGAATATAAATGCAACATCAAAACAATACAGAAAGTTCAGAGAACCTGCTGTCTTGGTATAAGTGGGGCCTTCCGAACGACATCAACAGGTGCGATGGAAACAATATTATCTATCCAGCCAATCGATATTCGTATAAAATACGAAGCGGCTCTAGCAGCAAAACGACTAAAGGTGATGGGTGAGTGGATCGATCAGGAACACGAAGCGTATCATCAACGAATCTTTACGGCCATAGGAGAGTCCATACCGGAAAGTGTCGCAAATGACCGCATACCGGAGACTAGACTAGAGGCCAACTGCGGAACATTGATTCCCGACATCCATTCCTGGTTGACCGACCCTTGGAACCAGATCCCCATGGGGCTTCATTGCTACACGGATGGATCAAGGTCGAGAGGGAAAACGGGACTTGGTGTTTATATAGAAAACACCACGGAACTGTTTTTCCGCCTGCCGGACTATTGCACAGTTTTGCAGGCGGAAGTTCGGGCGATAACGGAGTGTATCAGGGAACTCAATGTAATGAGGAGGTCAGGACTTGTGAATATATTCACAGATAGTCAGATGGCCATCAGAGCAATCTCAGAGGAACGCACTAAATCACGTACAGTTTGGGATTGCAAAAACGCCATTAACAGTTACTCGACACATGGTGAACTACGCATCATATGGGTGCCGGGGCACGCGGGGATAACTGGAAATGAGAGGGCAAACTCACTTGCTTCTAGGGCAATAGAGTTAGGTAATATAAGCTTGGAATGCGCGAAACCTTTCGATGCAGTTAAATCAGAGCTAAAGACTTGGGCACAAAGGGCCCATTCAACTCTCTGGAATAACGGAACCATGGGAATCAATACAAAAATTCTATGGGGAGATCCAGACGAGAGAAGAACGAGGGAGCTGCTAAAACTCAGCAAGCTCGAACTAAGTAGAATAATGGGAGTGGTCACAGGGCACTCTCAACTACTGGCACATCTTAAACGCTTGGGAATAGCGGGAGGAGATGAATGTAGAGCATGTGGGGAGGAGAGCGAAACATTGGAACACTATTTGTGCCAATGCCCCGCCTTCTCACAAATAAGGTCCCGATATCTTGGGAGTGACATCTTACCGGACATAAGCCGATTACGGGGAATATGCTGGAGGAAATTAAGGAACTTTGTGAGTGACACGGAGTTTCTCTAGAACTTTGGTTCAATATCTTATGGTTAACTCAAGGTTAACTCAAGGGAGCGCACAACAAGCCTTCACTGGCTTAGGTGTATGTCGTAATGACATGGGCTGTCATACCCCTCCAATCAACCTAACCTAACCTAACCTAACCTAAATATATTTTTATTTTATTTATTTTCAGGTAAGTGCTATCTCTCACTAAATATCATGATCAAGGTAAATTTTATATAAAGACAAAAGAAATATATATTTTCTTATTTAAAAATTAACTTCTCGAAATTGTTTGTTATCTGTTCATATGCTGAAATTTCATTCGTCGCTAAAGTCAAGTCATCAGACTGATCTTTAGAAATTTTTAACACATTAAATTTTATGTACTTATGGCAAGACATTCAAATACAATATGAGAATTTTCTAGCGTAGATGAAAAATACAAAAGAATAGTAGGTTTAGAAAAGAAAAGAAATTCTTTAATATTTTTTGGGTAAAATATCAATAAATTTCAATACTAAGTACCGAGTCTTTCATTAAGTGATCCTCATTTCTAAATTTAAATAAATCAAAGTGTGTATAAGGTATCATTGAAATTTTTCCAGCACTTAGAAGGCCTATAAATACCATTTTGTATGAAATATAACATGTTGGTGATCATTGATCTATAGCGCTTACCGTTGACATCGATGGCATAGACAACGGTAATCTCAAAGAATTATGGACCGATGACTCTGCCAGACTAAAATCCACACCAAGCAGTGACTTTTGCGGGATGTATTGGACGCTATTGGATCTCATGTTGATTGGCATTGTCTCAAATTTATTAATTTTGATTGTTGACGTACCCATTCGTACAGACCTTAAGTCTCATCGCTTAAAATATTTTTTTGTAAAAATTAGGATAAATTTTCAACTAACGCAGCATCCAATTATACGAGTACACGTCTGTGCCAACGATCGTTTAACTTCAACAGGGTCAAAAAATTTAAAAAAATTTGGGAATTCGATAAAGAAAATATAGTAAAAATGAATTTTGTACCTGATCGCCTGATCACGAAAATTTAAGATCGTTATAACAGACCAAACACTTTTCTTATTCACAACCTACAAGACAACTTTATGAGCATCGAGAAAAATTTCTCTTTCAATTTGTTGCATTTAGAAATTTCGTGAAATTGCTTTGTTTAAACCCAATTCCAATTTACGTGAACTTTTGACTTTAAGTTTTTCGTATTGATTGATGTTTCTTATCAATAACAGTTTAATTGGTTTTGCCTTAATAATAATTTTTATATATACATATGTATGTGTACATACTTACATACATACATATTGATTTATGCATATCAGTACGTTTATATCGTTTATTTAATGCAATAAGAACGTATCTAATAACCAAAATTGTTGTGTTATTATTGAAAATGTATTCTTCAATATCTTCTCAATATGTGGGTGGAAAAATTATTTTCATATCTGAATCTAATCCAAAGTTATGAAAAAAGGTGTCGTATCTCCAAAACTCTGCCCAGGAGAAATTGTTCCTCAATGTCGCTTTCATGTGTATATAAAAAAATCAAAACTATATCTAAAGCTAAACTGAAGTGGAACAAAAAATTTCCGATGCTGAAGCCTAAATTTTAAACACTTTAATCGCATTTTGCCAAGTTTGATGTTTTTGAGATACGCCTATGGTGCATTAAGGGAGCGATATGTACAAATGTTTTCATATGTGCGACGATATTTATTCTTATTGTTATTCAATTTAATTTTGATTCCATTACATACAATTTTCTTTACAACATCAGTCAACACATCCATAGACTTAAAATCTATGTTAAAATAATAAAATCTCAATTGCTGACACACATCATTTACTTTGCCACAAATTGTTGCCCATTAAGGGCGATATTTACACAAGTAGAAAAAAATTAACATGGCACATATATTTTCGTTTATTGAAAGTACAACGATTATAAACAAACAGCAACGAATCCTTGAAATTTTTCCCAATTCAACAAATTCTTTTTGTTTATTTTCAAATGTCATACATGTCAAAATTTATGAAAATTAGAATAAAATGGAGAAAAGAAAAACAACAACATGAAATAAATACGATTGTTATGCAATTAGTGAAATCAAATGAGGCATTGGAAATAAAACATTTTTGTTGGTCATGCCGAATTTTGTACATCCACTAGAAATAGAATCGTTGGCAACTTTTCATAACGAACAAAACGAAATTGATAAAAAATTTTCGTTAATTTTCTAAATCGTTAAATTAATTTTTTGCCGTTATTTAACAAAGCGATCAAGCATTATTGGTATCATGTGTTGCAGCAACATATCGAAAAATAAGAAATAAATGGACTCCATTTAAATGTTGCTTATTGGATTAGCGACCAATGAAAAGTTGGCATGAATTTTTCAAAAGCTCTGATTGTTTTAACGATTAGTTGGGGAGAATATCCCGAATAATAAATTTCAATATTAACTGCGGTATTCATAAAAATTATTGTATGTTTATTAAGGGCTTATTTGGCATATTTCTATGGGATATTTGTCAAATAAACCTTTAATAAACATACAATATTTTTTATGAATAAGGCCGTAAGTATATAAAATTTTAAATTAAAATTCCTATATCAAATTTCTGTTCACAGAATTGTTGATGAAATTCCAAGACAATTTTTTTCACGATCTTGTGGATTTTAACGGACACTCGTTTCTAAATGAATTTCAAACTTTCATTATGAATTTAAGTTTTTTTTTTACATAAGATGGAAATTTCTCTGAGCTCAACCACTAATTTAAATTTTGCGGTCTTTGACAAAAAATCTATCAAACCAATAATTTCTCGTAAATACAAAAAATTTTTATACTCGTATTCATTGACAAAATAACAGTCAAATGAAATAACAATCAGCATTAGAACTTAAATATGTATTCTTTTCCACCTGCCCTGAAGGCTACAAACAAACAAAAATAAATAACAATTCAAATTCTAGAAGTTGAAAAACAAACAAATTTATTTTAGTTGAGATGCCCGGCATGGCTGCATTATGGGGCAGACAGACATCCACATACATACATGTACATACTTGTATAGTCAGCGTGTTTAGTCATCTAGTCACAATATTCTAAATGTTGTGTGTTCTTATGCTTATTTTTTTTCAAAGTTTTTGTTACTTTTGAGGTCAAATAATAATTTGTGTCATTAAACAAATGCTTTATAAATGAAACAAAAACACATGTTGCATTATAACTCACATATGTTGTTTATTTGTTAAAACTTCCATATACACATTAATATTGCTACTGCAAACATTTTTCATAGAATAATTCTGAAATACTCGTCCACACAGCCATTCATTCCTGCTGAATAAAGATACAAAGATAGACATTCAGATATGAGCAGAGACATTCATTTCCATACTTAGCCATATTATTTTGTATAGAATTCTTTTTTTTTCATTATTAATGTTGAATATGAAATTATGCAAAACATATTTATTATTTTTTTTTAACAAAAAAAAAAATATACATATTTTTGTATTCGGAGCCAAACGAGAATGTGTTACCAACATTCTAGGGAAACATTACTCTTTGGCTGGCTGGTTGGCTGACTGGCTTTCCGTTCATTCTTAAGCAAATAAATGCGTTCTGCTGCTATTTTTTTGTACAATTTAATTGCTTGTCGTCTGTCATAAAAATTATATTTATTTCACCAAGACATTCATCATCGTTTGGTTTCATTAAAATGAAGTTGTTTTCTGCATTTATATTTATTTTCTTTAGTTTTTAAGTTTAGCTTTTAAGAGAAAATAGTTTTTCTGCGGTTGCAAACTAAAGGAGACACATGTTTGGTATTTTTAGCTTTGCAATTACGACTCGTACAAGTACACACCCTGTTTGTAAGCACGACATCATCATGTGTTCCTAAAGGAAAAGTGAACTTTTTTTCGTGAGAAACAGCTCCAACCATCCTTAAAGATCATCAGAACTTATGGAATATAATATTTCAGTAAATACAATATCTGATGTAACGAAATTTTATGTCTTTTTTAGTGCATTCAATTAAATTTATCAGTTCTAAAGTTGAAAGGTTTACAAATCTCATTAAAGCTAAAGCTGTCAGACATTCACTCCAATTAATAAACCAGACATTTGATCCTGTAACAAACAGGATCTATTTCCTGCCTGGAATTATGCAAATTATGTGCTCTTTACACGGGATTTGGCAATTCTGTTTGTTGAGGAACTCGTTGAACCAAAAATGAACTTCGCCGCTGAAGACAATTTTCCGATAGAAACACGTTTCTAACACGGCACGAATTTTGATAATGAAAATCAATGATTTGCAGGCGTTGTTCGTGTGTTTGTCTATTGATGTATTTATGCATTTTTAACATTGCCAAACTGAAAAAACAAATAGCAAAAAAATCACCCAATAGTAATCGTATTTGAAGAAGAAATCTCAAATTCAGTACGAAATGTTTACAAAATCCATTGAAAAAAGTTTATCATTCTTATGAATTATGTATTGTCAACTCTACTTTGTAAAAATTTGCTACTGATGCCATAGAAACAAAGCAAATATCTTTCCTTAAAATTTACTTTTTTCAGTAGAAATATGAAATGACGAGCTTTTCAAAACTGTATAGATTTAAAATACAAAACAAAAAGATAGGGGCCACATATGTTTTTCGTAATTTGAATATGATATCCTGCTAAGGTCCTGTATACAACTCTTTCCAATCGAATAGGCTAAAGGTTATAACGAAATCATTTACCTAATTTTCAAATTAATTTTGCTCTGACGTATCAGATCGATGATCTGTACTCCAGCGGACCAGGAGATTGAATACTTTTTTGATTACATCGCATTCATATAAAGGCAATGGGCCATCCAAATTTTCAGAAGTCTTCAATAAGTTCTACTATAATTTCTTAAACATTTTTTGACTCTGAACTACGAATTGGTTGAACGATGTTGGTTTCATTAATTTGAACTAAACCTTTGTTTGACAATAATATATTATATTGTTATAACAAATAAATAAGTGCAAAGTTTTATTTTTAAAGGAAATATATAGAACTTTTTTTCTAATTCATTCCAAACAAAATTTCATACTTTTAACTATTCGATTAGAAAAATCTATTTCAAACCAGTTGTGCTATAGTTTATGTGACTACTTTGTTGTTTATTATTTTTATATAATTTTTTTTTTTGCAATAATTTGTTTTAACTATTCACTAAAAAAATATTTTTCCAAGTGTTTCGAGTATATTTCCATTTTTTCAGAAACAGAGAAAAATAAAAGGAAAAATTTCTGGCGGCCGACTGGGTGAGAGCAAATATGTTTCACACTTTTTGCGACCGAAGCAAAATAAATTAAAGAAAAAAATACAATGAAAAATAATATTAAAACATACAACAACAACAAAAAGAAAATAACAATGTAAAAAAATAATGTTACAATTTTTTTCTTTTCCAAATCACAACAATTAGACGAATTAGGCCACACGCTGTTTATTTATGGCAACAAAGATTATTTTTTATTTGAATTTGGTTCGCTGTTTTTTTTTGTTGCTCTCTCTTATTTTCATCGTTATTATTTTTTATATTTTTTCCATCAATATTGGGTAAAAAGGAATTTCAATAAATGAATAAATGGAAATTGAATTGTGGCCGACTGTTTTACCAGGGTAATTTCAACACTCTACACAAGAAAAATTATTTTTTTTTTCAAATTACTTTTGTGCTCTTTTATGATTATGATGGAGTAATAAAATTTTAATATGAATATAAAAAATGTTAATATTAGGAAGTTATAAATTTTTCATAAAACATTATGCATAATCACAATCATAAATATTAATAATGAAAAATATAAGCAAATTATTGCAAACTGAAGTAAAATCAAAAACAACTAGGCAGCCGAACGATAGAGAGACGGATAAACAAGCCAGTCAAAGTTAATCAAAATGTGCAATTTATCTAATGGAACAATTTTCCAGTAATTGTGTTAGAAAAATAAGCATAAAGTAGATGCGATTTTTCTACTTTGATTGGGAGAAATTTTGTTTTTAATTAAAAAAAAGCGAGAATTATAGAAAGTTGAACGAAAGGTAGAAAAAAAACGTTTATTAAATTTTATGGCCAAATTTAAAATTTTCTATTTCTATATTGTGCAATTTCATTGCTGCAGCTACGCATTTGGCTTTCGAAAGAGCAGCAAGCATTTCGTAGATTGTTTAAATATATTTAAACATAAAAACATTTGATATAATAGAGACATGGAGTATAAATTTAACAAAAATAGAATACTTGTTGAGACGACATATTAATAAGTTACAAACAGTTCTAATACAAATAAAACAATATAACAACAACACGCATTTTGTTGGTATAAGTTACAAGTCTAGGTACCGAAATTATTGTGGAAAAAAATAGTCGGCTCCCCAAAAAATTTTCTACACCTTTTTAAGTTTTTTTTGTTTCTATACAAGGTAAACTCTATAAGAATTTAAAAAAAAAATATTGAAAAATTTTAAGAACTTTGCTAATGTGCGATAATAAATATATGACTGACTGTCAAGTTGTTCTTTAATTATTTCAATGACTAAAAGAATCTCAGCAAACAAATTTAATAAACTTTGTATCATATAGTGCGTCAAATTGTATATGATTTCTTAAAAATATCCAAAAATGTCTTATTAAATTACAGTCCTTCATAAATAATCGTTTTTTTTTATTAACCATAATATCATATTTCTAGTAGAAGGGATCATTTGCCCATCTGAACAACATTTTCTCTTCAGCAAATGCCAGCGTTTGATTCCAAAAGACAGCCAAACAATTTTAGCGGCCATCATCTAGTGTGTTCAGACAATTGTACAAATTGCAGATAGTCACATCATGTTGTTCCAAGATCTTATTTTTTGCATAAGTTCGATCCAATTCTTAATTTAAGGGAACACGTACAGATTTTGTGTTTGGATTGGAGTAAATGCTTAATTTGAAATTTACTAATATAATATAAGAAACAAACAATGGAAAAACTATTGCTGTGCCCCTATAATTCTTCCAACACAGTATGTAAGTATGTATTATGCAGCATTTACTCTAGCATCTCAGCTATGATACTGCCTACACCTTAAATAGGGTGTAGGTAGTAGCACATCCATAATTGTTCTTATTGGTGGGGAAATATCATTACAGGAGAGCATTGAGCACCCCAAAATGGCTGTTGCCCCACACTTTATGACCTTTTTACATCCATTGAAATAATTCTAGCTCCACCAATGCTCGTTATGTGCGTTTATACAAATAATCAAATTCAAAGGAAAAAAATTTCCTTAACTTTCAATTATCAAGCAAGATATCTACTTGCTTCCACCTTTGCCAAGGACTCTATAGTTTCTAAAATTTTATTTAAAAAATATATTTATTTGTCTTAACTAAAATAATTTTAAATCCTCCATGAATTTTCGTTTTTGATAAGGATTTCTCTATATTTCGAACATATAAACTGATTCAAACTTAAAACTGTTCATAACATCGCCAATACTTATTTCAAAAGATCTTAATTTATTATAAAAACAATTTACATATTTGAAAAATGTTCACCTTTTTTTACTATAGAAAGTTGTAACATGACTTTTTTGATTTTTTTCAATGCACAACCACATTGACATTAAACCATTTGAACTTGTAATACATTTACGAAGAAAATGTTGTTTTCAATGGCCAAAATGTAGCAATTATTGCTTTAAATATGAATTTAAAATTCAAAAAGAGGATTTTTACTCCATGTGAGTTGCTCCATTGCAATGTTTTAGAAAAGAAAAACATACGGAAAGTGCCAAAAACTTAAAGTGAAGTGCAACATTTTCGTTTAGTTTTATGAGTCAAAATAATAAAATAAAAATATAAAAATAAAATATAAAAGCCTACAACACACCTCAGTCAGTTTTTTGTTGTTGTTTTATTTAGCTTTAAAATTTTTTACTAGCAACATTAGTCGCGGCAGCAACAAAGTCAACAACAATAATACATATTTCCTTAACATGTTGAATCAACTGTGACTGACTTACAACTGTCACTTTTTTGGTTAGTTGATGTTGCTGTTTGCGATCGTTGATGTTGTTGTCGTTGTTGTAGACAATAGTCGAAAAATTGCCAACAAATAAAACGAATCGAACGAAGCTTAACAACATTTAGTCAGAGTTTAACATAAATATTGCATATTGTAAAATGTTAGTTTATTTAAATGAATGTTTGTGTTTCTTTATGTGTTTTCTGGCTACAACAAAAATAACATTGTTTATAACAAACATCAACAGTGAATAATGAACAACAATATTAGGGAGCTACTTTTTCGTTTAATCCCTGTAACTTTTTTTCCTTGGAATAATAAATTGCACAAAGACACTCGAAAAATTTGTGAAGGCAATGAAATAATGACAGATGACTTAAACTAGATGGAATAAAATGCTTACATACTCAATAATATGAATACTTTGTCCCCATTTTATTAGGAACGCAACGATATACTTTTAGAACTTTCCATAAATGCAAGTTCGGCGCCTTGTGACCATGGTGGCCACACACTACTGCCATAAATAAGCAAACAACGGTGAGGATACTCCTCTGCCTCAGTACTGAATTAGAGATGAGACGAATTAGAGAGGAAACGTTTACATAAAATTCCCTTCAAGATTTTCTTAAAATTGTCAATGTACTTTCCTCCATTATAAGCGAAGGATGATTGACCCTCTAGTCTTATTTTAGTCCAGCCACATCTTTTTCGAAACTACCACACTATTCTAATACTTCTCTTGATATTTCTTTTCAACATCCTTCATCATTCTTTGTATCCTTAATTGAGAGGCATGTGCCATATTTTTTCTCTTATGGTGCTAAAAAATATTTCCTTTCTTGAGTCCTTTGCCAGGCTTTTTTTTCTCGCATTCACAAAACAACCATTAACGAAAATATTGAAGTGGGAGTGATAATAATGAATTGAATTTCAGTAGCAGCAGGGGTCCTTGACTTGACGACTTTGTAACGCTTTTTTTAATAATTTCTCGCTGACAGTTGCTTACATTTTAATAAATTCCTTGATAAATATAATTTATTTTGTTAACATAAGACAGAAATCTAGACGATGATATCTTTTTTTTTTTTTTTTTTTTTGTTAGAATTCGAAAATCTTTGAAAAACGAATACATGTTCAAAAACTATTATTTTGTGTCGTTATACAAAATATGATATTAAAGGTACCAAACGTTATATTGAAACAATGTGCAGACCTCTCGAAAATGTTTGTTTTCATTGTAATCGATGTTTTGCTTTCTTTACAAATCAAAATTGAGAAAATCAAAAAATTATTTTTTCTACAAACACACAGAGAAAAATATTGGCAACAAAATTTAAACAAATATTTTGTCTAAAGTTAATTTTATTTTCAGTCAAAATTTTTATTGCCCTTGAGTATAAGTTAAAGTTTTAACAATACAAATAGAAACTATTTTTACGAAATTGTTATAAGAACTTAAAAAATTATGTACAAAATATTTACTGATTCAAAGAATTTGTTTAAGGAAAATAAAATTAATTTTTTTCTCTGTAGGATTCTAAGAACAATTTTAAACTCGTTTTCGTCCAGTTTTTTCTTTTCTACATTTTTTAAATTTTTCTTCTCAAACATGATTTGGCTAAAGTGTACTGATGATTTAGTTAGCGCCAATAAAATGCAGGCATATACTCAGCTAAGCCAACAGCGAATATTAAAATATTAAATAATAAATTTCCAATAATAAATTTTGGATTTTTTGTTTATCATTTAAATATTACTAATTTCTCCTGAAGAATATTAAAATACTGGGCTGATAATAAATATATCTGACTCTTTAATAATACTCTGTTCAGACAGCACTTTGTTTGCCCAATTAGGAAGTCAATGCAATGAAGTCCTTAATCGAGCTCAATTTATCACACAACACATCAGTTAATGAATTGACCAATTACTACTAACCGGCATCATAAATTTAGCCAAATTCCCCATGCAACTCTTGTGAACTGTTCAGTAAGAAGAAAAAATTCTGTACAATAACAAAAATGTACGTCATAAAAAAATATTTATATCTAATTTTTTAAAATAGACTTAGAAAATTCTGTAGCCTGATAATATTTTTTTATTAAGAAAATTGACAGTCGGCAAAAAATTTTTTATTTGAAACATTTGCAACTCTCAAATCCTAATTGAATGAGTTAAATTGCTTATGTGTGAACACAAAATGCTACAATACAATTTAAAATTTAATTAAGGTGAATATAGGAGGCCTTAACCTCAATTAATAAAGCTTTTATACGATTTCGACTTATTTTATTTTTTTATCCTTTAAAGTCCTACAAACATTTTTGCTTGGGCTCTCGTTTAAGGTCATTTTTCCCCATGTTTCTATATTGTCTCCTGTCAGTTGTTGCTTTGTTGTCTGTCTTTTTTCGCCACTCTTTTTTGATCTAGGCATTGAGATGCAGCATTTAGCTATTTTCTTCTTTTCTTTTGTAGAAAACTTTTAGTTACAGCAGTTGCTGCCCATTTTCCATTTTATCACGCTAAAGTTTGGTTTAGCTTCTACATCCATACAAATATATTAATACTAATTCGTTCCTCATGATATATGTTTCATGTAGTTGTTACAATTAAGTTAAATTATTTCATTTTTTCGCAGACACATTTAATGGTAGGTGACAATTTCCATTTCAACTACAAGACAATTTACACTTTTCTTTCAAAGCAATGCAATGCTTATGTCTGAAAATTTTCATTTGTTAAGGAAAAGCCATAGAAATTTGTTTCGGCGAAAAACATAAATAACATTTTTTCAATTAATTAAGACATGTTGGCAGGAGCAGACTGACACGAAAGACAAAAACTTAAATGAAGCAATAAATAAAAAACATGAATTTAAAATAAAACATTGAACATGAAAATGCTGTCTAACAGTCTTCAGCAAGAGGAATGAATACTAATAGAAGGGGAAATTTTCTTGAAATTTTTTATATACAAGACGTTGATAAATAAGAGTTAGTGGCAATTGCTAAAATATTCAATAATAATTTGCATGACCCTGACCTTTGCATTGATTTAATGGCAAGATAAAGTCTTGCTTAAGCTATTTTTAATGGTGTTTTTTTTTTTTTGTTATCAATTTTTCAGTTGACCTTCACTTGTAAGTACGTTTTTGGCAACCAGTTTTCTTTAATAATATTTTTCTTAATACCAAAAACGTGTCTACGTTATTTTTTACTATATTTTATATGTGTTTCTGATGCACGAGTACTTTTACGTTTTATTTTCAAGTTTAAAAAAATAAAGAAAGAAATATGCACTACAAAAGTTAAACGGATAAAATTGTGGAATATAATGTGGAGGTGTTGTTTACTACCATATTTTTGCATATTAATTAGTTTTTAGGTTTAATGAACACACGACAGGTTGTTGGTACTCTATATCTTATGTCAATTTTGCAGCAACAATTAAAGATAAAAGTCCAAAAAATAACATAAACATTAAACCTATATTACACTTATAAAATACAATAATTTTATTTTTGCCTTCTTATTGGTTTTTAAGCATCTTGATATCATAGATTTTTATAAAATCAACTTCAAAGCAAGTTAAAATGAACTTGTGAAGTATAAACCTCTCAAGAAGAATCCCTATTTAACCTCTGACAACAGAAATAACTACGAAATCAATGATTTTATTGCAAATTGTACAACAATTTGTCGTGTTATACATATTTAAATTCATTATCGCGTATTTTATAAGTTTAGGTAAACAAAAGAGTTAAAACACGAACATCTTTACACAGTTTCTTGATTTCATAGTTCTTTATAATATGAATCATGAAATATACCGTTTTGAAGGGTAAAATCCTCTTAAGGCATCTCTCCTTGACCTTTAGAAGTTTGCATCAACTGAATATCGATGCTAAAAAAAAACTATAAGATCAATGATTTTATTGCGAATTGTATTTGTAAATTTATGCAATCGAAAGAGTTAAGACACGAACCTGTTTTTCAAAACAATTTCCAAATAATTTTTTTAATGTTTTCTCTACAGCAGAATATCAGTTATTGATATAAATCGAAATCTTATGGGAAAGATGAGATACCAAAAACGCTGGTCCTAGAGTAATTTAAAGTTTTGTCTTGCAAATCACGTCACCAAAGTGAAATTTAGAGTTTTGTTTTTCTTCTGAAGGAAAATCATATGAATTTGGGTTGATTTTCCGTAATCCCACGTCAAATGGGTTTTGTAAACAGATCAGCTATGTGCCATATTCATTGTTTTTTTTTCTTCTTTTGCTCACTAAGTACTGGAAAGTTATTCCAAATTAAAGTGAAATTATTTCTCATTTAAATTCTAACACATTCAATATATACAAAAAATACCTGGCTTCTTACTTTTAAATAAGTTTCTGTGTAGCTGTGCCACATTGCTTGCTATTTATATTCCATGCATGTGATTTATTTTATGGAAATGAAAGCCATCATCTTTATTAAAAATATATGATATATTCCACGCTCTATTGCAAAACTTTTTTTATAAAATGTGATCCTAAAACCAATATGGAAAAAATTCAAATAGAAAAATTCAATATGGAAACAATTCCAAGGGGCCAAAATAAAATTCTCTGTATGATTACCGTCGCTCCTGGTATTTAAAAAATGTGGGCCTTCATCAAGATCTAGACATTCCTTTGGTTAAAACAATGGCTTCAAAGCATGAAACAACATACATAAATGAACTAGAGTATCGTTCAAATCCACTAGCCCGCAACATGATTATAGAAGCTACACCCGGCTGAAAAGGAAGGACACACTTGCTCTTAGCCGGACTTAATATATGAGAGAACAATACAAAGAAAAACATAACAACGTAGTGGTTTTTTATCTACTATTGGCTGGACTAATAATATAAATAATAATAATTAAGATTTGAGATTTGAATAATTATTATTACTTCAATTAAGTTGAGGATGATATAAATAAAAATAGTAGAGAAAAAAGTTCCAAGCTCATATGATCTGTTAATGAAGATATCGGTGGCCGGGCTCGATAAGGACTATCAATTGCACACTCTATTTCCGCCAAAAGGTCTAGCATAAAACATACAGAACTGGAACGAGACCGGATGTATTAATTTTGGATGATATCAATGATTTTCAAAACAGGCTAAAGAACAACAATTCTCTTCTTATATGCGAATTATATGATGCATAGACCAATACGTTTCTAAAGGAATTCCGTATTCTTAATAATTGAAAATCTATAATCTTTACTATAAACGTCTTAATGTGTTTATTTATCATGCTCATGCAAGTCAAATCAGAATATAGTTTGCCTTTGTAAAATTTATTTTCCATTCATTAATGGGTTAAGAGATCTACACTGCAAAATACTTAAAATTCTTTATTGATTTTATCATGACGCCAATGACATTCAACTGCTTGTTACAAATAAATTGCAGAGAATTAGAAATAAATTGTTTTCTATTTATATTCAGATAATATTCTGTATAAATATCTAGCGAATGTCAATGATAAATTAATTAATTCGATAAAAAATAACAGAAAATATAATACATATCAGAATCTATTACACTTTAGTTCAAAAAGAGGCCCATTTTTTTGCTAATATTGTTTTTTTTTTTCGCATTAATAGCATCAATATCAATAAAATTTATAAATATGTACTTATTTATGTATGTATATATTGTTTTAAGGCGACTCAAACTACTCATTGAGATCACTATTTACTACCATTAGATCCATAATATAATAAAGCGTTTGAATAATTTCGTGACTTAGAATTTCCCTCCTCTTAACTAAAAAAAATACACTATTTATCTGTTATTTAACTCCTGTTAAAAGCTGCGTCATTTAGTTTTTGTATGACAGCCATTGATAGCAGACTACCGGCCTACCGTGTTTTTTAAGTAGAAAGTGGAGAAAAGTAAATTTCGTGTACTCATTAAACATTATTTTTTGGGGAAAAAAGCCAGCACTAAAGCCGAATCTCAGCTTGATAAATACTAGAAGGACATCAAATTCGCTGCCAAAAGAGTGGTTTATTGAATTTCGTTGTGGTCGTATTAGCGCGAAAGATGCCAAACATTCTGAACGCCCAGTTAAGGGCATGTACAACCAAAACAATTGAAAAAAATCCACGTTATGGTGTTGGCCAATCGGAGTTTGAATGAGCAACAAATTGTGAAAGCCATTGCTAGATCACATGTTTCAATAGTTTCCATTTTGAATGATCGTTTGCGAATTAGAAGGCTTTCCCGCAAGATGGCTGCTACGTTTCATCACAAACGACCACAAACGGAATCGTGTGACAACTTTGCAGGAGTGTTTGGCGTTGTTCAACTGCAATATGGACGAGAACGTGGACGAAACGTGGACCATAATACACCCGAGACCGAACAGCAGTTAAAACAGCGGGTTTTTCAATGGTGGGCTTAGCAGCCAATAAAGTCAATGAGGACCGTTTTTGACGTGCACGTGGTATAATCTTTATTGAGTACCTTCAAACGGTTAAAACAATTCATGGAGAATATTGTATCAACTTCAAATATTCTGAAAATTGTACTCGATGACTACCGAAATAACGATAAAAATGTAAGTAAAAATTCAGAGACCTTAAGCTTAAAAAATAAATTAAGTTTATTAATTAAAATAAAACGGTAAAAAACTAGAACGCATATTATATGTTAATACTATCGAGAGTGATATCGATAGTTTCACAGCTCTAGTGCATATTTGCAAACTTTATTACTGCAAAATAAAAATATGATCTACCACTTTGCAAATGGCCGAATTAAGTATTACGGACAGGGTTAATATTTCGAGTCCAATGCTTGATCCAATAAATTTTTTTATTAAATCCGATTAAGACTCATTTATAAACTAAACAAAAGCCTTAACTTGTAAATATAAAATGAATTGCAACTAAGAATCCTTAAACTCTATATTATTTTAAGTCTTACACTTAAATGCCTCCAATGAATTTCAAAATAAAAATTCGCCATTTTTTATAGAAAATCATTTTACTTCATTTACATGAAGTGTAAGGTAGGTTAAATCATCTATTTGGGAAGATTAAATAAAAACTACGCGGTAAAAAATGGGTTTCCGGAAAAATCACGAAAATGCTGAGATTACGAACTTGGACAATTCCCAATGATTTTATTTTCCTATTACCGATTTGGAAGAGGTTCTCATTATGTTGGGTAAAGTGAAGATAATAGTTTGGTATTAAATTACCAATAGTATTGACTATTTACCACTGATAATAAATTTCACATCTGGAATTCGTAGAAATTTACCAGCAGTCGCGATTTCTTTTTCGTTATGTGAAGGAAATTTCGTGACTATATACATATGTAGGTTTAAAGAAACAAATATTCGTTTTTATATAAAAAATATTTTCAAATCAAATTTCACAGTTTTGTAGAAATAATTCATATTTTTATAAAAACAAATGTCAACTTAATTTGCCAGAAAAAAATTCTCTGTTGGATTTTTGGTAGCAATGAAAATATTGTTCCTTGATATTGACTTCCATTTTTTTTCAATGGGTATTAAACTAAAATTAGCTCCAATAAAATACAAAATAAAAGTTAAACTATTTTATATTACTGTGGCAGCAACACAAATGTATGTATGTACGTATCTAGAGATAGACTTGTGTGATAATAATGTGTATTCACTTAAATTAGACACTTGAAATCATTTAGACCACATTGAATTTTTCTTTTTTTTTTGTAGTGAATTTTACGAAAATAAATTAATTAATGAATGACCTTGTTAATTGAAATGAAAAATTGTTGAAAATGATTAGTTGCGACAAATAACAAATGATGTGTTATTAGTTTTAATTAAAAATAATATATTTTCCATATTTTTTTCTCTCAAATTTTTAATTTACATAAATATTGCCTGGGCATGTGAACAACATTTGGGCACTTCAAGAGCAACACATAGACACCATGTGTATATGTATGCCTGCTTGTTGTTGCCGCTGTTGCTGTTAGTGTTACTGTGGCAAGTGTGTTTTTAGTTAAAGCAAACATACTAATTAAATAAATTTTGTATTGAGTTAGAGAAATGGTGTCTGGTGTTACACACTCGTAATTATCTGAAAAGGAGAGCACGGTTGTCTGTGAAACAGTCTTCTAAATTGACTTGCAACTCTATGTGGCAATTTAAAGCTTTGGAAAGTTGTTAAACTAAAAATTAAAAAAGAAACGTTGACATATTTGTTATTCTTTTTATTTACATTTTCCACGGTGTGTGATTTTTAAGGCAAAACATTTATGTATATGTAAAATAAAAATTAATTGCACTTGATTTTATGGCACTGCATGAGAAACTCTTTTGTGTCGCTTTTAAAAGCGCAAATAGTGGCATGGCTTTATCGCCTCCATTTAAAATTAAAGATTTGTGATTGCAAATGACTACTATTTGGTAATGAGAAGGAAAAGCTATCACTAACTTCATCTCAATTTCCTTTGGAATAATTGTAGGTCACTTGAAAGCGAGTTGCTTAGCATATATTTTATTTTAAGCTTTAAAAATGTTGCTTCCTCAGAATAGTCTTGATTGAGTACTGATAAAAATGGAATCTTACATTGTTCTATATACATGTATCCTTATCATTAAAAATGTTCCATTATCATTGCCTTATTCTTTTTATAATACAATATAATATATTTGTGGTAATTATTTTGAGTGAAAAAGTACTCTGCAAGTTAATTTTTTTGAATGCTCTTTATAAAAAATATGCTGGAGTCATCTTAACCGAATTATATTTACTCTCTGCTATATTATGAAAAGAATTTTTCTTAAAAGATTCCAAAAAATTAAATATCGAAATAGTTTTGTTTTAGCATATTTATCAGCACATAGATATATAGAATATACAGGACATACAGATCTTTATCAGCAGATTCAGGCACTCAGTTCCTTAATTAATCGAATGATTATTATTATTTAGTTAATAAATTATTTAAAATATTTATTATTTATCCTGAAGATGGTACTCGATGAGTACCGAAATATCGATAATAATTGAAAATAAAAATTTAAGACCTTAAGCTTAATAAAAAAATAAAATAAAGTTTATTAATTAAACAAAAGCGGTAAAAAATAGAACATATGTTAATATTTAGGCTTTTATAAAAAGACTTTGTTTCTTTTGTTTTATAAACTTTTATAAAGTTTCACTCCTGTATTATTACGTATTTGATTTTTTAATATTGGATAAATTTTCCAAAACAAAGGCGATTTCCAAGAAAATTAAATAAAATAAATAAAAAAAACTAAAATGAAATTAATGCAAGTTTTGCTAATTGTTTCATGGATTGAAATTAATACCTAATAAAGCTCGAATTGGCATAAAAGAAAATCATATTTGTTTAGGTGGATAGTGGGTGATGTAAGAGCCTTGGAAATTTGGAGTTAAATGACGTACAACGAAATAAATCTATTAAATTGCCTTTTTTCAAAATGAATAAAATCCTAAAAGAAAGTAGAAATTAAAAAAAAACAAATAACTATATTAGAATTTTTGAGAAAAATGGAATTTATTAAAAATTTTTGACAAGATATTGATTGATCTTAAGCTTAAATGGCCATTTTAACTGTTTGAATAAGATATTAAAGGTTTTTTTTGGTAGCACGACAGATCATAATCATAACCATAATATTTAGCATATATACTCGTATAAATTGATTGCAAATTGTAATATTTGCTCATCACTGGTGTTGGTGCCAAAGGACAGATAGCATCTTCTGGCACAAACAATGCCTAAGAACATATATCTCATCTGGCCTCGAATATCTAAAAATATTTTTTTCTTAAAGTATATTCTACAAATTGCATCTTTATTACTCTGACAATCAGAATAAAATCTTGGCAAGGCTCGCCTTTTACACTGATATAATTCAACAAATCTCTGGTTCTGATTATGACGCATTTGGAAAAGTTTAGAAAGCTAATCACCATATTATCCCTGACTACAAGCTCTTCACTACTGGGAGCTACTTGAAGAAACGCCAAATGGCATACAGACATGACACAGCTTCTGGTGAACCATTATGTTAATTTAACCAATTCTCGAGTAGCATAACAAGTACCCATGCTTCAAGTTAAAAATTTACACTTTTCCAAAACGGCTGCCAACATTCCTTCTTTCAATCAAAACATTAAAAAAAATCTAAATTGAAGAAAAACCTTTCATCAGTATCCTCTTAATAAATAAAAAAAATCAGGATTATGTCTGAAGCCGAAGTGTTGGCACTTTAAAAACCTTAATCAGATTTTGCCAAGCTCGATTTTATCTTTCGAGACGTGATTATTTTACACTAAAGGAGCGATATTATTTTAATTGAAAGCATTGAATTAATTTCAAATATTTTAATATATTATCATGAATTGAGAACACCCTCCACTTTATTTTAGATAATATAGACCATACTTCTTCATGTGAAAAGCCTTCGACTCCTATGCCAGTCAGCATTCATTGCTACTATTACCATTTTGTTGTCATTCATTTTATACATGAACTCGTATAAATTTTTCAATTTTATTTATATGCTGTTGATATTGAAATACAATCAACCTGATTAGTTGTTAAAAAGCGGAAAACCTCTTCAAAATAATAAGTGCATATAAACGTACGAGAGCGACAGGCCGACAGACATAAATTTGATTGAAAATTTAGCAGCAGATCCGACGATGACGGCGTTTAGTGGCGGTGAGTTACATCTGGTTAGAGTCATGCGTATAAACATCACTCATATAACACTTTTTCCTTCAAAGTTTTCAGTCTATGTTTTATTTCTCTTTTTCATCACATGAATATAGTTTTAATAACATGACGCATGCTAACACTATTGACAGAGCGACATACAATTTACCACAATTATTTAGATTTTTCTATTTATTTTTAATACGAGTATATTGTACTTATTTTCTTTCTTTTTTTTGAGAAGCTGTTTGGTGTTTGTCTTTTCTGTCTTTGAAATCTGTCACGTTATAGCAACAAGTGCGTGTTTTACTACAGTTTTCATTTTAATTTAATTTCTTTTATGAAAACATGTCGTTTGTTTTTGTGCTCTCCGTCTGCAATTTTTCTTTTCTGTAACATGTAACTAACAAGAGGCAACTTATATATATATTTTATGAACAAAGTTTTACTATGGAAAATTTTATTAACTTTAATTGACAAATATGCGAGGAGAAATTTTCCCATAAGAAATTGTTTCAAATTGGCTGTAAGTTTTGAAATCAGGTTTGCATCTTAAGTCTTTTGTTTTTATAATTGAAATTGTTTTGGGGCAAATGCCGGCATACAAATCAAATATTGCATTTGATTGTGATTTGATTGTAAAAACGAAAAACAAGCGAATATTGCGAACAAGGAAAATTATTAATAAATTTTTAATTGAAAAAAAAACAAATACAGAAAAATCATTAAAAATTAATTTTTATAAAATTATATGCCTTTTAAATTTTGAATTTTGGTATTTCCAGCGGTACACATGTTTTATTTTGTCCAACAAATTTTGACGCCTTTTTTTATTGTGTTAAAAGGATCGTATAAAATCGTATTTTGGGTATAAGGATTGACATATTTTTAGGAAAATCATTCAATTATACTAGACATTTTATAGGCATTTACGAACTTTGAAAATATTTACAGCGTAGCCATTTAATATTGAACTTTTAAAATTTATTGATATCTACTTAGTAAGTAGATCATGAAAAGTATTAATTTGTTTCCCTAAAGATAGCATTTTTCTGTTAAACTATTTAAACATCTATTAGAAAAGAACTTTTTTATTGTTTTTACTATGCTTCATAGCTACAAATGGCTGTACCACAAGCTGAAGGTACCTTATCGATTTTTTCCACATATCTAATCAGCAATTGAGTCTTTCACTTGGGCAGGTTTTGATCAAATATAATCACTATTTCAACTAGGATACACTGGCAAAAGACTACGAAAAATTACTGATATTTATGATAAGATATGGGTACACACCTCCCCTGGCAATTATTCGAATTAACTTTGCTTGCCATTTCCAATCCTTAAGCTCATTAAAAATAATAAACAGAGATTATACTGTAACAAAGCTTGATGAGCTTTGCACTCGAACCCGTGAAGAAAAATTATGTTCATTTGCTTAACAATATCCGTACATATGTTTAACTGAAATATACTTAAATTAATAATGTTTATTCTTCTTCAAAAAATTTTAAATATAATAACTTAATTTGTTGCTATAAGGCAGCAATAACAATTTAATATTAACGGCCGTATTTACAAAAACTTAAAACAGTTTAGAAACCATCGTTGGGTATAATTGCTTTTCAAAAACCAATTATTATCTACATATAGATATTTGGAATCTATTTTATTTAATTTTTTTAAGCAACATACAAGGATTTATGTTGCATCTGAAGTTAGAGCAGAAAATCTTAAAAAAATTTAATTTTTTTGCATAATGAAAATTAAACTTAATTATATGATTGAGTCGAAATGCTCAATAAAATTCAAAAGAAAATTTTTATATTGAAATCAATCGGGACTATACCGAAAAGATATTTGCATAATTAATTTTACAAATTTATTTCTTGTGGCATTAGCTGTTCATACATCAACATTTCATTGGTCGCCAAACTAAATCCTCAGTGAACATTCAGCCTTACGTGCTTATGCCAAAATAATCAAATACAATATGAGAATTCTCAATCGTATGTGATTATTACAAAATACTTAGTAGGCTTAGAATTTTATACAAGCAGCACAGCACAGCACACAAAAATACAAAAATCGTATCAGTGATACATAAAAGGGTTGATATTAAAATGCCTTCTTCAATCCGATAGAAAAAAATCATTACACTTTAGTCGATTTTATTCCATTTGTATGCTTTACTATAGTGATGAAAACTTTTTTTTTGAAACTTATCTATTTTACCATAAAGCATGAATTCTCATATTGTATTATATTTTTTTGCATAAATATGCGACGTGGAATTTTTTCAAACTGCTAAAAGTTCATTGACGATTTGGTTTAGGGACAAATAAGATATCCGCATATGAAATGCTAAAGCCACAGTAAACAAGTAATTCTTAAAAAACACTAATTATTTTAACAATTTGTTGGTTAGAATACCAAAAGAATAAATTTTCAATAGCCATGGATATTTCTTGGGTCACCTGGTCAAGTGGTCTTGCCTTTTTGATTGTTCAGACTGAATTGCAAGTATGAATAAATGCATTAGTAGCAATGAGTTGGAAAACGCTCATGTGTATACATATACTGTTTAATAAAATCCTACAGTAAAATCAAACGTATTAGATCCTTATGTCCTGTCAACTATATTCATTTTCATTTAAACTGAAAATGTTTTAACTACTTGCAATTCACATAAATTATTCATAACTCACATCTCTCTTAGCTATTGCATTTTATATTTCTTTTCTTTATGAATTCTTAAATTTAATTAGTTTTCTTTAATTAACTTAAGCGTGCTACGTGCCCCCTACACACTAAAAATTCATGAGCGTTTAACATAAAATATCTTTTTATTTTTTTTACTTTCTTTCAAACATTAATTTCCTTAGTTTATAAGCATTTTTATTATTATTGTTACATTGAAAAAAAAACTTAGCAGCGATAGCAACATGATTATTTAGTGAACAAATCAACAACATATAATAATTTAGGATTTTAATATTTTCTTCACAACCTTCATCATTTGTAAAGTTGTTGCTACACGTATTGTGGCTGGGTCTGCCTTAATTTTTTTTTTATAAATAACACCTACACACGAGATTTAAAAGAAAAGACGGCAACAGTTGTTTTGGCAGAGCCAACAACATTCAAATGCACACAAGAGAAACCAAGAAAGCAAATAATATTTAAAGAAGTTTATCAAAACGGGAGAAGAAAGCAAATAAAAGAGCATTGTTGACAAGAGGACATAATTTTCTCTGCAAGTGGTTTCAACACCATGTTGGTGGCATTTTGAAAATGGTGGCAAATATAAATTGTGAACAATAATAGAGATAAAATATAATTTAATATGTGACTACACATATCAATATTATGCAATAGCCACTACGATGAGGCACTAGACATTGCTGTGAAGTCCCATTTATTTTATTTCATATTATTCTGCTCCAATAAGATTGGTGATAAAGAAAATTTGATTTATTGTACGATCTGAACTTCGCCATTTTACAGAGGGCATATCGCCGAGGACTGAGAACGGAAGTCAAATATCCTTATTTTATCAGCATGACTATCACCCAATTAATCCAATTCGTGACTGAGGAATACTTTCAATCAAGGCTGTACCTACAATATTCTTAGACGTCATGCAGTTTGCTTGTTTCCAATGTGACTTTTGATTATTATCCCAAAAGTAAACTACTTTTCTGTTCCTTCAAGGATAGATATCTCTGACTAAATAATGTTATGGCCATCTTAAAAGCAGCACTTACATACATCAGTTTTGGACTAAGAAATCCTCGGCTCTATTCTTTGTTAACTTACCTTATGACGTATTCCTATCTAAAAGACGTATTCCTATCTAAAAGAAGAACAAACTTTATCCTTTCAAAGAAGAAAAGGAATTTCAGTCTCTTTAATATTCGGAAACTTGCTAGGAAAGAGCAGAGAATCCTTTTAAAAATTTTTGTCATAAGTTGATAAATTTTATTCATTAATATTTACCAATAATATTAATTTATCTAATTTGGCTTCAAAGGCATGTTCGTTTCTGAAAAAAATGTAACATTTCTTACCCTTTCAAAGAGAAAACAAGAGAATTTATTATTCTTCAATAAGCGCAAATTTATAAAAAAGATAGCACGCATTTCTCTAAGAGAGTTGAGTTTTTTTAAATAAAAGCCATACTTAGATTTATTTTTATAAAATAATCAAGACAATGTTACACTATTTTTTTCAGAAACAAAAACCTCATAAGTAAATCTATGCAAGTAGTTTTCTACTTGCGATTTGGGAAACTATTCGAAGCCCGAAATTAATTCTTTTAACAATAATATTGAATCTCTATTGTTAAAAAAGGGTAACGCAAACTAACTTTAATACTGAATTTAGTTTCACATAAAAATAGTTCATAATATCTCTATATTTTTTACCTTTTTCAATAATTTTAATTAAAACATATCGAACTATCGATTATGTGCAATAATCGATATTTTGATACTCTTTGAGTATCATTTTCTGGAAATTGTATTTAATAAGAGCTTATGCTTAATTAATATTTTAATTAAAAATAATTAATTTTCTTGTTTTATTTAAGTGTAATATTATGTTATGATCTTAATTAAGGCAATTCAATTTTAAATTGTGTTATCAACTTAGGTGTTCACACTTTCCAATTTAGCTTACGCAATTAGTTTAGCTAAAAAAAATGTGCTTCAATATTTTAACAAAAAAGTCACTTGATTATATCAGCCATAAAATATATATATATAAAATTAGCAATTTTTCATACAAAATATGCTTCCAAAAGGTCTTTTTTTATATATGCATTTTTTTCAAATATTTATAATGACGCTTAATTTTATCATTGTCAAAATTTCTTCTGACTGAACTTACTTTCCAAGAGTTTGGTATTGGTAGTTATGGTGCAATTAAATACTAATTGCGCAATTTAGTAATTGTGGTCTTTTATAATAAATTTGGTTTAATTAAGGTCTTAATTGCGTAAATTTCCTTATCATTTTTTAATTAGATCCGATCTTAGGAGATGACACCTACTAATGCTGTGCATTGTGCTGGTAGTAGGAAAATAAGTTATGAGAGATTAAGGTAAATGTCTGAACAAATTTTTTCCTCTATATTTCTTATGATTTTGACTGCATAAAAAATGTGTGGTGCAAATGTAGTCTTCTTTCAGATTAATAATAGTGATGAAGTAACATTAATTTAGCAAGAATTGAAGATGTGAATATTCTTAATTTTTTTTTTTTAAACACTTTCACTCTCAGCCAGTCTGCAATTTTCTTTATCTGGAAAATATGTTAGAGACCCAAAACTTCCTTGGATATGTGTATGTATGTGAGTGCATTAAAGTAAACCTTCGCAAGATTCGGAAAAACCGATATGCATATTTACCCATCTTTTCATATATGTTATATGTTTTATTACTTACTTATTACATTCCTTTTCTCTACAACGGACGCCCGCATTCCTATAACAGCCTACCGAAAAAAAACAATTTCTTTCTTCGTGCTTCCATGAAGAAGTGAAAGTTCCAGTTCAGCACTTTTTATGCAACTACCCAACTCAGCAGAAATGCGGCCCTAGGCATGTATGCAATTGGTTAATCTACATCTGGACTGTCTTGCAGTCAGATCAGATTCGCAATTTATTACGCTAAAATTTCTCTATGATTCTCTGGAACTCGTCTTACGAAATTTCATAGGAATATGTAGGGTATAGTGAGTCCTTCTCAGCATCATAATGAGTGTATAGTCTTCGGCTATGCTTGCAAATTTTCTTTGCGAGATGTCCTGGCAATCTTTATTTAACTTTATGCTACTTCTGTTAATAATGTTAAAAATTCTAATTTTTATAAGTCCCTACAAAACCGTGCTTTGTCTCCTGTCCGTTTTAATATAAGATTAAAACGAAATTCGGATTCAGGTTTGATCAATATTTGCTTTGATAGAATATAATATTTTATTAGCAGAAGAATTATGTTATTGAATAGAAAAAGGCTTTAATTTTTATTTTTGAGGAAATATATTAGTGCCACTCATGCGATTTTCTCTTAAATACCAGAACTAGTCATTGACTTAATAGGAGCTAAATATTTTAATATTGAGTATAAACTTAATACGTGCTAAGTACCACTAAGTTACATTTGCTCATCGCAGGTTTCTAATTCCAAGTCAAAAAGTGTTTTTGTTATTTCTATCAGAACAATTAATACCGTCTCTTTCTCCTTTTTTTGTGCTGAGTATTAAAGATACATCACGCACAGTATATCCCCTTTATTATTTTGCCTTTTACAGGCACTAAAAATTATGTCATAAAAACAATTTGATTTGCGTTTCATAAGCTCATATTTGGGTGGCAATTGTTTTATTTATTTTATTTGTTTGAAAAAATTTAAACCCAACTATCTGATATTTTCAAGACAAACCAGCCGAGGAACTTAAAGTCCTTTAAGAAAAAAAAATCTTAAATTTATTTAGGTCACCCACCACACTTTGAAATTTTAAGTGTGTGCTAAAATGTACTACTTAAATGTATCGATTGCACATGGCTGTGTTGCCTTTAGTTTCTGTTACTTAAAACCTTAAGCTGAAAGAAACAAATGGGGGAGAACATAATACACACATGTTTAGTGGATGTTTTCCTTTCCAAGGAATTCAATGGGCCTTAATTGGTCAGACATTTTTCATACAATTTGAGGTGATTTTTTCTCTATAAAGGCTTTGCTAAACTCTCACTTCTTTCCTATTGATTTCTGTTTCCTAATTGTGTTATAGCAATAGAAATTAAGGATATAATGTATATTGGTAATGGCATGGTGCCTTTGTGGTCGAAAATGTATAGTTTTTACACCCGTATAACTTGCCATTCCATAAAACCTTCGCTATTTGTAATATTTTTTAAGGAATACGAGTAAAAATCTACAGGCTTCTTTCTACTAAATATGAAATCTTGTGATAATTTTTTTTATCTATTATTTTTATTGAATCTTGTGAAATATTAACATAAAATATACGATTGAAAGGAAATAATGCTGTCTGTCTTTTGAAAAATATTTCATGGACTAGCTCAACTGATGGCGTACAACTTTTTTTTTTAGCTTTTTGTACAATTTTTCACGACTTCTAATATTAACTTTTTCACATGACTTCTTGTAAAGTATTTTAGAAGCTGCTTACGAGAATATCTGACTTCGAATTCGTTTCGAATTTTCACTCTTAATAAAAAAACATGGTTGACACAATTATATTTGCAAATTATGATTAATGTTTCTAATGATTATATCAAACATTATATGTTCATCAAATCTGTTGGAAATATTCTCAAACATATTCAAATGCTTGTCATAATTATGACAAAACAATTATAATTGTATTTTCATTTATTTTTTAATACATGTTTTGATATTTGCTACATCAGGATAGAAAAGATTCATAGTGTAGAAATGTTCCAAGAAATTTTGTCGCATAAAACTTTTTTATTTGCCAATAAATTAGAGAAGCAGTGAAACAGATGCAGTGAAAAATTACTATAAATCGCATAAAATTTCATGCACTGCCTTTTTTGATATACCATTGGCATCAAAAGATCCTTTGATCGGCGAATGCATGTAAAAAATTATCATAAAATGCACAGATAGAAAATGCATGAAACAATTTGTAAAACAAAAATATCATTGTGTAAATTTTGTCATCCCTCTGCCATAGAATATGAAAAATGTATAATTTTTTATGCGAAAAGTAGTCCTATAATCTGTTAAATGAGGCCTTACCAAAGGCCAATTTATTCATTGAATCCATTGCGGTATAAAACCAAGTTTGTATGAGTACTAAACGGTTTGCATTACTGCACATTTTGTTGAGCGTTCACTTCAATTTCAAAATTGTTTTTTAATATATTTTTTTCTTAGTTAAAAAGAAAATGCGCAATTGCTTTAATATTTAGTACGATAAATGCAGCATTTTTATGTGCGTTTCAAAGAACCGACACATGAAATACAAAGACTTCTTTTCCAAATCCTCCAATTTATACAGAAAAAAATCAAAATCTTCATATTTTCACTTGTCCCCTTAGTTTCATTCTCATGAGGGGGCAAGTAATTATGTATAATTGCAACAGCATGCAGCATACACAAGCAGACAACTGTGACAACAATGAAGTCCCAATCGAAAACTTAATGCCATATAATCGACAATAAAATACCCTACAATAAGCGAAATACTGAAATAAAATTTCTTTTTCCAAAAATTAAACTCTTCAAATATATAGTTTCAGGTTCTATTATTGCTTAAAATCTGAGCTATTAAAACTAAGTTATGATTAATAATAATAATAAATACTTATATGTTCCCGTCGTTCCTACTAGGAGCAGAGGGGCTGAATAAAAGTGCTAAAGGCACAGCCATTGATTCAAGCTTAATGTGGCAGCTTAAGACACTATTTCGACTGCACCAAAAATCAACACAAGCCCATGATAACCTCTCTGCATTTCCAAATTGTGCATTGTCGTAAAATAATAGGACACACATGAGTATTGCGTGTGGGTTGCAATGTGACACATACTGTCATTATAAGCAATAACAACAGCAACAATATCAGCATTAAGAGGATAAAAGAAAATAAATAATATAATAAATAATAACAACGAAGCATCGCACATGCTCCTCCACAAAAAAAAAAAAATACACCAACAACAGCCAACAAACACTCTTTGAAAGGTATAATCAGCGTATTAAACGTTACAAAGAGGTGGCTCAGTTTTTCCCGCTTAATATCCAAAATATTTGTGTGAGTTTTTGCAGTATTTTGTTAACGATTTACTTGGACAATTTATGACAATATTTTTTGGCCAACTTATTGCAGGAAATTTCGCAAGAAGAAAAAAACACACAAGCTGACAAACATCATCAACACATACACAAATAAATGTATATATTGTAAAGGCGTATTAAGAAGTTATTTATGACTTTTGCAACTTCAATCATACCACCAGCCAAACATCAGCTTATTCGTACTAGCGGCCACTGCCGCCGCAACAAGTCAGTGCCATCAAATCATGTTATTTTCAGTTAATTTTACCGCCAACAACCGAAAATACAATTATAAAAATATATGAAAAATCATAAAGATTGTGTATTTAACTACGTTATGAAGTATTAAGCCAGAAATAATTAAGAATTATTTTTAGTAAATGAAAGCGAATTTAATAGTCGCATACTCTGCAGAAAAGAAAGCACATAAGATTTAAGGTTTTTGTTAATTTTTTTTTTTAATTTCTATTAATCAAAAATAATTAAAAATTTAAAACAGCATAATTTCTCTCAGTACATCCTTTCTTCAGCTGTTAGACCATAAGCCATGCCCACAACTGGTCCACTGAAAGCAACAGATATTGTCTAGTAAAAATTGTGGTAGACGGAGTAGTGTTTGTGTACATTCGATTTGACACCTATTCACGTTGGGAATGACAGGAAAGACATCTACTTATATGGAGCTCGTATCACACACGAGCCGTTGGACCAAAGAATGAATTTTCTCTGTAAAGCGTAGTACGATTCACTAATATATCGAATACAAATGGATGAGTTCTTAATGAGGAACATGTTGTTCGCAAAACAAGAACGTAGCTCGGGAACATATTATTTTACTTCATTAGAGCACATTCCATTGTAGTAGCGATAAAACAGGATAACAAACCAGCCCATACATGGGAGTTGTATTCCATTTTCGATCGGTTTATTGCCCCTAAAGGCTTAACAGCTTTCTGAAGTAAAATAAATGAAGACAAAATATATAAAGTTCATAACTTTAAATCTATTATTTTGGAAACACATGCTCTTAAGTATTTTTTGAGTAATTCAGACACTAAATAAAAGTTGTTTCCTAAATTTGCATCACAAATGATATTGATTGCGCTGTAAGACGACTGTCAGTTTCTTACGAATAACAATACTTGTGTGGTCAGGTGAAGGCAATTCATTTCCATCTCCCATTAAGTTATTTTTCAAAGAATCAACACATTTTCAATCTAAAAGTTTAATATTTGTGGCAGTACACCCTGCTCACCGTATGGCGGACGATGAGTGAATAAAAATAAAAACAAATTTTAATATAAACAAAATATATATATTGTTCATGGTTTTTTTAATTAAAAATTATTAACGATTTAATGAAAAAATAATAATTTTTTTAATTGAAAAAAAAAAAAAATATTAATTGAAACACCTACAAAACAACTTTCATTTGTTTAGTTTCGGTTGTCGTCTGTTTCTGCTGTGCAGCGAATTTATTTATAACTTTTTTCCGTTTTTTTCTCGCCTTATTTAATGCCGCATGGTGGAATTGTTGTTAATCTTTTTTCTTGTCTTTCAAAAAAAAGGTAATTACAAATGTTTGAATTAAATTGTTTGAAATAGAAAAAGGAAAATAGAAAGACGAACAACTTGCGAGTCCAAAAAACCTGGATGGTTTATTTAACTTGTTGTTTAACGAAATCCGTATAAATTGCAATTAACATAAAGTTGACAATATTTTTTCATTACAACGTTTTCTAGGTATTTGCAATTCATTAAGATACAATTGCTTGTTTTGCTTTAATTGCAACTGCATAAAAAATACACAGTGGCAGCCACAAAGTACAGCTACATGTTGCAGCTTGATGTTTTTTTTTATTTATTATTATTTTGTTTGTTTTTGTTATACCAACTACGCAATATTAGTGGCTCATTGAACCCGTATTCATTTGGTTTTTGTTTATAACTTTTCTTTAGTAATTTTTCTTCTATTTTTTTTATTTATTTTACAACTCAAGTGACAAATTTTATCTCTTACGAGTCTAATTATTAGTTTATTTTCTTCGATGCACAATGGGACAACAAAATCTCAAATTATTTGAGGCCAAAATAAATCTGTTTTTAAACGATTTAAAAAAGGAGCAAATATTAATTCGTGTGTATTTTTTTTACTTTTTTTACATTTGATTTTCAAAAATATTTTTTTGCTTGTAGTGAAGGCCACAAATCAGTCTACCACATAATTTCTCCATTTATGGACCAATTTTCAAAATAATTTTTTTGTTTTAACGGATTTCGTTTTAGTTTGGTTCCATAATCGAACATCGGACGGGTAATTTTTTGCTTCCCCCCGGAAATATTGATTATTGCATAAATCTTCCATTCACATGCTGATTTTGAAAATACTTTTTTAATTGAAAGTATATTCCTGCTAAACTGTCTCATATAAATTTAATTGGAAATGGGACGTGCAAACTAGCCGCCCGAAATATTGTTCATTGCATGACTCCGCTTCTTATGCACCGATTTTCTTGCCTGGGAGCAAAATATAAGCTAGAAATAAATGATATCTGATTATAAACTCACCAATAATTACGCTCGTTTTGTAGTCCGTTCGATTAGCCCTTAGTATCAAAGTCTATTTCCTTTGATAGAATTATTTTAATGACAATCGCTGGTAGTCGAATCTTAATAGACACAAAAACAAATGTCTTTAATATTATAAAAATAAAAAAACAAAATGGCTTCATGTACTCTTTCTTTTGTACCCAATTGTGTCAAATAGATAATATTCTCAATTAAGTAGCCGCCTTAAAAGTGGTAAAAAAAAGACACAGGCAAACTGACGATTATGGTGCAGCTGCCACCAGAAGCAGTACTGTTCCGTTCTAATGGTGTAAGAATTTGAAAAATTATTTATATCATTTGACAGATTCACTAACCAAAAATGAATTCTCATATAGTATTTGTAGTCTGTGGCATAAGTATACGAGCTTGAATGTTTTTCAATCATGAATTGGCTAAAAGGGTGCTGATGATTTGGTTAGCGCCAATGAAATGCAGGCATATACCTAGCTAAGCCAACAACAAACAATAAAATATTAAAATAGTTATTTTGGAGAATATCTTGAATAACAAATTTGATAAATTTCAATTTACGTTAAATTACAAAGTAAATCATTTTATACTATATTTAGATACTAATCCTAATTGCCCAATTAGTAAATTGACGCAATTAATGCCTTAAGTAAGCATAATATACCAGAACATAATTGATTAATTTTATAATTAATACTTCATGCCACCATAAATTAAATCAAACTTCCAGTGCAAACCTTGAGGCGTCTGTTCAGTAGGAAGTGACAATAACAAATTTAAATGTCATGAAAGGAGAATTTCTTTCATTTAATGTTTGAAAACAGTTTTCTTGGTAACATTATTCCTACGAAAAATTGCTAAAGTATGTTTCGTATGGACTTCATAATCAAAAAAATAATTTTCTTATTGAAAACATTGAGACAAAGTTTTTTAATTAAAATATTTTCAACTGTCAAATGCTATTTGTTTAAGTTAAACTCATTTACGAGTCCATGCAGTGTTTTTTAAACAAATTACCGTCCGAAAATTTGAATAAAATACGTCATGAACTAAAGAACTGATCATGGCTCTTTTCCGTGCCAATTATCGAGATGAACCAACCTGCGTTAGACTACTAATTTACTTTTCATGTGTTTTAATGCTTCCATCATCACAAAACTTGATAAAAGCTCATCTTTATTGTCACAACAACTTTCCTTTAAGGCTTTCACACGATCGTCTTTTTGATCAATTGTGAGCAAAATTATGATCCGTAATGTGTATAGTCTTTTAAAATCCAGAAATACTTGAGCCAGAATGGCTGCTAAATACAAAGTAAATGACGATTGTTCTTCCAAATTAAAAAAAAAATCTATTAATACTCGTTGATGGACTCGCAATTTCGCATTTATTGAGTCCAATTTTGAAAATTTTCTTTTATATTTTTATGAGAAAAATAATTCAATTCCATAAATTAACATTTTTGTTTACTTTTGCACGCAATATTTTCTAAATCGTGTAACGTGTGTAGAGATCCACGTTTTTTTATGATACGCCCCACTGTGCAAACTTAGTTCGCTTACTTTCTTTCAGTTGCTTTTAGTTTTCTTCATTTTTTCACTACAAAAAGGTGTATAATTTTTGCAATGACAATTAAAATGTCATTGATATCAAATGGGAATTTATTTCTTTTTTATTCAATTTCAATCCAAGGAAAGTCTTTGCTTTAGTGTGCATTAAATTTGGCATTTTTTGGAAAACCTTTCACATTTTCTTTAAACTTAGATGGATGCAATAAAGGTTGTGCATTTACATCTACGATGAGGAGAAAATAGTTTAAGTGTTACAAACAAATTTATTGTAAACTCTAATTATGAACTGAAGCAAGAACAAATTTTTTTAACTTTTTCTTAGAAAATGTGCAACCGTTTGTGTGTTTTGTATTTTTACTTATAATAGAAGTACATGATACCTAATCTAATTGTTATTTTATTTGTTTATTTATATATTTTATAGAAGGTGTACATATAAATATATTAAAAATCTTAATTTTAATACATAAGGTGATTAATTATAGGTGGCTTCAATTAATAGTTGGCAGCCGGAGTGGCATATTAGAAATTTGTTAGTTGAATTCATTCATTAGTAGGTATTATATTACAAAAGCACTTAACAATACATATGAGTTTTCTGTATTTTAAATATGGCTCTATTTTTTTAAAAGTATATAAGATTGGCCATTAAGAGAGTTAAGATATGAATCATATTAAATTTGATTTCATTGAAGTATTTAAGTCTATATCAATTATAAATAGGGCAGGTACCAATTAAATGAGAGATATTTTCCCTTCCGTCAAGGACCAATAGATTCCAAGTTGTTCATTAATTTAGTACAGCCACAAACCTAATTCAAGTGGGTTCGAGCACAGCTTTGTGTCTAAACTGAACTAGTTGAACAAGTTAGACCCAACCACAGTTCTCAGTGATCTGGTATTTATATCTAAAAAACCGACCCTTCAATAGACTTGTGGCTCGAGTCGAAAAAACAGTTTAGTTCAGATGGGTATAAAGATCGTGCATTATCGTATTTTTCAACAAGTGGTAAAATAGGCTTTCCGTACTTGTAATGCGGAACAGAATTGATTGCCAATACAAGGTTAAGTTTAGAATACAAGTTCAACAATAGTTCGACCACTCTTCGGTTCAAAAAGTATCTTTGGCTTTTATTCTGTCCGCCAGCTTACGGGACAAACTATTATTATATGGCATATTAAGTACTTTGTTGATCAAAATGCAGTTTTAAGGTAAACTGCTACACTGAGTTTAGGCCAGTTTTTAAAAAGAACATTATTAGCTCTATACGACTTGTCATAAATTGAATTGTCTGCAACTGCGGAATATCGAAAATTTCACTCCTTATGACAAATAGATGTATACAATAGATGTAGACTAACTTTTAGTGACTACTGTCTTTCTACTCAAACTGAAAATATCACAAACCTTTTGTGGCTCTTCATAAAAAATTTAACTTGTAAAAGATAAGTTTTTATATAAGAATCATATAGACTCCGTTTAATTCTTTGAATGAAGAAAATTTTCTTAATCCTGCATCTCAATTCATCCGCACATGTCACATCCATTCGTCACAATGATTAATTTGCTGAAACCTTAAAAAAGAAATTATTATGTACAATGAAACGATAAGCACCAAAAACAAAGAAATTCTAATAAAAAGAAAAGAAAAGAGCCGCACAAAGAGTAAAGAATTTATTTAACAAATATTTGTGCCTGCGCGAAACATTAAAAAGGCCAGCCAAAAGGCCCAGACAAATTTACCAAAGACTCTAAACGACTTTTGGATACAAGTCTTCTAAATACTTCCATTCCCATTGAATGCCTCGTTCCAAAGCAACTCGATTGAAAGGACTTTTAACAAAGGATTTTTAGAAAATTATTAGAAACAGTTCCAAACAGCAAACTAAGTAAACCTTTAGTAGGGCCTGCAGTGAGAAGGCCTATCCAGTTTCCTAGCACTGCTCCATGTTTCTAACACTATTCTGGAGGTATCTGCTTTTAATATAGATTTGTTTTTGTTTCGAGCGAATAAAATTGAAAATGATCGCTTCTTACACACACGCGCATCAATCATTTTACTTTTTATCTTTGGTATGGTATTTATTTTATTTTCTTTATTCCATTCTCCTCTTTGTTTCATTGATACTTCCAAACAACATTGTGATTAGTTTTTATCTCCGCGATACATGGACCCTTTCCTTCTTTTCATAATTTCGTTATATTTTTTCAAAAAGGTTTTTTTGGGCTCTTGCATTTATAACACCATGATCATATCGATTTCAAAGTTAGAATGTGCGCTATTTGATTTAAATATGAGGCATATTATGATGGAAACCCTGTATAATGTGGCAAAGACACAGACGCACACACTCTCACACTCTCTGATTGAAATAAGAGGCTTAAGATAGTTTTCAATTATATGCCGCTTTAAACAGTACAATTTCAATGGTTGAATGAACAAATATGATGACATATAAATTTGGGTGAGCTTTGGGGGTTCTCAGTTATTTTGGTACTTTTAGGTATTTTCCCTTTTCAGTCCAAAAATCGCTTTCGATGTAGAGTTTTACAGTTTGGGAAGCCGAATGCACGGATGTCTACGAGTTATATTTACGCTTATATTTTCATCCTGATAATTCAAAGGAGAATGAAGTCCTACTGCCTTCTTCTACACACTCATTGCTTCCATAAATCCCCTGATCTTTTTAATACATTCAAATACAGATATAAAAAGTTTATACATGACAGCCGTAAATATTTATTGCAAAAAGAAATTAAAACGATACCATCATAGAGAGACCACAAACGAATTCGGATAAGTCCACACCGTTTAATGTGTTTAGTTATGAACGAATTTTGAATAATCATGACCGGCCCTGTGATCTTTTGTGCTTTGGATCTATAATTACTCGAAAATCTGTGAGACTCTACTAACTAAAGTGAGTACAGAGAAGAGGGTAATACCTGCATAATATCGTACGAACACAAAAGCTTGGAGTGAAAAATATGCCTACAATCACATAAAATGTGTGCCGTTTTTTCCTCATTCCCAAGACAGCACATGGGTGAAAGTTTTCGCCTCCACAAATGATAAAGATCGACAGTTAATCATCTCTAATCACTGATTTGATTGAGGACAAATTCACACCACAAAAAGGTGAAGCTACAGAAGCCCTCCTGGCCGAGATATTTGCCATTTCGTTGCCCTAGCAGCCACTAAATCCAGGTATCCAATACATGGAAACTTTATTTCGAATATTGCAAATATGCGCATCTTTCAAGTCTTCATTCAAATTGTTCTTTACACAAGTCGAGATTGGCCAATTACCCCCGAGTGTGGAAGTTTTTTGTTGATATTGAGGACGCCTCACGAACCCTAGCTTCGGTTTTATATCAATACGCAAACCATAGTTAGCTTCTTGGATGCACCTGGGAATCAATAATTTCCAATATATGTCTGTTCAGAATTGACTCCATGAATTTGCTCCGAAATCCGACCTCTCAATCTTCCTTGAACCCCTACAAAATATTGTACTACAAATCGAACAATGGCTATGGTTAACCCTAAAGTCCCTAAAACTCTTCATGTGAGCAGCCATTGCTGTAGAGGCTTCAATAAAGAATATAAAAATATAAGAATGAGTCTAGGTAAGCCCTCAATGGCTAGGGTTGGACAAGTCCTCATTACGACGTCAAGGCCTGACGACATACGCAATACATTGATTTACATTTTAGGGCTGATTACCCATGTGCGACCTACATTACTTTCAACCGCTCTCAGTGAAATATTCCTCTTATTTGAATCAAATAAAATTATCAAAAGAGATAATTTTTAAGATATTCGAGCAAAAAGAACAATTCGTTATTTTAGAGGTCCTTGCAGCAAGAAGAAGGCTATTTAAAATGTCAATTAGGCGAAAAGAGATCCGAAGGTACCAATTTTATTTGAATTTGAATGTTATTAATTTTTCATAACAATGCTTTATGTATCCAACTTTTAAGCCCCAAGTGTATCATGTCATATGATGTGTACATAAGAGTAAAATGTATGCGCTTATTCAGAAAAATATCGTGGCTATCAAAGCTGAGCATACATCGAAAAATGTTTGCTTAACCGCATTCAACTGTACATTTTTAAGTCTCCATTTCCCTTTTAAATTATCACCCTAATAATTATAGTTTACTTCCATAACGCAAAATGTTGAACAAATATTTCAAACAGCATTCCATTCATCAAAAACAATATGGACAATTTGAAATATTTCAGCAGATGAACTTAATGAACAGCACGCATTATATTTCAAATATTATTATAATACTATTACTCTGTTCATTTAATTATTTACTTTGGAAGACCAGAAATAAACAAAGGTCGTCGATTTTGAAACTTTATACTTTAAACAAAAATTCCCTCCACTACAAGAAAATCCTTTGTAATCTATTCTAAAAGCCTTAAATGATTCTCAAATAATTCTAATCTCTTTTTTTCTTTTTTTTGTAATTTAAGTATCAATTCATTAAGTTCATTCTATTATCTATTTTTAATAAGGCGAGGAATATATTTTTTTTTAATTTATATCAGGCCTTATATAAATATATTTACATACTCGTACATATGTATACATTTACTTCTTGTTCAATATTTACATACTTTTGTAATCTACTTTGAGAATTTTCTGTTAAATATTCAGACAAACTGTGTCAACACCGCGTATCGAAATTCTTCAATGTATTTTCCCAGTATTTACTCGTTTTTTAATGCAATAGAATTCATATTACAAAAATGAAAGACCATTGAGTTTCATGGTTGACTTTTTTAAGCATCAATTGTTTTACTTTTTTAAGTGTGTGTTGAATGCTGCACAGTGGTGTTGATTGGTAAAAAATATATGTATTGAAATAATTACACAGGCCAGCGATGAAAAAACTGTTTCAAGGCAAACTCTTGACTTATTTAGTATATTGGTTTAGAAAATAATAAAAAAATATGTATTACGGACCAATTTCTCACATTTTAAAATTAAAGAAATATATTGAAATTTATTATATGAGATATTCTCTCCAAATAATCGCTTAAACAATTAGAGTTTCAAAAATGTGTTGTTTGTGGTGGTCTAAGGTGTTTATATGCCAACATTTCATTGATCACTAAACCAAATAGTCAGTGAACTTTAAGCGGTTTTAAAACATTTAACCTCTTGTTTATGCCAAACAAATTATATACAATATGAGAATTCTCTATCGTATATGATTATTACAAACAACAGTTGTGACATCTTATATAAAATAAATATGTTTCAGCTCCTTCTCTATGGATATTAAACGTTTCAAATGAATGTGAGCAGTAGACCTTAACTTTGTTGAATTTAGTTCCACTGTGCAGCTTAAGCATGAACATTGCTCTCTGCTTGATGCTGTGTAGGGGAAGGTCACCTCTTGTAATTTAAACAAGTTTTTCATATATTTAATTCAAATTTTTATATATAATATTTCATTGTCATATTTTTCACTAAATCATTCATTATGTGTTTAATATTACATGATCTACACTAATGGGAGAATATCCCAAATAATTTACTATTTGGTATACAAAAGATATGCAATTTAGAATGATTTTTTTTTTGTAAAAATAACCGAAATAAGAAAAAATTGCTTTTAAGTTTTGTAAACTACTTCCCCGATCTTAAATTTTTTCGAGGTTTTTTTTACAAAGTTTTTGTTACTTTTAGTAATTTTTAAATTTTTGATTTATTAACAGTCTTAGACTGATATGCAATTTAAAAAGACTTTCCTTTGTTAAAAATATAAAGAAATTTTTTTAAGTTTCGTAAACTTCTTTTCCGATCTTAAATTTTTTCAACGTTTTTTTTTTTTAATTTTTGCTACTTTGAGTAATTTTTTTAATTTTTGATTTATTAACAGCCTTAGACTGATATGCAATTTAAAAAGATTTTTCTTTGTGAACCTTCGTAGTGAACAGACGTGTTAGCGGAGTTTCTTTTTTACATACTAAACAAACAAAAATACAAACAAACAAAAATTTTCGTAATAAGTACTGATTCGTAATAAGTACAGTTTTTGCTAAATTTGCTTTACTTGCATTAATAATATTTTTCGTATAAACTGAAATAACAAAAACAAACAAAAAAACACAAACAAAGTGACTGAGGAATACTCTGTATGAGTACCTCAAAAACAAAAAATTGTGAAGTGAGTTCTAACGGCAGAAATGCCTATTTTACTGTGAGTTCTGATATTCTTAATGCACAAAATAAAAATAAAAAATCCGATGACAGTCTTTTTCTAACGGCAAAGCCAATTTTACGCGAGCGATCAAATTCGCTTACTCCAATGCCAAGTAGTGATTCGTTAACATTACCGTTGCCTAGTAATTCTGTATTTAAGTCAGCGCCATTATCCGCTCCGGGCTCGAGTTCCTCACTTAACCAAGTTATTACAATAGACAATATTATTCAGAAACCAAAGGTGCCTGTCGGAATGGACCGATATATTACAGTGGTAAAGCGCGGGCGAAGCCCAAATTCTTCAAAGATCTCATCTGTTCCCAAGATATCCAGGGATATCGACACCGCCACAATTAACCGTCAAAACCGCTTTAAAATATTGCAGGATGACATTGACAAACCCGACGCATCCCCAAAAAAAACCTCCAAACCACCACCCATTTATTTGAGAGAAAAAAATTCAAACTCCCTCATCAAAAAACTAATCTCGGTCATTGGCGAAAAGGCATTTCACATTGTTCCAATAAAACGTGGTAACATTGATGAAACAAAAGTTCAAATATACGATCAAAAAGACTTCCGCAAAATGGTCACTGAATTTGAGAAAAATAATACAAGTTTTTACACGTTCCAGCTTAAGAGCGCTAAAGGCCTACAGGTCGTACTGAAGGGCATAGATTCTTATGTTGTCCCTGCTGAAATAAAAGATGCTCTCACCCTCCAAGGATTCAAGGTAAAAAATGTATCCAACATAATAAATAGGGATAAGATCCCCCAACCTCTTTTTCGTGTTGAACTGGAGCCTAACGATATAATATTGAAGAAAAATGAGACCCATCCCATTTACAATTTAAAATATCTCTTATACCGAAAAATCACAGTTGAAGAACCACACAAGCGTTCTGGACCCGTACAGTGCCATAATTGTCAAGAATACGGCCACACTAAAACTTATTGTAAATTACCTACTGTTTGTGTTGTGTGCGGTGAATTACACAACACTGCTATTTGCAACAAGTCGAAGGACCAGAAGGAAAAGAAGTGCAGTAATTGTGGAGGTATTCACACTGCTAACTACAGGGGATGTCCTGTATACTCTTTCGTTAAACAGGCTATGAGTCAAAAGCCTAATGTAGTCCCAGCGCAAACAGGAAATACGTACTCCGCCAATTATCCTGTAATGGCCCAACCAATCTCTACACAAGTATCGTATGCTGACGCTGTGAAGATCAACTCCGTTCCCATGCAAAAAGTGTCACCACCAACTAATACAACAAATGCAAATGCAAGCTTTAATTTCAGTCGCCTTGAAAATACTATTGATAATTTGGTGCAAACTATAAACAACTTTACAACAAATATGACTAGTATGATGCAAGAAATGCTGCGAATGCAGAACACACTGCTTCTAGCATTAGTTAACAAGCCATGAACACGTTAAAAGTATGTTTCTGGAACGCAAACGGCATTCGCCAACATAAAAATGAACTAGAGCACTTCCTCACGGCAAAAAATATTGATATAATGTTGGTATCTGAGACTCATTTGACTTCAAGAAGCCTTTTTAAAATTAGTGGCTATACCTTATATGATACAAAGGACCCGAGAGGAAGAGCATGCGGAGGATCAGCAGTTCTAATAAAGTCAAGACTCAAACACTACATTCTTGAGAATATTAGTGAGGACCATCTGCAGGCAACAAATATTTGTATCCAAAATTTTTGTAAAAATTTTGTGATATCATCAATTTACTCCCCTCCCAGATTTTCAATCTCTGAGGATCAATATGAGGATTTTTACAGAACTCTTGGACCTTGTTTCGTGGCAGCTGGGGACTACAATGCAAAACATACGTTCTGGGGATCGCGTCTTATTACACCTAGAGGTCGAGCATTATTCAACACAATTTCAAAAATGGGTTTGGATGTCATTTCTAGCGGGGAGCCCACTTACTGGCCTACTGACCCACAAAAAATTCCAGATGTTATAGATTTTGGCGTCATGAAAAATATCTCTAGGGATTTAATTCATGTTGAAGCTTCTCATGATCTCTCCTCCGATCACTCGCCAACGATCGTTACAATTTGTAGCCCACTAAGGAGTGACTTACCTCACCCATATGTGAAGATGATAAATCATGTTAATTGGCTGGGGTTCAAAAAATATCTCAGTAGTCATTGTACGGGAAACATCAGGCTTAGAACTTCCGATGATATTGAACTTAACATTGCCAATCTTACCGAGAATATTAAACAGGCTGCTAAACATGCCACTACTTCCTATCCGCAGACTGGGTTTAATAGAATTTATTCTGCGGATATTGAACGTCTCGTATGTGAAAAAAGAAGAGCTAGAAGGGAATGGCAACAGCACAGATCACCCCAACATAAAATTAGACTTAGAGAATGCACAAAACGACTCCAAGAGTTGCTTGCATCTGAAAAATCTGCTTCTCTTAAGAACTATCTGGAAGGTCTCGATGTTACAGCAGCATCTAATTACTCCTTGTGGCGCGCTGCTAAAAAACTTAAAACACCTGTTGAGTCTAAACCACCCCTGCGCACTTCTACCGGAGGTTGGGCAAGAACTAATACTGAAAAAGGTAACATATTTGCTGAGCATTTAAAACACGTATTTACCCCAAACATATGTACTGGTGCTGTTGATTTGCCGAGTGTAGTTGCTCTACCCCCTCGACCCATGAAGTTTAAGATGCGTGATGTACAAAAACTAATTGCTGAAACCAACCCGAAGAAGGCCCCGGGTATTGATGGAATTAGTAACAAGATGCTGATGAAGTTGCCTAGTATTGCTATTAGAATCCTCTTGTTCATTTTTAATGGCATTTTACGAGTGGAGTATTATCCACACAGCTGGAAACTTGCCATGGTCAAAATGATTCCAAAGGCGGGTAAAGATCTTACTAAGCCTGAATCATATAGGCCAATAAGTTTGCTGTCAACAATTTCAAAGCTCTTCGAAAAACTGCTCATGACAAAATTATCCCCAATTCTAGCTGAGAATGGGTGCATACCGGACCATCAATTTGGGTTTAGAAGTCAGCATAGCACCATTGAACAATGTCATAGATTGGTACATTTTATAAGAAGAGCATTTGAAGAAAAGAAGTACTGTTCTTCCCTCTTTATTGATGTTTCTCAGGCATTTGATAAAGTGTGGCATGAGGGCCTGATTTTGAAATTGAGGACATATCTACCAATGAACATTGTGAATCTATTGGAAAGTTACATTCTTGCCCGGAAGTTCACTGTCGTGGAAGGAGACTTCATGAGTGTGCCCGAAACTATCTCATCCGGTGTGCCACAGGGTAGTATACTGGGACCAGTTTTATATTTGATTTATACCTGTGATATGCCTCTGAGCAGTAATATCTTCACTTCTACATTTGCCGATGATACAGCCTGCCTTAGTATGCATGAAAACCCTCACGAGGCATCCCGATATCTTCAGAATCATATTAGCCTCTTGGAACTATGGTTGAACTTATGGAGAATAAAAGTAAATGAACAAAAGTGTGTTCATGTCACATTTACTCTACGAAGAGACACTTGTTCCCCCATTCGAATCAACAATCAAGTTGTTCCTCAACATTCACAGGTGAAATACCTTGGTATTCACCTCGACCGACGGCTTACATGGAAACACCACATTGACTCTAAGCTGACACAAATGAAGCTTAAACTAACCCAGATACATTGGCTGATTGGTAGAAATTCTACCCTCAGTCTAGATTGTAAACTTTTATTATACAAGTCGCTTTTGAAGCCGATATGGTGTTACGGAATTCAGCTATGGGGCACTGCTTCAGCTTCCAATGTAGAGAGAATCCAACGAATGCAAAACAAAATATTAAGGTTAATAACTACGGCTCCATGGTACTTGAAAAATTCTATTTTACATCGTGATTTACATATGCCACTTGTGACCGCTGAAATTGCAAAATATGCTGGAAAATATTTAACAAAACTCGAGTTCCATCCTAATCCCCTTGCTCGTAACATCTTGAACTTTCCTGGACACATCCGCTTAAAAAAGAGGGACACTACGGCATTAATACGCAACTCTCCAGATGAAATTCTTTGAAAATATTTTTTGTGCGTAACATGAATTTTATGTATTATTAATTATTATCACTAAGTTTATGTCCGACACTGGTTGGGCCTAATAATTATTTATATATTTAAGATTTGAACACTTATTGTTAGTTCAGTTATTTGAAGATACAATAAACATATTTAGCGTAAAAAAAAAAAAAAAAAAATAATAAGAAATTGTTTTTAAGTTTCATGAACTTCTTTTTCGATCTTAAATTTTTTCGATGTTTTTTTTAATAAAATTTTTGCTACTTTGAGTAATTTTTATAATTTTTGATTTATTAACAGCTCTAGAATTATTGGTTTGTAAAATTGAAAAATATCTATATTTCAAATTTCTTCTAAAGACTTAAGCAAATGAGAGATTTATAAGAACATAAATTATTTATAAGTATATAATTTTTATTGTCAGAAAAAGTTCAGGAAAAAATTCTCATATACAACTGCAGAAAGAATGCCTATTGACAACTCAGATCAACGTTAGAAACAAAATGCCGGATTGCTGTATGTAAACAACCTTTGACAAATCCGTTTTGGGTCAGCTGCTCTTCTAACACTATCTGGTTTAGTTAATTCGCCTGGTTGCATACGAGTACCATTTTGGTTTTAAGATTGAGTCATATAGCAGAAATTGATAATTCAATCTGAGAGATCAGCCTATATATCTGAAACACTTTAAGTTTGATTTGTATTAGTTTTGTGCGCATATGAGGATACCTTCTTTTTTCAATTTAAATAAATGCATGTCAATTGTTCATCTCATTGTTAAGATAATTTCTAATTCAAATTTACTTCATTTTATCATTGTTTCACATTTTTACATACTGATATTAAGTTCTTAAATATTTAATCTGTATTCCGCTTGTTAGAGAATTTTAATACTCGTACCTCTGTAGATTCGTTTTTATTTTCTAACACCTCAAACTACTTGCCACTCGTGTGCTAAAGTACGTATTTAGTTTATAACATTTAATTTCTTTTGTTTACCATTTTTGTCTTAAATTCTCACTATTATTATCGGTATGTTTATTTTAGTTGTTTGATTCTAATGTTAAAATTTAGAATATATCTATGTGTATATATTTAAAGAATGCATACAGGTGGAAGAATATCATTAAAAAAATATATAACATCCAAATTCAAATTCTCAGAACTATGTGTTGTAGTAGAGATGATAAAATTTTTTAAAGTCGTTTAAATCACAACAATGATGTTGTTTGTCTTCGCTTAATGGTTGTTTAGATTAAAAGAATAAATTAAGGATGCTAAGCATATTTTTATGAGTTTTTAATTGTTATTTTAATGAATGTTTGACTAACATAAAATAAAATACTCGTACATGTGTTACAATTTCCTTGGATGTACATTTCTATTTGGTTTCAAAGATGACAAGAATCTCTTGAGGTAAATAAACAAGACATGAAAAGGTGATGTTTCCTGGAAGAACATAAGTAGTTGAAGTTTTGGTAGATTTGAATATGAAAAGAAACTATTTACAAGACTGTAAAAGCAATAAAAATAATTGATTACATTTGTAATATGAGTAAATATTAGTTAAAGTCTGTTTCATAATGATAAGCGCTTCCACTGTTTGCTGAAGGAATGACTTCCTGTGAAATGATTCTAAAATTCAACTAATTTTAATATTTTTTGGAGTTTTCTTATTAAATAAAAAAAAGAAATCAAATAAAAGCTTCTTGTAATTGACGCATATTTCTTTAAAATGAATTTGAAAATACAAAATAGACTTATAAACGTTTTAACCAAAAATTTAAATAATATGCATAATCGCTAACATGATAAATGCGAAAAAAGTGTTTAAGCGATATTGGAAGATAGAAAAAATTTTTTTAAATATTTTAGCCAGTTTAATTTTGAGTAGTATAAAAAATTTATATGCAAAGAAAATATAGTTGGAAAGAGTTTGTCTAAAACCTAAAATACATCGGGAGAAATAGATGTGATTACTCGTGAAAACTCCTATCGGTTCAAACAGGTATATGGTTCCAGATTAAGTCCCTTCGTACAAAGGAATCAGACACTCTTGGTCAGGGAAATTGTTCCCAAGACCTGCTCTTGTTTGCGAACAATGTGTTCGTCACTTAAAAGTACATCCAATTTGGGCCGATATGACAACGAATCGCACCACGCATTACAGAGAAAATTAATTCTTTAGTCGAATTACTCATACATATCGAACGAGCTCTCCGCAGATGTCTATACTGTGACTCCAAGAGTGGTAGGGTTCATATCGAACAAACACTGCTGCCCCTATTCTACCTCCCTAGTACTAGGACAGAGAATTGCATGAGTAGGGGCCACCTCCTATTTGAAAAAAAATAAGAAGGGAATGAGGTATATGTGGGGTTATGAACAAGACGACAAAATGACAATCTATATGCCCCTGAGTATTCACTAACTGTAATGAAGATGTAAAGGCCGTTCATATTCATCGTTCATCCTTTCTGGACCACATTAGCCTAGAGTTGCTGCAAGTGGTTTCGTTCAAAATTCCTAATCTGGCGCTTGCAAGTTGATAGCGGCATACTGCCTTCGTCGGCGATGTTCCCTTTCGTGGTCAGTTCATCAGCTTTGAATCAAATTGGTCATCCACAAGGCGATGCACGGCATTCCTTGAACAGATCAGATGTCATATATGTATGTATACCTTCGTAAAGCACATAATTACAGCCTTGTAATTGCTGAAAACTCTGAATGAGATGGTAAATACATATGTATATGTACATTTATGAATAATGTGCTTTTCAAATTTGTTATTTTGTGGCATAAGAGGAACTAAGAGCTCAACGAAAAAATTTTAAAAATTATTTATTAAAATATTTTTCTTTAGCTACAAATCATGCAAATTTTAATATTAAATATTTAAAATGAAGTTTTTATTTTTCAAATTTATTATTGGCGATATTCTCTAAAATAACTATTTAACATTTTATTGTTTGTTGTTGGCTTAGCAGAGTGTACGCTTGCATTTCATTGGAGCTAACCAAATCATCAGTACGCTTTAGCCAAATCATGTTTGAAAAGCATACCAAAAACTTCAAATACATACTACAATATATGAGAAAAATATGATTGAGTTCTGCTTGTATTCTCATACAGTATTTGTAGTTTTTGGTACACCATCCTACAAAGAAATTCATTCATAATTATTTCACGTTTATTATTACGTCCAACTACTACAAATGCATTCGCTTATTTTCGACACACACCCTCCCATACATCTTGTTCAAAAATAAAATGACAAGCCAAACAAAACCACAGTAGAGTAGTAAACATGTAGTAGGCAATAGCAACAAACATGCTGGAAGGTAAAACAACAAACGTCCGCATGCTCCCGTACACATAAACGTAAGTACGTTATCAACGATTTTGTTTTGATTACAGTATTCGCAAACAAAACATGGCTAAAACAAAACACAAATCGAGTCTAGCACAATTAAGTTGTTGCAACATGTCCGCTGGCAGAAAAGTGCTCAAACTTGGCATGATCAAACAGTTGGAAGAAATTGTTTTGAGTGATTTTGGCTGAATTGTTGCTGGAAAAACAGATGTTCCCAACAAATGATCATTTAGTCGGCTAACGTATGCCAATGAGTGAACTTCTTAACGGCGGTTGAAAGGAGTACTAAGTAGTGCGCGCGCTCGTTCGTAAATAAAATTAAAACAACAATTAATGAATGATAAAAACAAATACAATTGAAAAAAGTGTACGTGTGTGGTTTTATTTTATTAAAACATTTTTTTTGGTTATTAAAGACATTTTTAATTGAAACAACAACAAAATTGCTTTGTATTTTTTTTAAGAAAATAAAGAGAAATACACACAAAAGGGAAGAAAAAGAAATGAAATACCCAGCGACTTATTAAATTAAATAATAATTAAACAACCAGCTGCTAAATTGTAAATAAATTATGAAAATATTATACGTTATTGTTGGGGTATATTCAATAAATTTTGTGAAATAGAAAAAGCTTAAAAGAGAAATAAGAACTAGTGTTTTTTTACTGATACGTTGAAAGAAAAACAAAACAAAAAAAACGAAATCTAGATTTTGAAGTGTTTAAAAAAGGGAATAAAAAATATTAAAATAGTGCGTAACTAAATGGGTAAAACAATAACAAACATGGTTAAAAAGCAATAGCCTAACGAAGAACAAACTCAAATGTTTGATATTAGAATCAGTTCTCAAATCTTTTTAAAAAATCTATGTACAAACATAAGTTCTATATAGTTTTTATTTTGAATTTATAGGTATTCGAAGTGAGAAATATGCAAAAGTTATAAGAATTTTTAATTTTCGTTAAATATAAGATAAAATTTTGAAAGTTAAAAAAACGCATGTAGATTCCATAATAAAAAAATTAAAATCTTATAATAATAAAAAAAAAGTTTTTTACCAAATTTACTTATAAAACGTGTTTGCAGCAACAATTTATAAACAAACCCTCAGCATGTTTGCTGGGATATGTAATAACTTTTCTAAAGTGTTGGCTGTTGTTATGAAATGTTTTTAAAATAAAATTATTAAAAGTAAATTTTGACCTGGCAAAACTATACAAAAAATTAATAAAATAAACCAAAAACAAAATTATCTGCTCTAGAGAAAATCTATTTAAAAGCAAACCAGATAAAAATATTTAGTAAAAAAAATATTTAATCATTATAAAAACACAAGTGGGCTAAAATGAAATAAAACTTGAGAAAAATGAATTAATAGAGAGAAAAAAATATTAAAATAAATTTGAAGTAAAGACGAAATTCAAGCATAAAATTGGTTTTTCTGAAATAATAACGGAAAAAGTACATACAGAAAAAAGAAATAAAAGAAATGAAGTGAATCAATAATCAAAAATTATTCTAAGAAAATACTGAATTCATATGTAAGTGAAAAAATTTTATAAGTATATTTCTTTGATTGAAAAACACGTTGTGGTTTAAAAAAAATTGTATTCATTCATCCATTCTTGTTTGTGTTGTTGTGATTATAATAAGAAATTTTATTACTTTTTTATTATAAAATTTAAGAAAAAGCGGTAAGTTGTTTTTGTTTTTCATTTGTTTTTTTTTTTTTTTTTTAATTTGGTAGGTATTATTTTATATTAGATTTTGTGTGCATACATTAAAATTTTTTCAAACGAATGAATGAAAATTAGTAAATAATGTTTCTAGGTCATCTCGGTTCACATAAGTAATTTCTGTTTTTTTTTTTTTTATTTTTTTTTGGAAATTCATTTCGTTGATACTTTATGAATTATGGGCTTAAAGTGACTTTTTTATATGATTTTTCTATGCCAAATAATATGTATGTGCGCCTATTAAAGGATTATGAACCGCCCACATAGAACATATAGAAAGTGATAAGTGGAATTAGTTAAGATTTTTGAAATGTAAATGTTTGAAAATGCTGTTTTTTTAATAAATATATTCTTGTAAGCACATATGGTACATCCAAATCTTCCTTTACATGGTAAATAAATTCGTTCCTCAGAAAACTTTTAAAAAAATATATACGACATGTGTCACATTTGAGCGATAATGTTCATATTTCACATTTATAACTTAATTTAATTAAAAAAAAAAAAATACTAAAATAAATTTGGTATACAGTGAAATTGTAGTTTATTTGAAAATTCTTATGATCACATCGTTGAAACCAAAAGTTTTGCAGACAGATATGGAACTTTGATTTTGCTTTAGACATTCAAAGACTTATTTTAATTTTTAACGAAATTGTTTGTATTTTGGAAAGATTGTGTCACTGTTTAGGGATTTTATTATTAAAGGTACAATAAAAGTGGTGCAAAATAATATTGTTTATAGAATATTTATAAACCGAAAAATAACGCAATAGACCTTATTGTGGTCAAGAAAATTTCCCATTTGATTTCGACATTTTTATCTATAAGACTTAAAAAAACTCAAGTGAAATGCCAAAAATAAAACTTAAATCGAAAACTGCCAGCCGCAAAGAGCCAGAATATTCCTAGCTATTTGTTAATATAAAGTAGTAAGTTACAATATCCTGCAATATTGAAATTTTAATACTAAAAAATTAGAATCACAAACTACATTCACTACAAATTTCACATACATACATATAAGTATGTGGGAAGCAATCGAAAGTCTTTCAATTACATTATAGAAATTATAGTAAAATATATTTTTTAGTTTCCTTCTAGAACAAAAAAAAAAAAAAAAAAAAATCGTGTAAAAAATATATAGTCTAAACCCTTTATTTCAAAGTCGTGTACAAAAAGTTTTGGTCGTGTTTGTTACTTTTTCATTAATTTAGAATGTGATTTTCTTATAATATTACCCACAAAATCATATCCATATAATAATAGAATTAATTGAAATAGTAAAGGGGAAGTAATGTTTGTTTTCTTGTTCTACAAGTAAAATATATCTATCTACTCGTACATCAGATCCCAGCTTTATAAAAACTACGTATTTATAAAAGCTCTATATTTGTATAATTATTGCATAAACTGAATAAAACTTAGGATAAATGTTCATCCTACGAAATACAAATATTAAAACATGAGTAAAATGTTTAAAAGTTTCTAAAAAGGCTGTATCTAATATTAAAACATCCTTAAAAAAAAACATAGAAAACGAGCCAAAGTTTTTTAAGCAATCGAAGATTACACTATTTCTTATAAATATTACTAAAACTTCACAATCTTTAATTATATATTAGGCCATATTTTTTATTTTATTTGTCCTAAATTTTATTTAAACATTAAAAATATATTTTTCACAAATAATTTTATATACAACTTTTCTTTTTCTTTAAATATGATTGTTTCAATTCATATTAAACTTTGCAAACGTACTTAACTTTACTTAACAACATGGCTCCTGTAAAAATGCATTTGTCACTTGACTTTTGTCGACATTTGAACAAGCTGCATGATTTGAGGAGAAAATGGGAAAACTGAATTTCGTGGGCCTATTGTTTTTTGGCGAAAAGAACCATCGCTCAAATCAAGGCTAAACTTGATAAATACTATGGGAATTCTGCACCATCAATTTTAATGGTAAACAAAGTCGTTTACAGAATTATGTTGTAAATAAGTACGGTGCAGGTAGAAAAAATGTATGCACAAACCAAATAATTACCTCCTCCCTAATTGAAGTCGGCAAAAAGCGCCACAAACAATCCAAATGTAGCCAGTTGAAAAAGCTGATTGTAAATATTTATATTTTTTCCATTCTTTTATGCGAATTCCCAAAAGAAAAACAGATTCAAGAATAAAAAACAACATTCCCTTGAGGAAATTTATATAAAGTTCTTGAGAGAACGAAAAGAGCAAAATTTGATATTGAACTTCACCTTTTACACCACCCCCATACCCACCACGCGAATAAGCTGTAACAAAATATTTGTCAATCAGTCGGTTCATTTAGTATTTATTTCTCTTTTGTAATTAGTGCCGCGTTTATTACTTTTCGTCAATCAACAGGAAAAATTATTTATTATAAATTGAATCAACCAAAAAAAGTGTTAAATTTCTTACTTGTAAATAAAAAAATATATTAGTTAATTTAGTTAGTGTGTGTATAAAATTAATTAGAGAATTTTAAATCTCTTCGGTGGCTTTAATTTTTTCACACAATTTGAAAATGTTTTTTTGGAATTGTCTTGTTAAAAGAAGCATCAAGTAGTTTTGTTTTTATTGCTGTTGGTGATTAAAGAGTATTTAATGAGAAACACTCATTTATTCAAATGCACTTATTTTTGTATGTACTTACATACTTATGTACTTATGTACATACATATACACATCTATTTTTGCAAAGGTTAATATTGTGAAACAATTTGATTTAAAAGAAAACTTCCCTTAAAATTTAGTGTATGTCAATGTAAAATTTTAGAAATCAAAAATAAAATATAAGTACATATCTATGTATGTATGTATGTTTCGTTTTATAATTAAAGCCTATGATATTCAAAGAATATACATAGTAATAAATTACTTAGTAATTAATGTCAAATACACATACATATGTGTGTATGCATATCCATACATACATATGTACATACTTATGTACATACATTCATACTTATGAACATACATGTGTAGATACCGTTGTGTTAAATAAAATATACATATAAACTTTTTTGTATTTTGAACGGCATTAATGAACTATAATTACAATTGAAAGATTTTGATTTATGTACTTAAGTACATACATATGTATGTATGTATGTACTCTATCAGAAAAATACATATATTCCACTGATATCCTTTGAAAACAATCTCGAGGTGAGTTTTCTTATTTGTATTCTTTTTAAAAATTTCAATACCTTTGATACATAATTACATATGTACATACATTAGTATGTAAGTGTGTATGTACATAAGTACATACATATGTACATATATTGTACATACATACTTATATTGATGGGTATTCAGTCTTTCTCTATGTTTCATTGAAGATTGGCTAATATGGTATGTATCTAACCAATTTTCGAAATAAAAGCAATTTTCTCGGGTTCTGCTTTTACCATTTCTTCAATATTTATTCAAATGTAGTTCCGTAATTTTTTGCTAAACTAGCATCTGATTTTAAGATGTTTAAATCTAATATCGATTTATACGAAGTTAAACTCTTTTTCTAATTAGGAAGAAATTAAATATCCTTATTCTTGTTTGCATATAAGTACATATCACAAACTTTGAAAGATTCTTAACAAAAATAAATGCTAATACAAACAATAACAAATTCCAAGTATATTATTAGCCGAAATACAACCTGTTAAAAAATTTAACGTAATAATATTTTTCTATGCATTTTTCGTTCGCAGCCAAAATGAAAAAAAAAAATCTATGACTAGATCTCATAAACGTTACCAGATCTATGATTACAAATAAAATATTCGAGGAAATAATTTTTAAAATAAAAGAAAAGAATTGTATGGCTAGGTCGAGTAAAAATATTTTCCACATCGTTACCATTACGACAGGCACCTTTACTTCCGTGCAGATTGATATGTTTTTATTTTTACAACAAGTAAACAAATATGATTTACTCTATATTCTCCCATACAGAAGTATTGCTTGTGTATATTATTTGCTTCACTGTTACATGTGTGAAAAAAGAAATCAGAAATTAAATTCATAAAAAGTAACAAACATGTGCTATGACTATCTTCTTCTTCTATCTTCTATATATGTACATATATACTTATATAAAATAGGATGTGTGTATGTATGTATGTAACGTAATGGCTCCAAAACGGCTGGGCCGATTTTGACGAAATTTTCAGGGAACCTTCAGAATACTCGGGCGGGTGACACTGTGAAGTCTGATTTTTGGTCTGTGGGCGGAGGGGCGTGGCAAAATCCAATAATTCATAAAATGAGAACGGCTTGGCCGATTTCTGTAAAACTTTTTGTCAGTTGTTCGTATTTTCGAGGAGAAGGTTTTTATGGAAGAAAATTTTGGAAAATCCTTACGGAAAAATCGGAAAATTGGAAAAATCGAAAATCGAGTTTTTGTATGAAATTTTGTTTGAAATTATTCCTTAATGGCTTTTCAAATTAAAAAATAGAAAGTTTGTCTGAAGGCTTAAAATTGGGGCGAGGCGAAGTTCGCCTGGTCCGCTAGTAAACAATAAGTATATGGAAGTATATACATACATACAATACACTTTTAAAAGCTCTAGTACAAATCCTGAGAACACTTGTCGAAAATTTATATTCTTCCTACAAACGCGTCTCTTCGCTGCGCGGTTGCTGCTTTAATAAAGTTTTGCTAAATGAATCGATTTAATCTATGTATGTAAGTATGTAAGTATAAAATTGTTCGTGTGCTGACATGCATACTTACATACTATTCTCTTTCATCACGTTCCAATTCGCATAATTCGAGAGCATGGAAAATGTATTTTGCACTTCCTTGTCGCTTCGCCCCTTTTATAAGGGTTTATGAAAAAAATTGCAGAAAAAACTTCTGTTTTTTATTTTCTCCTCTGATATATTATTTTATCTGCAGCAGAATTGTTGGGTTTTGTATTTTTTCTGTTCGGCATTAGAGATCTGCGCAAGATATTTCAGTAGCGTGCTTAAGGCATATGATTTGTTGCAAATACATCCAATACAGTTATGTTGCAACGATACCGGAAGGCACAACTGAAAAAAACTTTTTTGGCCTTTTGTGCCTTTTGACACTGCACAAGATCAAAAATGTTTTTTTTTTCAATAGCACCTTTCAACATATACTCGTTGCGACATTGCTATGACAATCTCTATCTGAAACAATTAACGTTGCCAATTTAGTTCTTTTTGAAATGTTTCCAGTGCTTTTTCAAATTATCAATGAGATAACTTTTTGAGTTGACGTTCAGTGCCTTTTTCCGCTTCGGTGGCAGCTAATATAAAAAGTGCCACCTATGTTGCAAGATACCTTTATAGAGTACAATTTTTTCAATACATATCTGTTGCACTATTGTAACCATTGTCTTAAAACCTTTAAATTTATTAAAAAAATTTTGTTCAACTAAAAGTATATGAAATAATAGAAAACTTAAAATAATATCCATATTATTAAAATTATAAACACTAACACAATTTGAAATTTTATATACCATACATAAGTGTGTATGTGCATGTTGGAATAGTCATAATAGAATTAATTCAATTTTCTAGGTACAGCAGAAATAATTATCGAAATCTTGGAAATATAGCAAAAGTTATGTAAAATTATGAATAAAATCATGGAAATCAAAATAAAAATTCAAGGAAAGTGCCCGTAGACATGACCAATATAACAAATTGAAAAATATTTCAAGTATAGTAAACTTGTGATGGAATTAATTTTAATAAAGGAATGAAATTAAAATATCTGCATTCTATGTATCCAAAGTTCAATATGTGGTACTATTACCAGCAATTAAAATGATTTGTTAAAAAAGTTCACTTATTATTATAGAACTTAGAGCCAAGCCACTGCCTGAACAAACTTAGGGCCCCTTTCAAAAACTTTTCTTCATAGAATTTCTAATACATGACACCATTTTTCTCTTTGTTAAAAAACTACAGCCCCTCTTCATAGTGCAAAATAATATTAATATTAATTTTATCAAAGCTCCAATTCAGCTTTTAATATAAAATGTTTATTGTATTTATATTTTATACTATTATTAATTTACAAAAACCTACTAGTTTGAAAACTAAATATAGAGAAGATATAATTCTCTATAAAATTATTTTGCCTCGGTTATATAAAATGCTGCTCATTTCAAGTAGAAGTTTTAATAAATTCCATTTGGTGAAATTTAATGTAGGCTAAAGCGATTTTTCCAATTTTAACAGAATGAAAAAAATCGTAACTTTTATTACATTTGGCCTTCAATTTATAAGGTTTGTTATAATCCCCCTGTTTTCATTAAATTTGAATAAAACGTTTTATATGCATGGAATTTTACTCTTTTCACGAGATCAACAGGGTTTTCTGGCTTTAATGACCAATGGAAATAATTATTTTTATTCTTTAATCCATAAATCGATCAGTAATTAATTGCCTGGATTCTCTACTACTTACATCCATATATTGAAAATTCTTCGAAAAAGAAGCTACTGCCTAAAAAATAGATAGATTTATCATAAAAATTTAAAATATTTTTCTCGGCAGAACTCTTTTTAATCGCTAGATTGGCGGAAAAAGGCTAAATTGGCAGTAGTTATAGAGAAAGAGCATTAAAACAATATTGGAAGTTCACCATTTACACCACAATTTTCCCCTCATTTGATTAAACTGTAACAATGTTTTTGATAAATTCCTCTCACTTCTCATTTCTATTTGAAGCTTAAGTAGTATAATAAATAATATGGTGATCGTTTAGTAACATATGTACATACTTACATATATACTTATGTACAAAACATGTGTACATACGCACACACTTATGAAAACACATGCGTACATAGATTCATATGACTATGAAGTATTTGTTTATTCTTAAACGGCATTTGTGAACTATTATAATCAGAAAACTGATTAAAATTTTAATGTTGATTTATTTTAGTATGGAAATACATACGTACATACTAGATATGTACGTACTATGTACATATCGAGCCTTTGGTGCATTTGCGTTAATATGTATGTATGTATGCCTGTTTATTTCGTGGCACAATCAATTTTTTGATTTTAGTCCTGTAATACAGTTTGTGCAATTTTAATCGAAAATTATAGTGTTATGTAGTATATCTAAATCCGTCATAGTTTGTCAGTCTGCATTCCGCTTTGTTACTTTTTTAAATCTAATTTGGATATAAATACTTACATACATACATACATATGTATGTATAGTATATGTACATACATATGTATGTACGGAATTTCGTATTGTGTATTAAATAAAACTTATTTGGTAAACAGGAAGAAATTAAGTATTCTTATTTTGTTCTCCAAATAAATTTTGGGATGCCAAGCGCTACGTATGTAAGTATACATTTAAAACTATTGAAAGATTTGTAAGAAAAATAAATGCTAAATGAAACAACAGCAACACTTACAGCATAATTAAGGTAGAATTAACCAAACGTAAATGTAGAAACGTAAATGTTGTTGAATCAGCTAATCGTTTCTGTCATATATACATTCTCATATGACAGAAACGATTAGCTGATTCAACAACATTTACGTTTCTACATTTACGTTTGGTTAATTCTACCTTTAGTCGTATTACAACGCTTAAATTAATGTTAAGTTTATTTCTAAAGGTTTTTAATCGCATACATACGAAGAGAAAAATCCTTAGCGTTTAGATTAGAGACTAATTTTTGTTAAATAAAATCTATTTATGGAAAATAGCTTTAAAAATTGGGGAAGGTTTCTTATTGTTATCTTCTAAATATAAAAATTTGCAAAGCACTATGATAAAACGTATTTTATAAACGTACATACATATGTACATACTTACATACTTATATATTATTTCTGGTATTCTTAAAAACGTATGTACATATCTACAAATGAGCTGGGTGTTTCTGCCCTGCAAATAAAATTGGACTACATGATCCAATTTATGTGAAAACGGCTAGTTACAATATGGTCCACTGTAATGCAGTCATGGACCATGTCATTGTCAAACAAGGACTTGTAGTTAAGTGTCATGTTTTCGTTTTGACACGAATACAATTGAAATTGCTGTTGTTTTTTTGATCTACGTAGTTGCTTCTTTAGTAAGTCGTCATTGTCATTTTATTTTCTTTGGCGAGAGTGAGTTTAAAAACTAAAATTTGGTTAAATAGATAAAATAAAAAATGCAGTGTAGTTCGCGTCATAGAAGGCGACTTCTAAAAGCAGAAAACTTTCAAAACTATGTAATACACTGGGTTGTTCTATGGAACATGAACATGGAGTAGTTTCAAGACTACTCCGTTGTAATGCAAAGCTGGTTTATATAGTCCAGCCCTAGGACATCGTAATGTTAAAAAAACCATATTTTTCCAATACATTTGGATTACCTTTAGACCTGGTCCTAGTACCTTATGGGTTACACTGTACATGCGTGTATGGACCAGTCGCATTATTTGCAGGGTGTGAATATACTTATACATACATACTTATATACATACATACTTATGTTGTATATAAACATATATGTGCATACATACATACTTATGTACATACATATGTATTAACTCTATGAAGCCTTGGTTCAATTAACAATAAAAACTGTGCATCACCAAAGCAAATAACACTATAATACGAGTATGTATAAATATTTATACCTATTTAAAGTTTATAAGTAAGTATATACAATACGTGAGTACATAATGGAATAGTATACATATGAAACCGGTGTAGTACTTTCATACATACGAGTATGTCCCTCTATTATTTTGACTAAACAGTAATGAAGAAAATTAGCCATGGTATAAGAGATACATACATATGTACTTATACATAAGTACTTAAATAGGCACAAGTTTCTTTTGCATATACTACATAGTTTAGATTTTCATCACCTCTTTCTGCTTATTTTGCTAAAAATACATACATATGTATTACATTCCGGTAAGCATGGATGTGAATTGCTGCTTCTTTGCTACTTTAGCAAAAATTTTAAATTTACACTTGCACGTACTTACATATTGATCTATAAGCACGTTGTTGCTATTATTGTCACCACCACTGCCACATGTTTGTTAGCTCTTCCTTTTTCTATTTTTTATTTAAACATACATAAATATGTATGTATATACCAGTGTTTATATATACGAGTATATTTATTTAAAAATTGATAACTCTTGATAACCTATTTCAAACCTTTCGCATACGGAGAACAACTCATCAACGGAAAATGTAACAAAAGAAATAATGAGAAAACTACATTGTAACTGTAAACATTCTAAACTTAAGCAGCGTGGCCATTGTGATTATATTTCTTTAAATAGCAAGATATTGAAAAACGTCCAAAATTCTATGAAGTGATAAACTTATTTAAAAATTTAATTATTTGAAAATTTAAGCTTATGACTTATTGAAAGAATATACAGTATAAACTCGGTAATCGCAACCCTCGATACACGCAATTCCTCGATTTTTGCAACACTATAAAACATAGTATTGTAACCTTTATACATATGTAAGTGCAACTACCCAAAAAAGTTGACCTCTATAACTGCAACTTTCATTTAAATATGTTTTGCACCAAGAACTTGCACCAAATGACTCCTTCACAAATGAAGAGCTTAATGAATGGGTGCACAAAAGAAGTGGAGAAAGAAGCCGTCGAAATTGAAAGTTCAGATGACAGCGAAGCGGTTGTTATTGCACCTCCTAAAATAAAAGGATCAGTTGCTACGCAATCTTTTAACACATGTGCACATTGGGCTCAGGAAAACGATATTCCAATAAAAGATATTATATTTCTGAAGGAGCTTCGTGAGACAGCTATTATAAAAAATATTAATAAGAAAAAAGTGCAGACAACAATAAACGATATGTTTAAAAAATAAATATACCTATATATTATTTTAATTTTAATATACTAATAAAAAAATAATTTCTTTAATAAAAAATAAGCTTTCTGTTTCATAAACAGGTTTTCATTTATCACTTTTCTTGTTATATATTTTTCCTCACTGGGTGCAACAACCTCAATAAGTGCAATTACCTTGATTTCTATTAGTTGCTGTTACCGAGTTCGTACTGTACATATGTTCATATACTTACCTTCTTATATACATAGGAAATATTGCACTTCGTATTATCAATATTTACATACATACATATACATATGCTGTAAAACATTTTTGGATGTATTTTTTTATTTTTGTTTCAGTTGTCTGGATTAAGTTTCGAAAATCCTATGAAACGGTAACTCTGAACTTAATATATTCGGTTTTTTGCTCTCTTTATTATCATTTGATTTACTATTATTATTGTAGCTGTTGTTTTTATTGTCTCTTCTCTCACAATATGATAGTGGGTAATTTTGACTCGAGTTTTTTCTATATAATCTTCTTCCTAATTGAAGGATTTTACTACGTATGTATGTACATAAGTACATACTTACATATGTACATACATATGTACATTCATTTTCATTGATTTCGAATAAATTTAATTGTTTTCATGTATAAATAAACTTTTTGAAAGGGTTTTGCTTTTAATATCTATATATGTACATACATATGTACATATAAATATCCGTATATCCCAGTAAAAAATAGGATCATCCAAAGAGTAATCTTGGAGCGCTCCTTTGCGAGTAATGGATTACTCCATAAAACTCCAGACCTCATTGGATTTTTAACACAACATGTCCGCAGACACGAGTACTCCTTTTAAGCTCCATATGGAGTACTCCCTTTGATCTTGAAAATGACGACAGAGGGAGTAATCGTTTTTGTCTCCTAAAAGAGCATAAAGGGAGTAAACATTCATATAAATACAAATTTGGTTATTTATTTAATGTACGAAATCTGAAATATATTAAAATAGAAAACAAATAATTAATAAATTTTGCACATTTTTAACAATTTGTTACTATACCCGTAGCTTTTGCTTTTTTAAATCTTTCACTTTTTAAAACTAAACTGACTAAATTGAAAAACAAAACGAAAACGTCAACAATTAACAGTTATGTCAAATAAAAAAAAAAACAAAAACGAACTGATACATCCCTCATTGATTCATTTGGAGTATTAAGCGAGGCATAAACAACAAAACAAACAAAAAGTTTCGATAGCTCGCTTGTTACTCCAAATGGATGACCAAGTCATTACTCCTTTATTGCTCGATTATGGATTAATCCATATATTTTTTACTGGGTATTTATAAAAATATAAATACATATATAAGTATTTACATATATACTTACATACATACTTATGTATGTATTTACATAAGTACATATTTCTCTTTATGGTTTTAATCACTTTGATACTCATTTTTTGTAGGAGTTTATGATTCACTAAAAATTTTTTTGTTCAGTTTGCATTTTTCCCAAAATATTTCTTATTAAAAAAATGAGACGTGTATGTAACTAGGTACATACTTACATATGTACATACATACTTATGTATGTGTAGACACACATACTTATTTGCTTATTGATATTTTCTTTGTTATTGCTGCTGTTTTTCGTATAACTGATATTGGATTTCTGGTTGTTTATTTTTTATATCAATTTGTAATTTTTTATATGTATTTATTTTATTTCTTGGAAAATGTTTCGGGAATTGTAACTAAAGTGAATTTACTTACATAAATATGTAAAAAACATTAAAAACATTATGTATGTACATATGTATGTACACATACATACACAAAAATATGTATGTATGTGTGTATCTAAGTATATGGCTAAGTAAATACAGTATAGACAGTAAAAATCGTTCTCTGCTGGCAATAATAGTTTTCAAATTTTTAGTTCTAGACAAATGTTAGATATCGATTCTAGTAAGAAATAATCTGAAACTTGAAATAACAACCTAATTACATAAAAAGTTTATTAAGCTAGTGTCATTAAAAATTAAAAATAAAAAATAAATTAAACACAAATTTATGTCACGGTCAGAATGTCTCACTCAATTAAGAAGTTAATGTTTGTTAGGCAGCGGCTTCAAAGATGTCAGTAGGTAACGCATAATATTAAAAACATTTCGAACTTTTTAGAGATTGTATTTGTATCCGGTTGAATTATTTGTTGAACAGTTTTAATTTTAAACTTTTTAGAGATTATTTTTGAAGCCGGTATTGGAGTCCTGTCTCCACATATTGGCCAAAACGTTATCATATTTGGAGCATGATATGTTTGAACACTCTCACTGTTATAGTCAGCCAAATACACTTATGTATGTATAGACAATAATAACATGGGTAGCAGTTTATAGTCTTCTATCCAGTTAGTTTTTCTTGAGACTGCGTGCATTGACCATGGCAATTTTGAATAGTTTCACTGTTTTATTAAACAATATAATGGATTATTATAGATCACTTTGTATGGGATATATCCTCCCCAATGGACATATCACATATTGGTTGGAGTGGGACCACCTCTGAACATACACTTTCATATAGAAAAATAATTTTCAGAATCGATCCGCAAATCACAAAAAATATCTTGAATATTCTTATAAACTTCTCTTATAAGTATTTGAAGTCGGCTTAAAATGCATTCTTTTAGTACATAATCCACCAACTTATGTAAACCTATATGTATATATTACATACTACAAAATACACATGTGAATGTATATAATACCTAATGTAATGTAATGTAATGTATTAAGAGGAGAAAAAATTTCATCAACAAAAATTGACGAGTGTAAACGTGAATGCAAATTTAAAGAAGAATAAGAAAAATTGCACGAGTATCAACAAAAGTGGATAGTGTAAATTCGCTCTCAAATGCTTTAAATGTTTAACAAAATTTAATTTACATTTTGCACAGTGGAAATTCGCAAATTAAAAATTATGTAAATGAAAATTTTTAAATACTTGGATGACATTTGAAACTTATGTATTTTTAATGAAACTTGACGTAGAAATTATACGCTCGCTCAAAGTTTAATTTGGACAAATTGTCAAAAGGCAATTGTATAAATTGTCTGGCTTATCTGCCCTTTTATTGCATTTATCCAAGTATATAACATTATCATATACTGACAAATTCGATTCTACACCTTTTTTGGCGTTATGTATACTATTGGTCACCATCTCGAAATTAAGCTGTTAAAATTTCAACACATGAACCTGAATCACGCATAATTCTACTGACAACAAATCCAGAAATGAAAAATGGTTCTTATATTTCTTATGCAGAGTTTGACAAGACGAGGCAGCATATATGTATGACAAGCTTGCATATACTCCCATAAGAATAAGTTTTTATGTATGAAAAAACATGACAAAATAAAAATGTAAAAAAGAGTTTGGAACAAAAAATTCTAGAAATAACCATTGAAGCATACGGTTTCAATATAAGTAAGAAAAAATATTTTTAATTTTTCATCAAAAGCTTAAAAATGATTTAACAAAAAAAAAAAAAAAAAAAAAACTGTTTAATTGACACGTAAATCCCGGCATGCCGAATCGATCGAAAATGTAAATTATTCGAAACCGGTTCATTTCCAGAAAAGAAAAAAACCGGTTAATCGGTTTTCGGTTTGGGCTTTTGCGTACTCTATATGTACATATATATACATAGTTAATTCTATTGTAAAATCAGTTTCAACAAGAAGCTTAATTTTTCTTATTTCTATTTCTATTACCACATAATAAATAAAACCTCGACTGCAATCTGTGACATTAACAACAAATTATGAATAAATTTTATAATGAACTTTGTTCAGTTGGCTTCTTGTTTAATTGTTATTATATTTTTTTAAATCATTTTATGTATATTTCACTCTTTTAAAATGAACTTAAAGCATTTAAATGTTTGAAAAAATGTGATGCAAGTGAACGAAATAAAAAAAGGTTAAGTAGAATATATCAACACTTTTTGGACTCTGAACTCGTATATATAAATAAAGGGAAACAAGTAAAACGTTGCAACATAAAAAGATAAAAAAAAAATTAAAATTAATGCTATTAATAAGAGACTAAAAAAGTACTTGAGAACCAATAAAGAAAATTTTTATAAACACACATACATACATATTTACCCGTATAAGAATATATTTGTATTGCCGGAATAATTACATACAGTTTGTCAAGAAAGTGTTTGCACAATGAAAAAGTATACAAAATGCTGCATTCAATAAATCAGAAAATTTTTTAGTTGATGCTAAATGATCAATAACATAATCCTAAAAAAAATTTGATTATCACGAAAAAATACTATTTGTAAAAATTACATATGAAATGCAAGTTACTTCCAGCAGAGTACTGTATTAAAGTTTTTTGCCTGCATTCGATACTTTTCCACTACTGCAAACATTATTTTAACAAACTGTAAGTGTAATTTTTTTATTACAAAATATCTGGGTATCTAAAAATATGTATGTAATGTACATACAATCATAAGTATATGCGTGCATGGTTAATATGTTAATAAAATACTTTCCGATACATGTGGACCTCCTAGTTCTAATCGTATTGTTGTTGTAGAAAACAATCCCAGCAACAAAATGCATACAAAAGTATGCAAAGAAATAATGAAACTAGTGCAACATCTAGAGATTTTGTAAAATCCATGGCATAAAAATAAGAGAAAAAATAAAATATTTTTATATGTGTGAAGAAATTATAAAAGAATTAACAACGAAAAGAAAATTAGAAGAATAAAAAAGCAACTAGTCATACTACCAGCTGAGTAATAGTAAAAATAGAGAAAAAAAATCTGGAAAATATATAGAAAAGAACGAAAGAAAACCACATTGATGCCAATACAAAATGTACATACCATGCGTACATACTTACCTACTTTATATAAGTATGTGCTTATACAACCATATGTATGTAAATGAAAATGAAAGAAAGTGTACATCCATACGTCCATATGTACATAAATATATTTGGAGAAAACAACAACTTTGTGATTAAGTATTTGTTTCATGCATCTTTTACAAATCAAAAGTAATTTTTATGAATATGGGTCGTTAAATAAAAAAAAATATTACAAATACTTGCAACTAATGAAGTAAGACACCATTTATAAAATCTATTTTGCGTACAACATATTAAATAGTATAGAAATTTTTTATTATTTAAATTCCACACCCTTTTTCTGTATCGTTTGGCCCAAAAACTTTTCTATTGCAATATTGCGAATCTTCTGAGACCATTCTGCTTTATTCATAAATTGAATTTTCATACTAGAAACAGCGGATTTCTTTTATGCAAAGTTCTAAATACAGTAATGCACGTAAATATCCAAAAACTGGGTTTTTTAAACGGAGAGATGCTGACTATTCTATTGTATTATAAGAAAAGTTGTATCAAATCTCAGAAACTTTAATTTTCAAGCGATTAAAAGCAACGCTATCTGAAGTCTTTTTGTTGGACCTCAAATGTAATGTTAAAATAAAATAATATATAAATACATTTCGGAGGTGCCATAATTATTGTGTTGATTTTCTTTTAAGAAAACACAAACGGCGGCGTCATATTTGCTTGTCGCGAGAACAGCATTTGGCAGGATTTGAACCAACGATCATTAAAATTTTATTATGTTGCACATATCTGCCAGATGTGAGGATTTATTGTCATTTCGACGATTTTGAGACCCAGGAACAGCTTTTAGACGTTTTGGGGACTTTTAGAATTTGAATGTTTAAGCATGTATGTACGTTTATATATAGAATATGTTTGAGGTTTTTTAAATAATTTTTTTTTTGAATTATAAATAATATAAACAAAATGTTTCACAGCAACCAAAAAAAAAATAATAATAATAAAAAAATACAAAATTTATATAGTGAAAGACAAAATTTTTCCAATTATTTGAAATTGAATTTGCTAAAGATTGAAAATTTTTATTTAAGCATTAGAAAAACGTACCATCATTAAAAGCGGTATTAGCCTTTATATCGAACAAGATTTGCTTTTGAAAATAAAGTTTTAAGCGCATTGAGTCCAATACCTGTAATCAACAAAGACTGCATTTCCTTCTTAGACATTAAAAAATAATTTAACCATTTTGTTTAACAATGTGAAAGAAGAGTTATTTTTTCCTGGAAATGATTTAAATCTTTTAGATTATACGAAATAGTTTGGAAAGATTTTCCGTCATTCCACGTCAAATTTGGTTTATGAACAGACCGGTTTCGGCTTTGTGCCATCTTCAGTGTTCTCGAATACTAGTATTCGAGAACACTAGTATTCGAGAACACTGAAGATGGCACAAAGCCGAAACCGGTCTGTTCATAAACCAAATTTGACGTGGGATGACGGAAAATCGTTCCAAATTCAAACAAACCCCGTCGGAAGAATATCACAAAAATACGAAATAGCTTACAGTAATGAAAATAAGAAATTCTAATCTTTTGTTTTTAAAAAATTTATTTAAAAAATTTTATTTTCGCCATATTCTTCAGCGAATGTAGGAAAATTAATGCAGCTAATATTAAAAATATCTTATAAAAAAAGCTTCAAAACTGCTAAAAATAATCGTCTATATTATACACAAAAGATTATTCAAAACTAAGGAATTGATATAAAAGATTCTAATATCTTATTTCCTACCCAAATATAGAACGAGTATTTGCTGAAATTAATCTGAATCGAAGAAAATAGAAATTCCTTAAAAAATCATCTTTGAAAGGCATGTTGTACATATACAAAAGTTTATTTAAAACTCAGCAATTGAAATTTTTGTAACTTCAAAACTTTTCTTGACTTAAATAAGGTGTGATATATTCTATAGCGAGTATTTGACGATTCCATTGACTCATTTAGACGATTTTTTATATAAGATTTGACGATTTTGGCACTACATATTAGCCTTCATTTGTACATCCCATTTTGCTCTACATATTTTGACACAGCGTCTATTCCAAAAAAAATCCAAAAAATTACTCCTCAATACTCAAACTCTAATGCCTTCCTGCTACATCTTTACAAAACATTACGCACTTTGGACATATTTTAAAAATTCTTATCCTTAGTGATATGAAAGTAGTTCACAATGCGATAATGCATATTTATTGAAAGGAGTTTTAGTTTTTAGTGTCTTCAATATACGGAAAAAAGTATATTTTATTTTCATTCAAAAAGTAAATTTTATTTTCATTTAAAATTTTTTTATTGTTGCAGTTTAAGTCTACAATACGAGAAATTTTTATCAGTAAAATTATTGTCAAAATTTACAAAATTCTTTGTATGTCAGCATTCACACCACATATTTACTGATTTAAAGAATTTGGTAACTGATAATAAAAATTTGTCTCTTCTGTGTATGTAGATTTTTCATACAAATGAAATCATTTTATACTAAATTAGGACTCACTCGGAAAGGGTTTTGTTAAATATCTCTTTCCACTATAAAATTAAAGAAAATAAAGTTTTAAATGTAAATTTAAGTAGTTTTTTTTTTAATAAAAATATAGTTTAAAACATTCGAACCGATCTTCACTATTATTTATAATTTTAATCAAAATACTGTTATTTCAGCTTCCTGGGAAGCAAACAAAATGCTTTAATTGCATACCTTCCATCTTCTTTCACCTTGAATGATTTTCAATTTTAATTAAAAATCCATTACGCAAAGATTTTTACACTTTGCTTTTTTTAAATTCATAAAATGACGAATAAAAAGGCATTTCGGAGAAAATTCTGAAATAAAAAAAAATCAGAAATAAAAAAATATTATAATATATGCAAGTATATATTTTTTTGTATTTCCAAATATTTCTTATTGTAAAAAGAAAAGAAAAATCATTTCACAAATGATAACACAGATTGTTTGCAATTCTATTTCATTTACTGGTGTATCAAGTCATCATTCTTCTTTCATACGCAAAACCATCATTATTGTTGCATAGAACCTGAAGAACAACATCATCATCTGATACGTGTAATAGATGCCACCGTTCATGTTATAATAACTCCAGCATCTAGGAATTTTTATTTATTTTAATTTGCTAAATCAATGTTTCTAATTCTATTCAACACGATGTTAGTTAAGTACGACTATCACAGTTTTAATACTTCTTTTCTTTTACTTTGTACATATTCATTCATAAAAAAAATTATACAAATATCTTACGAAACAATTTTCTTAAGATACAAAATACTTCGACAAACGCAGACAGAAAGAAATTTTGTAAAACATTACGAAGAAAATATGCAGAATACCTATCAATGAAGGAATAGATGGCAGTAATAGAAAATAAAGAAGAGAAAAATTAAAATAAACATAGAGACACTTACTAATGTTTTTAAAGCAGAACGTTGTATACATTTTCGTTTAATTTTTAGCCGACTTGAGAAAAGGAGGCAGTTAAATATTTCTCCGTGTTTTTTAATGTAAACCTACTAAATTATCAATTACAAGTAGATTGCATATAAGTAAATAAGTAATAAGTTAATTACATATAACTACATATATAAATAAAATATATGTGAAACTCTTATCAGTTTCCTTTAGCAATTTCTCAAAATAAATTTTTTAACTACAACAAGTATTAAAATCGTAATTTTTTTAACAATTGATTGCAATCGAATTCGCTTAAGCGATAATCGAGATTTGCTTGAAGTTGTTTTCTCTCAACTAAAGATTTACATTTAAACGAAGTTCGGATAAGTGAAAATTGTTTTGCTCAAACGAACTCAGCACTTTTAAAATGGTTCTTTGAACTGAAAATAGGAAAAGAAATACAATCGATATAAGTACATCGAACGCGCACCATAAATCCTAAACATTCACAACTCAAATTTTTTTAAAATTGCCTTTTCCATTTAAATGGTTCAAATAACAAATCTCTAACGATCTAAAAATTATCAATTCCATCACAGTCTTCTCTAGCTGGAAAACTACCGTTACTATTGTGTTATGTTGCATACGTTACTTGTACAACATCAACAGTGTTTTTGCTCTCCTGGACAAATTGGATTTTTTGAGATGTGACAAATTTGGATTTATTGTGCGTTATATAATAAAAAAAACATACGTATGTACATAATATATGAATACCGATTTATTTCTTACGCTAAGATTTTATCGGCTCTGTATGGTCTTTCATCAGGCCTAAATGAATAACTTTTTTCTCTTAATCGATATCTATTTCACATAAATTTGCCATTTTGTTATTTAACGATTTTTCGTTAATGCTGAATTTCTTTCAAGCGAACTAAATCGCTTTCAAAATTATCTAAAATTATGGTTGAGAATTTTTAATTTTTATTGAACGATTTTCCCCACTAAAAGCACTGATTTTAGCCAAATTTCATTTACTAAATATTATTAAACGACACATTCGTTTTAAATATGTAGTCCATAGGCCTGATCATATTTGTTAGTTGTTAGATGTCAACCATAAATAAATGATGTTATAAATATATTGTAGTACATGATTTTTAGAGAAACTGAGTCATTTTAATTAGTTTTTTTTACTTGTTAATTAAGATGTTTTTTATTAAGAAATTTTTTTATGCAAAAATTAATAGTACAAATAAATAAAACAATTCAGTTAAATAAGTAAATAAATTAAGTGAACCAAATAAATAAATAAAATAAATAAATAATAAATATAATATAAATAAATAAAGTATTTAAATAAAACAAACAAATAAATAAAACAAATAAATGCAGTTAATAAACAAAACTAATGAAAAAGTTAATAAATGAATCAAAATAAAAGACAAAATAAAGAAAAATGAAATAAAATAAAAATAAATTACAAAAAAAAAATAAATTAAAATAAAAAATTAAATAAAAAAATTAAAATATAAAAATTAATTATAATAAAATAAAAAATAACATAAAATAAACTGAAAAAAAAATAAAAATAAAAATAAAAAAAAATAAATTAAAATAAAAAATTAAATAAAAAAAATTAAAATATAAAAATTAATTAAAATAAAATAAAAATAACAAAATAAAATGAAAAATAAAATAAAAAATAAATAAATAAAACAATAAAAATAGTTTGGACTTCTTTCAAAATTTCATTTTCAAATCCTTATTCTAATGTTAAAGCTTAATACCAATAAAACTATTGCCGTAGTATTAAAGCGAAAAGTGATGGACACTGCACTTTCTACATTCCAAATAAAGGCCAATTGATATTTCTTTGAGAAACCCGCACTTTATTTCCCTTAAAGTCATCAAATCCCGTCAGAGAATGCTGACACTAAACAACAACGTTCATAATTATTAGTGGAAACAATCCTTTTTTAGTTTAAATTATGAAAAGAATAATAAAATGATGCAGTTGTTAAAATTCAATGGTTGCAACAGTCATTCTGGAAGATAATGCCTCCTCTACCCAAATGGGCTTACAGAGGCAATATTCACAGTGAAAACAAGTTCATAAGTCTCATTATGTAATTGACAAAACGGGAGCGTATATAGCGTAATAAAATAGACGCAATCGTTCTTATTGATCGGTTATTACTTGTTGTATCTATGTATATATGTCTTATCTGTCTTTCAAATAGCTTAATGAGTTATTTCCTAGTGGCTAAAAAAATTTGATTCAATTCCGAAATTAACTTTTTCTGCACCATATCAGTCTTGTGTAGCAACGATTCCTTATTAGCCTAACAGTGAACAATTACCAACAACACAGCTCATTAGCTTTCTTTATTATTATTTTTTTCTTTACATATGCATATATAGGCATTATTATGCCTACGGCGCCCACTTTTCCCATATGCTTTTTTTACCGTTGAACCACGCACAATAATAGCGGCGGTACTTATGCAATAATACAATATTCCTGCTCTAGTAGTTCTATACATACATATATGACTGTAATATCTTCTTGTGTGGAAAGTGCCACGCCCATCGCACTGATTTCAAAAAATGTTGTGCTCGTTACGCAACCCTTGTAATGGAGTTGCTTATACGAAATTTAAAGACATTAGATGTTTTAGTTCTTCAAGATTGAAGTATTAATTATTGTATATGATATGAATGGGAATTGACACACCTACTGTTATAATTGCGACTATTTATTGCAACATTAAAATGTGTGCATTTGCAAATACTCACGTTTACATAAAACTTCAAGGTTTTTACTAGCAAAGATCTCTAGAAATTCCATAGTAAATTTGTATGGGAGGTGTCACGCCATCTTGCAATTTAAAAATTTTGTAAAGATTGTTAAACTTTTTAGGTACGCGTTAATTTCTTATGGCGATTTTTAAAATATTGGCTTACTGGCTCTACCTGTTATAGTTTTCAAATTGAATTATAAACAGACATTAATAAACAAATACACATGAATTTTTTATATAAATTTAAATTCGATGTCGCGATGGAACTATATACTTATATGTATATAATAACGAAGTGTAGTCAGTTATATAAAAAATTTGTAAATCAATTTTTGATGTGCAAATTAGTTAAAAAAATCTTTTTTATCCCCTTCAACTTTTATCTTTTGTTAAGTTGGCCTTCGTACACTACCAGGTAGTGTGCTAGACTCGTAGTGCGAAGGTCGCAGGTTCGAATCCTGCCGCAGAACATTGGCAGCTTGTGTGTGTTTGATAATTAAAGGGAGCGCACAACAAGCCTTCACTGGCTTAAGTGTATGTCGTATGACATGGGCTATCACACCTCTCCAATCAACCTAACCTAACCTAAGTTGCTATTAGACTAAGGCAGCCAGTGTTAACACAAATTAAAAGATGTTTTATTGCTTTATTTATTACTTTGCAAAATATTCCTGATATTTTCCAACAACTTATTTCTTTAACAGATTAACAGCTGCGCACAAGTTTTCAAATCGTAAAACAAAATAGTTCTCACTTAATAATTCGTATTTATTTAAGAAGCCGGCTTTTGAAATTGTTGCCCTCTCTTTTCATGCACCTCACGAACATTAATAGAAATGAATTTAAGTAAAATGTATCTACCATTTAAAATTATTAGCCATTCTATTAACTTTAATTATCACCTCACACACTTTAAAATTCTTTACGTTATTGTTTTGTTGTTACCTTTTTCTTTGCTTTAACTGAAAAAAAGTTAATATGCATTTAAAAACCCTTCCCACGTTTACATATGTGACACTTTTTTATATTATTTTTGTAAACAAATTGTTTGTGAAGCGTCCATACGATATTTAAGCAAAAACTAAAAAATTTTAAATTCCAACTGATAGCAAATAAATTAGGGGATAAATTTATTTAGGTATAAATACATATGTATGTATTTGAATTAAGTATGCATACATGCTTACATAAGCTTTTTATTACTAACACACACACAAATATTTTCTTAATAATATAGAAGTAAATAAAAAGGTTCTAAGCTTCATTGATTATCTGGTTTATGTACATATATATGGATGTATATATGTGTGTATATATGTATGTATATATGTATGCATGTATATATGTATGTGTATAAAATAAATTTCGATATAAAGAAACAAATGTTGTTGCCCCTTGGCTTGACATTAAAGATAAATTCATTAAAAATGCAAATTACATCTAATAAAAAAGTAGGAAAAAAATAATTTAATGCGGAAGTATGTATGTATATGTTCGTGTTTTTATTAAAAACAATTTAATGAAACATATAATAGAAGTATATATGTATTTATGAGAAATATTTATAGCATGGAGCAGCCTAAGCTTGTCGAATATGAAGGCTAAACAATAGAGGCTCTTACTACTCGTAAAAATAAATCAATTAAAATAAAAAAATTCAATAAAATTAATAATGAGTAATAGAAATTGTCAAATCTAATAGTATTCTACCTTAAAGATTAATAGACTGAGAAAAAAATAATAATAATGAAACGCAAATCAAAATATGGCAAATTAAAATATGGCCACTTGTTACCTGAGTGTTTCTTGGGAGAATGTTGGTGTCGAAAAATTTTATGAGAAATATAATGATCATGAAGTTTTTAGAGAACAAAAAAAAAATTATAACATGTCAGGGTTGTGTTGTTATCAATACTTCCCACTTTCACTTGTCTTAAACGCCGGTCTTAATTATAAATCAAAATAAACTGATCAGTAAATCAATTTCAATTTTAGCTTTTTTAGCTCAAATCTATTTTAACGGAAGTCACAGCAAAAACTAAAGATTAACTCATGACAAAACCATTCCAGATAATTCAAGACACCAAGATTTTTTTAATTTCATACTTCCAGGCAACTGGGAACCCGGATTTCAACTGAGCGTACGAAAAAAAAACATTGGTCATGCATTGTGCTTGAGTAAAACTTCCTTTTGACTGAGCATGATCATGAGTGGAAACGGTGTTATGATGTGACGATACACTTTGTCAATAAAATGTTTTCAAAACCAAAAATATTATATTGAAATTTTACTTTCTATGCATAATTAAAATAGTTTAATATTGTTGTAACTTAAATATTTTTGCCTAAATTGCACAAATAGAATTTTTTATACTAATTAAAGTTTTATTTAAGCATGAGGTCTTATCAAACGGTTAAAATATTTTATTTGTTATAATCGATACTTCGATACCCTTTGAGTATCATCTTCAGGAAATTTTGTTTGTTGATACTCAAAGAGTATCGTAATATCGATTATTACAAATAAAAATTCTTAACCCATTTATAAGACCTTAGCTAAACTAATATTTTTAATTAGAATTATTAAAAAAAGTAAAAAAATATAGACTATAATGTGACGATGTTGTGTGTATGGAATAAGAGTGACGTTAATTCAGGTCACAGGTTCGATTCCTGCCGAAGACTATGGGTGTTTCTGCAGACAAGCCAAGTAGCTTCGCAGTTTGTGTTTGTTAACTTTGATTAAAAAAAATAAATACTTAAAAAAAATTATTTATCTAATACACTATTCTTGCTTACATCGGCAAACATTGTACTTAGAGAAGATATTTAAGGAACAGACACTATTGTTGTTATTTTAACGCAGTGTCGCCTATTTCCACTTAAGTGGTCATGTTAATAAACGAACTTTGTGTTTTTGGGGTTCAGAGAATCAACTTGAAATCCATGAAAAGCCGCTGCATCCCCTTAAAGTGACTATTTTGCATGGCATTTGCAGTGAAAAAGTGGTTCGCCCATCAAAATTTCGTCGTCGTTTTCCTCGTCGTCATGGAACACGACAATTAATCGTTATGCTAAGAGCGTCGTGCAAACTGGATGTCCATTAGAGATATCGCAAGTAGTGGCTGGCTCCTTCGACAGACAACATCGCTGCTGTTAGCAATGACGTTAGAAAGGATCCAAAAATATTAACGAGACGCCAGTGCATACAATTAGGCATCAGCAGACGTAACTGGATTTACAGGCAGGTGCTAAAAGAGTTGTTTTTGGCCCAATTTGTTGCATTGGGTCTCAATCAGCTCGGGCAACGATGGAGATTTTGAAACATGAATTTTCAGGTAGAGTGATTTTCCGTTTTGGAGATTTTAACTGACCATCCAGATTGCCAGATGTAACAGTATTAGCCTTCTTTTTTTTGGGGGCTTTTTAAATCTCACGTTTACCACAACAAATCACGAATCTTTCCCAGTTTTAAACTATCAAATAAACTTTTTATGAAAACATCGTCTTTTTTCAGTTAATAAAAATATAGCTGCCAGTTGATATTATGACATTACTTCTGTGCCACCATTGCGCGATCTTAATAATAATATATACATACAATATTATCACGATCGTGCAATGTTCTATTGTTTTTGCTATTATTGTTATGTTCGCATGTTTCTTGGAAAATTATAAAAAAATATAATAATAATGTTAGAAATTCTTGTTTTAATTCTTCAATAAAATTCCAAAAAATGCTATCTTTGAAAACATTTATATGACAAAGTGTATGTGCTATTTTCTTATATCAATATTAGAACTTACTTGCACTCCCATTAATCCTTTCCTAATAACTTTTTCTTTAATCTATTTTATTATTATTTTTAATGTGCGACTAAATTAATTAAATTTTATTTATTTTCTTGTTTTTATTACAGGTTTTTTGTGCCTTAATTTGAATAATATTTAATGGAGAAAACCTGTTAACATTTTAATTTGAATAGAAATAAAAATTCTTTTCATAATAAAGAAATTAAATACATACGTGTATGATAAAACTTCCTGCGTCTGTGCTTAACATACCAGCCGCCCAAAAATATTGGATTACGATCTAGAGTAATTAAAGACTTTTTCAAGGTTTTTCGAATACTGTAGAATAAAATTAAGGTGAGTTAATACTTGGAACGAAATTTATTAAAGAAAAATTATGATTAATATTATGAATAAACTATGAACATTATTAATTGAAATTAATAGCTGGCTCGAATGCCACAAAAATATCTTGATTTAATAAATTTTCTAGTCCGTCATCAGTGATAAAAAATCAAAATAAAATTTCAAAACAAAAATCATTTTCCATTTTGTACAAAAAAAAAAAAAAAAAAAAAATGGAATGATTTTATATTACAGTTGATTTCCATTTTCCTTATCTTATTATAAAAGGTTCAATTTATTCTAATATTTGATAACATTTACAATAATAAAATTCTAAATCCGAAGCCATTTACGCATTATAGTAAAACTATTTGTTAATAAATATTTCTTCGAAATAAAATATGAAAATATTTACATGTATTTTGGCAAAAATCAGCTTATGTACAAAAATATTCTAATCTAATCTTGCAAGGTCAATAAAAATTATTTTCTGACATTCTTATCTATGAACAAACAGAAAGAAAAAAAAATGGCAATAACTTTACAAATTCGTTTGACACCAACAAATTTATAACGAAAAAATTTCTAAAGACTTTCCAATATCTTGTTTATTATTTTTATAATTTTTTTTTGTTTAATTCCATACACAGACGTATTTTTTTTATCGATAAACAACAAGACCTACAAAATTATCTTTAAATATTTAAATACCTAAATAAATCATGAGTAAAATGAATGCATTCATTAGCTCACGCAGTCGCCCATTCTCGGTCATTCAAATAATTGACAAATGCATAAATTACACCGTGCGACAGAATTGGGAAAATCTGGTTTATACTTACAGTAGTTGCTATCATCAGTAAATTGCAACTTAAAGAGTTGACTAACTCGTTTAAAGTAATGGTCATATTTTTTGGCGTATTTAAAGGACTTTTTAAGGATTAAATCCAAACCAAAAAATTATCTACATTTTCCACCATTAGCAGAGCCAGTAGTATTTTGTTGAAGAAAATCCAGATTTTTTTAATTTGGAATTTTATAAATAGAAAACACCTTAAAAGCAATACCATTCTACACAATAATAGAAGCCAACTGCCATGTTGTGGTGAACACTGCACCTTCTAGAGATTCCTTTTTATGCCAACGCTTTCCAAAATGGCTATAAATAGAACAACGGCCATTTCAGACGGCTATTATTTCTCTAATCATAAGAAAAAAGGAATGTCCTTTTAGGTGTTAATATTTTTATATCCTTTGACATGCGTATTACGGTTATGAGACATGTGGCAAATATTTAACAAAAAGCAAATCGGTATGTCACTCCCTGCCTTTGAAAACTTCACCACCTGGCAATTTTAATTTCCAAATCTCCTAAGTGAGACATTGCCTTATTTCACTGTAAATTGTTGTAACTTTTGAAAAAAAAAAATAAAAACGATTGGGTCAAAATGTCGCAACGCTGCACGTTGAAAATCAGGCCCATAAGGATATGGAATATTACTTGGTTCAATTCATATACTCGCATTTGCTGACGGATAGTGTTGTAAAAGAAATTCATTTTCTAATTTCGTAATAATTAGTAAATGTAAAATTTACATAAAAACGCATAGACAAAAACAAATTCAAACAAAAGCAATTCTATTCAAATGGTTTTCAAAAGGAAAAGAAATGAATATGTGTCTGCCATTGATTAAACGATGTTTACATAATTTTAACACATTTCTAAATAAATATTGAATAAAACAAATAAACAAGAAAGTAAAACCACAAAAGAATTAAATCGAAAATTTCTTAAAACAAAGGCTTTGAAGAAAAAGAAGAAATGAAAGCCACAATAAAAAAGCTGGCCCTTGAGACCTAAAGAAATAAATAGTGAATGAAATTCAAAAAAACAAAACACTTCTATTATGAAAAGCTGTGACAGGCCTTTCAAAAAAAAAAAAAAAAAAAAAAAAAAAATGAGCACTAAGCAAATGTGCTCATCAATAATTATTCAACTCATGAAGACAAATAGAAAAATCGAAAAATTGACAACGAATTTTGTATTATCTACATTGAAGAATATAGTTTTTAGAAATATAGTTTTTTTAAATGATTTTCAACTGAATTTTACAAGAAATATGCGTCTTAAATTGTATCTGTTTGAGCGTTTGCCTAATTTGTAAATCTCTCAAATCGATTCTGTATTTTAGGAGTTATAAACCTTACGTTTCGGCTCTCAAAAATGTATCAAATTAATTTAACAAAAAGATCGACTTTAATACATAGAGCCAAGCGAACAGGTTACAAAACAGACGCAATTATGGGTGAGTCTAAAATCCGATATCATGCATTTCTAGTTTATATTTTGCTCCTAGGGAAGATTGAAATATGTTTTTGTGTAAAAATATTTTGAGCATCCGTCCATTAATTACGGACTTATGCGGTTGCCAGTATATCGAAGGCCACTATATTCGTTCGATTGCCATTTAAATTTTTGTAGCTCAAACTGTGGGCTTGCAGTTTCAGATATAAAAAGTATCTTAAAAATCAGTCCGGTAATAAAAAAGTTATACGAAATATCACTGTTTCAAGCGGGCGAATTGCCCGTCCTATTTTCGAAAACAAAAACTTACATAACTGAACTGCAGGCCGTTCCTTAAAAAAATATAATTTGAAAAATAGGAGTTATACGTGTAAAAACATAAAAATACGATATTTATATCCAGCTCCTGATAAGAAGTCGGTTAAAAAAAGTTTGAAACGATTTTAATGTTCTTATTTCAAAAAGCTTTGTTAAGCTTTTCTATATGCTTGTGTTTCGTTGGTTTATTTAAAATTAAATATTTCTTCAATCTTGCAGAGTAACAAAAGTATGATTTTAGATTTTGGAATCAAATGTGGTTAAAATATTGCCTTAATTCCGTTAACGTTGAGCGGACTACGAAACAATTTCTGAGACATAATGTAAATCCGTTGATAATTCTAAGCATCCTGGTCGTTCAGTGGGTGAGAGTATTCAGATTAAAAAAATTTTCAGAATCTTGTTCTTTCTGTCTAATTTATATCATATGGATTTCACTTTAAGAAATGACAAGATTGAAAAGTTTATCGCCAAATATATCAAGTGAATGTTATCTGTGGCATATCATATACCGCATTGCCGTTGTAGGGTGCTTTAGATTTTTCTCTTCCATGATGAAATGGAAAGTTGAGTGTTTTAATTTTCTAATAATTTCTTATTTATTGAACGATTTTCAGTTGATTGTATTTATCTTTTTACTTTTTTTTGTTGGTGTGCAGTGTCCGACTGATTAAAGTAACTTTGTTTCGAAGAATAGTCTTTATTAAACATTTCTTTTGACAAGTGCCGAACTTTTTAAATTTGTTTAATGTTTTTTTTTCATGATTCATTTATTTTTATAGTTAAAGGTTTTTATTAGTAAATTGTATATCACTTGTATTTCTAAATATTTATATATTTTTCTTAATGCTTACTTTAAAAAGGAAAAAATAAATAATTCGAAAGTTTTGGTTTTGAGCGATTCTTTAAGCGTATTTTTCTCTGTTAACAAAGACAAACTGCGTGGTTTCCCTGACTTGCCTACTGGAAGGAACGATATTCTTTGACAGAAATCTAACACGCAGCCCTCAGGCTAGAAGTTTAGTAGTTACTCCCATTAGTCTGTAAGGCACCTCTACCCTCAACTTTAAGTGCAGAATAGTCTTAAAATCGTTTTTTTTTTTTGGTTCAGCGTTATTTTGGAATAACCATGTAATAGTAAATCTTCCAGTAAAAACTGTTGCATCTGTCAATTGAAAAGAGAAAAATCCTCAAATCGATGTAGATGCGAAAGAGAAACTTTTTAATATGTCCTACGGGATGGAGGAATAATTCACATACGCTGTGGAACTTAATATCCTTTAAAAATATATTTAAGAATTAAAAATCGTAGCAAAGGAAGTTTTACTTAAGTTGATAAGAAAATGATAATAAAGAAAAACATTTTTAATGGTTCGGTGTTTGACGTTGTTAATTTAACGATAATTTAAACCATGGAGATAATTTGGTAAATGTTGGAATCAAATAAATTCCCTTATCCTTTTTTACACAAGTGATTTACATAGGCAACATTCATTTAGATACAACCATCGTCACCTAAAAAATATCTACGACGCTGAAATATTCTATAACGATTTTTTCTTAAATGGCCAATCAATTAATAACCCCATTTTTTGGGAGTGTTGCTAAATGTGTCAACTGACTTGCATTTATTACGACAAACAATTAAAGACAGACAGAGTCCGTGACTTATGATAAATCTATTGAAAGACATAAAATGCAATATATTCCATTATCAATCTAGAATTATATACATATGTGGAACAGCCAAAGCTTTTATAATGCAATATTTTTTTTTGTAACAAAGTTATTCATACATATACAGTCTTCTCTCGATAATGTGAAACTAATTTATATTTTATAATTGGAAAAAATCCATGCAGTTCAATTCTTTTTGCAAATTTTAAGTTAAAAATAGTTTAATAAATAAAAACTAAAAAAGAACTTTGTGTATATGATCTCCTCGGTAATATGAATTTAATGGGCATGCCAACTTGGTCCCATACACATTTTATAATTCAAACTAAAGTTTGTTTTTAATAAAGAAAATTAAATAGTTCACTTCAGTTTCTATCACAGTCGACAATTCATGGGGCAACTAAAATTATGGATTTATTTTTTTTATAATTAAAATTTACATAAAAATATACAATCCAGTGATGTGTTGTGTATGTTAGTTTCTAGATATTCGAAAATACATTAGAAAAAATTCCGGAATTCTGCTATTAAATTTTAAATTTAAAGATATTTTTCTATGGCTTGATTTATAGGTTTGTAAAATGAATTAAATAAAATCTTGCGTCATTATGATTTGTAAAAATTATCACAACATTTTACTGGATGTCATTCCATTACTTTGCAAATCTAAAAAAAAAAATAATAATTTAAGAATTTCCATCATAAATATACTGGAGTGTTACCACCGGGAAAGTACTCAAACTAAGGTAATAATAATGAACTGGAAGAAAAAAATAGCACACTGCTATACTTATTCGTAATATTAATAAGATGTATAGCAAATACATCTCTTTTTTGTCTTTCGCAATCGATATATTCCGATCTCTTGTGTTGCACATTAAAAACTTTTCCATTACCGCTGACTCCCCTCGAATTCACAGCGATTCTTCGTATAGTTTTTTAGTTTACTGCAAGATTATTATTTTAAACAGCTTAAAATGTGTTTCTTATGGGATGAAAATATTGGCGAATATCAAGAAATAAGTGAATATTTGGGAATACAAATATTCGCTACATCACTAACAGATAGATATCGTGCTCTTAACGTCCAAAAATTTAACCGTCCATCCATAATTTACCATCACTAGACTTAGACTATACTAAATACGACTAGTGTAGAAGCAATTGATAAAAAAATTTGTTTCCAAAATTTTGTGCTTGGTGCTTACGTTCTTTTGGCGGATAGGGCTCGATATAAATAAATATAAAAAAAAACTCCGGAACTAAAATTTTTTTTATTTATTTGCAGTTCGTTCTAAAAACTAATACCATGGCGAAAAATTGAGGTCATAATTTAAAATTGCTGCCATTTTTTTATAAATGAGAAAAGAGATCTGGAAATTTCTATTTATGTCTCCATATATCTACGTCAGAAATATCAAAGCACAATGACATTTGGGCCCATCTGCAAAAATGGTGGCCAAAATAGCGTAACTTTACGCCACCCTGTATCTTGGTTATATGTTCATCTGTCATATTTTTATACCTTTTCCTTTCACCCTCTCCCCACTTGTTTTTCAAATCGTAATAATCTGACTGTAAGAATAGAAAATCGCTATTATATGGTAATTACGACTATAATAAGTTCTTCTGCAAATATTTTACTTTTAAAAACTTCAATTAATGTGCACGTATGTTTCTTTTAGCAGCAAGTCTTTTTAATATAATTTTTAATTTTTTGATTTAATTAACAAATAGAAAACATTTTTTAATATAATTTTTTCAAATTTTCGTCAGAACTTCAGGAAAAATATTTTATTTAATTAACAAATAAAAAAAATGTTTAATATAATTTTTTCATTTGCTAAATAAAATAACAATTTTCCTGGCGGTGCCAGACGAAGTTCTAACGAAATATTGAAAAAATAAAATTAAAAAAATATTTGTATTTCTTTAAATTAAAGAGACCTGCTACTGGAATAAAAATAAGAGTATTTTAAAATTTTATAAAACTGCAAGGAAATAATGTTCGAAAACATGTTTTTTTCAAACCAAACTTTTTGAGTTGTGACTATCTAGCTGCAAGCGTGCTGTGCTTTATTATTATTTTGTCTTTAGATTTTTTTGTACTTTTCATATAAAACCAAAACACTTGCATATTTTATATATGTACATTCCCGAAATTGTTATAACTTTATTGGCAACAAAGAAATACCAGTTACACAACCAATCCCTCTTTTAACGACAGCAGAGCATGAAGGAAACATAAAAAGCACTGCAACAGTGAATTATAAAACATGATAAACTTTATTAGCTTTTCTTCTGTATGTAGTAAAAAAGCATCATAAACATGTCTCATTTAATTGAAAAATTGCTTAATAAAATCTTGAATAGTTTTAATTTTGACACTTAAATTTGTTGACTATTTTTCTTTTTATATTTTATTATCTTTTCGACTATCCATAAAATTGTAAGGGAAGGAGAAATATTGAAAAAAATCAACAAAATATAAGTGAACATCATTGACAAAATGATCACTTTAATATTGAATGTATGATTTTTTGTTTGTTTGCTGTTCAATTGCGTTTTGGTATAGAATTTCATTGATTTCTATCGTCTACGATCTATAAATACAAATTTTTGCGTATTTTAATAATTTAATAGTCATCGCTCAAGATAAACAAAGAAAAAAATAGTGACAAAACCAAAAATAATTGACACAAAGAACGTGGGCATAATGTGTAGCGCACGATTAGAATGACACCATAAGAAAATTAAAACATTTTTCCATCAATATTTTTATGTATGAATTTTTATTGTATTTTTTGTAAAATTAAAAACTTTTGTAGAATTTATATTTCATACGCTTCACTAAAAATAATTACTGTCATTATAAATTTTGCTTAAAATTATGTCATTTTACACTATGAATTCAGTCATATGATTTAATGATGTGATTGTGAGAATTTTTTTCTTCTATTTTTCAAATAATTACAAACATTAATTCAAGTTGGCTTTTGTTTCAATAATTCCCACACACAAACTAAATGAAATAAAATATTGAAGTAAACGTTTTGCAAACGCTTTTTATATGGCCATTTACATACATATGAATTCAAAATGTTTTTGCAAAATTTTACTATTATTTACTGCTTTAATTTGTCTATTTTTTCAATAGCAAATAAAAACATCCACAATACAATTAAATGAGTTACAGGAAATGAAAAAATTATTGTGGTTAAGCTCTCTTTGCTATTTGATTTATATATAATTACACATTTTTAAAAGTATTACAAACGTTAAGCTCATATTTAAAAAAAAAATTGTATCTACAAACAATTTGTTGAATAAATTGTAAAATAATAATTAAAAAATATCGCAGCTGTAGTTAATAGATTATTTACATATCAAGAGAAAAAGATCTATTGCAACAGACATTTTGGCAGCAGAAAATTAATGTATTTGAGAAAACGTAAACACAACTTTGTTGCAAAAAGTTTTACTATTTAAAAATGCCTTTTCGATGACGTTATACTAGAATTAGATTTATTTCAAATATACTTATACGAGTATGTAATTAAATGATAATATCTAGAAGACCTGGCCCAGTTGTTTTGGGGGATATAAATATATTTCCCCAGTCTGCAAGATTACAATAAAATGAGCTCAAATTACCTGCACAAATACTTAAATGGGTATCCTCAGAACATCATAGAAATAGCACACGACTCCATATGCCACCATATATGGCTACTGGCTTATAGCTTGACACTTGGGTGTTCTTGCGCATTATACAGACGAACAGTGTGGATCAACAATGATCCGAAAATGCTCTCAGTAGAAATAAATTTCCTCGTAAAATGCATACAACTGAAATAAAATTTGTAGTGTGTATTTTAGTTGAACCAAATGAACATATTTTTATAGGTGGACTTAAAGTTAAATCTCATCAGACGCTATTAAAGGACGATGTTTGTTATTTAATATTTTTCATGATTAGAAAAGACTGGAAAAGTAAATTGGAACATGCGCACATCTTCACTGCCGCCACAAAATTCATCAGCTTCCGATCCTAACCAATTGCAAATATTCTATACAAAGGGTTGAATTTTTCTTCCAACGGGAGTTGTTTATATTTAGAACGATTTTCCATTATCGTTTTCCTTACTCAGAAAAGAGCAATAAAAGTGGCACACAGCCATCAAAATCCTCTTTTATTCCTCTATTATTTTTCTAACGAACGTGTAAATTGATTTCATAAAATTCAATACAAGTAGGAAAAGAAATGTGTACAAATTGAAACATTATTTGAAAAATCTAACAAACACTCTTCAAAGCAAACCTAAACCACAAAAGTGCATTAAACTCATTTCACCTTTTTTTCTCTCCTTTCTTCCCTCACTCTCCATTGAACAACAAAAAAGTCAAATAGAAAAAAAAAATAAACTCCATATGAAACAAATCAATGAAGAAGTAATGTACCATTATTTACTATAATACATACAGACATATGTAAATGCATTATGTATTTGTATGCATATGTAATGATGTGTAAGTTAGTATGTGCAAATATTTACGGGTATAAATAGAAAACTGGGGAACAAATTCCAAAGGGCCTTTGGTTTCTGTGGACGTGCTCTTTTGGGATATAAAGCAACTATTCGATGAGGCGGGATAATTTTATTGTTAAGGCCATGCTTTATGGCACTTGAACATTTATTTAAGCCAAACGCAAATTAAACCAAAAACATTGAACACGACTACGGATATTAAGATTGAAGTAGTGCAATTGTTGAGTTTGCGATCTAGTTTCATCTCAGCAAACCGTCAGATGTATTTCATTTAGTTCCAGTCATAGTCTAGAATTAGATCTTCCAACTTTAAAACAGGAGAAGAGTGATTGTATCTTCACGTTAAGCACAGCAAACAGTTGCTATAAATAACTCTGATATTAATAGAACAAGTTTGTGAAAGAAATTTCTGCTACGCTACCAAATAACGCCGAATCACAGCTTGAACATTTGCTCCCATATTTACTAGCGCTCATTCCCTTAGAGAAATTCTTTTCAAAGATCAAAGGACATGCACGTAAGGACTTGGTGAAGTGACCCAATCAAGCAATATAATTAAACTTGAGTTTCAATTTATTATTGATAATATTTCCGCTTCTTATAGGCCCTTTAATTTGAGAATTTACCTGTCCAACTCCTTCCCCTTTCCCTGTATTTCTTATTTCAGTACATTTAGGGCCTGGTCTGACTAAACATGTCTTGCATATAAATTTACTATTTGTTTGAACTCTAGTCATTCATGCATACTTATTACCATGGCCTAAGATTATGGCTATTAAAATCTATAATAACGTTTTTTTTTTATTAAAAAGAAATACTTTTAAGAAGAAAAAAAAGAAGTAGTAGAAAAACAAAAACGACCATATTTTAAGACCTTGTACGTGAGTTGCCTGCCTACACATATCGTAATATGTTAAATTTTGTTTGGTTTTTCTCTCTCCTAAACTTGATTTGAATTTTAAGAAACTAATAGCAAAAATATTCAAAATAATTATTCAATAAAAATCAAATGGAAGAAAATGAAATCAAATACTGGAAACAACCACAATAAAACTTGGCTAATAAACGGAAGTTAATAGGGAATTGTTAAAACGCTTCAAAAACTAAAACAGAAAAAAACTTGTCTTAAAAGTGTTGACGAGATATTCTAGAGTTTTAGGTTCTCTGGAAGCGCATATTTTACCACCAGAATGACTGTTGCCATTTTTAAAATTCAATTATTTTATTATTTAAAAGAAATCGCGACCCTACACTCGCAATATAATTGTGCAATATTTTATACTGCGCCTTAAAATCGCTTGTGTGTATATTATAATCGAAGATGGCACAATGTACACACGTAATAACTTTTAACTTAATTTTTATTGCCTCACCAAATGAAGTTAAATTTTGTGCAATATTTGCATGTACATACGTATGTTGTACCAGAAGTTTATATTTACTCTCTCTTTATTGTGAGAAATGTTACACCTTATTTTAACTGATAATATAGTACCATTTCTTGATTGGCGAAGGATTAAGCGACAATAATACTCGTATTGACAAAAAAAATGTTTAATAATATTTTGTAATATACCATCAGATTTATATAATAAAATATATCGCACACTAAATACAAAAGAGTCACAACTCAAAAAATCTAAAATGTTCAGGAGAAGCAAAAAACTCCTGACGCTCTACCAGCGACACAAGTAACATAAAACAAGCAAAACTGTAGTTTTTTCAACTAAAGCGTAATATAATGGAAAGGAAATTTTAGGGGTCATTGAAGGTTTGTTATGTGAATTGATTTGTGAAACAAAAGCGATATCTTGCTCGGTTAATGGTATTAAAATAGAAAAAAGTTTCAAATAGGATATTTCTTGGACTTTCGCTTCTATTTCTAAAGATATTTACATGAATAAGCAAACATTATAAAGGCACTTCGGAGCCAAAAAAAAAACATGAATGGAAAGAGTTTTATTCAAAAATTATAAATTATTCAAAAATATAAAATTATTCTTATTATATAAATAAATACAACGTATACCAGAGTGAAAGTTTGTTCCATTGCCATCGAGTGATAAGACGGGAGTCATTTTTAAGGAATGACATTTTCATTGCTTCTTTTCAGGAAGGTCTTGATTTGAAATTGAAGCCATCAGTACTTCTACAAAACACTTTATTCTAGTTTTTCTAAAATACTTTAAAAAAGTAGTTGTTTCTTTGAAAATAGTTTTTCACCTTCAAGTTATAATTACATAAGAAAAGTAAATTCTTAAGACTATTGACAAGTTTTTGGCTTCAAAGTGGTCTCCTGTGATAGATAACTTATAGTTATATATTTTTTGTTGCAAAAAAAGAACAGAAATATGTTTTTAAGTTAAGGTTTTCAAATCAGAGAATATGTCTAAAATATGTCTGTTGGCAATAATACCAATTTGATATATTTTCAGGCATCATACTCTGTGCGTTACTATGACTTCCTTGAAAGTTACTTTTTACAGAGCCTTTGCCGAAAACTTACACTGTCACTCCTTCTCATGTATATAAAGGATGTATATAAACGATGTTTTATTTAGATACATGAGGGAGTACTTATTTACAGACGATAATAAACTTTATATTCACTCGGCGACGCCAATAACATTAAGACTAAATGTTGCTAGAAAGTACTTGCTTATATAAGTGCATATTCCTCAACAAACAGTACAAAAATCTTATTTTCTTTAATTCCATTAAGTTACTCGTATTATAATTATTTTCCGGAAAATTTTTTTTAAGTAATTGCAATTAGCTAATAATAATAACACGATTATACGCTGCACCATTTACAAATTAGCTGCGAGTATTTGCTTTCCTCTTATTTGTGTTTATTTTATTCTACTTGAATAAGACATTTGAATAGATATAATTAAATTTAAAAATAAATATCTAGCGACCTTGATATTTACCTTAATTTTTCTTTTCTTCTCATTAATTGAAAACACAATCTCTTAATGCCACATAAAATGATATTGTATGTGTATAAGTATGTATTTTTTTTTAGTTTTTAAATGACACATTTCGTTCTGGAGGGTGTGAAAATACATTAGATTTATTATGAAGACATTAAAAGATTCAAGGTATTTCAGTTATTAAAAAAATATGAAGGGTATATATAAAAAGAATGGAAAATAAACTTCAAGTGTCAACTGGTCCACAGTGAATTGGTCCGGAAAAGTTCTATAGATATTACTTTAAAAATTGTGTGCTTTTCATATAAATTTCCCACACGTTTTGGATGAATTTGTGCGTAAAAACGTTGTTTTTCAATTGCCTTTATTATAGATTTCATAGAAAGCAACGCAAGAAAATTTATATTTAAAACAACAAATAGAAAAAATATTTTTTTGTTGTTATTAGTGTGAATGTGTCCGAACGAAATTATCTTTTAGATTGACATAAACAAGCGATAGCTAAAAATTCTAGAGACCACACGTTTCAAATGTTTATAATTTATAGCATAACAAACAGTTTCTAATCGGAAATTTTCTAGATCCCGATAATATTTGGACAGAATATTTTTTGTACTGAAATTAATTATTTAGTTGCTTATTAACCCGGCAATAATTTCAGTAGCTAAAATTGATATATGATGTTTACACGAACAATAGAAGAAATAAAAAATAGAAATGCATTACTTCGCTGTATTTGATGCTCATCTAAAATTAGTTTGGAATGCTGTTGCAAACCAACTATTGCTGATGCAAATATTATACGCTGACAAAAAACTTTTATTTTTTTACAGTTTCGAATGCTAGAATATTAAAAATTTATAAATTAATAATTATTTATATATTGACTTGGATTACAACAAAAATAATATAAAACTATGCAATAGAGGAAATCAAAGAATTTTCGAGAGAAACAACTGCAACTTATTGCTTAAAAATGTATGCTACGAAAATGCATCAGTCATTTTTGTGATGCGCTATTAATGTTTTTACGCATAATATTTGTTATAATGCATTATTACAAGCTGATGCATTTCCGAACGTACATGACACATTTCCGAAAAAGCCCTATGTTTGTAAGCGGATACACTAAGTCTGCGTCAGCTGACTGTATATAAATATCTATATGTACGAGTATATGTTTTTAAGTAGTAATATTATGGTTGGCGTCTTTAAGGCGAAAAGTTGGCGTTTTTTTTTTAATGAGGTCGTGCTTAGCCGCAGCTCCAATAAGTACGACACTGCTTTCAAATCTTTTTAAAAAACATTATCGTCAAAAGCTGGCATTAAGTTTCATAATCACGAAAGCGTTTATAGTACTCACTTGAGCATAAAATGTATTTAAAATTCAGGAAAACAACACATAAATTTTATCAGTATTTGTATTTTTTTTTTTAACATCTGCAAATCTTTGGTAGTTCCCATAACAGTCTGCTGCAGAAGGAATTAAAACTTAACAACCTGTTACAATACGACTCTTTTACAAAATCGGGCGTACTCGAAAATTTTCCATGATACAATCGAATTCTTAATACGACAGTCGTCTTAACATTAAGGGGTGAATATTTTTTATGAAATTTTTGTCCAAATTCTGCCTAATTTTTTGCTTCACTGGTGGAAACACTGGCTGTTATACAGTTTCTACTACTGATAAAGCCAAGTTGCTTGTTTCGGTTTTTTAATGAGTTTTTGTAAATTCATGATTAAAATTTAATTTTTTAATAAATTATTTTGAAAAATTCCAAAATGACAAAATACCTAATTTCGATACAGTTAAAATTCAAAAATTTATTAAGAACTTAACATTTCTTATAACAGTCTGCTTAAAATTAATTCCTTTTGCTAAAATAATTTGAGAGCATTGTTTTATAAAAAATACACATCATAAAACAGTTTTGTGGTATATTGACTATTTTTTTTTAAATTTAGAATAAGCAAACTTTTTATTTAATCAAGTGTTTGTATTTAAAATTTGTTTCAGGTAAAGAAAAACAAAACTCCTAATTAAAATTTTTTAATGAATACATAACCTTGGGCTTTTGTTATTAATTTGAAAATATTTTAAAATTAGTAAACAAAAGTTTCTGAATATCATTTTCTGAAATTTTATTAGATCTACTTAAGTTGCTGCTTTTTTTTAGGAAACTGTTGAAATTTATTCATTTTAACAAGTTCGCCTACAGTTTTTGTTTGAATTAACTTTATGAAAAAAAAATTGTTTACAATAGGATTAAATACTTGTCATATTGAATAATTGAATGGGAATACTAACTTCAAGTGTGTGAGTAGATTCTTAAACAAACTTGTGGAAGTCGGATTAGTCACAGATAAAATGAAGATTCAAATTGCAAAAAACAAAAACTTAACGAAAACTTCACCAAAAACTAGTTGACTTATAATATTTATCTTAGTTTTTTTATATAATTATGATTAGTGATATTATAATATAATTTTCTATTTGAAAACTCAACTTTTCTTAACAATCTCTAAGGCACTAAAAATGATGCTAAATGAACTAAAGCTTATTCTATATACTCGTACATACATATATACATATGAGTACATCTATATCTATTGTGGAAATAAAATGAATGTACATTGGAGTTCGGTTGAAACGCCCTTCACAGGAACTGGCGGCTTATATTATTATATACAAAGTGGATTTAATGGGGCTATCCTAATTTTTAATGACGATCTCAAATCTGTTTGTTAAATTTTTGTATCACCTTTAGTTTAGGAAATATTAAATATGATTGCTTTTACGATAAGTAGCAACATTTCGTCTTCGTTTCTGTTAAGAATAGATAATAGGTAATTTTATTTTGCTCAATCTCTGTCTAGTGTCCATAACATTCGTATGTCTTATTATTCATCTTCATTCAGTTTTGAGAACTTCTTTAATAGTAAAAGCAAACAATTCCTATATTTATTAAGGCATTTCACAAATTGTTGTATAAGCCTTAATGTTTATGCAATGGAATAAAAATTGGGGCTGCTGTTGTCTAAAGTGGTTAGCGCTTTGACTACAGAGCAAATTTTGGCTGAGAACATGACTTCTCGATCTCTGTTCAGAACAATTCATCATCAACATCATGATTTTCTTTTGATGTACAAATAGTGTGACATTGTATTAATTGCTTTTGTTGGACGGTTAAAGTGATTAAGGCATAACGCTGAACTTTAAAATAGTACCGGCAGCGAATTCATACTCCTCTATGCTAATGTACATCAGAGAGCTCTTCGTTGTTGATAATTGTAGCAGAAACGTCTTCGTAGTAAAGCAATTAATAAAAATGGCTACAACATATACATCATAAAAAAGAGATGCGCTGCTACTCTGCTATAAAAATTAATGATACGCGCAATAGTAGAGTAGTAAAAATAATTAAGTTCTCTCTTCTCATTTCTCTCTTCTACACTATTTCTTTCACAAAGAATTAAGACCTTAAGTAGCAGGCACTAATTGCATCCTGCGTGTTACTGCTCTTAAAAAATTAAGTAAAAATATTGATAAAATAAAACTATACGATCCCGTAAAGCTCAAGATGGGCTTTACAAATTTGTTGTTGTTTTTAGAACCAGTAATTTCCAATCCATATCAGGTATATTCTCCAAATGAAAATCACAAATGTATTGATTTGTTTATTCATTAGTCATATTTCGAATCATCGTTGCTAAATTAGTAAACATTATGACACATAAGTCATTTATCAAGTCAAAAGTGCACCTTTGTTGGCTAGTGTTATACTCCTATATATATACACGTATATATCTTATTTATATAGACATTTTTACATGTTACAATAGAAAATTTCATTTATTTTTTTATTATTTTTAATCGCTTTGTTAATTAGAATGAATAATAAATCAATCAATCAATAGTACATTATAAGCGAAAATTCACTGTAGCAGAAGTTCGTTATAACTATAATGGTTTCTATAAATTTTTTATAAAAAATTCTTGAAGCGGAAGAAGTTACTCATTTTAAGCGATTATTCGTTATAACCGAACTCCGCTGTATTTCCATTGCATATATGGAAATGTAGGTTTTTCAGATCTATGTACCTGATGTTGTGTAATTTATATAGAGCTAACGCTGCAGCGGATATCATGTGCGGAAGATATTAGAAAATGTAAAAATGTTTTAAATCGCCAAATATTTTAAAAAATCACAAGTGTACGCGTCTCATCCGAAGTGGTTAAGTTTGGCCCAATGCCAGGCTGCTTTTGTCCAAAATACATATTTTCGCAAGTAATACTCTGAACTACTAAGTCTTTTTCTATTATCAGTGGTTAAGTTTTATATGTTTTTGATAACTAACTTTGAAATTATATAAGTTCTGATTTATATCGCTCCACTGTACAGTATTGGATATGAGCAATTTATAGATTCAAGTCTGTAAATTTTAAAATGCATAATAATCTTTTGCTTTGCCTAGTGTAGATCATTGATGTAAACAATAGAGTTTTAATGCAAACGATGCCTTAAGAGAAATTTTGATTTGCTTATCAGCAATTGCTAATTTTTATATCAACCAACAATTTTCATATCATCCAATCATAATTAAGTTTTGTTTACAACATTTTGTTATAAAATTCTTTTGTGTGTAAATTTAAAAACAATCATTTCCGTTCTATTTTTTTGTTGTTCCTTTTTTCTCATTGCCTTTGCCGTTGCCGCTGTCGTCATAATTGTATCCAATTATGCAGTTTGCAAAAATGCCAACCGCATATTGGGAGTGAGCTGCTGATATAAAAGTAAAGGAAAAATAAATTATTTGCAATAAAACTGACATTTAATATTAATATATTATTTTAAATTGAAATATTTCATTATTGAAAAACACTGAGTTCAAATATAGAAAATAAATATATATATATTTCAGATAAGACTTCTAGAAATATTAATCAATGTAAATTGTTATTTTTATAAATACATACATACATATATATATATATATATATATTTATATATATATATATATATATATATATATATATATATATATATATATATATATATATATATATATATATATATATATATATATATATATATATATATATATATATATATATGTATATATGTATATATATATATATATATATATATATATATATATATATATATATATATATATATATATCTATATATATATATATATATATAGCAGAATCATGCAAACGTTCTTGTGAGCAAAAAAAAAAAATTAAAATATATATAAAAAAGGGGAACAAGAATGTTGACGCCCGTTTTATTTTTCTAAATATACAATTCTTTGTTTGTTTTCCTTATTATGAACTATAAAAACTTAAGAACGATGATTTACTATATGGAATAAAAATAATAATGGAACAGCGAAAAAGAATAGTTCTTATTAAATAAAATTAACATAAACCAGAGACTATTGAACATTTAAAGCACAACAGTCAGCGCACTGTTTGCCAAATAAGGATGTAATTGTTGCAAAAAGGGTGTCCAAATTGTATTCCCAAGCGGCAGGTTCGTCGGCAAATATGACAAAAATAATATTCAAACATTAAAGGCATAAGACTTTCTTTCACTGACCTTACAAATAATCTCATTTAAAATTCTAAACCTTTAAAAATACATTTAAATATAAATATGAAAAGAATTTTGAAACAGGCTGAGAATTGAACTCGATCCCAACTCAATATCCTTACTGAATTTTATTTATTTGTTGTATCAACGTTTCACAATTTTCGCAAAAGATTTTTCCCATTTAGTGAATGAAATTACCGGAAAATTTTTTTAAATTATAAGTTTTTTTGATAAAAAAAAATTTTTTTGATATAAAATATTAAAAAAAATTTCAATAATTTTTTTAAATTATAAATTTTTTTGATAAAAAATTTTTGATATAAAATATTAAAAAAAAATTTAAATAATAGCTTATCACCACATAAGCTAAATTTTGCAACTGCATATTTTTTCCTATTTTCCATATATAAAGTCACAGAAAATCAGAATTTTGCAAAAAACAAAAAAATTCAGTAACGATTTATTAGTTTATATATATTTTATTTCTTTTATTATTCATGTGCATATTTTTGCATATTTCATCCTTTACAGCATATGTTTGTATAATTTATAGCATTGCAGTTTTTTTGAGACTTCGCATAAAGTTTGTCGTGGCATATTTTCGGGAATTTTTCCAAGTTCTTCCTTCAGTTGAAACGTTTTTAAAATTGTTTTCAAAACTATTTTTTAATTTTAGAAATTCTTCGCACTACATATTATTCTTGTAGTAAATTAATTAAATTTATTTTTGTTAGACTTTTTCAATTTTAAAATATTCGCCCTAATTAAAGAAAACTTTTATTATTTAAACATTTCTATCGCATTTTTTTAGTTGTGGTTCTATTTGTGGAATTTTTTTTGATTTTAACATCTTATTTTCAACTTAGATTAAATGCTAAAATAATAGAATTAAGGAATGAAAAGAAACCATCTTTTCTCTTTGGCCACATCTTTTCCGACTAAGTATAAATTTGGAAAGGACTTCTGATATTAAACAAAGATCTAGACCTTCAACTATAGTTTAGTTTCTTGTACATTAATACAAAATAAATTTAATTTTTTCATTTATATAAAACTACTTCAGCATTACAAATTGTGGATCTTGTGAACTCCTTTAGACTATTTATTAGTTAATTTTTGTTGAGCCTTTCTTAAATTTTTTTATTCAATTTCCAATAAACTCATTCATAATATAACAAATGTAAACTTTTTCTGAAAAACATTTTACCAACATTCTTTAATCTAAATTAAGGTAAAATTCGGTAAATTTGTACGAGTATATGGCAAGGACCTCGTAATTCAGAATTAGTGGTTTTAGGGAACATGAGTTCAAAGGTCTCAATTTACCTACAGCGTAAAGGAAATGAGTGTAAGACATTTATATGAATTTTATACTAAATACAAGGAACGAAATGATGATTTATTATGGATTTTTAATTTTTAAAATATTGCATTTTTCACTTACGTCGTTCTTCCAATAAAACAGCAAATATCTTAAAACTATATTATTTCCTCAAGTTTGTTTATTTTACTTACAGTGGGCCAGTGGTAATATCTAGTGTATAGGGTCATTTTAAACTTAAAAATATTAAAGCTTAAGCAGAGACGGCACTACATACGTATTTACGTAGAGTTAATTAAAACATACGAAATATTTTTGAAATTTTGCAAATAACTTAAAGACCAGCTCCACTGTGCAATGGTACGTTTGGGATGATATTTAATACAATTTTTTTATATACTCGTACATACGTACGAACACAGTTGATTACATCGTCTACACAAACATATTTTTTTAATAGTATTCTTTCTATATAAGAGTTCATTGTTTCTTTTTTTTAATAAAGTTTCTTGCAATTTGAAATCATATTTTATTTTTAAAGTTTTTTTTTTTAATTTTCCAACGGATACGCTCTGTTTGTAATAAACAATGAAAGCAAATGTTGTGTTATTTTTTCTATTTTTTATAGTTTAAAGTTGATGGAATTTTTTTGTTGCCTTTGCTTCAGCTTCTTCGCTTTTTTTGATTTTTATTATAGATTTCAATTTGTTTTCTTCATTATTGTTGAATGTTCTACGGTTTTCCAGTGCTTTTTGCAAAACAAAATGGTTTGATCTTTTGTTCGAGTGTAATGGAGTGACCATAACTAAGCTAAAGGACTGTGTTAACAAATTAACACACACTCTAACATTGTTGCTTGCATTACAGCACATTAGTTGGTTGCAACAACAGCAACCAGTAAGCAATTGATAGCAAAGTGGACGACAACATCACTTTAAGTTGTATGACTTTTTTTCCATCTACACTTTTTACTATTTACTGTAAAAAGTGTAGATGTGGACAAAAAAAGTTATACTTATATATACGCTTAGAATGTTTGTTTGATATTCTTAAAATGCATTTGGCTTTTATGTTTATAATCAGAGGTGGGAGAGAAATTATTTTGGAAAAGGAAACTAAAGATGCTCTCTTAAGACAATCCTGTCAGCCATATTGTTGAAGCTACATCTGTCAAATTTTACCGTCATTTATTAAGTTTATCTTTGCATTAAATGTACATATATCTTTCATGTAATGCATAGGAGTGTTTAACAGGTATATTTTTGCATAAAAAGCATTTTTCCGTAATATTATCTATTATTTGTGCATAACACACCCATTTTTATGTAAAATGTATGTTTCTGCAGTATAAGGAGATATATCATAATAATGCATATTTTGGCATAAAATACATATGTCTGCAAGAAATACTTATATTTAAGGTTACAAAATTTTTTCTGCTTGTATTGAATGTTCAGGTAAAATACTAAATTTGTTTTTAGAAGTCACAGCTTATGATTGTTGCAGGTGTAATAACACACATATAGATGAATAGCATTTTCAATGTTTTAAATTCTAAATTCAACAAATAATCACGACTATATGTAGACTTTGGAAAATAAATAAATGCAGAAAAAGAAAAGAATGCAAAATTTATATTCCTCTTTTTCACCCCCGTAGTATGTTCTCTTTCTACCACCCTGACTTAAGGAATAGTTTTTAAGCAACATTTGTCGGCTTTTCAGATTTAGTTTAAAGTCGAAATATATGTAAGTAGTGTGATGGTGTCGTTGTTGATTATTCTTACAAAACTTGCTAATGGCTACTGATAGTCGTCGTCTTTGTGTCCACGTCGCCATTGCCATCATCATTCTGGATGTTCACATCCTTGCCGTTTTGAACATCATTGTCATCATCAACATCATCATCATCATCATCAATGGGAGAGTGAATGTTTCACTTATTTACTATCAAATACTTTAATTTGTCTGAATTTTTTTTTTCTTGCTTTCATCATGCAATTTCCAATACCAACCTCAAACAGTGCAGCTGTTCTCTGTTGTGTTAATGATCAAACGTGAACAATATTAAGAGGAAAAAGCTCAGCAGTCATCATCCGCACATCATACAAACTAAGTTAAATGAAAGCAGTTCTAGAAAGAAAAAGGTTCTGCTGCTTCTAGTCTTTCACTTTGAAAGTAAACTTTTCTCTGCCATTGTGCTGTGCATGGCTATTTTCTCTAGGTTTTTTATTTTTAAATATTGCCCAGCTAGACAGTCATGTAGCCTGTGGTTTAAGCCGCCTTAACATATGTTGGGTGTTATTATCTTTTCTATTAAGGAAATATATTTAAAAAAAAACGAAAGATACGGACGACAAAATATTTGCGGCAAACATTTGTACGAAGGAAAAGAAAAAAAAAGAAAAAATCTTAAGATTAGAATTTTAATAGAAATTATAAGAAAATCTATAATAGTCTAAAAGAACAAACACTCTACATATTTGCCATTTTTAAATAAAGATCAAATCGCACTAGAATTCTAACCCGGATGAGGCAGACTTCATGTAATAAAATAGACTTTCAGTAAAAAATTTATAATTATGACAGATTTTTTTGTGATAAAAATATAAATAGTAATTAACATTAAAGAAATTTATATAATTTTTTTTATTAAGTTTGCCTCTCTACTACTTTTGCACGTTCTTACAACACATTCCATAACTTTTTGTTATGTTTTGGAAAAAAAGCTTAATTGACAAAAAACACACATTTTTTCTTCTATTCAGTTTCAAATGGCAGCACATGTTCATATACGACATAGTTGGCTTAAAAACTTAAACCCCTACAACATTTTTTCGCTCTCGTTTCAAATGCTTTTTATGGTTTTATTTCAATTACTTAAAATGGTTGTATGGACACATGTTGCACTCGCCTTTGTATTTCATACATAATACGAGTACTTGTACTTGTTCCATAAACACTTGTCTATGGCTGACGTTTTGAATGATTGTGTTGTTTATTTATTTCTTTATATTTTTTTCTTTTTGCATTTATCTACACTAAGAGAAATTGAGGAATTTATTTCTAACAAAAGAATTTTTTCCACAAAAGGAAAAAATGATAAATAAAAATATTTTGTTTTTAAATCCTTGAAATTTTGGGATGTATACGAAAGATAATAAATATGCATATATACATACATATTTATATATAACTTCTAAATATGGATAGTAAGTTTTTTAAACTTAAGGGCTTGAGACATGCATACACATAATTTTTTTAAGCACTATTTTTTATAAATAGAACTCACAATAAGTATTCAAATCTTAAATTAAAATTATTATTATTTAATCCCAACCAATGCCAGAGCCAGAGTGTCACTCCTTGTCAACCGATTCTGGCCTCTGTAATATAAAACGCTGCGGGCTAAGGGGCTTCGATAATACTCTAGTTTTTTTTATATGTTGTCACGTGTTTTGAAACCATTGTCTTAACCACGGGACCATTTTGATCTTGGTGAATGCGGGAATTTTTAATATAACAGGGTGCTGCTGTCGCCTTTGAATTTTTCATATATTGGATGCTAAGGAGGTGTCCCACAACTGAATTCCATAGCACCATATTGTTTTTAGGATCGCGTTGTATAGAAGAAGTATGCAATCTAGGCTTACTGTTGAATTTCTTCCCTTATGGCAATCAATTTAAGCAGCCTTCAATTTCATTTGTATCAATTTAGCATCTATGTGCGATTTCCATGTTAAGGGACGATCAAGTGGAATGCCGAGATATTTGACTTCACATAAATATATAAAATAATTCGTTAGGATCGCGAGTAAAGTTCTTTAAATATCAATTTGTTCATTTATGAGTGGCAATAGATCTTTTAATAGAACGTTTACGAAATTCACTTTTTTCCATGTAATGCAAAAATATCAATAGACTGCACGTATTTATAAATGATAGTGATTAAGCTAAGGACAACCTAAACCCAACAAGGATAAGAAAAATATGTATATTAATACAAATTTATTTATATACCATCGTTCAATTTATTTCAAAAAAAACCTCATCGCAGGCTTAAGTACAGATTAATTATTGTATTCCAAAAACACTACCAATTTTATTGCCAACGTATGCGTGTCCAACAGCCATTTTGTAGTTTGTGTTGCACAATTTCGATTACAATTTCATTCGAGTGGTTAAATATTTAAAAAATTATATGATTTTTTTAATGTAAAATAAAAATCACGAGTCTCTGTCATGATAGTAAAGACTATAAAATTTTCTATAAAATAACAATTCAAATGTAAACTATGATTTCATGTAAATAAGTGTTGTTTTAATTACAAAACAGATATTTTCAACACAAAGTAGTTGATATTTATAATCAAAATTTGCCCAACTTGACTTTCAAGAAAGTTGAAAAAATGCTCTCAGGTTCCTTTAAAATGATTTCCATTATTTTCAATGGGCAGAAATGTGAAAGTCTGGAAAGTTAATAAAAACGAACGCAAATGTAATAGTTTCAATTAAAAACTTAAGAAAAATAATGCTTTCATTTAAATTTAAAGGTATCAAGAATTTTTTCAATTCAATCAAGATTTTCTCATTCTAACTTTCTAAGATGTCGAAAATATTCATTAAAGAATATTTCGATTTTTTTTACTGAATCTATTTGGTGGGCTAAAGGAAGAGTTTTTTGTGGTATTATACTATAGTACTACAATAATTTATCACTAATACCTGCAACAACAATCCTTTTCGAAGGACTACAAACATATACACCATATAGTTCACGACCTTTAATTAGATGTCATTAAGTCCAATTTTGCTTAACCACGCGTTTTTTTAAATGTATAACAAATAGAACTATTCCAATAGAAATTTTTCAATGTAGGGTACCCTGCCTATCGTTGTTTATTTACTCTTATCTGCAAGATCTTTAATTACACAAACATTTTCTAAGGTTTCCTGTGTCAGCTGTTAAGTAACTCTCTTATAACTATTTATACCAGACAAGTGTTTGTCTATGGCTAAATGCGCTTTGTGCTTTTTTTCTCGCTTTTGTTATTGCTTTTATTTAAGTGTTCTTTTTATTTATTGTATCTTTTTTATTTCGCTTTTCGGCTAAATTAAAAAAAAAAAATAAATCTACTTATTCTATACATAACTTTCATATAAACGAACACAAAAAAGTCTACTTGAAGCAAAAATTAACATACAAGTTGTAGAACAAGTTTATTTTTTATTTATTTATTTTTATTATTTTTTTGTACAATATTTACTTGTATATATATTTTTTTCATTATGGTTTTCGGTTTCTAATGAATTTATTTAAATTAACTCAAATATTTATTGCACAATATACACGTAATCCACTACCAAAAATGCTTAAAAAGAACAAAAATCTCCTTCAAAAAATGTGTGTTCAACTACTCGTAACTACAGATTTAAAAAAAAAGTGCAAAAATATCTGTTTGAAAAAACTTTATTTTATTTTTCTTTTTTGAAAACAAGTCTTAATTACCTTGTTTTATTATGACTTTACATTCTTGCTTGGGATTTTTACGATTTATTTATCTTTACATTTTATGTATTTTATTTTTGTTTCATTATTAATGAGCATGACGCATGTGAGCAGAAAATTTAAAATAAAAACACACTTTACATCATGACTATAGTTCAAGTGGCCAACGTGAGCTGCGCGTGGTCACCCATGACTATGAGTAATTTTTTTCTCTAAATCTCGTAGGTTTGTATGACCGCACATGTGTGTGTGTGTGGATGGGTGTGAGAAAATTGGCAAAACTGAGTGTGAATTAATGCAACTACCACGTGACTGTTTTCAGAGTATTGAACTACAAAAATTTTCTGATATGCCTTCCAACCTTTGTCCTGCTGCCATAGCAAACGTCGAGTGAAAAGAAAATTGCTAATTCATGAGTGTGAGCGATATTTAATATTAAAGCACGCTCTTGTGCATTTTTCTAAGTGTGGCCTAAATTTAGTCACGGTTACCAGTACTCACGCTTTGTGAAGTAAATGCAGCTTAATGGTTTTAGCAGATTAAGTCATTGATATACCTTAACTCGCAGATTTAATGGAACCATTGTGACTCCTTTCAGTACGATCCATTAAATGTACTGCTGCTTCCTGCCCTTGGAGTTACAATGTTTGCCATTAACCCATTCGTTTCCCATTTTGAAGCCCGTTAATATCATCATCATATTCTCTTGGGAAATGGTCTCCCAGTTCATCTAAATCAATGGCATTTTATTCTCGTTCTGTGGCAGTTAATATGCTCAAGTGCGAATGATTCTTACTCATCCTATTATCCGTGCCCTTAAAGGGAAGTGTTCGGTGCAACTTTTGGGCCATATATTCCTCTAGATTCTGCATTATTTTCTATTGTTGCAGGACTGATTACCTCCGTGTAAAAGCAAAGTACAGAAACCGCCAGATCGGCTCATTTTTTCAATATCCCTTTCACAGTTCCTAATTTCGCCTGTTTATCGACATTCTTATTTCTCTCGTCGTTGAAGTGACTTGGAACCCTGCATATGACACTAGTAATATCCGCCAGAATGTTGAAACATCTCCTATGATGGTAAAATAAGTTCAAACTTGGTTCGACTTGGAAATTTATCTTTTTGCTTAAAAGATATAGAACTCTTATACCACTTCTATTAAAGTATTCTGTACTTTTAATTATAATACACAGTGTACTTGAGGAAAAAATCTAACAATTTACGATGCAGAAACAGCAAATAAATAATAAATAATACGAAAACATAAAGTTGTTAAGAGAAGTTATGTATTTAAAAATGCATTTTCTTATTTATGTAAGAATTTCTGCTTCTTTGTCTGTAAATAAATTTAAAACTAAAATCTAAAAGGATAAAGAAGGTAACAAGGGAAGACGACAGCCGACATTATTACTTGTAGTTTGAAAGGCCAAGAAATATGAAAATAAGAAAATGATCAACATTCATTCAATATCCAGTAATTATGGTGTCACATTTGATAGTCTTGTTAGTTTTAAAAATGAAATGTGCCATTAAATTCCAAAATTTCACTTTTCACTCACATACTTTCGCTTTTACTTGTTGCATAAATTTTTTTTTTTTTTTTTTTTGGTTAAAAATTTCTGATCAAAAACATTTTAGTCGCACATCAGGCTTCTAAACTTTTTCTAAAGATGTCCTTAAAATAATGCGAATTTAGTTAATTTGACATGATTTAAAGAGGTCTTGTGATTGCAGTAAGAAGTTCTCTTCTTGTCATGATTACGAGTATTTACTAAATCTGAACTTATATTAAAAAGAGCAAATTCATATTGTTCATAAGATTAGTCATTTACTACGGGAAGTCAACTTGGCCGTGAAAAAATTAAACAAACTTACCCATATTAACAATTTGTTCTTTTTTATTTAATAACATTAGTCTCAACTAATGTACTAGTTTCTTAGGAAGCACACGATTTCATAACTTTTTTTATCTTCCATTTTCAATATTGTTTCATTTAATACTTTCTATATATTCAAAGAACAATTGATGTGCATTTATGTCCCACTGTGTAAGCACTAGGATAAATTAACTTTAAACACCTTTTTTTTGAATGTGCAAATAAGAGAAGTTTAATTTTCCCGCCAAAAAAGTAAAAAAAATGTCTTTGTACTTCAAAACAAATGGCTGCATCTAGTTATAACCAAGCGAACTCATATGGTGATAGATGACAAATAGAATTATAAAATATTTTTTATTAAAAATACTATTACATTTGTTCTGGTCTTTTTAAACTATGTTTGACTAATTTAGTTCATTATTCAATTTAGGTTTTTGATGTCATTTTTCAATATTTCGGCATTTATTGAGTATCATCTTCAGACCATAATCTTCAATAACAAATAAATTAAATTATTTATTATATTTTATTAATAAAATGTTTAAACTCTTTCTTTTCAGGTGAGTTTCAATTAAATTAAAAATGTAATGACAAAATTTTGGTGAGTTAAAAACTCTGTATATGTTATCAATTATAAAATGGTATTAAATGTATCAATTATTTATTATAATACGAGAATTACTATTTGCATTGATGGTTTGTTAAAGACAAATTTTAATTTTTAAATATCTATAGATTTTCAATATATTCATATTCTTAATCTGTAACTTTTTCAAATGTCCGATATAGTGGTGAAAGTGTTTGTTTCCAAGTTCCATTGCTTCAGATGCATTTTCTAAATTTTAAGCACATAAAATTTTAAAGCACTTATTGGAAGATTTTTCACCAAAAAGTGCAGATTTCCTAAAACGAATAATACTCGTATGTAGTAACTTTTTTTGCTTTTAATCTCATTTTAATATTATTGTTAGTCATTTTTATTCCGGACAAGCCAAAAGGCCATGATCTTTTTAAGATTAGAAGACATTGATCCATGTCGTGTGGTTTAAATACTTATAAATCAAAATCTAATCTAATCTAGTGCAAGATAGAGCAGCTGTCATGCAAATTAGGCATGTCCAAATTTCTATTTCCAAAAAAAATTTTTTTTTCAAATAAATTTTTCCACGAATTGTTTTTTAACTGAACAAAAATGAAATTGGCAATATTTTTGATTTTTTGTTAGTTTTTTTTTAACAAAAAAATTTTTTTATTTACTTTTTTAAATACTTTGAATGTAATTTTTTATTTCACTTGTATAAAATATAAAAGAAATTATTTAAAATGTGTTCTAAAGATTTTTGTAAAGAAATGGACATTTGCTGATCTTCTATTTGCTTATTCTGGCAATACGATCCAAAAACTGATTTTTAGGTGCATCAGGGACTCCTTAATTGGAAATGAATCGGTGCGAATTGAATTTTGTCGGTTTTTATTTTGAATAATTTTTCCAATATTTTGACAAGTTTGCAACATTGTTTGCTTATACAAAAAATATTTCTGAATCTAGATGAGAATTTTCTTAACAACGAATGACTTAAAAACAATCTAGATTATGATCCAAAAAAAAGAACAACAGCAATAAAAAAATAATTCTCAGTGCATTATTTATAAAATCTTAATATTTAAATTTTGGTTGGCCGTTCTCTAACATCTTAAGTCAACGGATGGATAATCCCAGATTAATTTAATTTCAATAACAATTAATGTTGAAGAGTATCGCTTCCGATCAGATGAGCAGTTTGTTAAAAGATTTTGCCTGCCACATCGCGTTATATTAATGACTATTCTACTCTACAGATTTTATTTAACAACCTGACTCGTCTCAATTATTAAAAATATATTTAATTCACATGGGAATTACAGATAAATAAACCTTGGACTTTTATAAATATACAAGGTTTTAAAAATAAGATTTTTTACTGAAGCAAATGGTTCATAGTTGAGATTTTTCATCTAACGAATAGAAAAAAAAACACCTTTTGTAAATGACTAATTATTTTACATGACCTAAACTCATCTAATGTATTCAGCACTTTTATAGATAATCACAAATTTTATTTTCTGAGTTCATTTCGATAGATTATTTATATTTGCTTTTTGGATTTATTTTAATAAAGGCGCCATTGTAATGGCTTTTCAGTGATTATAGTTTTATTATTAATATTTTTGTTGTTGCCAAACGTCTTTATTATTTGTTAAACTTTGTTCTACGTTTTAATAGCACGTTTAGCCTTTTATTGTCGTTTACAATTTTTTATTAAATTTTGCTGATTTTTATAAAATTTACAGTCAATTTAATTATTATTGTTCAATTTTATTAATTGTGCTTTTCTGTTGTTTTTTTTTATTATGCATCTTTCAATATAATTTATTATTTGCAAAATAAAACTGTCTGGTTTGTCTTTTAATTATCATGATTGTTTAATATTTTTTTAATTCAATATTTGCTTTGCAATGTACAATGAAAGGTATTAATTAAAAAAAAAATTTATTTATTTGTTTTAAAATACAACATTTAGGACACGAAAACTTGGGATTGGTTTCATTAGTACGAGACTAATTCCCTGCTACGCCTACATGTCAATAATTTAGTATTGGCGTTGTCGGTTTTGTTTTAGTCTCAAATGTTATTTAATTTTTTTAATAACAAGTTTTTGGGAAACTAGAACAAGTAAATTAATTTCCAAATTGACAAAGAGCAAAATTTTAATTAAAATTAAATGACAGAGGGTGGCACCGTTGCAAAAAAAAAAAAATTAATAATAATAAATAAATAAAAATGGATTCTATACGCTTTGAATTATTTTTCATACAGAATCACTATAAGAGAGTGACTTTGTCAGAAAAAAGGTACATACTAATGTAATGTAATGTAATGTAATGGGGGTTTGGCCCAGAATGGCCCTTTGCAATGCGACCATTGTTGATCTATTGTGCTTCCCCTGTTCCTAGCAGTTTAATACGTTCGCAAAAAGGATCAGCTCCTTCAATGGGAGCATTAGCAGATCCTCTTCACTCAGCATATATGCTTGTAGAGTCCTGTGTCTTCTGTGGCACAATGCCCCACAATTTGCTATCAAGTGTTCCATCGACTCCTCATATTCACCGCAAGGTACACACTAGCCAATAGTCAAAATTTTTATATTCTTTTGTAAGAGTAATAGTTCCAATTAATAATTGGAGGAAAATATTATATATAAATATTATATTCGCGCAAATTAAAAATTAAATTAAGAAACTTTTTCTTTAATTTCACGCCAATTAAAGATTTTGGGAAATTACCGATATCATCAAATTTCGATGGTTTGAAGTTCTAGGAAGCTACTTTTATAATTGACTATTATGATGAGGCCCCTATGGATGTACATATGCCCATATGTATGTACGTATGTAATCTGTCACAACTTTTGAACGTCTAAACCGATCATAGCAAAAATGGCAGCATTCTGAAGATTTCGATCTCAGCGAGTAGTCATGTGAATATCTATCCGACTGATATGAAAGGTCTTGATAAATGTTTTTAATAAATAATAATTTAAACTAGTTCTTTATTCGAATCTCGAATCTAATAAACTTTCAAACTCGTTATTGAAAATTTTCAAAAAAAGTGCTTTCACTAAATAATTTCAAAAATTCCTCATCCATTTTTTTTGCAATAACTAATGTAAACTTACAAAATTGCTTTAAATGCCTAAATTTTATTCCAATCGACTTAATCGTTCTAGAGATATGGTTTTCGAAAATAGTATAATTAGTATAATGGTTAAATTAAACGGTTTTATAAATTCTTGCATTATTAATTAATTTAATTATTTTTTGAGTATGAGGTCGTTTTTTAAAAACAATATGTTTCTATTTAATTTTTCAATATTTCTACACCCTGTGCGTGTCCTCTTCAAAAAATTTAAAAATTATTTTAATTTAAAATCTAATTTAAAATTATTTTATTTTCCTGAAGAAGATACCAACAGGGTATAGAATTATTGGATAGTTACAAAAAATATATTGCTTTAAAAAAGACCTGAAATTCTAAAAATAATTCAATTAATTAATCGAAATCGAATAATATCATCAATTTATTCTTACACTGTTTTAAAACTACGGCAAATTCTGCACATTTTATTTAAAACAATTAATGAGCTCGGAAATTCTTTCTTACATTTTTGGTATAAGACAAAAAGCTGAAATTTCAGCTTTCGGACTCTGTGCAGTTAAAAATTTTTTTGTTTTCAATGTCCTTAAGAATTGTTAAAGAATTTCCAAAGAATATGAATGACTAAATTGCGGTCACGAATATTTGCTTAGTTACATTTTACCCATTTTTCCTTCATGAATTTTATTTATTTCTATGATTTGAAAATTTCATTAAAGGAACACCACCAAAGTCCTTACAAATAAAATTCAGGAGATTTGTGACATAGAGTTCTCATGCTTAAAATTTTTCAATGATTAACATGTAGATCCATATAGTTGTTTGCCATAAAATGTTCTCTTAAATTAATTTTATTGAAAATCTGAATTTCATATGAAATTCCCCTTAACTGGCATTAAAATTATTCCTCTGAACATCTGTAAAGATAAAATTCTATTGATTAAAACCCACTTTAGCTTTTGTGAATGCAATTTGATTTATTCACTCATTCATGCCTTTTACATATTTTGCATTCTAACAGCCGTCATATTGTACTCAGATCTCATCTGTATACGAGTATTACTTTGACAGCAAATAATTTGTTTTCGAACAAATTGTGATTTATTAATAAATAATATAAGAAAAGCTGTCATGTCCGCTAAATATTTACATTGAAAATACAAATGCAATTAGTCATCACGTGTAAAACGTAAAATAATCAATATCCGGTGTACAATCATTAGAAATAATTTAATAAATAAAGTATAAAAAATATTAATATATCAAAAGATAAAAAAACTAAAGCAAAGAAGTTTAAACCCGACATTCGGGATTAGATATAAACATTGCATTGTAAATGGCAGAAATTCATGTATATAAAACCCTTAAAAACAGATAATATTTTCCTTTTTCATTTTTATTTTAGTTTTAATTTTATGTGTTTTTATTACATTATCTGATTATCAAAATATAAATATTTTTTAAATCTTGAGCATCCAGTTGCTCTGGAAGTTGTGAGTTCGATTCTCAACGAATTAGTTGTGCTTGATTCAGTTCAATGAGTGAATTTTCTGGTTATTATATCATGTACATTAAGTTGTAACATTTTTGCAGCAGTTGCTGCAAAAGTATTACCTTAAAAACATTCAATCACTTCTAACTTGTAAAAATCGTAAATTTTAGGGCAAAAATGAAATCATCAAAATGCTATATTTCGGACCCAAAACCGGCAAAAAGACGATAAATTGTCAAACGATTGCAACTCAAAATCTGAAACTGTAGAAACTTATTTAAACTAAATTGCATACACTATACGTCTTACGTAAACTGACCTTCGTAGACTAGTAGGTAGTGTACTAGACTCGTAGTGCGAAGGTCCCAGGTTCGAATCCTGCCGCAGAACTCTGGCAGTTGTGGTTGATAATTAAAGGGAGCGCACAACAAGCTTTCACTGGCTTAAGTGTATGCCGTATGACATGGGCTATCACACCCCTCCAATCAACCTAACCTAACCGAACCATACCTCTTACGTATGTATGTAAATAATTCAACTGCAAATATTGTAAGGCACACACACACACTCAGATATATGCATACACCTATACCCTATTTTACGCGCCACTCACTTTTAACTCGTTTTCGCTCATAAACGATTTTTGTAAAATTTACAGGCAATTACTTTGACTAGACTCGCATATCGTTCTATTTATTTATAATTATGGTAACACCTACGATGTACGCATATTATACTGCCAAAAATATATTCATACGTAGTTAAAGAAAAAAAAATAAATAAAAAGATGGTAATTCACCTTTTAATGTTCAACGAAAAAATTTTTTGATTCTAAATATGAACTAGTTGATTTTAAGCAAGAGAAGGCAATTCAACATTGTTTACTTACTTACGTACTTAAAACTTTTTATTTATCATAATTTTGTATTAGAATAGCCTGCTTTTAGTTGTTTTATTATTGCATTATATTATGATGGACCTACGTCCCATGTAAAGCGAGGTATGTGTGTATAACAATTACTATATTTACAATACATTACCATTTAATATATGAATATACACTAAACATATTCATGTACATATGACTGGTTTATTCACAATTTCATTATACCTTTACGAAAAAAATCCCTGAACTCTAAGCATTTTTTTAAAACTCATTATACATTTGAGAAAAAATTCTTGAACTCTAAGCATTTTTTTTTTAAACTCCTTAAACACTCCAAAGGTACTCCATGAATGTAAAAAGTGAATTAAAAGCAAGAGAAGTTAATTGAAAATATACGATACCATGTTTATATGCTCAAAGTAATTATTCATGTAAAAAATAATTTTACACGAAACTTTACTTAAAATAAAAGCCATTTTATCATTTAAATGAAAAGATGATCCAGGTGACACATTCGTTTTCTAAAGGAAAACAAACAGCTGACCTGGAAATGTTAATTGTTTATTATTGTTAGCATTTAAATTAATAAGATGTCTTAATATAATTTTAGAAGAAAATAATCGTACATGCTGGCATACGTACATATTAAATTTAATGGGACGGATAAACAGTTTTTCATTATTGCAACTTTACTTTGACTTAAAGGTGAGCGATAAGTTAAAGTCAAGTTCATCCTAAATGTGCCTTTTATAAAGGTTATTTTTATTTGGAAATGACAATTTTTCATAAGTTGTCATACTTTCTACTTTATCAATTACAGCCCTATAATTTTTGGACAGCATCCTAGCCTATAGGGTTAAAACTTCTTTAAAAGATGACATTTTAAATTAAATCTCACTTATTTTTTATAAAAAAATTTAATTTATTTAGCCATTCAAAATTAGTCGGTAAATGGTATGGTGTGACCATACTTTGAAAAAGATAACTATTTTTTAAAGGAAAGTTCTAATAATGAAAAATTATTAAAAGCCATTTTAGCATTCCCTTTTTGTTAAAATAACTATTGTCTACTTTACCGCCAAGTTGTAATAATGGCCCTTAGCGAAAAACTATGGTGATTATTACAGACAGTAGGAGGTCAAATGTGGTCTAACAGTTGACTCAGTTACGAAAATTTTAGAAATTAATTTACAGGTGATAACAACCTGGAAATTAACTCAAGAATCGTTAGTATAATTAATAAACGTAAACATCAGTGTAAAAGTTCTAGAATTTTTTTTCTCAGACAAAGTATTTGATTCATTCTGGCAATTTGCTTATACCATTTACCTTTAGAAAAATTATCTTAAGTTTTACTTTGGACAGAACATTTGCACATAATTATAAATCGTATAGCAAAAATATTTCGACTGCTGTACCTAAAGGTTCAGTTTTATAGCAATTGTTACATTCAATATAGACGTCCGGATAATACTGCCACAATATTTGATGTCAAATTGTCGATCTCAATTTTTTGTCTATGTTTGAAAGTATTTGCTTAAATATAAAATTGATCTCTATGAAGGGAAAACTCCAATTATTTTAATCTCATACAATGAATCGCCAAGCGGATTCCAATTATTTCGCTATCAGTTCACCTATTCTCATCCAGGCATCTACAAAATATCTACGAATAATGCTGAAAAATTAATATTTAAAGAGAATGTATTATGTATACGTAAGAATGATATAAAATGTGACACATGATGCGTCGATCATGACGTACAGATGCCAGATGCAGTGCAAGCTTGATTAATTTCCAAAGCTTTTAATATAAGTTCGTCATTGGAGTTCGACGTTTATACTTCTCATTAAATATATATCAATATTTATAATATATATTTGCCAAAAATTTTTTCATAATAAGGAAAAACTGCTATAGATTACGATGTGAGATAAGGCAATTGGTAGAGATCTGTAGAGATTTTAGAATTATCAGCTGGAAGTTACGAATTCGTCTAGTTGGAACGCAAAAGTTAGTTTTACCAAGCAGGAACTCGGAATCGACATGACCACGTATCAATCCAAACAGAAATGAAATACTCGGCATTACTCGACGACTTTTCAAGTTTGGTAACTTAATCAGACCAAGTCTATTGACATATGGTGGTGGCACGTAGGCACTCCATCAAAGGCTTGTTAAACAAAATATCAAAAATTGCTTTTACACTGATTCAATACTGTTTATATAAATGTTATAAAAAGGATCCCATACAATTGATACATTTCAAGAATAGGGCGAACTAAAAAAGTATACAGCTGCTTCGTGATATATGAATCGGAAAACTCTTTTTCATATAGTGACAGTTAACATTAGTTCGTTGTATGTATTTTGAAAATTAAAAAAAAATTTGGAAAAATTATGCCTAAAATTTCTGCAAAATAAATGACAATTTTTATGAAGTCAATAGGTTAGGTTAGGTTAGGTTGATTGGAGGGGTGTGATAGCCCATGTCATACGACATACACTTAAGCCAGTGAAGGCTTGTTGTGCGCTCCCTTTTAATTATCAGACACAAACTGCCAGAGTTCTGCGGCAGGATTCGAACCTGGGACCTTCGCACTACGAAGTCAATAAATATTTTAAGATTTAAATAAAATAAGACAATATATATTCTGATCAGCTGATGTAATATTCTAAAAAAATTTAATATAAATTATAACTGTATTGAAAATGCTTAATTAGAGTTCACGTTATTGCTGCAAGCAAATTTATTGATCACTTAACACACGCATGCGAAAAAAAACATGATTGCAACATGATTATGACAACTTAAAGGAACATACTTACACAGTTGTGTGTATATACACATCCATAGACATATATACATGTCTATATTTCTTTTTGAAATAATAAAAAAATAGAATTTATGAAAGATATGAATTCTTTCAGACCAAATAAATAATTTTATCTATTGCTCATAAATTAACTAAAAGCTCACAAAAGTAATCGAAACCTCAGCTTTCAGCTACTCGCATAATGTTTGTCTTTTACACAAGTAGACCCTGTGCTAATTTTTTCAAAAGAAAAAAATCTGTATTGCTGGCGTAAACCATGACATTATTTTTGTATAATTGTAAAATAAATTAAGTATTAAAAAATACTCATTAAAATTATCTGCTGTTAATTACAAAAATTGTAAAAAATGATTGATTTATGTGCAAATATGTCAAAATATTATCAAATAAAAATTTATGTGTATATACTTACGTACATACATATGTATGTATATATATTTTTTTTTTTCAAAAACAAATTCTTATCAAAAATAAAATTCAATATTTAAATGGCAGCTTTAAAAAAAATAGAAAAAACATGCAAAAATACACAAAAATACAAACACTCCTTTAGAAAAGCACAAATGACAGCAATTACGATTATTTATGTATATTGTTGCTATTGTTGTTGTCATTTAATCGTAAGTCAACTATATGACTAATGATAAGAAAATTGGCAGTACAACAACCAAACACTTTTACAGTGATTTACACTATTTGTCATAATTCTGCGTACACCCCAGCACCTTGGTGAGGCAGCCGTGTCATTTAAAGATTATTTGAATACACATATCTGATTTGGCTTTTGGTATATTTTTCAATATTTGAGGCAAGCCAAAAAAAGAAAAGCAAATCTCAGAGTAAAATGACGCATTTTCGTTAAAGTTGAAAAATGCGTCTCGTTTAATCTGCACAAAAACAATAATAAAAACTGCCCAGTTGTGTTTGTTCAACCTTCAATTCGTATTTGTGTGTTTGTTTTTGTTTTGCTTTTTTTCTGTCAGCAGCCAAATATGAGCACGTATAAAAGAAAAGTTCACATGAGTTCATTCTTTCATTCATTTAACAACACCCCCTCACCCCACCCAATGGGTTTTTTTGTAACAGGTAAATTTTTTTTCATGAGCGCAATTCTGTTGATGACATTTTATATTTATAATTCACATAACTTACATAAGGCCAACAACAATAAGAAAAATGTTTTGTAAATGCTTAAAAAGCTGCCAAAGCAGTAAATATTAAAGAAACAATAACAAAAGTTCAAAATAATTTAAATAAAAATTCTTTAGTTTTTTACAATTCAAAAATGAATCAAAAATTTTATTTAAAAGGAACAAAATATTCGGGACAATATTCTGGAAGGTAAATAAACTTTTTATTCCCTAACAAGGCCATTAAATAGATCCTGGTAGAAAGGAGCTTGCAAAAAGCCACAAAAATGCTGAGATTATGATCTGTTAGTAGTGGAAACTGTGAGCACTTCTAATGATGTTGACATGAGTTTGCCATGGCAGGATGTTGTTTTATTTGATGTTTATTCCCCGATTTTTATTGAATTTTTTTTAAACAAGACAATTTTACATTGTAGACTTTACATCTGAAAAGAGCACAAACTTTACAATAGTCAGAATTTCCTTTTTTTTCTCTTATACAAAAGTAATAGTATCAATTGTTGATTGTTGCAGATGCAAAGAGATAAGTTTTTTTATATAAAAAAGGTACTTTCAATTTTAATTTTTTTTTTGCCAACTTGACTTCCTAAGCGAATTTTTGAAAGCATTGAAAATGTCGTTTCTCTGGGTTGTTTGAAAATTGTTGAATATAAAATATTTCGAAGAGACAATTTTATATAAATTCTATGGTATAACTTTTTTTCTCATTAATCCTTTAGTTGATATATGATGTCCTTTGATGTCAGTATTCTTTCTATCATATAACGGGATGACCTCATTGCAATACATTCACTTCTAGTTTATATTTTACTCGCGGGAAAGATTGAATTATTTTCCTAAATAGAAAATTTTAAGAATGTGTCAATCAATTATGTTATAATAATCATTTAGGGAGGCCACTTTGCCCGTCCGATTTTCGCTTAATTTTCCGTGAAACCAAACTACAATCTACACTCGTCAAATAAAAGTCTTTCCAAAAATGGGAGCGTTATGCGATAATCACTATTTTGGGGGAGCAAATTGCCCTTCCCTTTTTCGAAAAAAAATTTTGGGACCAACCTGCTAAAAACCCTTTCAAGCAAAAGCAAACATTAAAAAAGTAAAAAAAAAAAATATGCACGAATTGACAACTTCTTCCTTTTTTGAAGTCGATTAAAAACATAGAAAACCAATTATCCTTTGGAAGGTTTTTATTACATTCTATAAAAATCTCTCTTGACTTTAATATTGTTCCAGCAAACACTAAGGGTTCAGTTACTCACAATTTTGGTAGTTAAAAAATATCGTAAATCAGAAATCTTAGAATCATTTTCTACAACATTATCAAATGGTATTTGAACTGTATAAGACTTCAAGTATTTGAATATCTATCGTATAGCTAATTTTATTAAAAAGCAAGGACTTTTATCAAAATATTGCATAGTTGTATTAGGATTAGGAATATCATTTGTCCAGAAAAAAATAGCAGGAACATATAAAATCGAATTCAGACAAGGGCATGGTTGTTGCAATAAAAAAATAGCTGAAACTTCGCTTAAGCGAAACATATTTTGTATTTAAAAGATTAATTAAAATAATCATCGCTTGAGAGAAAAAAATATTAATTTATCGTCAAGAAAACACCAGATCGTTCAGGCGTATTTCAATCGTATTACAAGGCACAAAATAAAATTTCTTGGCGTTTTCCTCCCAGAAAAAATGTAACATCTACATATTGGCTTTTCCAATAAGAGAAGCGGAATTTAGTAACACTAAATGCAAATTTCAGGAAAGAGCATGCGATATTGTAATTGTGTTATGTTTTTTAAATGACAGATATCAACAATTTTTTCGTAAAACGATTAACAACATGCTACACTTAAAAAAAGGAAACAAAATGCCTTGCATCCGTTTTATCAGCATACATCTCTTATTTTATATTTTAAATGTACCATATTTCATTTCTTCCTTTCAAAGAACAAAGTAATGAGTTCGCTTAAGAAAAATTGGTGTCCGTTGATTAAAAATCTTGCGAAATGTTTCTTTATAAAAGTTTATATTTTCTTCAAATAAATGAAAAATAGTAAAAAAATAGACATGCAGAAAAATTTTCGAAATATTTCTTCTGTGTCAATTTAAATAATCTACATAAACGTTTCAAAATATAAAAAATTAAACTAATCGAGTAACTACGAGTAAAAAAAACATATGGGCTCCACATGTTCTAATCCCCTAAACGACTGTATCTAAACACACATGTTTGTTTAGAAATGTGTTCACTAATTAAAATTCTTTCTTTTTGTATTTTAGAAACAAAAATTTTTCATCAATAAATAATTTTTATGGCAAAAAAAGAAATTCAAAATTCACCAACACAAAAAGGCCTAAATAATAAAATTAGTCAACAGAAACATTTTGAAGAAATCGATTTTTTTACACACATAAATTTATATACATACATACATATATTTTTTAACCCATTTAGGGCGAACTATTTAGCGATTGTGATTAATTTCTAAGAATAATATTAGAAATAAAATTTATGCTGTTTTCTTTTCGAAAAAAGAACAAAATTTTTCGCCCCTTCCAAAAACAAAAAATATATTAAGTGTTCTTTCAACAAGGGAAAACTTATTAGGAAAACCACGTAGTCCTGCAAGGGCGCAAAATTTCTTAAATTAGGACGATTTTGTTTTCCAAATTAATCAAAAAAGTGGTGCACTTTTTGCAGAAAAGAATATGCCATTGAAAAGAAAATAATAATAAATTTAAAATTTAAATTACTTTAAAAAAAGCATCAAGGTAAAAAGTTCGACTCATGCAGCACCGATAACGGGATCGCATATCCTGGCAACCAATGTTTTGGTCAAAATATTCAAATTGTAGATGAATCCTTTAATATTTGTTATTCAAAAAAATATATTGAGGCAACACCAGTTGCATACAATAAACCTGCTCTCTTCTCAAGAGAAAATATAATTTCGAAGTAAATATATGTAGATATGAAACCTGCGACTAGGACATTAGAGGAACGTGGTCAGCCCCATATAATGTGCGCCTTTCATCTCAATACATTAATTCACAGGTTGTGCATATCATTAACAGCAGTTGAATGAAAATATTTACATACATATTTACAATTTCTGTGCAATTGACTAGATTAATATAAGCTCAAAAGGGAGCTTTTGCTTATTTAGGTCCTTGATTTGGCCCCTTTGTGATACCTATAGTAGATAGAGAATGTAAAATTGGAAACAGAAGAGTAAAAACTACAGAATGCAGAAGCACCCAGAGTCTGCTGCAGGAATCGAACCTGCGACCTTCTAACTGCTAATCTAGTAACCTACTCTGCGGGGGTACCCTACCCACGAGGGCACCTATACATACTGGTGTTATCTAAAATGAAATCAGTAGTTCTACAAATAACATACAATTCCATTGGGTTAAAAGTACTATGTATATGAATCATGGAGTTTTTCGTAGTTTTCAATAAAATATCTAAAAAATTTAAGCTTTTACTCTTCAAGTTTTCATTATAAACCAAGGAACCATTTCAACTAAATTAAGTAGCATATACGAGTGCTATGCATTTCACAGTAGCAAACAGCATGTTGCATATCCAGTCCTCTCCGTAGGGCATGCCACTACTTTAAACATTAATCTTTATTATTCTATTATGAGCCTTAAAAATAATTCATTCACTTGCAAGGCTGTGGGTAACATGTAACACGTCTTCCCCAATTTTACGGCAACATTTTTTTCTAAAAAGAAAATGCCAAATTAAAAAAAGTAATAATATAATGAACAGCGCAATTCTGAACCCGCCCTCGTTTAATTCTCTAGGAAATTTTAGTTGAAAAATTTAGTTTTTCCATTTTGAAACAATTGACTTTATCCCACAACACAAATTATGCAAACTGGTGAACAAATATACAAAGAAAAATGTACATTTTTATAGTCAGTCAACCGTTCATTCATCCACTTGAAAATACGGCAAAAATAACACAAAATTCCTTTGTTGGCATTAAGTAAAAGAATGAAGACAGCAAAAAAAGGAAAGAGAGAATATTGGTGGTGGTGGCGGCGGCACCGGCGGCGGTGGCGGTAGCGGTTGCGATGGTAACGGCGACAGTAACAGTTGTTGTACACAATGAATGTGACGACCATCCTACATGAATGTTTATATGAACATAATGTACACGTACATACGAATATGTATTTCCAACAAGAACAACAACAGCCAAGAAACATTCATACTCGTATGAAAAACACTCCTAATAATGTCTTTCATTGAACCATGTACACAAAATACAATTCCAGCACTAAAACAGCAAAAAAAAAACATCTGAGTTTCTTTTTCATTTAAATAGTTGCAAATATGTGGTCGGAAACGTGAAAGAGTTAATTCTGTTCTTGATACATCGTTTGCGTTTTTTAATTTGCATTTGGTGAGGTTGCAAGTGTATTACCGCACCTGACATTCAATCGAACAAGCATGTACTGCAGGACTATCAACAAATTTTCTATAGGTATAACAGAGTGATTTTAGAGAATCAAAGTAGACCAGTAATTGGTAGCCTAAATAATTTAATCGAACAAGCATGTACAGAACTGCAGGATTATCGAAAAAGCATTCTGTAGTTATTACAGCATGACCTGATCAATTTAACGTGTGCAAACGTAAGGGTTTCAAAAACTACATACAACACGTGTCCTTTGAAACTGCCTAATAGCCACTCTGAGAAGGAAGAGAGTCCTGAACTCCTGACAGTCCTATAAAGATTAATTTAATGAAATATGAGACCGACCAGCTTTTGGCTTTTGCGAAACTTGGAAAAAATAAGTGAAAAAAAAAACATAGAACTCGGGCACTGAGTCGGAACTATTGCACCCCTATCAACCTCTTCATTCTGTCGCTTTTACTCGACCATCTACTCTTTTATAATATTTTATTTACCATCTTGGACTCAACTTAATTTTCTAGAATCGTTCACTTGCAGAATAGAACTGACGGTTAATCGTATATTAATAATTCTTTTACATCACTGTCTTAATTTCTAAACAACTAGAAATAATACGTTATAACATAACCACACCATACATATTTTTAGCGTTACTACAGTTGTTGTAGTTTTGCCAAAGCAAAAAAAAAAAAAAAAAAAAAAAAAAAAAAAAAAAAACAAGGAAAACATTCATACAAAACAAAATTGTAAACACTTTATTTCAATCCAGAATGAGAAAATTTATACACATGAATTTTTGTAGTTTTGCGAACGTTGCAGACTTACGGCCCCGTATAGTTGCTGGTGGTGGTATTGGATGGATAAAGATCTTGGTGATAAGAGAAAAAAAAAACTATGAAATAAATGAGAATTGCAGGAATTAATTTTATTTGAAAATTTTGTTTTATTCTAAGTTAATAAAATTTAATTCACACCGATTTAAGCATTACAGACACGACTTGTGTAAGCATAACTATCGTTAGAGGCGTTTCTTTAATTTAGCAGGATAATTCGTTTATAAACAATATTATGAGGCGATAAAATATTGTGCAAACATCTGGTATTATCCACTTTTTCTGCTAAGTTAAATTCTTTATATGTTGCATATGGAATTAAAGCTCTGCGAAAGATATCATGAAAGTCTGCTTGACACATTTGTTTTGTAATTCTTTCGCTAGAGGTATTTGCTTCCTGAAGAATTTTATTCATATTTTCACCAGTTAGAATTTTTTAAAACTCTCTTTGGAAAAGAACACACCAAACACCAATCAGTGTAGAGATTTGGAGAGGAAAATGGGAATGGATTGGGTACATGCTAGGAAAGCTTGAGATATTACCAAAAGAGCAATAGGGAACAGACTATAGGGTCGACTAGTTCAAACAGGACGACGAAGAAAGCTGACGCATAAGACATAACTCGTATAATAATCAGCTGAAAGCGTTAACATGGGTTATTTCTACGTGGAAAAAGTTTTAATGGCTCTACGATTGTTATAGGATCTAAAGGAAATAACAATTACGACATAATACGTGTATGTTTCTAATTCCTATATTAAGTCATCGAAACTGTGCTCTGGAAAAAATATATTTTATTTCCCTGCTATTTCAAATTGAATTTATCTAGACTTCTCGTGTAGTGTCCTACGCAGAAAGCAATCTGTTAGAAGTAGTTTGCAACAGAAGGATCAAAACTTGCCTCAGATCACCATCTGTCTCTTTGTGAAGTGTAGTTCTTATGAAATAAAGTGGAGTGCTACAGATGCAGCAAGGAGTTTAATATAACTTAAATTTATTTCACCAAACAATATATTTCATCAAAAAGGACACAATAGATTGTAAAATTTTTGTGCACTGAGCACTTTGTTGAACGCAAACTTTTTATATTTATTTAATTTTTGCAACATGGCTGTAATCCAAGCCGATATCGGGCATCTCGTGGAATAGTTAAAAATAAAATTCAGACATTAATATGTAGCAATATGTGCCTGGTACATTGATATTCTATTCTTGGACGATGTTACGTACATACATATGTACATCTTGATGTCACTGTGTTTTGGAATATAAAAGTCCTACCAATCTTCGCTCTGGTAAGTCTGGTAAGGGCCCCCCATCAGCTAAAACGTTGGTTATACGAGTGAAACCAAAATCGCGCGTATGCGAATGAATGTTGGTCACAGGACAATTCTTAAGTCTGGATAGACACTCTAACCATCAAATATTTCCTATAAGATGCAATTTAATAAATTCAGCTGTTCAGAAATACGTTTATTCTTGTTCAATGCGAAGGACCTCGCCTGTAGTGGTTGTGTCATGCAGCCATATAACCCGGGAGGCAAATGCTGCATTAGTTCTGTTATAAACAGCAAAAGCTACGAACAGCGAAGTTAAATTTCCGTATGATCTCTAGATCTTTCTTGTAGGCGTAGTTTATGCGTCCTGTAGCAATTTATACGTTTCAATAGCCAGATGACTTCCTCGCCACGGAAATTTTAGCAAAAGCAGCCATATTCTTGAAATGGAAACTACATTGAAAAAAAAGAAAAGCGAGAATAGAAATAATGTGTTGAGGGGCAGTATCACAGTTGGTACTTATGCTTAATATTAATTACATCCTCATCCTTATTAATTCGTGCAATTAAGGGATCAAAGAATTTTATATTGTGGAACTATTTTTTTTTAATTTGTGTAAAACATATGAATAGTCGCGAAATTGCTACTTAGCCAACCCCATACAAAGGCAAAAGTGCGAGTAAGTGTTCTGTTTCACTACTCCATCATCGAACGGAAAATGTGCATTTTTAAAATTCTTTCATCTCCACTCGTGGCTTCATTTGCCCATAGTGTAAATGATGCCTCACAACACCACATTTAAATTTACTCGATCGCTCACTCTGGCACTTACTTACTAAAGGAAGTTGCAAGGGAGCTAAAGAGTAAGATGAGAAAGGCGGTGCATATTTTTAACTCAGTTTACTTCCCCGCCCGCGTATGCATCCCTTCAACAGCCAGCATGTGAATATTTGAAACGCGTTTTATATTAGTTCAACATCTGCTTCCTGGTTTAAAAGCAAAAGCAAAAAAGAATTATTCTTGTTTCTTTTAGTTTATCTTTTTTTTTTTTAAATGTTCCTCTATGCATTTAACAAATGCCCAAGTATATTTATTAGATATGCATAAAATGTGTTTAAATTCCACTAACACAACTACTTAAAGAAAACAAAAAAGTGACTCGAAAAATAAAAGGAAACACAAAAATAAATAAAAGAACTAAATAAATGATCACATTTAAATGGATGTGTTTAAAGTCAGGAACATGGAATAGATGGATGGGATGGATGATGTGTAATGGTTTATTTTGGCATGTGCTCGCAATGCCAAAACAACTGACTGCTGCATGATCAGCCGAGCAAGCAAACAAACAAAAAAGCAAAGAAATAGGAGGAAAAACGATGGCAATGATGTAGGTAACGTTCTTGGGATGTCTGCAAGAAATATTAGAAAAATCAACAATATTCAATATTCAATTCCCACAGAAAATGGGAGTGGTCTTGTGGTAAATTTTTATTTACTTAGGACTTATGGAGGAATGTTCTAAAGAAAAAAATTCAAATAAACATATCACAGCTTTAACCATTCCAAGGGCATGGGAAAATCATATTATGTGAATAAAGAAATATAAATATTAGAATTAGGGAGCAGTAAAACCCTTTTAAGAGATCGATTTAATTAAATGAAATTGTGGGAAAAAAGGAACTACAGTAAGTGGCCAAATTAATAGAGTCGGGTATCGTTTTCTAAAAAGTATTACATTTAGTATTCAATACTGGCATTAGTGTATGTATAAATATTTTCCCACAATTACCAGTCGCTTATCCCTTTCATGGTAATGGAAGTTATATCTTATTTTCGATGTATTCACATATTTTTGATGTGTTATGCTCCTCTTACTACAAAGACAGCTGTAATTGTAATTTCCATGAAGTGTTTTTTTCTTCCTTTTTCTCAAAAACTTCTGATTTTTTAAAGCGTTGTTGTACTGACATGAAAAAGAAAGTTTTAATTCTCTTAGGAAGTGTTTTCCATAAAATAAAAATGTAATTAAGGAGTTAATAATTTTAAAGATAATCTCGGAAAAAATAATGAAAAATTTATTTTTTTTTGCAAAATTTAAATTAAAATATTTTTAGGATGGGTTTAAGGCAAATAAAATAGAATCTTTTTCATATATATAATTTTTGTAATCAAGCGTTAGGTCTTTTTTTAAAAAATAATAATTTTATTCAATATTTCGACGCCTCTTTGGGCGTCTTCTTCAGGAATTTTTTTTATTAATAAATATTGAATAAAATTATTATTTTTTAAAAAAAGACCTAACGCTTGATTACAAAAATTATATATATTAAAACAAAAAAGGTATAAAAAATAGTGTTAATTAATTAGAATCTTTTTCGTTTAAAAAAAGCACCACTTTTTTCTTCATGCCAACCTGTCTGTGTCCACATCCTAATATGAGTCTGGTGGTACACGTTGATAGATCCACCCGTTACACCGAAATATTTAATAAGGTGGTCTAGACCAATATCTAAGCACTCGTAAAGTTTGTCTATTATAAGCTTGTTCAAAAGTTTTTGCCCCGAATGCCATGTCGTTCATTCGCAGAGATTATGGAAATCGCTCTCTTCTCTTGCCACGGCTTGCTGGAATATATGCCTATTGCCCACTCATACATCATTACTGCGATGGACCTAGAGATATCGTTACATCCCCCGTGAGTTCATTATATTGCTCGCCTGTGGTTAAAACATGGCTAAATTTTCCTTGCAAATTTCCTTGCACCATCTGTCTTAAACTCTCTAGAGATGCTACTTGTAAATATTGTTTCTAATTGAGTTGCATGGCATTGAGACAGTTAAATAACGGCTGCACTGAGCACTAGATGTCTTATCTGCTGTTTCGTTGTCAAAAAGTCGCTGCCACAGTCTCAAAAGAGCTCTGGACTGGGAAACAGCTCCTGCGTAGCCTTAATTATTTCTTCAGTGCTGTCAGGATTGTATCTTCAAGAGTTTCGCATCACACTATCGCGCGTATTAATGATTTTTGGTTGTATGAGGAAATTTTTCTGTTGAAGCGAGCGAAAAAAACCTTGTGTGGGGGCTCACTGCATCCTACTAGAGAATAAAGGTCAAATGGCACTTGTACCTTGCATTCGATATAACGTGGCACTCAAATTACGCCTTTAAGGATACGACCTGGCTTTACAACGCTTTTTAAATTTAAAATATTAAAAGAAAAAGAAAGTTGCTGTGTGCAGGAATCTAAACAGCACAAAAAAAATATTTTTTGGAGGGGTTATAACCCCTCCAGCTACAAAAAAGACGAACGGATTTTTAGAATAAAATATTTAATTTTATAAATTTAAAAGAAAATTTCATTTGAACATCTATATACACACAACAACAATAAAAATCCAAATTTGTTAGTTTCAATAATATTTTTAAATAAATTTTCTTCTTTAAAATTTACATCAGGCAGCTAAAAAAATTTTTATTTGAACACGTACGTTGAAAGCAGCTATAAAAATCATGAATTTATTTCATTTTTTAATTTAATTTTTGTTTTTAAAATAAATTCTGAAACGAATTTTTACTTAAATTTAAGCAAACAGTCTGTAAAAATAAATATATGTTATTCGAAAAATAGCGATAGCTAAATTTGTTTTAAAAGATTTAGTAATAATATAAATATAAAATTGTTTTCAGATCATTATTTATATAAGTAAAGGGTGGTCCAACCAAAACGCACGATGTTAATTATAAATGAAATAAAAAGTTTTCAGGGAATTATCTTAATATTTTTTATTATGATAGAAAAATATATGTATAACAATTATGTGTGCAACAAAAGTTTGGTCAAATGCTCGCCACGGCTTTGATGGCATACCTCTATCCGATGGTCCATATTTTCAATGACTCTGAGACATAACTGGGGTTCAATGTCGTTAATGTGCCGAATTATCTCATCCTTTGGCTCTTGACGTACACTTTTTCTTTTAAATATCATCCAAGAAAAAAGTCCAACCGTGTCAAATCATATGATCGTAGAAGACAATTAACATCGTAAGATTACACTGCCATTGAATTTCTCGCGCAAAAGACCCTTTGTTTCGTTGTTTGTGTAGCAAGTGGCACTATACTGTTGGAATTGTGTATCGTCCAGTAAATATCCTCAATTTCTGGCCACAAGAAGTCCGTTTTCATCTCGTCATAGCGAACACCAATCACGGTAATTGCTTGGTCGACTCCATTTTCGAAGAAGTACGGCACGGCCAGCCCATAAACCGCACCTAACAGCATGCACAGGTATTCTCACATTTCTTACAGACCCTGTTTGCTGAAATTTGCTCACAATTCTCCCCGGTTGTGGACACATTTGGTCGATTATTCTGACCAAAAAAAATCATGAAGTGCACGAAATGCGTTTTGATTTGAACGCTCATTTTCGTAAACAGTTTCAACAATCTTATCGCGTTGGAACTCTCCATTGTTGAATTTGTCAAACACTGAAACAAAGAAATGTCAAATTAAGTTGTGCAAAAAAAACTTGACGTTAAGGTGTGACTCACAGTTAACGTCATGCATTATGGTTGGACCACCCTTTATATGAGGTCTGAATCTCTAGAACGACACGTTAATAATAAATATAAATATGTAATGATATATTTATTGTTTGCAAGATACGCTAGACATAAATAAGATTTATCTTAATAAGATTCATCAAACAAACTATTTATTATTGTATTGTTTGTTGTTGGCTTATCTGAGTATATGCCTGCATTTGATTCAATAAAATATTAAATAGTTACTAAATAAGGTTTTCTAAATTTGTATTAAACTAATGCATTCTGTTTTAATCGAAAGTTCTAACTATCCTAACTTGTGTTAGTTTTTGCTAAATATATATTAAACTTAAAGTTCATAGTGGCTTATAAACCACCGAAACGTCAATCAAAAGCACAACAATTCTTTTATGCATTTACAAAAAAAATTATAATGATAATATTCAACTGAAACTTAGTATATACAACAACAACAACTATATAAGACTTAGTGTATTGATCAAAACTGTATCTGTGTACCAATTGTCATTGTATTAGTTTTGGATGATGACTCTAGAATGGCATAAAATGTAGCTAAAAAGTCGTTAACCTTATTTTGTTATTGTAAATAATACATCATCAGTAATAATAATAACAACAATAACGTTGAAAAAAAATTAAGTAAATAAACGACAAACGTTCTGACTGACATGTACAAATATAAATAAACTGAAATTGACTAAAGTCAAGTTGTGACGAGACGCAAAGTGTCGTCGATTGTGGCGTGTTGGGGCTGCATCGAGTTAGTTCTGCTGACTTAACTTGACTCTATCTAGAATTATTATCAAACATTCTCATGCACATAATGCAACGTCATTATCTTTAATGCCATGTGGTAGAATAATAAAGTTAAAAAAAATAAAATACGAAATTTTTTGTTTATATTGTTGTACTCGTACAAAAAGCATTTTTTTTTTTGAGGACCGTATTTTGTTTTTACAAAACTGTAATAAAAGTAAGAGAATGTGAAAAACTAAAAGATATTTATTTGAATTTAAAGTAATAAAGCAGACAATTAAAAAAACAATTTTTTTTCATGATCAGCGACTATCAGAAACTAGTCATCGTATTCACTAGCATTCATGTGGCCCAATAAAATCTTTAAATGAAAATGTATTTAAGAAATTGAAAAGTCCAAATGCTTTGTCGCCTAAATTGTAAGTCACCAATACAAAAACTAATCCCCCATGCCATGTACTACCATCTAATATTGAATCTATACTCATATGCAACAGCAACAATAAAACCTAAACTACCAAATAGATCTTATAGATAGTTCATATCAAATATGAGATCATACTTCAGTTAATATTCTTAGATGTTGTAATGAAAATTGTTTGATTAAAAAAAAGGAAAATTGTAAATATAGTTGTTTTTTTCATTACAACAATCCGCCACCAACGCATCTTCTTTGAAAAATAAATTGTATTTATTTTTTATATTTCTTGGAATAAAATCTTAAACATGAGTCAATGCTGGCTGGTTGTTATTTCTTTGCAACAGAATTAAAAAGAGAATGAAAAAAAAATTAATTGAATTTCAAACTGATAGAGGGAGGAGCAATTTAATCCGAACAAAAACAAATATAACAGGTTTTTTTCTATTAAGAATTACTTTTATTATGTATACAATTAACATATAAATATTGATTAGAATGATTGAAAAACATTACAAGCAAATATTTGAAAGGGTTAACAAATAGAAAATCTCTTAAAAGCTTGGTATAGTATCCTTTAAGGTGCCCCATTTAACATGCAAACAAAGCAAATGTTGGGGCGTTTAAAAAATTTTGAAGAAAAGAATTTTAATTGCTTAAAAATTTAATAATATTGGAAAAAGTAAAAATTAAACATACAAAAAAAAAATTATCAAATAAAGACTTCTGAGCAATTTCTAAAATCGGTTTTGAATGCTTGAGGCAATAAAATGATTTCCTGTCAGAGATAGATTTCTTCTAAGTGCTTTTCCAACAACATTTTTAACTTTCTTATTATCCCTGTAAAAAAAGAACTTCCGTATAAGTGAATAACACACACAACTTGCCACACGGAAGTAGTGGGAATTTTTTTCTCATTTCGAATGATGTTACCATGGTTTTGTTATTGCAAGATGTTCTCTTTTTGGTTCTTCTTATCTTCAAAAATTTATCTGTCGCACAGTATATTATACAATATTATGTATGTATATGAAAAGCATTCTTTTTACAACATGTAGTTTTTATTAATATTATGAAACTTTTTTGTTGATATATTTGCCGACTGCAATCGGACTCGAACTTCAGAATACAATTTCGTCATGGAGTTTATCATCTTTACATGTGCATATAAAAATATAAAGGCCCAGCAGTTAAACTTTTTTGTGAGATACTAAGTAAACATCAACTTCCAAAGAAGTGATGAAAATGCATATATTTCGGTAAAGAAGAGTTGCAAATTTAGTTTGTTTCAAAATTACTTTAATAACCGATGATTTTTTAAGACCTTTTGGATTTGATTAAAAGGAACATACAAAATAAAGAAATACATATATAAAATATTTCTTTATATATTAATAAATATTTATATATAAAATATTTATTTTATGTTTAAAAATGATTTCATGTAAATGATGACCGCGGTTACGCCTTAAATGGTTCATAGGCTGGGTCCAATTTAAGTATGCTCTCTCCAACATATCGACCATATCTTCAATATATGCTTCCAGTGCGTCAACCATTGCGGGTTTTTCCCTATAGACATGAGCGCTCTAGGCGGATTATTAAGCAGCCATAAAAGTGAAATAAACTGTTCGCCATACTCCCCTCTCAATTGGGCCATTGTTTCGCATGCTGTGTGGCATCTGTCAACGTGTTGTTGAAACCATATGTCAGCCAAGCCAAATTATAACCATCGCGCGGTAGCGTTCGCCATTCACTTTAACGTTCCTGCCTTCGTCGTCTTTGAAAAAGTACGGTTCAATGATGCCACCGGCCCATAATTCACACCAAACAGATCATTTTTCGGGATACATTGGCAGTTCTTGCAATGCTTCTGGTTGCTCTTCCCATCAAATACGGAAATATTGCTTGTTCACGTATCCAGTCAATCAGAATTGAGGTTCGTCGCTCATGCACGATGCACTTTCTTAACTGAGCATGAATTTTGATGATAAAATTCAATAAAATTCTATCTGCAAGCACTGTTCGTAATATTAGGACGAGCAGACGTCTCTTTAGTATTCTTTTAGGCAGGCCTTAGTCCTGTTAAACCTTGGATTAGGGTAGCAACATTCACGTTTTGCGCTTTGTCAGCGAAAAGCCAAAGTGCGGAATTACGACTAACATTATTCCTCGCGAATATTACATGCTGATGATCACGAAAGCGAATAGACGCGTGTTTAAGTCGGTAGCATGATGGAGGTAAAACATTGGATCATGCGGTGAAATAAATAGCAGAACCAACCACATGATTGAGCAATATATTCAAATGATAAATAATACTTTTATACTAAAACCAGGCATTTAGTGAATGGTGAATGTGTTGCCGCATTCGAGTCGAATCGCCAATGAATAGCATTAAAATTCAGTGAAATAAAAATAAAAAATATTCTAAAAAATTTCTTAATTTAATTTTAATCTTGCTCAGGTTAAATCGTGTCCTTACCGCCATAACTTTCCATGTTTACTTTTTCATCTAAATCGATAATTCATAATAAATATTAGTTCTGAATTTTTTTAACATTGAAATTATAAACTTAGAGGAAAATCAAATTTACAGTAGACCTACAACTCAGTGTAAAGGCTTGTCCTGTAAAATTATGTGTTTGTCCCTTACGTTTTTTCGTGTTTAGCACTCAAGTAAGAGTCCATAAATGAAAGAAATGTTTTGTCAAAAATAAAATGACTTAAGCAAAGCAAATGACTTATTGTTCGATCATTTGTAACACATTAAGGCTCAGCACGCTTATTTCTTATTCCTTGTCTTTCTTTTATTTATTTATTTATTTATTTTTTGTTTGTAAATAAATCACCTTCAATTTTATTCCTATTCCCCTGTAAACAATAATCAATTTTTCTATTATTATCTATTTTGAATTAATTTTTAATAATTGACAGATAATCATTTGTAACTCTTAATGTCATGAGAATTATACATCAAAACTTTCCGTCTCCCCTGTTTCTTATTTTTATTATTTTGTTTATCAACCAAATAATCATTCACCAACTATAAGGCATATTAAAATAAAATTTCAAGGCTCGTTAGTCCCAACTCAATCTATCGCATATACATACATCCGTTCTATTGTTAAAGTGAGTTTTTTATCCAATGATTTCTTTGTAAAAATGTCTGTCTGTTGTATGTCAGTATTCTAAATGAAAAATAAAATATAAAAATCACAAAATCTTCAAGTTGCATCAGATTTTATTTTGCAGATAATGCAAGCAACGAAACATTCATACGATTGTATGTACTTGTGTACAAAAATATAAAAATTCTAGCAATAGTATATTTATGTAAACCTTGTCTAGGTGATTTTTTATACCTCTCGCATAGACGACATCGATGTTGTTACCCTGCCTGCCACTTTTTTTCAATTTGTTGCAAGAGTATAATTCTATTGTTTGGCAGCAGGAAACAATGTTTGGCTACAGATACAACAACACCCGCGTCAAGCCATTATCGTATCAAACAATTGGTAGAATGTTAAAAAAACACGACGAAATTTACAGGAAGATTGAGAAGGAAAAAACGTGTTAACTAATCTGTTGTTGTACTTGTACTATTAAAAAAAAAACGGAGGGAAAAATTATTCCTATTAAAAATTTTGCTTGTAGTCAAACCTTGATTTTTTATATATTTATTTTTTAAAGAAAGAATTGTATATATATTTGATTTCTGTTTCGTTTCTTGTTATTTTGTCTAGATTCTATTGTTTGAATTACATTATCGTCTCAGGGTTAAATCATCTTGCCAGTTTATTTCTTTGCTCATTTTCACAGAATTTGAAAACCATTTAAAGATCTGTGAAGGAATAAAATATAAAAAAAAAATATTATCACAAGCGTGACTTTAAAGGTTTTTTCCAACGATAGTTGTACTTTGTATATAAAATATTTTTTTTATTTACTCTTTTATCCAAAAGCAGTGTTGTTTTGTTAGTAAAAAAAAATAATAATAAACACTACAAACGACTTAAGTCATCTTTTACTTTTAAGTTTTCTTCAGGGTGCGAAAGGACTTACACCATTTCCTTGAAATCTTTCAAGAACTATCTCACAGTTGTTGTTAAGATAAGCCGTATTAGAAATGAAGAGTGGTAAAATTTAAACGTATAAAATAGATCGGAATTTTTTTTATAGAAGTGTGATTTTTTATCTGTTAGATCGGTTCAGTAAAACAGTGGGAAAAGTGCAGTCCGACGTCGCTAAATCAACTCAAAATGTCAGATTGTCACATTCAACCATTCCAGTTCGTAACATTAGTTCACACTAATGGGTTCACAACGATAAGCGGGTTTTGTTCTTGATATTGAATTCCTAAATCGTGAGTGAGTGATATTTCAAACGTACGAATAGACGCAACAAACTACCAACTCTCTCCCCACACAAGTTTACAAAGTTTTCATTTGCGAAACATTTCAGTAAATTGCAGTGAACTGTAACAAATAGGGAAGGATGGATATACGTGAGAGAAAGAAGGATCGTGCACAGACTCTTAAATTTATCTATTTCTTAATTTAAAGTTTGTTTTAAAAGGTGCATTTGCCAGAACTAAAATATTTTCTTACTTATCAGAAAATCTCTCCTTTATCGCTTTGTTTTTTTCAAATTCCCATAACTGAAGCCATTTAGCAATAGCGAAAACCAAAATGATAACAGCGATCACTTAAAAAATAAATTATAATAGTGTCCACTGAGCATTAAGTTCCAATAAATATTGAAATTGAAATTAAATACAGGCCGCTACATAAGCATAATAATCTATTTTCCAGAAAGAAACTAAAAAATTCCAAACAGCATAAAACCATTAGCAGCAGCAGGAAAAAAAGTCCTCTATGAGTTGGGGGGGGGGGGGGAAAAGTTAACCAACGCCGGTAACTACAGCAAAATCAACACAGTCGTTGTCACATAAAATTGTTGAGTTTATGAGACAATTTTAACGATTAAAATATGCATTAATGTTATTGTGTTTGTTGTTGTTGTTTTTGTTGTAATAAATGTGTTCGATTATTGTACATACATACATATTTGAAAACCAAAATATCGGCCAACGATCAATATTCAAACCCGAAACGAAACTCCACCATCATCAATACCGTCACCGCCTTCATCACCAGAAAAAAAAGAAAATTTTTTTCAAATTAAAAATAATAAATTTAAAATCGGTCTGTTAACAAATATTACAAACAAATTTTCTGTTTTTTTGTTGCTTTTTTGGTTTTATTTTGCTTAAATCCCATACGACTGAATAGAGAAAAATCATTAACAATTTTTATAAATTAATAGTCTGCTTTACCGTTTTGTTTTATTACAAAGAAAAATATATTAAGAAATCTTAAAATTTATTGAAATCAGTTAAGTAGATGCAACAGATGTAGCGGACAAAAATAAATATTAAATTAAATGGCAGCGAAATTAAAAGCATTTTAAAAGATGACAAAAAACAACAGAAAAGGAAAATAAATTAATAACTCCAATGCATATAAACTAATATTATTATTTAAATAAACAATCGAAAAATAATCACCAACAAACACTATTGCACTTTTCAATAGCGAATTAAAGCTTGAATTTAATTTCGTTGGCTCTTAGTGAAAGTGTGTGTGATTCGAATTCGATTAGCTAATTGTGTCATTGAGGGCGCGCAGAGAGATTTGGATTTGGATTAGTAGTAGGAATAAATTGTCATTAAGGTAACAACTTGCGTTAATAGATGCTCAAAGAAATAACCGACTTAATCACGGTGAAATATTGAAAAAATTAATTGGTTTCCGCTGCGGAGTTGCAAAACACCGATAACGAGTTTTCTTATGGTCTTCATCATGGTCTGTTTAAATGAGTGATAAAAAGAACTTGTTGAATATACCTTGGCCCTCCATATCCGAAATGTATTATAAAATATGTATCTTATACGTAATAAATATGCATTGAAAGCTTGAGAATATGCACCGAAAACTTAAAAATATTCCCTTAATTATGAATAAAACATATTTTTGGTTTTAATAATAGTTGTGAAAATTTCGATAAAATTAGAAACGTTTGAACTTGAAAATATGAATTTAAAAAAACTGACAGAAAAGTCACAAAATATTCCTTAATTTGAATCATATGAAGTCATATGAATGTTATGAAATAAAATTTAAATAATTGCTTAAGACTTAATAACACGTCATACCATGAAGACAAAATAAAAATCATATATGAAGGAGAAGTTGGAAAAGATAATTCTTAGTCCAGATTAAAAGGCTACTGTTTGCAATGTTTATCCCAAATAGTTCTCTGGTAACGTATTAATTATTACTCGCCTACATCTGGAATATAAAAATTATTGAATTATATTGAAAATTTACCTACAACGATAATACGATTTCTTATACAGAATGAAGCAAAAGTAATTTCATGATTTTATTTTGCTTCAATTTTTGCACTTAACTATCTTACGTAGATGAATAGATAACTAGTTGTTAACAATCTATGAAGCGAAAAACACTTCACGAATAAATTTTATGTGAAACTAGACCTCTCTTTTCCCCTTTATAATAAATTGGAAACCAGTTCAAATTATGACTTTACTATTGCTCCACCTGGTAATACACATACTTTTCAGATTTTTTTAAATTTTACTATTAATTTTTTGTTGTTGTCACTGTTTGCACTAATTAATTACCATAAAAAAGTAAAAAGAAAATGCCATCCGATCTAGAGAGGAAGCTTCGTTAAGCAAAGGAATGAGATCCCCGTGTGTCAAGGCAATAAAGTGCAAAAAATTGTACGAGCAGTGCCATCGTACCTACTTGCTTGCTTTTGGTTTTTCGTTAAGAACCAGTTCTACGATTCTGACTTTTAAGGGTGATACCAAACACTCACTGACCCATTTGATAAAGTAAATCCTCTGGCTGACTTGTTTGCTAGCAATTGGCACTTGTCGGAAATCAATCAAACACTGTCCGAACTCGAAAGAGGGCCTCTAAGCAATCGCACGAGCTCAAAAGAGTATCTGCTACTATGAAAAAAATATTCTTTCACCATAAATATGTAAGACTTCCGATATGGTTTTCGTAGGCAATTCTCTATCGGAGACCTGCTTTTCTGACAACTACGAATTTTTTGCTGCCGAATTGAGGTCCGGTTGACATTCATATTCGAGCCATCGATTTTATAAATTGAAAGAAAATTGTTACAGATTTGAATTTTTTTCAGATATATAAAAATTAACTAATTGATATTTTGAATTCTATTTCTTCTCATAAGGAAGTTATTACTAAAAACAATTTATAAACATATTTTTCATGGCGTTTAGTAATTAATAATAAGAATTAATTATTAGCTTTTATTAATAATATTGTTTGTTGTGGCTTTAGCTCTTCATATACTGACATTTCATTGGCCGCTAGAGCCACAACAAATTATACATTTTGTAAAAATTCTAATTGTTTTAACAGTAAAAATAGATTTCAATAGTATTTATTAATAATTAATAATTTTAGCACGTTAATACGAGTGTAAGCATTATAAACTTAAAATTAATTATTTTCAGCATAAGAACCTTCTGGTCTAAAGAATTTTAAGTTATTAATTGTCCCTATTTCGAGAACTGATTGATTGATTCATCTTTGAATTCTAAAACGTAGTTAATTTGTAATTGAAATACACAACGGCCGATTTGTTTTGTAATAAAAAATGGAAATTACGATCTTTTGGTTTTTTGTGATCTTTAAGTAGACAATATATTTTTGTTTTGTTAATTTCTTAATTGCTAGTAGAAAAAAATACGGGTTGTTTTTAAATAAATTTTTTTAAATTGTTTTTATCCCCTCGTAAAATGGAACAATTAGGCAAATAATTTTAAACAATAAATTCGTTGATCGAAAATGCTTTCAACATTATGCTAAGTACACACGAGACAACCTGAAATGCTTGTTGCTTTTTGTTTATTGTCATGCTACCAAGTGAAATGTATATGGAGAAAAAAAGTAAAATTAAAAAAAATTTGATTTAGTTTTTCAGAAAAATTTTGACTAAGCAATTGTACCGAAAATTAGGCGTTGTTTTGCTTTGAAATATCCTGAGAAACAACAAGTAACTAAAAAGGTTTTTTTTAAACTACATATATTGGTGAAGTTGAAATTTCATCGCTTGGATCGACTTCGATAGTTGAATTTGTTAATTGAGATTATTACTTATTTTTCAAATATTTTTATTAACAAATTTCATTGAAGTTAATAATGCAAGAAATATATACTTCCCGTATTCTTTCTTCACTCCAAAGGGTGTTAAGTAGTTGACATACCTAAAAACTAGCTAACACCTAGCAATTGGTAAAAAACAGGCTTATGAACGCTGGTGATGATGGTGTATTGACCATCCAAAACAGTGCTGTTCTGTTCTGCCGGCTCAATAATTAACCGACCTGACGTATGGATTGTGGGAGTAGTTTGAAAAAGAAATCGCATTGGTGAAAAGTGGTTTTCCGTTTCAAGTAAACTTATAAACATGAAAAAAATTGTCCACCTTTATGTAATTAAATAATTTCAAAGATCTTTAAGCAATATTGAAGCCGAGATAGATTTTTCTCTGGTGGTGTCTGCTGCTTCTTATACGACTGTAAAATATTGGATGGCAGAGTTTAAACGAAACCAAGATAAACACCCCATAGGGGTCGACTAATTAAGGTGGCCACATCAGTAACGGTTAAGAATAACCACAAAATGATATTGGACGATCGTCGGCTATATGTATGTGATCTAATTGAAATTAAAAGCATTTCAAAAGTTGTCGCGTTTGCTCAAAATAGAACAAAAATAGTGTCGTTTCAGTAGTGTTTGACGATATTTCTCCGCAATAAAGTCAAGTTCTTACCTCGATTAGTAACCATGAATAAGACACGGGTCCACCATTTCACACCTGAAACAAAGGACCAGTCAAATCAGTGACTATAATGGAAGTATCGTATATAAAGAAGGCAAAGACAGTTCCATCTGCAGGTAAGGTCATGGCGTCTTTTTTTTTGGGAGGCGCGAGGGAAAACTTTTATTTATTATCTTTAAGAGGGAAAAGCATTCAACGGCGATTATAATTATTGCAGCGTTTAAGTGATGAAGTTAATGAAAAAAGGCCGCTTTTGGCGGAAAAAAGTTTCGTTTTATTATGACAATGCAACAGTACACACATCCACTATTATGATGGGTAAAATTCAAGAATTATTTGCCAGGCTTAGATCCTTCGGATCATTTTCTATTTTCAAACTTAAAAAAATGGATCGGTGGTAAAAGATTTTATAAGAATGAAAATGCAACTGATGGCTATTTTAAGGTCTTAGATAGTTTTTACTATAAATATGGTCTCGAAGCTATTTGATATTGCGTGGAAAATTTTAACGAGCTAAAAGGAGATTATGTTGAGCAATAAATAAAATTTTCCTCAAATTTGTTGTTGCCATTTTTCGGATCGGCTAATTTCGGGACCGCTCTTGTAATTGGTCTCTCATTCTTCTTGTTTTCCATATAAATTTCACACTGGTGACGTTATTTGCAAAGTAAGGCCCAAGATATTTCGATGCTCTTCTTGGTTAACTAGAGGAATATTTGCTTTGTTTGTGTCCGTTGTCTTTACTATTTTAGTTCCTTAAAAACAAGCATGCTGAAAGAATATGTTTCTTGCAAGCAAAGTTAAATTAGTGACTCGGTTATGAATAGCATCTTCTTTAGCTGAACTGCCAATAGCTAAAAAAATTATGATATGGATGGCAACTGGCATGAGATGAGGTTGCTATCCATAATCGAGCCATGGAAATATTGAATCAATCACAACATTTGTCTCGTGTGTACTGAAATTGGCAGAACTGTCTCCCTTGAAGCAGCATTGTGTTCTTCTATTATTAATTCAATATATACATTAATTTTTTCTTTTTAATCTCCTATATTTGCATTCCTTTCCACTTCTGCCATCGCTAAGGCCCATTTGTACACTTCTTACTTATGTATGTTATCATCACCGAATTGACAAACTAATAAACAAATTTCCTTTAGTTTATACACTCAAAAACAAGCGTATTAAACTTCTTCAATACACGATAGATCGATTGGAAGGCAGAAAAAAAATCAAGTGAAGAAAAAAAAGGAAAAAGAAACATTTAGTCTTCATGTTCTAAATGTCGTTTAAAGATTTTAAAATGTGAATTTATTGACCAGCTGTTAATGTTTTAGATAAAAACTGAACAAACTAACTACACAATCTAATGTCTTAAGTTAGGATTGTTAGTGGTATTAGTTTAGTATGTTTGTTTTATTGGTTTTTAGTTTTTCAAGTTTCTGCGCTCGTATGTATTATGCCTTTTTTTCCTCCTTTATTTATGCAATTTCAACAACTAAATTGAGCTGCTAACCTCATTGCCAAGACAAAGTCATTTGTTAGAGTATTACAAAGCTTTATATAAGGATGAAAAAAAGTTTATAAATAGAAAAAAATCACAGGAGTTTTTTCTTAATATTATAAATTCATTGATACAGTGGAGTCAAATGTATTAAAACATAATATTAAGTTCGTATAAATTAACAGGAATTCAATTGGGAGCTTTGAAGGTATGAACTAAAACGTGAGGCTGCGGAAGCGATATTTCTCAATTTGTTTGAAGTTTATGTTCATGGCTGCAATAGTTTATTTATTTGTTCAATTAAAGTCTATGGCAAAAATGTCCTTTCAGATATTTAAGTACAATAAATTTTAACACTGAAATCACTTAAAGAAAAATCACTGAAATACCTAAACGTTTTTGATAATGGATCGGGGTTAGCGAAATAGGGCTAAATAAGACGGTGTATAAGATCGGGTGAATCATCGTGGAACATATAAATTTATATCGTTACACAAAAAAAGCAAGTAATTAAATCCCGAACAAATTCTAAATATTTCATTTATTAAAAAATCAAAAAATGTTTGTTGTGGCTTTAGCTCTTCATATGCCGACATTTCATTGGTTGCTAAAACCAAATCGTCAGTGAAGTTTAAGCAGTTTGAGAACATTCAACCTCGGATGTTTCTGCCACATAAATCAAATACAATATGAGAATTTCAATATAGATTTTTTGTATGCATTTTGCAAAAACTCTAATTGTTTCTAACGATTAGTTGGGGAGAATATCCCAAATAATATATTTCATTTATTGATATTGAGAAAAATATGAATTTCGTGCCAATAAGGGAAAAGTGCTTAAGTCTGATTTTGAAGTTTTACAGGACAACATTTTTAATGTTTGAAGTTGATTTTTAAAATCGATGTCGCTTTTTAACGCGAGATATTTCATACGTTTTGTAGTCTCATGTATTGTGAATAAATTATTCCAAATTTCACACACCATTTTGTGCAATTTCAGGGATTTATTGTTCCAAATAAAATTGTACATAAATAAATTTGTCACTCGGGGCTCAATTCGGAAAAGAGGGATGATGAGGAAGCAATTCATGGAATAATGTATGCACTCTTGCATTGTCTTGGTGAAAAATAATTTTTTTTTTGCCAAAAGCTCCCGTTTTGTTAATCCTCATTAAATCGGTCCAAAAGTTTGGCATACTATTCGCCATTATTTGTTTTATCCCATTTGAAGGTAGTCAAAGTGAATTACAGAATGTGGATCCAAAAAAAAAACGGTTGTTATGACTTTATTGGAAAACATAACAAACCCATCTTGGCCTTCATGGGTGGCTCTTACCCCCTAGATATCCACTGTTTTTAGTGTTTTTTGGTCTCGGCTGTAGTACGGTGGATCTAAGTTTCGTCCACGGTTACGTAAAGACGCAAAAATCGGTCATATTGCAGTTGAAGAACGCCAAAACTCCTGCGAACTGGAATCATTCAAAACTGAAGACTTTGAGCCATGTGATATGACTATGGCTTCCACAAACTCTTGCACTTTCAATCTCCAATCGACCAACACCATATCGTGAATTTTTTATGAATTGTTTCGCGCATAGAGAACTCAACTGGACATCCAGAATGTTCGGCATCTTCTATGCTTACAAGGATGTCGTTAACATATACATAAAACGTGTTAAAAAGTTTGTAAAACGTTTAATGAGTTACCCTGGAATAAAGTTGATTGCGAAACATGTTACATTTTTAAATAGTTTTGTTTAATATATTTTTTTTACATTACAAGTTTTTTAAAACCGAATGCAAATATGCGGGTAAATGTAAAATATTTGTCAAATGTCATTGTTGTTAGAAAAGAACACGATCATGCAAGAAGGGTAAAACATAAGTAAAATTAGTCTCCAAAAATGAAATGCCATTATAATTATTTGAAAATTGTGTTTGTTAGTGTTACATTAAGCAATTGTGGAAATACTTGATTTATTTAATTCCATCTTCTAATTCTTTGTGTTATCAACAATTAATATTTGTTTCCCACTGTAATTTATTTTGCATCATGGTTTTTTATTGCTTAAACATGGGACACAAGTGTAATTTACTTGTTACCATGACGCTGGTTGTAAAATTATCAAATGATTTTTTTTTGCGGAGTGGGGTTTTCTTAAAGTTCGTAATGGCTTTGCTAACGAGCCAGCATTTAGAAAAACTTAGTATGCGTAAGGGTAGAATTTTAGTTTTGCTACACTATACAAGAATGAAGATGTTCAAATTTCCTTTAAAAACTTGAAAAAAATAGAATTTTGCTAATAAATTGGAATTAGAAATGAAACTATAAAAATCGTGTATTAAATTATATAATTTGAAACGAATGAGAAAAAATAAAAACAAGGCTGAAAAATTGAAACATTCCAGTTGCGTTATCCCATTTGCTTTAGTATCCTTCCTATCAGCGAATAAAAGGAGTTGCTTGCAACAAATTTCATGAAAAAATTCATAGTGTAAATCAAGCCCAAATTAAAATTTCAGCGAAGTAAAAGTTAAAAAGAAAAATAAAATTTTCATAAAACGTTTAAAGATGGATAGATCACAAAAATCACAGCTTCATCAAACTGATAAATAAAAAATAATAAATATTATAAATTGCCAAGTGTAGAAAAACTCACTATTAAATTTAAATTGAGATTTTAACAAAATCTTGAAAAAAATTTTAAGTCCAAAATTCTTAAAAATTTTATTATTGAAAAAATATTAAATTTTCATGTAATAATTTTTAAATCGAAAAACTCGTTTTCATAAAAAAGCAAAAACTTGCTGCAATTCTTTTCTTTGTTTAGTGCAGCAAAAGTAGCACATCAGCAGTGCCGCAATATTTTTTATTAGTAACAGCTGTCGCAAAAGTAATATTACATATTTTTCATGTTGTGCAATAAAATCGCTTGTGGTGGCAAAATATATTGACAAAAATTAAGAGAAAGTTTTAAACTAAGAAATATGCAATATATTGTGTAATGTGTGGGCGGTGCTGTATAATAAAATTTTGGTTTTGATTGTGCGTAGATGGAATTTGTGCTAAAAGTTGCTCCATATTTCATTTGTAGATATTGTACAACTTATTGAATAGTCTGGAGTAAAACGATGCATCCCGTTTTAAACTCAAAATAATTATGTAAAGGGCATCTAAAATTCGGCACAAAACTATGAATCATTTTCTTCCTGTAATAAATTTTGAACATGTTTTGTTTACGTCTATCATTGTAAAATATCTGTAACGATTACTGATTTTATGATGCAGGGCATTTACAATTCGTTTTCACCATCTATCACTAAGATTACATGATGTTTTCTTGTCTTAAGTAAGTAAAATATGTAAGTAGTTGGTTGTTTTGCTTGAACTCGTATATTCCATTAACAAACACGGTTTTGTAATTTTTGTTTTCCTTCAAATAATATTTTATTTATTTACAATAATATTTTTTTCTTATATGTTGCAATTGACATCGTGTTGACATTTACAAATTGATGTTTTTTTTATATATACATATAAATTTAATATAATAAATGTGTTTTTCGTTGTAAGTGTTTTGCATGTAAACGAAAAATAATTTAACTTGTAAATTTATTTCACAAACACAAACTCTAAATAATTTTATATGCAAATATTTGCGTTTTTTGTTCAGGTCTTGTGTCAGCATTTGCAAAATCGCTTGTTTATATTTAAAAATTTTTAAATAATTTTTTTAAGATTAAGATAAATACACACTAACACACAGATTAATGCAAAAAATATCTATCGAATCAACACCAAGTTGCTTAAAAATTGTTTGGTTGATGTGACAATATGTAGTTAAGCCAGATAGAAAAAAAAACTCGTTAGCGGGCGGGCCAAAGCGGGCTACTCTTAACAAATGATTTAAAAAAGTCTACGTAAAAATTATATAGAATACAAGTGTGAATGACTTTTCTTTTAATTTCAAAAAGTTTGTTTTATTTACACGTTCACATTTGTAGGTTGGAAATACTATTATGTTTGGCAACCGATTTGACAGCTGACAGTTACTTTGCACCAAAGCATGTTGATACCAGGTTATTGTACAAGTTAAAACTCTCAGCAGCTTATTGCATTTTCATAATTTGTAAGTGTGAAACATTTATTATGTGTAAAAATTTGTTTTGGCAACAAGAAATTATAAATCCAACACAAATTGCCCACTGTGGCAGAGATGCATCTACCGGGTACTAATATGCCTCGTCTGGTATTTTATAATATGTATTTTATGTATATGTATTTTATAGTGTTTCCAAAATGTTGAAATTTCTTAAACTATTTGATGAACGATTAATTTCAAGAAATTGTCTTTCACGGTAGTGCGTTTTAATCCCATTTTATTATATTCTATACGCCGTTAAACAAAAAACAATTGAACACTTGAAGCACAGAATTTGGCCACAATTGCTGCGAAAAATATGCGGAAATTATACATACAATTCCTTCATCTATTTGTCTGCCATACGCTACAAAGCACATTTATGATATAAAATTTACTTCTATTTATAAAGTTGGTTTCATTGTAATATTATTTTAAATTAATTTAAAGACGTGAGGGTCTAAATTAACACCCTTTACTAAAGATATAAAATAAAAGCCTTATTTATAACCAACATTTTACTTGAAGCTACGAACCATGGAAATTATTCATAATAAACTTATCAAAGGCTGGCTAACATGTGACTAAACTTTTGCTAACAGTGGGCCTGGCATCGGCTGTTTTAATACTTTTTTAAATTTTTTATAAGCAAAACATTTTCATTATTTATTTGAATGTATTCTTTGAGCACACAAAGTTATTATACATAAATCTGAAAAAGTACTTGAAGGAGAAATGCAAATTAAAAACAGTGACGATAGAGCAAAATCTGCGAAGGATTAAAGTTTGTTATGATTTTTTTTGCCACAGAGCTGCTAATATACATCCCCATTCTAGTTAGAAGCTTTTCGTGGTTATTTGTCTTGCTATGGATAAATTTAGAAATCTCTATATAAAATCTGGACATGAGCTTATCGAAATTCTGAAAAAAAGATCATGAATTAAAAACGTATTTAGTAGCGCTAAAATATCAACGAAATTTTCGTTAAGCCTACATAAAAGAAAGATTGCAACCCAGAACTCCTTTTGAAACGTGTAAAATCTGATTGCAGTCAAGGGAATGATTCCATTAAAAATGCACTGTGGAGTAAAATCATAAAAAGTCTGTTTTGTTTAACAATTTGTTAGTCTTATTTTTATTTATTACATAAAAATTATATAAATAAAAGTAAATCAGTCGAAACACATTATTAAATTTTAAAATCACAACATATTGATTTATTTTTTTGTTCTATTATTTCATCACAACTAAAACATAAACATTTCTAAACACGCATTTAGGCAAAAAATAAAAAAAGATTGTAGAAAATAAATTAAATTTTGTCTTAATGTTATTGGGTACTTACGGCCATTTTTGTGCTTTGAACAAATTTACTTAGAATTTGTTATAAACAGCATTGGGGTGTGCCACTTTATAAGCCAGAAATAGAAATATTTTTTTCTAAATATGTCTTTTTTTTTTGCTTATTTAACTGAAAGTATGTAGTGATTAAATTTACGATAAATTGTAACAATTTAGTACATGATTTTGGTCATTAGTTGCTAAATTTAAGGTGAAAAGTTACAAGTTTCGCGATTTATATGATTAAGCGGTAGTATGTATTTAAACAACCTGTTTGTAACTTAAAAAATTTATTAAATGGAATAGTTTCAATACTTTAGTGTCAATATTCAATAAATATTAAATATTTTGAAAATAAATTTAAAACTTAATTTTTTTTTTTAAAGTAAAAGAATTATTTATTTTAAAATTGCAATATATCAACAGTTAAATTTTTTCAAATCATCATTATTTGTTGTAAGCTTTCGGCGCAATTGGCTTAAAACTGAGTCAAACTTTAAGCATGACAAATATGTAAAAGATGCAACTTTTAAATATTTACTTGTTTAGATTTTTTAAAAGTTTTGAATTCTCAAACGGTTTCGTCTTTTACAAATCTGCAAAGCTGGAAGGTTTTGTAAACTTTACAGTTGAATTTAGTTATGGTAAATATAATTGGAAACCAAAAGCTTTAATAAAACTTAAAGCTGAAAACTTGTAGATTTGTAAAACCATAAAGATTACTTAGTTCAATATGCATTGTAATAAAAATTGTGGGAACTATATATAAAACCTTTCAAGAGTTCATAAAAGATGTATAAGGGATTTTGTTTTATAAAATTTTTTAAAATGTGTGTATAATAAAATCTGTTCTATGAGTTAGTATATCCCAGTGAAGAAGAACTTACAAAAAAGACATGAAAATGTTGAAATTAGGATCCGAAAGTAGTGCGAATTTGGATAATGTTCTGTTTTTCAATTCCTATTTACTGATTAAGAAGCTATCTTCATTATTGGGAGAAAAGTAAACTTTTTATGAATTTTTTTTTCATATAAGCTAATTTTATATTAAATGTTTTTATGACACTGGCAATAAACATTACATCTGTTAGACGTACAAATTCGCAAGCAATTACGACTTCTTTTTTCTTATGTGAAGTTATTTTATCATTATTTGCTGAAGAAAAATAATATTTTTAAATAAATTCAAAGAAATAAATATTTTTATTTTAGAAAAAAAAGTACATACTTTCACAACGATTTTCACAAAATTTGTAGAAGTGATTTCTGTTTCAAATAAAAATTTCGTTAATTTGATTTTAGGAAGTTGATAAAATCTACTAATGGATCCGTTGGAATCAATGAAAATGTCATTCTTTAAAAGCAACTTTAATTTTTTTCATTGGGATATTATTTCATAAATATGAACAAAGAAAATTATAGTTTTTTTAATAAAAAATTTTACTCATCATTCCGCTAAATGAAATTGTTAATCAACTAATTACGCAGCTGGGCGTTTTCTGTGATAAAAACACTTTGCGTTCTTAATTTTAATAAGTATTAGTATTCACACACACATATATATTCACATACACACATATATCAGCCAACATCGCAACCAAAAAAAACTAGTTTTTTAGATTACGTATTAAAATATTCGAACACACAATTTAATAAAAAAATAAAATAATATTCTCCTTTCAAGAGCAATTTCGAAATTTGTTCACAATGTGACCGAAAATGTTACAATTGAATCAGCATTTTTAATTGAGAAATCGAGTTTTTTGACATATGACTTTGTTGCAGCAAACGAGTGATATATACACGTATATCGCTCATTTGACTTACAGACATCATCACTTAAAGTTTTTCAATTATACATTATTAGTGATTGAGACTAGGCAAAACCAAGTTTATATTAATTTTTTTCTGTTTGTACAAGCAACTAAAAAACCTGGTTGATACAATAAAAAACGCAAACTGCCTTAATTATTCTATCAAACACATTATTTTGTTCCTCATAACTATATTGTGATGATTATCACAAGTAAACCATGGTCGTGATTAATTTGATGAATTTCGTAGACTACATGGATCAACTTCGTCGCAGCAGAACTTTATATTCCATACACGCGTGTTATGGAAATTGAGAATCTGCGCGTCACTGGTCTACACAGAGCATAAAGGAAACATAAAATAATGCTCCTTTCCAAAGGGTCGATTATATAAGGAATTTATACAATTGAATTGTTTGCAATACGCAGTCCCTTTTTTAACTCTGAATATTGTGAAAAAAAATTAAGAAAATATAAAGAACAACTTCAAACTGAAACAACTGTCAAACTTCATACCTCTACCTAATTTATTTACAGGTGTATGGAATTTTGTCCATCTAAATTGTCTTAATCGCACCCTGTGCAATGTGAAGATTATCATGTTTATTAATTCTGTAGATTTAAATCGAAAATCGTCAGAATATGTATGTGTAGGGTATTTTTTCAATTTTAATTATCATGTTTTTTAATGTTGTGTACATATATTCAAATATCTAATTACCATATAATGTAGATAAGGCCAAATGCAATTTTTAATGCTTTTTATAAAGTAAGTATGATTAGGCAATAACAGTTTTAAAGCTTAACAACTCCCAATTAAACATGTAAATTATTGTACAGAGTTCAGAGTTTAGGCAACATGACTTAAGACATTAAAAAAATCATTAAAAAGTTGGTATATTTTAATATTTTAAAACAAACAAAAAAGAGAATTGCATATTAACATATTTTTCTTTTCTCTCCCTCTCTCTCTCTCTCTCTTTGCAGGGTAAGTTCTTGATATCCTTGAACATCTAATGCCACAAATTCTCTTCAAAACTTGAAAGTATACACATACACACACATCTACCTAAAGTACATTAAATTGTGTAAGTAAAACTATTTAATTATTTTAATGAACCCCTTTTTTGTAAATTGAACCTCCCCAACTAAAAAGAAATAAAGGTGTGTATTAAATTAAACAAAACAAAAATGTTTATTCGTAGTTCCATGTAATAGAAGTAAATAAAATTAAAAAAATGCACAGTGGCCAACAGTCTATATATATAAAATAGGATGTGTGTATGTATGTATGTAACCTAATGGCTCCAAAACGGCTGGGCCGATTTTGACGAAATTATCAGGGAACCTTCAGAATACTCGGGGGGGTGACACTGTGAAGTCCGATTTTTTATTTTCGGTCTGTGGGCGGAGGGGCGTGGCAAAATCCAATAATTCATAAAATGAGAACGGCTGGGCCGATTTCTGTAAAACTTTTTGTCAGTTGTTCGTATTTTCGAGGAGAAGGTTTTTATGGAAGAAAGGTTTAATGGAAAATCCCTCCGGAAAAGTCAGAAAATTGGATAAATCTAAAATCGGGTTTTTGTATGAAATTTTGTTTGAAATTATTCCTTAATGGCTTTTCAAATTAAAAAAATAGAAGGTTTGTCTGAAGGCTTAAAATTGGGGCGAGGCGAAGTCCGCCTGGTCCGATAGTTGCAAAATAAAAGGCAACATACAATATATAGAAGGATATAAATCGTTCTTCCCTTTTCAGGAAAATGATACATTTTGGTTGAGCTGGACTTGAAGGAGAATTTAAGAATTAATTACAAAATGCAAATGTCTAGTAGAGGTGTGTTTCCCACAAAAAACAAAATACTGTCTTGCTCTACCAAAGACAAAATTTAGCGCAAACTTGTTAGGAAACTTGTTAGGCAGGCCTTAAAGGGAGTTAATTTATTTTAATTGGGGTGAGATGTAGATTTTTTGAATAAATCGTTCAACAAAATGTCGTACGTTTTTCAGAAAGAAAACGACATAATTTGTATACTGTATAGACATTTTCTTTAAAGAAGAATTACTCGCATAAGAAGGCTTAACAACCTTTAAATTACATAACTGTTTACGAAAATATTATGTTGCAGAGAGTTGTTAACACTTGCGACATTTTGCGTGCACTTTCTCGCCAATGTCAGGCGAACGTTTAAGAAGAAGTCCCTCAACTTGGTGAAATTTTATTTAATATTTCACTATTATCTACCCACTGTGCAATGTTAGTTAAAAAAGCATTTAATACCTACATGACAAAGTGACTGTTTGGTTGGGTTGAAATGCTAAACAATAAAACCACAGATCCAATTACAACAAATAAAAATAAAGCAAGAAAAGCCAGCAAATAAACTAAATGAAAACGATGTCTAATGTTTATCGGATGTAATTTAAAACCAGCGTTACGTTTACAGAAAAAAAGTATTAAAAAAAATAAAAAATAAACAACTGCCAGTTAGTAAATGAAATATGTGAATAATAAACCTTGACTTAATTATTTCCAAGTAAACAAAAAAAAAAAAATTGTTCAAATCGCTTTCAATTATATTTGCAGAAAATTTAGAACGTTTAGCTTAAAAAAAAACTTTTACACACTATAACAAATTTTTTCCTCTTTGGCATACAAAAATTTAATAACATTTATTTCAGTTCAAAAGTCACAAATAAATGTGTTTTAATGAGACCTTCGGTTTCACGCTTTTCTAGAACTAAACTACATATTTTTTTGTCTCTCACAATAAGCACAAATATAAAAAGGACACAAATATCCTTTGTTACGAAAATATTTAAGTGAACATATAAGTGATAGGAAAAGAGTTTATTTAAGAGAGAATTCGCACTTTCGTTGAACAAATAAATTTTTTTGGAGAATTATTTTTATAATTTATAATTTTATAATTTTTTTTATAATTAAAAAAAGCAACTGTGTCTCAGAAAATCAATAAAAATAATGAATCTTTTTGATTTCCTACATCAACTTGCATACTTTGTACAAGTTAAAAAAAAAACAAGCAACACATTTCGTTAAGTCTGGTACAAAATTTCGAACTCGTAGTCAAAATGCGCAAAATTTTTGTAAATATGATTTTTATTTGCTTATTCTGCACACTTGTGTTTTTACCTTTAAAAGGATACTAGTAATTTTATTGAGTAATAGACGAAAATTGTCATACCCGGTTGCAGAGAATTTGAAAACACATATTGCGTTTCAGCCGAAGATGAATTTGACTCGGGCTAATTTTACTTAGAATTTTCAATTCCTTGAAGTTTTTTTTTATAGAATAAATTAAACTTTGTAGATTAGAGATATATTTAATGAAACCTGAATGTTTCATTTCGCATTGGATCGGTGTTACTGCCTCCTTTGAATTTCTAACTTGCATGTGATTGAACACTTCTGAAATATACTTTGATACAACGCCCACCAACATGACAATTGTATTCCATTTCCAGTCGTTTGTAGGCGGCACTATTACCTCGTACTGAGGAGAATAGATCATATTGTTTGGTCATCGTGAAAAGAGCAAACACTAAATACCTCCTAAGGTACGGCGAAATGTATGAAATATATAACCCTTGATTTGACTTAGATAAAAAAACTACGCAAGTGAAAAGTGTAATTATAAAAGCATTGATCACAATTTACATTCCACATTAACTGATGTCTGATATAAATAAAATCTTTTAACAAAAAATTCAATCGGCCCGCAAAAATGTTGAAATAAATGGAATATTATATGCGTAACATACTTACTTTGAAGCTATGAAACTATGAATTAAATTTTGTTTTTAGTTGTCAACTTTCTTAGCACCAGCTTCAAGGATCACAGTAGGTAAAATGGGACCACCTATGAAGCATATTTTTTCACATAACAGAAGAATTTTCAAAAATTATTGTAGATCCAAAGGAACATGCTCTTGAGTATATAACCTCCACCTTTTTTTTGAAGTCGGTCAAAATAAGGGGGAATTAAAGTGAGAAAATCCTGGGTAGACAAGTAAACTTTGTTTTTAACAAATCCTATGGTACCGACCGATAAACATGGATTATAAATGAATCTTATAACTTATCGTTTTAAAAAATTATCTTTTCAAAATGATTATATAGTTTCCTACGAAAAACTCAGTTTCCCTATGCTAGGTGGTGCTAAAGCTAGACTAAGTTACTAAAAAAGCTAAACTCTCTGGTTATTTCTGCTGCCAACTTAAAACGTCTATTTTATATTCGCAATAGAAGTGTATTTCTTTAGCTATTGCCATATTAGAACGAATAGGTCAAAAATATTCGACATTAAAAGTTGCAAGATAAAAGTTCGTTCTGGTGGCTTAAGTAACAGTTATGCTTCGAACTTGATTCTATTCGCTAGAAAGCGTTCTCTATTTCTTTATTAAAATAATGGAAAAAAAACATACAAATAATTCAGTCAGTGAATTATAAAACTAACTTAGTCAGCTTTATTGAGTGATTATAAAAAAACAAATAAATACTTCAACTGATTCTATACGACCTTGGGCCATAAATCACTTTTATTTTATTTAATTTTTTAAGCGATGAGTACTTACAGTGGACAAAATGTAAAATAATTACGCGCATCAATAAATATCCGAACCTTGTGAAAACATATCATAACAAACTAAAAAAAAAGCATTATGTATACTTATAAAAATAAATTTTAGAAAATGTGGCTTTTAGGCCTCGATAAGTTTATAAATTTATTAATAACTTACCACCATAAAAAACGCTTATATTTGCAAAGACTTCATTCTAATTATGATTATTTCAAATGTTGAAGTGCAAAAAGCCTAAACAATTATTTCCACTTCATAATTCTACAAAAAAAGGGAAAATTTTATTGCAAATTTATATCTTATCTGAAATAAAAAAAGTGCAGTCGTTCATTGAATTGAACAAATAAAGATTTATATTTTATAGGATTTTGAGCGAAAATTTTTTTAAGTGCTTTCTGTTATATTTTCAATGCAAATTAAGCTTCCGTATAAGTTCTTTCCTTCATTTGCTTGCTTCATAAAATGCAACCTATTAATTTTTTAAGTGCCATAGTTAGATAATTCAATTGAAAGTCATAAAATTTTACGACAATTTATAAATTCGTTATCGAAAGCTTTAATTATCGTCATAAGCCCAATCATAAATGCTTTAAAATTTAATAGCAATGGAACACATAAGCATTTGCGCAGGAGTATTGATAGCATTTTTGCAAGACTTGCATATACTTATACTGAATTTTTCTTGGTAACGAAATGTATGCCTTTTGTTTAAATTATAAATTTAATGGATGTAAAAATCATAGTACCAGTATGTGCCTCCCAAATAAGCCGATGATATGTAGTTGCATACAGGAAATAGAATTTTAAAAATCTCTCTCTCTCTCTTTCGGTCAGTTATTTTAGATATGAAGTTTGTTGAACTCCGAGGATAACTTGTTGTCGTAAATCAAGTCAGGCAATGATTGTTCTAATTTTTTTTCATGAAGCACAAATTGCAAAGTAATTTGGCTTCTCTGCAGAAACACCCAGAGTCTATGGCGGAAATCAAATCTGAGACTACCTCGGATGTTTATACCATACGAATCAAATACGATACGAGAATTCAATATTGTATATGCATTCTAAGCCTACAAATATTTATATATTTTGTTATGATTCATATACAATATTGAATTCTTATATTGTATTTGATTCGTATGGCATTAACATCCGAGGTTGAATGCTTTCAAACTGCTTCAATTTCACTTACGATTTGGTTTAGCGACCAATGAAATGTCGGCGTATGAAGAGCTACAGCCACAACAATCAATGTATTTTGCAAAAGTTCTAATTGTATTAACCAACAGTTGGGGAGAATATCCCGAATAATAAATTTCAATATTAAGTAAAAAAAATATGTTTTTGATGATAATTATTTCTCTTGAGTTGGCATAAATATTGAAATATCTCGCCATACAGTTCCTTTGGCTTCCCCCGTAGCTTAAAACTGGCGCAGTGTGCTATAAGGCAGTGTATTAAGCCTCACTTAATAATCAAAAAATTAGTAGCAATATCCAGACACTGGAATATATTTATAACCCATCCTCGGCGTCTGGAAACTAAATGAACTCCGCTCCCTTATTTATAAATTTTTCTATTACACATTATTACCAAAAGGGGAGCTACTCCCCCTTTTTGTGACGTGAGTCTGGCTACCATCACCACATTACTCCTTATACGAGCTATTATAACTGGAGCCACTAGTTTTTTGTTTTAAAATAAGAAGGAAATGGTGTTTTATCTTTCAAACTTCATTCACACCTCAAAAAACATTGAACTAAAAGGCATGTTCACTTGGCCTGGGACATACACACCCTCTATGAAATGCCCAAGAAAAAATATTAAAAAAAATAATGGAAGAAAAGAACATTTTAAACTAGACAGTCAATTACTGATGAAAGCACTTAAACCTAAATTCAAATTTGTTTTAGTAGAGGGTGTATAGGATTTATTACAACTGAAAACAATCAATCGCCTGATGGTTTCTAATGCTCACATTCACTATTGAATATTTTTTTTTTTTTGTAAATGAATGAAAATATTTTTAAATTTACATTTTGAAATTTTCCTATTTGTTCTGCAGTTGGTAAAACCATTAAATGCTGTTATTTTAGCCATAAAATTATTTGTTTTTCCCCAGCACAATTGTTTATTTTTCAAATGAATTTTTTTTCTCAATTTCTTATTTCCTCAAAAAAAAGCAAGTGTTGTAAACATTTGAAAGAGAAGAAAAATCTTTACAAAATTTATAAAATTAATGTTGCACTATCATGCAATCGGTACGTTAACATCTTGTATAAATTTAATATCAATGCTGCTGGTTGCAGTCGGTATCAATATATTTTTTGTTTATAAATCTATTTTAAAAATGAAATCAGTTTTCAACTTTAATATTTCATTGGAAAAAAGAGCATGTTTTTACAAGTGTTGTGGCAATCGTTAAAAAGAAACCTGATAAAGAAGGAGGAGGTGGGCTCATTAAAAATTAAGCTTCTTTTAAATAGTTTCATTTAATGATTTATTAACTTTTGAAATGCGTAATTTTTTTATAACTCTTCCAATCGAAGTATTTTTGTATTTAAAAACTTTTGCAAGAGGATATTGTTGATAAGTGCAGCTGCTCATACGCTGTTCATTAGCTTTTTGGTTGGAAATTTATAACACGTTTTGCAACATGTTGCCTTGTTAAAGTTGGGTTTAGTTTCATTGGTGCTTTCGTTCGTACAGAAGCGTAACTTTTTTAAATCAGTTTAATAAAAATAAATCTATTTATAATTAAAATTTGAAAAATTTCTTCTCTCTCTTTTTGCTTTGGTTAAAGAATGCTAAGCCCCCATCCTTCCACTCCTGGAGGCAGCATAGGGCTTCTACAAGGCATATACATATTTACACGGGTTATTGTTGCAGTTGTTTTCGCATTGTTATTATTTGTTTTTGAATTGTATCAGTTTCGGTAATCGGTTCTTGTTCCAGCTAAGTAGGTGATGGGTCTGCTGCAGCAGGTCTAGGATAATGTGGCTGGCATCTGTCGTTGCCTAAAAACAACGACTCCTCTGCATTTTGGTGCAGTGGTGAGGAACCTAGCTAATCTTTGATTCCTATCTTTTTTTCCGCAGAAGGTGGTGGGTCTGCTTGACCCTCGTTTGTCATGATGTTATCTTCTTTTCTAGGAAGAAGGGGTAGTCAGGGGGCTAATGAGCTAATGATGGATTTTTAGGAATGAGTTGAACCCACTTAATTTTTAAAACTTGAAAAACCTTGGTAAAAATGGTTGTCCTCTGCCAGTGAGCGAACCTCGGGTAATCGGTTTCGTAGGGAAGCACTTTAACCACTACACCACGCCATCACATAAGGAAAAGTCATAAGAATATTTTAATTAAAGTCTGATACTCAAAAATTTTTCCAAGTATATATTTATTTTGACTTTTAGCATATAAGATCCTTTTTGGCGTTTCTTATCTCTTTTTCGTTCTTATTGCTTTTAAGCAAAAATTGTGCGGTGCTTTTGTATATAATTTCCACAATACTTTACTTATGTACACACATTTGAATATATGAAAAATGTTGTGCAACATATGTTCTATCGTAAGAGAAATTTGACAAAGCAACATGTCTATTTGTCGATTTGGTATAATTTTGTTCGATTTCAGTAACTCTTAGCTACAAATTGTGCTGTGCTCTTGACGATGAAATTGCAATTCTGTGTGAAATACTCGCCTTTAATAGTATTTCTTACTTTCCAAAATGTTTCTGTAAACATTTCATTTGGCTTATTAAACATGAGTACATCTTTGGCAACAATATTTAATTAGTATTTCAGTTCTTCTAATGGATTTTGCCAGCATTAAACGTAAAACGTTTCATATAAAATAAGTGCATCTCTTATTGTTTCAAAGTAGAGAAAAAAATGTTGCTGGAATGCTGCACGACACATTTCTAAAGAAAAATGTGGAACTTGACGAAATGCGATTAAAGTTTTTAAAGTTTTAGTAGCTTCCATATCCAAACTCTTTTGCTATAACTTCGGCTTATATTCAAATATGCGGTCATGTTCTGACACTCGTATTTCGCATAGCATTTGTGATTGTGACCTGAAATCGCAAAGACTTTTAGCCAACTGATGTGTTTAGGCTAAACAAAACTTCAGAGAACGAAATAATAAATTAATTAATTTAAGAATGTTTTGATTTAGTTTGAATTATAACTGCCAATTTTTATTATAATATAAAATTAAAAAAAAAATGTTCTTTAGTTTTGTGAATTTTGTCTGACCATTGTCTTCTTACTCCCTGGCGATTGTAATAAACAGCAGATTAAAGAGATCTTTGAAATATATAAATTTAGAATAAGTAAAGCAACGTTAAAGCTTAAATTAAGAATTTAAAATTCATGTTTATTGCCTTGATTTTCTATATCTATATCTATTATAAAAAATGCTTTAATGATGCTTTCTGATAGCAACTTCAATGCAAGCAAGAGTGCAAGTGGCCTTTTTGTTGAGAATTTCTTTTCTGCAAAAATAATTTTTTTTTTCGAATATAACAACGAAAATATCAATTCGCAAACAAAACGCACAAGTTTCAGTAGTAGTGATTTACAAATCACCTGCAATTTGGCAATTGTGCAATAATTCGGTTTTTAATTTTTTGAAATAAAGGATAATGTTCTTCATAAATATTTCATATAATTTTCCTCTATATATTTGATTTGCAATTCACTTGAAATGTTGGCTTAAGGTGAAAAATTTCAAACAATTGTAAATGAAATTTTAACCAAACGTGAGATGGGATCTAAAAGGATTGTTATAAAATCATATCGTAATCATAACCAACATAGAGCAACACATTGGCTTAATAATAAAATTTGTAAATTTACATTGTACCAGATGCAAAATTTTTTATTGAGAATTTTTAATTTAATTTAGTTTAATTTATTAATCAGTGGCAGAATTAAAATTACTATAGATCCTGCTACATTTGCCGAATCATTACTTCCAACAGATTGTGCCAGGTTACAAAAACTACATTTTTCGGAGTCAATATTGAGTTATAAAGGGAAGGTAGACGATATAATTTGATAGTATTTCTGTTTATATTCCTAATCTGTAACCAAATACCAATAAATCTAGTACTTCTTACAGCAATTGGAATTAAAATGCCCATATCTCATCTCGAGAAATACTGGCAACATTTTGCTAGTGATCGAGCCTTAAACACAATAGTAAGATTTCTGGCAATAGGATACTAATTGGAATACCTTCCTGAACATATTAGAAAAAATATAACTTTTCATACTTTCATACCAATAATTATTAAATATTTTCCAATTTTGTCTATTGAGATTTTAAAGGAAGGAAGAATGGTTTTTATTATTTAATTTACCCTGCGATATGGAATCCATCTTATAATTTGAACGCTATGAAATTAGTTTCCTGTTGTTGTTTTATTTTTTTATTCGTTCGTCTTTGTATCAAAATACCAAAAATTTTTTTGGACAATATGCATGTTCTTTGGGCCAACTCAACAAAAAAAAAAAAAAAAAAAAAACGAAACCTAAATTGATGAGGGAACAAAAATGCATTACTTTTTAAACATTTTCAACTACCATCATTGCAAAGTGGCAGTAAATTTCAATACAAAAATGCCCGCTATCGTTAACATTTCTTTTTATTGTTGTTGTTGTTGTTGTTGATAATTTTCGTCTACTTTTAACAAATTTTTTGTGTAGCAATTACGTTTTATTTTGTTATTATATTTTTTTGTTAGTCTCTAATTTTTTCGTTAAAGTTGTCGTTGCGCAATTATTCGTTTAGAGAGATGCAAGAGGCAACAAACTGTCTGTTAAACTTCCATGGGAGTGAGCTCGCAACTACTACTAACACCAAAACTACTTCAATTAGTTCTTTTGCTACCAAAACCCCACTGCACCAATGCAATTATCGAATTTATTACCAATGGAGTGGATTCTGTGTGCTCGAAATTAAAATAAAATTTGTAGAGCTTGGAGGGAGGACTGAGAAATTTTGCGTCAAAATTTTAAAATTTTTTTTGAAGTTGTCGGTATTATGCAAAAAATAATTATTGTGTTTTTTTTAGTTCAAATTATTGCTGGAGTCAAAAGGGGGATTCTTGAAGAATTTAGAAATTTATTGCAGGAGGTCGAAAATTTTATTTTACGGCTAAAATTTATAGATGCTGGATTTCTTTATTATACTGTTACAAAAATGAATGTTAAACGTTCCCTACTTTGCGAAATAATTAAAATTTATAAGCGCTACTTAAGACTGACTTTATCATGGTGCGCGTTCGATGTAGAAATGAGGCACATTTATTGAAAGTAAGTTTTTTTTTACATTAAATTAATGTAACTTTCATATAAAATAATATTATTTTGCATCAAAATTCGATATTTCATTGGTGCGAGAATATCCCAAAATAATAAATTTCAATATTAATTATTTTACAACTTGAGAAATTGTTTCTGGATGTTGCCAGTTACATTTTGTTTTTTTTGCCTCTTTGGCATTAGTATTTCTTAAATATATACATATTCCCATCGATCCTATAAGGAGCATAGGTCCTCAGGGTACCAGGGGTATAATGATAAGGCAAAACTTCTGGTTGGTTCTACTTGGTGAGTCCAGGGTGATCCTTATCAATTACACTTCAAGTCGACTCACAAAACTCCACGTGGTGGTCCCTGGGCGATGTTTTTGACACCCGTCAAATATCGGCGAATAGTGAGAGAAGTCTGCAGTGTCTTTGTCCTAGTTGGGGCGACTGCAAGCGGTGGTCTATAGTTATACTAATCGATTCACTATATAAAATATGTTTTACACTCAGCCAGTGTGTTAGATGGCAGCCACCTTCATCAGACTAGGATGCAGTAGACTAATCATTTGCTCATCCGAAATAGAATGATCAACGAAACCTCAAACAACATTCATACAAATTCTTTTGTATTTATTTTGACAGCGTTTAACAAGAAATTTGAAACAAAATACTCATATAAAATGAAACAAAGTAATATAAAATTCTGATTCTAATTTAAAAAAATTTATATCATTGTAGTGATAAACTAAGCACATATAAATTCATTAAACTATTCATTATTTTTAAAAATCATTCATTTACTTTTTTCCTTTAAACAAAATGAATTTATTTTGTAAAAAAATAAAAGTAAAATTTTGCTTTTGTTTCAAATATAATTTTTAAATTTGGGGAATTATTTTGAAAGCACATCATACCGCTTTTTCATCAAATATTGTTCACATCTATTTTTGTAGACATTTTCAAACAAGGAATTTCTTCTTTGAGAAAATCAGAAATTCTTTTCAATGTACCCTGACATGGTTCTAATTTTGAATTTCACTAAGGTGAAGCATTGCGTTGTTTCAAAATAATTGTATTAAACTAATGTAATGCTTCATCTTAGCGAAATTATTATATAAAAATAGGCCCTTTGTATTTGTATATAAATGTGTCCTGCAACATGCTGCCATAACTTTATCTCTTCTATTACATAAGCTCCCAATTTTCTTGTAGTTGTGCTTCAAATATTTTTATATCCACCTTCCTAAAAATTATTAAACATAACAATTTTGGTACAACCAATTCTTGACTAAATAAAGAAGAAAAAAATATGTGGCAAACATGCAACAAGTTGATGTTGCCGTACTGGCTGTCAAGTTAAGAGCACAAAAAATGAAACAATCTCAAAGCTAAACAAACTCAAACTGGTTCTATCGGCTTAATTTGTTTGATATTTTATTATTATTAAGAAGAACAAAAAAGTGGAACAAAAAATTATAATTTTGATATGTATTTTACTAAATAGTTTTTTGTTTGATTCAATGAAAATTTTATGTTTATTATTTGGAAAAAAAGTTTAAAGTTAAAGTTAAAGACAAAGAAGTTGACAGCCAGCTAAATATATGTATCAAATACAATTTAAGTGTCAAAAACTATTGTGTCAAATGGCTTTAAGGAGATTAGAAAATGAAGAAAAAGCTTTTCGTATTTGATAACAAATAAAAGTTCTTTCATTATTCAAATACAAATTAATTTTTATTTATTACTTATTAAAACAAATTATTTTTTTTTAACAAACGTAAAATAGAAAATATTGTATTAATGTTCTTTTCTTTATTCTTTTTGGATTTTATTTCACATTATTTTTTTCAACTTAAATCTATTTTGTTTCTAATTTTGGTTTTCAACTTAAATTTATTTTAAGTTTTTAATTTTGTTTTTCTTTAATTAATTCTGTACTTTAGTTTCCTTAATTTTCTACTATGTAGAACTGTAAAAAGGGTTTTTTTACTAAAGTTTTTTATTTCATTTTTTATTTATTATGTTCAAATTTTTAGCTGTTTACTAGTAAGGTTAGAAGCTGAGTGACTTGCTTTTGGTTTCAACCATGAATTAAATAAGATCCGAATATCAATAGTGTAAAGGAGATGAGAAAAATGTAAAAATATCAATTAGGCACACTCAATGATATTTTAACAGTTAGGTCACATAGCAACCATCTGTTTTTTCCTTCTTTTTTAATATTACTTACAAAATCGGACTTAGTAACCAAACGATACAGTGGATAACGAAACTTAACACTATAATTTTTAAATTAGTTTAATAGGTTCCTTAACTTACACAAAGAAATGTTTAATTTTATATGACATTTTGTAAATACATTTGTTTTGCTTAAGTAATTTATGTCATAATTTATTTATTTTTTTGTTTCATTGACTTTTAAAGCTCCGTTTTATTAAAGAAAAGAAACTTATGCATTTTATTTTAGTGTTAGAGTTTTAATATATATTTTTTCATCTTAAATGCTGCCGACCTTGTAAATAAAATAGCTGATATGGCATATTATTTGTATTCATATTAAATTTTATTTCTATAATTTTTCTAATTTGATATTCACCTTTAAAAAAAGCTTAAAATTTATAAGTCAGTTCAAGCACTTAGTTTATTTTTAAGCGCTGCATATGACCCAATATTTAAACGAACGCAACAGGTTTTTTATTTAGTTTATTACGTGGAACCATTAACGTTCAAGTTTTAAGTATTTTATTTAAGTATTCTTACCAAGAGAGTGATTAACTTGGTTTAATAAAAGAATTAGCGGCATCCGCTTTCAATTGCGATATTTTCTCTTCATAGAAAATAATTATAATTTTAAAAATATGTGAACAGTTTTAAATGTCACAATCAAGATAATTATTTAGTAATTCAAACAAATTTATCTAATAAAATTATAGAAAATTATACTACTGCATATTGTGTCAGCAACAAAAAGCAATTTTAGCAAAGCGTGGCTTGTTGAGGCAGAGACCAGAAGTTTTTGCTTGAAAGTAATGAATGTGATGTACAAGATTGAAATATATTTGTTATAGTTGCAGCAAGGCAAAAAAAAACCGTCAGTGTGTACACCCCCATATATGTTGTTGTTGTAGTTATTGCCCTAATGAAATCACCTTGTAAACTTAGATGTACATAATTCATAAGATGCCGTTTTTGTTCGATTTTGAAGGCATAACTCCTTGGTTTGTTGGAGTAGGAAAAAATTTATGAATCATAAATTCGAAGAATATTTTGACATTTAATTTTGCTTTTCCCCTACGAATTACAAATTTAAGGTTCTTTTTTTTGACATTTATCATTGCCTCTCTCGTAAGAATCCTGAATTTTAAGAGGTTTTAAAAATTCTCTTTACAGTGATAGCAAAGCTATTTCTTCAGTCGATCTATAAATTCGAATACAAAATAAGAACATACTACCGCTATTGCTAGAGTTTCTGATGTATTCGTCTTGTTATGTGCTTTGGTACTATTAAATTAAACGACTGCAGGTAAAATTTTAAAACAAAATTTTCCATCTCTGTTTTTTATAAATAACAAGCATTTTGTTGCCAAAATATACTTGCTAATATGTTAAAATTATTGTTGAAAAAAGAAATAGGAATTCAAATAATAATAATTTTGAATATAAATTTAGACTGGGAGTCAACTCAATTTCTGTGTATAAAGGATGGAATGTTTTCAAACTGGAAAATAATAATATAATAATAATAATCAAGTTAAACAGAATATTAAGTTTTGTGAACATCTCGCAAAGCCTTAATCTGACTTCCTACATTTATCGAGAAGTGTTCTATTTAACCCAAATCTCTTACGAGTATTTAGTTTCTAAAACCCATGACTTTACACTTTTGATAGTGTCCTTAGGGTCATTGGCCTTAATAAAATCATACCTCAATGTCATCTACGCTTCCCCAAATGGGAGTATTCATTATATTTTACTAACCGAATATGCATCGATTTTCTACTGATAAAGGTCAGAAAAACATGGATAAATTATTAATGACCAACCACGTTATTCCACAACCCTTTTTGCTTAGTTTGAAAACAATTTTTCTTGACGGATTTTGCATTTGATTATCTTCAATTCAATGTTAATCCTGTATTTTATTTTAATGTGAATAAAAAATTATTTTCACTATTATATTTTTCTTCACTGTATATTTCTTGCGGATTGTAAACAATTGCTATCAAAATAAACAAAATTTTAAATATTAAATCAGTTGTGCTTATTCAAGACGCCTTGATTGTATTAATTTACTTTTGTAGAAAACAAAGTATTAAGTTAAATTAATTTAAGAACTCTTCAAGAAAATTTTAAAAATTTCATCAAATATATTCGTTGATTCGAAATCTGTTCAACATATTCTAAACTTAGAATGGAAGGATTCTTCGGTTAACTATTATATTATGCAAAAGTAAGGAAATTTAATTCTCTCAAAATTTAAAGTTATACACAAGATTTCAAAACGGCAGATTAGCTCTTGGGCGCCTTCTGCCAGAATCCTCTTTGCAATCTTAATTTTTTGTAATTATTGGTTTTTTTATTTGGAGTTGTACAGTAAAGTTCAGCAGGTACTTCCGGACTTTGACAATTGATAGTGGCCATATTGCTGAAGAGGTCAAATTACCTGTCTGTTTTGCCAAATCACAATGGACGGCTGTAGCGTTTAACAACATTTGCAAATAATAAAATTTTTTTAACAAAATAGATTTTCCGTATGCGCAACTTTCCGCTTCAAGAAATAAAATTTTCTAATTGGCAATTATGCCAACCCTTATAAGATCAAAGAGCGTCTAAAGTCACTGCGCACTTGGGGCTATCGGCATCATCGGTCTATAGCTCGATGATTACCAACTTATTCTGCCCTGAATTGGATGATATGGACAACAACGATATGTAGTCTCAATAAAATATGAGTACGTGCCCACAGCTCTTGCCACATTGGACTTTCTGCACGGGCGATTTGAGGACATGCGATTTGACCCTGTTAGAGCTTTTCTGTTGATTCGCAGGCCTATGCCAAAGACTTTTTAGAAATAATTTTTCTGTTAAGAGCCTCAACTTGAAAACATTAATTTTTGAAATGACCTATTTCCACAGAAAAAAGAAACATCAAAAAAAATTGTTACATTTCTAGCTTCCGTTAAACTAGTTCTTTATGATTAATGACGTGTATTTGGGAAAAATTACTGTATTGAATTTTTTCCAAATTTAAACTATAAAATAACACTGTTTGCTTGAAGTACTAAACTAATCAAAAAATCATTAATATTAAAATGCAAATGTTTTTATACGAAAGTGTGAAAATTATTTCACCTGACGATGGTGATGACTTTGAACACGCCATCTAGTCTTTGAACGAAACTGGTTTCACACCTGAGTAAAAGATTCCAAAAATTTTATAAACTCTATTGAATTTTGAAAAACAGTTCACCATATTCTTTGTAAATGTTTAGTTTTTAATAAATTCATTTTCAAGATATTCGTTTTATTTTGTAAAAAAAAATCTCATTCATTTCATGGTCACCAGTGTTGGTTTCGTTTCTTAAAGCTGTCAGTTTGTATCAGTTGGGGCACAGGTTTCGTAATATTTTTCTTTTGCCGTAGCAGTACGACTATTTATTAACCGCAACAGTCCTTGACCTTAACGGTTGTTACTATTTCACCATCATCATGTCATTATCATCTGCAACCATTGAGGTAATACAACTTTATGTTCATTAAACACACATACAGCCTTCTATATCCATGTGATTGTGTATATACCCAGTGAACATTTTTGTTGTCATGTTTGGTGTTAAAATGTATATATAATAGTTGCACGTTAAAGTACTGCAATATGTAACATTTCAATTTGACTGACCAAAAAAGTAAGAAAGTGAGTTGAACAAAGAATTTTAAAAGGAGTCTTGTTAGATCTTTTTTTTTTTTGGAAAAGAACTAAAAAAATGTTCTCTTCGGATTAAATTCAAAGCAGCTAAATCTAGCTCAAATAGAGCTGCGTTTTCATTTAATATTACGAATATTCGATTTAAACAAAAATGTTTACTGGGTATTTGTACCTATATAAAGATACAGGTTCATAAGCTGAGTTTCATACTTGTATGTTTGTATGGTTTTGTATTCGTACATTCCAGGGATGGTAAAATTGCTAAGCTTTGGCAACTTGCAAAACTAGCGGCTCAACTTATGCCAAAGACTTTAAGTATATTTTCTAGCCGACTACAGAGTTTGACTTTGTTTAAGGGCACAATATATACATTGTGTTATTGGCGATGAGGATTAGCTACCGGAACCTGCGCCGGGGATATTTTTGCTCTTTGTAATAATTTTTTTACTGCTTTTACTTCTGTTAAATCCTTCTTCATTTTTCTTTTAATTAACTATATTTTTTTTAAGTTTTGTTATCAAATCTCATACACCATTTTGATAATGTAGATTCTGAAAAATTTGTTGTTGATTATTAAATCTCTCGGTCTTCTAATAAAAAAAATTAACTTCCTTACAGTGATGCTTGCTCTTTCCGTATAAGTTTGCGCTTATTAAAGAGCACCAAATTCCCCTTTGTCACTTTGAAATGTTAAACGCCAGAATAGTAATTTTGAACTAGATCTTAATACTTTACTGTTTTCTTATTATGATGTCAAAACTTACTTTTCCGTCTATTGCTCATGCCACAAAGAGAACATTGACATTCAAAGCCAACACGGCAAAGGTAAAGGACTACGGGATTTTTTGGTTAAAATATTAGGGATAATCTTATATATAACCAAACTCAATTTATATCTCGGAACGCAGTAACAAAACTTAGAATTGGCATCTAGAGGTGGTCGTAGACACATTATATTCACTCGGTGGTAAGACCATTATGAGAAAAAGGCAAAGGACTGATGCCAACAGGAACTTTGAACATATCAGAGACATAATAGTCGAGTATAATATGTTAAATTGTTACATATATTTTTTATTGATACAAACTTGATTAGAAATATTCGTGTCTTTTGTGCTTTGACTTCTTTGTAACTTAAGCACTATTTAATAGAGCTTTAAACAGATGACACAGTTCCAACCGTTCGACCAACTTACTGACGGAATAAATGACGACTCATTGATTTACTGACTAACAACAAAAAAATTCCTTTAAATTGTAATAAAATGAATTATAGTCCTGTACGCCCATTAAATTTGTGTCCGTTAAACAATTTTTGCTTTTGTAATTATTGGTAGTTAAGAAATGAATGTCATATTTAATGTGATTTTAATCTTTATATACGAGTAGTTCATATGAATACGCTAGTGCATACTTTTAGACCATTTGCCTTGTGTGATGTTTGAATGCTTTTACGACCGTGCATTCAAAAAGGATGAAAAAGTTGCCACCATATTTCGTGTTTTTGTTTTTGAATCCAAACTTGTTGTCTCTCTTTTCAACGAATTTGCAAACACACTTTTTCAATTATAACAAAATCTTTCTTAATACCCTCAAATACAAGAGGATTAATTCTAAGTAAATACTCGTACTGCCTCAATTTAATAAGACTTTGGGGGCGAGCGAATACATTTATTTAATTATTTGTCAACAAAATTTGCAATAATCTGTTATTTTTTACTATTTCAAATTTTTATCTATTTATTTTTTTTAACAGCAAATTTATTTGCTTTTAATATATTTCTAACACGCTAGATGCAAATTATAGAAAAAAATATATTTTTTTTGATACAACACAACAGCCATTTGCAACATGTTACTAGAGATGGCCAACGATGACATAATTGGCATAAATTGTACATGATCTTGAGTAATTTTTTTCTCCAATCAAGAGGGTGGGCATGAACATGACTATAAAAGAATAAAATGAATGAACCTGCATAACTAAAGTGTTTGCGTGACTGCATAATGGCTGAAAAGCTCTGAAATAGTATTATAAATGTGTAATAATAAAAAAAAACGAAAATTCGAAGAGAACCTAGAAGCTTGTCTTTAATTTTGTCTTTCCATAAATCTTGATAGATACTTTATTGCTTAATTTGGCAGACACAAGTGTAAGTTTCTTCATATTTTTAACCAGTGTGGCCAGACATCTATAGATGATAGATTTTGTGGGAAAAACGGACGTTAAATTTCCTTTGCACTCAATTTCATTTCACTCCATTTCTGTGAAAAGCAATATTGCCAGAAATTGTACTAGAAATTGGTTGAAATAAAAAAAAAATGCTAAAATATATTTTAAAAATTGGATAAAATAAAGAGAACTTGTTAGTTCGCTTAAGGATCATAACTATTTCTTTATCATTTCGCAACCATATTTCACAAAACAATAACACTTTTATTATCCTGATATTTAGAAAGAATTCAAAAAAGATGAAATATTTTTGAATTTTGAAGGTATAGAATTTAAAAGTTAAAAAAACTACGAATATTTGTATGCACCCTTATTTTATTTTATTACAAATTTTTGCGTTAATTGTACTCTTCTTGCGCAAAATAAGTTGACTAATTGTGCAAGAGTGGAAAACTAAAATGAAAGCTTTAAATGTTGTATTTTACTTCCCAATTCGTTTGTAACAACTTTTCTTCACCCCAATGTCTAATTCAGTTTCTAAAAAGAATGGTTTTGGCTAAATTCCATCTTTAGTGCTCATTTTCTCACGGAAACTGGTCTGTATATAAAACAACTTGTTGTGAAATGACGGGCAATTATGCCGAACTCTAAGTTCTTTTTTGTTAATTTGTATACATTCTATTAACTAATAAAAATTCTCAATTACTCTTTGAAAAAATTTGTAAAAACACAAAATTTTTTAAAGCAAAATAATTAAACAAATTAATTTTAAAACTGTAAGAACACCTGAGGTAATATTCAACAATTATATTTAACAGTTTTTGTTAAAACTTTAAGAATTCTTTATGTGAATGCTTCGAGGTCTTTGTTAAATTTATAAATATAATAATATGAAATTCACTCACCATATTCGTTAGTATTTCTAAATAAGTTTTTTTTCACCTCTCAACTGCAAATTTTTTTAAAATAAAAATTCAAAAAAATTTTCAAAAGGCTAAAAAAAAATATCAGAAACTAGTCCATAAAATCCATCATATAATATGACAAATTGGCAACACTGGTTTTAACCCTTACAACATTTACTATACCCTTGTGAACCCCTCTACTATGGACTTGTGGGGTTTTAATGTGTTGTTTTAAATATTATTAAATTACCTCATCCAGTTCTTTTTTAATAATGATCTCATCGGAAGTTGCTAAATCTGCTGTGATATTTTTATTTTTTTGTTCATTATTATTCTTTTCTTGGATCAAAGTATAATGTCATTAAGTCAAATTTAATGCTGTGGAATTAGAAATCTGTTTTTAATTAAGATTCGCTATTACTTATTCTAAGTGAAAAAACAGCTTGAGATAAAAAATAATAGTGTTGTGATTGACATTTTGTAGACAATTTAATTAACCCACGAAAACAACACATTTATTTTGCCAATAATTTGTGATTGAAATAAAATTGATTAGAATCTAAACAGTTGGTTAGACATTTTAATTTAAGGGTTTTAAGGTGGCGTCAAAATTATCTAAATAATTTTCAATTGTTTTTATAGAATACATAATAATATTTAAAATTGAAAAGAAAACCAAAGCAGTTGCAAATGATGGCATTCAATATCTGCCGAATTTCGATATATTGTTAAAGAGTTCGATTTTAAATTTTGTTTGATTTCTAATTCCACAATTTCCCCCTGAATTTTTCAAACCATAGATAGAAAAACTTCTTTTCTACAAAATAAATCATATAACATTTGTTTAAAGGCACTTTAAGTTTCTGTCTGCGTAATAGACGCTTGCAGCGATGCATCATTAAATGGAATTTCTTATATACTTATACACTCGTATATAAGAAATTAATAAGAACTTCTAACAAGATACTAATGCTGCTCTTTCTTACTGATCATATTACTTCTGTAAATGAACTTGTGTTGTTGTTCTGCTTCTATGCTCATTTGTACATGCAACATTTTGATGAATGTGTAGAAAAGCTTCACAAATGTCTATGACAGATCAGCTAAGCAATTGTAAATAAGTGTGTGTATAAAAAAAAAGAAAATAAATTCTGCTGTACTGTTTATACAACTGATGCATTTTTAATGAAATCAATCGATCAAACGGTAGTTTTATTTATGAGCAAAACAGACAAGACACTCAGTACAATACACATACACGTACACGTATTTACTTGCTGTTACCATTTCTCAATAGGAGTAAGAAAGAAGTAGTAGGAAGGCCTTTTAGAAGACCTCTTTATTTAATTTTTAATATACTCATATTGCATAGTGGCCCTCTTTAAAAAAGTTATTGTAAAGGTACTTTTGAAAAGACCTTCAAGGTGTGCATTGGGACTTTTCTTACTTTTTTTAAATGTTTCTCGGTTTCATTATTCCATTTTATAATGAAAAAAAAAAAATTTTATTATAAGCTTAACAAAAAATCTCAAGTATAAAATATTTCTTTTCCTAGATTTTGTGGGTTGAAATAGATATATGTCCTATTAGAATATAGATCCAGCCCCTACGATTTTCTTTGGAAGAATAACGTGAGTACCACATCAAAGTGGCCAAAATATATAGTATTAAATCCATGTATTCGCATTCCTCTTTATATGACAAGTTGACACATTAGAAACAGTTTGTCAGTCCTAAATGGGATCTATGGATTCACTTCGTCAGTAAGTAGTCAAGTTCAAAGTCGTTTGGCCTTATAAGTCACCGATCAATTTAAAATCCTCAATTTTAAACATTGCGTAGCCATTCATTCGAAATCATGATATCGAAAAATTCCTTCCCCAAATGGCCTTATAAATGGGAACGAAATATTAAAGATTAAAAAGGCACTCAAAAGGGCCTGACGTGGGCAGGCCTTGTTCAAACGAATCTATATGTATTCGCTTAAATATTTTCGTTAAAACTTTTGTCTCTATTAGATGAAATAACGCATTGACGTCTAAAATACTGTTTATTTTTTAGTCTTGATGGAAGGCAACATGTCGAGAGAAAAAAAAAACGGAAAGATATAGTTGAAAAAAGAACTTAAGGTCTACTGATACTTACAATATGATAAAATAAAGTATGCAATCACTATCCAGTTGACATTTCCATAACAATTAAAAAAAGAATTTTAAATTTATATTTTAATAAGTTTCTGTTTTGTATATCTTTTTTGTAATTTGTGTCTTTACTGACACTTTCGAAGTTTTCCTTTAGCAAAATCAATGTTAGACCAGGAGGGAAATTAATTGACCTTAGTTTTGTATAGAAAAATCTTTTCTATAAAAAATCACAAAAATATCGACAGTTTTATTTGGAAATATTTTCGAAGAAATTTCAATAGTTTTCGATTTAAAGTTTTTCAACTTCGAATTGTTTTGCACAGAAAATGTTTCTAATACTTTCAAATAGTTTTCTAGTAAACGTTTTTCATAAATTTCTATAGTCTTATATTGAAAATATTTTAAACAGTTTTCAATAGTTTTGTCTAGAAAATTTTTCATAGAGATTCAAACAGTTTGTCGCACATTTTTCCGAACAGTTTTGAATATTTCTTTATAGAAATTTTTTTATAATTTTTAATAATTTTGTAAAGAAATATATTTTTAACAATAAATTTTAATACATTTTCCAAAAAGTAAATAGAAAAATTTTTTTTTTTAAGAATTCGTTACTGCTTTCTCGAATAATAACAATATCATTTTCCTACATTATTAAATAGATTGGAAAAGTTTCAAGAACATTTTTTTAAGTCGACTTCAAAGAAAATTTTAGAAAATTTTTTAATCGAAATGCTATTCTTTAGGCTGTAGTCTATGCATAAGATTAAGCTGTATGAAAAAAATTTTATCACAGGGAAAATTTCAAGTCTTTCTATTATAAATTAGAAAAAAATGTTTTTTATGCAAAATTCCCTAAAGAAAGTAAAACTATATTATATGGAGGCATTTTACAAAGAAACTCAAAAAGTTTAGGTAACAATAGTGTCAGCCTTTGAATATTTTTTAGCTTTTAGGTTTTTTATAGAACATTTTCTTTACAATAAATTTTGGAAGGTTTTATATTTATCCGTTAAGCTTTTTGAAAAAAAAACTAATCTATCAGTTTCAATTCAACTTTTTCAAATTGCTCAGAAATGGTTTCTCTACAAAACAGTTGTAATATTAAAAAAAAACTAAATTTTTCCAACCATTTTCTTGATAACAACTTAATTTTGATTGATTGATTTGTTCCCTTAAAAAAATTGATTTTATATTTTTTTTAAATAGATTTGTTTTCATACTAACCGAACTAGTGTTATCAATATTGTTTGCTGGGCTGTCTGCATCTTTATATCTAGATTTCCTTACAAAACGCAAACATTTATCAAATCTAATTGGCTACAAAAAACATATGGTGGGTAGAGTCAATATTTAATTGTAGTCTATTCGCTAATATCCGTCTTTGAAAGTTATATTCAATAAATTCAGCTTTAACAAAATAAAAAATATATATAATTTGTTTATTATAAGTTAAACAGACTCCAAATCAATTAATCAAACAAAAGCTCAAATATGCTTAATTAAAACAAATTTCCTTTAATTTTTCATGCACTTCCTGTTTACGTTTTATAAGAAAACCTTTTCATTATCATGTCAAGGAAGTCTTGTCAATATTGAAGACGACAAATTTTTAATTTTGGTTACAACATGCAGCATTTTCGATTTTTAGTTCTTTAGCTCTTGCCATGTAAGAAAATAAAATTCAGGCATCTTTCACTGTTTAAATTTCATAAACAATTTGTTAATATTTTAAGCGGCTTGTCTTGTGAGTTGTTTTTAATTAAAATTTATCTTTAAATGGAATTTTTTGTGAAGGTGAACTGATCTGTAGAAGGAATAAAGTATAGTTATTTAATCTTCTTAAAAATATAATCAGTTATTCACAGTTCTTTATGAAAAACGTGTGGAATGCTTTAAATATCTGAATAAAAAAAATTAAACAAACCCTAATGCTGTCGCTTCTTTTGGGTTTGTACGGAATGTCAATCAAATTAACACTTATTGATTTTCTTATTGTTTTTTTTTATTAATTCAACTATTCATTTAAACTTTTTTTGTCCGTTTATAGTGTTCTGTTAAAAGCTTCGTTTTTTTTAATAACTTGGCAAAGTATTTGACAGTGTTGCCTACATACGTCTAGGCGCTGTCAAATTGAAATGACAAAATAAAATTTAGACATCGATTTTATTTATACAAGGTTCATTTGTCATCATGTAGGATTTCAGTTGTGTAAAGTTTTAATAAAAAATTCAATGTGTATTTATAGAAAGCTTTAAGTATTATAAAGGGCTCAATGCACAAGAAATTCCACAATATTAGAAAGCGTTTTTGCTTTTCTCTGTCGAAATTTCTTTGGTAAAGTTTAAGGCTTTCATCTTAATTGGCTCACTTTCTAGCCACATCAATGTTTTGTAATAAATTGCTTAAGGAAATTTTTAATAAAATTGCAGTTAAATGTGTTTTAAACGAAATCCTGCTTCCAAATTATATGTATGCCCCGATTTACAATACTTAAATGTTGTGTCGTTTCGCCTACAACACAACATTTATTTATCTTTTGATTATGGTTTACAACATCTAGGTGTTGTTTATTTCACATAGTTGCATTTTATTTGTAATACATATTTCCATAAAAGTACAAACCTGCATACCAAAAACTGTTAGAATAGATTAAAGAAGCGTACATTTTGTTAGAAATAAATAGAAGAACAAAAAAAAAGCAATCAAATGGCACGTATCCGGAAAAGAATAAGTATGTATAATTTTTATAACAGCAAAAGTTATTACAATATCTTAATTACAATAACAAAATTTATAGTTTTATAAAAATTTTCCGCATAAAAAAGGATGGTTTCTTGTTTTTGATACAAAAACTGAGCACTTTTCAAAAAACTATTTCTGTGGCATTCTATAATATTTCTAATTGGCTGTCCCAAGCCATCCAAATATCTGCCTCGGCCAATATCAGCTCACCCAGTTTTGCCATTTGTTTTTTATTTCTAATTTTGATAATATTTATTTTATTATTTAATATTGAAATTTGTTATTTGGGATATTCTCCCCAACTAATCGTAAAAACAATTAGACCTTTTTGCAATATGCATTGTTTGTTGTGGCTTTAGTTCTTCATATGCCAAATCGTCAGTGAAATTCAAGCAAGTTGAAAATATTCAACCTCGGATGTTTATGCCATACAAATCAAATACAATATGAGAATTCAGTATTGTATATGAGTTATAACAAAATACATAATCGTAGTAGGCTTAGAATGCTTTTATACAAACAACACAACAAACAATTATACTCAACATGAGTCTATTTTATTTTTTACGTTACGGCTTATATAAAAATATTTTTCAGTGTCGAAGTATTCAGGGGGCAAATTACGGCATTCGATATCAATCGAAATTTCAATACAATTCAAGAAAATTTTGTTTGAAATTTCGTTCGATATCGAATGCCGTAATTTGACCCCAGCATTTTTTAATATTTTTCATTTTAAGACATGTCACACGTCGTAAACGTTTTTTTTTTTTTAATTTAAAATTTGAATTCTGTACGCAACACTCTTTTATTAGTAATCAAAAATAAATAAATAATAGAGATTTAAATGCAGACTTTGATTATTTATATAAAATTTCTTAAAGACCTTTAAATACTCATATTTAGTCAATTATACACGGCACTATTAACAATTAAAACCACTTGTACAATAAGTGAATATGGTTTTTCGATAAAGTCAACAATAATAAAAAGTTGCAAAGCCGTATACCATCTAATGTTTAAATTGTGTCTTAGTAAAAACAGTTTAAAAAAATAACTAAAATATTGAAAAAATAATCTTCAATAATTATTGAATCGTAATAATTATACATTTGCACTTCACATACATATTTATCTATATATTAATGCGAATATAAATTTTAATATTAAGAAATGGTGAGATAAGCAACGCATTGATATGTTGCTAGAACCGGGTTTAAAAAAATGAAAACCGGTTTCTGAAGTGGTAAACCGGTTTTTGGGAAGTCGAATAGCTGAAAACTGTAGTCTAACATAAAGTATGAAAAAACAGAAGAAATAAAATTGTAATGAAAATTTTCTGAATTTTTCTTCACGTTTTAGACCAGTCCGCTTAAAATAGTGTTTAAACTCTCGCGAGTCTACTGTATGCCTCCATCTTTTTACATTTTAGATTCACAAAAGCATTTGGAAATATCATGGCACATTCAAAACGTGTTATTACTTTTGCTTCACCCCTTATTTTATATATTCACCAACAATTGCAATCTGTTTGTCACAGCAATAAATAATTTGCTACAGAGACCATAATGCACCTAACGCAATCATGATGCTACCATATATTTTCTTTGCAAACATTCTGAGTTATTTTATTGTGTGCGAAAATAAGTTTTGAAAATTAAGAATTATTCTCATATTTTATAAAAATTTTCTCCTAATCATTTTGCTGTTGTTACACATGACAACCTGTAAATTTTACAATTCAAAAGCGATAAGATTGTTACTAATTATTATTTTTTTAGTTACAAATTTCACGCAAACATATAAATTTGTTTCTTCTGCCCACCTGATTTTATTTACTCGATAGTGGCATCTTTAAAAATAGAAATCAAAACTCATAAATTATTTGCAACTTCTTACGTTGCCTCTTTTTGTTTAGTTTAAAGAATTTATGCATCTTTAAATTGAATTTCTTTGCAATTGGCTAAATTCGAAATATTTCTAGCCTACATTCATGCCTTCTATTTATTTATTTTTTATTTTTTATATTTTTGCTGCTAGAAGTGTTCAAAATCAACAACTGTGTGAAAAATATGTTGTAATCAAAAAATTGTACTTGTACAACTTGTCCGCCCAAAGTTTCATTTTCTCAGATCCAGCAAACGAATTGCATTGATATTGACAAATAAACAGCGAATATAAAAATATTTTTATATGGTACAAAACGACAAAAAGGCCATTCAACTTCTGCCACAAGTTTATGTGCAGAAAAAAAAATGACATGCATATAGACTAGAGTATAAACTTGGTCATATTTAAAAGTTGATTAAAAGCCCACATTAAAAATCGAATACGAATTTCATTATTAAGCGAAAACAATATCTAAGACACATAAATGAATTATGGCGCAAAGTGAGAGATTTAGAGGATTTATAGCATTCTATTGAGTGCTAAAATATGAGCAAGGGTTGTTAAAGATAAATAGAGAAAAATTACATCTTTTAACATTCCTGGCTAGAAAGTAGTTTGGAGAAAAAAAGGCAACAATTGTAACACTAATTTCTAGCGATATTTATTTGTTGCCATAAAACGTACTCCGGTTAATTAATTTGGTTTTTACTATTTGTTGTCTAATCGTTAGCAATTTTCCTATTAACACTGAAAAGCAAATGAAAACACACAAAAAAAAACACAAATTGCTTAACAATTTAAATAGAAAATTTGCTTAAATTCGCATAACAAACGATTATGGTCTAAACAATTAAAGTGTTTAACAACCAACTATCCAGCGTCAGCCGCCAATACACAGTCATTATACAATTGCAATATTGTACAAAATACACCAGCAGCAACAAACAATGCGTTTGTTTTCTATTTGTCTTCTGTTTGGGCTGGTTGCAATTGCAGCCAACAAGCAACACTTTCGCTTCGCAATAATGTATCCAAACAATGATCTTTAAGCCATTTCTGCGGAATTAACTGCATGCGAAAGATTAAGTAAGAAAAAAGCTAAAATAAGAAACAAAAGAATTCATTGAAAAACTATGGTGTCAACTGAAATTTGTTTATAATTTTGTTGTTGATGTCGTTGCAGTTGTTGTCCATAACAACAATAGCATTTAACTAAAAAAAAGATAATAACAACAACATTGAGTTTAAATTGTGCAATAACGATTTGCAAAAATGGTCATTTCAACATGGCCATTATTGGTCAATTGCATTAAGAATTTGCTCCTTTTGTTTTGTCCATAAAAACATTTAAAATCGATTTTAAATAAAAGCAAAAGTTTTTTCTCATAAAAAACTATATGGGCTTTAATGCACAAAAATAAAAACGCATAGACAATGCGACAAATAGACGCATGTTTAATGTTGGTTTATAATGCAACATTGTCAAGTTTTTAACCCTTAAAAATCAGTTTTGCCTTTCAAGGGTTTCGTTAGATTTATTGAACTTTAGGCGAACCATAGTTAGTCACTATATCTACAAGTGTATGGCGGTGGTAAACAAATAATGGTTGTTTTCACAAAAATACAGGCTTAAGCATTTTTCAGTTTCAAGAGTAAAGGAAGTAAAAATTAAATAAATCACACATAAATCTCTAATTTCGATAAATTTATTATTGCAATATATTGATTGGACCTTGTCATTACTTATGAAATACATTATCATTTTAATGATCGGTCTAGATTGCCTGCATTAGTGCATCCTTTTGAGGAAGTTTTCCACCATTTTTTTTGCACATTTCGGGCAGTACCTCAGCAATAACTTGACGAATGTAGGTTTTCAAATGCTCCAACGTTAGGACACACGGTCTTTGACATAGCCCCACAAAAAAAGTTTAATGACGTCAAATCGCATAATATGGTGGCCAATTGACGTCTGCAAAATATAAAATTACGCGTTCTGGAAACTTTCCATACAATAAAGCCGAAATCTGTCATGTTGGGTGGCTCGTAGCACCGTCGTGTTGCAACCACATATCGTTCAGTTTATAATATTCAATTGCAGTCGGTTATCATACTGCAATTTGTAGTTTTCGAACAAATATGGCGCAGTGACACTTCCAGACTATAATGCGCACCAAACAATAAATTTTTTCATAATCACTTCTGGGTTCTCCGAGACCCATATGCGACAATTTGCCTGCTGATGTGACCATCGAGTGAGAAATCGAAAAATCAGCATTGAAACTCTGTTGCTTTAGCATTCAATCAGCATATCTACGGCATTGTGAATGGTCAGCCAGTTTTGATTGTTATGTGAGTTGGGTTTTATATGGATGGAGGTGCATTTCTTAATGTAACATACGCCGTATTAAGGTAGGGCTCATTGCAGAGAACATCGTGGGATAATCCGCCACTTTTTAACTAACAGTAGCGACAGTTTTGTGATGATGCACAGGTCTGACCACATCTCTAACGCTTTCAGTCTCTTTAAATTTCTGCATAATCTTGCCAATTCTGTGTCGATTATGACGAACACAATTACCTCGTAGTGCTCGAAAAGGGCCATATTTGAACCTCCAATTTTTAACTAATTTTACGCATTTGTTTGGCTTTTAAACAATCCATGATCCTAAATGGCAAATTTTTGCTAAATAAATGACATTTTATATGACAGATATTTAACAGCTGACATCCTCACCAGGCCGGCGGTTTCTTGTTTGTTTGTAATCTTAGTTTTGCTCTTGGATTTCGAGGTTTAGAATTTTTGGCAAAGATTTTCAGTTTTAAATTAAATGCTCATATATATCCTTTACATGCTTGTCTAGTACCAGCTGCGGTAGTGTTTGCTCTATTTATGTGATATCTCCTCTGGTCACCATTCACGACTAGTTACTTTTTGCATCACTTGCAAAATTAAGTCACGAGACGATCAATAGGAAAAAAACGCAGGGTTAAGCTTTTTATTTCATATGAACCAAGAAATATTTGTTAACTTTTTTATTTCAATATTGCCAAAACCATTGTTATTGAATTACGAAAAGGAAGTGAATATTTTTCAATAACGTTTTATATCATATTTTATTATTATAATTTTTTTGTTATTTATTTCGCTGGTATGTAAATTGTTATTTTCATTTAATGTGTTGTGTTTTTCCTCGTTAGTATGCGGTGACCAACCAAGAGGAATTTTTTTATTTTAAGGAAATGCAATTTTTATTTTCAATGCAATAAAAATATTCGATTTCTAAGCAATTGTTAGTTTTTTCAACAATTATTTGTTGGCTGTTTGTTTCGCCATAATAAAAGTGTCACTTTATGTGTTTAAGGAAGACGGCAAAGAAATTAAAACTTTAATTTAAATATTTTCTTTATTTTATTATATATTTTTTATTTCTGTCTTAAGTTGTCCATAGTGTTTGGCGACTTTTTTATGTTAAAGTTAGTGCGTTTTTATTATGGCCATATTTAAAAAAGTTATTGCATAATTTGTTAAATATATAGAAAAGTAATAATAAAAAATTTATGTGATTGTGTTTCCGTAGTAAGAAAAGGAAAGGAACTTTTACTGCGGAGGTTATTATGGCACCATAAAAATATGAAATTGTTGTTGTTTAAATAAAACTTTTTGCTATTCCCTGCTTATTTGATAGACTTAAGAAGGCCCCAAAAAAGAAGACTGGTGCTGTTAGATCTGAAAATCTAGATGGCCAGTTCAAATCTCCAAAGCGGAAGATCACTCGAGCTGGAAATCTGTGTCTCAAAATCTCCATCGTTGCGTAAGCTGTGCGAACGGTTGCTTTGTTTTGTTAAAAGTTACAATAATCGAGACCCAATGCAATAACTTGCGGTAAAAATGAGCTTATGCAAACGAGAGTCTGTAACGCTCACCATTTAAGGTTACTGTGGTGTGCCATCGGCGTCTCCAAAATATCAATGGTCAATCATTTTTTCACTGCAAATGTCTCACCAAACAGTCACTTTGAGGGTATACAATGGCTCTTTAAGCATTTCAGTTGTCTTTTCCGATCACCGATTTGAAATGGGCGATATCTGTTTTATTTTGCTTCTGTATTCGTCCCAACCACAGGTGGAGACTTTCACCCTAGACCGTTTTTACTAGATCAAAAAATCGAAAACCATTTTTCTTGAATCAAAAAAATCACAAAATTTCGAGAAAAAAAATTAAATATATCAATAGAATTATAGAAAAGTGTGGTATTTAAAAAAAAATTATTTATAAAATATCAATATAGTGATCCATAACTTCATCTCAAATAATTTTAAAATTAAGGTCTTATTCATAAAATCTTATTTAACATTATTGAGGCTTCGTTTAAAAAGTTTTCCCACAAAATCTATACAATAATAGACTTTTAATTTTCTATCATTAACACGACCATAAATTTAATTACTCATTATCATTATCATAGTAATTTAAAAATGCTTTCAAGTAGAAAATTATTTAAATTGTAATTACAGCAAATAATTTGTTAATAAAATTTTATCGATTTTTTTATTTACAGTTTTCAACAAAGCAGCACAAGTCATTTCATAAGGTAAGTTTCTATGATTTTATTCTCATTTTCATTTGTATTTTTCTTTTTAACCATAAGCTACTAAATTATGCAGCTTTATTTGGTAGTTCAACTATAATTTAAAAGCAATTTGCATTAGCAACAAGGTATAATTTTCTAAACGTTTAATACTAAAATAGTGCTGTTTTTAATTTGTTGCATTAAAAGATCTATAATTTTTGAAGCCCAGAAAGTGAAAATGAAATACAGTGGAGTAAAGACAAGAGCAAACGCTTAAGAAACGTTTTGATCACTGATAAGTTGGCCTAGAATCGGTTTATTGTCGGTTTATTTCTTTCCAATATGCACATACATTAATCTAATGGTTTTTTCTTATATATTTTTATTTATTTATTAAATAGTTTATATCTGAAATGACAACCTGAAAAAAGCTTACGTTAGGATATTTAATTTGTAATTAAAATTCATCGCAAAAATTATTTCTTAAGCACCTCTAAATCTACAGTCGAATTCGGGTAAACAAACGCCGTTTAAAAGAAAACTCGCTTAAATGATAACGAAAATTCTTAACTTTAAGTGTAACTTCGTGGACTAGTAATTAGTTTACTAGACTAGTGGTCTCAAGGTTGTAGGTTGGATTCCCGCCATAGACCCTGGGTTTTTTTTTTTTTTTTTTTTTTTTTTTTTTTGAAGACAAGTCAAGTAGCTTCGCAATTTGTGTCTGTTAACTTTGTTAAAAAAAGCATAAACGAAAATCAGCTTAAGAGAAAAACCGTTTAAAAGAAAGGAAATATTTATTTATCGGCAACGAAACACCATGAAATATTGCCTCATTTGAAATTTATTACGTGCAGTCAGTTACAAAATGAACTTTAACACAAAATCCTATCGCATCTATTTTATTTGCAGTATGTAATATTTTTTTTCTGCTCAAAGAAAAGTTTGTATAGTTCTCAGACGGGTTTCTCTTAAAAAAACATGCTCTGAAATACAAATTCGAAAATTACTCGCATTCGAGTCGAAGTCGAATACGAATTCATCTATTTTATTTGCAGTTTGTGTCATATTTTCTATTATCGGTTGAAAGAAAAATATTTAAGTAGAAATAACTGATCCTTGTGTATCCTTAGTGATATTTCATAAATGTATAATTTGAGGCTTATATCTCATAAACGGTACTCCAAACTATATAATACGCATGCGTTATGGACTATTAGTCTTAACAAAACTATATTTCAGGACGTCTTACTTGTATTGCAAGGATTGCGTTTCTTCATTTAGTTCTCAATGTGCTGTATATTGCAACAGAAAATAATTGGAAATCCATTAAAAAAATTTGGAAAGTAATTCATATTTCTTCTAATAAAAAAAATTACCGGTCTTGTCGTTTATACGAAACTTAAATTTAATTTGAAAAAGGTCCTTAAATAGGATTAATACACATCTAGAGAAAGAAGATAATATTTCATATATTCACTTGCTCCAGGAAAATTTCTGATTCTTTTTTCGCAACTTAATCGTTTTTCACAATTTTTGAAAATTTCTTTCAGTTGCCGAGATGGCACTGTGGTACCAAACTAAGAATCTAGTTCTTTTGTATTTTTTGCTCACTTTTCTATTTAAAGTTTAATATGCATTGAGTTTTATATGCATTTTAATCTACTCCATGGAGCAACCAACAGTACTCACTCATCATCAACATGAGAATATCCTGATATCGCCTTTCTATCTCTTTTGTGTTTTGGTGAAATCATTCATTTTTTATATGATAGTGTCTACATCTTCGTAAAAGGTTAAACGCTTTTCAAACATGATGTCTGAAGTGTACTGATTGATAACTCTAACGAAGTGCATGCATACAAATAGTTTAACCCACAACAAATAAACAAATTTTTAGAATTTTAATTTAATATTAAAGTGTAAGAAATTAGTCGGTGATGCGAATTTTTTTGTTGGTATTATCTTCTGAATTGTCACACCAAATAAGACAAGAAATAGTTAAAATTCCTTAAACCATATATTCATCTTTGGCCTGCATAATATTTAAAACTTTATGAAAATGATCGAAATAATTTCTATTGTTTTTTTTTCATTCAAAATTATTTTTCTAATTAAATATAAAATCTATTTATCTATCTGCTGGTGAATATCACTACCAACCTTACCAGAGCCATTGGGACTTTATCACAGATTTCATTGGATGCTTTAAGGTTTAATGTGCCTAAAAGGTTGTCGTTCACTTTGTTTTGTAGGGAAGACGTTAGAGCTTTTTTTTAAGAAATATAGTTTAAATGAGTAAAACTTTTCTCGACTTTTTTTCTGCTTATCAGTTTTTAGATTTGGTAACAATTTTTTTTTTGTTACCTACAGCAACAGTAAATGCTTTACATTATCAAATTACAACAAAATGTACACGCATACATACAAATTAACCCAAATAAGTTTCATCAAAGAAATTTTATTTTTTCCCAGAAAATTATTACAAAATGTTTTAGTAATGTTTTTTATTGTAAAATACAATTGCTTTCCATGAAATTTTTATTTAAACTTTCCATGTAATCTGATTTTAATTAATTTTTTTTTTTTTAATTTAACCGATATGAAATTTTAAAAAGAAAAATTTTTTTGTTTGTGCCGGATACTCGGAGTGAAAACTATCTTTCATCTAAATAAATGCAAACAAATAACAAAATATACCCTCATAAATCGCTTATGTGTATATATGTAGTTCATATTTATGATTTACGAAGGACCATTTTTAAAAGCCTCGTTATGTATTTCAGCATATGCAGCTAAAGCTAAACAAAAAGCTTTTTATCTTTCTTTGCTTTAAATATAATATGTTTTTTTAATTGTTAAAACATCATAAATTCTCTTAAACCTCAATTCAACTAATGACCTTTTTGCCACCATGATTTTCACAATTTTCTCAAAATATTTCAAACGTTTTGCCAAAACCGTTTGGTCGTTTATTGTGGCCTGTGTTTAAGTCATTATGTCTTCAATGGTTTCAACTTAATTTGAACTATATTCATATATAAATTTCTTCATGTCTTCAGTGTTTCATTAATTTTTATTGATCACGTTTTGACCCATCTCCCAAGGATTAAGTGAAGTGAAAAAATGAAGAAATCTTAAACATTTTTTTCCAAAATAGTGTGAATAGTGCTCAGTTTGTTGGTCAGGCAGCAAAAAATGCTAAAGGAAAATTTAAATTAAGCAAAGAATTTCTTTTTAGTTTTAAGCATTTGGAATCATATAAGACTATTTTGATAAAAGTATAAAATTTATATACATATACACATGTGATATACTTTCTAATTTTACTGTAAAATATAAAATTATGTTCTATTGCATGGCTTTCATTTTTATAGTAAAAAAATATTTAAAAAATGTTTTTTTTCTCTTACCCCTTCGTTGTAAAAATATCTTGGCACTTTTATTTCTTAGCGCTCATTTTCAGTCTTACTCTAATGACGCTTAATAATACTTAACTACTGATAATTAACGTAAAATGTTACATAAATAAAATCAATTTCCAATACACCATTTCCCATAGCAATTGAAATTGTGCATTTTATAATAAGATATTTAAAATTCGTTAAATAGACATTTTGCATTATTTATCTTGTTTAAATAATACTTCCTGCCACAAAAATAATTACCTCTTCATTATGATCTGGAAGTAGTACAAGCACCAACTAATTCAACTGATTTTATCATAAGTTTGTCGCTGCAGGTTAATCTCTCTTTTCTAATGTTAATTCACCGAATTAAAAACTACTTACAATATGTTGTATATGTTGTCTCCATAGAAAATTATTTTATATTAAATTAAAATTAGTTCTCTATTACTGGGAATAGCATCGCCAATAGCCATGATTTCTTTCTTCTCATGTAAAAGTAATTGTGTCGATTACACAGTACAACAGGCAATCTGGGGGGTGAGAAATTCCAAGTCAGGGTGATGGTACTAGGTCAGTATAGTAAAACCCTCAAAGGGTTTGGCATTCGTATGTGTCAGTTTTTTGTTATGACCTTTTAAATTTTTTCCTTATTTTCATGTTTTTTCGCTTAGTTGTAACATTTCGGCAAAAACGTAGTTTAACATAACTCGAGAACCACTTGTCCGATTTTGATGAAACAAATTTAGAAAAATTAAGAATTACAATTTCTTTAATCCGTTCATATAACGTTTTCCTATATGTGCAACACTTTCGAAGTTAAAAATGAATATATGAGGGGAAAAAAGTATTTTTTGCCTAAAAATTTAAATATATTTTTTTTTTAAATTCATTCAGACCACATTCCTTTGCCAAAAGCTTCTAGCCCAGATATTTTCTCTTCTACGACTGCTCTGACATATCATGCACGTGATGATCCCCCATATGAGCCATCAGTATCCAATGAGCCAATTTTAATAAATCAAAATAAGCTTGATTCAATTGTTGCCAAGTTGGAATTAACACAGCATAAATCGGAAGAGCTGGCTTCCATTTTGAAATCAAACAATTTGTTGGCACCCGGTGTGAAAGTCACAGCTTATCGAAGTCGTCAGGCAACACTCCAAAGTTTATTCCTTGTGAATGATGAAAAAACTCTTGCATATTGCCCGGATGTAGGAAAATTGATGGACGCAATGGAAATAAAATGTGAAGCAGATGACTGGAGATTATTTATTGACAGTTCAAAACTCAGCTTGAAGGCGGTTTTACTGCATAAGACCAATAAAAAACCTTCAGTTCCGATCGCCTATAGTACAGAAACGAAAGAAACGATGAATGCGATGCCACTAGTCCCGAACAACCACCATCGAAAAAGTCTAGGCAATATTTATTAAAATAAATAAAAATAAATAAATAAAATAAAAATAAAAAATTATAAAAATGTTTACTTAATTTTTTTAGTAGTTTATGGCCAGAAGGCGATAAATGACGCTTTTTTGAATAAAAACAAATATCAATATTCTTGTCAAAATGGGATACCTTCACTTAATTGTAAATAAAAGCAGAACGCGTTAATCGATTTCTATGATCTATGTCGCATTTTGTTTATAGGTTATGTGACTTTACATGAAATTAATAACACTTGATCCTTTTTTCCATTTTGGATTTTTTATTAATTTAAAAAGAAAAATATTTAAATTTTTAGGCAAAAAATACTTTTTTCCCTTCATACATTCATTTCTAACTTCGAAAGTGTTGCACATATAGGAAAACGTTATATGAACGGATTAAAGAAGTTGTAATTCTTAATTTTTCTAAATTTGTTTCATCAAAATCGGACAAGTGGTTCTCGAGTTATGTTAAACTACGTTTTTGCCAAAATGTTACAACTAAGCGAAAAAACATGAAGATAAGGAAAAAATTAAAAAGGTCATAACAAAAAACTGACACATACGAACGCCAAACCCTTTGAGGGTTTTACTATACTGACCTAGTACCATCACCCTGACTTGGAATTTCTCACCCCCCAGACAATAATCCCAAAAATGTTCCATAGTGTTATAAGTTGAAAAAAAATATTTTCATTTAGATCTAAGGAAATAATATTTTTTTTTTTAAAACTAAATGTTATAAATTTGTAGAAATAATTCAGTTCTTCAAACGCAATTTTGTCAGCTTGAGTTCATATTCAGTTTAAGAGACACGCTAACTAATTTTCGGAGGTAATGAAAATGTAATTCCTTGAAGATGACTCCATTTCTTTTACTGGCTGGTGGTGAAAATATTGTGGTGAAAACCTAATACGATTTAGGTACTTTTAAGAAGCCATTGGGTAGGGAGGATATCAGTTTTCATCCACTGAACTTAACTTTATGCAACATGCGAATACATACGGCAATTCTTTGGCCAGCAAATAATCCCTACTGTGAATTATAAGAAGCCTATCTTAGTTAAGATATAGGAACAGAGGGTACGGATCTCAGAGAATGCAACAATCGGTATTTGTGTGAATGGTATATTAGTCCGATGGTATTTTAGTGATTCGTAGGCTCCGTAATATAGTCGGAGCTGTATTACCCAGAATATGGGCTTTCCGATCCCTTTCATATTACACGCTGATTTCACAGAGTTCTAAACGATTTAAATTTGATTTGACACTGACTCTGCGTAAATAGTCTTGCCGCATTCTGTGTTTTTAATTGGAAGATTACAAAATCTAAACTTTGTTCCAAAGGACATCAATTCGGACGAAATAGCTCATTAATAAGCAAAGAGTGAAAAGAGTTCCCTATAAGAATAACTTAGATTTTCACTTGCATTAAGACCAGCAATAGTTTCCAAACTTATGCGATTTTAAAATTAAATTTGAAAAAAAATTTCTATTAGCGTACTTTAAAATTTTTATATCAGATTGTATAAATTTTTGATTTTTAATATGCAATTCCATTTTTGCTAATATGTTCATACAATTATATTTCGTTCGTGCTAACCAAATTATCAGTAAACTTCAACCAGATTGTAAGTACGTATATTTGTACAGAAACTATCATATAGATTTGAAACGCTTTCCAACAGGTTAAAGTTTACTGATAATTTAGTTGGGACCACTGAAATATAATACATGAATAGCTAAACTCACAACAAGCAATAAAAAATTTTATTGCGCAAAATTATTGGTTGGGGAGAATATCCTAAATAAAAAATTTCAATGATAAGTTTTACAAATTTTTTTACTTAAGAAAATTATCGATAAATATTGTCCTAAATAAATAAATAAGTTGTTAATAGTTTGATTTGTCCTTTGGATACGGTGTACCATTCCAAATAAAATGCGCAATTGCAACATGCCTGCGCTAAAAAAATTACAATCAGTTGTTAAAAAATTTAATTCCCTCTGTAAGTCTTTAAGAAGCTTCGGCATTCTTTTGTAAATAATTAAAAAAATATATTTTTTTTTGTTCTTCTTGCTACATGAAGTCAAAAGAAATGTTGTTAATTTGTTATTATTAAACACAAGCTACAAACAGACGAAATTTATACGTACGAAAAAAAACGCAAGATAAAAAGCATTTTTATTTAATTTTATTTCAAGCCTATTATCTTCAAATGTCGTATCTTTCCTGACCGCCCGTCCGCCCGCCATCTATTTCTTTTATTTTATAAGTATAAGGGTAATAAAAATGCGCGTTTTATTATTTTCTGCAGTTAGTTTTTATTATAAGACAATTGTATTTTTTAACTTCTTTTATTTTTAAGTAGAAAATTACAATTACATGCTGGTTGTTTTATTTCAATTTCATTATATCTGACTTTATTACAAAATGTTCGATTATCGTTCAATTATTTTTATAGGCGTAATTAAAAAAAATACAGTTTTCTTAATATGAGTTCCTCTTTTTTTTATTGCAACAAAAACGATGAAAAAAAACTAAATAAATTTAATTTTCAGTTTGCTTTTTTGGTCATAAAAATAATCGATGGCGGCTATAAATTTAATTTAATTGTAGTTAAAAGTTTTTCATTTTACATATAAAAAATATACGTAATTGCTATTATTTCCCTTTCAATATCCACTTTGAGAAGCTTAAATGAAAGCTGAACTTAAGTTTGAAAAACTGACAATAAACATCTTTATTTTTAAGCCTAATTTTTTTAACAATAAAGAGAATAAAAGTGGCATTTAAACTCCAAGAAAATGTGCTCTTCAGGCTAAAAAATATTGTTAAGCTTTATGGTCAAACATTGGTGATAGAAATTCAAACTTGAGAAGCTGCCTTAAATACTTTAGTTTTATTCCAAACAATGAATTTCCAAAGCTTTAATAATTTTTTAAAGCTATAAACGAAGGCTGTTTTAGACAGTAAGTCCTGTTTCACACACATCAAGTTTTCTTGATCAAGTTTCAATTCAGCTGGGAGAGAGATAAAGAAAAGAATACATACTCTCCCTATCGCTCTCCCGGCTGAATTGAAACTTGATCAAGAAAACTTGATGTGTGTGAAACAGGACTAAATCATTTCTAATATGCAGTTTTTTCAGTTTTTTTGTTTCAAAATTGAAACCATTACCATATCCTTCTTTAACTTTCGCAAAAGCTCAAGGGACACGTACAAAGTTTTATAAGAGAAGTGTTTATATTAAATGTTGTACACATACGAATCCAAAAATTTTTTAAATAACAACAAGAAAATAGGCCTGAATCATTTGCAAGGCACAACGAGTATGAAATGTCAAAAAATGCCGTGTCAATTTTATTTGAAATAGCAGCATTTAATCATTAAATTATTTAAACTAGACGTCCGACATTGGTCTATGTCTAGCAATCTGCAAAAGACAGATTATGGACATGGAAATTTATTTAACGAGTGAGAGACGTTTTTTCTTTAATATGAAAGCGAAAATTAATAACGAGCTCCCCTACCTGTAATATAGTACTCGTAGAAAAATTCAATTTAAATCAAACAACTGTCTACATATTAACTGTTTAAGGAAATCTGCAGTTTTTGTTAAAAAAATCTTCAAATCTGCATATTGACATTTTAGGGGGAAAAATCTTCGATATCCAGATAAATCTGAACTTCTGGCAAAAGTGTTTGTTCTAACTCATTATGTTGTTATTCCAAATTCCCTGGTATCATTTCTTCACCTCATTTGCATATGGGCGAAATTATTGAGTTTTTCAATAATTATACGAGTTTGAAATCTTTTCAAACATAATGATTAAAGTCTACTGATTAGTTGGTATTATGCTGAACAAACGCAGGCAAACATACAGACAACTTATACCATAACAAATAACTAGTTTTTTGAATTAAAATATGAGAAATTGGTCCATATCACGTCCATTTTATGAATTTCTGAATCAGCATATCAAATTAGGCTTTTTTGAAAAAAGACTTTTGTTTCATCGTTGGCTTGTGTGTTCAATTGTTAGAATATTCCAAATAATTTTAATAAATATTGTTAAGAAAAATTTTTGCAGTTTTTTTTTAAATTTTAAATTAAATTTTTTTTTTAATTCTTTTATAATGCAAATTTGAAAATTTGTATTACAATAATAATGTCTCAAGCCCGACATTAAATTTAAATCCTTCCCAAATAAAACTTTACAATCAAATCATTATTTTTAAAAATTATTGTAGCAAAAATTGCAACTTTTATTTGAAAAGCCCTTAAATGTATTTCGTACTTTTTGTTGTTTTAATAATAATCGAAATTTTATGTAAACACCCTTTTAAGAGTCGCCTGAAGCTTGATGTTGTACAAACAATTTAGGTCAAATCATACTTTAACAAATTATTGACAAGTAAATTGCAAATTTTCCCAAAAAAGAAACACTTTATAACTCTGATTTTTTATTTTTATTCAAAATTTAGAAAATAACCTGCTTTAGAAAAAATAACAATTCTCAAATTAACATTTACGTATCGCAGGCAACACAGGTGCCTGCAAGATTTTGTTTCTTGCAACCAACAACCCACTACCATTCATTGTTTTTTCACAAACAAACAAATAAACAGCCATGCAGTCATGCAGTCAGGCAGGCAGGCAGGCAGGCGGATTAGTAAAATGATGAAAATTTTCTTTTTTTTTTTCTTCTTGCAACTCATATAATTTTATGGTATGACGGCAACAAACAAAACAACAGCAATGCAATTGTTTATTGAAATGTTTGATTACTTGACTTCTTTAACTTGTTGCTTGGCAATTGTTGCAAAGAAATAATGATAAATAAAACAAAAATCTCCACAAAAAAAAGAAATAGTAAAAATTACAAAAGGAGGGGATGTCGGGACAGACAGAAATGAAAAAATTATTTGAATGAATCTATAAAAATGAATTGGTTTGTTCAGCGTTTGACTTGTAAAGGCTGTAGTGGTAGTTGCAGTTATTGCTGCTTGTTGCATGGTTGAAGCATATTTTGGTAAAAGGTGTGTCAGTAGTTAGTGCAACTGACTTAAAAGGTAAACAACACTGACTTACAGTAACAATAATAACAACAGCAACAACTGCAGCATAATATGAAGAAACTAAACAAACTAAAACAAAAACTCTAGCTGGTGGCAATGTTGTAGCTGCTTATTGTCTAATGTTGTTGCAATTGTTTTTTTTAAAGTTAATATTGCTGTTGCTGCTACGAATATTATGGCAGTAGTAAGTAGTGTTGCCATCCAGTCTCTGTGTACGTGTATTGTCATTGTTTTGCATGCGTTCACCTTTTCAGCAATTTTTTTCGGATTGTTGGCAAAATCCTAAATAGTATAAAAATTAAAAAAAATTTTACTTTGCACATATTTCTACAGTGGCGGCATCACGTGGCGCGATCAATAATCCATGAGCACGCAAACACTATAAAAGAAAAACTGAAAAAAGTCAAACAAACAAAAGTGGGAAGTGGGTTAATGCAAGTAATTGCTGCTGCTGCCAAGAGTAATTCCACATGAAAAGTGATTGCATGTTGTTGCTGTTGCTGTAAAGTTTCATATTAATTTTCATTTTTTTCTTAACTGCCAAAGTAACGGCTCCCTCATTTTTAGTGTCTTTCTTCTGATTGTTGTTGTTGTTTTTTTTTAGTTTTTCTGGTGTGAATTGTAAAAATAATAATAAAATGTTTAAAAATAAGAAATGTAATTATTTGTTTTCCGATTCAATTTCACACCCAATTTGTTTATTTATTTAAATTGAAGTTAAGCCCCATTTATTTAAAGAAGTCAGTAGTTAAAATAAAAAATTACATGTTTGCTTAAGCCAAATACTCTACGGACGTGTAACACATTTTGGTGAATTGTAAATGAAAATTTGAAATCGAGTATTATTCAATATGGAATATATTAATAGTAACCAAAATTAAATTAAATATAAAAGGGATATATTTGTTGCAGGTTTAACTAGTCATATGCCTGAATTCCAGTGAGATCAAAATGCAAGTATGCTTGTATAACAATTTAAATTGGAACAATTAAAATACACTTTCATAAAAAATATTTCTATTTTATTTTTTATAAGTGTTGAATTTTCTTAAATTAGTTTGTGCATCAAAATCCTTTTTTTTTAAATTAAAAACTTTATTGAGTTTAATATATCCTCCATAAGAGGGTTGTCTGATATGTACTCGTATTGCAATGTGGTATTACCGTGCAGTAACTTTTAATAGAAAATTATAAAATTTCAAAAAAAATAAAATCGAATACTCTCTAAGATTTGTTTGCTTGTACTTGTACTTACCGTCACTATTAGTGACAAAAAAAGTATCACCAACTTAGAATGACAACGAGTGATCGCTTTAACATCCTTGCCACAAAATATACCATCTTTGTACATCTCTGTGACATACATATTTACATATTTATCATAAGCATTCGTATGTATTTGATTACTAATTAGTGACTCTTTCGCTGATCACCACAACAAAAATTGGTTTTGCCTAAAATTTTCGTACTGTAATTTTTTCTCACTTACAGCGAGGACTGCTTTATTGTAATATGTTGCCCATTTTACAAAAAAATGTGGCATTACACGTCCTTCTAATGATAACTTTTCCTATTCTTCGTAAATATTTTGGGAGACATATATATTATATTAGGAGTGGTGTGTAATGGTTAAAGTGCTTGCCCCAGGGTCGTTCCTTTTCACGATTGTTTTTCGAGGCTTCAACCACCCTCCAAAAAAAATCCATCCAATAAGACCCTTGGCCTCTCATCCCCTTGGAAAAGAGGCTAACATCATGACAAGGACCTTGCAGCCGCCTCTCTCTGTAAAAAAAGGTGGGAAACAAAGATTAGCAAGGCTCATCACCAATGCTACAGCAAACCAATCATCTACTTAGCTGGGACAACAAACGATTAACAAAACTGACACAGCGCAAAATTGCAATCTTACATGGAGATGCTTTGTGTAATCCATATGCTGCGAAGAGGGGTAATATGATCTCAAGAAGTTAAAAAATTCATTGCATTATAAATCCATGGCATAAATATACAGTCAGTTTCTGTGCACAATTTTATTAAGTAGGATTTAAAAAATATTCAACATTGGGAAAGTAGTTTCGGGTCGGATAAATGTATGTTGAGGAAGAAAACATTTCACAGTGACAAGTGTGCACTTAAAATCATTTGGCATAATCTGGACACAATTTATGGATCCCATGGGATTTCTTGTATATCATATTATCGAATATTAAATAGTAAATACGTTAAACGGGGCTTATATATGTATATATGCCCATATACATATCGATGTATTAAAATGTGATGTTCAACTTTTCTATTATTTATTATATATTGGGACAACAACGGGAAAATAGTTTAGAAAAACGAAAAACTTCTTCGATGAGCTAAAAAATTTTACAAAAATATTTTTTAAGAAATTTGAAATAAATATTAGCCACCCTCAAAAACAATATTAGTCCTCCTCTGAATGTATTTATAGCGCTTCGTCTCTTTAACTATGAAGAACCCTTAAATATAAAAACCTACAAAACAATGAGCTTCATTTAGATGCTGCAGATAAAAATCTTAAGTTTTTCCACCATTATCGACGCCGCTATCGTCTTCATCTTCATTTTTAGCCTTTTCTGCAATTATTGAAATTCCCATAAAATGTATTTTTAAAAGCAGAACAATAATTGTTTTGATTTTTATCAACGCACAGACATATGTTTAATTTAAAAGAAATAGTTTAACCTCTTGTTCCAATTTTGTATTAAGAAGAAAAAACAAAAAAAAACGCTTAAAATAATCAAGTTCTTGGCCAGACACAAACCAGTTAAACTCCCTCAACTTGAAAAGAATTCTTACAAATAGGCATCTTAAGCACCACAACACATATCGACAGATACACGTATGTAGATCTTACGATCTTAATAGAATTGCGGAGTTGGACACATCCATGCATACATACATTCATTTATTTATTAAAAACAACAAAACTTAACTATTCAAGTATCATCAGCATACCGTGTTGCTAATAATAATAATGCAGCAGATGATCATCACTACCATCTTGGTCATGATCGTCATTGACAAACCTAAGAACAAGCAGCTGATACTATTCCATGCATACCCTCCAACTCCAGCTCTACTCCACTCCGCTATTCAATACATATTAACATTTAAAGTAGAAAATGAGTAAGAAAAAATTTAAAAGAAATACTTGAAAACATCTTTACAATCAGAGATATAAATCTTATGAATTAACCAGATGAACGACAACATTCAGCAATAACTTCAACAACAACACAATCACATACACATACAACAACGATGACGATGACGACGACGACAACGACAATATTACAGCTGCAACAGCAACTACAATGTCAATAATATGAGAGTCGAATTGTAGAAAAATGGGCATGAGGAGCGCGCGCGTTAACAATTTTTTTAAATTTCCATAGGCATCATATTAACAAGTTAATATTTGTGCTAACAAGATTTTGTTATGTTTGTTGTTGTTGTTATTGTCATTGTTATTGTCAACTTTACTGTCTCTCTCTATCTCCTTCGTTCTTTTATAGATGAAATTTAGAAGGAACAAAGCTTTTGTTGTAACAAAAATCCTAAATAAAAATGTTTGATCGTCCATAAAAGTTTTTTTTTATTCCTGTTTTTTTTACTTACTCAGTTTTTAGGCTTTTAACAAGAAAGAAAAGCATTAGCAACAAACACAATAACAAAATAGCAACAATCAAATACAACAAGTAAATGTAAACAGCTTAAAGTAGCAACATCTTATTGCAGCAGCAACAACAGCAATATCAACGATCATTATTGCATCCATTAAATGAATAAAATCTTTACTGGGAGAACTAGAATGACATTTTAATACAAAGTTACATTCTGTACTCGCATTAAGTCGGACTTTAGTTTACTATGACAAAGGGATTTCTGTGAGATTTAGTTTTTGTTTTAAAGAACTTTTTTTAAGGAATAGAGGGAAAATTAAATTTTAAATACAATCGAGATGGAACGAATAATATGCTGTTTTGAGGGGGTGGAAGGAGGGGTGCAATACACCTCTATCACCATGTTAGTGTTTGGATGTCGCTTAAATATAAATACAGCTTCTTATATCAATTATAATGAAATAAAACTACAATTGGCTCTTTAAATATTTTTTAGTTTTTCTTCAATGTAAATTCTGGCCCTTTAAAGTCTATCTGTAGGGCAGAGACTCCTGAGATACCAATACGCAAGATAGAGATCTCCAATAGAATTTTTAGAAAACTTCTAGTGTACGAGTACATAATTATAGGATTATTGACGACAGCCATTTCAGGTGATATCATATATAAAACTACTATAAAAGAATTTTTCATTTTGTTGTGTGTATTAAGCTAGTCTATATGGGGGGCATTTCGCTGGTTTTTAAGCCATCTCATCAGTAGACCATTAATCATATTTTTAAAAGTTAAACAAGTTGTGCAAATCTTGTTTAAATATTATTGAGAATTTTTTCTAACAACATAGATCATTTGAGTATTAAAACAAAACACAAAAATTATATTTATTTTTCTGCTTCTATACAACAAATAAATAAAATAATTCTTAAACTGAAAAAATCTCTCAAATAGCTAAAATAAGAATTTTATTTTGATGATCCGCCACAGCACACTGCCATTTACTTATCTCCTCTCATGCACAAATTATTAAAAGCGTATTATAGAAATGCAACATTATGATCTCTAATGATAAACTTAATGCTTAAAATATGTAAATGAATGCAATCCTTTACATTTCTGTTGTTTTATAATGCAGTTTGTTACTTTAATACTAATGCTAAAGTATTTTTGTAGATGTTGCAAACATTAGCATTTAAAATCAACAACACATTTTCGAAGACATCACGTTGTTGTTGTTGTTGTTGCTGCTGTTGCTTTATAGCAGATCAAATGGTAGGAAATTCTGCCACAAAAAAAAGCTCTAGAAAACCATATACCGAGAAGTTTAAACAGTCCACTGGCAAGGAAACAGAATTGCTGCTTTTGCCGTCTTCCTTCTTTAATTCAAAAGACATGAGTAGACAAGGAAAATGCTTGTTAAAGCACAAAACCATGTAGATTTCATTAGAGATACAACTTAAGTTTATGGTCTAAAGTATCATAGTGCTGCATACAGATACAAGCGAACAAACAAATGTTTAAACATGCTCAGTTATGTGTGCTTTGGCCAGAGTCCTTAAAGGTTTTCCTTTATAGATTTCTATAGAGTCTTGCGTTACTGACATTAAGGGTTAAGTTGTCTTTTTTCTCTTACTTTTTCATAATCTCTCTATAATATCATTGATTTTTATGACACCTTTTGCTGCAAGTACATACGAGTATAGAGAAGATAAAAAAATGAGGTAAAAACACAAGCCTTTCGTTGGTATGATTGTAAAATGGTAGACTTATTGATATTGTAGGCTTCTTTTGAAAATTTATTATGGTTTCTTTTTGGCCATAATAAAGTAATTTATGAAAATTATATTTTCTACCTTTATAATATCATACATATTTTATTTGCCTCTGGATAACATGTATTCGAAAGTGTCTATAAAAATTGGTGTCTTTTCCGTTTGCCATTAAAATAGTAGACAAATTTTGCGTGTGGTTTTGTCGTAATTATAATTTTTATTTTTTATTTTTTAATGATTGTTGTAAAAACCTTTCTTTTTTATATGTATATAAAATTTATATAATTGTGCTAATGATTTAACACTTTTTTTCTATGTTTTCGCTCTTCTTTTTGTGTCTGTGCCCACTGTGAGTTTTTTTTTTTTTTAATCTGCTGATATACTCCATAATTCCCTTTTGTGCTTTTTTAAGGTGCATTATGTCTTGTGTTGATATTCTAGCCATAATTTTCACGGCTCATACTCTGTAACACGAGCATAAATTATTTCGTATGTTTGTAATGATAAACATCTGTAATTTAAGGCCATTCAATTTCATCCAATTGGTGGACAAGTGTATGAGATCAAGTGTTTGCCGTCCTTAAATCATTCATTAATATTGATGTGGTTGAGAAATACTTGTATGCAAGTTAATTTTATCGCATGTATTTCATTACAAGCAAATAAATTTTCAATTCTTTTTTTTTTTTTTTTTTGGTCAAATACAATCAGCTTGTACTTCGTTATATGAAATTGGAATTTGTTTGCACCTGCAAAAGTTGTGTCAGTAATATAATCTAGATTTTGGAATGGGTTAAAATAACCAATTCATGGAATTGTTCATGTAATAATTTGCTGTGATCTATCATCACTGTTACAAATATTTATATCGGAAAAATTTCAAATCGGGCTGTGTTTTGACTTATTTTAATTTTTTGGGAATAAATCTACAACTTGCGGTTCCAAAGTTGTAGACCTCCGAATTTAAACGTATCACACATTTTTATAGAAACATTAAACACTTCATAACCTTGGAACATGTCATCGGATTCAAATAGAATTGGTGTCGTTGGAAGGCCTTGTAATTCCTCTCTCCAAATAACTAACTTAAGATACACACCTTCTTTGAAGATGACCCCGAAAATAGTAAACGACTTTTATTTTGAAATATCCTGAAAACGAATTTTCTGGTTTTTTACGGAACATGATCAATATATTTATTTGCTGAAAATTTCCAATTGGGGTTTAGAAAGATACGTATGTTTTTTATTTTTGTTTTTTAAATAAAATACTTTCATACAATATTTATGTATTTTGAAATTATGAGGTTTTTAGATTCGGAAATAATATTTAGTTGCCAGTTTAAGCGACAGTATTGGAAAAGTGTTAGAAACATTTTTGGTATCTGAAATTAGAAAAAATTTAAGGTAACGTTCTAACAAGAGCAGTTTATATGAAAAATTTTTATTTAAAGTTTGAAACAATTACAACTTTTGAACCCATTATTTAAATATAATGGCATGATTCAAAGTTTAGCTTAATTGTAGTAACCTTTCATAAAAATTTCCTATAGGTTCGACTTTCGAGGGTCTATAATTTTAGCACTGTAAGGCAGCATGGCACCAAATTTAGTAAAAATCAAAATCTCAACTTGCTTTATTGGTTTGAAAAAAAATTTTAATCACACTTTTGGTACAGTGAACAGTTTCTGATTTGCCCATTAATAATGCAGTTTACTTTTCCCGTCAGTCAGTCAGCCCTTCCGCAATCTTACCAAAGGTCTGCTGCCTTTTTAAATAAAACACGAGTCGGTTAAATACGATTTGTAAATGCTGGAAATATTCGGGAGTTCCTGCGGTCGGTAAAATATAATATACATATACTCGAGATATTTGGACAATCGTGTACAATTTACGAATACACATGATATTCGGAGGTTCATCAACTTATCAATAAATACACAAATAATTGGAAAGTTTATGCTCTCGGCTTTAATGTACGATTTACAAATATAAGCACAAAATATTCGGAGATTTGCGCATTCGACTAAATAAAATGTATAAATTCTCGAATTATTTGGATGTTCTAAGTCACTTCGGGTATCTACACAACTCTAACATGTAGAACTACAATAGAAATAATAATAGATAAAGTACTCGGGGGCGACAGTTAAAATGAACGGCTTGCAACTGCCGTTCGTACGATATCTCTAATAGTTCCGCGATTTGCATTCATTCATTTCATGTTTATTGAACCCAAATATTCAAATTAAATTATTTTTCCTAAAAACTACAATTCTTATTTTATTTTGTCCAAACCAATCTACTAAAAACTAGTCTAAGACTACTTAAGCATTACTTTTTAGAGCATTTAGAGCCTTGATGTATACATTTTACAATATTTCAAATCTATTATAAATTGTAAATTTCCGAGAAAACCCTGATTAAAAACGGTAAACAATTCCTGAACAATGGTCTTATAATATTCTTATACTATTGGCTTAAGGATCATACAACTCATGACACATTTCTCACAAACTAAATGAGAATTGTTAACATATACATGTTGATAATTTTGAAACGTACGGTTGCCACGTGTAAATTATTCCCAAATTTATTAAATAATATTTTTATTCTGGATATTTAAAGAATTTCGCCAAAAATAAATCTTATTTGGAAATTCGGAATTTTAATTTAAAAGACAAAATAATTAATACCATTTTCAACATGAATTCTTAAGTTCTTTAATGAAATACTTACAAAGAACTTTAAATGAGTCATACTGTGGAAAGTGAGACAAAGTCAAAGAAACAAAATAAAAAACAAAGGAACACCAATCGTTTTAAATACATATCCTACATATATTTGCATACTTCTGTATATGTATGTGTGTATAAAATTCAAATATGTACATAAATATTAAACATTTATTAAACAACTCAAGGGAATTTTACAGCAAATGGTGAAATAATGACTGCAGAATAAAGAACAGAAAAAGTAAAATTGCAAATAAGTATCTTGTTAAAGAAATTTGAATGCAATTTTAGCTCTGGTTTCTTTTTGTTCTTAATTTTATGTCCTTTACTGTAATTATCCAATAGACCCTTCAGTCTTTTTACGAAACACTTAACAACACAAAGTGTCTCATATTTGTTTACATCCTGTTGTTGTGGTTGACTATTCCCTCCTTGACTCTTTAGTTTTTGTTTTTGTTATTTTTTTTGTTCCATCATAAAATTTATTTTTATTACCACCATCATCATCATTATAAAGTTGCACTTTGTGATTTTTATTTTCTTTCAAGAGAAAACAAAAAGCCAACATTTTATAGAAAATTGCCCACTCTACTAAATAAAATAAAAATAGAGAAATATTGTACGTATTTCTTTATTCGTGCTAAACGTGCGTTTGTTTTTTTAATACTTTTTCTACTCTATTCATTAAAAACGCAGCAGGAATTTAATAGACTTGACGCATTGATCACACAGTTTATGGACTAGCAAGATAAACGGACAGACAGTCAGTCCGCTGGCGAGCAGATAAATTAAAAGAGAATGAATTAACCCAACTATAAAGCCCTGCCAGGAGGTATGTAAATGGCCACTGAAATAACAGAAATATTATGAAAATTGTGGCGCTTATATTTGATTTTTGAAAATAATCACTAATTTTATGGTTAATAATTCAAATGAGATAAATACTAATTCAAAATTATTGAAATCAAAACTATATTTGATAATTACGAGAGGTGGTCGTCGTTATGTAATGAAATATAAAATTTTATAAAAATTTTTTAATTGATATTTAGACGATTTGAAAGGAGGATTTTGGTGAAAATTCTACTTGACAGAAAAAATCAAATTAAAATATTTCATCTGATGTTAAAAGAAAATAATTCCCAGGAACTTGTGCCTTTAAATTACATAAAGACATAAACCGATTTTATAAGAAGTCCATTTTATCGTCACTCGATTTTTTTTTTCATAATTTTCATGAGTAAAGTAATACCTAAAAACTGAGCTGATAACAGAGTGAATATCACAGCTGGATATATATTTTATGGCGATCCCAGGAATATTTTGAAAAATACTCTAGGAAAAGGATTTGACATTTTTTTTAGAAATTAAATGATTTTTTGAAATTAAAACTCGACACAATTTTCATGTTTTAAAACGTTTAAAGCAACTTACATAGATGTTGCGAATTATTAATAATATAACAAAATGTTTCAAATCAACAGAAAAAAATACAAAATGCATATTCTAAAAAAAAAAAAAATGAATTATAGAGAACGGTAATATGAAATTGGATTTTCTAATGATTGAACATTTTTATTTAATAGATTATGAATATGAGAACTTCTTAGACCTTGATGAAGTCTTTTTGTTTGTTTATTTTGTCAGAAAAACATACCATCATTAAGAATTGTATTAACATTTATAATAGAATTGTGATACTTAATAATAATAAAAATTCGATTTTGAGGATGAATTTGCAAGCACAATGAACCCCCAACATGAGATCAACGAAGACAATATTTCCTTCTTTGACATTATAAAAAAATTCCCATTTGTTCGAATGATTTAAAATTTTTAGAATTTTGCACAGACTTTCAGAAATGAAAATAAGAAATTTTAGTCTCTTTTTTTTGTACCTTTAACAAATTTCTTTAAAAAAAATTAGTTTCACCAAAAATTTTAAGATCTTACCCTATGTCTACTATATGCACACGAGTATGTCTATTAATACGTTTATACGCACGTCTTATTTGCAAATAAAAAAGAAGAATGTTGCGTATAACTTTTTTATTGTAACTTATTAACTCACTTAACAAGTCGTGAATAACGACACTATTTGCAAATAAAAAGTAAGACGTTGCCACTTCATGAACGTTTTTTGTGTTTTACTTACCAAACAATCATATTTTCGTCACATGGCATCACTAATAATAACATAAGTTCTGTATGCAATTGCCCGTATAAACAGTGAATTAGTTATTTGCAAATAGTTCTATTTGCAAATAAGACGTGCGTATAAACGTGGTATATGTAAAGTTTATTAGAGTGCAGAATCAAACTCCTTTTTAACTTGTCCGCAGCCCAGGATATTATTATTAAGAATCATAAGCGATAGTGACAGTATTTTTCCGGTAACAAACGTTTTTATGTAAGTTTTTCGACATAAAATTAACGTTTTTCAAGTGCATAATTTAGCTCTTCACATATGTACATAGATTAATATAGAATTTTTAATTTAGTGTATATTTCAATAGGATTTTCTCATTATGTTCTTAAGAAAAGTGCATTTAAAAAGCTCTATTTTGATGGGATCTGTGAGAAAACACGATGTTTTTTTTTGGGCATAAGAACTATAAAGATTGATTAAATATATAAAAATAGTATTCACTACGTATTTTCACTTGTTTTAATATTTTGAAATCTTGTTTTTATTTGGATTCTATCCTTAAAACAAATGTTTTCTTTGTCGCATTTATTGGTTTCTGAAACTGAATGTTTCAAATGCATTATCGGTTATTTTTATATTAAATATTGTTTGTACATGGATCTATGGAAGGTTGGTAAATTTTTCTTATTCTCTGTACCTTAGTTTAGTTTAAATTTAAAATTTCCAAAAAAGGATATATGGAAGTCACCCATATCCTTGCTACATTTTCTATAAAGATAATGTATACACATTTCAGGATATATAGTGAGACCTTTAGCATATTTATGTGAATGTTTTTCTAAGCAGCACTGTTTAGTTTGTCATAATTTTTCAAAAACACGGTATATGGGAGGTACCTGTATGATTTATGTGATTTAAAGAATATAATATTGCAAATAAATTATTAGCTATATATTGCAATTCTTAGAAATCATTAGTAATTATTTGTAGTTTGATTTGGCTTAAATCATAAGTTCTCAAAAAAGGTTGTACGGAAGTTAACCATATCCTTGCTGCACGGAAAATGGCACAGAAATTATTATTGGGGAATTATTATTATCATCGCTGCGATAAAAGAAATTTAAATATATATTTTTAGCCATTTTTAGTATTTTTTTCCAATAATGGCTTTCTTGCTATTTGTCTAAAAAGGATACACGGGAGGCACACATATCCTTGCTACGATTTAAGAAAAAAAATTGTTCACGTCTATTAGATATGTTGCGACTTTTAGGAAATTTACGTTGATGTTGCGTAGTTAGTTTAATTTACATTATTATATTCTCAAAAAGGAATTTATTTGAGTTACCAATATCCTTGACAAGATTTTTTTTAGCGAAACTTGAAGATTTTTTTTAGCCTTAATCTGCTGCATTTGTTTCTGTCATATTTTTCATATTTTTATTGCTCTCGCTAAACTCTACAATTTTGCCCCCCTTTAGAACGTTTGAACAGATCCTTGAGATGTGTCATAAACCTCATCTTACTGGGATAATAAAAATAGAATAAAACCTGGATCTTGCCAACAGTGGATCTCAGTAATTTTCTTGGAAGGGTATGACGGTCGAGTTTGCTTGTGTGGCCGTCATAGCATACTCAGTTACCTGAACTAATTTGGGAGGGGGTAAAGAGAAGTCAACAATGAAAAATGTCCCTATTTTGTTGATTTTGCAAAAACTTATTATTTAAGGGAATACAAATATGGAACAGGAATCGAACATATAGAGCTTTAACTCAGAGGACTAAGTTGAAAAATTACCTTCTTGTTTTAATAAAAATATAATTCTAAAAAATGATCCGTTTTTAAAAAAAAATAATTATTTCAAATTTAAGGAAACTTAACCACGACCTTCTTTTATTTTAGAACACATTTGAAAAAAAATTGTTGCGTCGGTTATTGTATTATAAAAAATTTATGATGCTGGAAGATTGTTGCTTAAAAAAGACGTTTTCTGGATGATAGTGACTCTCGTTTGTCCCCTTAAGTATACAGCGGTGATAGAAGTTTATTTTATGTTCATAAAATGACGGGGATGAAGTGTTCGATATCATTATCTTGTATCTTATATACACATAAATATTAAATAAACCACTTAATTCATTATTATTTTCTTCAATATTATTAAACTTATGGCATAGAAATATAATTCAACGTTTATACATGATTCTCTCTATTGAACTACAAATTACGCCATACAGAAGACTAGAGGTTTCTTTAGGTGTTGATGTAATCCTGGAGAGATATATAATGTAAAACACTAGTTTAGCAAACTTTTGAAGTCTACCTTCAAAAGCCTGCAAAATATCCACCTCTACAATTTCTATTATCTTGGCGCTACACCAGTTAATCAATTGCCAAACTTAAAGTTCTCTTATTCGAGGGTTGCATATAAGTGGCTGATGTCCTTGATAATCCTGTCAAACAATATAAATTTTAATATCCATCTTAAATCATCTACAATCTTTGCATATAGCATTAGTATGTGATTGAGAAAGGAAAGAATGGATAGATATCTCTGAATCAGGATACCTTAATGCAGTAGAAGGGATTTTTATGGTTACTCTCACGCAGATTTTCGTACAATATAATGCTTTTCATGCTTTTTTGTTCGTAGTAGGAGATAGTAAAATAGAAACCCTTGGTTTCCTCTAAACATTTATACAAATATCTTTCGATATCTGGTGAAATTTCAGTCAATTTGGCCCATATTCGAAAAATTTGACTTTTCTCCAACTGCGGTATTATTTATTCTTATTGCAAAAATAACTATTTTGTTATTTTGTTTAACTTTTCGAGAAATTAGGAAAATGAGTTAATGTCTTTTAAATCCTTCGAAATTGTTGATTGCTTAGATAATAATAAAAACTTAATACAAAATTAATTAAAATCTATAGCAATTAAAATTTTTTCCAGAGACCAGTAAAAGCATTTACCTCATGTAGTGTAACATTTTTCAAAACTAAACTAATTTAGCCACAAACTAAGAAACAAAAAACAAATGCATTAAATCCTTTATGATGCGGGTTCATTTAAAAGAAATCTGTAAAAGAAATATTCTTAAATGTGCCATGTTTTTGGAGAGTGTTAAAAAAATACAATGTTCCAACAATGCCAATAGCGACGCTACAAAAAGAAAATATTGCCATAGCATTGCACAGTGGGTCAGACAGCAAGAGAAATTTTGTTAACAGATTCACATATTTCCAATTTAATAGGTTCATGAAATAGTTACTATATTTTTGTAAATTGTCCACAGATGTGGTCACAGTGGGAGAAAATTTAACATATGAGATGAGAAATGCTCTTTGTCAAAAAGATTTTTTTAAATTTTTATTTTTTATTCAGGGGATAACCTTTGCTTGTGCATTGCATTGTACAGGAAGGGTATGTAGGGAGTAGTGCTTGTGGACAATTTATATAAATTATTGCACGCTGAAAATGATAACAAATACCTCTGAAGCCAGTTTATTTCACATACGAATTGTCTGGGTAAATAACGAATTATCTCTGTAATGCGTAGTGTAATTCGCTGGCTCATCGACTTCGAATGGATCCGCTTTCAATGAAGAACGTGTAGCTCATAAAAAGAAGAGGGTGTCAGGAACAAGTTCCTTAATCTCATTAGAGTACACTTCATTGAAGTAACTCTTAAAGAACGAGAGATACCGATGATGCACCACTCAGTCAGTAGTGCTGGCTACACTACTGTCACCGATGAGCTTTTTTGCTCTCTCCTGTAAGCGGTCGAGTAACTTCAAATAGACTTTGAAGCACCGGCCCACATATGGGAGATGTTTTCCAACTTCGGGTAATATAAATAGTGAGGAATTTATTTTTTCGCATTTTTTTTTTTAATATACAGATCAGCACGAAAGAGAAATTGTGTCCATAACAAATTTTATAAATATTCGTTTCGAATACACAGTAAATTAGAATAATAATATACTTAAATTAAAATAACTTAAATTAGTAACTTAAATTAAAAACACAAAGCGAAATCCTCTCTACATTATTGTTTTGTTTGTTATAAGTTTAAACTAACCCTTTCGGTACGAACCATCATTGAGGTTGTAGATTATCTGATTTAGTAAAGAGTTATCTTTATTATAAATTGAAACGCTTTAAATATTGGTTCGCATGTGCAGGCAACTGGATGCTAAAAGATTGAAGGAATTGCCTCATCAAGTTTTTTATCTAAAATGATCCTACTCTTTATATGTATACGTTTTACAAGACATTTGGCAATTGTTTTACCAGAATTATAGTAACATGTCATTTTCACAACGTACAATCTCTCTTTAACTTAATCAAAATTAAAATTGCCGTATGGCATTGTAATTAGAGATGAGTCCTGAAAGGATTAAGCCATGTGAAGTCCTATGGCAGATAGTGTGAATTATTCTTTAGTTAATTTTTATATATGTAAAAGTGCAAAGAGGTTATTTGGAAACTTGTATGATCGAAATACAGAGTAACACTGCTGACAAATTTTTTATTTATTTGCATTTAATACCTGCATATTTTACATAGAAGGCATGTTTTATAAATATTATTTTAAAAATTAATTCTTTATATAATCAGAATGTTAATAATTGTAAATAAATTATAATAGGTAATAAGGTATAAATACAGACTACTAGCATGTAAGGCTTTCGACTTTGTTAAGTGTCCTTTTAGAAATTCTAAAATTGCTATTAGTGCAAAAAGGTTGAAAAATCTTTGTAATGTTTAATTTTTTTAATTCAAATTGGAAAACTTATCTTTTTAATAAACACTTTTTAAGCTCTATTCTGTTTGAGGAACAATTTGAATAATTCTAAAAACAATTTTGATTTTAGGGCTGTTCCAAAACAGAGAAATTTCTATCCTCTGCTGCATGTAATTCACAGCATTTTCTAGCCGTATCCTCTTTTTTAAAATTATCACTAAAGTTATCAAATTCCGTCCATAAATGACGGCTCTAGAAACGTCTTGGAAAAGTAAATAAATTTTATTTTGTCCTTTATTGTGTATTGAATCTTCAGTATAAATTCAAATAACGAAAATTATTCAAATCTTAACACTAAAATTATTAGTTATTTCAAAATATTTAATGCTAGAGGAAAAACTTGGCTGTTCGTTTCAGAACAAGAATATCCTAATGTGGCTCCTATATTGTAAAATATTTTGGAATCAAATGGTCAGAGGTGGTACTAAAGCTTCTGAAATTAAATAAATTTATTTATTTAAAATAATATTTTTCCGCAGTCAAAATGTATAATATTATTTGTAATTTTCTTTAAAAAATTAAGTTTTATAATTATACACAGAAAAATAAGTAATTTTTGATTTTTGTCCACTTGTTTTGCAATCCCATTGTGCGCGCTGTTACAGCAATGTCAATAGCGATGTTAGCAAAAAATAAATAAAATAATATTATAAATATTCCTACAAAAACATTATTGCCTTGTTTTACAAAAAGCTTTTAAAATCATCCTCCACGAGCAAGTAGATGGATAAAAGCGACTGTGCATAGAACTACTCCTCTTTGGAAGCCACAAGCTGTGAAGGCACATTAACATAAATTGCTCATTTTACATGTTAAGAGCAGAGTAGGCAAACGGGCGGACAGACACCAGCTTTAAATTTAGACCATCTTTTTTTCTTATTGTTCTTTGTGGCTGTTGTTCTGCTTTATAAACATCATTCAAATGTTTGACAATGATACGCAATAGAAATCAATGTTTTGTTTTTTATTTTAAATATTTCTATGAATAAAATAACAAAAATAAAAACTGAGAACATTTTTATTTGTTCGAAATGGAAAAAAACAAGTTGCTGGCAAAAGTTATGTTAATTGATTTCTAAGGCTTTGCATGATACGAGTTCTTATTTTTGAATATCTTTTTTTTTTAATCCGCATATTTGAAAAAAGTAGAATTCCGTTTTTTGGTTATTGTTTTTTTTTTTTTTAATTTTATTGCTACTTTTCTACGTTTGCTATTTTATAGGTATAGGAAATATTTCAATACTAATTTGTTATTCACTGTACCTTTTGTTGAGATATTTCTTATTGGGGTTTTTTATGAATCCTTAATGAGTTAAACAAATAAATTTGTTATTTTCTAGTTTTAGAGAAATTTAGTTACAAACAAACTTTATCAATAAAATAACATCATCATCTTTATATATTTATAAGAGAAATGGCACAGATGATCTCATAATTAGTAGAAAGGAAAAAAAAAAAACAAAAATGTTCGATTGATAATTAATTTCGACGGCATAACAAGTTTTTTTGAAAATAATACATTCAAGTAAGTGACTTGCAACTTTAATTTGCTAAAGACAAAACATTTTAATTTCTCTTCTTATTAAGTAGAAAAATTGATTTCAATTTGGCAAATTTGTTATGTATTATTTTCAAATTTTTTCTTAGGAAATCGATGAATAAGTTAAATTAATAAAAAAAAAACTGTTTCGTACAAAAAATTAGTCATTAGCAAGCGTTTAATAATGCCCAGATCAAAGCTCAATTTAAGTTTATCAGACAAAAATAATGGGTGGTCCAAATAGAAAAATCTTTTTATAAATTGAATGAATTGTATTAATATGGTCATGAGCTGTGTAACATAGTTCGCCTGGTTGCTGGAACTAAAGATTATCCAAGTTCATATATTCCATTTCAGGCTATAAAAATTATATAGTCATTAGCTCTGCAGCAGTCGCCGTTGACTAAAATGGCATTTGTGGCATTTTAGAAAAATAAAGGAGCCAATGCTGCCTAAACTTCAAAATCTACACCAAACAGTCACTCTCTGTGGATGCATTGACTTCTCTACAATAACGTCAGAGTTTTGTGATCGCCAAATGCGGCAAATGGTCTGTTGACATGGCCGCTAAGAGGAAAATACATCTCGTCAGAAAAAAATTAGTTTTTGGTCAAATTGTTTGATCAGTACATCGCAAAATCAATCTGCTTGATGATTATATCCCAAAGTTTATCTGCTTGATCAATACTCGTATATTGCAAAATTTATTTGCTTGATGATTATATCCCAAAGTTGATCTGCTTAGGCTCAATAATGACTGACAGTCTATATTTCGTACAGAAAAAAAATCTTAGCAGTAACGTATGATTAAAGAAATATTCTTGCCCTTGGACCACCCGTTAGACTACTTTGATACCACTTTTACATAAACTTTTTTCTGATATACAGCCTACTTTCTACAAACTTTCCAAAATCATTAGTTTCGCGGCATTTAACAGAATTATAGGGCATATTTGTACAACAAGAAAGTCCACATTTCAGCCTCTGTTTGAATACATACATACATACATACATACTCGCATTTATACTTGCGAGTGTCATAAAATTCCAATAAATTCCTTACTTAACATGCCAATATTTTAAGAACGTGTTCAAAAATTTTAATCACTTTTATGTAAAAAAAAGAAAACAGTTAATATTTCTTTGAACATAGAAATTGATTTGACAATGAAGGCTTTATTCTTATTGTTTATTTTCCTCGAAACCCCATACAAAAGCCTTTGTGAAATATTGTCAAATCACGTTTATTTCATTTCTCTTATTCAAAAGGTAAAATAAAGTAAACAACAACAAGTGTGGAAACATTAAACTCCTCGTACATTATAATTGCAATTGCATATCACGCACTTTGTTTAAGTGCGATCATCATCAATTGTACGTGTTTTATGTTGGAATAAAAAGTGTCTTTGGCTGCTTCGAACTAGTGGCCCATTCATGTTTTTTATTTATTTTTCCTCTGCATGCATATAATTTTTCATATTTGACTAAGAGACCCTGAGTTCATTGGATTTTGTTTGTTCTAACTAATCGCTCATTTATTGCTCGTACTCGCCAAGCTAAAGTTCATAAACAACATAAATCGTTTCAAATGTTGATTTACTCTTGGATGTACGAGAGTTGGACCACATGGTTGGGCGGGCAGTGATGCCAATTGATTTGGAAGAAGACGCTCTTCGAAACTTAGCAAAACTTTCAAAATATTTTATTGCATGTAGGATTGTATTTGGTCTGTTGATTTCCTCGGAAAAAGGATTGTAGCTTCTCTAGGTAAACATTTTTGACTAAAAGTTCTTTTTCTTTAGCGAGCTGTGCTAAAGATAAATGTTTTAAATTTTGTTTAATAATTTTGTACAATAGATAAGTCCTTCTAAATCCTTCTAACCAAAGTCCTTAGTCCTTAAAGGTAATTTGTTCAAATATCTATGTATCCTTTAATGTAGTGTCATCTGGTAAGCTTTACATAAATTTTGTTGTGTTCAACAAAAATCTCATTATTTGATATGAAGTTAATAATAAATGAGGAATATTTGATTAATAAAGACTCTTTCATTAAGCGATTTCTGTCAATAACTTTCAATAAAATAAACCGTGTGCAAGAAGTCGTAAATTTTGTTCATTAGTTTAACAGGCCTATCGAAGCCATTACGTATAAAATATTACATTGTTTAAATATGTAGCATAGATGGCTGCGCTGGGTAGTGCAAATCCTAAATATCCAACTTTTCATGACTCTGGCATATAAATCAGCCTGTATTTTATTAATGATATGCGCTACGTTGGCTTTGAGGACTGTTGTGAAACATCACAGGAAAATGTCCAACAGAGTTAAATCGCAAGATCTCGATAGTCACTTCACAACACATTCACATAAGATGCAGGATCACCATCAAATCGCTTGTACATAATGTCCAATGTGGTATGAACACTGTGGCACATAGCATTGTCGTGTTGAAACCACATGTCGTTAGTGTTAATATCATGCAATTCAAACCCAAACAAGTAGGTAATCATCGACATATAGCGCTCAACGTTAACGGTGATGGTCTGGCTGAAATCGTTTCCAAAAAAAAAAAAAAAACAAAGACTAATGACGCTGCCATCCCGAAATCCTTCCCAAACAGTGAATTTTTCGGAATACATTGGACGTTCTTGTATCTCATGTGAATTGTTATCGTTCCAAATTTTGACAATTTTGTTTATTGATGTTTCCATTCATCCAGAAATTGAAGGAAGATTATGGCGACTGTAAAATGTGTGTACATGGCAGAACATTGTCCAAACAGAACACTAACTTTAATTGAAACAATATCATCATTTGCACGTGTTGTTGAACTGTTAAAATGACAGCAAATTTGTCAAATGCCCAGAAATTTATTCTCTTCGTTGCGATCATTTAGTGCCTAAAATTGTTCATATTCCCTTTGTTTTCGGTGAATGACGCATAGTCCGTAAGATTTTTTTCGTTCCATTTTATTTTCATTTTATTTCACTGTATGCTTCTAATCCTTCCCACGAACTAATTTAAACCTTTGATACACATAAATTTCATAAAAGACATCAAACAAAAAATTTCAAATCTATTTGCTACTTTTTCTTTTTGCTTAAATATGGGTCAAGGTATATTAATATGTAAGTATGTTTACAGATGAGTGCGATTTGTAATAGTTTCAACTTAAAAGATTCTTTGACCTTCTTAATCATTCAATCATTCATGATCCATTTTAACGTCCACTAAGTTTACAAGATTGATTGATTTCATTATTGGTTATTTTTTACAAGAAAACTAAATCATCTCAAATTACACATCTGTTGTGATATTTGTGCCATCGAAAGCCTACAAGTTTTTTTTTTTTCTTTTATCAAATGACCAAGTTAGTCTCTTACAGCAAAATAATAAAAAAAAACTTACATCTAATTTATTTGCAACAAAATATTCGAAACTTCAATAATTAATCAGTGAACAAAAATAATGAAAATTTAAAAAATTTTTAAACTACAAATAAAAAGGAAAAGAAAAATCTATTGCGTGTTTGTTTTTGGCCAAGTGTTGAATGACATGAATCGTTAATAGACGCAGAAAGGTCTATTAATTATGCAAACGTTGCTGCCACAAATGTGCATCGCATACAAAGTATCCATTATTCCAGTCTTTCCCCAAAAATTCATTTTGTACATTTCAATAACAAACAAAATGAGCCGAAAATAAATGTGCTACAAAAAAATATGATTTACTTAAGCATTGACTGCCGTAAATCATTTTTCTTAAATACGAAAAAATGTTGACTGAACACACATTTAGAATGACATTTTTTTCTTCAGGAAAAACTTGTTAAAAATGTTCACCTACTCTTGGCAAGTTTCTGTAATAGAAATGAATGAAAATATTCTTGAGGAGGGGAAAAGGAATTGCAGCAATAGTCTGTAAGTGTGTATGTAATGTAATGTCGACTGTTACGATAACTTTAGTATGATGAAGGTGGAGATGACATCGTGAGTAGTATTTCACTCATGATCATATACATACATAAATCACTGCATATTATAAATCGTTAGAAAAGTGGGTAAATTGGATTGATTTTTTTATAATTTTTCCTATAATTTCCTGTATTTTACACCAAGTATTTAAAATTTTTTAATAATTCCCGAACGATACCTACATTATCTATAAAGTGTATAAAATGTAATAGAAACAAAAATTGCTTTCAACTTGATGAACTATTTCTATTAGTATTAATAAAGGTAGCAATCACTTTGAAAACAACCCTCCTATTCAATATTGTGGGCGATGACAAAAAGAACGACCAGAAATGAATTTTTAATTATATCAAATCGATAAGCTGTCACTGTATTATGATTTCTTGGTAGCTTTGGGGGGGCTTCAGTTTTATTAATTCTTTTTTAATAATGAACTCGAAACTGTTTCAAGTTCTTCCACTAACAACCGTTTGAACAAATGCAGCAAAATTGATTCGATTCCATATGGATTTCATTATGAGGCGGTAAAATTCAAAAAGCATGCTTCCATTACAACAAGCGGACGAAATGGTGAACCAAGAAGAGACATGTAGAGTTTCTATGGTTTTTTCCAAAAATTAAAGAAAAAAAACAAATAAATAAATAAATAAATTTAAAGCACGCACCTTTCCCGCTGATCGTACGTATTGTGAAACCTTATAAATAACAAAAAGATGAAACAAAACGAAATGGAGTGTAAGAATTATAGGAAAAGAAAATAAAAAAGCTTGTTCTATTAGATTAGAAGGCAATATTTATGAAGTTAATCGTTCAGTGAACTTTTCTATTGTCAGTCGACTTCATTCAAGTTTCCCCACAAATGACAGATAGTTTCTTTTGTATTTGAGGGTGCGTGTTTGTGTGTCTTTTTTTAAGAAATTAAATTTGTCATTTGGGAATGATGGAATGTTGTATTTTTTTGTCAAATTTGTTCGCTTCAAAAAAACTTTCTGAATGTCTAGTTTTTTATATGAAGAATTTTTTTATTATGATCTGTTGTTGGTAATTTTGTTCAAATTGATTTGTGATCGATTGGTGTGATAAATTACTTTGAAAATATTTACTTTTCTGATGTTTAATGAAGTAATTTTTTTAAATTAAATTTTCCCTTTTTTGAATATATCAAATAACAAAATCTAATTAAGTAAAATTTTAGAATGGAAAAAGTTTATCTAGAAAAGTTTTTTCTACTATAATATTTAATTGACCATAAGTTAACCTCAATATAATTTATGATAAAAAAACAAAACAGAAATATTTATTTACATTTAAACATTTTTTATTAAATTCTACAAAATGACATACATTTATTACGAGAAAAAAGGTGTTATAAAATGTACTGTCAGCAGGAAAACGTCACAGTAAATATTTTGCATTTGAAATTTGAGTATATTTTATTTAAATGTAGTTGTTTAATCAAAAAAAATGTTTTTATTTATTGTGCATATATGGCAGCATTTCGTTGATTCTAATGTCAAGTCATCAGCAGATTTCTAACCCTCACACCTGAGCAACTCTCGAGTATCATATGAGAATTACAAAACTTTATTTACCGTAGGCACATGGGCAACTGAAGGTACATAAAATAACAATTACTTAAATAACTATCAGGGCGAAAGTTCTAAATAAATTATGTTTCATTAACATTCATCAATATTGAATTTTGATTTCGCCAAAGTCTGTGTAGGAGCTGCTGTGAGTTGACCTGAATAAAATGAGATTATCTCGCGCTAGTGTTTTAGTTGATAATACAGAGTAACCTCAAGCAATTGAAAATCTACTGGGTTCAGAAGCATCGGAGAAGGTATAATGTCTCCCCCTCCCCTTCATGACAGTTGAAGCAATAATATTTAATTGAAGGCCTTTTAACACGAAGTCTTTAATTTTCATTCCTGAAAAGTTCAGAAGGTGCGTTGTTCTTTTCTAGTCAATGTTAAGCCAGATTGCAATGCAGGCTTGGAACTGTTTAAAGAATAACAATCCAGAAGCAGTACGTCTCATGTAGTCGTGTGTTGACCTATAAAGAGCTGAAATAGAAAAAATAGAAAAACTATTATGTCTTGCCACACAAAACTGCATTGTGGTATCATATATAATATTTTTTTGGTAATAAACGTGTTAATATTTTATTATGTCTTTGACTGGTATTTAGCTGTTTTTTTCGTATTTAAGGCCTTAAAATTCCATTCTACAAGCATCTTTTTCCTCTCCTTTTTATTGCTGCTGTAGCCAATATAAATTTTACAACAATATACATTTAACCATATGTTGCTGCTGCCGCTGTAGCTGCTGTTGCAAGTGCAAAGCTAACTGCAGCTGTTGCATCTTTGTATTACATCACTCGGTATTCGTTGTTGAGATGTTGAATGGTACGAGTATGATCATTTTATTTTTCTTACAGCAAAAAGTTTTGTTGTGGTTACCAAAGAAATTACATGAAAATATTTAACAGTGGCATCTGAATTATGCCAGTGCTATTTAAATATCAACGTATTATAACAAAATATCATGATTTTACTGTAGTTTTTTTTTAAATCTGTTATTGAAACTATTTTTTCCAAACTTCTTTTGTATACAAAAGTTGTTTAGATTATTTCGGCCTGCACATTTTTTCAACATTTACATGGTACGCATTCGGGTATGAGATGAAGAATAAGTTAAAACACTTGGACAGAAATTTTATAAAGAAGAATGTGGCCAATATGATTTGTTGACAATACCAAATACGCAAAATTTTCAAGCCAACAATGCAGCTAAACAACATGTTGCCGTTTAGTATTTTTTTAAATATTATTTCTTTTTTTATTAGAAAATGTTCATTGTCTCGAATTATGCAGGTTATTTTGAACGTGATGGTTGCTGGTTGGTTGGTTGGCTGTTTGGGTGATTTTTAGAAAGAATTTTTCATTTCTAGATTTTAAGGAAAGACAATTCAAATACTACTGGTATTTTACAGTAATAAAAAATGCCAGAGTTATTTAAATTTTATTACATCCGCTTAAAAGTTAAAAAGAATTTTTTTTAAACATATGTACGTACGTATATCACTGACGTAAAGTAGTAAATATGAAAATATTAGAGGAAATCACTCTTGATATTGAAAAGTCTAGGAAATAGAAAATTTTTTGTATGAAGCGTGAGTGTCCTTATTTCTTAATTGTGTAGGAAATTTATTATGACAGATGGATGATTCTTGGCGTTAAAAAAACAAACAGATTTACTCATTGGTGTATATATATTTTTTTGTAAATTAAATAGTTTATGTTTTGCTAGACAAAATCAACTTCTCGCAGTCTGAGCCGCATTCAACAGTTGAACGATAGCACCGGTACTAAAAATCGTAACCCCAAAGAATCATCTGGATCTTGAATAATTTTTCTAGGAAATTATTTCAATCATCATTTCAGTTTCATTTAAAATTTACTCGGACATTTAACATTTACTCGAACTTACAATTTTAGTCTGCTTGACAGCCGTAACCGCCCTAAAACCTCTTAGGGACTGGTCTTCGAAGTGCTTTAACAAACGAGAGGCTTAACTACTCGTATTATTGCCATCGCCAGCGGATTCCTATAATAAATGATTTGTTGAAAATCGTTTCATTTAAAATTTACTCGGACATTTAACATTTACTCGAACTTACAATTTTAGTCTACTTGACAGCCGTAACCGCCCTAAAACCTCTTAGGGACTGGTCTTCGAAGTGCTTTAACAAACGAGAGGTTTAACTACTCGTATTATTGACATCGCCAGCGGATTCCTATAATAAATGTTTTGTTGAAAATCGTGAAACATTTAAAAAAAATGATATTTATACTCGTATTTATTGCCTTGTAATTTACAAAATAAATATTGTACACAAAAATAATTAAATGGTGTCGTTGAAGTCGTATGGCAGACACATTCATACAAATATACGCAATGATCACAATTCCTCTGTGATATTCTTTCAAAGAAAAATATTTATATAAACTATAATACCTCAAGTTGTAGGGAAGTATAAATTTAAACTATAGTTTATAGACTCTCCTGTTTTATCGTCAAACAGGGAAAAGTTGCATAGAAATTTCTTTTAGCCCCGATCATTAAAATAACAGAAAAGTCGCAATAATATATTTTTCAGAATCTGCAACATATGGGAGGTGGAGCAAAAATAACGTCATGGCTAAAAATTAAGGTAATTTTTTGAACTGGCCTTATAGATCTACATCATAAATGTCAAATTTAAAAACGGCAGCCAATTCAAATTATGACATCAATTTTGCGCCGCTCTGTACATTTACATTTTCTAATGCGAATGTATTAAATATTCCTTGAAGGCAAATAATGTGTTCATTTAAATTTAAGGTCATAAATATATTTTTTTCAAAAGAAAGTATCTTGTAAAACGAGCACGGGGAGGGGGTGTGTTCCACAAAATTTGCAAAAGTAAATAAAATTTTTAAAAATTATTTTTTTCAAATTGACTTAAGAAGTTGGAAAAATACACTAATGGATTTTTGAAAGCAATGAAAAAATTTCTGTTTTAAGAATGACTTATTGTTTTCTTTGAAAATTTTAATAAAAATTATACATTTTAAAAAATATTTTAATTCAATTTTATTAATATATTTTTTAATAAAAAGATTTTTTATGAAAAGCTGTTTTAAATAAATTTTTTCTATTAATATATTTTTTATATACATATGTATAAATGTAACATTTCTACATAACTAATATGTTATATTAATTTTACATATTAAGCTTTAAAAAGCTTCTAAATGGCTAATCTTCACTTATTTAAAAGCTTTTTCTAGTACAAAAAGTATATTTATCAAATTCAAAAGGGCACTTTAATATTTTTAATGCTTATTTACCTCTTCTAATGTAAAGGCTACACTAGATGTTGAAAGTATAAATACATTAATGCAAACATTAGTTGAAGATGCGCAACAATATGTTGCAACATTTAACAAATATTATTGCATGATGATGCTAATGCTGCCGCTATTTGGTTTTCTATCTCTTTAAGACGAAAAACAGCAACAAAAAATAAAAAGCAAATAATTTCCAGTAAAAGTGTTTTGTTAGTTTTCGCGTAACTTATAATCAACAACATCACCATCATCTTTGCCACCATCACCATCACTTGTCTATTACTACCAGGCATCCGAAGCAGCCATCCAGCCTGCGTGCCTTCTTTAAGCCTGTTTAACAGGCACGTTGGCTGCTGGTTTTTCCAGCAAATTTCTTTGCAATCGATTTGATATCTGCTAATGTTTGTTGTTGTTAGTGATGGTGCTGGTGTTGGTGTTGGTGTTAGTTGGTGTTGGTGTTGGTGGTAATCTATTATTTGTCTTGAAGCCATATAAAAATCTATTTATTCTTAATGCTTCACTGGGTATCTAAGTTACTTACTTTCGCTTACAAACAACTTTAGCAACAACATAAAAATGTATACAAACGATAGTTGTTCCTTATTATCGTTAGTGTTTTTATGTTGTTTTCCAACATTTTTGTAGTTTGCTTCTTATTTGTTTTTGTTGTATAATGCTAATATGCAAAAGCATTAGTTTTGTTTAAGTCTCTCCACAACTTGATGATTCATTATTCACTGTCGTTTTTCCTTAACTGTACGTTTGTTTCTTCTACCAAAAAAAAAAAAAAAAAAAAAAAACAAAAACAATAATAATAATAATAATACCAGTAAAAAGTCTGTATCATCTAACTGCTGGTTTGCTGTAATATTTCTAACTCTTTTTTTAAGTTTTATTTTTTCATATTTAAATCTGTCTTTATCTATTGGTGGCTTTCAATGTGACCAACTTAAGCTGCTTATTGTTAAGCTTTTGATTCTATAATCGGTCATTTGTATTTACTTCCTTGTTTCATTTTTAAGGATTTTAACAAGAGTTCTCAGGTTACAAAAGATTGATTGATTTTTTTTCTACAAATGCATATTAATTTTTTTTTTCAAAAAGAGAAAGTTTTAGAATTGAAGTAGTCCATCACTGACATGAAATTATTCAAATATATCTTTGAAACAACAAACTTAGAGTTAAAATAAAAGTGTTTTCAATAAAAAGTGCAAGCAATGTCTCGTCTACACAATGCCACAGTGCTTTGCTTATGAGTAAAATTAGAGAAAAATATTATATGTAAAATATAATTAAATTATACATATTTGCACAACAAACGTAATTCCATAAACAAAATATACCCTTAAGTAACCTAATAAAAAAGATGGAAGTTAGTCTTAAAACATCACATTTTCATTGCTTCCAAATTATCCGAATTCCTATGAAGTTCAGTTGGGAAATGGAAAAAACTTATTTCTTTGGATTCACATAAAAACAGTATTTATCGTAAATATTCCAAAGACACATTTAGTTTCGCATAAGGAAAAACTAATTATGACTATTGGCAAATTTTTAGACTTTCAAATCTTCTATTTCTAGCTGTAAATAACTTACACGCTATTTAATATGAAATTAATTTCTTTAAAACAAGCAACACTTCTTGAAAATATAACTATTCTTAGTATGTTGAAGATAAAAGCCTGTGTTGAATATTTTGGAAATGAACTAAATTAAATTGTTTACTGCATCAAGATCTCTGCATTTTCATGGCTTCTTTGGAAGCATTTTTTACTGTGTCTCTCCCAAAACGTTATCTCTATATACATATTTATTTATTTATAGTATATTTATTTTTTTATTACTCTAAATATATATTGACTTTACCGTTCCATATGTTCATGTGGCAGAGGTAGTCAATGCGTTGGCTGTTAAACATTTCAAAATAAAAAAATATTTCCAAGTTCGAATAAGAGCCCAGTCCACAAAAATATCAATGAAAATAGTTTTAATTGTAATAAGGAGGATTTTCATAAACAGTGTGCAATACATTATATACTGTGGGACTAATAACATTTAATGTACTTCAAACAATTCTCTTTTCTCGTTATAATTTGAACAGAATATAAAAAAGAACATCTCGCAATATTAAGCAAATCATTAGAAAAGATCCGAATTTTCATTACTTCCGGATCATAAGCTGTGAATCTTATTAACTTCTTTGGAAGTTTATTTTTTGCTGTTGTAATTTCCATATGTCAATTTTGCCATAATTGTTTGAGGTAAAAATTTCGAATGAAATAGTTTTAACAATATCAAAAACTTGAACGAAAATCAAAATTTTCAAGTCAGTTAGAATAAATCAAAAACAAAAACAGGTTGCTTTCTGGCTCTCTGGCTCCAAAGACCCAGATGTCTTGATATAAATATTAAAGCGCGTATAAATCAGGTATCATCTCTAGGCTGGCCAGATGGGACGACATAATTGCACCTTATGCGGCGTATAGAGTTATGTTCTTTTGTCCACTACCCTCCACCAAACAAATGATCTATAGGTGAGGACGGGTCTTATCAGCGTCTTGTATATCAAATATACGATGTGTGGCTTAAGCCATCTTTTCTTAAAGGCGTAGAGACCGCTTTCGAATAACAAAATACATCAACTAAAGTAAATAATTCGAAATAACACCACAAACAAATATAAAAGATCCAATGTTGGTAATTTTAATGATAGTACGAGTATATAATTTCGTTTTCTTTATTTTTAATTATTACGTTTTGTCTTGTTGTATTTTACAAAACATCTGTTTTAAAGACCCTTGCGTCATTGCAAAGAGGTACAGGTTTGTTCGCCTTGAAGAAACACTTACGTATTCAGTTGTAAATATTTTTTTCCTTTAATTTGCTTTTCAGCTGGTCACATTTTGGTCAAGGCAAAAGTCATCTCCAAATTATAGAAAATGTTAATTTTTTATAGTGTTTTTTTTTTTTCTTAAAACACCCACAAAATTTTTAAGTTGTTACATTTAACATTTCGCTAAATATCTCTTAAGAAAAATTGAAAATGCACAAAAAAAAATCACACATCAAAAAAAAAAAACGTTTGAAGGGACAAACAACTTTAAAAACTAATTTTTCTATGCTTGTCTACAGCCATAAAAATAGTTGAAGATTTCAAAAGAAATATTTATCTTTGGTTTTGCGAAAACAATTTGTCAAACGAAACGAAACTTGAAAAAATTAAAAAAAAATATGAAAAATTTAACTTGAAAAAATTCCTTTTAACAAAAAATTTTTTTTCAAAATTAAGTAACTTTTTACAAAGTTCGCCTCTGTTCATAAATGATTTTCTTAGCAACCTAATGACCCACTCACTCACTGACTTAATCATAATTTTTTTGCTCATCTAGAACATTATGCACGGACCAGCTGTCTTAAGTCCTCATCATCAACAACATTCAATATCAGTCTTGCAATCAGTGTGCCGTTCCATTTCTGTTGTGCTTTTCTATTAGAAAATCATCTTTTATTTTTCTTAAGGCCGGCTTATAAAATCTTAACAAAAGATTAAGAAAAAAAGCTGTTTTTAGAGTTTCTTTCCCATTTATGTGCGCAGCAATAAAATGATTTTCAGATTGTAAGTTACTGAACCACTAGTGTAATTTTGCAAGTTTTTTTTTATTTGCAATTACATGATGCAGATCAATCAGTAAAAGATAAAAGAGTGTTGCATGCATCATCGACATTTTTGAATTGAAAAGAATAATTATTAGGGTGTCCCCAAATCTTAAAGAACATATATGTTTTGTGAAATATTTTACATTTCCTTTTTGGGAAATCCATCCATCCCCACTTTTACTAAATTATTTTTTTTTGCTAGAAACTACAATGAAATCTATAAAAAATTTATTACATCTTAAAATTTTTTTATATAAGAAATTATTTTTCCCCCCTTAAACCGCAAATGGAAAATTTGTTTGAAATTATTATTTTTTTGCTACAAAAGAAAACTTTTAAACAGTGAATTCATGTTCTTGTGCTTTAAGTCTTTTGTTTGCAATATCTGAGAGATAATGACTCAATTAGTGTCAGTAGAGGCATTAATATAATTTTTTTTTTAATTTCAAAAAAAAATTTATTGCTAACACGATTTTAAGTATAAAAAAAGAAATAAAATAAAATAAAAAAATTATAAAAAAGCAGTGAGAAAATACCAATTCTTAAGGTTCATTAGTATCTGAGAGCTGGAGACAATGTGATTTTTACCAATTAAATTATTTTTTATTTGCATATTTTTTAAATTGTTCTTTTTGTGTGAAACCAGCCATAATACAATTTTATACTGAAGCAGTAAGAAATTAAGAAAAAAAAGTTAATATCAAATCAAAGATAAATGGGTTTTTTAACTTAAAGAATACAACAGAGTTATTTAAGAAAAATATAAAAAAATTTACTGTATTTATATGGACTTTTTTGCAAAAAAAAAAAATCATTAAAATTCATTAGACTTCAAAAACTTATATTTTGAACATTAATTTTGTTTACGCCATCAAATTTTTGGCGCCGTGATCGTATTAATTTAAATACTCGTATTGCTACCTAAATAAATTTTTTCAAAATGGAGTTTATTTAATTTTTTTATATTTCGATCGATGTTTTATGGCATCGTATACGATTGATACAAAAAATTGTGTATGAGTGATCCTTTTGAAAAGCACAAAAGTACAAGTTATTCGAAAAATCCCTAAATAATTTCATTTATTTCTTTTGAAAAGCTCTTATTCAGGAAGGTCTCCAGGCCAACGAAATGACTAGTAAGTGTATGAAAACAGTCTCGACCTTGCGCCTAGTGAATTTGTAAAGGAATATTTGTATTACCTGGTTGATCTTTCAAATGGATTTAAAGAATGAGAGTTGATTAATTTTATGAATATATCGACACTTCTTGGTATAACTTTGGTTCAGCTACAGTCATGATTCTGATTTTTTTTTTTATAAAGAAGATATTGAGCAATACTTTCTCATAAATAACTGATATATTTTGATGTTTGAGATATTTCCATGTTGCTCTTAAGTAGTGGCATTTGATTATAAATGAGTATATTTTATGACATTTGCCTTTCGATGTTTAAATTTACGAAAGAGGGAACACAACGAATTTCATATGCACGCGTGAAAGCACGTACTTACTTCTCTTTGCTCTCTTGACTACAAAGTAGAACTTGCAGCAAGAAAAATTGCATTGTCTTAACACAGCCAAAATTTTTTATATCCCAGTTTTTGCTGAAATAATGTTAAATTAGTTACCAAAATGCTGCCTTTACAATTAATCCTTTTAAAAAAACTGAATGTTAAAAATTTCGCTTAATATTTAAAATGTCTTGCCGTGCTTTTACTTTCAAATTTAATGTAGAAAAATTCGTGAAAATTTTTTAAATGAAATTTCATAGTTATTTTTAAGAAACTTTTACTATCTACAATTCCTGACAAACTTTACATATTTATCGTATTTCTTATAAAGTTATTAAGGAAAAAAATTAACCTTAATAACCAATTTAATCTACCCTTTTAGCCCGAGTAAATATACCTTTGGCAAAATGTATATTTCCATAAAAAATAATGTTAATAAAAGTAATAAATTACGAAGAAAGGCAAAGATAGAAGGAAGTCATAACACTCCCTGTCCTTGCTGGCAGACACATACAACACATTCACTTGCTAAACTTCCAATAACAATCTATTATTATCATTATTATCGTCATTTTCATTGTTATTATAATGTTGTTGTTTGTTATATGATGATGACTGTAGCTTTTATGTCTGTTAATACTGTGGCATTCACTGTAAAAAATTTTCTTTTGAAAAGATTCCTTGAAACAACTACTCCAATTACATGTAGCACAGACATGCACATTAAGTGTGGCTGTTGCCGTGGCTGTGGTTGCGGCTGTGCAGCAGCGGAAGAAGTTTAAGGCCCTTAAAATATTTTGCTTAAATTAAAACACTTTACTCGACAGCAAATAGCTTTTGGTTTTTATAACGACTGTGAAAAATGCCGTCTAAAGTAACACTAAACCAAGGTAAATGCGAAGCGGAATAATCATCATAAGCAAAATAAACGCCTACGCATGCGTACAAGTGCTTTTAATGTTTAACCAATTTATAGTTAAACAAAGCAAGCGATGGCGACAAAGCGACTGCTTGAAATATTTTATAAAGAAATGAGTCAAATTGTCATTGAAGTCGTTAAGATTAATTCTCGAGTGACATATTTATTGCAGAACTTATGTATTTGAATATCAATTAGATAGAAACGAATACGGCGACAAAGTTCTAGGCATTTAAAATTGTCCTTAAGCAATCATTAGGAGCTTGAGTGTTCATATCTACTGAACAAGTGATGCATACACTACCCTTTGGAACGAGTTTAAAAAGCAATAATAAATACACCATCTCGGACATGTCTGCACATTTTTTTATTTGTTGTTGGCAGTTACAGGCTGGTTTATACGTATTATGGCTGCATAGAAAAGTAAAACTAAAACGGGCATGATTATTGTATTACCTGCATTTTTCATTATAATTCTCATTTATATTTTGAGATTTATTATATAATCATACAATACATTTAACTTTGTTTAAGTGCTTAAATTGATAAACCACCATAACCAATGACTGAATGAATTAATTCATTACATGAGAGCATTGGGTGCAGGCATATTCAGTACAAACAAATACGGGAACACCGGATATACCGAAGCAATGGCACAAGATAATAATACATTTCCACTAAAAGTCAGAATATTTCTTAAATTTATTTTATATGTAAAAATTTGGCAAAGCGTTACCACACACGGAAAGCGGCATATTATCCACAGAAATTTTAAGCTGATATATGTAATGTAATGGTCTTCCAATAGAGACTTCCAGACTGATCTATCTAATTGGATGGATATAGTGTCCAACAGCACGTGCGAATGATAAAATTCTTTTATCAAAATGGTTGTTACATTCGGGCAACGTTCCGCGCGTGTTCATCATAAAATCATCTTCAGCGATGAATCCCATTTCTAGGATGAATGGGCACGCCTACAAGCTAAATTTCCGAATTTGGGACGATACAAACTCACAATAGAGATCAAAGAGTGTCCGATGTATTTCGAAAAAGTCACATTTTGGTGCAGATTTCGTGCGTCAGCAATGATATTTGGTTTCAACAGCACAAAGCGTCAGTCCAATTCAGCCTGATTTATGCGCCAGATCTATGAAAAATTTGTCCTTTCGCATGCGCGCAACCCAGCAAAGCCAAAAACATTTTTATCTTTTTCAACTAATAAAATAAGTGACTGGACTCTTTTGATAAAAGGAATAATAGATCGGAGAATATGGGCAAATGTCTACCCTTTAAATATGTGACGTTTATTACTACCAATCGAAATTAAAAAAAAAATATATCTTCTTTACAAAAAAGAGAACCACTCAAATTATTTTGTCCAACATAATGAACAAAAAAGATAACATCCTCCAATGACAAGCCTTTATTAATATCATTGAAAATGATTCGAACTTGCACTACTTCCGAATCCAAATTTGATGATATTCGTGATAATTTTGGAAACTCCTTTTAACCGGGTACTCTTTTAACTCTTCGTTTTTTTGCAAATGAGCTTGTGAAGGAAAAATACGAAATAAAGCGATTTTTGGCAGATTTCCATTTAATTTTATTTGAAACAGTCAGCATTATTCAAAACAACATTTTACTGAATCTTCAAAGTTAAAATTATTTAAGAAACACTTAATGGCTAATAAGGGTTAGTTAAGAAATTGTATTCAAACTATAATTTTAACTTTTTATTTTGTGATTTAAGAAATTTAATTGCCAATATAATCGTACTTTATAGTTCGTGATATACAAAAACGATTATAATTTTAATCGAGTACTAAAACTGTTTTAAAAATGTTGAGTTTAAGTGAATAAATTATTTTCAAAAATCATGAATTTCTATCATGATCGTATAATTTTTTTAATTAAATATTATGAATAAAGAAATAACTCGAAAAACATAAAAAAAAATTAAAGAAACAGTCAAAATAGTTGTGAAAAAATTTGAACAAGAAGTAGAATCTTCACTTTTGAGTGAATTCCTTTATTATGCCGTTCACAAAAACCAGACGTTGAACTTGCCTCAAAAATATATAAGTAATTTCTATATAAAGTTTCTAAACTGATTGACTGTATGCATTATTTAAACGACACTTACGTATGTATATTTTTACTTCCCTAATGGGTTAATTTTATTAGTATTCATTTCCACTCATTACTGCATGACTCATTCATTTGAAAGAGATTTTTGTTAAACATTTTTTTCTACCTCAAGCTTTTTCTTTGTAATTCCTCTATAGAAACTGCATCACTTGATTAAAAAAAAAAAAAAAAAAAAACTTAAAAATATTATAAGCATATATTTGTAAAATATAAAAATAATCTTGTAAATTTAAAAACCGCAATATCATAATTTTGTTTTTATTGTTGTAACCATACCCCGAAAAAAACATCACAAGACCGTGTGGGTTTCATATCATTAAAATACAAAAGAACGTTTAATGTCGTTAACCATTTTATTGTTGTTTATTGTTTAAAGAATGTGATTTTGTTTACAGCTCCTCATATTCATAACAATTTCATATTTTTGCAAAAAGGCAATTTAATATTTTGCTTTCAGGCAAATAATATGCAAATTAAAATAATAAGTATTAATACTGTTGTTGTGTTTCAAATGCAAATTTTATATTATTTTGTTTTTGTTTTTTTTTTATTAATTGCTTTACTTGTCATTTTGTTATATTAAGTTTTGTTTTAAAATTCAGTATACGATTTCGCGAGTATAGAGAACTTTTTGGATAAATCAGCATTTTTCAATCAAAAAGGTAGGAACAAAAATGTGTACAACAAAGCATGTTTATATACATGTTGCAGAGCAAACAAGCTGTAGCAACAAATAGTTTCAATAAAGGCTTGCATGAGTGCCCTAAAGAGATTGATCTATTTGGTAATGCACTGTGGCGTTTCTAAATACATATATTCTCAATTCGAGAATTGCTCCAATGAATGATTAATATCGACAACAAATACCAGTTACAAATTAATCAATTTATTTGTTAATTTTATTGGGGTCATGTCAAAATATATTATCTCGAATGACTTCCATAATGTATATATATGTAAAAATATAAAGGGAAACCCTTTTCCTCCTCTGAAGGGCAATCAATTTTCATATTTATTTTTTTGGTCAGTGACTTTATCGTGCTTTAGTGCAAAATGTATTAATTATTAAAATCTGTTAAGTATCTTTGTAACTATAAAAAGCGTTCCAAGCAAAGATAATACTCCAAGTAAACATTCGGTATTGATCTCCAATTGAAGATATTTAGAAATCAGTCTTCTAATAGAAACCGGAGCTTTTAATATAATTTTAATTGCGCGGATCTTTTTAATTTAAATGAAAGCCTATTTTTTATACCACAATGCTGAGCCTGAAACAAGTTTTATTACAATTATTATTTTATTATTTTTTAATAATTTAATTGCAATGAAATGGTTTTCGAGGCACAGCATTACCTTACACGAAATAAGGAAATTAATGCTGTTCCTGTTAGAGATCTGCATAAGATATCTTGATTACGTGCTCTGTATACTTCTTTTGCTTCCAATACTTTTGCAAGAGAAATGTTGAGATTAGCGAATAGCACTATTGAATAACCATTTCTTCTTAAGCTCACAGCATGCAAAAAAGATTTCAACACATTCCAAATCCGTCTTCTTATATACCGCAAGAAAAAACTTTACCGACATAATTTTCGATTTTCACTCTTACATCGCAATCGATAATTCACCATCACTGAAATTAATTCGGATATTTTTTTAGCCACTAAAAGTGGAATTAGAAACTTTTAGCAAAATTAAATTACAATTTTTTTATTAACTGCCTTTGCAGTTAATAAAAAAGCTTAACCTGTAATTATAAAATTATCACTTACGTTTTTGTCGCGGTCAATGCACGATATGTTCGTGCAACACTATTGCTATGAAAATATTTGAAACAAAATTTGAAATGTTGCCAATAATTGTTTTTCTCTTTATATTTCTTGCAGTTGATCGTTTGCAATTTTCATCCAATGGAAGATTGGTGAGTATCTAAACTGATGTTTTTCATATCCTTAAGGCTGAATACGTTTATAAGAATTTATTTTCATTTCCTGGGCGGGAGCTGTGTAACTTTTTGTCTTTTCTTTTCTGAAAAAAAGTTTTATATTTTAATTATCAATTAAAAAGTCTTTTATCGCTGTCACAAACAAAAATTAACTCCCATACAGAACTGCGTGCTTAACAAACAAATTTGTGTTTTAAAGAGCAAACAATTTTACACTTTTATTTAGAACAGCAAACGCTGTCAATCTGTTACAGACTTTGTTAAATAATTAAAAAAAAAAATGGAAATGAAATTCTACGCTCTTTTTCTTTCGGATAATTTTAGTTGTTTTTGCTATAAACTCTTGCACGCAGTTGCGAAATTACAATTTTTAATTCGAAAATTACCTACTCTAAATTATGGTAGGCGTGGTCAAGTAAATCAGTTTGTCGTTGTTAGAAATTTCAATACATCCTTAACGTGGACAGTTATCGACAAAAAACAGTTTTGGACTTCGCGCACCAAAACTATTAAAACTGAGAAAATTCTGCAGAGATTTTGAATACTTGAGCAATTTTCTGCATTTACAAATAGTTTTCGTTGAACATTTTTTTTTCAATAATTTCTAAAAAAAATATTAGTTTTTATTTATCTGCCCGATTTTTTGCAGCACTTTGTTGAATAACGTGGTTCTTTCTAAATTTAGTTCAAAAGCTCATTTTGTACTGATAGTTTTATAGCATTTTCTTAGTTCGTTTCAAAAATTGATGTTAATTTATTATAATTTTTCAATCGATATGGTATAATATAAACATTTTAATATCCCAACAGTGGCAGTTGGGATAATAATAATTAGGATATGAAAATTATGAATAAAACATATAGAATAATAATTAAACAGTTTTGAATCTAATACAAAGATATCGTTGCCTTCATCGCAATCGATAAATTAAATCCTAAAGTCTTATAATCGTTAGAAGTGACATCACAAATTTAGACCAAAGTTAATTTTGCAGTAGATATACAACTTAGTGTAAGGGCAGTTAATAAAAAAACATTTCTCCAGTAAAATTTTGTGTTTGTACCTTAAGCGCTTGAAGCACGATATCTTCAACCTAATTATACCCTCAATAGTAATTGTAAATCATGTTTCTGATTTTTATTAATGCTCTCAATGATTTGCTAGTTATGGGGAAATGGAATGAAGAAAAAATTTTTGGCTTATATATAGTGTTTGGGTTATACGATTTCTCCTTTCTGATCTAAAGAATCTAATTGTATCGCGTAAATGTAGGGGTTGAGGTGTATATTATTTTATGAAGGCAAATGAACGATCTATAATAATATGATATTCTACCAATAATGAGCCTTTAATGTTATATATTAATCCTTGTTTAATCTTCAATGTCGCAACCCAATGGTTTCTATAGCTTTTAATTTCGCGCTTTTTTATATTAAAATGCGCTTTTTCTATCTTCTACCCGCATTCCACCCAATGTAGCATGCTTCCTGAGAAACAATCAAATATGCTCTATATATGTATATACTTGAATTTTAATCCCTTAAAACATTCATATGGTATGTCGTAAATCCAGGTTTCTACAAAGCTTTTCATTTTGAGCATTTTACAATCCACATTCCACCCTCTATAACATGTTTCCTGAGTGACAGTCAAATATGCCGAACACTTATTTGAGTTTTAGTTCTTTATAACTTTAACGTGCTATGTTGCAACCCCATGTCGGTCTATTCTAAAGAGCTCACGGTGCGCACTGTAGTAATAATAATCGTATTTTCTATGCTACATTTGCAATCCACGTCCTATACAATATTCCCCGAAAAACAATCGAATCTTTGCTATACGCATTTAAGTTGTGCTCCCATAGAGGTTTCGAGGAGTTTTTAGCGATTTCGAGCACGTCTCTCCGAAATGCTCTTATAACACACTGAACATATCATATACCCGTGAAATTGTTCACTATATTCCACTGCTTGTATCACCTCTGCTGAGTAAAGGATGAAAACATCGTTAACATCCTTAAAACCTGCCTTCGAGAGCCTTTTTGATTTTCGTTTCACAATTTTCTTCAGGGCTAACCGAAATGGCCATTTTTTTGTTCCGAACATACAAAAATTTTTGTACGTTTGTGAGTTCTTTCCGCAAAGAACTTGCTATGGCATCTTCACTAATAAACAGCTGAACACGTTAATGACACTTTTGCAACGATATGCCTTTGTGCCTTCAGTCCTTGCAGATCCTTTAGAAATGTTTCGTATCCTGTCCCGAAAGTAACTATATTTAACGGGCTACAACATTTAAACTGATGTAATATTTTAAAAGTATTATTGAACGATTACAAAAGGGAAGTGTTGTCTTTAAAATTGTATAAAAAATTTTAATTATTTTGTTTTCTAGTTTAAAAAAATAGATATTATATTTTTAAAAATTTTGTGTGGAATATAGTTAACAGAGGTGTGGAACGTATTTAACTTAAAAATTTCAAACTCACCCATAATCTGTTTTATTCGTTCTTTGTATTGAAGTCGGTGGAAAAACTGCTTCGTAGTATATTTCTGGAATAAAAAGAAAGGCCTTCCGCCGACATAAAAACCAGGTCGAAAACTTCCTTCAAAAATTTATCTAAATAAACTTTTATTTCAAAATGTTTTATGTAACTCCGGTTAAAATAAATATGTATCGTGTATTGCGAGATGCAGGGCGGGCTGTGCGACCGCATGAGCGATAAAAAACACATTTTACTATGAAATGTAAAACGAATGATGTGGTTGCCCCATTTCGTTTAAGTAATAAATCTAAACATTCACACAAAAATTCTAATTTCAATCATAATTTTTATGATCTTTTTAATCTCTTTTCACAATTTTGTTTATTTACAACCATTAACATCCGTCCGCAAGGCGCGAAAAGCACGAAATGAAAAAAAGTTACAGGCTGTTATTTGGAAATTTAGAATAGTTTTTATTTTAAGAATTATAAAGAATTTTTTCCGCCACAAGTTTTGTCTAAAAAGTGTAAACAATTTGTAACTTTCTAAAAAGAAAATTGTGGTTAAACGTTAGTTTATTGTATGAGACTTTAAAGAACGCACGTTTATTTACAATCATTAGAAGAAGAAAACAATAAAAAAATAAATGGAGAAAATATTTTTTAAAATCAAAATTAATATTTTTCTAAAATTAAAATTAATTATTTATTGCTAAAATATAAAGTGTGTGTTTCAATGTGTGCATTTACATACGATCAGCAAAACATTGATCGATTTGTCAATATCTTAAGCCCACAAAACGTGCTACGCAATGGCAATATTTTTGCTAAAATTTCTATAAAAAAAGTAAAAATTAAATAAATTAAAATCAACGAAACATTAAACAAATTTACGATTAATGCCCGGCACATAATTTCGTTTATCTTGACATTCTGTATGAACATTTGACGCTTGTCAAGGCACACGCACGCACCTTTTTTTCTCTCTATATGCATATATTTTTTGAATTTGTATATAAAATAAATACTAATGTACATATACAAATTAAATACGTGCATAAATATCACATACTTTAGGTTTAACGAAATTTAAATACTTAAGAAATACGCAAAAAAAATAAAAAAAAAACGTATTGGCATGTATTTTGCATAAAAACGCTTTAATCACTTCCACAGTATTTGCAAGTCAAGCGATCTCAAACGCTTGTAATTTATTAAAAGTTTGAATTGTCCGATTTATTCAAAACAGTTTCGAGTTTTATCTGCAACTCTCTATGTGGTGTCCTCCAGTTTTTTTATTTTTGTTGTAATTTTTGGTAAATATATACAAACAAACGTACGTATTTTGTTTTATTTATACGCCAATAAATATGAAAAGCATTTTCTAAAATAAATAATTTGTGTGCAACTGCAAACAAATCTTTAAATTACCTACGATTTTTGCTCAAGTTTATAATTGTAAATGATTTGGTTAATATCGTATAGAAAAATGCGTTAATAATGATTTATTGATAGATCAATTGACAACTCATTAAAGTGTCAATTAATGCTTTAAGACTAATTAAGAACGAGCTTGTGGTTAGAAAATTTCTCTGTAATTTTTGGAATGACTAAATCAAATCAAATCAATTTTTTGCAAATGTATGTGGTTAATAGAAAAAATGCTGGTAATATGTGTAGTGAGTGGTATGTCACACTTGAAAAGTTGTCAGTTTTTTTTAAGTTGAGAAGATTTTCTAAAATGTGTATAAGTAGTTAAAAATTTTAATAAAAGCTTTCAATGAGGCTTTTTACTAAGGCTGCTCGTACTTTTAAATTGTTGGCGAAAAAATATTGCTAAAACTTTTCATTCAAAAATGTTGAATCTTTGAAGCTTTTTCGTACAAGCGCTTTAAGTTCTAAAGCTTTTTCCAATTTCACTGTAAATAGATAATAAGGGCATAGAAAATATGTTATTAAAATTATAACATAAAAAATTTTTATTTGGGTGTATATTCCGAATGATTTTCATAAGTTTTTAGCGTCTAATCAAATTAGAACTTTAACATCATAAAGAACTTTGAAGATGAGCAATTTATTAAATTTATTCTTTCAAGGACTGCCATTTTTTCGAACTCCCCTTCCTTTATAATGATCTAAGCTGATTATCAAATACGTAATTAATAATAATTACGGATAATGATAAATATGACATGTGTCAAGATGAATATTCCGAGCTAAATATGTTTCGACGTAAAACGGATAATTTGTTTCGTACAGAACAACGTATTCGTTAATAAACTTTGTTTTAATTTTAATCAATCATTTTTATATTATTCTTCCGTGAACTGATATCCTTTTGGTCCTCCTCAAATCACACACAGATTACACTAATTTGTGTTAATAACTTGTAAATCAATTTTGTTAACTTGTAGTAGGGATACTTGTACCTCGTATATGGTGTAGCGTGATCATTAGGCGAAAAAATTTTTTAAAAGATAGAAAAAGGCTTCAAGGTCCTCTGTAGGCAGCACATATAATATTATTATATTTATTTCGAATATTTTAAAGGCCATATATAAAGTCGGTTAAATTTTTTGTCAAAAAGTTTTTAATCGCAGTCGTATTGGTGGTTTGATTATGATGCCTTATATTATATTACCTTGACTGCAATGTTGGAGAGGAGGGGGGAATATTAAATCGTCTTCTAAGGCAAACTGAAAATTAATTTTTAACTATTATAATATACAGAAACCCTTCTGTCACATTTTACTTTAAACAAATTAAAGCATAATTAATTTGTTAAACTTGACATAAAGTTATCGTGTGCAAGTCTTTAATTAGAAGTACCGAATAGTTTTAACGCTGACTTCACAATAGATCACCATCAGTTTTTAATCTGAGTGGAAATCTAACCTCTTTTACATTTCTTTATATTACGATCATCCTACTGACCTTCGCAGACTAGTAGGTAGTGTACTAGACTCGTAGTGCGAAGGTCCCAGGTTCGAATCCTGCCGTTTTTGTCTGATAATTAAAGGGAGCGCACAACAAGCCTTCACTGGCTTAAGTGTATGTCGTATGACATGGGCTATCACACCCCTCCAATCAACCTAACCTAACCTAACGATCATCCTATCAACTTAATCTAAGGCTTAGGCTGTACCTCAAAGCTGAGTCCTGTAATACAATATTGGCTGTAGAATCGAATGTTGTAATGGAATCTTATGATAAGCCTTGTTATTTGAGCTGCCGTTTTTGGTCTTACTTTTATTTCTATTAAAATTTATAATTTAGTACCTGATATTGCAAAACGAGATGTTTCTTGCAGTATTAATAGAGATCTTTTAGTGTAAATCCGGTCAACTAATGAAACACCATTTACCGAATTGGCCTTTGTCCTCGACTCATAAATTTCAATATGCAAATCCTTAACATTTATTAGCATTTATATATAATAAATACCTTCTAATTAACGTTATCGCTTGCAAACATCAAACACTTTAACCCTTTGACCCTTCACGCAAGCGCCATTGAAAGTTGTTTCCACTTTCTTGCAATTTTGTTTGGTTACTTAATGAGCTTCATAAAATCACTTCATGCGAAATAAATATCTTAATACAAACATAAAAACCAAGTACATAATTTTAAGTTGCAACAACAAAAAGCATGCCAACACTAACAACTACAACACCAGCAGCGATGGCATTAAAGCGGCAATTAATCAAAAAGCTTTTAAAAGGCTTACAAATAAATTTTTAACAAAATTTTAAATTTTTTCACCTTCAACAGAGACCTTCCCTTTCTCTTGTTGCCACTTCCCAAGAAAATATGCACAATTTAACAAATTTGTTTTGCGAAAAAATTATGCGTTTTAAATTAGCTGGAATCTCAGGATTTGTAGTAGTAACTAATGATGTCACCACAACAAAAAAAAAAAAAGAGAAAGAAAAAAACCAACAAGTTGCAAACATTTGACGATTTTAAGCCTCAAACAACTTAAATGCTGCTTAAACCGGCCGTCAAGTGATGGCAGGCATTCAAATCTCATCGTCATCATAATTACCTCTACTCAAGCGGCATGCCAAGTGTCTTGAAGTGCAGGCTTTTCCTTTCCAAACTTTACTCACACACACACACACACAAACAGAAATCTTAAGCAGATAAAATTCAATGGAAATTAATTTTATTAAAAAATCAATTTAGCAAAACGTACATTTTTTTACAACATTCTTCTCTTTGATGGGGTTGTTTGTTTGAATAACAATTTGTAGCTGCCTACTTATTCGTCTTTGAAATGTTTTCATATTGTATGTGTTTCACATTTTGATCATTTCAATCTTTTGTGACATTTAAATGACAAAAATATTAGTTTTTCTTTTATAGAAACTCACGTTTACTAATATTTTCTCTGTTTTATTCAATTTGTCTTAAAAACTGGAAATAATTTTAAATCTTTCTTTGATGTGGTCTCGTTTGGATTATGGATTATCAAAAACTGTCAGGACATTTGGTCAAACTGACAAAGTTGAAATTTAACAGATCTGATGATAGTATACTTTATTGGTTATTGATTTAGTAAAATAATCTATTATTGTTGCAAATTATTATAAAATGGGATGCTTTTGTAAAAAAGTGCTAAATATGAGTTGTTTATGAATTCAATCCGATTTTCGCAACTCGAGTTTTCATTATTTTGAAATCCTTGGTAGCTCTTCTGAATATTATCGCCAATGTATCCTTGCACAGAAAGAAAATACTCGTTCCAAATTTTAGTTTTTTCATAATACTTTTCGTAAAAAGCATCCTTAAGAATCTATCCTGGAATGCTTAAATGAAGGACGAAAAGCCTCAGTTATTTTTTTTTATAATAACTTTGTGCTGTCAATGTTTATAATGTTCTTGTTGCTGAGGCGGTAAAGGCTTTTGCTTTTTAACTTACGATGAATGGAACGCCTGGACTCAACAACATTTTCAAAGAAAAAAATATAAAACGAAATTATGGAAAAATAATACGAAGGATATGAAATATAATTTTAAGTACTAAAAATTTCTAATCAGGATTTTTCCAGAACTAAAGTATAAAAAGTGATTACGCTTGGTATTGCTTGAATTACGTATACGCCAGAAATATAGGCCAAAGACATTTCCGCCTTAAATCAATTCTATTTTTCTTGAGTACATTTTTTGTTTGTTTCTTAAAATCAGTCCCGATTCCGTTTTGGAGTCAAGCGTTACGAACTTTCTTTGATAAAATCTGTACTTGGCATACTTTTGATATCGATTTGACTTATTTTAAGTACGGACGACATTATGTTTACTGCGAGCGTATTCCTGATGATGTCTTAAGGATGTCGCGTAGATATCGACAAAGTGACGTGATAAAGTTTTAGATTTCAAAAATAAAACTTTCTTAAAGATTAATTAAATTCTAGGCTACAGCTTCTATCGAAGACAAAATCTAATTAGCTCTTAATCTAATAAAACAATGGTAATTGCCACAAATTTCATTAATATAGATTCGTCCGTAGGATATGATTGCACAAAAAAATTTCGCAAAAAAAAATACTAAAAATACTACAAAAATTCTTCTACAGTCGATTTTCGTTCAATTTAAGAAACTTTTGGAAACAGCTTCGTGTGCCACATATTCGATCAAATTTGGTTTATTCGATGATGAATGTACATATGTACATATGTACATACATATGTACATTCATCTAACATTATTCTCTTAAGCAAAATTATTGTTAATCTAACGTTTGCAAATGATATTTAATATTCCGCAAAAAAAACCGCATATTTGCTGTTCCGATTTTGTGGTTCTGCCCAAAGAAACAATTACTTTTACATGATATTTCGATTACTACGTTAATATTCTATTTGTCATTTACAAGACGTTGACATTAAAAGCACGTGTCTGAAATAGACAGTGATATAAAACATTTTTATTATAGTACCTGAGATATAATATTCATGGCAGCTTTTAAGATAAGATTTACTGTAGAAATACACTCAAATTATCATAAGCGAAATTGTCAATTGATGACGTTTGACAAATAAAAAGCAAATCGTATGAATAAAATATATACAGACCAACAAATCCAACCACTCCTAAAAAAAAGTATTAAAAAAAAAGAAATGCAATTTGAATGATTTAAGTACCCAAGATACCATGATGACTGTTTAACAAACAAATACGCGTACATAGTGATTATTTGTAAAATCAACCAACAGAATTCAAGGGCAAGGCCGTAATATAAAATTTTATAGCCTTAAAAAAAATTGTGAAAATAATAATATTAATCATAGAAAAAAGCTCTTTAAACAGGCAGTTAGTTACTCTTTCTATATTTTACAATTAAAATTAAAATTAAAATGTGAAATGAGGCAGGTGTGCAAATCGCAGCATTTATGTCTGGTGATGAGAAATATTTTGCCAAAACACAGTGAAACAATAATGGAATTTCATAGATTTCATAGGTGTTAGATACTTGCACTAATAATTGCGCTACAGAAATTTTGAAACGATAATATTCTCGAATGCTTAATTGGAACTTGTAGAATGTACTACTGAAATCCCCGCTCTAGTGTTTTTTTCAGGGCCTTTTAGTTTAAGATTAAGAAATCTTGTACATGAATCTATTAGGCAAAAGGGAAAGTCCTATAGTTTTTGAAGTGCAGTCTTTTGTGTTGTCAAAATGTCATGATTCTTACTTGGATTTTTTTTTCTTTATCACGCAAAAATGATGGTATGAATTAAATTTGGCATACGGATGTTTATGGCCTGCGCTGACGAATGGAATACCCCTTATCATGGTAATTAATTTGGTTGGAATTACTTATGTTTAAAAATCAGATATAAATCGCACAATGGAATTAAATGAATTTCGCACTCAATTTCGAGCATAAAATACTTTTCTTATCTCCGTAAAAGCCGTGATTTTGAAGCAATTCTAAAAGAATATGTTTGAAACACTAGTCAAGAATATTATGAAGAATTTTTTGTTTGTTTAATTGCGTAAAGTGGTTGGAAATTCGGTCACTTGTGTACATCGGCAGGTGAGATGAACGCGTGTCGAAAGGCCTCCACAACAGGGTCAAAGAAAGCCTTTCAATGAATTGGAGTCAGGTGCTTATGCATCGAAGTTGTTTCAAATCGGGCAGGATCTGCTAGAAAGAGATATATAAATACGAGTAGTAAACTCTAGACTTCCAATAATTTTTGTCATCCAGTGGCCTTAAAGAACGGGCGTGTTGATCCCTCATATTCTAATTATTCTACAGAAATTGCCATTTATATTCGAGAGCCTGCAATTGAACCAATAGTAGGTATTTACAAAAAGTATTGATAAGTTCCAGGGCCAAACGCTGAAAGTGGCAGCAATTTAATTTTGATAATAATACGCTCTCTATGTCGGTTGCTCAAGACTGTCATGTTATGTATGGAAGTGTATTAACTTGCAGTTTTATGTGTGTAGTATATACGCAAAATGCCTTCTGTATTTTTTATCCAATTATTACTTTAATTAATCATACAAGTGTCATTTATCTCCAAACGCAGACAGATGCCACACAATTACAAATTTTGCTTTTTTTTAAACATATTTAAAGGAAATACATAAAAGATTGTGGAAACATTGTGGGAATAATAAAATTTGTAAAACCTTAATAAGACATTAAGCACGATTAATTAAATATAATAAATAAAACTATTATCATATTCATCCCGGCTTATAAATAATGTTTAGTTTCCCTGCCAAATGAAAAGCTCATGCAAAAAATATAATATTACGTTTTATGAAATTTTATGATCTTTTGTTTGTTACCTTTTACGGGAAGTTTTTAATCAAATTATTTAAACTTTCGAGATTTCTTTTGCTTATTTTTTTTCTTCTTGTACACTCGTTAAAGGTTAATATTTGTGTGTTACATAATCCAAAGTAATATATTTTTCTCACATTCAAAGAAAAATCGTTTTTAACTGATTTTCTTAATAAAAAAATATACCAACTCTGGTGTATTTTTAAATAAATGCATTTACAAATTGCTTTTGTCTACGTAAATACCATAAGATTTCTTACAATGGCACTAGGGATTATTCATTGTTTGATAAAATAAAAATGTCTCTAATCTGTTGCTTGGTTGGGCTGTCAGTTGGCTAAGTTTAAAGCTACTGGATTTACTGTTAATGCGTTCAACTGTCAACTGTCTCTTTTGGAGCTGTCAATGAATATCGATATTATCTATATCGAAAAGACAGGGTACTTTTTACAACAAAAGATAATCTTCGAAACGTCTACAATAATTTTTTTTCGTTTCAATTTGTGAGTTTTATAAGCGCTCAACTTATTTGATTGTTCATTTGAAGGATTTTTTTACACTTTAAAGTGTATGTGTAGAAGCAAATAAGGGTATTCCACAAAGCGCTTTCTTTCTTTAAATTTAAATAAAACAAAGTCGAAAGGCCTATCGATGCCATTACATATGGCATATAACATCGTGCATATGTCTGTCGCGGCCTTGTTGGGTGGAGCACATCAAAAATTTTAAAATTTCTATGACTTAGGCTGAATATTACGACTGATGGCATGGGTTATGTCGGCTTTGATTCAAGCCGAGGTTTCTGCCTTATTCGAATTAATAAAATCCTATAAGAAAAACTGTAATGGCTTCAAATCGCACGATTTCGCTGGCCGCCGCACATCACCTCCATGTGAGATGATCATAGCTTCAAGTCACTCGTACAGAATGTCTAATTGCATAAGTAGTTGGTGTCTCTATTATGCAATTCCGGCCACAATAAGTTGGTAATCATCGACCTGTAGCGCTCACTGTTGACGGTGATGGGATGGCCAACGTCATTCTCATATAAATATGGACCGATGACGCCGGCAGCCAAAATCCACATCAAACAGTGACTTTTTCGGAACGCATTGCTTTTGGATCTCATGCGTACTGCTATCGTCCCCAAGTTGGACAATTTTGTTTGATGTCATACCCATTCATCTAGAAATGGCAGACAACCATTTCAATAAAACAGTTTTATCATTTGCGCTTGCTGTTGGACCCCATATCCGTTCATGGTGGTCGTGATTTTTGAAAAATGTATCAATTCTTAGGAGCAGATAACTTATAGCAATTTAATGTAAAATTTTTTATTTCGAACAAAAAAGAAAAATAATAAAAATCAACTCTCACTCGGCATATGGATGGTGGTTTCTAATTTGGCGAAAAAATTAAAAAAAAAGAAGTTTTTGTAAGGACAATCCAATGTTAAAAAGATCTTAAATGATACAAAATTGTGCACTTATTTCTGTTAATTGCCTTTACATAACCTTTTGGAATCCCTTTTTAATGAAACGTAATGAACGTCTTCCGGAAAACATGTTTTGAACTCATTTTTTAACCTTTTGAAAATTTTGTTTCACCGCTAGTTCTTTTTCTCTTAAATTTCTAAATTCCCCTAGTTAAAAAAAAGTAATCAAAAATATATAAATAAAACAGTAACGAAAGCAATTTACATTATGGTCTTCTACATACTCTGGAATCAATTCTGCTCATTCGGTTTCTCCCTGACATTCCCAGTGAAGGAAAAGTGGAGAAAGGATATTTTCATTGCTTCCAAAGTATCCGTTTGATAGTATATTTTTTCTACTTCTCAAAAGAAGAAAGATGCAAATTGGCAATTGATGTACAATTACCGAAATAATGTCAACGAATTAAAATTTATAAAACTTCTGACACGCGAAAAACTTTTAAATTATTAAATTTCTTTTTTGATATGATACTAAAAAAATTAACCAAAGGTTAGGCGTTTAATGTGTGTGAAATATGCAGAGTTGAATATGTTTCGACGTAAAATCTTATACTATAACTAATTTAGCTTAATCCATTAGCATTTGACGGCTGCAAGTGTTTTAACTAGAAAACTTTGTATCAGTTTTTTTCTAATAAAAAAAAATTTAAATGATTGAATTAGCTAGAGAAAACGTTTTGCTTTTCATACAAAATATACATATTTCGAAGAGGTCTATTTTTTTAGATTAAAAATAAATTTTTTATGGAATTTTTTGTTCTTACTGAAGTGACTTCTTAAAGGTTGCATGGGGAAATCGATCCAATAGATGGTTTAATTAAGTACTAGTTGCTCAATTTATTAATTGAGTTCTGGTGTGGTACGATCTAATTAAGCTCAATTAAAACCTGCTTAAAAATTCTGATTGCACAATTAAGGTGCGTGTCTGAACGTAATATACCCGCAACGTTATGTTCAGTTTTAACTGAATTTTTTTCTTTAAATTTCTTAGAGGGATAGTGAACATGTTTGGTCACATTTCTTGTTGTCTCTCATCCGGACCATAGGGATAATGAGGCCAATGGCCTCCACTATTGCACAATATATTTATTTAATTAGATTTGTAAATTTTTCTTATAAAAATTTGCAAATAAAATTTAGAATATTTTCAATAGTGCCAGGAGTTGGGAATAAGTGACGACTAAAGATGTGACAAAATCCCTTATAGATCATTGAACAATTTTTTGCAATAAAGTTTATTGTTGATAATTTCACTTTTATCGCCAATTACAAGATTTATTAATGTGAAGCCGTAGCCACTTCGTTATTAAACACTCTTGATATATTATTATGTACAATTAAAATAATATTTAATAATATTAAAAACAAATAAGTATTTCTAGCATTTAATGAAATTTTGCACTTGAAATCTCATGCAAACCCACTCACACACGCATAAACAGATTTGCTTTGCCACCGATTGAATCATTAATAATAAATTAAATGAGGGAATGTAGTTTTTTTTTTCTTTTTCAAATTATTATGGCCGGATATCCTCTAGCCAAGTGAAGTAAGGCTTATTTAAAAGTACTGTGAATAAACGTAAACAAATATAATTAATGAAATTGTTAACAATTGTCTGTGTCTTTTACAACTGCTACGAGTTACAATGATGCATACTAAACAATTTTGTGTGTAGAGCTGCACAAAGGCAAATAAATAAGTTGGCGATTTTCTATTTTCACTAACTTTAAAGTTAATCATTGTTTTGTTGTGTGTGTGCATGTGTGTGCAAAGGTAATGACTTTGTAAGAAATAATTGAAATTTAATTTTAATCATAATTTTATGAAACATATAATTTCTGCAAGAGAAAGAGTTACAGGAAAAGGGTTTGCCGGAAATGTTCAATTGCTTTTGCTGGTTACTTTCAGGTGTTGCAGTAAAAAAAACAAATAATTTTTTGCTACCATTTGAAGTCAGTAACTGTTAATTAAAAAATTAAACAAACAAATAAACAGAAAAAAATCAATTTACTTAATTAAGCATTTATACAATCATGAGTTTGTATATAATTTTTTTTTTGTTTCCTTGAGTGTTAGTTTAGCAAATTCTATTATAAAAATATCTCACGTTTGGATTTTATTAATTAATTATACAAACATGTTTTGTTTACAATTACTCGCCGTGTTGTTTTTTTTTTTTTTGTCTAATCTTTATAATACCCCTTGGTATTATTAGCAATTAATACGTATTAATTTTATTTGAGCAAACAAGCAAAAAACAACAACAACAACAACAACAACAAATACTTAAAATTTTATTAAATATTCATTAGATTTAGTTTCGTTTGAGCGACAATGGAGACACTAGTATGTAGTATTGCCCGTTAAAGGTGTTGACTTGGTTATATGTGTGTTCTTAACTTAAAAAACATGAAGAAAATAAATAGTTATTGTTCGTGTACAGAAACAGTCTAGACCTCATAAATTACATGAAAACTTAACATTATTTTAATACGTGCGTAAAATCCAAAATACAAATTCTTATTTCTAACTGATCTGCCGTTTAGGGAATTTATATTTACTTATATATTGTATATTGAAATCAATTCCTTTTGTTTTTGTTGTTTTGTACACAAAGAACAAAGAGAAAAAAACAACAAAATCTTGACATTATAAATATTTGTATGTGTACGAGCCTGTTCCATATAACTTTTTTTTCAAAATGTTCATGTTTTGTTTTATCGAATTGTCAATCTTGATGTTTTGAGTTTGTATTCCGTTTGTTTTGTTTTCACCAAATTTAGACAGAGAGTGACAGTCATATTTTTTATAATGCATTTAATGTAAAGTAAAATAATTTGTTTCACTATAACAGCAACTTCGGGATGGTCTAAGTGGCGTCTCAATAAATTCTGAACTTACTGATATTAAGTGCAACCTTAAGAAACGTTTTTAATAGATTTTTGCACTATAAAAATTCAAATATAAAAGATAATCAAGGATAACGCGATTTTCTTATTATCCTTCATAGTTTTTATTGATGGCTTCTTGCACTGGCATTATATAGATTTAACAAAATCACTTATTTTACCACACTAAGGATGTACTGCAAAATACACTTCCTACCCTTAAGATTTAATAGAATTTTTAATGATAATAAAAAAGACGTGAAGGAGAAATGGGTACAAATCTCAAATTACAATGTTCCATTATCTTTCAGAACTTTCTGTGTAGGTTACTATTATTGACATTCTAACGTTTACACTTTTCCCAGTACATTTATCTGCAACTGGATGATCAGATATTGCATCTGTGTTTTCATGTCGCTCTGCCCACAGACAAAGAAAAAATGTGACTGGAAAAATCATAATTGCCGACTCTATCCCCAGCAAAAAAGACAATGGAAGTTGTTCTTGAAGAATTGTATTTTCATTGAATTTGAACCGATTTTCCGTCATCCCACATCAAATTTGGTATGCAAATGGAGCGGTTTCGGCTACGTGCCATTTTCGGAAAATATATTTTAATCGCTTTCAAAATATCCGCTTGTGCAATTTTTCGACGTCTTAAGAAGTTAAGCTAAAAAAATCTGACTTCAATTTAAAACAAATAATATTTTATAATTTTTAAATATCAAATTATTTTCTTTGTACAGAAAGAATAAAAGTAGGAAAATCGAATTTTCTTAGAAATTTGTTTAAATCGCATATTTTCTTTATCAAAATCTCTGCAGTATGTGAAATATTTTTGCCAGAAAACTTATAGTAAAACCGTAACCTACGCAAAATTCAAAGAACAATTACCTAAGAAACCATTTCCTGCGCTAATCGACGTAAGGACTTTCTTCTCACATTCTTGTAAAAACTGTATTTATTAGTCCAATCATGTCGATTGGCGCAAAACGGGGATTCCTGTTTTATCCTTGGATTCTTGGGAAAATTTTATTAGAATTTATTTTAGATTTCATCGTTAGCAAACGATTTTGAATTGTTTAATTTTTTTTTTTGTAATTTTTATTATTTCTTTCGCATCCACACAATTTAGCCTGCTCCTATGTATGTATATGTAGTTTATTGTCATATTTCCTCATAATATTGTTGAAGCAATCATGTTGAACTATATAATAGTAATGAAAATATCGTGCCTTACCCATCAAAAAAGTTTAAAGGACAAATACCAAAAATTTTTTTGTGAAGTGTTTTTATTAACTTCCTTTGCGCTACGGCAAAACTGACTTTTGTCTAAATTTGTGATGCCACTTCTAACGATTATAAAATTTTAGGATTTAATAGTACTGATAGGAAATTATCGAGTTTGTATATAAGTATATATACATATGTATATACATGTGTATATTTAGAACATATTAAAATCAATTAATCTTAAATTTAATAATCTTAATAACATAATATATTTACTAGTCACACGCAAATAAGCATGACTAAAATGATCGAATCAAACCCAAGAGCAACATTTAATAATTACCTACTCCATGCACAATAGTTATATGCCCTTTAGTCTGACATGAATATTCTAGTTGTAAGACATTAACAAATTTTGTGTACGTACATGTTATGAGATTTAGAGAATGATTAATTGCAATATAATTAATAAAATACGAAAATACTTACATGATTTATATGGTTGTGGCAGTATCATGCTGTTATTAAAATGAAGACTTCTGTAAGAATTATACTTTTGTTCAGCTAAATATTTTGATGGTTGACCTTGACCATATAAAAATTAACAAAAATTATGATAAATTATAATCATAATAGTTTTGTTGGCTGTTGTTTTATTGGGGTAAAATTAATTGAGGTATTGTTGAAAAAAAATACTAATTTTACTTCAAGGAAAAGAAACTATTCGAAAAAATAGTTTTCGAATTAGTGTAGTGCCTTGTACGAATCATTAATCGATTCTTGTTTATAAAATGTATTTATTTATTCACTATAGGATTTTAGATGGTCTATTCGCTAGTGCTTATGCCAGCTCATCAGTTCAACTCTCAGCGATAAAAGTTGCTTCATAATGGTCGGGGTAATACAAGGTATTTCATCAAAATATCCGACAATGAGACTGCCATCAGTACTCTTTCTATGGTGGTACAAGATATTCTAGCTCGGAGTGCTTTTGGGTGGCGAGTCACTCAGGAATGCCTGCAGGACTATTGCAGTATAACTTACCTCGTAAGACAGCCATTTGTAAGATGGATGCATTGACGGTCTAGTCGATATCCCCCTTACAAATATAAATTTTGTAGGGAAGTACAGAGCTTTGGGATGATTAAAGTACAGATTGATTAATTTTTGTGTTGAGCGTAAATATCTTGAACAATGTTTTTTTTTGGTCCTAAAACTCAGCGCCATAATCAAAAAAAAAATTTGCCATTTGATAAATCTTCTATCATTCTATATCATAAATATTTATTGTTCTTTTGTCTCTAATTCGCTTTAATTTAAGTGCAAATGAATTGAATTTTTCTTTTGGGTGCATAACTTTTCACCTTAAACTTATTTAACGTTTCTTCCTTTTAAAAATATTTAAATAACTTGCATGTATTATGAACATTCATATGCCTCTTTTCAATTTCATTTCCATTTAACCAATTATAAAATAAATGGTTATCCCACTAATCAACAAGATTTCATTGTTCAAAAGCTTTAAAAAAAATTATTAGCTTTTAATGTCATTAAATAAAAATAAAATTTCTCTAATTTTTAAGTGGATTTAATAACAAAATTGAAAGTCAAAGGTTGACAGGCCCATACGCATTTACTGAACAACAAAAAAAAATAATTGAAAAAATTTCAAACACATTTTTTTATTACCTTTACTAAAATTATTGTATTAATGTGGGCATATCTCAAATGCTTTTAAGCTTTTTTCCTATAAAACAACTACACGTAATCTATGTATGTGTAAATGTGTGTGGCATTACAATAATCTAACTATAGTGATGTTGATAGCAAAAAAGTTTGTTGTTACAACCATAAATGACTGGAATTCGTTAGGCATTGCGCATGTCTAGTCATAAATGGAAGGCCGGCGAGAAAATTACACACCGCACTTCTAATGGACACAACGCCATCTGGTTGTCATGCCAGTCACACATAAATTTGGCTGAACGTACGTTTGAATGTGAAAAGGCGTTTAGATTTGGCAATCTTTCGTTTTTAATTACAGGCTGCTTAAAAGGCTTCAAAATCTGTTATTAAATTTGATGAAACACTTGCTGGGAGAGGACGAGCACACAAAATAACTGACAATCAATTTAAGTGCTTAAGAAATCTATGAAGGGGTTTTGAAGAGCTCCGCCGATAGAAGAGTAAAAGAGATTAAGGCAGTAGTTTGGTTTTTGCTTAAACTATAATTTGCAAATTTCAACTATTGTACATTCATAATTCATTTCTGCTCAAACACCATTTAGCCTGTTTTACCTGGCAACGGCGATTATTGCCCAATCATATAATCAAAAAGACCTCAAGGCATAAAATCAAAATCTAATATAGACTTTTTTTATATGTATGTTTTGTTTTCCTGACGAATGAAAATATGTATGTCGATGAATGATTAAGTGTGCACAACAACAGCATGTGGTCTGATTCATTTAATTGCAAAGATATTGCAACAAAAGCAACAACATAGCCAGTGTGCATCAATAATAATAATAAAAATATAAAAAAAATAAACTAAAATCTCACACAGTAGAAGGAGGTAATGAAATTGGAGGAAAACTAAAGGCGAAACAATGAACTGAAGCGAAAATAAATTTCTAGCCTTGTTGTGTTACCTTGAACGGCAAAGAGCTGCTGTTGCAATCACTTACAACGTTTTGTTGCCAAATGCTATTTAGCATGGCAGTGTGGTGAGATGCTGGTCGTACGATATAAGCTCTATTTTCTACACAAGCTTGGCAGCCTTCGCAGCGGTCGCAACTGCAAAAACAACAACTAGACCAAAAATAAAAAGTGGCAAGAAAAAAAAAGTCAGAAAAAGATGCAATATTAACGATTTAATGTCTAGAGGGCATTTGGCAACAGGTAGCTTTTGTAGACAAGTAACAGCAAATGCAACTGCAAACAACAGCAATCATATTAACAGCAGCAACAGTGGAATCTTTTCCTTTTTTTTGTTGTTGATGTTGCCTTTTCTTACCAAAATATTACCGCCATTAAGGCATTGTGGTAAAATTGCAATCATTTTAAGCAAAAATAAAAATAAGCACCGCCTAATGTGCTGGTTGTTAGTGCTTAAGTTTAACACTGTTTATGGCTTCTCTTTTTCGTTTTTGCTGATTTATATTTATTTACTAAATTGTATTTCAATATTGTTTGTATATAAAACATATATGTATGATTAATATGTTTTTAGCCAGCAGGAAAACTAATTCGACAAACTGAAGAAGTTTATCAACACACTTTTACTTGCTTTTTGCTTAAAGCACTTGTACCGGAATCGGCTCAAAGTAATTTAAAAACGGAAAAAAGTCTATAAATCCGATTAATTTGTATAACTGTTTTCATATGCTTATTAGGGTGGTAACATTAGAAAATTATATTCCTTTTTGCGTCAGAAAAGAGAAAACTTTTTTAATATCCTGAGAACAATCCTCGTTTAAGGACAATTCTAGAACGTTAATATTAGAATATAAGTAATTCAGACTATAATTGAGGCTGTATTTCGGGAATAATTGGTTCATTCGTTGTTTGTATATTTTTCTTCAAATGCTCAGCTGCTAATAGAAATATTTTTAGTGGCAATTAATTTCATTAATAAGAAAGCAGATCACAAGAACTATTTTGTGAATGTAACCATTTATTAGATGTATTTTTCTGTACCGCGGACTCTATCAATTACGATGTTGTACTGATGAAGGCACATTATGGATTTCAATGCAGGCACTGTGAAGTTCGAAATTTATAGTGATCATGCATGATATCATTCCACTTTTTTTCTTATCCTACGCATTCACCAAAAAAAAGTGTGGAATAAGTGAAGTTGCATGTTGCAAGTATCGAGTACAGAGCCCAGAAAGCTCTGAGGAGTAGAATGCCAAAATGAGATCTATTTTTATAAGCGTCCTAAGTGGAGTGCAAACAGTTCAGTCGATTTTTTTAACCAGGGATGACAAGTTATATATTATTTTCATTAATAAAAAAGTGCTGCATTTATCTTGAAATGCAGAAAAGTATGGAATGCCTAAAAGGTATGAAATACGTAGAGTATGCTGATGCGAAAACCGTGTCCCGTAGACCTTCAGCCCTAGAATTTTAGCATTCCAGTGTATAGAAATGTTTCCAATACTCTGCATTTTCATCACTTTCTTAGAAGCACCTTTGATTTACGGGGTCTCTAATGAGACCCCATAAATATGTTTCGTTGCAAGCCACCCTAATAAATATCCCAATTTATCTAAGTGTCTTGTTTCTCTTTAAAAAAATAAAAATTTGTTTGTACATTTGAAATTTTTTGCTTATGAATTTTATTAGCCATGTAAATACAATTTAATTTTCATTTGAAAAACTTGCCACTTCTTTCATAGGCTTTGTGGCAAATTTATTGTTGGTCAGATGTGTTAAGGTTAAAAATTACAATCATTTTAAGTTTATGCGATTACATGGAATATTACGATGTATTAGAAAGACTATGACATGGCTACCAAATGCTGTTCAATTAATTCCCCCAGGACATGGCAAAATTACATGTTATGGCCATAAATACAAGGAAATTGAATTTTATCGCAAATAGTATTACCAACGATTAAGAAAATGTGCTCACGAGTAATTAACGAAAGTCTTGTTTTGGAATTAGAAATAAAATTTCGAAAGTGAAAAAGAAAATATTTATAAATTTTTAGGATATCATAACTATTTTCGAGAGTTGGATTTTTCTTCCGACGTTGTTTGCTTGAGTTTGGAGCAAAATTCCACCATCCCACAGCATTTCTTTATGGCCCTTCTCTTTTATAAAAATACTTATTGATTTATTTTAAAAATCTCGAAACAGCACCTGCGATATAGACTATAATATTTTTAAATATTTCAAGTGGGTGTGGCACCTCTCATGCAAGCCAAACAGTAGTAGACGAAAGCGTCACCAAAGGTTCGCTGAAACTAAGAAACATTTCTTAATGAATTGTCTTTATATGGAAGAAAAAATTTGACATTTTCGGAACTAGGACACGGAGGGGGGAGCTGTTATGTAGCAAATGAACCGAAGGGAGCGGATGGGGATTGAGGTAATTAATGTTTCGTTCAAACTAACCAACCGATTTTAATTAAATTTTAAACACAAAAAAAATTTGACTGTGGATCAACTATAGACTATGCATCTTAGAAAAAGTAGGACCCAGCAATGAAAGGGGAGCAGCTGAAAGTCGACAATATACATACATTAAAACCAAGAATGATAAAATACAGATTGCGCATTCAGAGTGTAAAAAATTTTTCGTTCTGCGCATCTACGTCACATCAGCCAATATTTTAACAAAAACAAAAACAAACAGTCAGATTTATATACACAAATGAAAGAAAAGTAAGAAAATTTTAAAAATAAAAGCAATTAGTGTTTTTATATTTATTAAATATACATTTATTTAAAAATCTAAATCAATTTTTTTATTTTTGTGTATATATATACATATGTATATATGTCGTATCGCAATAAATAATTGTTTTATTAATTTTTCGTTTTCTTTGTTTAGAAAACGCGTCAATTTCGATTTTTATAACTCTAATTCTAAAATACATACGAGCTCGAAAGAAGATTTTTTTTTAATTTCATCGCTGCACATCATGTCTTCTGTTGGTTTTGATAAGCCTCCTTCACTGAAATGATCGACCCATGTGTCAGGTTGAACGTTCATCTCATTTCTTGGTACAGAAATATTTGGGTCTTCATCTGTGGTATATGTAGCCAGACAAGTTTTCTAAACCATCATATGCCATCATCATATGAAGCTGGTGTTATTGTTGGAACTGATCCACGTTTTAAAATTCTCTTTTTAGCGAATCCTTGGAACAACACAGATTTTTATAAACATATTTTAAAGTTTATTTTATGTACGTACCCATTTCATACTGCAAGCTTTTTTCGATGTCATCAGGACAAAAATGCAACATGCACACGTAAGAAGTTTTTGGATTTATGTTATTTCCTCGTCCCCAAAATTTCACCCATTGCTTCTGAATTTTAGCATTACTTGGAAATAGGAAAGAAATAATTTCAAAAGACTTGGAATTGTTAGTACTATTATAATTAGCTACAGCGCACTTCTTTTTCGACTCTTTTGTTTTCCTTTATATATTATTATGTTTTATTTTGTTATTTTATATTAAATTCACTTTTCTTTTTTTCACTTTTTCAGTTTTAAACTCCTTTTATTCAAATACTTTCCTTTAAACTATTCGCGCCAAGAAAATTTTTAAGCTGGTGTGACGTCACACACTAACAACTCATTTTTGTTTACATTTGAAAAACATGCGCAATGCGCAATCTGTATTTTATCATTCTTGCATTAAAACTATTTTTAGGCATATCATCTTAATATAAAATAAAACAAAAGAATTTTTTAATTTAACAGAAGAATAAATTTTTTTGGCGTTTTCTTTTCTAAATCAGGTGTAAAATTTTACCCATTTTCAACGAGAAGAAAGGGAATTTTATATTCCTTGATACACACTTACTTGCTAGAAAGAGCACATAATCCTAAAAGGGGTTTAAGTTTTCTAAATTAGAGCCATAAATAGATTTTTGTTATAAATTCGACAACAAATGTCAAAAATTTTTCATAAATGGAAATGCCTTTGATGTTTTGTAATTATACCAACCAAAGGTTAGATAAATATTAGAATTGTATAAAAGAAGAACTTAAGCCTTGATTTTATTGAATAAAAAAGTAATAAAAAAATAAACATAAATTATTGAATAAAAAGTTTAATTAATTAATTAACGTGCTGCATTAATAAATATATATTTGAAATATAAATGATTAATCTGTTATATATTTTTAATTTTTATTAATTTAATTCATCGTTGTTTTTCCAGAATCACACTCCATGGCTATACGACAATGTCCAATGCTCGTGAATTGGCATTGTTAGAGAAATGGTCGTCTGATGGTGCTACATTTATACAACCCCTCTCATCGCCCACCTCCCCCAAAGCAACGAAATTCTGTTGTTGTCCCAATCGACGTCGCTACAACATCAAACAGCCTAAATTAACAACCACACTACACGTTCGCAACATATTCGTCGATAACGATTTCAATTTTATCGACGATCCCACACTTAACGAAGACGACAACAACGACAACGACGACGACGGCGACGGCGACGGCGTCGATAGTCAAGAGCAACAATTGACTATTGAAAATTCAAAAAACTATAAACGAGCCAAAAGTTGGCCCAGTTCTAAGCAACGAGCACACAAATACAAATTAAACAATTCGAAATTGTTGGAAGCTGAAGTTCACAAAGAGAACTTGCAGCACAATGTGGCAGCAAACGAAAACGATTATGATGATGTTGAGGAAATTGTAAATAATTACAGTAGCAAAGTTATAACGAAAGAACCTAAAGCAAAAGAAAACGAACCAGGGTTCATCAAACGATTAGGAGAAGTAGTAGAGGGTAAAGAACAATGGCGGCATAATAAAAGCTGTCATAATAATAATCGAAGCAATTGTTTAACGAATGAACACGAACGAAAGTTTAATAGCGGCAGATGTTCAACTGAATTCACCCACAAAGAACAACTGCAACAACAGAAGCAACAACTGGAGGAAGTGTGTGGAAAATCAATTGTCAAAAAGCCTTTAAAACAAAGTGGCAATGAAGACAGCAGTAATGCAAAAATCTCACATACCAAACAACATACGACGAGTACAGACATTGAAGTTGAAAAAGAGTGTGAGAACTTTAAGAAGACAATTACGAACTTGGCAAAATTAGCAGCAACTAATGAACAGCTCTTAGCGAACACAACAGCATCACCATTAATCCAAAGACTTAGTGAAATAAGCGAATCAAAATCTAGTTTAAGCAACACAACTTTTAGCAATAAAGCGGAAAATACAAAACAACAGCATTCGGAAAAACAACAACATTGTAACAATTGTCAATTCTGTTTCAATCAAAATTGTCGCAATTTTTCGCAACTGCAACAAAGTTTACAACAACTCAACCCCATTAGCAAAAGCAACGAAAGTTGGCACAATTCCACTTCCTGCTGCAAGAAGAACAGCAACAAAATGACAATTACTTCACAAACGAATGCGACAAATAATCGTAAATGTAGTATTGTCAGTATCGATAATATTTCTAGTGAATGTGATGCATTAACGTTGCCACAGGAGCAATTAGCAGTCTCAAGTTGTGTAGAGGCAACAATAACAACAACAAATTCCACTACTACATTGCCTTGCTTATTAATAAATTCTACAAAAATGCCAGCGACACCAACATCTCCTGTACCACGTTCTAATACTAACACACCTTCATCACCTCTAACAACAACTGTGATTAAAACTACAATGGTGAAACGTAGTCCTGCTAATGAGTCGACAGCAATGACGACAACAACAACAACAGCTGCAGCAACAACAACAACAACAACGACACCAACATCCGCCTCATTAAGTATAGAAAAATCTTCAACATTCACAAATAATTTCCAAGATGCGGCTAAAGAGAATAAACCTGCGAATAACAAGTGTTTGACAGCTGCAACAACAACAACAACAAAAACGACGACAACTTGCAGTGCCAGTGTCACCACAGCAGCAACAGCTGCCACAAATACAACGTCCGCTCCTCTAAGTGTTAAAGAACGTATTGCTGCTCTAGTAGCTGGAAATGGTAAGTTTTCCTTCTTCTGTACTTTAATTCTTTCCCCATTTATCTACAAGTATTTTTCTTCGCATTCAAAAAAAAATATGATAAATGTGGTTTTCTGAAGGTTGCACATACTTGTGTGTTTGTTGCATTTAACGACTTTTGCAGGGAATAAATATTTAAAATTATGAAGGTTTGAGGACCTTGCACTTCATGAAGATGCTTCATTCACATCAAAGAATATCATTAATATTGGGATTTTCTGATTGAATTTGACAAGGTGTTTGTATATATATTTTTTAAATAAACGGAGATAGATGATTTTAAATCAATCGTAATCAACAAGTCTTAACAAGTATTCCAGTCAGTTTTTTCTCATAACCACTTTTCTTTCTCATTTAACAAGCACAAGGGAACACAAATGGAAGAAAAGTAATTTAATTGAAGATATTTTATGTTCTTGTCGCCTAGTCCTGCAATATATATTAAAGTTGCCACACTCATTTTACTTGATCTAGAGCTAAAGAATTTTCAAGTATTTATTGGTTCCAATTCCTACTGTATGTGCAACACTTACAGCAGTACTGAACCGGCAATCATATATAATCCTTTAAGAATATTCTAGAACTTGTCAAATCGGACTAGAAACAAATTAAAAAATCCTAAGCAATAAAGAATTTCTACGTCTATGGTTTTCTATTTCGATTTTGTCATTCAATCAGACTCAGATAGTAATGCTTAATGTCGGTATGAGAGACTCTTTCGTTACCTCTAGTTTCGAAAGACGTAAGTCCAATATATTGAATTTTATAGGAGAGAAAAAACTTAAATTTGTAAACTGATTTCACTAACGTTGAAAATTGCTTACGTTTTAAAAATTCAAAAGGCTGGTGCCACATTCGATTTCCACTAACTAAAAATTGCAGCTGCTCTTTAAAACGTTTCGGATTGGGGAGGCAGCTTTTTTACTACCGTTGCATATTTGTTTTCGAAATAAGTTTAATAGGAGTTGAATTTGTGTAGTAGACTAGCGAAAGCTGCAAGGTCAATGAGACTTCCTAATTTGTGTTTGTTATATAAAAAAGCAATATTTTCACTGAAATTTCAATAAGAGTTTTATTTTGCTCAATATCTTTAAGTCTTTTAAATCATTATTAATTATTAAATAAATAAATCAGAATTAGTTGTTTCCCTTATTTAAGGACTATTTTTGATAACCCTGACCTCCAAAAGCTTATCGGTATGTTATGTTTCCAGCTCGCAACAACAAAAAATTACAAATTTATATAAATTTAACGATTAAAAAGCTTAAACAGTTTCATCACGATTTATAAATAAAATTCGTAGTACGACAAAACAATTACAAGTTTCATAGAAACATGCAAAACTACAACCTCTGAATATGCAAACAATTTTTATAAACGTTCATGTTGGCATTTTCTATAATTTAATAATTTATAATTTAAGGCAGGCAACAACAAACAGCAAATATTTATAAATAAATTAAAAAAAATACAATAAATGTGCTTAAAAATGCTGTTGTGAACAACGAATTAGTTGGGCTCTTCAGCAAATACGAGAAGAGGGTTTCAGTTGCATAAAAAGACTTACGAGTCTAAATTAGAATTTATAATAAAAGAACGAAAAATGGAAGTATATGAATCTTATTGCATCCTTTAGGTAAAAGTTTTTTTTTTTTGTTAGCAATTGCTAGAGAGATTTAAATGATTAATCTACTCGTTTGTTGGCCAAAATGTATGTTTGTTTGACTTTCAATTTCTGTCTTAATCTTGTTTAGTAATTTTTCATTATTTTTTTTTTTTTATTTATTTCTTGTGTAATTATTATTTTTGATTTAGCACCCACTGTATGTCACGTATAATCTTGTGGCTCAAATTTCACTTTTTTCTACCTTTTTTTAGGTGGGTGTGTTTCAGCCATCATAATTATTGTTAAAGTCTTACTGCAACATTATTTAGGGTTTACAAGAAAATGTAAATATGTACATTTAGTTCACAAATCATTGTACGTAAAGCTAAAATTGAGAGTCTTCCGCATTTTCCAAAAGTCAAAACTTCAAAAATGTCTTATACTTAATATTTACAAATAGCACAAGATTACCTTTTTAGGTGTATGTATGCACATTTTTATTTTATGTGTATGTGTGTGTACTAAACACATACATACGTTTGTTTTCATTTGTTTTTTTATTTAATAAATAATTCATTTTGAATTAATGTAAAACAACCATTTCCGTTACATACATTCATTTATACACACATACTCGTATACATATGGAATACCCTTGTTTTGTTGATTTTCTTGTAACGTATGCAACCATATTGCTGCATTCATGCATACATCAATTAAATGTCAAAACAAATTGTTTTAGAAAATAAAAATAAAAATAAATAAACACAACAAATGGAATGAAAAATAAAAACAATAACAAAATCTTTATAACCCTCTAAAGAAGGCAGCATTTCTTAGATGAATAATAGAAACATCACGAAAATTTCTAAAATGTGGCAGAGTCTTTATTAAGTAATTTATTAGACTAGCTCGAAAAGCAGACGAACTCATAAACTGACAGCAATCAAGTCGGCAGGTAATTTGACAGCTGAATATGTCAATGGACTCCCTCTTCTACAAATGAACTGCGCGTGATGAAATTCGGTGCCATCTACGATACACATGCATGTGTAATTAATGAAAATTCTAAATTGAAGCTTCTGCAACGAAAATATTAAGGAAAAAAAAACAATATGAAAAATATTTCTTCAAATTAAAAAGCCCGCTGCTAGAATAAACAGATTTCCATAAATAAAAAGGGTCGATAGAAATTGAAATACTTATGTATATCAAGGAAATTATTATTAAAAAATTAGAAAATCAAACTTCTGGCCTTAATGACTTAAAAACGCATCAATCAAGCTCTATCAATGATCAACATTGACAGGAGTTTGTCAAGCGGAAATGCCTCCAAGCGATACGAACAATTCCTTCATATAGAACATGAATATTATAAATAAAAAATAATACAAATAACAAAGTGTAGCAAAGTTTAAGTTTTTAATTGCATACACATGTATGTGCAACTTTTTTGAAACCCTGTAAGGCAACTTCTTGTTGTCATTTAATAGACATGGAATGGTAAACACTTTTATATAGGACCCAGGCATTACTATATTATGTTATTTTCCCTAGAACTGTGCTACATAATTTAAGAACAACTTTAGGTGTCGTTAGGTTCAACAGGCCGCCAATTTGATCATATGACGAAAATTGTCCACTTGAGTACTTAATGATTCCTTTGCCTCGCCTGAATAGACGAATAATAGAATAATAAAACCCCGATAGTAAAACCCTTATAGCCTAAGTTCTTTCCTAAGTTTCGGTGTTAGACCAAACCGTTACCCGAATGGACGAGTGCTTATTCGCTTGGTAGTACCGATACTCAATATTTAGATTTTCTAGCAATGCATTCGTTAACTTTTGTACCTTCTATAGAAGTCGCAAAAAAGGGTTTCACTGCTACTTCTTAGCAGTGAAATCTGTAAGGAGTCGAAATCGCTGAAAGTGTATGTAGCTCATCTCGAGATATTCCTTCTGGGAACGCAGATCTCCTACGGTCACATCGGAGCCAGGTTAGCCTCGAGATCATGCAGGTGACCCCTCTAGACCACCTGTCTTGTACAATTCCTAGAAGTTCTTGCTGAGTTAGCATTTTACAGCAGCTTAGCAGATTCCAGGCGTGGCTCGTGGTTCGTCCGCGACAACGTCTTAGTATCTCGCTTAGAGCCACCCGAGACTCTTTAACTAGATTAAATTTTCTATAGACATCCGGATGTCCTCGCTATGTATCCTATGGTGGGAGGTATAGAGTTAATTGCAACTTGTGTAGTCGATATATCATCCTGTAACGAACTGCATTTTTTCAATTTGCTCAATTTTGTTATAGACTCGAAACAATCTCTTCAATGGTAGATTTTAGCCCATCGGGTGGGCATCCTTTATAAAAATCGCCTCAAGAGATATTTTTTATTGATAAAAACTACTATTTTATTGTGAGAAGCTGTTTCGGATTCGTTTTACAAGTTTTTTTTAATGATTTTTTTTTCCTCTAAAATTTAGTAATTTTTTCATGACTTTAAGGGTAAAGGAAAGATGTATTTTGTATGCTTTTCTTCCATTCTCAAGTTAGGCTCTTAGAGGACTAATGAACTACACCTTGGTTTTCTTTATTATCGTGTATATTTTTGCTTACAAAAGTGAAATAAAAAGTTTAAAAATCTCTTGCGATAAAGAGACCTCCTGATGTGAAAACAAAGACATAAAAAAATTTTAAATTTTGTTTTCCTTTTTGTTTTTATACAAAAAAATATTCTCGCTTTCCACACGTCGTAATTAGAATAAACGAAAAACACGCAACTACAATTAAAGGTGTTGGTTTTTGGGTGCAGCCACTCACTGCACGCAGACGCAATGATCGTCTCTCCCATATGTAACAGTCGGACTTGCAAACAACTGTTGAATAGACTTTTTTTCGCTTTAACATTTCAGTACAAATCTAAAGGAATAACACAAAATTTGACTTTAATGGCAATGGGACAGACAAAAGTGTCTTTGCAAAAGGAAAATTCTATACTCGTAAATAGACAGATCGAGTGATCTGTCGAGCAAAGTGTTTTTAATTTGATTTAAGTTTGCATCTTTAAAAGCTAAACAATAACATGGGCCCAGATTTACAAAGCTTTAAGTTTTTCCTATTATTTCTTTGTATATTTCTCTTAAGTTTTTTTGTCGTGGTATAATAAGGTGATTATTTATGGAGAACTTGTAAAAGTAAAAGGGAAATGATTTTCGGAATTTGACTAAAAGCAAAAATGAAATTTTGTGTGCTCTTCTGTCGCACTTTCGAGGCTAAAATTTAAAAGGTTCTATCTATACTTAAATATGTTTTCTTTTCTAAAAAACTTTCTACCTTTTCGAAGAAGCTTTCTGCCTTTTCGAAGAGGTAAATAGGATATACGTGATCAGCAATAGGTATGAATTTATTAATGGCACCCTTGTTTATAATAAAACAAAAATATTTGCTTTAAACATATTAAAATTGATTAATTTTTACGAACATTTCATACAAAACCAAATACGAAAAAAGGGTAAAATCTAACCCTGAAATAAAGCACAAACTTAATTTTTTTGCAATTAAAAATAAAAATTATGCAAATCTTTCTTGAAAAGGTACGCGGATTAAAGGCGTTTTCGTTTTTGAAAAAGCGTGAGATTGTTTTCCTTTTCAAAAGAAAAAAACCAGGGAATTTATAATCATTTAATAAGTGCACACTTATCTGCGAAAAGCACACAATTCCCTAAAGAATTAAATTTTTCAAATTATAGCGATAAACTTTTTTTAAATTGATCCAGAAAATGTTGCGAACTTACAAAAATTTGCAATACCGGTGATTGTTGATACCTTCCAATTTTTTTTTTATAGTTATATATTCTTCATTTATCTGCGAGTTATATGATGCATACCTCTCTTTCCGAAGTTGGAAATATTTGGAATTTTTGTTAAAACTTGGATCGTCAAACACTTCATGACATTGGCACATACCATCAGATTCAAATAAAATTGGTATCGTTGGAAAGCGTTGGACCTATTCTTACTAAATAATTTAAAAATACTGCCATAACACATTGAAACTCCAAATTGAATTTATCAGCAAATAAAGATACCATTTGTAATTTGTAATTTTTTGTAAGAAAAAGTAGAAAAAAATTCAAAGATCCTTGTTCAGGATAGTTATCATTTTAAATATACTTGCAACAAGAATTAAGCTCTTTTAAATTAGCTACTCAATGAAGAAAAAAAGCTCACGCTTTCAAAATATTATTTGTATCCCGTGACGCATACTTTTTTTTGCGATAATGTCCTCCATGTCCAAATTTTGTGAGCTATAGCTTCGGACCCACAGGTGATATCACACTCCCTTATGCACCATATAATACGCACTCAAGAGCGATTATTTTCAGAAACGATCACGCCGTAAGTAATAAATATGCCAAGATATTTTGATAATAATTTTATGTTTTCGCACTTTAAGCGAATGACCTGGGTAACCAAAAATATTGTATAAGAAGGTGTATCAAGAAAACTCTGAAAACCCGAAAATATGCTCTTAAAAATAGAAAATATGCTATAAAAAATTTTTTTCTTCAAAATAGTACATATTATTTTTTTAAAATTAATAAAAGTTAACAATTTATTTTTCACTTGTGGTACAATGTATGGTCACCTTCAGTATTTTCATTTTTGCATTTAGAACAGAAAATTTTTAAATCACATTGAAATACACTAAAAAAATTATGAAAAAAGTGGAAAAAATGTTCTTAAAAGTAAATTCTGCTGAAAAATGTTTCTAAGAGCAAAGTATGAAAAAATATGCCCTAAAACTAATTAAAAACTTAAAAAAATTATATTATATTTTTTCTGGACTTGGTAATGACTTTTTGCGCTAAGGTTGGCCAATCCGGTATTTTATGGACTCAATTCCTTGCATATAGAGTACATACATATATAAAGTGAAAATGATGAATTTGTTACGTACCACAAATTGAGGCATCTCTCGACTTTGGCAACTTTGTAAATTTTTTTTTAATTTTTTTTTAAATTCGTGAATTCCGTGACATTGCAAGAAAAATTTCATAAATAAAAAATAATATATATATATATATATATATATATATATATATATATATATATATATATATATATATATATATATATATTTGTTCCTTTTAACTCCTACAAGGAGCATATGTTTTTTGTTTCGCTAAAGATTTTAAATGTATTTTGTTTTTATAAAAATTTTAATTTATTTAAAAAAATTTTTTTTTTACTTTTTTGTTAAACAAATTTTTTAACAACATTTATTAACTCTGAACTTTCAAATAAACTTTAATGTTCTAATCAAGGGAAAATTAAAATATTCATTAGGAATGAAAATCTTTTATTACACCATACTGAAATTGAAATGAAAATGGCGATCGATATTAAATGTGATAATATCGATCGGGTACATTTTTCAAATTATACTAGTGATCTCTTTTTGTTGTTGTAATTTGTGTTGTTCAGTTAAGAACTAAACTGTTGAGCTAAAATTTTTATCTGAAAATTTCTCTTGCTGTTACACTTCACAATTTTAATTTAAAATCTGCACCAACTATAAAAAACTAAGCCCTGCTTTTATCACTTTAATATGCAAATGAGTCTTGTGTAACTAAATGATACGTTTTTCAATTGATTTGTATATAAACATTAAAATGAACGAGTATGGGGTTTTTAATTTTGTAGATCTATTTTGATCTCTCCCCATCATTTACATACACAAGATCAGCGTAAACAACTATGTGAAGACTCTACTGATTACCAGGCGAAGACGGACAAATGCTAAGTCGTTTGGTCGGGCCCTTCTTTTGTAATGCTGTCTTCCACCACTTGAAAATAATTGAATACTCGTAGAAGTGCCAGTATGTAAGTACGTATGTATATCGGCTTGTGTACACAACATCTCCAGAACATTGTTAAATCGCTGTGGCAAGCAATTTTGATTGCAATTCTTTTATGCAGATTCAAATGATGGTTGCTTTCTTCAAGCTTCCTGACTGCGCTGATCGTTGGGTCTGTGTGCAAATTGTATTCTGGAGTTGTAACTTCTTTTTGTGCAGACTAGTTGGTAGGGAAAAGGCATTTATTTTTAAAGAAGTTATTTAAGTATATAAAGGAGAAAAACTATTGTAGATTTTCTATGTGTATGTGTTAGTATATATATATGTATTTTAATCACTACACATGTACAAATTATATGTCATTAAAACTGATTAGAATTTATGGGATGTGGACAATTGGTTTTAAATGAGATCTGATAATGGTTATAAAAATGCGGGGCTTATATGGCATCATTTTTTATTTATTTTTTTTATATCAACTTTAAGATTTGTAGATGTACAGAATTGATTAGAATATTTTAAATTTCTATGCTTAAGTTTAATTTGTTAGGGCAAAACTATATAAATGAAACAAATTATCTCATCTGACAGAAGAAAATTCTTGTTTCTAAAACGATGGGCGGATACAAATTTAAGGAAAGTTTTTGTTAAATAAAATAATCAAAAGATCCACTGTAGCATCCTATATCCTATTATATAATTTTCTCTTAATTTAGTCTATCAATTTTTCTGGTTTAAATAATTTAACCCTTATATTTTCTATTGAAAGGCAATGAAGTAATTGTGGAATAGAGCCATTTACTACATTCGCTTTGTAGATCTTTTATGCCAGCCTAATGTCCCTCGTTTACAGAAGTTAAGAGTTTTACTCATATGCCCATAAAGTATAATTTCCAAGCATAAACGATACGAAGTTTAACTAACATACTTTTCCACTCCAATCAAAGGGCTTAATCGATAAGTCGACCAGTTTCATACCAGTAACACTATTTCCCACTATTTTTCGTTAGCGGCCAACTGTTATTCACTCTTCATTAGTTATACGAACATGGCAATTCACTATTCAGAATAATTCTCAGCCAATAGGGAGAGTAAGGAAGAGCTATCTAGTCAACTCATGGACCAATTTCTGAAAAGCTTAATATTTTTAAATAATAGCTTGTGCGGGGTGTGGAAGAAGCGCGCTGTTTTCATAGCCACAGCTGAAATTGCAGTAGAGTCGTTTAGCCATTTGCTTTATATGTAAATCAAAATATAAGAAGAATTACGCTGATGTACTAAAAGCTTCAATAAAAATAAATAAATAAATATATTTTGTTATTTTAATTTAAAAAGTCTTCTAATTTACGAGATCTACGTTCACCAAAAGAAAAAATTATTTCCAAAAAAAATTTCTAATAAATATTTGTCAAAAGCAAATTTTATTTTTAGTCAAGTTGGTTTTTTTATTGACCCTGTTAGGTTAGGTTAGGTTAGGTTGATTGGAGGGGTGTGATAGACCATGTCATACGACATACACTTAAGCCAGTGGAGGTTTGTTGTGCGCTCCCTTTAATTATCAGACACAAACTGCCGGAGTTCTGCGGCAGGATTCGAACACTACGAGTCTAGTACACTACCTACTAGTCTACGAAGGTCAGTTATTGACCCTGTTAATTATTAGTTGAAACTTGCAACTGATTCAAAGAATTTGGTATCTGAAAAACAATTATACAAGATAAGCAAGCATTTCTTCTCTTTTACAATGTACGTGGATAAATTCTATCTGCAAAATTTTCCATGAAACATTATCTCAGGCAATATTTGATGGCCAAAAATGACTAGATTTAAAACAAACAAAAAAAATTTCCTCATTAGTTTGTAGTTTTCAAATGATAATTGATCATGGATTAAATGAACGAGACTGCAGTAAAGCAAACTTTTCTACACACACTTTTCTTTTTTCTCTAATGTTTTTCCTGCAAACAATTTCCCACCAACAATGAATGGACAGCAGGAAAGAAAAACACAGCACCTCATCACAGAAAAAAAATCCAATTGTAGTTAACGAAAACTAACAAAATTTGTGTTTGTTAGCAAAACAAAATCTTTGGCACTATCTTCAACATCATATCAACTTAACAAAACGATTCATCTTAAAGCCAATATGTACAAGAAAAAGACGAAGAAGAAGAAGAAAAACCTTACTAATTGAGGACTACCACAACATGGTTTGCAGTGACTTTTGAGGAAAAAAAGTACAAAGTAAAAGAAGGAAAAAAAAACGCCCAAGAGCCAAATGGCCAAAACATTGAAAAAATGAAAATAAAAACAATGCAACGAATAAAAATAAAAAAGTTAAACAAAAGTAACAACAAAGCTTACACTTAGTTGAAGGCCTTTTAAACAAAGAGTTACAAAAATTAAAACAAAAATTTTACCAACCACAAAAAACAACAAAATTGTAATGTAATTTAGAAAAGATTAAGATTAATTTTTGAACGCCTCTAAAGGTTAAAATAGGTCTACAACAAAATGCAGTCTCACATGAGGACAAACCAACAAACAAACAGTCTCATACTTGAGCTTGCACGCATGTATAAAGCTAACCCTTGAATGCACGGGCAATTGTTGCACTTGAATTTTAAATAAAATATGAGTAGCATTTAAGACTTATTTTTTTTATTGAAAGTGAATAGGGACAGTGTGGACAGATTTGGCCAAAATAAAATTGTTTTGTATTTGTACGTTTCCATTATGAGCAAATCAATTGGATTTGACGAAATAATTTCGAATTGTTTCCATTATGTTGTAAGTGATTTCGTATTCGAATTTTCGACATCAATTTGACGTTTGTGTTGTTCCTTTGTTTTTTAACATAAAAGAAGCATAACTTTTGTGCAATAGTAATTTGTAAATTAAATATTGAAATTATGTCGCAAAATTATTCGCACTTAGATGTCACTTTTTCACTAATAATGGATGCCCCAGAGTTGTATTTGTAATAAAATCAAACGCGCAGTGTTGCGCACACACAAATTTCGACATAATTTGGAGCAAATCGAGTCATTTGAAATAATTTGGTCATATGAAAATTATATGCGAAATCATGTCGCAAAATTACTGCACCGTGTTCTCCAGTTTTACGTCATTTAAAATACTTTTAGGTTAGGTTAGGTTAGGTTAGGTTGATTGGAGGGGTGTGATAGCCCATGTCATACGACATACACTTAAGCCAGTGAAAGCTTGTTGTGCGCTCCCTTTAATTATCAGACACAAACTGCCACAGTTCTGCGGCAGGATTCGAACCTGGGACCTTCGCACTACGAGTCTAGTACACTACCTACTAGTCTACGAAGGTCAAAATACTTTTAAATAAAAAAAATTTATTCCAATATAAATTAGGGATATTTTGGAAAATTATTTCGAAATTTTTTTGATATAATAGCACATTTATTCTGGTACGGAGGAAATTTTAAACAAAAACAAATTCTGCTCAAAATCTAGTAGTACTTTGTGATGCAACTATGTGTTATGTACTCAAAAATACTACGCTGTGAAAAATTTTAATCTATAAGATGTGCGTGCGTATCAACTGTTTTAATTTGAAATATATATTTTATATAAATGCATATGTAGTTTAATATTTTTAAAGTAAAAATGCCAATATGCTGTTCTTATTGTGAAACTGAAATTTTCCCAAATGTGGGAAACTAATGGAGTAAACGATATAGACTTTGATAAAGATTTCCACTCAAATCAACTAGATTTCGGCCTGGGTTAAATGTACTGTAAAGTTGTAAAGAAAATTTTCACATATGTACTATAATCCATCACTAAAGAGACTTGGTTGGGTCTCAATCAAGAGCATCGTAGCAGCATATTGAGGTTTTGGTATATGCCGGTAAAAATATGATTCAAAAATTTCAGAAATATGGGAATTCGTATCATTTTTTCGACCTTATTTTTATTTTTACTCAGGCTCTAGGTCATATAATTATGGGTCATTTTAAATAAATGTATGACCTAGAGCCTGAATATAAAGAAAAATAAATTTCCAATTATTTTAACATAAGTTTGTCAATGCAAGAAGTTTTCTTTTCTGATATTCACCGAATTGGAAGACATATTCTATACTTTGAGAAAAGTATTTATTTTATTTCATTTAGTATTATATTATTATTATTATTATTATTATTATTATTATTATTATTATTATTATTAATATTATTATTATTATTATTATTATTATTTTTTTTTTGTAAAGATTAAATATAGTAGTAGTTTTTTTAATAGAAGTATTTTTGAAATCAAAACACCAAAGACCGCAATTGCATAAAGAAAGCAGCTGCAAGTCATTTCAAAATATTCGGACGCTTGTCAAGTATAATGGTTAACATCGATTACCTCTTGTCCAAACTCCTACCCGATCGAAAGTTTACTGTGGACCTATAGGCTTCTTTCCCCACGCTAGTCTGCCACTTTAAACGGTAGAGCGCTCTTAATGTATACGTAGACAGATATAAATGGGACTTGGGGCAAGAGGAGGTTTATATAATACTAACAAAGCTTAAAGTTCAAACTATGGTGACAGTGTAGTATATCTCAGGCTGATATATTGATTATAAATTAAGCAGACAACTAGGTGCCGTACGGTCAATTCTATATCACCTCTCTGTATAATACACAAACTGACTGGCGAATGCCAGGCATCTCTAAATGGGAGAGCGGGACATCCTAACCTTGGGCTATTCTGCATTGTACCCGGCATATTGTCGCGGAGGATTTGGCCAAGACTGGTGACCAATTAAGTAGTCGAGATACGGATCAGCTAATGGGGATTTCGTGCTTTCAATACACTCACAATTATTTTACTGACACAATTACACTTTTACAACCTTAATACTAACTTGCCTTAAATATATTTTTTCATGTCGGGTATGACTTGACCGTCAGGATTTAGCAAATAAATTTTACAGTTTTTTTTTACTTATAATTTTCATGCTACTTTTCAAAAATTTTTATGCAAAATTTTCGTGTTTATTTTACAAAATATTTTACCGGAATAAAAATAACATGAATAAAAGTAATTATATGTGACGTTTCATAAAACTACACATGTGTCATGTAGTTCGAATGGATCATATCAACAAAATGATTTGATAATGAAGGTGTATGAAGCAATTTCTCCGATCATTTATAGTTGTCTCCTTGATGATGGATCTTGAAATTCAAATTGTCTTTTTCAGTTTCAGCAAGTGTGATAAAATTAAAGGTAAAAAAAGTAAGCAGATGGGAACCCGCAATCCGATAGAATCAATGAGAGTAAAATATTGAAATAAGAGTTTGTTTATAGTGACTAGAATTTTTTCTAACTATAACTTGTTTCCCGAAAACATACATTGTTTGAGGAGATCACTCGTACACATTTTCTTTGCATGGGTGTGTGTGCGTGTATGTTCTTATAAATTAAATACCAAAAACTTTTTTCTGACCTAAACATATTCTTAATTTAAAAGAAGTAAAAAAAACATTAAAGAAAATACAATAACAGAAACAAGACATTTGTTACACACACAAAAAACAGTTTGATGAACAACAACAGCAGCAGGAAAATAAACTACGGAAAAAACAGACCATTTAACAACTTAACATAATGATCATGACGCGACGTAGTGTCTGAGACAAACATTTCTACAACACAACTTTACACTGCAGAACACAACATGTAACGCACCTCTTACACCGGATTAGTTGCGGTCCAACATCATCTTACAACAACAGAATCATGACTTAAAGTTACATAAAGAACAGAACATGCCACGCATACAAGAAGAGCGACCGCAACGAACCAAAATACCAAACAGTAGAATAGAACATCGCTAAACGTGAAGAAAATCTCATTATATAACGATTAATACGAAAGCAAAAAAGCAACTTCAATAAGTATGACCCAAAATACTTTCAAATGGCCGGCGGGCAATTCTACCTCAAATCCTTTGGTCAACAAATCCTCTATTGTAATCAGCATGTGATGTAAATCATCTTTAATGGAACAGCATCTCTATCATGCTTATAATAGTATTAATGATCATTCTGAAAACTACTTAAGACAGATTTACATAGAGACTATAGACAGGCAGACACTATGGGAAGGTGTGAGATATTCTTTTTACATGTATATATGTGCACACATGCATATGAGTATATATATATATATATATATATATATATATATATATATATATATATATATATATATATATATATATATATATATATATATATATATATATATATATATATATATAAATGTGTATATTGTCCTCTTTAAGTAAAAAAAAAATCCAGGAATTTCTTACTTCAGATAAAAAAGAAACTTCAATATTCTAAATGCAAGATTACTGGCGTTTTCTTTTCTAAAAAAGTGTAACATTTTTTCCCCTTTAGGAAGGAGCAGTAAATCTTGCAATGAATATATGTAGCGATAAATATATCAATTTCATAAATTGTTCAGCAAAGTGTTGAAGTGTTGAAGTTGTTATTTATTATTGATTGAACATGACTCTGTTATTTGCTTTTCAAGCAAGATTTACTGACATTGTCCCTGATAAATCTTTTATGGCACTTTCGTTTTTGAGAAAAAAGTGTTACACACATTTTGCCCCTCCTACATTTTTGTGTTATGCAAAAAAAAAAACAAGTTCATTTCCAAGAAGCGTGTACATAAAACATATAAATATGTTACAGGTTTTTCACCCAGCTTTAATTCGGGGTTAGAAACTACCCTTCTTTTTAACTAAATATTTTAACTACTTTTTTAATATAAATTTATGTTAAAATTAATAAGTTTTAATAAATGGACATTGTGAGTTTGAAAAAGGCATCACATTTCGAGGGCATCGCTAACATGAATCGTGTTCCCCACTATATTATTCCAGCAATGAAAACGCTGTTAATCATAAAACGTGTAAAATTTGAATTGCCCCCTACTCAACTCTATGTCAGCCCATAGTGCCTTGATATTGTTTATTCAATTAAATCGTTTTTTTTTGTTGGTGTGTTTTTTTTTCATCAAAGACATCAACCTCATCACCATCATCATAAACATTGATGCCTTTTAATGATGCCCTCAAGATGAAAAACGGACATCAGCAGTAATTCATGGGCTATAAAAAAGCAAAAAATTTAAAGTGTTACATTTGCTCGATATCTTGTTACGAGTACTTTTGTTGTTGTTACCTTCATTTGCGATTACGTCTGTACACAGTTTCTTATTATAGTTTTGCTGACTCTTCACAAGCTGTCATTAGTTTTGTAAAGAAAAATGCATTCATTTTGCCGACACGCCCGTCTTTTGATTGTTGTAGTTTTTTTACTATCATTATTTTTTATTATTTATTTATTTATTTTTTTTTTGTCAACCCAACCTTTAGAATTGTGCTCTAAAATCCATAAGTGACATTTACTGTTGGTTATCTTATAGATGTTATTATGGCGAAATTCAAAATTTATTTTGACATTGGGCTCAAGCCATGAAGTTAGTAAATGCAAGTAAAAGGGTGCAACTCGTAACATTGAAAAGACATTTTTAAATTGAACAACAATAGCAGAGAATGTTGCAAACATTTTTATTTCATGTACGCGGAATTTCGGCCAAGAAGTGTTTTTTCTATTGCAGTGATCCTCTACAATGTCTACATGTTTATAACAACTTTAAATATTGTACTCTTTAGTGGCCATTAGGTTAAACCTGCAAGCTTTTACTATATCGAAACTGGGGTGTTGTCTTGATGAAAGAGTGTTTTATTTATTTATTTATCATCATTATTATGAATTTTTTGTGACAGTCGTAGTTTTTAATTTTTATTTCATCCATTACTTGCTTAAAAAACAGCCTTGACCCATCTCATTGTCGAATATCAGTTTCTGCTACAACTGTTGCCTTCAACAGACTTATCGGATATAGAGGCTTATCTCTAGTTAAAGAAATATACAAACACGTCTGGCATCTAAATTTTTAAATTAGTGAGAGAGATTTTTCCCCATTAATAATTGCATTTAAGTGCAGAAACCAAGTAGTGCTTGAGAAGATAAAGATAATACAACTTAGAGTTTATTATTGGAATTTATTCGGGATGGTGTTTCAAAAATTAATTTTGGCTGTTCTCATATCTCATTGGAGCCAAATCATCAGTGAACTTCAACCAGTGTGAAAGCATTCAAGGTCGTATGTTTATACAAAAACCAACATATACAATATGAGAAGTCCATCATATATGAAAATTGTAAAATTGGAAATATGTAATCAGAGTAGGCCTAGAAAGATCTAATACAAATTGAACAACAAACAATTTATATTCGATATCATTTTTCTTCCAATCTGTATACAATTAGAAATCCGTTGGGTGTCAATGATTGTTTTTATTAGACGAAACGAAAAGCAAAATTCCTATTTAGCGAATGTAAAATTAAGTTTAGCACTTTTTAGTTTCCAATTAAATTTTTAATTAATTGTGTAGAGATATTTCAGTTAAATACGCCATTACCAGAGCTTTGGCTTCAATGCATCATAAAATGAATTTAAATTGCTTAAAAAATTCACCTAAAAACTGAAAAATATACACACAAAAATGCATTTACCAAGGAAATCTGCCACAAAAATAAACTAATTTTCAAATATTTAACTTTTTTATTGGTATATAAAACAAAAAAAAAAAAATAATAATAATAATAAAACAATTTAAGTAATAAAACCCAAAAACTATTTTGAGCAAATAAGTTTATTGTTTTTTTTTCCTGACATTAAAGTTTTCAACTAATAGTGATTATAATATTGATTGGTCTCTCATCTATTTTATTATTATTTTCCCCAATGTGCAATGTACAGAATTGTAATATCTCTGTTGGGAAACATTGTACACATACATATCATCCATTTACATATTTGTTTTAGCACTAGCAAAGTATTTCTAATTCAATTTTAATATTGAAAAAGTATTGGCAAAAAATCTTTAACATGTTCATCTAACGTATCGATGTCATTTTTACATGTTTATCCACTTAATTAATGTCATTGTATTTTGTTTTGTTTAGCTTGTAATAGTTATATTTTTATATCAGTTTAATTTAAAAAATTTGCTACCAAATTCCTCATAAATCTTTGTCACAATAAAGTGTTAATAAAATTAACAAAAAAATTTTACAAAAAAATTACACACTTGCAAATTCCAAACTCAATCAAATAAATAAATAATAACCTTAAAGTTAAATAAATGCCTTCTGTGTATATGTTGTCTCTCTTTCTGTTACCTTTTTTGTCTCTTTCGAACAAGTGTCAATAAACGAAGCAAAGTCACCAAAAATTCCTTTAATATTTATAAAATATTCCAAACTCTAATGCTGTTATAAAAAGAGTAACACAAACAGAATTAACACGTTAAGCGACGTTAGTAGCAGATAAAAGGAAGTTGCAAGAGCATGTATCCAGTGTAAAATAATTATTAGAGAAAAATATTAAATTTTCTTATGATTTTTTTTTTAATATTTATTATTATTTAACTGACCCTCGTAGACTAGTAGGTAGTGTACTAAAAACGTAATGCGAAAGTCCCAGGTTCGAATCCTGCCGCAGAACTCTGGCAGTTTGTGTCTGATAATTAAAAGGGAGCGCACAACAAGCCTTCACTGGCTTAAGTGTATGTCGTATAACATGGGCTATCACACCCCTCCAATCAACCTAACCTAACCTATTATTATTTAAACACAACATTTTAAATCTGTGACATACCGTAGAGTTTAGAGTTTATTTTAATCGAAAAATGAAATAAGATTCCAAAAATTTTTAGGCCTTTATTTCACAATAAATTTTTGTGATGTTATTTTATATGAAAAAAGGTTAAAAAAAATATCTTGACTTGAATAAGCAGATCTCAAGAGGAATTTTGAGTGGTTGAAATTTGTTATCATGAAATACATTAGAAAAACATTAGTTCAATTCGCGAATGGAGTCTGATGAGATTTGAACTCAAGCTCATAAAGACAATTTGTATATATTTTAAGATTTCTAAAGCTTATCACGAAATTTCTGGAAAACTTTTAAAATATGTTATTTGTGGTTTAGCTGTTCATATATCGATAATTCATTGCCACAATAAACAATTTTGAAAATTTCAAATATTTCATGGGAACAATACCGATAAATTAAGTATTTCTGAAAATCACTTTGAAAATTCGGAAATAGAAAAAGGCAGCGAGGCTTAAAAGGAACCTGAAATTTTTTCCGTAACAACGAAGGAAATTAAAATGTGTGGTAACTATATAGTGAATAGTTTTTTCGTGACTGTGTTTGATTTTCCTCTAGTGTAAACATGTATTAGCAAAAGTAAAAGAAGAACGTGTTGCGTGTACGGTTAGATTTTTTTTTTTTTATTTCATCTGAGTCTGTATGACTGAAAGTTGAAAATACCCACGATTACCATCCCTGCCTATTCAAAATATTGTAATTTTTAGTTATTTTACGTTTAGGTTATTCTACACTCGTATTTAATTCTAAATTCTCTATAAAATATTAGAATTCCTTTGACAGCTTCATATCTTTATAACGAATTCATTTTTAAAAGTCGTCAAGTTTAACATGATTTAAACTTGCAAATCAAGAAACAATTAATCATTTTTTATAAAAACAACAAGAACATTTTCATTTACATCTGTGACTTTTTTAACAGCTTGTCTTCGGCTAAACCTGGTATTGATGAATATATTTTATTGCAACTAGAATAGTTTTACTTTCATGTGAACATAAAACTTCTTTTACAGAAAATTTTATTTAAATGCTTTAGTGAATCAAAGCAGGATTAAAACAAATTTAATGACTTTTTCGTATATCATTTTAAGATGTAATTAATTAATTCAAATTCTGGTGTTCTGCCAAGCAGATTCGGTTTAAAGTAAAATTTTCCCAGTTCGTTTAAAAAGTTTTCTTACTAAATAATGTTAAGAACCTATAAAAATAATAAAATTTGGAATTTTTATATTACTTTGCCCTTTTGATATACATGCAACATACGTATGAAGCGGCATCAACTCTTGCTCTCAATCCATATAATTTTCATTGATTTCTTTCCTAATAGTTTTGTAAATTTCATGGCCAATACTTTCCATACCTTGGTCCGACTTAGATGCATCTGCATAGATCTCAAAAGGTTTTCCACGCCGATCTTCACTGCCCAGCGTTAACACCTCCACTGCAAACCTGTTGTTGTGGAGGGCCATTGAGTAGAGGTAGTCAATATAAAGGATCGCACAATTGCGGCGTGTGGGTAACGGTTTTGAGAAAACAGTACGAGGTGCGTCAGTCGAGGTCAAAGCAGAGGTCCTTAGGATTCTGGCCTCAGCATTTTCATCAGTTTTTTTTTTATTTTTCTACTTAGGAAGATGTTTGTTACGCAGTAGTTTTTATTTCTACTATTTAATAGAAGTTTTGAATAAAAATTTCTTTAGAATTTATTCTTTAATTTTCGTTTCTTTTGTTTTTTGTTACTTTTTTGGTTTTTTTGTTTTTCTTTATTAAAACCTTCAATCTCATATCACCAAAAATAAACAGCGTTTTTGAACTTTGTTTGTTAAAATAAAATTTAGTGTGATTTTTTTTAATACTTCAGTTCATGCAATTTTGTAAAAATTGCAATCTTTTAAAATATTTCATATAATTCTCTATTACTCTTGTTTTCTTAATTCCCTCTTTTAATCCTGACGGTTCTTCATTGGTTTCCTTAAGTCGTTAAACTTCACCAATGTGTGTGACAAGTACTCATAGATTCAACGAAAATCTTTTAACAATAAATATCAATCACATTTAACACGTGAACAGACACACCCGTTAGTACTTTTTTAATATACATTTTTTTCCTAAAGGCAAGGGTTCCAAAGGGGGTATAAGCTTCTCCACCCAAACATTCAGCCAATACCACAAAGTCTAGTTCATTTTGTATATTTCCATATTTTATTGTGCAATTAATTGGTTATGGCTTTCAGATGGTTGCACTACTTGTTTGTATCCGTAGACACTACAAAAACACAACATGCTGGGCATGGGAAAATGTTGTAGTAAATTAGTTTTGAAACTATTTTTTGTTTTTAAATTTTTTGTTGTTGCTTTTTATTAGATTTTTGCCATACAATAAGAGTTGGCGATTGGTTGCTCTCAGTGAACTGCCCGTAAAGTTGAAAGGTGTTGAAAATTCATAAATAAATAAATTTAATTTAAGATGTTAAAATAGATATTGGGGAAAAATCGAATTGGCATTGCTTTCAGTTAGCAAATAAGTATAATGGAAGGCTAAACTTTATAGAGATTTTATTTAAAAATAGTATTTTATCATATATTTTGTCATGTTATCTAGAACAACTTTTAATTTATAGAAACACACAAATGATTAAAACTGGGTTTCTAGAACTTGAATTCAGTTGTAGACTTTTTTTGTGTAAAGAAAAAAATATAACTTTAGTTTACTTCAAATTTACTACCAAATTTATTTATCAATTCTAAACCTAGATCTCTTCTCCGTAGACTTTCATAATTATTGGAGGCTTCCAGAAGACGTCTCGCTGGAGTGCTTAAAACATTTATTCTGTTTAAATTGGTTTCGCTACAGTAATAGAAAAATAATACATTTTTATAGCGCTTGTGCAGTGCGAAATGGGTTGCAGTACAAGATCAAAAAGTTGTATTGCAATTGTATGGCTGCGTTCGTAAATGCAGTACTGCGGTTTTTTTAAGTTACACTCGGTCAATTAATGACCACAGAGGATAGGAGGTTAAATTAGAACAGAGATAGAGAGATAAATTTCTGTTTTACAATTCAACTATTCCGTGTTGTTTATTTTTTTATAGCGGAGTTGCAGCGACTATGGTGTTAAGTAGACGCATTAATTGTTATACATCGCCGTAGATTCTGCTAACATTGCCGATGAAGGAGGAAGCTTTGATGTAGTAACACAATTAGCGTAGAAGAGTGTCCAATCGCAGCTACTGTTAAGTGACCAGTATTATGCCTTCATCACTTAAACAGTCCAACAACAATTAGCACAACGCCACACGAAGTAAATCAGAATAATTCATGATGCTAATTTTTTTTTAATGACTTGTCTTGAACAGGGATCGAAACCATGTTCTCAGTCATAAATTACTTTGTAGTCGACGCGCTAACTACTTCAGCCAACAGTGCTGCAAAAAAGTTAACTTTACTGTTGCAGTGCAGTACAGCATTTATGAATGCACCCTGTGATTTCTAGTATATATAGTCGTTGCAACATTACTATAGCTGAAGTATTTGAAACAAAACATATGTCTCAAGCACACCATCAGGACGTCTTGTGCGGATTTCTAATACATATACTAACATATATATTTCATGCAAGTTTGATTTTTCCATACAATTGTAAGTGAAAATTGATGCGAAAGTTATTGAGATTAAATGCAACAAAAAAAAAGTACAGCATCTTCAATGGGATCGCCAATAATTTTCTTTCGTTTATTTTATTTATTTGTTGTGATATTGCTTTTGTAATCATATATCATATGGTTGAACTTTTTTAAATTCATTCATTTCATTTTCAACAAAATGCACAAAACAAGATCCACGGAAACAAAAAAAAAAAAAAAAAAAAAAAAAAACAAGACCTCCCAAGCTCTGCTATTTTTTAGGCAAGTCAGCAAAAGTTTTGTAAGTTCTGCTACAGCTGTTATCGCATTAACCCTTAAAAGAGAAGCAGTAGCAATAAATAAACTTAAAGACACAAATTATACAGAGAGGAAATGAAAAAGTCAGCTGATTAACGCCATTAAGAGAAAGAGAAAAATGCATTTAATTAGTTGTTAATAACTAGGGAATAACAAAATTGCATTAAAAACTGTCATAAGGAAAAGGAACATCCTCCATCTCGTAACATCTCTATATACTTTGTGCTTAAAGGTGCTTAAGAACCATGGAGGGGTGGTATGGGAAGCTTACCACAAGTAGAGGTGATAACACCGATAGCTGTGTGTTAAATTAAATCAAAAGAGGCCTTAATACAAGGAGGTTTATATAATATGTGAACCAAATTATTGCAAGCGATGACTGGGGTCATGGTTGGGTTACCACACAGAATTAAAAAAGTCGTTACCGCAGGAACACCGAGTTGACTCCTTAAAGTAACCCGGGATACTCTGCAACCATCGACGACGAAAATTAAACTGTCGCCAAATTACGTGATACTATATTGAAATTTCTATCTAAATTATGCTGACATGCATTGAAATTTCAATTGATATTGAATTTCTGTAATTTGTTTCCAGGCCTTGTGTTCGACTCAAAAGTTTCCCTAAAGCAGAATACAGAAGAATTAATGTATGTTCGCGTATGTCGAACATAAATATAGAGACCAATTGATGGAACGAAACTTGTCTTTGACCTAAATTTAAGAATTAAAAAAAATATTTCGAAACTTTATTTTAAAAAGAAATTTTAGCATTTCTTAATTTTTGACTTTTTCTTATTAATAACTCTTATCTTTTGATTGCATTAAATATATCAAAGAATTGGGAAAGTTCGAGTCGGAATAGCCCACAAAGAGTTTCGTGGTTCCGTTAAAAATTTGAAACTACATATTGCCTTTGGCGTTTTATGCCAGTTAAAGGGATCGCCTATGCGGTTGTTGTAATCTCAGACTCAAATTATTACCAGCGATGACTAGGATCATTTTAAGAAACTTTTTCTTGCCAATATTTCTACGCTATGAGTCCGATTAGCCTACGCAACGTTTGTACTAATGTTTAAAATTGTACATAGTATATTGCTGCAAATTGTTTAGGAGGCAAGATGTGACATGTAGACAGGATCGGATGGATATCTAAACGAAATCTTAAAGGTATCAAAAAATTTCAAAACAAAATAAATATAAAGTGGGTTTAACTTATATAATTCGAAAGTATTATTGACCTCTTAAGCTGGAAGGGTACACGTTCTATGCATTTTAGGTTTTTCTGAAATCAACTGAGCTTCTCGCAAGGCCCTTATAACGCCTAAAAATAGAAAGCAAATTTACTTCTAAGAGTCAAGGCGGCGTACGCTTTTGTGCTTTATAACATGCAACATGCAACAGCTCTAAATCCACTTTTTTGACAGATGTGTAGAACGCGCGAAAAAGCGTAGAATGCAAGGTATCGACTTTCGCAGAAGAACATTACAATGCGGTTTTTGGAGGAAGCTGCACTCTCTTTTCAAAGTTTACGTAAAATGCGAGGTATCGACTTTCGCAGAAGAACATTACAATGCGGTTTTTGGAGGAAGCTGCACTCTCTTTTCAACGCTTACGTGTTTTTTATGCCTTACGCCATTTTTTCTAACATTTGTTATATATATTTGAAAAAAACGAAAATGCCCCTTCTGTGGCACATCAAACATTTTGATACCACATAAGAAAGCACAGCGGCGTGCAGAATCAAATAAAATATATAAAAGAGAAGAGTTTTCGGAAACTAAAAACGAAAGAACCATCTTTTAAGGTTCTATAATTCCTCAAAGAAGATCTGCTTACCTCATTCGAATTAACATAAATTTATGATTTCTGCTTCTCAAACTAATTTCCCTCTAAGGGTTAATATAACTTTGTTACGGCCTATAACATCCTGCTCTCGCACATGCGTACAAGTATTTATGCATACGAGTGCAATTTTATATAACTGAAATGTTGCAAAGTTTATGCTGCTGCAGTCGGCATGTTGGCCAATTGGCCTTATAAAAATTTGTTTTATTTGTATGTACTAGTATAAGAGATTAAATTCTTTTTTGCATTTCACTATAAAATAAAATGCATTGAAGCAGCCAGCCAAGCGGCCACAATACTGACTGACTCTGTTAGCGACTTGTTTGGTCGCGTGATTTACGATCTCAACATTGAAATTGTGTAACGAGCAGCCGTAAAATGAAACAGAAATAATAAAAATTAAAAAAAAAATAACAAACAAACAAACCCATACCCATACCCAAACAAATTCATTGAATACAATATGATCTTGTTGCCAGTATGTGAGAATGTGTTTTGGGTTTCTTGGGTTGGCTTTTCTTGGCCAACTGCTGTTCGTTTGTTTGTTTGACTTGGCTGTTTGTTGTATTTCAATACAATTTGTGGGATTTATATTTTTATTTTTATTGTTTTATCGTTTGATCCTCATCGGCCGCACGCATGAGCAATAAAATTTTTACCATTAATATACAGCAACAAAATAAAAAAACAATACAAATAAATATATTCAAATATAACAAAATGCCTAAATCGCTTTACGGACGCAACTAAAACCCATTCATGAAAAAATTATTCGTTTTACTTAACAAAATATTAAATTGTATTTTGAATCATTTACAAAACTTTAGAGAGCATTTTGAGTTGAAACATCATTACGTGACTGTAAATGAAATTTTTATACATATTTAATAAGCCGGGTACGATGGTCTTTGTTTGAGTTTTGGGCAACATGTGTGTACAAATTTCTTAACAATCAGAACTATTTTTGTTGAATGCTTTCATTAAACTATATTTTTGGCATACAATTAATGGAAAACAGTGTTCACTATGTTCAGTCTTCCAACTTAATTGAGCAATAAGGATATTTTCACAACTAAAACCTTAATTGAACTCAATTTATCATACAAGAACATCGGTAATAAATTAAGTAATTAGTGCTTAATTGCACAATGAATTGAGTCAAATAATCCATTGAATCCTTAAGAAGTCTGTTTAGTAAGAAGTAAAAACTCTGTACAATGACGAAATTAGATGTCATGAAAAATATTTTTTCAGAAATACATACATATATGAAAATAGGCCTTTTATATAAAATATATTGTAATGAAAATATATCTTTTTTAATGAAAAATTTGCTAGAAGTTGTTATATAAAATATAATCATACGATTAAAAGTATTGATTTGAAACTACTGTTTTCAAACTGTTAAAAAATATAAATGGCACTTGTGTATATCATATGAATTAAAAATTTCTTTGGCGAAAAAAATTATTATGTACATCAAAAAAAGCACATCACAATTCACGCTTTAAAGTAGTAAAAATTAAAAAAAATAAATTCTAAAATGCCAAATATTGTATAAAAATTTTCATGAAGGGCTGTCAAAATGCATATGAAAAAAATTCCGCATCAAATATTAATGTAATAATGTTACGAAAGTTGTACTCAGTTCATGTTGTGGAAAATAATCAATATTTATGTTGCAACATTCCTGCAAACAATTTTCAAACCGTGAATGTCGCGTTTCTTAGTTTGAAAAAGATGTTTCATTTTGACAACATGTTGATCAAACTACGAGAAAAAACGTAAAACATAATAAGATGTTAAAAAAAAATACAAATATTATTTGATTTTTTTAAATAGTCATACCTATAAGTCATCTTGAGTTCTAAACCGCCTGACTTGTTTTTTTTTTTGTTTTTAATTTTTTCCCCATTTACCTTTTTTGTCTCGCTCCATATTGTGGGTCAGTGTGACCTTTGCTTGTTGGCTTTCATCGTAAATATTTTAGTTCTAAATAAATGAAAGTAATAAATCACTTTGAATTGTTATGAAAACATCCTACAGACAAAATAAGAATGAGATTGTAAAAAATATGTGGTCCGTGAATTTGTATAAAATAAAATTCCAGAGAATTTAAGAAACATTTAAACAATTATAGGTTTTAATGTCGGCTTTATTTAATAGTTATATTTCATATTAAAGCTAAAGATTTATGACTGTGTTGTGATTAACATGGCGTGTGAAAATCAAAATTCATTATAGATCTCGTTGAGTATTGTAAAAAAAAAATAGAACGTTAACGACTAGAGTGTCCTTTTAAGGGAATTCACACTCGTACTCAGAGAAGATTTTAGTTGATATATTTTTTTATGGAAATGCTGCTAATCGTATCCTATGGACGGAATATTTTGCTCAAAAGGACTTTCACAGCATACAATTACTGAAAAACACTATGGACCAATCGATTTAGAAATTTTATGAAAGCAGAAGGATATTCTGCAATGCTTTTAACTATTTGTTTACGGCAACTGTGTTGAAAAAATGTTAATCGAATTAAATTTTGCTAACGCCCTTTGACTAAATACAAAATACAAAATCTGTTGCTTTTATACTGCAACATATCTATGCCACAAAAATAAAAACTTATAAAAACATGTCTTATTCTATTTTTATAGGAAAAATACAAACTTTTAAAATAAATTTCTCAATCAAAATCGTTTATGTTCGATATACTTCTAAACAAACAATTCTGCTGAACATAGATTTTCATTTGAATTCCTAATTTTTAACTAAAATTTTCTATGCGACCATTTTCTTTTATTGCTGTTTATCCAAAATGTTAAATGGCTACAAAATGAATGTCATATAGTGTCACTAATGAATCTAAATTATTATTATTATTATTATAATTTTTCCATTTTTAATGCTCGCGAAAAAAAAAATATATTAAATTGTCCACAGTATTTCAAACAAAACACAACACTTAACAACAACTGCAACAGCAACAAGCTGGTTGCAAAGTAACAACTGTTGCATGAAATACAAGCGAATAAACAATAATTTTCAAGACATTCATAAACATATTTAGTTGCAAATGTAACACCATTGAAACACACAACAACAATGGAAAAAAGCCATTGAGCAACACAGAAAAAAACACGGTTAGATATAAATTACAAATGTATATAAAAAAATATAGTCACGCAGTGTATGGCAACAAACGAAATAAACAGAAAAACTTCTTATAGTAAGTAACGTGATATACATATTTTAACCCATTGAAAGGGACATTTAACCAAAATAAGGGAAAAAACTACGATGTAAATGGACTTTTTTTGCTTCGTACTATTCGCCGAGATATTACTTTTATGAAAATATTTGAAAGAATCCAGCAAAAGTGTTTTACTCACTTCATTAACTTTATCTACTTTAACAACAACAATGTTGCAGTAAATATATTCGTGACTTTTTGAATGAAATACACTTTTTTTGGTAAAAAAATTTTTCAATTTTTCACCTTAGGCTCCTCTGAGCTTAACTTCTCTCCAATTTTTTTGTTCCTTAAAAAAATAGACATTTGTTTGTGAGATGACTTCATCGTTGGAGTCAAATCTCTTTCCTCCCATCCATTTTTCAGGTTTTCGAATAAAAAAAGTTACTTGGAGCTAAATCTGAGGAATAAGGCAGATGAGGTAGGAACTTTTAGCCTAATTCATGGAATTTTGCCATGGAAACTGCACATGTGTACAGCCTTGCATTGTCCTGGTGGGAAAGGACTGTTTTCTTGGCCGAATGCGGTCGATATTTTTTTCAAATCCTCGTCAAATCTACCCACAAGGTTGCCATAATATTCGCCTTTGATTGTGTTGTCCTTTTGAAGAAAGTCAATGTGGATTATACCGCGCTCAAGCCAAAAAATGGTCGCCATGCCACGTATGTTCCTAATAGAAACTACGGAATATACGAGTAATATATATGAGTTTATTGGCTGACAATCCCGTCTTGGAATTCTTTGGTACCAATTCATTTTCAATTTTATCCTCAAATCATGCGTTAGTCCTCTGTAAATGACTGTCAACTACAAACTAAATGAGAAGCCTGTTCATATTCTGACAGGAGTAAACTGACAAATGGCTCTTGACATAAGCAGCAGTAATACAAATGCTATTCAGCAAAGGTTTCTAGTTAGAGATTCTTCCAAGATGGCTGCTGCGAAATAGAGACCTGCGCATGCTCACATTGTTCATGTACATTTTTATTGAGCTTGTACGATATGAAGAAGCTTTCAACAGACATCACAAGTTAGAAAAGGATATTCTTCAAGTCTTCCCTCTAGTTTTTGTTCATTAAAACATAAATGTAGCGAAAGTATTTGAATGACAACAAATGTCTTAAACACCTGATCAGGAGATCTTGTGTAGATCTCTGGTATTTGGAACAAAAGAAATAGCTTAAAGACACCACCAAATATTTTGCGCTGGATTTTATAGTTCAAACAAGCTTATTGTGTTCAGCAACATGATGCGATCAAATTGTCTTTCTTTTACAATCGTTTATATATTCAAATAAAATTTAAGTCTTTCGACTAAAATTTTATTTTAAAATAAGTGCAAGTTTAAGTAGAAGTAGCTTTCAAATTTATTTAATATTTAGTACAATTTTTTACACAAAATTTCTTGCGGCCTAGAATTTTTTTCAGCAACATGCTGCCAAACGGGTTAACTGAAATATACTTTTGTGCAACAATACTTTAGTAATTGCGACAATTGCAAATGAAAAGCGCAAAAACGTGATTATAAAATATTATATTGAAAGTAATGCAGCGGAAAAAAAACTAAATTATTAACTGACATGTTTATTAGATAAATAAATGACTTTAAAAATAGAAGAAAAAAATGCTGGAACACAAAATTGATTTCTATTAAACATATTTTTTTTATCTTTGCAGAACAAATACACAAACAACATGACAATTTTATTAAACATAAAAACCAGTGCAATAAACCTATTAAATTAACAACACAAAACATGACATGTCAACTGCCAAAACAAAAAATCCAGCAACAGCAGCAGCAGCAGCAGCCGACTGTAATTATCAACAATAATTCTAGCAACATGTGTCAAAAATTAGTTGCTGCCGATGAAAAATCTTCATTTAATAGCGATGAAATTGACGGCAAACAAACGGCAGTGGAATTAAAAGATGACGCAAATGACAACTTAAACCACAAATCATCATCATCGTTACCATCATCACCGACAGTCTCCTCATTATCAATGAAAACGTCATCGCCGATGTCTGCGACATCATTATTAAAATCTACAAAAGCTGGTTCAGCTGCCACTATTCCACGTTGCAGTCAAAGTCTTACAAATCATAATACATCCAATAAATACGGAAGCAATAAAGAGACACCATCATCATCATTATCGTCATCGTCTAAAGCAGCGACAAATATCATGACACTTGATAAACAGCAAAGCATTTTAAGTAACGTCTCGTCTAAAACAGCTGCAACAAAACCATCATCACCGGCAACAACGTGTTCGTCAACGTTGCCTCTTGCTCATAAACATTCAAATGACACATCAATTGATAAAAGCAACAACGTTTTAACAGCAACAGGGTTAACAAAAGTAGCTCGCACCGATACCAGCCGCAAGAAATTAGCTGCTTTGGATAACTTAGATTTGGCATTCAATTTGTCCAATTTACCATTGGAAGCCGACGAAGATGACGATCCATATTTTGAGTTGCAAGAATACCTAGAACGTGTAAAGGTGAGTCAATCATTAACTTATTTAACGGATTTAAAATGATAACTTATACCCGTCTAAAAGCTTTTTAACACACATGCATATTCTTTAACAGAATCCTTATTAGATAAGCCTTGTTTTTGTAGGAGTGTTGTGGTCATACTGGCAAAAGCTGCCTATGCTATAAAAATTATATTTTGTTTAATTAGTTTCTAAAAATAAATTCTTAGCAAGCGGTACAGGATTTTATTTTTTTTTTTTTTTGAAAATAATGACTTTTTCATGACTGTAAAAAAGTTTTAGAAGTAAATCTGTTAGTGTTAAGAAGTAAACTACTCCAAGTCACATTTTGGAAATTTTACAGGAGACAGCAAAAATATTTTGCCTTACATCGATTTATATCTGTGATATCCTTAAAAATTTTTCGTATAATGTTGCGGTTTTTCATTAAAAAGGACTTGGTGTTCTTCTCCTCCCGCATTAGTTTTGAGTAGTACCAAGTCTTTTGAAATATACATCACCAAGCACAAGAGCAAAAGTTATTTGATTTCCCAAAAATAACAAGATTTACTTTTTGCTGGCGCGGGATAATGCCAAGATAATTTTTAAGCCTTAAGAGTGAATAGTGCGAAGTGCAGAAGTCCGAGAGAGAAAGAAATGCGGTTAGCGGACTTATAGAGGCAATAACTCCTAAAAAGAGCCAAATGCTACAACTGCGCTGAGGTCTGCCTTTAAATAGAAATTCCAAGGAGCCCAAATAACAAATAACATCAGGTTCATTGTTAAGAAATGACCAGTGGGCCTACGATGGAATATATCAGGTATACGGTCGTAACAAACAAGAGCAGCAGGTACCACAAACGGAAACATATGGTGGGTGGCAAGAGGTAGAATGCCTACAATGGTACTTAAGAGAGCATCAGCGCCTGGAGGGCTTACGTCTAACTGGAAAGCATAGAAAAGTGTCTTGGGAACTCAAACGTATGCAAGGTCACGCCGAATTGCTGCTTTTAGAATGTCAACGCCTACAAAAAAAAACATCGCAAAATTAAACCTCAATGGCTGATAATTTCCCTAACCCACCCTGACCCTGACACGTCCTTAAAAGTAGTTATTAATCTCATTGAATTTTGTGCTAAAAAAATGGGTTAACTTAATGTTCCTGACCTCTAAACGATTTTGACTTGGTGTTGTTTTTAACTTTTCGATCTCAAAACTGCATTAGATGGCACTTAGTACTATTCACATCTCAGGAGAGGAAAAATTATTGACTTCAAAAGTATGAAAAAATGTATTTTGAAATAATGGGGATTGTTATATTTTACTTTTCACCAGTAGGGAGTATTATTTACTTTAAACAACGACTTCATGAAATTTTTATAGATTTCGATTTTGCTCGTAAATTTTGAAACTGAGTGTCAAAGGCCTGCACAAATCCATCTAAACGGGATTTTTTTAAATAGTGAAACTATCAATCAAGTTTAGACGAGGAAATATCGGAAAGTTGATCATAAATAGTTTTTTGAGAATGATACTTTGTATGTATTCATCGCACCTGCATTATAGAATAGAATATAAATATTTCGTCTAACAAGATCTAAATATGTATATGAACGCCATAATCGAATGAATTGCGATATTCCTTTCAGTAATCGGTAACGCGTATTTTGAAGTAGTGACATAGAAGTGCATACTTTCATGTATAAAATTTGTAATTCTACTTAGACGACATCATGGCTGGTAACAAAAAATATAATCCAAGCTGATAAACGTGCGAAAGTCGACGATTCGATCTTGGATGCATCTGACTAAAGAAGATATATCCGTATTTCCTCATTCAGATTGACTCAAAACAGTTGACCCTTACTACGACAGAAGTATATTTACAACCTTCGAATGAAGTTCATTGCGGAATAAATTACAATCGTCGACATGTGGGATCGTTTAAGTTGTTTCTACAATAATTATGCCTTATGCTGTTTCAGTGGATTAGGGGGATATTTGACTCAACATCTTCTAAAATACATGTGCAGTGCGATTCAGTAACTTAATTTAATGACTGCTGAGTTCATTAAAAAGTGCATTCAAGAATTCAGTACAATTTTTCAAAATATGCACTGGTGCTATCCTAACGTCAATAATTTTTGTGGTTTTACTGAAACGATTAAAGTCAGCACTGCATAAATTATATTGAGGGCAATCTTACTACATTTATTTTGTTTCAAATACTATTAGAAAGGATTTTACTGAGCTTGTATGATGCCAAGAATGTTTTGAAGTAATTGTGATGTTCAAAAATGATTTTTTCATTTTATTTCGCTAGAGTCTTCGCGAAAAGCGTTGGATGGAAACTTTTATTTTTTTATCTAAATGGACATGTTTCTGCTTATATTACTATGAAATTGATATATTGCGTTCAAACAATAGTTTTATATGGTTAAAAACGTAAGCAATTTAAAAAAAGTGTGTATAATCGGTTTAGGTCTTCGTTATAATTTTCATGAAGCCGATGGTTTAAGAATCAATTTAATTACGTTCGCAACTGTTAAATTGAAAGAAAATTTTAATTAAACAGTTTTATTGGAAATTCGTAATTTACAATGCACATAAAATTTTTAACGTACTTTTTTCCACAAGACAACTACATGTATGTGGTTGTTGTTGCTTTTTCATTATTTTCAATTACCTATTACAAACTACAATTAGTGTTAGAAAAAGACGTTCTAAACAGAAAATGGTACAGAAAGAGAAAAAAACATGGTTGATTCAGTAGTTCTATTTTGGTTTTAATTTAATAGGCTTCTCATTAAGTATAATGAGATTTTATTTTAAAGATATTTTAAACTTTCCTAGAAATTTAGTTGAAAGCTTTCTAATGATCTGACAGAGCAACCAGTGAAATGTACATAGAGATTAGCTCACCTACCCTTTCTTATTCAAGATCAATGTATTTTTAAGCAAAATAATTTCCTGAATAAGTAAATTCAGTTATTTAATTAAATTGTTAAAAATTTTATTCAACTTATTTATTAAACTAATTTATTCATTTATATAAAAAAAATATATTTTAGCATATTTCTGTTAATATCACTGGACTGCCAAAAATTTACAACAATTACATATTTTATTGCCTTAACAAAAATATTTTTTGCTATGATTTTCATATTAGAATGGAAGCAGAAAGTAGCGGCGCCACTTTTTTATATATATTTTTTTATATTTAACACATGTGGGAAGCTGAAAAATATATTTTTTAAGAAAATTTTTTCACACATCTTTTTCTTCAAGAAAATTTTTTTAGAAATTATCTTATTATTCTATAGTTTTCTTTCTTTGTATTTGTAACAAAAAAAACATGTGTCTCCAACTTTAATAAAATTTGCACTTGTCAAGTAAATTATATTAATGACATTATGAACATCAGCACTTCTGTTGAACATGTGGTTTCTAGTTCTTTTATACACATACATACTCGTACATACTTTCATTATGTAATTTCATTTATCGTTTGTTCAACCGAACATTAATTGCCAAAAAATTTATAAGAAATTATTTTTCCTAATTCAAAATTATTCAAAATATTTTAATAAGAAATTATTTTTCCTAATTAAAAAATATTATTTATGTATGTGTTGATAAAATTTTAATTAGTTTATTAAGCATCATTAGTATAGTTTTTAGTTTCTTAAAATATTATTAAAATTGTTTATGTCTTTATATTTTATTTACTTTATTATTTTTGCATGTTCATTTCAAAACTAGGCCGCAATTATAATCACGATCTCATTATAATAAAATGCGCCAACGCTCAAGTCTTTGACTTATAATGAAAACAATTTATAGTTGCTGTTAATTTGACTTAAAAATAAACAATTTTGTTTAAATTTGTCTAAGCGAAATTGCGAAAAATATAAAGATGAAAAAATTTTCTAAATCTTCACATCTACTAGAATTGCTAAAAAAATGCATTTAAAATTTAAATAAAAATATATCTATTTGTCATAGTAAAATTAATAACAGTTCGCCTAATTTTTTTTTGAGTGTAGGTTGTATATTATTTTAAACTCACGTATGAGTTTTTCAACAAATATTCAAATCAGTGGAGGTTTGAAATGTTTTTTTATTAACTTTCAATATTCCATGTCATGTCATACGTTAAGGGAACTTTTTTTAAATTAATTTCAAATACGATTTTTCTTTTTCACGTTACAAAAAAAATTATAATTTTTTTCCATTTTTAATTGACCCAATGTTTGTCATGATTTTTCTTTTTCTTTCGAAATCGTAAAATCCAATTATAATTTCTGGTATTTATAGAAAAAGGTGATGACACCCATTTCTTTTCTGCTGCATTCGCTTACTTTACGCTTATTTCATTAAATGTAATTTATAAACATGATCGTAGTTTATTTTATTTTTTCATACATTTGCATTTTACACTCGAAAAAAATAATAGTGATTATATATGTTTATTAGAGCTCTGCACAAGATAGAGATTTGTTAAACCGTAAAAGACAGTTGGAAAGTAATTTCCTGAATTTATAGAAAAATTAAAACTTCTTCCCTCTTCTTTAAGACCAATGTTTTTATTGGAATATTTTCAGTGCAAACTCTTCGCAATATTGATGTTTTCAAAGCGTATGATGTTAAATAAATATTTCAAGCAAAGCGGAATTCGCTTGTAGCATACACCGGTTATAGCAACTTTTTTTTTTATAACGAACAACTTCTTCGGTCCCAATGGTCTGGTATAAATATTTCATAGAAATTATTTCAATTATGAGGAACATCGGTTACGATGCACTATCGCTTATAAGGAACTCTTTTCCAAGTACGTAATACGAAAATGTTTGTAAATTTTAACGCTTCTAACGAACAGAATAAATTAGTGTTAAATGTACTGTAATTTTCTCAATCGTTAATGATTATTTAGTATTCTTCAACACAGTGGCCAAAAATAATAGAAAATAAGTAAAAATTTTTAATAATTTTAATAATAAATTAAAATAAGAAATAAATGTAATTCGTTTCAATGCTTCTGATTTTTATTTTTTAAAAGAAAACCTATTTTCTCCGATTATAATGAACTTTGTTCATTATAATCGGTCATCATTTTGACCGCACTCCACTGCATATGATAAAAGCATTTTTGCTCAAGGATCTATTATATTCATATTATCATACAAATCCTTGTATGTATAATAGACCCCTGCAAGAGATATCTTGATAACATATTTAGTGATTTGTGTTTTTTTTAATAATTTTGCAGAAATATAGTGCTCTCGGAAAAACATTTTTATAGATTTTGTATGAAGTGCAGAATACTTTAATACGTCCCACAAATCAACAAAAAAAATTTCAAACCGTGCTTTTCAACCCATACACGTCGTAATATTAGTATAATGAAAGTACTTGCAGCAAAACAACCGTCTCATGCCGTTTTCTTTTCTTGGAAAAAGTGCAACATTCTTTCTTATGATTGCGATGAAAACACCATTACCATTTAGAAACTCTTAATATCTTAAAGTACAAATGTTGCAAATAATCTTGATAGTGCAAAATAATTTCCACATTTTATAGAAAGGAAAACACCATTAAGTACGCCATCAAAGTATCTTGAGCAGGGCTTTAACACTAAAATTAAACAATCCAAGTAACGATCTAACATCATAATTTCAACTAGCATCCATTTTCTTATATATGAAATAAAAGAGCTTTGTTCTCATAAACAGCTTATTCACAAAGTTCCATTGGAAAAAATTATTTGATCAAATGGCCACCTCCGACCTGATGCATAATTGCGCTCCTTTTGCCCCATTTTGAATTGCTGCACGCAAAACATCTGGCTCCAAATTGGCAATTTTTTTTCAAAATTTCAAAGACGAAATCTTGTGCTGTGAGATCTGACGATCTGGACAGCCAGTTCAAATATCCAAAATGGGACATCACTTGACCTGGAAATTGGTGTCTCAAAATCTCGATCGCTGCCCGAGCTTTGTGAGCGGTTATTTCTTTCTGTTGAAACCAACAATGATCGAGACCCGATGCAGCAACTCGAGGCAAAAAAAAAACGCGTTCAACATCTGCCTGTCACGCTCATTATTTACGATTACAGTGGTGCCATCGACACCTTTAAAGAAATAAATGCCAATCAATTTTTCACCGCAAATGCCGCACCAAGAAGTCACTTTTATGGGATGCAATTGCTTTTCATGCATTTCTTGTACATTCTCTGTGCAACGAAATTTCTCTTTGGGCCTCCTGATTTTTGATACGAAATCGTCATCATCTTGCACCAAGTTTAACAGAGTATGTCAATAAGTTAAAATTGTCCAACGTTCCACTTTCTTGAGTTGTGTACTGCTCTACGGTTTGTTGACAATGAATTCTCTATATACCTTTATTCATAAATGTCAAAGTACAGTGACATTTACATTCTAAATGTCAAAGCACAGTAACATTTGGCGTCGTCTAAGAAAATGGTAGATAATTCAAATTATGATATCACTTTTCCGCTACCTCGTATAACGCATAACATTTTTCATAAAAATTTTTTTTTTATTGTTATTTACCAATTTTTTTCGCCGGGGGTATTTTGAATTAAACTCATACGCATTTTGAGGGTAATGCGCTCATAAAATATCAACTCGTATAAATTTCTTTTTCACATTTTTTTTCAACAATACAAATTCGATCTTTTACATATTACATGCATACATACATGTGTAAATAATGTAAAATATCTGTGTCCCGCTGTTGTTTGTGTGTTTTGCAACAAGTAGTTTTTGTCATTTGAAGGCAAATTTATGCATACGAGTACGTACGTACTCTCGCTACTATTGCTAATACCCTGTTTAAGCTGATTTTCTTCTTTGTCGAAAATTGTAACTACAACTGCAACAACAGGATTTTGATGTGTTTGTGTTTGTTGTGTTGCCGAGTTAGCAAATGATTTTTATTGCTTGGTTTGGTGGGTTACTAGCTCGCTGGCTTTAACACTTGGTCTTGCGCTCATGTGTCATACGATTATAATGGTGGGTGATAAACTTTAACAAAATTGCGTTAAAAGTTTCCATAAATTGCTTAAACATTTATTGTTAAAGAGATTAGTTGACAAATAATTGTAAATAATTTCCAAAAAAATGTTTATTATAAATTTACTATGTCATTATGGTAAAAACAAGTAAAGATTGTGTTAGACAGACTTGTAAGTTAGTTGTTAATAAAGATAATAGAGAGCTTTAAACAAACAAGTAGTCAGTGTAATGATCATTTTTTTATATATATTTATTAATATTTTTAGCGGCATAATAATGTGTATAACGGAGGCTTGCTAAATACATTTAAACACGTATTAAGACGATTGGATTTTGCGTCAAATTCTCTTGCAAAAATTACAACTTTATTAAATACTTTCTTCACGCAACTCCAATCTTTTGTAAGATACTTAGTTTTAATTCCATTATATTAAAAAAAAAAACCTTTTTATATTTTTTCCAAACTCAAGTAGCATGCAACAATTTTCCATTTTATCTATAAATATTTTTTTTAATTACTATTCAAATTATTGCAGAGTTGATGCAAGAAAATTAACACAATTTCATATGTTGCCCCATTATTTTTTGCGTTCAAATAATTGTTTTTTTATATTGAAAGCAATATTTATTAAACAGAGTTTTCATTTCTATACGACACAATTGTTTTGGTGCCACATTTTAAAGTCAAAAACAAAGCAAACACTATTTCTTAATTTCTTAACCGTTGCTGCACCCTAAAAAATAATGCAATTTAATAAAATATACATGCAAATGCCACTATTTATGGCAAATAAATAGAATTGTAGGCGTATTAATATAAGCAATCAACAGCAACACCAGTCTGCATCTCCTCACTCCAACAAAGCAAACAATCACGGCTACAAAAGCTTTAAATTTTAAATAAAAAATAAAAAAAAAAACTTCATCATAAGGAAACCTACATACGATTTTATACGTTTGTTTATAAGCACAAGAAAAGTTTCATACATGAGAAAAAAATTAAAAAAAGGAGAAAAAGCGGAATATACATTTAAGTGAAAAAATTGCAGTAATATGCAACATTTATGGCGGCATTTAAAATGCCATAAAAGAGACGTGTAAACTGAAAAAAACGCTTTAAAAAAAGGCAACAAAAATTTAAATTTATCCAAGTTGCACGAATAAAAAAATTGTGGCACTAAATGCATACAAAACTGACAATATGTGATGATACATAAACATTTATATATGATTTTGTATATTTTTATTTTCGCTTCATTTATACATTTTGCATGTGGCAATAATAGGAGCTAAAGGAAACTACAATTAACGCTTGAAATCTTCTCAGAAAAGAAATGAAAACAGCACTTTACTTACGTTTTTCTTTCAGCTTTTATTACTGATTGTGTTGTACTGATAAGATAGATCTGTCTGTTTGAGTTGAACAATTTTCCTTGCCACAGTAATAAAGACTTTTGTTGTTGTTGTTATTGTTGTTGTTATGGACTTCATTAGTGCAGTGAACAATTTTAAGTAACCACCGTTGTATACACATTAAGTAATGAAAGTGTTAAAAATCTGATAACGTCATTTATAATAAATAAACAACAATTGCTGCAGAAGCTGCCAACGACAGCACCACAAATGGCAAACAATTGCATTTAATATAAAACTCATTACGTTTTATCATACAACTTTCGCATACACGAGTACACATGTTCATTGCAAAGAAAAAAAAAAGCTGAAAGTTTTTCATAGGGGAGTTCGTGTTTAATTGATTTTAAAATGTATATATTTCTTAAATGTTGACATGTTGCAGCAACAAGTTGACAGTTTGATGATTAATATCTTATTGCGAGTTTCATGATATTGTGAAATTAAACTGTATAAACTTTCCAGATGAGAGCCCTGCAGAGGATATCTGGTTGGTTTCAGCAATCAAAATGTTTCAACAAACGTATACTGAAAAGCATTAATGGAAAAATATTGCCATCATACCTGCAGGATATGAAGAAAGCTTCAGCATACTTCTGCAAGCTCAAAGGTTATTTTCCAATTGTGTTCTCCAATTCATACAATGTGTTGCAACATTACTGTTGCAAAAGCTATCTGCGCTTTTTCATATCCATATACAGTTTACAAAACCATTCTTAAATTTTATCATATAATAACGATAGAGCGAAGTTTTTTTCTATCCATTTTTTGCCGCATTCCATTTTTTATTTATTAGAGAAGTGAATTTATTTTCACTTCCGTTTAGTGTCGGCCAATACTAAAAATAAATTGCGAAGGTTAAAGTTTTATCGGTTCTCAGTTAATTTTAATATCCATCAAAGGCAAACCAACAGTTACCAATTAAATTAATTACGCCGTACCCTCTGTTGGATATAAAATCTTTTCTTTTGGTTTATAATCGAATAATTTTAATAAGGATTTAAAAATAGTTTTTGCAGCGGTAATTTTTAAAGAAGTTAGGAAGTGCCGCTACTAAACTTGTGCCGCTCAGCTCCGATCCAGCTCATTAAAATTATCGATTTTATATCAGTTTTGATTATTTCTATTTCAGTCCTGAGAGCTTTTCTTTTCATGTTATTCTTTTGTTAGTACTGCAACAACCAACAAAGTTTTATGAACAACATAAGCCGCTATGAATACTGTTTAAAGTTGTATAATGCAACAAAAAATTATGGTGTTTATTTAAAAGAAACTTTTTGTAAATATAGAAAAATATTTCAAAATAGAACTAAAAACTTTTTATATTAAATTATTTTGTTGCAAAGGCGAAATTTTTTTCTCTTTTTTACGCTGTACTAATTAAATATATATAACTGTCAGTTGGATACCGTCTAACGTTCATTTTATTTGGTATAATGCCTTTTGACCCTACCTTCGCTTCTTTTTTTTTGCTGTTAACATTTTTATACTTTTATATTTGAAAGCTCAATAAATGAAACCTTAAATTAAATTCTTTATTCACAAATTCCAAAGTAGTAAATTGCATTTATTTGCTTTATTAAAAATTTTTCTTATCAAATTTGAAACTCATATGCTCATTTGTCATAACTGTGTTGTTTAATTATGCGTGAGCAACATAAATCAATTGAGCAACTGACATAAGCTGAAAAGAGCGGTGAGCTAAGTGAGTTGAAAAATACAAGGCTAGGCGCCACCCAAATCCTGAGCCTATCTTGTATATGAGTGTCATATATGGGCATTTCGACTACAATTTATTGTCAAATTTATTTTGTTTGAAATTATTCCTTAATGGCTTTTTAAATGAAAAAATAGAAAGTTTGTCTGAAGGCTTAAAATTGGGGCGAGGCGAAGTTCGCCTGGTCCGCTAGTCATATTATAAATATCGACTTATTCCTGGCGTTCTATTTAAATTTCAGGTTGTGGTATATTCGAGAACCCATGATAGAACTTTAAGAAAAATATTCCTGTTTCCGTGAAAAAGACTCATATCGCGAACAGTTAAAATATATTAGTGTCTTATATGGACCTGTAGAACATACCTTTCTCGTATACCTTAAATATAAGAGTTGCAACATCTCCTATGCGGATCGCAATAGGGGGTGGGGAACTTTAACATAAAATAAAGACCAAATACACATATATTTTTCTGCATCCCTCTACTAGAATCAGCCACTAGAACATTGTGTTATCGAAGCCTAAAGAATATGTTTCTGATCACATTTTGTATAAAAACAAAAAACATAAACATCAAAATTATTGGCTTCCAGACACAAATTGCACAACATTTTCTTAACTTTGGCATTTAATCTCAACTCTTTTTTTCTTCTGTTGTTGTGTTTTTCCCCCTTTTGTGAGTCATTAACCAGCCACCACAGATTGGCCGTCACTCATTAATTGTATAAATTTAGCAGATGAATTTTTTTTAAATACATATTAATGTACATTTGTATGTATATATGTATGTATGTATGTACTTATGTATACATATATACATAATAAAATAGCTTAAGCTTTGAAAACAAACAGCAACTGTCATTAGCAGGCAGTCAGTAGCTGCTGTAACTTTTAAATAGCAACGGTAGCAGCAGTTGCTGCCTGTAATTGCAATAGTATCAACAACAAAAGAAAAGAAATAACAAAGAAAAGAAAAGAAAAAAAGCAACAACATAATCTTAGTTAGCATTGACAGCGGTAAATGAACTTTTTACTTTAGTTGTTGTTCACATTAAGTTGTTAATAATGTAATAAAAATAACGGCTGAATGACGATGCTGTTGCAGCTCTCTCGCTCATTCGATCCTGCTGCTGATCGGCTGCATTTGAGCGCGGAACAAAAGTGTGCACATCCAACCAAACAGCAGCAGCAGCAGTCTTTTGTCAATGATTTGTTGATAAACTTTCGTTTTTCATTTTGTTATGCAAAAAAAGAAGAAAAAAAAACGCGAAAAAGATTTATATAGTATTAAATATTTTTATTCCAAGTCATTGCTTTATTGATGTTATTTCGTTACATCTTCATGTAAGAGATCATAAAACACTTAAGCCTTTCAAATTAAATGTTTATTTTAAAGTAAATTTTTTCTTCATTGTCAAACCATAAACATGTCAGAGGCAATGCATTATGAAGATCTCAATTTATCACTATTCAGTTTTAAAGTGGATAAAAATAAGTATTATTTTTAGGAATTCAAATGGTGGATTTATAAGTTTTTTTCATTTTGTATCTTGGCTGTTTATGCAACAATGTTGCTAATGAGCAAAACGTCAACATCATTGAGAATTAAAATGTACAGGATTATAAATTGTTTTAGTGTTTGCTTGGTTGTTTGAGTTGAAAACTTGTTTCCGGCTTAAGTTTCTTATGGATTTTCTTATTATTATTAAAATCTCTCTTATGCAGAATAACCAAATTAATTTGCTTGTATTATCTTTATCTTCATCCTGGCTATAAGTTTGTACAATTTGAAATCTCAAAAATTTGGGAAAATTTAACAACTTCCCTCACTACAAAGCCAGTTGCATGATTCTTTTGATTAAAAAGAATTTTTTTCTGTTTTATTCCTAAAAATAGTCTCCTTCCTTTACGCTCTATACATTTAGTCCAACTTCCTTATAGATTTTGTATACCCCCAAATAGTAAGTCTTTCCAAGAACCTCAAAATAGTCGCTTATTTTAATGATGAACTCTTCGTTTGACTGAAACCTTCTTACCATCCAGCCATTTCTTTAAATAAGGAAAAAAGAAATAGTTGCAAGAGGCTGCATGGAGTAGCAGTTCCTAGATTTTTACTAGAGTGTCTTTTCGTTAGATGGCATCGCTTTTGCTTCAGATCAATACTGAGTTTGTCCAAAAGCTCTGAATAATATTCTCCGGTAATCGTTTTATCCTTCTCAACAAAATCGATGTGAATGACATCGCTGGCATCCCGAAAGGCTGTAGCCATGACCATCTTGGCCGTTAGACTCATCTTATCGCTTATTGGTGTACGTCCACCTTAAGAAACCCAATGCTTTGATTGTCCTCTCTGTTGTTTTGTGATGGATCCATGTTTCGTTCACAGTTCCAAAATCCTGTTGGGATCGCGCCTGAACATCGCCAAATAGTCTTTTGAAATTGATCACTTATGGACGAGTGTGGGTAACCGTGGTACCCATCGCGTGAAGAACTTTTTCATATCCAAATATTCATGCCAAGTTCGGTTGAGATGCCTACAGCAAAAGTTACCGCTCGCACTTTCATTCTTTCAGACTTTAGTGACTTTTTCGAGGTTGACGATCTCTTTTGGGCAAGCTAAAGTGGAACATACAGGAACAAAGTATATTCAATATATATTCAATAATGCATTCCAAAACTACACCATCTGCATGAAACAAATATTACAATGAGGCTTGTTTTTTTCTTTCCAACGAGGTTTGATTGAATTTGGAACTATTTTCCATCATTCCATTTGGTTTGTAAGCAGATCGGTTTCGGATATGTGCCATCTTCAGTGTTCTCTTTCTTACTAAGTTAGACGGAAAATCGTTTCTAAAACCTTAGGATGTCCCAGAGCAATGCCAAATACTACTGCATTACATTGCATTACTAGATGTAACCAGTCCATGGTCAACTAACGTGAAAAACTAACATGTGTCAAATTTTTGTTTGAAAACAAGTTGACATATGCCCGCATTATACAGAGGCATTTTGGTTCAATTTAACCAAGTTGTCCAATAGTTCTTTCAAGGATGCCTTTGGCATTTTTCGTCCTCGCAACTCTTTTCAATATACAAAAGTTCATTTTCTAAGCCTTCATAAAACAAAATCATTAGTAATGAATAATGTAAAAGTAAATTTTAAACAATTTGTAATAAATTTACTTTTGAATTAAACTTTTTCATTGACATTCAATTTGAATGTTACACTTTGAGCTAAACTTCACAATGAGACGCTTTAATTAAATGAAAGTAAATTAAACAGAAAATATTTTTTAAAGCCAAAAAGAGCCAATTTTTCTAGGAAATCTGTCTCAGTTGCAACATTCATACATATTTACATACAAATGTGTGTATGTAAATGTGTATGTAGCATGTATGTATGGTTTCAGTATTTTTAAACTAACAATACATGACAATACTCAAGACAATTAGTCTTGACAATAAGACAAAAAATACCAAAATGAAAATATGGCCATAAAGAAATAATAACAACAACAATAATAATAACAAACAAACAAACAAACAAAAACATAAATAAATTGAATAGATACAACAAGCAGTAACGAAGCAATGACCACTAAATTGCAAATGAATACCAGGATTTAAATAGTCAAATACTAATAATGGCAAGAAAAATCCGAAAGACAATCATGGCAACAGACTGAAATTTTGTTGACATTGCGTTGATTTTCTCGACATGTCGTTTTGTGCAAACGAAGCAGAAACAAAATTTAAACCAAATAAAAATTGGTCATTCAACTAAAATTGACTTCTTTCTATAAACATAAAAAACTTGCCATTGCCTGGCTGGCTGCCTGCTTGCCTGCCTCGACATTCAAATGAAAAGAAATGTTAAGCAACATGTTGCAAACTGCTGGTTTCAATCTAAAACTGATGCTGCTACTGCTGCTGCTACTGCTATTATTGCTTCGTTTTTGCTTTTCATGCCATGTCATGTGCTAAAGAAAAATAAGTTGAACACATACAACTTATTTTTCTTTTTCTACTTCTTTATGTTTTAAGTAGCACTTGTACTTTCATTTGACAGTTTTATGCTTTGGCCAATGAAAGTGACAAGAAACGTAAGTTTTGTTTCGACAAACCCAAAAATACTGCTCAAGCAAAAGGAAAAAAATTTCAAAAATTTCTATATGCTGTAGTACAAATGTATTTAGATAACCAAAAATTAAATGACATGTACCATACAACGAAAGGATATTTAATTTAAAAAAAAAAAAAAAATTACATAAAAAAATATTGTCAAAGATAAAATTCATTTTCGTAAAGAAAATTTAACGAACTCGCAAAATAAACTATGAACAAATATTTGATATAAAAGTTTCTTTTTTTGGTTTGGCGAAATGTGTAATATTTTAGAAAACTGTGGGACTAGCTTAAATTGGCATATAAATGTGTTACATTTTAACATATGTGCTTAATTCTTAAAATTAGATAAAGAGCACAAAGCGACCTTTTGTGTATGAGTCTTATAAAAAAATTAGAGAAGTAAAAAATTTTTTAAATTTGCTAACTAAACATATTCCATTGAAATGCAAATTTTTTCTCACATCTTCTTTTGTAAATTATTATTATTGCTTAGTGTTAGTCTTTGTTCCTGCATGTCATAACATTTATGCTTATGTCATGGCATTATATTTGACAACAGAGACTTCGTTTAATTCCAAGTCTGACTGGTCTTATGTTATTCCTCTTAGATTAGTTCCCATAATATTAAAGATACAACAAAGAACGTAATTGACGAATAATTATACTCTGACACATGCAATGCGAAGCCAGGAGGTATAATAGTCTGTAATATACCAATAAAATATGTCAGGGTGTATGCCACATTGAGCATATTATCATGTAATTGCTTTTAGTGAGCACTTTAACATCAACCAAAATGCTTTAATACGACAATACATATGTCAAACATTACAATAATGATGGGCGTTTTGTAAATAGCAATAAATGGAGCCACGACAACAACATCTGAAGCACATGGCAGTTGTCAGGTTGGTGTTAGGAAACATTTTTTAGTTCATTAAGGTATTTCTGTTTAGTTTAGAAGAGACTCACGTCAAACAAGTTCTCTGAAATCAATTCAATAACTAGATTCCTTGTAACTATAACCGACACCAGTACTATACCAATCCTACCAGATAAATTTCTTTCGACCTTGCTTCAGGATGATGCGTCACCATCCAGAAGCAAGTAATTTCTGCTATCTATGACAAAACCATATTTAGGTGATAGGCCGCTTTCATGCAAAATGTTATAACTTGAACTTATCGTTATCCTCATGGGACTAGTCATGTGATAGCTTCTTGGTTAGTTCAGCTCCTCTTTGGATAACTAAAATTAAGGTATAAACAACTAAACTTCTACAAATCTGTCTAACCAAGGACGTGAGGAGGTTAAATAAAATTCAGTGAAGGCTTGAATTAGGAAATACGTCTTAGAACTTTTTTTGATTGTAGGAAAGTATCACAAAATTAACAAAAATATTAATTTAAATTCAAGGCAAAAATTGCTAATCTTGGGAGTATTTGGCTTCTATAAAGCATCTTGCACGAGTTGTTGCAGTTATTTTCTCATTGTTATTTTTGCCTGGTATCAGTTTCCTTAATCGGTTGCTGTTCCAGCTAAGTGGATGATTGGTCTACTGTAGAATCTCCTAGGATAATGGGGCTGCCACACATATCGTTGCTTAGAAACAACGCCCTCTGTGTATTTGGTGTATTGGTGAGGAACCTTGCTTATCTTTGTTTCCTACCTTTTTCCCAAAGGAGTGGTGGCTGCCTGGCCTTTGTTATGATGTTATCCTCCTTTCCAAAGAGAGAGGGATGGCCAAGGTCTTCTTGGATGGATTTTCTTGGAGGGGATTCAAGCCCTTTAATTTTAAAACTAGAAAAACCATGGTGAAAATTTTTTGTCCTCTGACAGGGAACGAACCTGGGATACTTGGATTTGTGAGCAAGCACTTAAAGCACTACAGAACGCTACCGCAAAAAAAACTTTAAGTGTTTTGGGCTTTTTCAATAAAGTTCTTTAACTAAAACCAAAATTTTTTATATGACTTTATTTTCTTAGAGTTGCCTAGAAATTAGATTTTCAAATTCACTACGGTAAACTGTGAACTATTATTTAGATCCAATCTCAATTATATTTAAAAATATATATGTTTTCTAGTTTTAAAGAAAGTTTTACTGAAATTTAAGAAATATTTTTTTTATGACTTTTTAGGAGATATTTTTTGAATTTTTCAATTTGAAAAAATTATTTTTAATATTTTTATTAAGAGGAAGAAGTAAGTTGAAGCCAATTGCACTAGCAGAACGGAACTGTACTGTTTTCGATGGTTGCCACACTACCATTTGCCAGTTTTGACCGCTTTTTTGGTGGCTGTTATTTATTGCAAAATGGTATATTTTGAACACGCTTTTGTTCTCGTATGAGGAACAAACACAACAGCCAAATTTTTCGTATTTTTCTAATGACAATTTCAATGTGTATTTGTACGACATTCTCATCTATTTGATATTTAGTTCTGCATTTTTACTTAGATTTGTACAAGGCTTTATGATCAACATAATTATTGATTAAAATTATTGTTGTGTTATTTTCATTGTGATTAAAACATAAATATATAATCAAACAAATTATCTTTTTTTTTGATTTATATTCCCAAAACACTTGAAATGTTTTTAACGATTTCTCAAATTAAAACTCAATTGTTTTTTTAGACGCATCTGAGGTTCAATTATTTGGCCAATTGTATTAAATTAATTGTCTCAATGTGCCATTTGGACAGATACCAGTTTTTCCTCTCGTGTGTTTTTCAGCAGCATCATTTAGGTGACCTTGAATGTGTTATTATGACTATCTTGAGTCCAAAGTATACATACATACATGTACTTATGTACATGGTGTTTATATTCATAAGACTTTGATTTGAATCTTTTTGATTGTTTCTGTTTCCTTTGTTTCTCTGTTGTTGTTTTTTTCTTGTTGTTGTATTTGCTTCAACTTCAAAAACCCAAACACGCTAAAGAATTTGAATCACGCTATGATCGGTTTGATTTTATCAACCCAGTCATGCCCTTCAAATGAATGAAATTAAATACAATATATTGATGTGTTTTTGGTCAATGCCAATGTCAAATAAATCATTTGTTTTTCAACATTTCTGCCTATAATTTTGTTTTGATTTTGTTAGCAATGAAACGCGCATTATCACGCGAGGCAAGAAAAAAATTATTGGGTGTCATGTGACCGAAAACCAATCTCTAGTATGGAAGCTGGATAAGTAAATAGAGAAATAATAATAATTTTGACATCAATAAAAAAATGTTTTGGTATTTTTATAAAATTTGAAAAAAATCTCAGTAACACGTTTGAAAGAATTACATCATAAAATATTTTGTTTTCAAGTGAAAAAAAAAAATTAATTAACACTATTTTTTCGACCTTTTTTGTGTTAATATCGAGCCTTTGGTGCAATACCGTAGTAACTCAAAATTTGAATTTTTTAAGGTTATATTACGAAATTATTCGCCTTGTCGTTTTTTATATTCTGTAAAATTTTCATAAAAATATTTTGTGTACTCAGCTCTTGTGAAAAGAACCAAATTTTCTTTTACCATTAAGTTGTGTGTAAATTCAAAACTTTAAACTCAATTTCTGCAAAACAATCTTTTTTGAATTACTACGTTATTGCACCAAAGGCTCGATATATATAATTTTTATAATCAAGCGTTAGGTCTTTTTTTAAAAAATAATAATTTTATTCAATATTTCGACGCCTGAATTTTTCCTGAAGAAGATGCCCAAAGAGGCGTCGAAATATTGAATAAAATTATTATTTAAAAAAAAAAAAACCTAACGCTTGATTATAAAAATTATATATGTAAAAAAGAAATTATAAAAATTGAACTGCTGACTGTATTTTAGTTGAACTGTATTGTTGGCCAAACGAGTATATTTTTCTTGGGTGGACTCAAGTTCAAACCTCATCTGACTCTAATAGAGAAGGTTCATCTTTTTTGTTTTACGTGATTAGAAAAGGCAAACTTGGTTTACGTGTAAAAGAAAAGTATTACTGAAGCGGAATACAACGATTCCAGTGGATGCTAATTTAAGTAATTAAATTTTCCCGAGACACGGGAGCTGATGAGGTGTATAGTGGCATCGAAACCTTGCGCGTGTTGGTCTATAGATTATTCTCTAATGGAGCCTGATCAGATTTCAAAATGATTGATACATCTATATATGTAATAGGATCAGGGGAAGCGTTGCCTCCTACAGATCACAGTAATACTTAATTATTGAATATCTTGCTGACTATAGCAATGAGAGTATTCAAAAATGGTGTTCAGATCGATATTGAAAATATTTTGCTATTTCCAAAAACACGTGGAAATAGTAAACGCTTTGTGGCAAAAACAAAATTATGAAAAGAAGATAAATTTTTGTTTTGTTTAGAATATAAAATGTAATATTTGTAAAAGAGACGGATATAAACGCGTGAAAATTTTCACGTTGATTTAATTTTTGTAATGTATAGGGAAAAAACACTTTTTAAAATTTGGTTTTTGCTCTCCATATAAATCTATAACATTTTGACACGTTTTTCGTTGTAGCCACCACCATGTCTAAAAAGTTTGAATGAAAACTAAAAAAATTAATTTTTGTGATCTTTATATTTAGTAATTTCATCGACCTTATGGTATGTAATTTATTTTTAATTTTATTCAAGCTCTAGGTCCTGACCTAAAGCCTGAATAAAAATAAACATAAATTCTTGTGATCTTCAAAAAGAGCCTCTGAAAAGTTTTTTTGAAACTAGTAATTTGAAGATTAAAAAATCTTTGCAGGTAGTCCCAAAAAGAAAGACAACAATATAAGAGCCACGGCATTTTATTGGTATATTTTACTTTTGTTGCTGAAAAAAAATAATAAGGAACGCAAAAAAAATTCTCTATGCATGTTGTAAAATTTTAAATCAGAAAGGCTTAAATTGTCTATATAAAAAAATTTAAAAATAACAAGCACTGCACTGTGGTATTATTTGAAAATTTTGAAATTTATTTCATACTTGGCGGCTGCTTACGGATTTAAATGATTCAATCTGCTATTGTAAATCCAGCCAAAAGTGTCCTACTCAATTACAATCCATTGCAAATAAGGACATTAAGAAGTCATGATTTCTCATTTCTAGCAGACGGCTTAGTGTCATTATCCGCCATGAACTGCCATTTGAGCGACCCTTCCTCTGCAGTAAATGGGAGCATTTAGTTTAGAAGCAGGTCCAAATAATTTAATATTGATTAGTTTGCAGAGTTGGAAAACATATTTATATAATTACAAGCCAGCCATCTCGTTCTGTAGCTGCCTAGTTTAAATATAAATATTAATTGGCGGAAAGACGTCATAATTTTTTTAATCAATTTAATTATAAATTAATACTTATCTGTACGAATCCTATTGATTACAAATTCTTTCCAATTAAACTTATCTTGATATTCTTTAAATCATTTTGCAAATTTTTTTATATTATTTTTCATGATTCTTTGGAGGTAAAATGTTTAACTATTATTATTTTTATAAATAAGTAAATACATAATAAAATCTTTTGATTTTTTTCTTTGCTCTAGTTTTCTGCATTAATTTATTAACAATGAGTGCCATTTCAAAATAAATATAAAATCTTATCTTTTGACAAAAGATCTTTAAGACAATTGTTGCCACTTGCGGTTGAGATAAGTTTTAATTTTGGAAGTCTTACATTTTGTTTTTGTTAAGTTGAGCTCAATCCAAATCCGTATTATGTATATTATCAAGATCATTAGTTATACTATTATCGAGTTGATCAAATGAATACGTTAATTGTGTCTCTTGAGGCGTTGCTAGTTGATATTGTTCTTGCTGTTGATGTTGTATTACAGGCAAGTGTTGCAATGCTGTCAAACGGGGATGTCGCACTGTCAATAATGGTTGAGGATGATATTGTTGTTGTTGCTGTTGCAGTTGCAGTAACAATTGTAATTTATGCCAAGACAAAGGATCAAAATGTTGAGCTAATGATTTTTGCTGTTGCCACATAAATTTGTTGTCCGATCTTAAATGAGGTGGTGAAAGGTCTGGCATTCCTTGTTGCTGATATAATTGTGTTAGTTGTTGTAGAACTGGCATTGATTTTAAAGTCGTCTGTAATCTATTTGTAGTCATTGTAGGTGATCGTTTTCCTGGCATTGGTCTATCATTGCTATTTGCTAGTTGTCTCAAAGATTTTTTAGCTGCCGTATAACTTTTCCACAATTGATGTCTAGTATTATAGTGATTTTGTAAATGCTGTTGTTGCGGCTTTTTGTGGTTGTATAAAATATTGATCATTGACTTTAAACGATTTTGCAATAAAAGTGATGATGCCGCTGCAGCTACTGCTGCTGCTGAAGGTGCTTGCTGAAATGTGGTTGACATTCTTGTAGTCGGCTCGTTGTTTCTATTGAATATTTCATCAGAAATATTTGCAAGTTTTTCATATCGTTGTTGTTTAGAGTTTTGGTGTAATTTTCTCTTCATTTTCGTCATTAAGTTTTCTATATATTCTGCCAGTTCATTTGACAACAAAGGATGCTGCATTTCATGTCGTTCGACATTCTGTTCATTATTGTAATGACGTTGATACTCTTTGATATCTTCGATGTCAGTGTCGTCACTTTTTTTATCTATGTCGCCATTCTTGTCATTTCCTGCAGTAGTCATTTGTCTTTTGCCGCGATTTGGATAGAAGAGATCATCATATTTAAAAATGTCTCTGATTTTATCACGTCTGCCACGATTCGGCACAAATGTCTCATAACGTTGCAACAATGAATCAAGATCGGGTAAATTATGTTTACGTCCTCTAGGCGGTATGAATGGATCTGTGGCATGAGTTAAACCTGTCAATAAAACTGAGAATTCACATTAAAAAGACAACAAAATTAAATTGTTAACAACTCTTGTTGCGAGGAAAAAAAACTGTTGCAAATTATTTGTAATTTATATAGCAATAAATATCAGAATTTAAAGTATTTAATAAACATTGAAAGAAAATTTCATTTTAGCTGATGCTAAAAACAGAATTCTTTCGTAGAAAGCTTTCTGCAGGTAAATTAATGCTCTACTTCTTTACTTGGTATGTGATATTTGGGATTGGGATAATTTATTTCTGCTACTGTAATTATATCCAACATTAATGGCGTTTTATTTTCTGGAAAAAATTTCTAAAAAGTGGGAAACACAAAGCTCTAAATAAAATTAAAATAATTGTTTCATATTATATTAATTAAAATCAACTTTCTAAATTCCTTGGCGAATTAACTTCATTCAATCGATTTTCAATATGTGTAAGTATATTTGTGAGAGTGCAAAAGGATGTCAAGGTCACTGCTCACTTATAGCAATAAAATAAAGTTTTCATTTACACCAGACGATGAGTGCAGTACAAGTAATTTTCAATATTTTAAATATTCCATACCCATTTATTAAACTAAAAGCCTTTATTTGTACAAAAAAGTAGTTAATACAGTTGATAAAAGAGGTAGTATCTTGTCATTAAATGCAGCTGAGTGAATAATAGATTTATATGTTTTATATGCAACACATTTAGAAAATAATCTCCAATAGTTTTGATTCGGCTACTATATGTTCAAGGACACTTTTGCTAAAAAATTCTCTTTATTTATTAAAATGTTATAAAATTAATTTTTTGACTGACATTCATAGACTAGTAGGTAGTGTACTAGACTCGTAGTGCGAAGGTCCCAGGTACGAATCCTGCCGCAGAACTCTGGCAGTTTGTGTCTGATAATTAAAGGGAGCGCACAACAAGCCTTCAGTGGCTTAAGTGTATGTCCTATGACATGGGCTATCACACCCCCCTCCAATCAACCTAACCTAACCTAATACTAAAAGTTTTGTAGTTTTTAATGAATATATCTAAAGTTAATTAATTATTTTTTTAAATCCTTTTCTTAAGTGCACTTCATATACCCGCACATTTGGTTTATGTATCACAGAAAAGTTGATTTTTTTTCGTCAAACATATTTTTGTATCTAATTCAGGCCATGCGAAAACATTTGTAAATTTAAAGGCAACAATTTCTATTGAAATTATTGAAATAATTGAAAGGGAAATGTAAATTGTCGTTAGTGGTGGCAATCTAAATAAAACTCAAGGAAAAAATTAGCATTTACTGAAAATAAAATTTTATTTCAAATAAATGTTTGTTCAAAAATAATTTTTATATAATTATTTCTGTATTCTAACAGTTCTAAGTTATTTCCATGTAAAAAACCCAATTTAAGCTGCACAAATTAAAAAAGCAATGCAACTTTTTAGCCATTTGGCTTAAAATTTTCTAGATATAACTTGCCTTCGCTTTACTCTAAATATAGAAACTTGATTTCTTCAGAATAAATATGTATATAGATATTTGTTTGCGAAATTCCTTTTATTAAATTTTATTGGTCGGTAGTTATGATATGGTAGGGGTGTATGTCAACTGAAGCAGTAGCACACATCTAAAGTGGTTAAGCTTGGCTGTTGTAGAATGTACCTTACAGACACGTTCATTCACGTCCTCCTCAAACAATATCAAGCAATTCAATGTCCACACCCACAACCAAGGGGAAGATAAGGTGTTATGAAGTCTTTTCTGAAACGTTGATAGATTATAACTCATCTATTGATTTTTTGTTTTAGCTCAATGTTTCATTTTGTGAAAGGGGCTTTGTGGCATATGGGTTTTTGAAGTTGCAGGCATTTTTATAAATTTTATACATGCACAAGCAATGAATAATCCTGTGGGAAAAGTAGGAATGATTACATATTATCTAAATACATAATATCTAGATAGTAAATCATTCCCTTTGGGATCCAGAAGATTATTTTACCGGGCAGAAGATAGTGAAAAAATGGGAGTTGCTCCCAGTGGCATCTTCATTTCCTCCAAAGGATCCGTTAGTGCATTTTTTCGACCTCTTAGGATCTAATTGTCAACATTTTTATTTTAAATAAGGACTAGTTTTACAAATTTGTGAAAATCGATTTGAAAATTATTCTTTTTTATAAAAAATTTTTTTTTTTTGAAATCTATAATAATGATAAAATTACCTTAACATAAGAAAAAGGAAATTGTTAGTACTGGCGAATTTTGTACGCCTTATAGATGTAAAGCTCATTGTCGGTGGCAAACACACAATCTTAATTGTATATAAAGTTAATTTCAATGCAAAAAAAATCATAGAAAGTGGACTTTTCTCCACATAATGAAGAGTGCTTCCAAATCGATGAAGAGGAATCGAAAAATGGAACACCGTGCAATGAAAAACTTTTGCCAAAATCTTTGCAATATTTCCCGATATTTGTCTAAACATTTTCATAACTTTCTTGGAAGATCCTTTTTTACTGGGAAAAATTACACATTAATTACCGCTTATGCCCATATTTGCAGAAAAAGGAATCTCTTGTTTCTGCGTGGGACGTTATTTCTCAAAAAGAATAAATAAAATAATAATAATAAGAATGAATTATATAAATTCATGCACTAAACAGATTAAAATATTTCGTTACTTTCCCAGAACATTTTGTTTGTTAACAATAATGAAATCGGAAATCATCGTACTGGTAATGCAAGCTGTGTATTACCTTACCGATGCTTTTGATTACCTTTTGCCTCTGGGAAGTTCAGAATAAACTTATGTTTTTGGAGAGTTTGTACCTCTGGCATCTAGTGCGTAAAATACGATTTATTATAGCTGCACTGTCTATGTAAGGATATAAGTGCATTTAAGATAACAAAATTTTTTACTTATCTGCACAAAAAATCGTGCAAGAGGCGAATAAAAAATATGGACCCAAACATTTAATAAGATCAAATTACTATATACTCGTATGTAATATATGCCATAACAAAAAACTTTTAAAGTTGTTCATTCATTTGATTTCCGATATTATTCATTGTTCTTACCTCCTTTATAATCAATGTCGTCTTCATTTTGATCATAATCTCGTCTCACTATTACATAATGGGGCTCATCGACTAGTAGTGGCGGTTCTACACGACCAGACAGGTTTAATTTCTTCAATGAATTCATATTCGGCTGGTAAGAACCAGGTCCATTAGCCATCAGATTTGACAATTGATCATATGGATTAAGTTCGGACAAAGCCCAAATTAGCAATTGTATTAAGTTTTCTTCAGCGTTTAAAAGCAAAATAATATCATCATTATTTACATCATTATTATGTTTAAGGGTAGAGAGTTCCTCTCTTCCAGCAAATGGCTTATTTTGTTTGTGTTGCAATTTTTGCCATAAATCGTTGTTTCTAAAATTATAAAAAAGACACACAAATAGAAAAGCAAGCAAGATTTATTATAATTTATACTGCATTGCATTTATTTAAAAGAAATTACTCTTATAAAAACAACAACAACAACAAAACCAAAGAACATGTATATGTGTAAAAACCTATTAAAGGTTTTAAATTACACAAAAAGATGTACGGGCAATGTTCAGAGTCAGAAAAACACTTGTACTTCAATTTAAGGATTGTCTGTTCTTCTCTTTACAACATCAGTTGCGTGGGTTGCACGTTGTGTGTTGGATTCCCCCGGCTGTTGGTATAAATGCTTAGGGTTTCCAATTACCATTTTGTGCTGTTGCTGTAATATAGGGGTACGTCAGTTTAAGGAATTAAATTTGTGTTCATTATTGACACCTTTACATATGAGCATGCAAGATTCAGCTAAATTTTCATATAATGCAACACACATTCATAAAACATGTGTTTGGGCCGGTATGTTTTTTTTAATTTTCTTGTTCTTTTTTTTGGTCGTTCATCTTGTCCGTCCGTGTGTAAATTTTTAGGTGTAGGTTTATGTTTTCTGTTTGTTGAAATTCTTAAATTATTAATGAGGTGTGGCAGAAAAAATAAATAATCAATAGCTTTTAAATTGAAATGAATGCTATTAATAGTTTTTGATGTTAAAGTTTAATTGGAAATTTGGTTAAACCTCAACACAAATAAAATTAAGATGTTATTAAGGAAAAAAATCTGTTTTCATACTTTAACTCCTTAGATTAAATGAAATTTAAATGTTTTTTGACTGTGTTTACATTATAAAAAGGAAAAAAGTATTACATATTTTTAGCAAACATTTTTCCTAGTGGAAAAATAATTTCCAAGAAAGTCAGTAAGATCTACAACTTGTGATTCGGAAGTAACGGAAATTCGGATCTCTTCCTATAATTTTAACATAAGGTTGTCATTGCAAAATGTTCCCTTTTTAGATCCAATTCGCTTGTTTAAAGTCATTTGCAAGATGTTATGAAAAAAAAACAATTTTTGGATGCAGTTCAAATGTTGGGCGTGCTACAATATATCGAAAATTGTAACTTAAATACAAATATGAAAATATATCCTTACATACAAATATGAAAACTTAAATGGTGTGACCATTTAATTTTTAGATTAGGTTAGGTTACGTTGATTGGAGAGGTGTGATAGCCCATGTCATACGACATACACTTAAGTCAGTGAAGGCTTGTTGTGCGTTCCCTTTAATTATCAAACACAAACTGCCAGAGTTCTGCGGCAGGATTCGAACCTGCGACCTTTGCACTACGAGTCTAGTACACTACCTACTGATGCTTTTTAACGACTGGACTCGAACTCGAACTAGGAAATAATATTTCATCATGAAATTTTTTTTAACAGTCAGCGTGCTTCCTACCACAACCATGTTCGCTCTAAGTTATTATATATAGAGAGTGGATGTGATAGCTAATTGATTTTGGAGGTACTCAATAAAAATAGCTTTCAATGAAGTAATACAAATGTAGAGATTTTGGTGCAGAAATAACGAGATTTTAGCACATTTCCAAATGAATTTGGCACATTTAAAAATTAAAGTTTCAAAAATTTATTGTTTATTGTGGCTTTAGCTGTTCATATGTCGGCATTTCATTAGTCGCTATACCAAATCGTCAGTGAACTCTTAGCAGTTTGAAAACATTCAACCTCATATCATTCTCTATCGTATATGAATATTACAAAATGCATAGCCATAGTAGGCTTAGAATGCTTTTACACAAATATCATCTAGACTAAAATCTTATTAACAGCCTTAGTAAATTTTTTCTTAAGTGAAAGTTATACATAGTTTCAATTAAACATATAAGAATGATATTATTTACAAGTACTTTTTTTAAACTTAGGCACGATTTTCTCACCTAACGGATGTCCAATGTCATTCCTCAATATTTTTCAAATGCATTGTTTGGTGTGGCTTTAGCTCTTCATATGCCGACATTTCATTGGTCGCTAAACCAAATCGTCAGAGAAGTTTAAGCAGTTTCAAAACATTCAACCTCGGATGTTTATGCCACACGAATCAAAACAATATGAGAACTTCATATTGTATATGAATCATAACAAAGTACATAATCATATTAGGCTTCGAATGGTTTTATACAAACAACACAACAAACAATTTTACGCAATGTGAGTCTATTTTATTTTATTTTTTATTTTCATGCATTTTGCAAAAACTCTAACTGTGTCAACGATTAGTTGGGGAGATTATCCCGAATAATAAATTTCAATATTAAATATTTTTAAAAATTTTTCTTCTAGTTGTTTTAATTAAATACCTTGCCTGGTAAAAATTCCATTACAAATAACTTATGAATTTTGTTCTTACTTTTTTTCTATGAATGTTATGTCCATCTTAAAATAGAACCTATTAATTACGAGTAATGTATGATGCCCTATGCCAGAGGAATATATAATATATATGGGTATTAAGTCCATTGATATAATCTTATGTCACTTGTAAAATTTTGCTATATGTTACAAAAATGAGAACACGGTATCAGCTTAAAAGTTTAAAAAAGTGGCACGGCATGACTTTAAAAAATTTTTTTTCTAATTAATTTTTTTCTAATAAAATCTATTCGCAACATTGTCTTAGACAAAAGTTTGTATCTAAGTATGTGCCTTTGCTTTCATACATTTAAACTTGTTTCTACTGATGCTCTAAGGCCATTTAACACACATAAAATAATTTTACATTGTTATTTACAGGCGTTACAAATTGAATGATAATCTTTTATTATCAATTAAAAATAAGAAAAAACACAAAAGCAAAATGCGCAAACAACAACTCACTACACTTATTTTTTAGTAATAATATATATTTTACTTTCTTTTAAATTGTCCAGATATTTGCGACGGACGTTAAAGGCTTCGACAGACAGAGAGTGAGACGTTAACAAAAGCATTTTGTTTTGATTATCGTACACACGCGCTTTAATTGAAATATCAACAAAAAAATAAAACCATAATACAATTTTCTTTTTTTTAATTTGTAATTTTTTACATAAATTTTCTCTGTACAAAAATCAATTTAACAAAAAGCTCTCTTTCCACAAATGATCGAACGAACATCATGCCAGCAACGGAATAAATCATAAATTTATTATTAATAAACAAACCCATTTGTTGTATGCGATATGAAAAAAAAAATAATAATAAATATTTTATCAAAATTATATTTAAGCAAACTTTGTACGCCTTAATTTTTGGAAATAAATATTAAACAGAATGCCCCCGCCAGAAACAGAGAGGAACACTATTAATAATAATAATGTACAAAATATATAAATAATATGAAAAAATTAATAGTTTTATGAGCAAACCAACCAAAACCGTCATACCTGGTAGCATTTCCTTTTCTTATGTTTTTTCTTCCCATCGGGTTGGCTTCCACTCGGCCTCATTATGGCCGTAATCTACCGCCTTGATTACAATGAGCGATAATGTGCCAATTGTTCGTCATATGCAAACAAATGAAATAAACTGAAATGAAATTTGGTGCAGGCAACTTACTTGCCACCAATAGCTACCAAAAAAAAAAAAATAAAAGTGAAATTTTTATTTTGATTTGATTGCACTTTTTTGTTGGGAGGGAAATAAACCAGTAGTCCATTTTAAATGCATTTTTATCGTTTATTCAATTATTCATAATATTTTAGTTTGTTACTTTTTGGCTTTTGAAGAGTTAATTTTTTCTCTTGCTTTAATTCCTGGGATAATATTTCATTTTTAACGTATTTTTTTGAAAGAAAATTAGCATAACAACTTCTGGCCTTTAATGGGATTTGCTTGTCGTTTTATGAAGTTGAATTTTATTATTATTTTTTTTTTGTGATTCTTTTCTTACTCGTAAGTTTGTTTTTGCTTCCTCATGGTTGCAGTTAAAATCTCAAATTTCTTTGTGTCTTTTTAAAAGAAAGTGATTAATGTGTTGTTAATTTTGAAATTGGACATGTTACGAGTATGTTTTTATTTTCCTTTTAATTCTTGTGTCATTTTTTATCTTAACGGCAATTTTTTATTATTTAAGATAAATAGTGAAAATATTATGGGTGGTAAATTTGAAAATAAAACTCAATAAGATAATGTACAATATTGAAACAAATGGACACAATAATCAATTATAACGAAAATATTGTCGCCTTTTAAGACATCTGAAGGAAATTTTAGTGAAAAACACAATGAATAATTGTTGGCCTGAAAGAAATCTAGAAAAAAAAAATACGGAAAGACAGAAAGCAGCAAATAAAGTGTGCAGTGGCACAGAAGTTCTAGTGAAAATTTTGGGGGGTACAAGTGTTTGAAACCATTTCTTTCAAATTGAAAAAAGATTTTATATATAAATTTTGTTATAACTTAATGAGTGTTAATAAGGACATATAACTGCTCTAATACATATATTTAGGGCCTAAAAATAAGATTTTATAAGCTAAACAGTTTTGCAGAATTGCATAAAGTTAAATTCGCTGATTGAACTCCGTCATTTGCAGGGAATATGCAGGCTTTTTTCGTTTTGAATTTGTTGTTCTTTTTCTGCAATTTGGATTGTTTATATCCTTTTTTCTAAATGCTGCTCATTTAATAAAAAGTAGTTACATCCCAAAAAATAAGTCTAAATTTTTAGTTACTAAGGAAGCATCCTTTTCAAATGTAGAACTAAATCAAAATTATACAAAAAACTGAACCAAAGTTATAACACAAAAGTATCAAAATAGAAGTTTTCTTTTTTTAATATAACAATTTGGCATTTAAGAAGCGATATGTATATATTAAACGCAGAACCCTTTATTTCTATATACAGAGGTTATATAAAAAAGAGCAGATTAGCCATAAAAGCAGAATTCAGTTGTCATTGTGAAGAGAGCCAAAGTGGTCCATAAATCTTTCTCGGTATAGAACTCAAAAGTTACTTCACTCGATGAGAATTCTAATGAGGTGACTTACGGGACCCTTTGGACTCATACATCACCGCAATATAGACTAAGCTATGTGGATGCTGCAAGTTGCATGCATAGTTGTGGATACACAATGTTCCCTGGGGCCTTACAACCCCTGAGAATATTTTCAGGGGGTACTACAAGCTTTTAACGAAGAGGAAAATCATGTCAATAGCAAAAAATTCCACAAGAATAAAAAAAACTCTAAGAATGAGATACCGGAAAATGTGTTCTATGATTGCCCGTCTTTCAAGGTATTTTGGAGCAGACGTGGCTTAAACGGTAACCTAAATCAGTCGCAATGAACCTTAAAGTCGAACATATGATCTCGTGGATCACAGTGCATTATGTCTATTTAGTAACAATAATAATGTGAATACATTAAAACATGTCGAACCATTTAATTTATGGTATAACACAAATCTACACACCCATCCACGATGTCATTTTTTATGTGACATCCTCACAGAAATGATTTTTCCAATCCTGTGCCCTTATTTATTTTTTTTCCTCAATAAAATTAATTTTAGAATATATTTTTTTTATTCTAAACCCATTATCGTTCTTTTCAAATATTCGAAATATAAAATTATTCGCGATGGCTTCTTTACTCTTAAGATTATTAGAAAAATTAAAAATTTCAATCCGGCTGGACCTTTACAACCTTTTAAAGGTTTTTATTGATTTTCCGATTGTAATCATTGTATGATTAAAAATCAAGTTTGAAAGTGTTAATCATATATGAACAATGTATAAAACAAATGAATGTTTAAGTTATTCATCAGAAATATTTAAAATTATACTTTAAAAAAAATAATAAATAAATAATATAAAAAAGTAATTAACAGTTGATCTTAAAATGGTGATCTCCGACTATATTATGGTTAAAAACAACATTATTATATTTGCTTTTTTAAATGTTATTCCACCATTCGGATTTATTATTTTTTAATATAATATCCCTGCGGGAAGTTTGCGGTAATTGCTTCAAATGAACTTGGCCCACAACTTGTAAAAATTGTAGCAAAAAAGACAAGGAGGTATGGTGACCGGTTGACTGTTGTAAATGTTTTAAAAATGTGTAAAAATCAAAAATTATTTTCTTGTGCTCAATGAAATTGTACTAATGCAAGGGAAACTATGTTTGGTGTTCTACAAAACTTACAAATATTTTTGACACAAGGAATGTGATAAAGGATGCAAAGTGGATTTCGTTGTGCTGATAATGAAATTCATTCATTGCAGCTTTTTTTATATAATGGCGAAGATATACGCTGTAACTATTGCCACAGCAAATTTCAGGGTATAATAATATTTTTACTACAAAGAAGCCCGTTCTCGCCTAAACAGAGCTTCACAATAGAAAGTTTTGCTTAGAAACAAATAATTTCAACAAAATTGGTTGACATAAAATATTTATTTTCTCTATTTCTAAATACAAAATCACCCACAAATTTTTTTTACAAAAGACCTTGAGAGGTCTTGGTCATAATTTTCCCATTTTTTTTGAACATTTAGAAATTATGTGTGCCAACCACATAAAGCAAAATTTCACTTTCTTTGAAACAACATTTTGTAAATATTGTAAACATTCTGCACACATACAAAAGAGCACATGTTAACTTAAACAAAAACTAAATAGTGTCATTATCTCGTCATGGCAAGAGTAGCAATAAACATACGAAATATGCCAGCTTCAGAAGGAGAAGATGACAACGGTCACATTTTTAAGACACATGAGTAGTGGCTCGTAAAACACCGAAAAGAGCTTAAAAAGTTTTCAGAAAACAAAACTCAAGATTAGCAATAAACCTTAATAACAAAATCAACTGCAAGAGCAACACACTGCAGCAATAATGCGAGTAACAATAATAATAACAACAATAACGATTGCACCAACAACAGCAAGCGATATTTTATAATGCCGCTTAAATGAAAATTGCGATGGTGCATCATCCTCATCATCCGAGGCGGCAAACACTTTCACTGCAACCTTGAAGTTTAACAGCATGTTGCTCAGAAATAAGAAATAAAATCAAATAAATAAGAATACAACAACAAAAATAATATGTACATATGTAGTATATAAAACTGGCCAACAGGTATATATGCCAAATTTGATGTAGCTTTTCAATAATAAACACTTTTCTCGAAAGCCCCAAAAAAAACATGTGATGAAAACGAGGGCTCCCCTCATATGAATGTGTTCATAGCCAGAGGTGGCCAAGAATTAATTCGTTTTTGGTCGATATTGAAAGAGAAAAAAATGAGAATTTAGGCTCATAATTATTCATATATTAGGAACAATGCTGCCATACTAGAATTTGTAAGAAGGAAGTTAATGGGAAAATTTCTATTTGTATGAAAAACGAATTTTATAAATATTTAATATTTTTAAAATATTTAGTACAAAAAATCATCAAAAAAAATATTTATATTAATAGAACGTTGATCAATTTTAGAAGCGAACAAAGTGTGAAAACTTAAAATTTGGAATATAATCGTATCATGACTTTACAGCCGAAAAGGCTAAAGTGGCATAAATTACATTAGATTTTCACATTTTCATACTAATCAATATGGTAATTTGCGATCACTAAAATTCGGTCTAAGGCTTATAATCGTTAGAAGGGACATTAGAAATTTAAAGAAAAATAAACTACAATGGCTCTACAATTTAGTACAGGGATAAATTTTGTTTTGTCGCTTTAGTTTTCCTTGGCGGTTAAGGCACGATATTACTGTTGTATCATTTATAATGAACTAGATCCACATATTTAAATGCAACGGCAAACGTGTAACTTAACACATACTTCAGCATAGTAATAGTATAAAAATAGTATAAAATATAACAAATGTAAGATATATTTGTTTGGCTTTAATAATTTTAAAATAGAGTGTAGAAAAAGAAGCCTAGTTAATCTAGTTTTCGCAAGCCGTTATATGTTGTGAGTGAAGATTGCACCGGTTTCCAGGAACAAACGCTCGCTAGGAAAAGACAAATTAAAGATGGAAAGGAATAGCATTATAATCTTTGCTAATTTTGGAAACAAATATTCCATTTGCTCCCAAACTTTTATCGATCAAATAGTGACAGTTTCTTTTCCGTATGTCACAGATGATTTAGTTGTATGTGTGTATCAAAAATTTTATTAATATGTGCAAGAAAGCATATACACTGACGGAAAATTACACGATTCCTTTGTGTGCCGTTGGAACCTAAAAAAACATTTAATATTTTCACATTATTGACATCCGTTTTTTTTTTCTGTAGATCCATACACTTGAAATAAATTTACTTTAAGATCCCTGCATATATTTGCAAATATTATTGTTAAATAATTAGGTTAGGTTAGGTTGATTGGAGGGGTGTGATAGCCCATGTCATACGACATACCCTTAAGCCAGTGGAGGCTTCTTGTGCGCTCCCTTTAATTATCAGACATAAACTGCCAGAGTTCTGCGGCAGGATTCGAACCTGGGACCTTCGCACTACGAGTCTAGTACACTACCTACTAGTCTACGAAGGTCAGTATAATAATAATTAATATTGTGCAATAAAATTGCAGGCTTTTATATTCCACTAGTCGAATCAAAAGTCTTTCGATTTATATTGTGCAAAAAGGAATATTTTGCAATGTATTTCAATAACGATTTTCTCGCACATGTCACTCAATATTATCTGTGTATTTTATTGTTATTTAATAATATATGGTTTGGTTTGTTTAATTTTTTCTACTTCACGAAAAACTAATTTTATAATTCGCTTAAATATATGTACTTATGTACGATTTAGTTTTGTGTTGGGGTGTATTGTAATGAAAATTGGGCCGCATATTGTTTGAAAATATCGAGCAACATTTTGGGTAGTGTGAAGCGAAACGACTATTATAAAGGCAATAAAATACACCATAATATTGTATAGTCTATGAGTACCATTACAATGAACAATGTTGATGTTTTGCCATTATATCGCATATAAAAAACAATTAATGTCAAGAGCTTTGTTTGTGAATTATACATCGATGTTTTATAAACATCTATGTATCGTTTGCATCCCTTTTTACTCGTATGTATCATATATAGTCTGGATTTATCCTTCCTCGAGATGTTACTAAATTTGTACTATTACATATTCTGTTTGGTTTAACTTAAATGCAGTTGGTTGCATGAACTAAGCCTAGTTACCTAAAAAATACTTCTGCCACTTTTTTACTACGAACAAGTTTGTATCAGTATTTAATTGTTTAATTAATTCCATATTTGAATTTTATACAATAGTTGGACCGTAACCAAAATTTTATTATTGCACCAACCCAAACATGATCAGCCGGATTTCCTTCTCAAAAATATATGTAGTTGCATATGACATTAATACATATTTCGCACTACAAACATAGAATAAAAGTTGCACATTCCATAGCAACATTTACACTATTCAAGTGGCTTACAACATTTAGTGAAGTGGTTAACATCACCGATCATTTGTAATAATAAAATAAAGACCACATCTTCATTAGATGACGAATATGTTTGCAATAAATACTTAATTATAAAATATTGATTATATACATATCGAACTTTATTAATATTTCATAATCTTTTTCACACAAAAACAACAATGTAAACGAAAATACAACGCAATTGAAGAAAAGGCTGGTTGTATTGTATCTTGAACTGAAATAAAGTTGAGAGCAAACATGTTTCATATTTAAATGTTTTTTGTGCAACATGAGTAGAAAAGAACATCAACATTCCAAATCGATTAAACAAATTTCAAGAAATAGTCGTACACTGATGCCGAATAACAATTGAAGCTTTTCTAAAATATAGTTTCTTTCTAACATCTTGAACATGACTTCCAATCTGACGAATAGGAAGCAAACAAAGAAAACATCGTATCTTAGCAAGACCACACTACGATCCTTAGAAACCGCACAACTTCAGGATTACAAATTTTGGATCTTACCGACGTTTTGAAGATACAACCTTCTTAAATTCCTCTTTTAAACTATTCATACGTTTTAAATCCTGTCATTTTTTATCCCTGTATATTGTTTATGAATTGTTGTATGTTGCACGACCAATTAGCCAATTTTTTAAACGTATTGGTATTTTTCTTTCTTTTCTTGGTGCTACGTGCCCAAACAATATGCAGGCATTTTATGATACGAGTATTTGTGTATGTGTGCAACACCACAACTCACCTGCCAGCAATGAGAGCACTATAATATTCCTTTAGGCAATTATTTTCATTTTCCAATAAACATTGTCTCGTCCAATATTTCGCAGACTTTGAAAATCTATTTGAAAATGGTGAATCTTTTGTTGCCACTGCCGCTGCAGCCAAGGGCGCATTTTCCAATTCTCTACGTTTTAGCTGTAGTGGTTCTTGTATTTGATGAGGTGGCGAGACAAAAGTATCGTCAATCATTTCTGGGCTGGAGTGCGACAGTTCATTGGTGTCGTCGTATGCTTCAGTCATGGCAAGGGTCTGTAATGGAAAATGCAATTGTGGCTGCATATTCAAATTTAGATTTGTGGCTTCATTGATATTTGTGGCGGCGCTAGACCGCGACAATGGCAAAGAAGATGTTGTAGAAGATTTTAAAATGTTGTACTCATTTTTATTATTATTATTATTATGATTGTAGCTTTTATGGCCAACAATGTCGTTGTCGTGTGGCTTGAGGCGATTTTCATTTTGGTTGCTTTTCTTAATTGTTGCCATGGCTTGTTGTACTGCTGCAACATCGTCGATATCATCATCAAAGGTATTACGCTGCTCACGTTTTTTTAAATTTAGACTAAGTTTGTTATGCCACAAATTCTTAAAATTTTTATATAAATCTGCTGCCAAAGCTGGTCTATGCGATTCTTCTTCAAATTGCTTGGCGGGCAATTGTTGTTGCGAGTCATTGTCTTTGGTTGTGAAAGACGACTTTGGAGTTTTTGGACTCTCGTCTAAGGATGCCGCATGAGCGATAAATGATGGTGGTAAAGATAATACCGCCACACATTTACAATAAATTGTTAGTCCAGCCAAAAATAACACAATAAGCGTGATCTTCATTGTGGCCTTGTTAAGTTCTCAATTCTCTGCTCCTTTATGATTTTTTGTCTGTCTTTTATCCCGCACCTTTTTTAAAGCGCTCTCATGACAACAATGCAAAAAAGGATCGTTTAAATGCTTTATTTGCAGCTAAGCTGCTTTAAAGAAAAAAGAAATTACTTGATGTTGTATGATGCTTTTGTTGTTGTAGCTTGTTTAAAATGTTCTTTGTTTTTTTTTTTTGTACTAACGCGGTTTCAAGTTCTCTTTCGTTGCACAAATTTCTTTAGAAACTGAAAGTAATTTGCGAAATTTATGCTGCTTTTATAGCAATTTTTCATCTCTTAGTAACTTCATCTAACTGACCACCCATACTGCCTCAAAACGAAATCTCTATTTCAAATTCTGAATGATTTTTCTTTTTGCAAATCTTTTAGGAGTAGTTTTTCTCGCACTTCGTAACACTTTAGTTGCACTTTTATTATTTTCTTTCATACCATATTATTCCTCTAGGGATCAGCATTGTTATTCGGTGGCCAGCGGTTGTAAGCTGGCTGTACCATATGATGCTTGCAACAGGTCTGTCTCTCCTTGTGCCAACTTTGCTCAGTGGCATTTACTGGCCCATATGTTTGATTTGGTTGTCGGTGCGTGAAATTAAAAAATTGCTTTACGTAGTTGTACTTACTTTTATTTGTGGCATCGTGTATTTAATATTAGTGTAACATATTCGTCGGGAGTTGGAGAACTTTGAGCCATCTTCTGGAATTATTAATGTTGTACTTGTATGTACGCGCATGGATTTTTTGTTTGGAAATATTATTTCAATAATGTTATTTCAGAATTCATGTGTTTAATGCTGAAGCAATTTGTTGCTAATTGAAATAAATGATCTTAGGACGTTTTGTTATTAGCAATAACATACTTATCAGTGACAAACTTCAAAGCCTTTGAATTTCTTAAACAACTACTTACAAGTGTCTATTAATACCTAAAATTTTAATTATCCGCCTCCGAATATTTCTACGCCTTGTGGCCTTTCAACACCAACTGTTCCATTTGATATTGGTGAGACACATCAGACCATAATATGTGATTTTCAGAGCTCTGGATGGGGAGTCAGTGCATTTAAAATCTGCTTAAGCAAACTTGAGGCGAGCTCTTTTATCTATTGGTAATACCTATATTTTTTATTGATCACAAGGAATGCTATTTATTAGAATATTAGGTTGTATTTCTCCAAGAACTTAATTGGATTAATTTCGTATCTTAGTACCATATCGATCACACTTAATCTTCAAGGGATTTATATTTTAGTTATAATGCAATAATCTTTAAAAAACTTTTATTCCAAAATAGTGATCAGCCGTATGTCATTTTCTTAACTTTTCATGTCATTTCATAATCACCATGAAATTACCATTTTACTATAGTCGGAGCAGTTTACAGTGTTGTACTCGGAATCGAGTAGATCGTAAGTTCTTATTGCAGATGTCATTTTAATTAAATCCTAGAAGAGGTGCTTGCAAGTTTTAGATATGAAGACACAATCAATATATATGTAGGAAAGCTTTATAATGAAATCCTCTTTTCATGCGAATAGAGGGGATCGTGTGTATTCCCCTTTGTTTATCTAATATATGAAGGGTAATTTTCTTATATACGTATTTTTATTGCCAGAAGGTAATTTTAAAGGTTCACACTAAACACAGTAAAGTATGTTTAGTACCAATTAAATAATCTTTATTGGATAGATAATTTTGTTTCCTTAATGTTTAAGTATAATTTCGGCTGGCAGGTGGAGGGATCACCCTGGAGGTAAAATTTTCAAATGGATGAACACATCTCATAGTGCATAGAACTAGGTCAAATTGATTAATTTGGATCTTCCTTAACGCTATGTTGCGCACCGATTACTGCTTTTATCACTGCTTTCTGTTCGATTTTTTATGCAGTGCGAAAATTGACGTACTGCATGCAGATTTTCGCAAACAGGACTATAATTTCAATAAATTTCCTTTCATTTGCTGAAGCTTCCCAGGCTTTTGGAAAATTATGGCACGAAGGACTAATTGATAAATTTAAACGAAAGTTACTCGAAAATACCCGCAAGCTCTTACTGAACTACAACACTTGACTGTTCATAAATTTATTATTGAAGAAAGAAACTTTCTAAACACACCACAGCCTTCAGAACAAGAGTTCCTCCAGGCAGTATTTTGGGTCGTATTTTATACTATCCATATGCCTCAAACATAACAATAACCAACGACATTTCTATATTAACATTTGCTGATGATACAGCTTTTTTTAAGGGTATTTGAAGGCCCAAAAGGAGAATCCTGTAGTTACAGGAAAACATTTCGCTGTTGGATAATGTGACCGAGCAAAAGTGTGCACATATTAATTTTACACTGGGAAGGGAAATATCTCTCCTCATTACAAGTTAATAAGTAATTAATGACACTAACACAGTGAGGTCAAATTTGTCGGTATTCATCTTCATTGTCGTTCAGCGTTACCATATATTTTTTTAAAAAAACTTCTTATATCTGAAAAAAAAACTTTTTTTCTAAAAAAGTACCTAAATTTTAAAAGAAAACACTAAAATGTATTTGGAATTCCTTTTATTTAAAAATATAAAAACGATTAAAAACAAAAATATAACATATAATAAAAAAACATAAAATAAAATTCATATTTAGAGATCTTTAAAAAAAATATCATACACTAATAAATAATTTCTTATTTGTACATAGTTTTATTAATTCATTGCATACAAACATCACTTAATATTTTCATCCAATATACTGCAATAGTTAAATTATGTATTTAAAAAAAAAAAAAAATTACCAAACTTTATGTATTTTCAAAAAAACTTGTTTTTTACCCAATAAATTTAAAACTTTTTGGCATCTCAAAAAACTTGCAAAAAAAGGGGAAACTTGACAAATGGTAACGCTGTTGTCGTTTAACATGGAAATCGCACATAGACTAGTAAGTTGATACAAATGAAATTGAAAGATGCTCAAATTAATGGATCCATTAGGAGAAGCTCAACACTAAACATAGACTGAAAAATTCCTACTATGAATGATATTTTATGTAAACAATTCGCATATATATAAAGATGTAAGATTTCATTTGTTAGAACTATGAATGTGATCAAAACATGTGGCAAGAAGCAATAAGAGACTTTAATACTATTCAAACCCAACAGCCCGCAATATTTATTACTTGTATAGAGGAGAAACTCGGCTGGGAAACCCTGCGTCTTATCCGAACACGAGTGATGTGATGTCATTGTCATTGAAAAACCTATAGAACATAATTTTTTCCTTCTGGCACTGACTGGTCTTGAAAATGATTAATAATTTCAAATTTAAGATTTGAATACTTATTGTTATTTAAATTAATATTATAAACTCAAAAAATAGAAAAAAATTTAATGGAACGCAAACAGTTCAACAATTTGTAAGCCTTAATTTGGCATTATGAAATAGAAACCAAACTACCCACGAAGTAACTGTCGGTTGTCAAAAAAATCTTTGCCAACTCAAAGATGTGAATATACAAAAACTCCATTAATTTTTTCTTTTTACTTCAAATATTTAAAAAAAATTAGATTTTTATTTGAAAATAATACATAAACTACTTAGACATTTGACTGATCGAATAAAATTGGTTTTTGTACACCGCAAACTATAAAGTGGTTGGTGAACACGATGGTGTTGCCATTATTAAAGTTTAAAATTTATTGAATCATTAAGAATAGATTAAGTACCGTTTTTGTATACGATTGTCTAACAAACTTGTATTAGCCTCAATATGTTTATTTCCCCAATTTAAACCTTAAAACTATTGGGAAATATTTTGTTTTTGCATACGGTCATAGATGTGTTTAGTGAGCAGACAATCGGTTATAGAATTTGTCTTCTGCTAAGTTACTTGGCTTGTCTGTACAGATACCCATATTCTTCGGCAGGGTGGAAGCTGCGTCCTTCGGACTACTAATGTACATTCTAATAGTGTACGAAGGTGCTCTAGACTTCACACTACATCAATATTCTCTCTATAACAATTTAAGTTGACGACAAAGATTCACAGTACTAAACAAAAGATAATTTGTCTTCTAGAAAATAGAAAAAGCAAATTTGCTAAATCTTGTATTAGTAAGTACGAGTACGTGCAGAATAATGACATGGGCAATTTTACATTATTACTTTCTTTAATTCGGACTCATTAGAATTTTTCACCTTAGATGTGCTGAGTGGTATGGAATGGGCCTATTATTGAAATTAAAAATGCGATCATTCAAAATAGAATTTTATAAGTGTAATTAATAATCTCGAAGATTCACAGAATATATGACATGAACAACTAGTGACCATATGATTTATGAGCACAATGAAGTTTCCTCTACACTCTTTGTATATTAAACTATAATTCTTAAATTTCTATTGAAAATGGAAAAACATTTTTCCACAATTTTATTTGCATTCATCTCTGTCAATGATAATTATGCAATCAGTAGCTTAAGAAAAACCTTAACACTTCCTCCTACACACTCTTCATATCAAAAAAAAAAAAAAACCATTTTTTTCAAAGCACTTTAAATGCCTTTATTTAGTCAAGGCATTGCTTCTATGTTTACTCTTCAGTAAGTGTCTCAACATTAAGTAGCCTTTACAAAGAGATTTTGCCAGAAGGAAAACTTTTAGAAATGAAAAGAAGTTGAAAACGAAAAGAGTAGAAAAAGATCGTGCGGCTTAAGCGGCTTTATCTTTTGATGGATGTAGCAGGATCTTAACTAAAGTCAACTAATGCGTTAAAAAACTTCAGTTAAAGTAGTCAGTTTTTGTATACCATCCCATTCAGTTAGTCAAACAACATTATACAAGACTCGAGTAAAATATGTTGTGGATAAGAAAGAGGAAGTGGCAGGAAAAGAAAAGAAAGAAAACATCATTTGTCCAATGTCATGTGAGAGCTAATTTATTGTCATTTGTAGAGTTTTTATTGTTAGTGGAAAAAAAGAAAAGAAGAAAAAAAGAACAAACTTGAAAAAAGGGAACGATGTGAAGTTAATATTTTTAAAATTAAATGCAAGGACTTCTTATTAGGACTGTAACACCATTTCCTTGAAGGAGTGAAGTTCTATAGATGTTTAAAATATTAAAGGAAAGTGAGAGTTGTTGTACGCCATCAATGTTGATTAGGCAGTAGTACGGCCGGATCCGGGAAGAAAACATTTTCGCATTGTCCATTTCCATTATTTGTGATGGAGGTAGATCTGCTATCTGAGACTAAGAGTAAAAGTTAATGATTTCATTCATAAAAGTATTGTAGTGAAAAGTTTTTTCATCTTATATATGCGAGGATCATTCCTTAGAACGCAGTTTAATAAATATTAATACTTGGATATTTGAAGATATTCAAGGACAAACACTTTTTTTATTCAATGCAGATGTTTGGGTCAAAAACTCTGTTGAATGCTTTAAACACAACTGGGACGAATAACGAATTTTTCCTTGCGAATACTCGTCGTTTAAAATAAAACTTATTTCTGTATGTATATGAAGAAGGACGCAATAAGAGCGTCGTGCTAAAAGAATTATACGATGGGTTTATTTCCATTCCTTATGATAAAGAAGAATAAATTGGACCACAAGGACATTTGTTTTACCTAAAGAATTTCTTTCTCTTTTACTTATGACATATTAGGTTAGACTAGTAGGTAGTGTACTAGACTCGTAGTGCGAAGGTCCCAGGTTCGAATCCTGCAGCAGAACTCTGGCAGTTTGTGTTTGATAATTAAAGGGAGCGCACAACAAGCCTTCACTGGCTTAAGTGTATGTCGTATGACATGGGCTATCACACCCCTCCAATCAACCTAACCTAACCTATGACATATTAACAAAACAAATTCTATTTTAGTAATGCAATTTCCTTTAAAATCATTTTTTATTGTATCGCCTTCTTCAATTATTACGTCTTTTTGAATGTATACGTGTGGCCGTAAAAAAAATTAATTTATAAGTTGTTTAGATAAATTGGTCTAATATGTTTGTGATTTAAGGCCAAATGGATATTAGCGAATTAGTCATGCAAAAATAGAAAAACGAATGAAATGAATAGAAAAACGAATGAAATGAATTCTTAGTTTACTAAAGTGTTCTGAGGAAAACGGAAATTTTTAAAGTGAAATTGAGGCCGGTCATCCACAAAAAGCAACATGAACGACCTGCTTAACTTTCTTCCCTTATTTTAATTAAATGCAAACTAATCTGTCATTTTCTCTAGACTTTAAGCGTCTTTAAGTGTCTTTCATATTTTACCATTAATTATACTGAACTGGAAGCTAAAATTTTTCTTTGTAACATGTTTTTCAAAATTAAAGTCCTGTCCCTCGATCTCGAACGTTTTTGTTCTCAAACAATGTAAACAACAAACAGCTGATTTGCGTCCCACTAGGAAGTCTTAGCACTACAAAGCATTTTTATACAAATTTCTATCCCATTAAGAAATTTCTGCGTCATGTATGCGAATGCAAATGTCAAAATCAGAAAGATATGTGACTTTTACGTCAAACTATTGAAACACAAATTATTATGGCAAGACATTTTGCTGTCACCGACTGCAAATAAAAACGCGACTTTTATTCTGAATTGGTGATTTATTTCTCGAATTCGCGATATGGCAGCATTATAATTTGATAATCTTCAACATTGTTACGTTATAACGTAAGACTGTATGGACGACAGTTCGAAAGATAGTGGGACGCCTTTCAAACGAAAGTGAGTGACTGCTTTAATAATATTTTATAAATAAAATTAATTCAACTGAGATTGAAAATTACTTCCTGATCCAAATTGTGATCCGCTTGACAAATTTATGCAACAAATTGTTATTGACTGATCCGTCCTGCTGTGCAAAATCCCTCGTAAGTACCAGTTGTGGTTACATTTTATGCGTTGAAAATACTTTCACTGTGTTAATCAATTTTATCTTGCATTAATCAAATATTTTAACAAATTAGAAGAATAAAGCAGTACATTACACACTGCATTTATTTCAAAAAGGAATATTTCTACTAAATATTTCGACCGCCAGGAGTCAAAACTTTTATTATTTTCTGTTAATACCCAATAGGATGTAGAGTAAAAATTGATCGTATTGCTTGTTTTAATCTTTTTTTTTAACTGATCAAGACTAATCAAAATTATGATTTCTTTAAAACTTATTTCATCTTTCCTCACCGTTTTCTTCTTTCTAGCATGAAATCAATGAAGTTTTCGAACTACATAAGGCGCGACAAAAGCTGCAACAGAACTCGTCTCAAGTGATAGGAAACGGCGACGACTCAAGCTCCAGTGAGCAGTTCTTAACTGTCGATTGTGTTAGAAATGCTTTGGAAAATCAAATTGTGGACACAATAAAAGCAGCTGTCTCGAATGATGAATTATCTCGCTCTACGGAATCAGATAGTGGCTTTGACAGTGCCAGTTGTAGTGGAATTGCTGTTGGTGGCAATAATACAGCTACTATTGCCACAAACGGTGGCAGCAACAAATTACCCTCTAGAGCTAAAATGACAACTATAGAAAATGAAAATGGCAATAACAATGATAAACAACTGACAGCGACAGCGGATAAATGTAAACAAAATCAAAAGATGCCGGTGATCTCCTTGCAACAAGAAAACAAACAAGATGTTTCAACGACGCCGTCATCGTCATTACCATTCTCAGTGGCCATGGCAGACGAACGAGAACAAGATGAAGAAGAGAAAGAAGCTGCTCTAAAGTCTTTCTCTATGTCGACTGCGTCACCATCATCATCGTCTACACTGAAGCGTCTTTGCAAACAATTGCAAATGAAATCGGCTGCAGAAGCCGCCACCGATGATGTAAATATGTGGGCAAACAAATTCTTGCAAGATTTGGACAACTTAATAGCATCTGATAAACCAACAACATCTTCATCAGGCTCTTCATCGCCAACAACAAATGTCTACAGCTCATCATCTTCGGCAACAACATCGCCAATGTTATTGTCCGCTGCTGCCTCGGCCGTTATCCAAAGTCGTTATGGCAAAGGAATCCACGATCGCAGTACCAGCAATAATGCTGGTGGTACCAACTATGATTACAACACTATCTCATTGCCAACATCATCTGTAGCAACAACAACAACAACAATAGCAACAGCTACTAATGGTATAGTTTTGCGACCAGAAAAGCATGTAAGTAAATATTACTTTACTTTTAACTTTTACATGCCTCGATTTGTATGTTTTGCCCTCTTCACATACCTTCAGCTTAGATCTAAGGTATGTTTTGTTTATTTTGTTGTTTTTTTGTTTTACACATTTGCTTAAAGATCATTGAAGTCATTATGGGTTTTTTTTTTGGTTTTTGCAGTTTTAAGAGGATGTCTCATAAAGTTAAATAAGCAAAGCAAACTTGGGCTCTCTCGTATTATTCTGTTGAACTTTGTGACTTTGCTTTCATTTTACTTTCAGCAAAGAAATATTAGCATTGAATATGTGTTGTGCAGTTAAAATGTGATTATTTCAAATGCCATTCGATTTTAAGAGCATTTGAATTGAAGCAAAATTTTGGAAGTTACAGACATGCACTCGTTTCCTCATATGCATGTATATATATATATATATATATATATATATATATATATATATATATATATATGTATATATGTATATATAGATATATAGATAGATATCCGTAGACAACACGATGAACCATAACAGCTACTATCGCGTAATTATTAAAGTGGCGTCCTTTTTGTATTATCCTTCGTGTTAATGAAGTCAATACCGAATGCCTAAACCAAATACATATGTTTTCATTTTAAAGTAACTGAACCAAATTACGCCTGGTCATGTGCGTATCCATCCAGTGTTTAAGTGATCGTGCTTGAGAGGCGGCATTAGCTTCGATTCGCCTTATTCATGTTAGATAAAACACGCTCATATGTAATGTGGTGTGCATTAGGCACGTATATAGATGTCCTGCGTCCCACCAAAGGAAACTTAACAATGTCCTCAAACCATCGTTTGTTGGCAAACGTTCTTCTACCACAATTTAAAAAACAATTTTCTCTCATATCGCTGACATTAATTGTTTGTGTATTTCTAGATTGTAGATTATTTTCATGTTTTTACCTCATACTTTAAGTATGAAAAAATTCGTATTTATTTTTAACAAAAAAAATTTTTTTCTAATCCAATCAGATGGCAAATTCTTACAGCCAGAATAAATTAATGGTTGAATGGAATGAACGAACTTATTGTTTTGTTCCTTCTCAAGAAGGAACTAAGAAGCAAATACATATGAATCATCCTTTTAGAGCTCTGAGTATAACCACCATAAGTATAGATAAATTTTTGTTACTCCTAATGGATTATAAACTACTTTAGAGCAGCACTCCTTCCGAAAAAAATCCTCATCGAGTAAATGAGAATTTTCATGAGGAGTGAAAAACATTAAAGACTTAAAAAAACATTCCAGCAAATAGTCAACTCTTGGTTGACAATTAATTTTCTTGTAAAGAAGGCAAAACTTAAGAAAAACAAACTTTACGCAACTGTTTGTCAAAGTTAATTCAGATATTTTTTTAACTTTTCGTATTTTTTATTTGAGTTTAAAAAATTGTTTACTTATAAGTAAACAAGGACAGGACTTTAATAATTATTAAAGTCCTTGTCGAAAATTCCTCCTAAGCTTTGTGTTCTTATAAGGATGGTAATAGTCTTCCTGCGTACATATGCTGTTCTATGTCTTCATCTCTTATGGGTAGACAAAAATAGTTTTTTAAGTACTAAAACACATTCTACACTACAGGGATAAAATAATTTCATAATTAATCCTAGATGATACTATAAACATTATAACAAACAATGTTAATAGAAAAATGTGGCCAGCTCTTTAAAAAATTATATAAATTATAAAATTGAACACAAAAAAGAAATACTTGTCGTCGTTCATGCAAAGCGACAACAACAGAGATTATAAAGACAGACTGGAATCTGCATTTTACATATAAACTTATATATTCGCCAATAAATACAAACATACACACATGTGTGTTAACACATGTTGGATCTCACGTTTGGCTCAAAGGACGACAACTTACGACAAGTTTAGAGACAAAAATTTAACGCTAAAGCGATCACAGAGCAACAAAATAATAACATTTTAAAAATATACACAAGCATGTGTTTGCATTCATATAAAAACAATTGTAACCTTTTAAGCGACCTCATGACGAGAGACAAGCTTATGAACATACAGGCCAATAAATACAGATAACTTGGTAAAGGAGTATAAAAAAACTGTGTGTCCCTGCCTTTGCATGGCAAATTCAAAAGCACAGAAACCAAACACATCCATCCATCCAGTCATCCACCCAGCCAGGCTACAATCAGCCTTAACCGCAATAAATACAATGTGCCTGGCCCGGTGGCTGTCTGTTTTGGCAGTCAGAAAGTGCAACAAAAAAAAACTCAAAGCATCCACTCCTGACTTTTAAGCAAAATGTGGCGAATTTAGAATTTATAGTTATTTCATGAACAATTTCATAAATCGATATACAAACGAATCAACAGAAAAAAAATTATATTTAATAAATAAAATTAAGCCAAGCTGGCAAATATTTGTGTACATACATATGTATGTATGTATGTATGTATGTACGTATCTACTTGCATGCCAATGTGTGTATGTAAATGATACCTTCTACAATATATTTTATCGCACAAATGGACGTACTCGTAAAAAAGACAAAAACTAATATTAAAATTTTTTGTCAGAAGTCTTTCAGCGTTATAGATAGTTTTTTTATGGCTCGATATCGATTTGGTCATTTCAATTGGCCTGTGGTAATAGGAAACTTTTATGCAATATTAAGTGAAAAAGTTGTGTCACCAGGAAAACTAAAAAATAGTAATTGAATAGATAAATTGTTAAATTTAAATTATATGTACTGAAAGGTGCACTATTTTTATGAACAAAATTTCTATAGAAATTTATTAAAATAAATTATATAAAAAATTTTACTTGCGCTTAATAAAGAAAAATATGCACGCTTGATTTAATTTCAAAATTTCCTACAAAATAGTCTGCTTTTAAGTAAAATTCCACTAAAACTAAGAAAACTATGTGATATTTTAATAAAATTATTTAAAACTTTTTTATTAATTGGGCCATAATCATAGTTATCAACAAAGTATACTTTAAGACTTTTAAATTAATCGTTTTTTATTAATATATGTATGTAATCAGAAAAGAAAAAGCATACGCGTAAAAGCATGCATGTAAAAGCCCGTACTAAGTTTAAAACTAGCTAAAGCCATTTTTAACTAATTTTGTACTATTTTAAATCAATCAACTCTATGCGCCAAAAAAATAAAGGGCTCTTTGTAAAGTCAAAGTTCTACAGAGGAAGACAGAGGGAGAGGGAGTAAAAAATATTTTCGAAAAGTCCTATGAAAATAAAACTATTCGCGTAAAAAGAAACTAAAGCTGATTTTTCAAAAAGTCTTTTTCCAACAGCCTTTTCTCTGCTGATTCTGCAAATAAGTTGTAAAATAAAAATATTTTTCTAAAGTACATAAGCTTCAAATTAAAATCCTTTTTATGTTTGACCATATTGGCAATAACAATTAATTGAAAGCTATTTTAAGCTGCTGTATTAACTTGGAACTTAATTTATTAGATACTTAAAAAGCTTATGAAAATTAGATTGTAAAAAAAGTAAGTTTTGGAAATGATTTGCTCGTGAATATTTCATACAATTCATAATAGATGTATTCAACTTAAACCCATAACTTGCCTTAATTCTATTGGACTTTCCTAAAATTTAAAAAATAAAATAATTAAAATGTATTTCTTAGCGCTTTATACCCTCCGTGTTCCCAGCAAAGATTCCAAACATTCAACTTAAAACTAAAGACGAAACATTATTTTCTTCGTTTTAAATGATATTGGAACTCAGAACTGCCTATTGTCATTCTTGTAATACGACATTTTCGCTGCTTCCCGAAATCCAGTAGTACATTTTTTCAACTCTCTGGAAGGCCAAGTCGATAAAATTTTTATTAAAATTCAAAATTGCTTTACAAATACCTTTTTTTATAAAAAACAAATTTATTACGATAATGGATCAATAAGTCCGTGAATTTTTGTATTACCCCTCCCCCCCCCCCCCCCCCCTCTTAACTGAGAGGGCAGCTGTCAGTTGAATATTAAAAACATGTTGTCATTTACTTTGTGTTTCACAGCAATTGATATTAGACTATGTACGTGCATGATATGAGGACAAAATGAAAACAAGTGAATTCCGTGTACTCTTGAAGAATTATTTTTTACGGAAGAAAAAACCATCCTTCAAACCAAGGCTAAGCTTAATAAAACTATAGGGACTCTCCACCATCAATTTTAAAGGCAAAAAATTGGTTCAATTGAATTTCGTTATGGCCACGAAAGATGCAAAAAGTTCTGAATACCCAGTTGATGTCTCTACTCCCGAAGCAATTAAAAAATTCACGATATGATGTTGGTCATTCAGAGACTGAAAGTGCGACAGATTGTGGAATACATAAAGATAACACATGGTGTAGTGGTTTCAATTTTGAAAGATCAATTGGGGATGTTAAAGCTTTCCTGCATTTGCTCACAATACACCACAAGCGCAATCGTATGAGAATTTCGCAGGGGTGTTTAGCGTGTTCAATTACTATGTACTTACTTACATATGTACATATGTATGTATGTATGTATGTATATGGGGAGTTATTGCGTTGTTTAACAATCGACGAAACGTGGATCCAGCACAACACACCAGAGACCAAAAAGCAGTCAAAAGAGTAGGTTTCTCAAGGTGAATCGGCGCCAAAAAATGTCAATGAGGATTGGAATGAAACGACCGCATTTTGCTAAGAACAAATTTCCTTTCCCCCAGAATAATGCAACGGTCTACGCATGTGAAGTTTCTATGACGAAATTCTATAAATTAGGCTACGAATTGCTTCCTCTTCTGCCTTATTCCCCGGACTTAGCCCCGAGTGACTTATTTTTGCCTGCAAACCTAAAGAAATGGCTCGGCGGAAAGAGATTTGATTCCAACGGTAAACGACAAACAAAAATTCTTATTTTTTTGAAGGGATAAAAATATTGGTGAATCATTGTACCAAACAAGAATAATTATTCTTGGTACCAAATGTACAGAGATCGAGGAGACTATGTTGAAAAATAAAAGAGATTTTTTTTATCCGAAAACCTGTTTCATTCAAAAAGACAGGGACTTTTTGTTGGTAGTATAAATGTTTGCATATTTCTCTTTCTGTCGTGTCCGTACTTGTATTTAATATTAATAAACAAAATTTACATACGAGTACATAAGTACGTACATACATACATACATACTTATGTAAAAACGAATTTTTTTGCTTTTTATAACGGTCCATTTTATTATATGAATTCTTTTGTGGTCCAAATTAATATTTCTTTTCAATTTAAAGTTAGTCTAGTCAGAACCTTCATTAAGTAAAGTGAAAATGGGAAATATAATCGCGTTTTTATATGTAAAAAAAGTTAATTTTTCTTACGTGATACATACAAACAATATGAAATACTTAAAATACTTGTGATTTGTGAGTAGGGCTCTTAACGAAATCAATAAGCTTTAACATTATTTTGAATAAAGGTAAGAAATATTGCACAGATAATGAATGAGTGTTGTTGGTAGCGTTTGGCTGTGTTTGTTGTTTGGTTTTCCAAGCGAAATTTTTGCAATATTTTTCACACACTTCACCAAACGTCGCGTCGTTGCAAAAGCGTGCAACAATTGGTTGTACGTATACACACTCATATGCATACATACATACATACATATGTACATATGTATGTAAATGTGTCAGTTTTACTTACTCACTCGCATGTACCTGTTAATAGTGGCGGCATATTTATTTATATTTTTATACAATAATTTTTGTTTGGTTGTTGGTTTGGTATTTATTTATTCTTTTTTAGGACACAAGTATTTATTTATTCTCTTAGGCAACAACAAAAAAAAAGATGTTGGCCGGGCCTAAAGTTTAGCTTATTGCGAACGCAAAGACATTTGTGGGACATTTTTTTTAATTTTATTAATTTTTTTATTTTTTATTTTTTTGTAGAGCATTAATGCCAAAAGTTGTTAAGTGTTATATTAGCATTTTATTTTCAATAAAACCAAAAGAAAAAAAAACTACTTTTAATCATATCGCCTTAAAAAAATGGCATATTACCGACGACCATAAGGTTACTTTGGCTATCGGTGCCTCCCTCCACCACATTTTATTTTCTGGAATGGTCTCTGGCTTTAATGTTTCATGGTGGCAATACCACATTGTCTACACATGTTGCTCAGCTTTAAATTATTTTTAAGATTAGATCAACTTGTTGCTAATGAAAACAACAACAACAACAACAAATAAGAACTTGCACTAGAGCTAATAAATAAAGTAATAAGATGCATATTGCTTTTTCAACAGTGTTGTTGGGAACGACAATGTCATGACAAAGTGTTGTTAATGTGTTGCTATAATTTTGAAATTATTTTATTCCATTTTAAAAGGGGTCTGTCTCTCTCTATACTGACGTAAATTTATGTTTGTAGGTCTGTTAATACAGAAGTATTATGTAGTATAAGTTGCAATTATCGTGATCTTTTAAGGCAATTTTTACAAATTTTTTATGCTGGGGTAAACAACGAATCTTAATGAATGTTACAAATTACTTCCTTTTATTGCGAATGCCGCTTTTAAATTGTATTCTAGTTAATCAAGATGTATATAAAGATATGTATTTCCTTTCAAAGGAAAACATCTCGTGTTTTCTTGTTTGTTTCCATTTGCATTTATTGTGCAGAAAAAATATTTAAGAATAATTTAAGTGAATAATAGCAAATAATGTTGCTTTTGAAATTTCTTTAATTAAATAAATAGTACAAATATGTATCAATTTAGAAAATATGTGCATTTAGAATATTTGCTGAATTTAATTATAATTTTTAAATAAGAAAAAAATCGAAAAACTTCCAAAATCGTTGGGGGAGTTCAGAAAAATATACCAAAGCTCGGATTTTCCAAAAAATTCACCAAAAATAGAAATTTTTCTTAAATCAATCGCGCATTTCAGAAAGAATTTCACCAAGGTCAGGTTTGACTAAAACAGGCAATTCTCGATCACTTGGTGCCTTTATGGTACCCGTATAGGAAGAAAAGAGGAGAGCCTTAGCAGAGATGTATCCAGATAGAGGTGTATGTAGAGTTATTAAAAAGAAGACGAAAAGAGAAATAAAGGAAATGGCAATCTATGTGCCAGCGATGCTATATTCGTGAAACTATCGGCTAATTCGAATGAAATTGTTAAGCTCATCTCAGTTAGACTAATGTTTGTTTGCTGCAGCGCCATTGAAGGGCAAGTACATTAAGGGAACTCATTCAAACAGTTGCTGCCGAAGTCATGCTGTCATGGTCGCCAAATATACAATATTGCGTAATTATAGCAACCATATATCTTAAGTGTGTTTTCTAGAAATTTAATAATCTGCCCGTACGGAATCTGAGATATAGAAGAGAATAGAGATCCTGACTGCTGACATCGTCCCTACTCTGCCTTAATTAATTCAAAAATAAATTCGACTTTATATACGTGAAATTTTACGCAGAAATCGTGAAGCGATCAGAAATATCGAAAAATTTTCTAATGGCGCTTTCTTTTATAAGAAAAATATGTAAAATTTTTTGACTTCTCAAAATGAACAAATGGAACTTACAGTCATTTAATAAGTTTTGAGTTATTAAAAAAGAGCACGCAATCCTGTAACGAGGTTAAGTTTTCTATGATTGACCTTTAAGTGGAATTTTTTCATAAAATCATCCAGAAAATCTTACACTTTATCATGCGCGCAGCGAGGTATGGGCCTAAAGGGCCGTGGCACCCACCTAATTCTATAATAATTTTTTTTACATGCATACAATACAAAATTATTAAAAAATGCACAGGGTATTGTGGACGTATTGCTTTTTTCTATTCAAGAAACCACAGCCAATTTAGGAATGGAGATGTCTGTTCCAACGATAGTCTCTCGTCAAACGCACCGTTCAAATCCCCCATTTTCATCACCTGCTGAATACTGGAAGCGATCTATATACATTCCTTATATAGTTTCTTTAATTTCATCACTGGACAGAAGATTTAATGAAGAGAATAGGCCAGCGTTTGCATTGTTTGCATTCGTCAAACATGCTTTCTTTGAAGCTGGAAGAGCTTAAAGATGCCACAAAAACGTTTGAGCATTTTTATGAGTTGGATGATTTGGAAGGAGAAATTGAGGTTTGGTATAATTCTTGGCAACAAAAAAAATGGGTAAAGACGAATTAGCCGACTTAGAACTGGCGAGTATTTTGAAAGACGCTGGATTATTTTACCAAATATAAGGAAGGCGTTATTAATTTCATTGCCACAGCCGTGCACTGCTGCAACTGTTGAGCGGTCATTTAGCACTTTAAGGCGAGTAAAAACATAGTTGTGCTCCACAATGAAGCTCGTTTAAACGGTAAACTAATATGCAATTTTACTTATTATTAAAAAATAAGTATATTGTATATTGCAGGACTATGTATGCTAAGCGTCCACCGAAGATTGGTAATCGAGAAGAAGGACGAATTTTTGGAAAAAATTCTAGCAAAATTTTCAGAAGATCCACGCAGATTACTCCTCAAATAGATAGAAATTGTAATAATCAAAAAAATCATAATTTTCGTGGCACCACCCTATTTCATATCCTGGCTACGCCCTTGCACTATATTCAGAAAAGAAAAGTATGTAAATAAAAGGAAGAGAGTATAAAGGAAGACAATTTAGCTTTTATAGAATTTAAAAAAATAACAATTTATAACAGAGATTAAGATGTGGACAGAAATCAAAATCCCAAAAATTATTACAAACAAAAATTATGCACTATGGGGAAGTTTGAAAAATTTTAAACTAATTATGTTTTATTTATTTATACCATAAACATTTGTTGCATTTCTTCCGTCGGACATTTATCACGTGTAATCTTTCGTTTAGTAATAAATAATATCATTTAGCTCAAACAAAAGCCCCATGTTTGTAAAACTAAATTTTTGAAGTTTTCAGTTCATGACCCATTTATCATTTGTTATGCTTGATAAAATGCTTAAGACTTTTAAACACATTTTATTGCTCAAGCATCATTTGATACGTGTTTGTTTTCCTCACATAATATCTTTTTCGGATGCTTATAATTACAACATCATCACTTTTGTTTATTTTAAAATTCCTCCCTACACAGAAAAAGCTAAAAAGAAAAGAAAAGACTTTGTTTGCGCAGATCCAGATTAAAAATATAAAAACTCTAGACATAATTGTCAGGGGCGTTGTGGGGCAGTTGGGTTGCTCGTATACTTTAGTTTAATAGTTTTCATTAAAAAAAGTGTAGAGTTGTTTCAACTTTTTTCTTCCTTTCAAATATTGCAGCTTATCTAATGTAAAAGAAAATTATATACAGCCGTTTTAAATTTATAACAAACTCTGGTGTGGTTATGCTACTGTAAATGATAATTTTTCTGACGTTCCGTCCGCCGGCCAGCATTTTAGCGTATGTTTTTTTCTCTACTTATTTTTTTTTTTTTTTTCCCCAATATTTGATTACATGTAGTAATTGATGTGTTGACAGCCTGTACGTTTAAAATTAAAAAATAAAGTAAATGAAAGTGTTGAAAAACTGGGAAGTATTAGAAGTTAAATAAATTTAAAATTTTGCTTTTTATTTTATCTCCCCCAAAACGTTTTTAACTGTGTTACACTTTTTTGCTTTGACTACCAACTTACCATTCCAATGTGAGCCTTTTTCCGGCCAATATTTATTTTATGATATTAAACTTTTGACCTGAAATGTTGTTGTCTGCTTTTGTTTTTTCCTCTGTAATTAAATAGAATAATACAAAGGCAAAGGTAACTTTACTTTAGTTTTACATATCGTACTCATATCAATTGGAGGAGTATAATGTTTGGGCGGAAATAGTTGCAGCTTTTGTATCGTTGCTTGCCTTCAAGTTGAAAGTGGGTAATGTTTGTTTTTATTGGTAATCTTTTAATAATAAACATTAATTAAATATAAAATATTTCAACATTGTAGGTAATAAGATTTTATCTTTGTTTTTTTTTTCTTTCAAAATTAAATAAAAATCTATAGCGTTGCTGTTTACTATTGTTAATTCTGTTGGATTTTCTTATTTGAATAAGGAAGAGGTGAAGTAAGAAGAGAATTTTTATTATATTATACCTTCCCCTAGTAAATATTAGTTTTTAAAAATATTTTCTTAAAAAAATTGCTTTTAACGAAAAAGTTTTGTATTAGAGATTTACTAAAGATTAAAAAAGCCTTTAATCTGTTCAAAGATCTACTCCCGTTGAATAGTTTTTTTAAATAAATTTTTATATTAATAATAAATATTATTTTAGTTCATATAATCGAGTTTCGAGTTTCCTTGCTTTTGCTGTTTTCTTTTAACTGTTTTGCATATATGCCATAAAATTCTTCCCACGAATTTCAATGAGGAACATTCCATTTGTTAGCATTTGAATACTAAGGAACAAATTAGATGCCATTTGTATTTTTTGTAATGAAATATCGCTACTCAACTTTTTAAAATTACATGTTGCGAAATGTTTAATGAGGAAAAGATAAATACTTAATATTGAGAATTTATTCTTTTGGAATATGCTCCCCAACTAATTGGTAAAACATTTAGAGTTTTTAAAAAAAATGTTTTCTTTATTGTATTTGCATGTCGTATTTTTACGCCAAACGATTATGAATATGACCTAATATTGTGAGTCACGTCATTAAAAACAAACCAAAAAAAATTTTAATTCCAAATTTGTTTTTGTTTTGTTTTGAATTTATAAAATTCAAGCATTACTTTTCCTAACAAAAGTTTTAGAACTTTTATGAGAAAGTTCAAAAAATTTTATTTTCTAAATTTTAATTTTATTTTCCATACAACTTTCGCTTTAGTGACGCGATTTCCAAACTTGTTCGCTTATACGAGTAGTTTATTTGTTTAATATTAATTTTTTATTAGAACTTTTTTTGGAAAAAGACTAAATAAATAGGAAATTTGATAGTAATATTTTTTTACAGAAAATCGAAATCGCTTTTCGATACACGAATAGTAAACAAACCATTTTAATTTCATTCCCGTTTCCTTTAACACTAGTATATAATTGTGATAGTATGTGCTTGGCCGTCCTGCATAATAAACAGAAACCACCTTTGAATATTTCTTTTCATTTGAAATTTTGTTTTTAACTATTTCTATCAGTCGTCTTACCGAAAATTAGTGAATCACACCACTGATTTGATCATTTAATTAAATAAATTAAAGCTTCAAAACTGAATTAGAATTTTATTATTTAAATTAATATTGTATCTAATTTAACGTATAAGTTTTATTAGCCTTAGCCGCATTTGTCCTCTTTAAAATATTGGACTGAAAACAAATTAAAGTCATTCTTAAGACACGACATTTTCATTGCTACCAAAAATCCAATAGTGCATTTTTTCAACTTCATAGGAAGTCAAGTTGAAAATATGATGATTAAAAATTTTCACATCTCGAATTGAAAATACTCTCTTTCTTATAGAAAATACTTATTACTTTAAATATGAATGGCAGCAAATTTGGACGTGGTAGATAACCTTTTGTAATTTTATAAAAAATTATTTTCTTTACAAAATAAAACATTAGAAGTTAGTTTTTTCAACATAATAAAGATGGCTTCCAAATCGCTGAACAGGAATCAGAAAAAGACCATTCTGCAATGATAATCAAACCATTAAAAATTATCCAAATTTGCTTTAATTTCAGATCAAAAATCTCAATATATTCATTATATTTTTGGATAAAAATATTTTTATTCATTACTCACACCTCCGAATCTCTTTTGTTAAACAATTTGCACTTCAAAATAAAGTTGATAAATATTTTCGACACTTGTTTGATTGGATCGATGATAATTTTCTTTAGGATTTTTAAACATTCTGCAGAAATTAATTCTTTCATTGTATTGTCCTCAATCCGTCCAATTCAATTGTGCACTAAAACTGTGACATTAAACAAAACAAACGCGTAGATACTCACTCACGCTCACACTCACACGCTCGTTTAAAACAGATGTTTTATTAATAACATTGTGGCAAAAGAAAATAACACAGCAAAGAAGGCCTCATAACGTGAATTTAATGAATTGTGGTGCAGTTGCCAATATTTGGGTCATTATTGCAATGCATAAAGCGTGCATCCCAATATGGAACAACAACAAAAGTAACAACGAAATTAACCCACTGCAGCAAATAAGCGTTAACACTACTAACCTTTTCCGTGTGTCTTTCTTTCAGTTAAGTGCAAAAAATTTAAATAAAAACGGCAGACAGTGAATATCATCGTACAAATAATGGTCACTGGAAAAAAACTAATTTTCTTGCAAATTCTTTTAAAAGAAAGAAAACAAAAAGTTTAATAAACTCTTGTTCTTGTTCATGTACTCGTTGTTCTACTTGACAAAAATTTTTTTTAAATAAAAGAATGAAGAAAAAAACAAGATCAGAATAAAGCCCCTCTACATTTCATGCCCCATAGAATGATGTTGTTGTATTGTACGAGTATATTCTTTGTTGGTGGAATACAGATACACATTTCGAAGAAGATGTATGTTTAAATTGCGTGTTATTGTCTCAGAAAGTGAGCTGATTAAAAGTGTGTTTGTAGATCTTTTGGTATCAACCTTCAAATTGTTAATTCGCTTTCTTTGATGTGGTTATTGTTTGAGAATAATTTGTTTGCTTTGGGTTTGGCCTGCGCTGCAATTGATGATGAATTGGAGTGTGAAACAGATGTTTTAACGACATGCGTACATAAGGTTCATGCCTCAATTAATTTCTTCATCCCAGTTACAAAATTCATGTGGGTTTTTTTAGTTAATGACATTTTACTATAAAAGAAAGTAGGGGATTGGAATAAATAATGGGCATCTAATATTTTTGAGGTGGGGACTCAGCACTAACATGAAAACTTTAGTTGGCAATCGCTTACAATTTAATGTGGCAACGTATTATATGTACTACATTGTTACGACTTAGATGTTGTTTTAAATTATATTTATTCTATGTAAAATTTGTTACTTTCGATTTCCTGTTTTCCCAGAAATAAGGCTGTAATTCCCATTAATTAATTCATACTATAAAATGCCAAAAGCGAACAATATTAATTTGTTCTTAACGAACAAAATTTTTATTGCTTTCAAGTGTCACTTACTCGTAGATCAGTTTTTCGAGTTCTTTGAAAAATGATATATTCATTCAGTTGATATATTCATTCTATTTGACGTCCTCAATGATACTCGGCGCCGTCTGTTGTAAGTCAGTATGACCATTGTCAAAGTACATCGACATTTAACGATTATTGTCTGTAAAAAAAAAAATTGGAGCTGATGTTGGTTTGAATTTACTGATTTTATCATATTTTGTTTGTTTAGGGAGATCTGTTTTAAGTATTATTTTTACAAAATAAAATAGAATTGATTAAAAAAAAGAGAAAATCAAAAGTATACACTCAGACGAATTCAAAAAATCCTTCGAATAGTTGGGAAAAAATTCAGTACTTACAAGAGGTTTTCGCAGGATCATTATGGTTCCGAATAATTTATAAAAAACTGTGAGAAATAGTTTCAAATATATTTTGGTCTAGTTTTTTCGCCCACTCTTTGTCATTTAAAACTTTATCCATTGTGTGGAAATTGCGCTTTCTACTAACATCTTGAGTGTCATACAGAATCGCGTATACGACAATTATTTCCGACACTCAGCTGATATGATTCATGGGCTGAAAATCATAGCGTTGCTGCCAGTTTCATGGTAATCAGAGCAATTCGAAAGAGGTGTTTTAGTCTCGAGCACATGCTTAAATGCCATTTTTTCAGCTGAAAATAACTTTAAAATCTTTTCAAGAAATAACTCTCCAGGACTTAAAATTTGCCACTTACGATTCATCTAGTAATTTAAAGATGTTAATCTTCTAAACAGTTTTTCTTGTTTAAATGACTTCAAAAATCAGTGAATGCAGTTCTGTTTTTATTTTTCAAAAAATTAGTTGCTTGTTTGAAATTTTGCACAAAAACATTATGTTTCTCAAAATCTATAATTGAGAATATGACTTTTATGTAAGAAGAAAAAGAAACCTTTTTAGAAATCAGCCAATTCTTAATCGCTTGACCTCAATATTAAACCCGTCATTAGTAGATCGCTACGCTCATGGAAAAATTCTTTCATTGCATTATCATTAGAAGAAGTAGTTGTGGTGCAATAAACCTGAGTCTGCATCCTCTTTTGACTTAAAAGTCAACTCGGCTCTCGTTAGAAGGCCCCGCAGTATCTACTTGCTATGGATTTCAAGTTCACTTAGGAAATCTTTGACAAATATCCCACAAGAAATTATAACATCTGTAACAGATGCGTAAATATGCACCGCTTATCATTATCCTTAAGTGGCGTTTGAAAATTCGTTGGGTATTTATTTACCCATGTGAATATTCTTTTGAAGTTTTGGGGCAAACGATATTTATTTATTTACGTTTACCATTTACAGGGCTTTTTTTGTTTAATTATGATATTAAATTTTTAATATTCGTTAAAGAAGTTACACAAAGTGTAACGAAATATTAGTATATAAAAATTAGTTTTTAAAAATTTAATAAGATAATGACAATTTCTACAAATTTACAAGTACACTACTGAACTTAAAACATTTTTATATTTTATTCATAAATAAATGATGAACTTTTGGGACTTGTGCAACAATATTAAGAGTTGAGGATTGTTGCGATTTATTAACAAGTCGTTGAATCTCTTATAATTTTTTGTTTATCCAACGAAGAACTATGTATGTCATAGGTTCTTCTTTAAGAGAAGCTTGATCATATGTGTAAGTCGTTATGCCCTAATTAAACCTCTTTTGAGATAAATAACACAATCTAAAAGCCATAAATGTAAAAAATCTCTTTAAAATTCCTTGGTAATTTCCATAACATTTTTTTTACCACAGCGTTGATGCTATCGTGGCAGAAATATCAAACTTTTTCTTTATGTTAAATCTATATCAAAACCTTAGGGAATCTCAACCCAAAAATTGGTTCTCAAATAAAATCTTAAAAAAAAATTAAAAAAAAATACAAAAAACCATAATCATTATGGACACAAGCAACAAATGTAGTTCATATATTCATTCGACTTTTTTTAAACCAAATATGAAACAACTACCTTGGCCCAAAAATAATACAACAGAAAACGCCATAAAAACAAGCCACAACATGTTTCATTTTCATATAAAAAACACGATTTAAAAGAACATTTACAGTTTATTAAAAACATAAACTAACCCATATTTACAAAGTACATAAAAAGCAGCTAAAAAACAAAAGTTCTTGTTTTACAAACTCCCCAAGGCTTTGCAAATACAAATACATACGTGTATTTCGTGTGTGTGTGTGTGTGTGTGTGTGTGTGTGTGTGTGTGTGTGTGTGTGTGTGTGTGTGTGTGCTTTTTGTAAATGCAACTTAACATGGATGGCTCCTTGGCGAGTTCTACTAAAATATACACATTCTTATAGTTAAACGGAGGGTTTACCGACAGTTTAAGTGTTTTGATTTGATAATTATTATCAGTGACGTGCGCATGCGTGACCACACTCACTATTGCATTACACCACAGCTCTATTTAATATATGTATGTATGTATATACCCTGGTTTTGGAAGGGCATTAAGTTTAGCATTTCAAGCAGTTCTTCTTTTACGTATTGTTGTTGTAGTTTTTGTTGTTGTATTTGCCTGTTAAAGAATGACCATAAAGAAATCACCGAATTTCATATGATACGAAATGAAGTCATAAATAAGAAGAGAATCAAACCAATGTGCTGGAAGTAGGCGTGGGACTGGAAAACAAACAAATTTAAACGCATTTATGGTGTCCTCTAAGTATGGAGGACACAATCGCTCTACTCTCCATAAGAGGGAAACTGGTGCCGTGGAAAATTATTGCTAAGCATGTTCTTATCCTCTAAACACTCTTTGTAAGGCTCATATGCAAAGTTCATATTTTTAATATTTGCCTTTATTATGATTGTCGACGTCGACGTCACATCAATATATTTGCAATTGTGGAATCGTTATCGAGAACTATTAAATACTATTGATAGGATATTACTACTACTTTGGCTTATAAAATTACAATTGGCCATCAATATTAGTTAATTATTGCCTACAACGAGTTCAGAACTGCTGTCTTTTTTTACTGTCCACTTTATATGACGTCGACGCGACAATCATAATAAGAGGGATTATTCTTGGACCACTGGTTCCAATTAATTGGAACATATATGTATATGTCGCCTTTTGAAATAGATAAAAGCTAAAATTTTTTTTTTCGGAAAGTTAAATTTAAGTGATAAATAGATTTTGTTTATAAATAAAACCACAAGATTTTAATTTTTCTACCCATTGTGCAACATAAATTTTTTCCATGGGCAAACCATTCCTTGAACGAAAAATTTTGGAATCACCCCATAAAACTTTTTTGCATAAAATGTTTACATAAATATGCCATAATCATTATTAGATTTGCATTTTACCTTAAGAATCGTGTTTGCTTAGTAGTGTCGTTTTTGCAGCAATTGAGCCGTGTGATAAACATTTAAAAAAAAGGTAACACTTCACTATGGTGTTATCGTTTAGTATGGAAATACTTATGTGATTGTTGCAAGTCTTCAAATCGGATTTTATAACTTTTTTAATGATCCCATTCGCTGTGTCTTCTTTTAGTTACAATTTTCTCCATCCGTCGGACGGTCTGTGAGTTACGAGTACATTAAAAATCTTTGTAAACATTTCTTTTCTTTTCCCATCAATATTAATTTGATCTCTTCTCTTCTCTTTTTTTTTGTGCCCCAAAAGGAATCTTATTAAATTTTATGCCTTATCGAATGACGGCCATTCTGGATTTATATGTGTATGGATTATTTGAAGCAGCGGTATTGCCTATAAAAAATCAATAACAGTAGTATTAAATTTTTATTGGTTTTATTATGTATTAATTTCATTTCCCTTGTTTATAATCTTGAGAAGATTTTTTGTAGGTCATTTACATAACAACTCTACGTTGGGAAATGTTGTAATTTATGGCCTTAAAAAGCTGTTAACGAGGTATTACTGATTTTCTTTTCAACTTTGAAACTTTTATGGTGTTTTTATTTATAACAAAAATATTTGTATGCATCTTAGATTCTTTGAATTTGTAGCTTTCTTTGTTTGTTTGTTTGCCGCTCAAAGAAGTGTTAAATGTGTCAAATTTTCTGTTCTCACTTCTAATTTCTAAAAGCTGATTAACTATTTTACCTCTAAGAAGAACGTAAAGAAAAAATATGATTTGTCTAGAGGCAATGAGACTTTTTTATTCAGTCCAAACACTCCTTTGTAGTTTCTGGATTCATTCGTAAACAAATGAAAACTTCCTTATCAACGGACCATAGTTTTTCCACAAAGACATCGCCGGAATGTCGACGTCTAATCTCCTACCGAACATCAGTTCGAAATTATCCTGTCACTTAGCACTAACATAATTTTCCACGAAATGATGACTGATGAGTACTCTATGAAATTTTTCTAGGTGCAACGAGACTTGCACATTGGCTCCAAATACTCCATTGTCGATTTTGGTTTAATTTGTAAAACAACGAAAAATTCTGGAATCCATTGGAGGACTCTGCTTTTTCCATGTAGACATCGCCGGAATGTTGACGTCTAATCTCCTACCGAACATCGGTTCGAAATTATCCTGACATTTACAATTCCAACTAATTTACTGGATCGTTCTAGGATTAATTTGCAAAATATTTGCAGTAAAAATTAAATTGTTCAAAAATTAACGAACTTGGCGAAATGCGATTGAAGTTTCCAGAGTGTTGGCTTCCATATCGAAACTTTTTATACTAACTTCAGTTTAGCTTCAGGTATAATTCTTAATTTTTATTTTACATACTCTTACGAAGAGGATATTGAGGAATACGAGTACTTTATTCTTAGTAATTTGAAAATGTTATTCTAGGCTTACGTACTTATTATATGTATGTTGCATTAAAGGATCGAGGTAAAAATCTTTCGTTTTATTGGTGTTTTCACTTTACTGGCAGAATTAGGCCAATTTCAAGCTCAAAATGGAACAAAAATGTGTGCTTGAAATATTTAGCGTCCATATATTAATATTTTCACATAAAAACAACAACAACAATAAAACCAAAGCCCTGATATGTACAAGGTTACGCAAAAGTTATGTCGTTTTCAGAAAAAGCTTATTTGAAATTGTAAAATTAATAACATTAATTTGAAATAAAGTCGAAACTCGCTCGAATGCATAATTGAACTCGTTTTACGGCATTTTGAATTGGTATTTACAAGTAATCTGGCTCCAAACTCCAATCATGACATTACCTTGAGCAAAATGGTTAATAGAGTTAAAAAATGAGCGTATCTAAGTCTGATATAAAGTTCAGTTCAAACCATGTATTATGGGCAATATATTTAGAAGCGAAGATGCTGCCTTTTTTTCTTCAATACTGATTGTTTTCTCAGAACAGAATACAAACGTGCAGGAAGGGCAAAATAAGTATGCCTAACATTTGTGTCAGATACGAAAACGCCATTTTTTCCTAAAAATTCTTATTTCGTTGTTGTATACAATGTTTTTTTTTATGAAAATGTTTAAAAAAATATTCTACTTGCATTATTGTGAGATCAACATTCAATATTCTTGGAAATTTTAAATGATGTACATATATGTATATATATGTATATACATATATGTATATACATAAACAGAGACATATGAAATTGAATTTTGTTGTTAGTGTTTAACAAAAAACATTTAAAATATTAATAATTCCCATAAATTTGTCAATAAACCGATACAAGTGCTGTTTTATTTTACTGCGATAAAAAATAACTCCCGCAGCGAGTTTTAAAGGACAAAATGCTCTTTAACGAAAATTAATAATAAATAAATTATACAGTATTAAGGTTACTAAAATGGATTTATACTCGTTGTATGTGTGGTCATTCAGGAAAGATTATAAAAATTTTTAGTCCAGTATTAAAAATTAAAATTATAGCAGAAAAAATTTTTTATAAAAAATATAGTTATAAATTCGTTCTAAAGACTCAAACTTGTCGCAAGGTAACTGAATTATAGCAATAAATTCATAGTTTGCGAAAATATATTTCATCGCTTGTGCGAGGGTTATTTCTTTTGAGGACGAGGCTGTCGCATGTCTCATACAAACAAATTTTTAACTACCGTAAAGGAAACACGAAAACAAAATATATTGTTACTTTTGGTAATAGTTTTTAGGGGGCCAATTACCAACTTATAAAAGCTTAGTTTATTTACTAAAATATTCACATAAAATGGTTGACGCATTGCGGTTAGTGAAGCGGTTGCGCGGCAAAGTTGAATATTGTTCAACTTCTTTTCTTTGATGCTTGAGACGAGTTTCCCATACCCTTATATTAAAAATGTATGTCCTATAGTTTTTTTTTTTTTTTTTTTTTTTTGTAAAATGCTTAATTGTTTATTTAAAATGGAAAATGTCACTAAATTTAAAAATAATGAAACTAATAGGAAATATCAAAAAAAAAATATATATATATATATATATATATATATATATATATATATATATATATATATATATAAAAGTATTTCTCATGGTCGTGCAACTTATTACCCCAAAATTATTTGCATTCGAAATGAAATAGTCCTGACAATTCTTACTTATGCTTTATAGTTCTGCATTTACTTTTGTTTTATTCGCCCCACTGTTGGCATATTTCTTCAAAACTATTTTATTTCTACATTGTATATACAGTATGACAAAAAACGTAACATACTCGTACTATCCAAATAGGATAGTTTTTTTGATAAAAATTATCCGAATATTTATTTATTATTTGTATTAAAAGATTATTAGATTCATTTCTATCCGAATAGTTCTTTAAAACTATTTTGTTTTACATGAAATTTTTTTGTATTAAGTAAAAACGGTGCCATGCAATATGTTAGTTAACTTTGGTCCGATGCTCGGTTGATATAAAATAAAAATAAGGTTGTTGTGTGGTGGAATTAAAAATATTAATTATTTACATATTTTAAAAGCCCATTTAAAGCTTCATAAATGAAACATCTCTTCAATGTCCATGGCATGGAAAATGCATAACCTCACATGACGTTGTTGCACACATGTTTCACAGATAAAATACATACTGACAACATGGTAAAGAAATGTAAACAAGTACAAGACCAAAAATTACTGATTTTTGTTGCAATCACGGTAACGACATTGCGTGGACGAGATGGTTTCTTTTCAACAGGCTGAAATGACAATTGCATTGCAATTATTTTTTTTTTCTTCTTTAAATTTAACATTTTCTGCAATTGACAGTCAATGCAAGTTACGAACATTGAGCCTCTGAATTTGTCTGCATTAAAAAATCTCTTTTGCAACACCATCATGGTCAGCGCAGCTTCAGGAGATGCGAACAAAACAAAACATTTTGTTTGTTGTTTTATTTCACTATAGATTTAATTCACGCAGTGTTTAAGGGGAATGAATGATATAAAAAAACGGAAATTGTTTTTATTGATTTATTGGCCATTTTGCGTGGCACCACAGGCTGTTGCGAAACCTTTTTTAAAATAAGATTCTTTCATTTTTTAGTTTGAAACAATCATTTTGGTAATATATGTAATTGCAATTCGTAGAGTGGCTGCAGTAGACTACAACAGTTTTGCTTTTAGCCATGTAATTTAAGATAATCATGGTTACTGAATTGAGTTAAAAGTTCAGTTGCTTCCTCTTTAAGTTCGCAAGTTTGTTTAAAGTAGTTTTAATTGCTATTGGGAAAATTTTTGTTAATAAAATACTTTCTAAGAAAAATCTAATAAAAATGATTGCAAGTACTAATTTTACAATTTTTGTTATGATTTAACTAAGACTATTCTATTTCAAATAATAGAAATATTTTCAAAATCGTTCCATAAATTGAGGACTTTTGCAAAGATTATTATGTTTGGCAAGAAAAATGCTCTTTCAAACATAATTTTCAATATTTAGCACCCACTGTTATAGTCAGCCAGATATCCGACAGTTGGATATTGCTTTCTGTGGGTAGTATCCTTCCCCCTGGACGTATCACACATTGGTTAAAATGGGATCAAACTTATGCATCTACACACTTTACAAAATCTACAGATGAGGTCGTTTAAAGGTGGAGGTACATAACACGCGTGACACGCGTCAGCGCGTTGTAGACTTCTGTCAAAAAAGTTGAACTAGAGTATTTTCAAATAACAAGGTACATAAATAAGTCGGCAACGCGTCTAACGCATAAAGTTCGTTAACTTTCAACTTTTTACGCGTCATGTCTAAAAATGGCGGCTGCTCATCTCATATTATGAAGCAAATATTGTTATCAGCTGATTGAGTGTGAACAAATATGAAGCATGTTGTGTAACTTGACGCGTTTAACACGTAAAAAGTTTACAACGCGTTTAACGCGCGCACGCGTCAGTCAACGCGTGTTATGTAACTCCACCTTAAGAGTGGGTATAGATACATAATATGGGTTAATAATTAAAGCTTATTAATAGATTGTTTTTATTTTTGGGACCACAACATTTTGGTCAATTGGATCTAAAGGCAATGTAATTCAATAATATTTGATAATGAATCCAAGTTTGAACTAGAAATAGAACTAGAACAAAAATCGTACGAAAGACAAACGAAGTTTAACACAGAGACTGCAGAAAACCGTGTGGATGTAAGCAAGTCGGCCAAAAAATATTGCACAGCTCTGTTTCATTAAAAATGCTGTCCTTTCAGTATTAATATATATAATTAAAAGAAATTTTAGCCTTTAAAATTTGTTTAAAATGCAGATATTTCAACATCAGAGAACTTTAACCACATGCTTATGTCAAAACATTTAAAAACAATATGAGAATTCTCTATCGTGTATAAATATTACAAAATACATAATCATGGTACGTTTAGAAATCTTTAATACATACAAGCAGCATAGTAAAAGTGTATAGTCGATATGAATATATTTTGTTTTGATTGGGTACAATGCCGATAAATATCATTATCAAGTATTTAAAGGAAATTTTTAAAATCAAATATATCTTTCAACAAGATGAGGCACCATTCCACTCGTCTAGATACCGTAAAGTGACAGTCATATAGTTCGGGTCTTAATCCGATAGAATTTGTATGACCAACTATGAGAAGATGAATCGGGAATAAACTCCGAAGAAAAACAAATATGGAACGCAATTAATCCTGATTGCGGCCAATTATCGACAAAGGTTTTCCATGAAATGCGTGTTAGGTTGCGGTCAACAAAAAAGTATTAAAATATTTTTAAATAGCAATTGTGTAAAATGGAATTGGCGGCCATAGTTAATGATAACTGATATTTTGTATTGCCGTACGAATTAATAATGATTGGAGTAGCAAGCGGAAAACTTACAAATGTTTGAACGGCAATTGACGATGACATGGAATCAAGTGTTCCATAATAAAAATCAAATCAAGCATACTTTTATTTATAAAACTTACCACAGCTGTATACATACGTTCATCTCATTAGCGCTGGTGCCAACTCATCAGTAGACCTTCAAGTGAATTGGTAAAATATTCGATTAAAATCCTCGTATAATGAATTTTCAATTCAAGTCTACAGATAACAAATTTAGAAAGAACTTATTGCTAAACTTTATGATATTTGGAAAATATTAATTTAAGAAAGGAGCACAGAAAAGAAGGCCTCTTCCTCAAAACAATTTTCGTAAGTGTATCGCATATGGCTGCAGTAAAAACGATCGGATATGCTTTTGAGTTGTTTTTGCCTTGAACAAATTTTTTGATTTTTATCATGTCCTCTGCAATTGCAACATTGTGTAACATACATTTCATTGTTGTTGTTATTGCTGATGCATTTGTCTATAGGCCTATTGACAATTGCAGTGATTGCAGCAACATTTTTCATATTTTTCTTTTTGTGCCTTTAATTTCATTAAATGTCGATGTGTCGTCTGTCTTGCTTTTGACCAAATATGGTTTATGTCGCCAGTTGGCTGATTTTTCTGCATTTTTTGTTAGTCTGTTTTTTTTCACTCAAAATAATTACATTTGCTCCTCTCGTTTACAGGATGCAGTGATATACATAAATTTTTTCTTTCTTTCAATTTAGTATTTAATGCAAGTCCTCCGATGTAATTTACAATGCATGTATTGTATTAATTAAACAACTAAAATGAACAGCTTTTGTACATTTCAAATATATTTTTTTTAATTAATAAAGGGAAAATTATAAATGTGACTTGTTGCAAATTGACATGTGAGGTTATGAATAATTAAAATTTTTTACTCAGGCATTATTAAAAATAAAATCGTTTATAAATCAATATTCAGTTTATTAAAAAAATTTTACTTCTTGCGGTCTATGTGCTTGCATTTTAGAAGAATAGTTTAAAGATTCATAGGGAATATATGGACTCATTGCTGCGATATTTCATACCTGTACTCGCAGCTTCATCTGCCACCGCTTTTTTTTAAATATAAATGCACATACAATCCGAAATAAAGTTGATTATTTGACAATCCAGAAGATAGAAAATTAACTGCTACCACTTTAGGCAAATTTAGGTTAAATTGCGCACTCTTGAATATAAATGACAAATTTTTAAAGATAATCAGGATTAAAAGAATCAACACGCTTATTCCTTGCCGCAACTAGGTGACAAAAATAATTTGTAAATTAAATTTTACAAAGATGTACATACATACATGAATACACGTGTCTGTGTCTAGTAGACTCCTCTGCATTAAAGCAGCCTCCATGTGTAAGCATCTGATTCCAAATCGTTGAAAAGTTACATACTCATGTCGCACGCAAAGTAAGGCTTTTCAACCTTTGGCCACCGTGGCAAGGTCTTCAGAAACGCATCCATCTAATCTGCCGATGTATACCAGCCACCGAATTTTCTACCTTTCTCAAAAATAAAAAATAAAAATTGCTGAAATATCTTTTTGCTTAGGGGTCGAAAAGAATCCAAAAATAGGGATAAAAAATATTTTTTTTCCAAATCTATTCAGTCGCTTATTCGGGATGCAAATATAAGAATTATGGGAATTACTATGATCATATGTATCCATTACCATAACCCACTCCTGTATTCTCTAACTTACGAGAATGAGAAAAATATTATCACTCTGTGATAGGCCCGCTGAGTGCGAGGAAACAATAAAATTTTTGGATACTTTTAATTGGTTTGATTCTAATATTACGAGTATATGAATTGTCTTACATAAACTGAATGACATATATAATTTTCGACTTTATTTCGATATGAAAACTTTTTACAAGTTTTAGAATACAGGCCCAAGCTGTAAACTAGCTGTGTGCGAAATTGTATGTCTGATTTCTAAATATATGATTCATGGCCTTAGTCCTTAAGTAAAAAAACTAAGCCATTCACCACGATAATAGGTATCCTGTATGTTAATTCAACCTACAAATTATATCTGTGCCATATTTCATATAAATAAATAAATTTTCAAATCTATAATATCAGTTGGACTATTTCTAAATAGAGAAATATAGTAATCCTATACAAAGTTAAGAAATTAAATATAATTGTTTAAAATAATTAATTACAACTTTTCACCAGTGCAAACTTCAAAAGCACCATATTCCAAAGATATTGTTTATATCTTTAGTTAAATTGCAAAACGATTTTTAACGAATAAAATTTATTTCATTATTCTTTTGCATTTAAGAATCACCCAGTTTCTCAAACTCAACCATTAATTGTTTATATTCGCCACTGGATCGCCTGAAGCAATGTCAAGTATTAAACATATTTGAAATTGTATATAAACTAAATAAAAAATATGCCAACCGTGACCATGAACTTTGTATTTCTTATTCTTAATACAAAAATAAATGCCAAAAACTCTTTCCAACAAAAAGGCCATGAAAACAAAGAGAAACACAAACAAATGCATGCTTTTCAAAATGCATATAATGTCTAAAATGTTTAGCAACATACACCAGCCAAAACATTGTTGTCATTTTAATGTCTCATAAATCTGAATACAGCCTTGATGGGCAGCCCAAATATCAATAAGAACAACAGCTACAACAACAGCATATAAAGTATATGTCTGCCGCATTAAAACCATCACACAAAATGCTAAACAATAGACCAACCATATAATAGTATTACAGTCTTAAGCGGCTGCTAGACACATATATATTAGCTCTTGTATGCTTTTGTTTATTTATACTCTTACGTCGTGTATAGTATTGAAGATCGCTTTTGATTTTCATCAATAAATTTAAGCAGCTTGAATTAGTGTAGCACTGTTATTGTCAATCTTCATTTCAATGCGCGTGGCTGTCAAATGAACATCGTAGAATTTTTATCCAGAAATGGAACAGATGAGATGTTAGAATCCAAGATTGTAGTAATAATAAAAAATTATGAAATATAACATTTTATTGGAAAACATTTTATATATAAAAAACAAAAAATTTATTTTGTAGATGGGAAGTTATATGTGAAAAATAATTTCAAAAAATACATGACAAAAGTAAAAAAATTTACAATAAGACATTTTGTTGGAAAAAATTCGATTTCTTTAACCAGTCGTTCCTTAAATTTTTCTTAATTTTTTATTATTATTGTTATTAATTTTCTTAAGCTCGATGCAGTGGTAGTATTTGTTGTTATTTCTCTCTTTCTATTTTTCTAAATCTGTTAGTAGGCGAAAATCATTTGCCGACAGAAAATTATATGTGTTTACAACATAAAAATGAAAATTGATGTTTAATATTGACATTGTCTGTCACAAAGCTTTAATGTTGTTACTAAATTGATGCATCTAGCAGCCGCTTTAGTTACATCGCAGCCATCATCAACATCGTCAGTACCATTGTGTTCTGAAACCGAAATCAACAGACTCGTTTTACGTGCAACATTTCTTCTTTCAGCCCGTATTCACAAGCTCAGATTATAGAAAACACACAAAATTGTCAAATGTCCTCCGTGGTCAACATAAATGATATGCTTTGACGCTTATAGTCAAAGAGACGATAGTTTATTTACACATAAAAAGAAAAAACAAAAAATTTTTCATTTTCCATAAAAAGAAATACAAAGAACTTGGAAAAATTTATACAAAAAAAATTTACATACATAATAATACAATAGTTGAGTTAAAGAAGTGAGTTGAAGTAAATTCGTTGCAGTGATGAGAATGATAAAATATTGGCAAAATAAAAAATGTGGAAAAAGCTGCATTTTGATGCTGATGATGAAGCAAACGACAGTGATCATGAATAAGATCAGTGTTGAAGCAAAACTCATTACGCATTCAAGGTCCTTAAAGAGAGACTCTTAATCGAAACTGAAATCTTTTTTCAACAGTTTTTGTGTTTATTTTTCATTCTCAACATTTCGAAATACAATATAAAAAATTGTAAATACATATATGTATATTCAAGTTGACCACACTGGGAGAAAAATTATCCACACTACTCTGTATTCTGTGCTAAATCCTAGTATCATTTTGGTTTCCCTAGAAATCCGAAAGTGATTGAATAATTTAATTTCTTTTCTTTTGTGAAAACTGGCTTCATACGCATCATGTTTCTGAAAGAATAATTATTGCCTGCATTTATTTTACAATCATTTGAAATATTTGTGATGTGAATGTATGCTTTCTGGATGTTAATAAGGCCCCATGTAGACGGGACAAATTTACTCTTTTAAGTGTTGAATTAGCCAGCAAAAAGGTAAAAAAGGAACACATTTTTCCTCTACACTTCTTTCAGCCGAATTAAAACTTGCGCTAGTAAAATTGCTCCGTCAGGGATCTAGCTGCAAAAAATTTATACATGTACTAAATTGTACTGACTTATTTATATCAAGCCTCGAAACGCCTTTACGGTCCCTAAAGAAAGACTTTAAAACGAAAATTATTTTTCCGTCAACACAATTCAGCATTTTCTTGCAGGACTAAAAATAATAACTAATTTTGAATTTTCCACAAAAAAAGCAAAGAAATAAACATTTTAGAGCGAAGACAAGCTCACCAGTTTAATCGTCTTCCACTAGGTTTTTTGTGAAAACTTTTTGCTTCTGATTTTTGTTTACTTCTTTTTAGGAATAATTATTTTTCATTATTCATATTCGAGTCGTGTCGCTCTATATACATATAAAAATTATACCTATTAACTTTTTTTAAATTTACCTCGTAGCAACTGAATCCACTCTAACGAGCAGCTATTTGGGTAGTAAATAGAAATGCTGCTTATGAAGAATTGGTAGGAGACTATGACGTATACATATATGGTCCCTTTACTCCTCTGGGAAGCATGGGAGATTATAATGATCGACCATAATTTTATTTTACTTTTCATTTTTTTCACTATTTATTTATTTATTTTTTTGGATACTGATAGTATATGATAGTGTTTCTTTGCTACCTTGAACTTGAATATTTTACTTTTTAGCTTTTCGATTTGCTACTTTAAAAAATTTTATTGGCTAAATTTTTCTATCCCATTTTCAATTTCACCTCTTCGGATTTTGATGGTTTACGATATGTTTTAAATTTATCACATGTCTTGTAATGACCGTTTTTTTTTTTTTTTTTTTTTTTGTTATCATGCCCATTATTATAATCATCATTATATAGTCGAAATAGGATAAACGAAGTTGGGAAATTTTAGCTGTTGTTTTTCATTTAAGCCAAATATTCGTTTAAGCGGTCCCAAATCACCACTTAAAAAATTTTTCAGTGGACCGAAAATGGAAAAAAGGTTACATACTGAAAATAAAATAGACGTTTGTATAACGATTTAGAATAAAAATATATTTTTTTAACTGATATTTTTCGGTTGCATCTATTTATTTATAGAATATATGGTGTAAACGTTAAAGACAATTAAGAAGTATATGATATAAAGACATCACCTGTTAGTCTTATTGAATTTGTGACGGTAGATTTTAGGGTGAAAAGACAGAACCTTCAAGAGCATAGGGTTTCCATTTTTTTCTTCTGTCTCTGACACCTCTATTTATATTAGATTAGATTAGATATGCACTTCTCCCTGTTTTTACAGGTAGTACGCAGGTACCCAAACTATGGACACAAGTAAGCAAAATTTGATTCTTTCGGACCATCGATTCGATCACATTCCTTTCCGATAGAAGTGAAATTAATTCGGAAACCAATCCAAAATATATATTGTGCATAATGGTGGCTGTTCTGGAAGTGAAAACCTTAACAAAATGAGTGATAAACGCATAAAAAATCTGCTGTATTGTCAATTTTCATAATCCAAGGACATCAAAAACTTTTAATTTTATTGTCCTCTCAACTTCCAATATGAAGAAGCGTTTTCTGGAATAACCACTAAGATTTCTGAAACATTATAAATATTTTGCTTGTATAATGCGGTTATTTTTTGAAATTTTAGCCACATGCATTTTTCTTACCAAAAACAATTAAAATTTCTCAAAGTGCATCACTTGAACTTGAAGTCAGGTATTGTTGTTCAATCACGCGCATTTGCGATTCATGACATTTTGGAACATGTCGCTTTCATAAATAGTTAACCTGCCGAGATGGCAACAATTTAAAAAAGGTAAAACTAAAATGAAAAAAATTAAAATAGAGTTACAAACGAATCAAGTTATTATTTGAAGCAACTGCTGTTGAAACTAGCCAACTTGCAAAGCAGTCAACCAATTCAAACAGCCATATGGCGGTGTCTCTTACAGAAGAGCCACTGATAAGGCTGCATGGGGTTCATTTTTGGGCAGAAGATTTAAACAGAAAAGTAGAAGAGACAAAAAATTGGAGAGGAATTCATTTAGTTTCCACTCCGACCATGATTATCATTATGATCATGTCTTTTCTTACTTGTGCTATTGTGCTGTGCTGCTTATTTTTTGTATAATTCATTCTCTATTTTTAAATTTGTTTAATTTTTTGCACTTTTCCATTTCTAGGCAACTATACCATTACAATCATTTAACCTTGATTGCGGACATTTAGATAATGCAAGTGGTACGGCAACAAGTTCAGGTGGCAATGTGACTAAAACGAATGTTGCCTACCTGAGAACATTATCGGCACCGACACCATCGCCTTCGCAAAATGTTTACCAACAACTACATCATAATCATGGCAACAAGGCAGCTTGTGGCACAAACTGCAGCACAAGTGCAACTGGTAGTATTAAGCAACAACGTAATAGTTTAGCAGGAGGCATATTTAATGCTGTATTTGATCAGCATCATCATCTTCAGCAACAGCAACAGCAGCATCAATTGCAACAACAACAACAACATCTGACAAATTTCCAAAGCAATGAAGCCGCCTTGAATGCCATAACTGCTGCTTGCTCGACAACAACTAATGACACTAAGTCAACGATGTCAACAAAAATAACTCCAACAACCATTTTGAAAATTGAAGAGACATCTTCGGCTGTCGGTGCTTTCAAGGAACCCAGTTCTTCCCCATCACCATCAGATTTAGAAATTTTACAGCAAAAACGTTTACGTCAGTTGAATATTGAAATGGATAATATACGCAATACATCCATTGATCAGAGCCAACAATTGTCGGCCTTAATGCAGCAGAATCATTTTTGTACGGTGGGCAACAGCAGCAATACAGGCAATAATAACAATAATACTAATAAACATAAAAACCTTATGACAACGCAATCATCTCCATCATCATTTGCCATGACGGCGGCATTACCAAAAAAAGTTTCTACTCCCTGCAGCACCAACTCCCCCTATTCAGCGGGCAGCAATGTGACCTGTGTTGCTGGAAAACAAGTTAACTCCAGCCCGTTAACACAACACAATGCAACATCGACAACTGCAACAGGCTATATGCTACATGGCAATGATGCTACCAAAAAAGGTTCAACCTCTACAATCTGGACATCTGAGGAATCGATATTAAGGAGTGTTGGCGCCGTCGATGAAGACAATAAGTAAGTATCATCGTTATTTATAACAATTTGATTGCTGCATTTGTTGCATAGAACATATACAAACAACAGCAACAACAATATAGCATTATGATTCGATTCTCTGTGTTTCTAATCCATTGAGACATAATTACTCACACAATCGTTTATGTGTAAAAGTGTGCGCCTGCCTGCCTGAATGAATGAATGAACGGCTCTATACTGGCAAGACGACCAGCCCGTCTGTCCGTTTGCGCTCTTTGCTTATGTGTGGCCTCTTTGGGGAGTTGTCTACAATTTTTTTTTTTTTTTGATACGGCGCAAATCATTGTTAAATGCTATTTTCTATTAGAATTTCATTTTTGGCTAATAACCTCCTCAGAGAGTTTTGCATTGTGAAATATAATGAGTTCTTAACAAAACCTTAGTCTTAGCAAAGATTTTAAGAATTTTCAAAAGAAATTTTCTCTGTTGATATTGATAGTTAATTTCAACTAAATAACTTTGAATGGTCTTTTGATCCATATTTTGCAATGTTTTATCAATATTTTAACATATTTATGTATATACGCATACATTTAGTTGCTAATAGTGCTTTTTTTCTCCATTACCCCTCTTGGGAGCATTTGGCTTCCACAAAGCAGCTCCATGTTACACTGGTTGTTGCAGTTGTTTTCGCATTGTTATTTTTGCCTGGTATCAGTTTCGTTAATCGGTTGCTGTTCCAGCTAAGTAGATGATTGGTCTACTGTAGAATCTCCTAAGATAATGGGGCTGCTACGTATCGTTGCCTAGAAACAACGTCCGGTGTGTATTTGGTGTAGTGGTGAGGAACTTTGCTTATCTTTAGTTCCTAACTTTTCCAAAGGGGTGGTGGCCTGACCTTTGTCACGATGTTATGCTCTTTTCCAAAGAGAGAGAGGCAAGATCAGGGGCATTTTGGATGGATTTTTTGGAGGGGGTTGAAGCCTTTTAATTTTAAAACTTGAAATATTTTTGTCCTCTGACAGGGAACGAACCTAGGATACTTGGTTTTGTGGGCAGGCACTTTAACCACTACACTACGCCAGTACGCTAATGGTATTAAACCCCGAAAATTGGGATATTATTCAATAACATAACTTTTAAAATGGAAATCAGGCCCCAACAAAATGAAACAAAAAGGAAATGAAGTAATACCCCATTATAATTATTAGTATTTTTCGAAATGAAATATACCCCGAGAATATTCACTTAAAATTCTCAAACAAATAATTATTTTAACTTGCCAGTTACGTGCATTATAGGAATTTCCCTGTAATTTAAAAATGGGTTAAGCACCTAAACATTTTTAGGATGTCATTTCATTATAATTTTTTCGGGTGTATTTTATATGAAATAAAGCCCAAAAATAAAAATGAAATACACAAAACACCCTGAAAATCGTTGTTTTTGCAGTCTGCGCTCCATGTCGACCACATATTTAAATATTATACTCAGCTTTAAAGTTTGATGTTTAAATAAGACTCTGTCATCCAGATAGTGGAATTAAACCACAAGAAAATTCTATAAATTTTTCTTTGGTAATTAGTATTAGTTTATGATATATTTCCTTAAAACTAACTCGTGTTTGAAAAATTCCTTTCTGTATTCAGATTTGACTTGCGTTGACGCAAGGAAGTTTTTTCTATCCTTACCGCTTTAGTGTATTGAAAACAATAGAGTTTAAAATTTAGTTTGTTTTCCGGAAGGAATCATTACACAGTGAACTGTGACTGCAAAAACAGCAAAAACTTGGCTTTAATTTTTCTCAGATGATCAGATTCAATATTTTTTGTCCACTTGAGTTTGAGTAACATAATGTTCGCTACACTCATATAATCAATATTTTATGTCTATATTTATGTATATAATAAAGATTTTAAATAGGTTGTAAATATAATTGAAACATACACATACACTTTCTTTATTATATAGACAAAAGTTGTCATAAGAATTCGTTAAAAAGGATATTGCCAATAAAATTCATTTATGAGCAGTTCTAATACCATATGTGTACATATATAAGTACATACAAACATATATAAATATGTATGTATGCCTAATATTTATAGTTTCTTCACATGGAACACGTTTGAAAGAAAATCTCATTCCGCACCAGCTTCCTAATTTAATCTTAAAGCTCTTCAATAAGCCTTATAACATGATTTGAAAATCTTCAAAGCAACCCGCTTTTCAGAAACTCGTTGCGTGTTGACAAATAACAATATTATTAATGACATCGTGATTAATTTCGTTCATAAGTTACTTAATTTTTTTTTTTGCTACATGATTTTCTTAAGCTGAAAAGAATTGAAGAAATAAACTATTTAATTCATTAAAAACTCCTTGAACTGTCAAGTGTTTTTCAGATACGAATTATGAAATCTACTGACATGTTGACACTTGATTAAGAATTGAGAGAAAGAGAGAGTGAAGGAATAAAAAAATGTAAAACTGGTATAATCAAAGCCACTCATGTACTCATTCATTAACACTTAATCCCTGTGCTAATAATGCAACAAAACTATTGCAAACTGCATCAAGGTGTGTTTGTGTTAATCTTTTATCTTGTGCTGTTTTTTTTTAGCTCCACTTCATCCTCGGCTTGTGAAGAAGCATCTGGTGTCTTAAGTTCTGGTAAATCTGGCATATCACTAGATAGTTCGGGTATGGAAAATGATAATAATGAGAGTGGTATTGGCACAGCCACACCACCTAAGGATATGTCCTTTTGGAGAGGTATACCGCACCACCGCCACCATTCCCATCATCACCACAACAACAGCCAACCGGACAATGAGTCCATAACTAGTTTGGATGCTCTAAGGAAAATGAAATTCCAAAAAGGCAGTTCGGTCACATCATCCGATGACCCCGATCTATTAGAGGTTTTAAGTTTGTGTGACGAAACTCACGATGGAGATGATGATGATGTGGGAGAGTTAGCAGATGCAGAAGGAGGTAATAATAAATCCCTAAAGGAAGTAACCGAAGAGGATATGGATGATTATGATATGGTGGATGAAGATGATGAAGGTCATGATGAAGGTCATGATGATTTCGAGGTGGTTACTTACTGTGATTGCGAATATACAGAAGATGGTGATAATAGTAGTGCTAGTGCTGGCAGTACCAGCACCAGAACCAATAGTTCCCTCAACAACGGTTCACAAAGTGATACTAGTGGTGTGGTCTTACGACGCAAATACTCTGCCTCCCCTATAATGGTGCCTTACGTCTCACAAACATCGCACGGTTCCTCCAACCACACTAGAGCACAAAAATGTCGCAGTCACTCGTTAGATACGTCTTCACTACCCAATTCTTACCACCACACGCCCAGCCAACAAACACATTTTCATGCCCATCATCATTCTCAAGCCCAGCTGGCACGCAAACTGCAACATTTAAGAGATCGTCACAAGGATCGCAATCAACTATCGTTGGCCTTGCGTCAAGAACCCTTTCAGTCTTTGCTGGCGCCTACACATTTCCATGAACTTCCATCACCCAGCAGTGCTTCGTTGCATAGTGGTCATGAAATTTTAGATACTCAAGAGCTCTCAACGAAATCAAATTCGGCGCCTTTGTTATTGAAGCAAGAAAAACGACGTGATGACTTTGCTAACCAGAATGTGGTGAGTGTTTGCAAATAATGATTTACATTAAGTTGAACTTCGCCTGTGACTTCCTTTTGTTTCATTTTTCTCACTTTAAAGGTTAATTAAATGTTGATAAAGTGAAGCCAGAAGTTCCTCTTGATGCGAACTTAAACTATTTGTTGACTCATTTTTTATTAACTTGTATCTTTCCTTTCATTTTCATTGTAGACCCTTCGCTATTCACGCTCTCAAAGTGATCGCTATTTAGCAGGTGAGTAATAAATGACGTTCTTTATATTCTGTGTCTGTCCTTCATATTGTCAGCTCTAGTTTAAGGTGTTCTTCATTTTTTGTTTTGTACTTTAGTGGCGTCTAAACTTATTTCTTTTTTTCTTTCTTAGAGTTTGTAATGAAATAATAAACATATATTTACATATTGTGAAGGCAGGGCATTAAAGTAATGTAATCTTTATTTACGATGAACTTTTAGTTATTTCAAACATATTTTATTTAAATGAATATTAGTTGTACATTAGTACATTGCTATTAAGCAATAGTTTTCATTAAACTTATAAGGAAATTTAAACAATTCGAGGATGTCCTACTTTTTTGTATGATTATCAATTTAAATGAATTTGTAGGAACACATATATTACCAGGTTGTATTCTAAAAAAATAAATAAACTGACCAAGTAATTCGAATGCTCTTGTATGATAAAAAAATCGACTGTGCTTTTGCCCCAATTTCTTCGTATAGAAGACAGTATATATTAAATCCTTTAATTCTCAGTGGAACAGAGGGCCGCATAATGGTTTTTCGCACGCGTCAATAGCAAAAGCCAACTCTAACTGGGTATAGTTATTTGAGAAAGAGAGTTCATTAACATGCATGAGAGTGAAACGTAAAGTCGCTCTTAAGAATTAATTACGATAATGTGAGAGTTGTTCCCCAGCCTAGAGCTGCTTTGCGGCTGCGATGTTCTTCTTAAGTCTACTTTTTTATAAAATAAGAATTTGAAAGACAAGCTTTAGTTTCTTACATTCAGCAAGCCAGTCGTAACAACATTTTTTAAAATATGTTATAATTAGTGTTTCAAAAATGTATTATTTATTGTGGATTGAGTTGTTCATATGTCGACATATGGTTGTTTATTGTGCAGCTTCTGTTAAAGTATTCTAAGCCAACTATGGTTATATATTTAGCAATTTTTATACATAGTAGAATTCTCGTATTGTATTTGTAGGTTTATGTACATACATACGAGGTTGAATGTTTCAAATGGGTTGAAGTTCATTGAAATTGATTTATAATTGATTTATAATAATCCTGCAGAGTATATTTTTTACTATACAAAACACATCAACTAACACATACTCATACTACCTCATTTTATGTTTGTGTTGTTTATTTATAAATGAAGTGCAGCTTTTTTTTGTGCTTTTCTAACCACCAATAATGAGTATATTATCACACTCATTGAGTATCATCTTCACGTAACATAAACATAATACATGATACTCAATGAGTATCGAAATATCGATATTTACAAATAAAATTGTTTAACCATTAAATAAGAGCTTGAGCTTGAATAATATTTTAATCAAAATTAAACTTTTTTTGCTTATTTTTTCAAATTCGTTTTTGTTTGTCATAATAAAAGTAATCACCAACATAAAATTGCAAAAATAATACATAACTCCGTGTTCTAGTTGTTATTTATACTTTCCTGATATTTAGTTTGCAAGCAAAAAATACCACAGTGTTCAATTTGGTATAGTATAATTTCCTGATTTTTCTAAGTTACAATTTATTTGTAGGCTTTTTAATATGGCAAACTAGAAGTTTTATAAAACTTTAACCAAAGGTTTCCATTACAAAAATTAAAGTCAAGCGAATGATAAATCGAAAGATAGTGGGATACTCGAACGCACATAAGTGACTGATTGTCTTTCGCTTAAATTTTCTCTTGGCACCATGGGAAAAGTCGCATTTGTATTAAATTCAAAATAATAAAATTATTTGTCATATTTCCTATATAAAAAATTTCATTACTTTTTTACTACAAAATTTTGTTTTAGTGCCAAGAAAATAAATAATCTCATAATGGCGACTAAATATTTTTATTTGGTCTTATTTTCATCACTGGTAAGTTAGCAAATGCACACGTACCTTTTCCTACTCCAAACGCACAAAATATACTTATTTGTACTTACTATGCCCTTGGAAATTTGCAAGACTTAAATGCCATAGTTTATATTATATGTACTTATTTGCTTCTAAACGAAAAATTGCAAAAAAAAACTTATAAAAAGGATAAATAACTAAATACATATTTCCTGGCAAACAAAAAAAACCTTTTGATTGTACAAGAAGGGATCTCATATAATATCCAAAGAAAGTATTATTTAATACCTTTAACGACTGGTCCTTAACAAACCAACTCGTTCAACCAAATCTGATCTTCTGCGGAGGTCTTTAAGACTGTTTCTTTTTTCCCTCTTTCAATAGATCTTTGCCACATATTTTTTTTCTTCTTAGTTTCGTTTTCGTTAGTACGATGTGAATAAGTGATTAATTATTTAATCATTCTGCAATGGCCGCTGTTCGCACTGCGAATACGGGCAGATTTAAGATCTTGCAACATCTTCTCTCTTATATTAACTGTCAAGTGATCTTTTTTTCTGAATAATTTTAATGCTTTCATGGACGTCTTTTCTCCGATGTAGGTAATCTATTTTTTTACTTTTAATTTAAAAATTTCATATAGTGTGTGTGTGTGTGTGTGTGTGTGTGTGTGTGTGTTTAGCAATATGCAGAGTTTACTATGGCTATAATTTTTTTATATATATTTTAAAGATTCTAATAGACTTTGACATCAAGTTATTGCTATTTTATTTATTCATACAATATTCTTGATTAGTTGCTGGATTTTTTTTTTGTAATTTTCTGCTCTTTTAAGCTTTTGTTAATGGCTTAGTACGTGTACGAGTATATTAAGCTTTTGCATAAATATATTTTGTTTATGATATTTAAGGAAAAAGAAGATTTCTCTTATAGTCTATGAAGATTAATAGATTTAGGTATTTTAATTGAAAAATTCAATTATATTATGTAAATGATTGGGAGTTTATATTTCATGTTTCACGTTTATGGTGATGTTCTTTTGATTCAAGTGATTTTTTTATTTCATACATGTATGTACATACGTGTGTCAGTATGTGTACATTATGAATATGGGCTATGAATATCACATTTAAAAAACTTAACATTCATTGTCAACCAAAGGTTGTCAATAAAAAAAAAAAATAATGTGAAATCTGTGATAATTGTTGTGTTCTTAGTTAAGTTTTCAAATGTTCTATATTCTTGCAATTATTTATTTAAAATATTTTCTTAATTATAAAAAAATTAACGAATTAAATATAAAACAGATACAGATAATGTTGCCAAATTGACACTCACACAGTTTATAGAAATCAGTATCCTAAATGAATAAAAATAATTTTTTCTTCAAACTGACACTTCATGTCATTTGATCCTTTTTTTAAATTTGATTTGTTAAAAAATTCAATTAAATATAAAACATTTTAAGTATATCCCTGAAGAAGGTAGACAAATGTGCGTCGATTTCAAATCTATCAGATTGCATTAGAGAATGGGGTTTATTAATTTTTAATCTGCTTCATTATTAGAAATGACAGGAAAAGTACGTTTGACAAGCAGCTCGGGGAATTTTCTAATATACTATCCTTTTAGCACGATATACTTTTTTCAAAACTCGTTAAAGTATGATTCTTTGGGGATATTAATTGAGGACCGGCTGAGATTTTTTGTGTGAAACTCCAAGTATAACTTCAAAATTGAGACAGGAACGGATTTCTTAAATAAAACTCACCTTTAAACCATTTTTATATTTATGAGCAAGGATAAATTTTTCATATAAAAAAAAACATGAGCACAGTAATACTAAGAGGTGATTTCACAGCTTTCATTTGTTAAGGGATGGATAGTCCTGTCACAGTTCATTTCCTTGTCTATTAGTTCACTTATGCTGTGAAGTTGTAAGTTCATATTTCATTAACAGTCATTTATTACAAAAGTCTATCAGGTTTCTGGCCGATTTAGGCTCTTGTAGTCTTTCTATATGATCATATGTTTTATATACTATCGCACAGCAGTTTGTCTAATTTGTCAAAATCGAAAATATTACTCTTCACGAATTGTAACAATTATATATTTATTGACAGATAACAACAGATGAAAGCAGCAGACAAGCACATGTCAAATAATATTATACTTTTTTATTTATATAAATTTTTTCTTTGTTTGTAAAAAGCTATAAAAGTATTTAAACCGAAAATCTAAGGAAAACAACTTTCTTAGACATATTTCACTGGTTTTATTGCTTTTATAGAAAAAGTTGTAGTAAAATTAATACAAAATGTGAAATTATTAAATGGTAAAATTGGCAAAATTGTTTTAGCGCCTTATATACCACATAGCTCATGCCACATTGGACATTCTGCATGAGTGATTTAAGGCATGGTCATCTCATGTGGAGGTTGTGTAAGCTGGTCACAGAGATCGTACGATTTGACCCTGTTAAACATCTTTTCTGCAGTTTTCTTACCTCACAGGTCTATTCAAATGACCCACAAATCACAGCGGTCCTTAAAGCGAATATAACCCATGCCATCGGTCAAATTTAGCAATTTATGCGTCAGAGCCAAGGAAAATTTTATATTTCATATGTTACATTTTTATATTTTAGTAGGGTACTAGAATAGTAGATAGTCAAAGAGTCGCTGGCTCGAGCCATGCCTGATTGTTTACTGCTTTCTGTTTTTCTTACCCTTTTTTTCCATTCCCTAACTATTTCGTGACCAACTTCTAGACCCACATGAGCGAAATCTGCCTTATGAACTTAACAGAACTTACTTAATGGCATCAGTAGACCTTGCAAATAAATAAAAAAAATTTAAATGATATATTAAAGATAGAAAGTGCTTAGTGATAGACCCGTTAATTAACCCATTTTTATATAACACACAGTCTGTACTAATATTCCTTAACAGCTTTAAACACAAAATATTAAAATCGATTAACTAACAGAAGAGGAAATGGTTCTGAACTGTTTTACACTTTTTCCTGTGTATTTATAGATTCATAATTTCATTAGCAGGAAATAAATAAATGTTTCGTTAAAAAAAACAAAGATAAGCTATTAATAATATTTTTTTTTGCTTTTGAAAATGCTTTTAAAAATGTATTAATAAAATAAAGTCTGTTTATTGAAAAGAAGAAATAAAATTGCTGATATTTATAACAATAAATGCTTGATTGATTTAACTTTACTTTCCTTTCCCACTCACTTGACAACTGAAATTCGAAACGAAAACTGTCTATAAACAATGGATTTAAAAGACTTGTCCCTGTTCATATTGCGATTTTTTCTCCTTTATTACCCTCTATATAAAAAACTTTCTCATTTCAGAAATAAACAAACAAAAACAAGTTCGACTGAAGATGAAAAAAATTTATATCGTGTAATGAATTTTTCTTTTTGTTTATTTAAGTCCATCCATCAATATCAACACTTGAATTTCATTCCAGTCATTGCATAAAACAAAAACAAAAGCAAAAAGAATAGCAGCTTCATCAGCTTCAATAAACAGCAAATAAAAACCAAAAATTGCTATTAGTCTGCCTTGTCCGCTGATGATGACGTATACGTATAAGTAATAATTCTATGTTCCTTGTCGGTGCTTTCCTTTGGACCACAAAATTACATTTTGTTCTTTTTATTTAGGAAAATTTTTTATTTATTTTAATTTATGAATTTTATTTCTACTTAATTTGCTCTGCTTCAATACCTATTCTTGGTTGATTATGAAAAACAGATGTGGTGTATTGAAAACACGAGCTTAAAAATTTTTGTTAGATGCTTCTAAACCATGCTAAAATTATTTCATTTAACTGTACCTGTCTTCAAAATGTATATAGTTGCTCATTAAGTTATTTGTACTGACTGACCTTCGTAGACTAGTAGGTAGTGTACTAGACTCGTAGTGCGAAGGTCCCAGGTTCGAATCCTGCCGCAGAACTCTGGCAGTTTGTGTCTGATAGTTAAAGGGACAACAAGCCTTCACTGGCTTAAGTGTATGTCGTATGACATGGGCTTAGCACATCCTTCCAATCAACCTAACCTAACCTAATCTAAGTTATTTGTATGAATTGAACTAACAAGGAGCAAATCGATAGACCGGCTTTCACTGTCCTACTGCGCTCCTTTAATGCAACACGATCATGTATATAAATAAAAACAGTCGTAACTTGACAAAATACTACAAAGTTCCTTAAAGTGTTAGTATGCATGTAACTTCTGTTTCGGCTTCAGATATAATTTTGATTTTCTTATATAAGAATTTACAAATAAAGTCGAGATTGAGTTGCACTTTTTCCCCGGGAGCTGCGAAAATTTCAACTTTTGCAACATGACTATGTTTCGTTTAATAAAAGCTTGATTTTCGTGCCATATTGAAATTATTCACTACAACTGCGGCTTAGCTTCAGATATCAGTTTGAGGACTAATTAAAAAAAATTATTGTTCATTTTCGGCTTAATTGAGTATATGCCTGCATTTCATTGATGTTAACCGATTACAATTGTTTCTTTTGTTGTGTATATATAAAAGTTCTCTAAAATTATTACACTTATGCTTTTTTTTTTAAATCACAAGTAGAAAAACATAACTGAATTCTAAAGAATTCATCAATCGCTTAATAAAGTTGTTTGTCATAACTTTCATTTTATTTAAAAACTCTGACATTGAATTTTTAGAGCAATGAGTTAATTTCAACCCCAAAAATGTCGTGTGTGTTTCATTTCTCTTTGTCATAAAATTTTCTAAAGTGGTTTTATTTATACCCTCCCAAAAAGTAATTTTTTATTTTATCCTTTTTCATAACATTTATATTATTTTATTTTATTTGTTTCCTAATATTTTTTGTTGATTTTAGATTTGCTTGAAATAATTATGATATACACATTTTTTTGACATTTTTAAGTATAAAAAAGGTCTAAAATTCTTATTAATACAAATATGTAGTTTGTGTCAGAGACAATTTAATTTGTTCATGTTGTGTTAGAATAATCACGTTGGATAGTTTAGTGGCAGCGATGGTGCAAAATTTTACCTTAAAGTGCTCGAAAGTAAAAAACAAAAGTTCATAATATGTTTTTATCATCATTACTTAATTGCCACAATTATATATGGCAGGAATAAGTGTAAAATTACCACAATGGTCATTGTCAACTCTTCTTTTTCATTGCGTGCTATAAACTGCCATCAGAAATATTTGATTTCAATCAGAATTTTCATATACTTATCTCTCGAAAAGGCTTTATGCTTAGTCTTAATACATTTTTTTGAAGTCGGTAAATGTGTACTAGTGATGAAACGAGTATTCGTATTCGTATTCCCAAAAATTCGTCCGTTGCACAACATTCGAACCCAAAGATTTTTGCCCAACATCTAAAAAATACATAAAATATTAAAAAAAACACTAACTTATAATAGTTTTTAATTAAAAAAAAAACTATTTAACAAATTTTTTATTCGAAATATTCTGCAAAATAACTATTTTACATATAATTGTTTGTTGTTGGCTTAGCTGAGTATATGCGCTGCTGAGTAGCCTTTAACCAAATCATGTTCAAACTCATATACCTATGCCGAAAATTACAAATAGTCTATGAGAATCCAAACAGAACTCAACACATATGTATAAGTATTATAGCTTTAGAAAGCTTTTAAACAAACACAATACAATAAACAATTATAATAGACTTGCGTCTTTTTTATTTTTCGATTGATAGTATAAAGGCGTACAACGAAAAATAAAAAAGACGCAAGTCGATTATAATTGTTTGTTGTGTTGTGTTTGTACGAAAGCTTTCTAAAGCTATTACAAATTTAAAGCTATTGTACTTACGAGTGCATTCAGCGGAAGCGCAAAAGTTTGAATTTGCTCTGAACATACGCAGAGTAAAAGGTTGTTAAAGATCAAATGATCATAAATTTTGTCGATTATGAAAGACAAGAAAGTGATTTAATGTCCACATGTCTTCTAATTTATCCCTACTAAATGTGTTTGAGTACTTTTCTGGTAATAATAATCCATTAACTTATGATAGAAATTTTGTGTCTCATGCAGTTTTTTTATTCTTCGCTGAAGTAACTTAATAACATTCAATGCGATAGTTTTTGAAAATTTTATATATTTTTATATATTTCGATTCACAGACGTATAAATAATTCCACAGATAAATTTCTCTAAATTTTCAATTTAATATAAGGATTTGTATACGTTAAATTGTTTCAGATCTTTGTATTATCGAATATATAAGGGATGATATTCATTAGATCACTGGTTCGTACATGGAAATGTTCAGTCGAATTCGTATAAGCGAACACTATTTAAACGAAGAAATCGCTTTAAAACTTTTGACGATAGTTTATTATTGATTTTGATGCACTTTATGCTCCTCGTCATTTTATTTGTAAAAGTGCAAATTATACCAAACAGAAATCGCAAAAGAGAATTCAAATATTCGACTACGGCACCATATCGTGCCGGATTTCTTTATTCGTGGTAAATATTGCAATAAAATTTCAGTTTATAAAATTTATCTGAATTGATTATCACCATACAATCAATTAGTTATTCAAAATTTGTGTCCGCCCTTCAAAAAAAAAAAAAAAACAATTTTAAAATTGCTGAGTTCGCTTAAGCGAAACACTTTCTAACTCATCCGAATTTAGTTTAAATGAAACTATTCCTAAAGCAAAAGACAATTGCTAAAATATTTCGTTTTAGCTTATCCGCATTCGACTGCACATATAAATTTTGCGGCTTATCCTGAATTTTTTATTGCAACATAAATACCTACACATGCACACATCGAAATAAATACAAAACATAATAAATTCCATGAAAGCGTAATAAACTAAATACAGAAAACAGCTTTCAATTTGTTTGACATTGATTGGTTTTGTGAATTTTCTTCTTTTTTTCTAACATTAAACAATGACTACAGCATTTACGTCATGATATGTTTTTAGTGACGTCAAATTGAAAAAGAAAATACATTCATATTGTTTTGGGATTTGGCTTAAATGTCTAAAAATTATGCGTTATATCAGTTTTTAACATACATACATATATTGTTAATGTTAAAGAAAAAAAGTTTATCAAAATCATTTGGGATGACCTTTCAATTAGTTATTCAAAAACTTTTGTTTCTTGTGGTCTAAACCGCAATTAAAATGACAACTTACCACCACAACAAATATAACAATAAACTTTTTAGCAAATAATTATTCATGTCGAAAGAAACTCAATTTATATTTATAACATCGAACAAAAAAGATTCGACTTGAAAATTCTCAATTTGTAGCGAAATATGAAAAAAATATTAATATATTTACTATAAAATGTACACCTTAAACCGAAAAACTATTATCTTTATCATGACTGAAATGCCAAACAAAATGGCATAAGCGAAAATTATTCAAGTTTAATTTTGAAACAAAACACCAATTAAAATATAATGACATCATCAAATAATATTAAATAACAAAAAAAAAATTAAATGAAATATATAAAAGTAAACTAAATTACATTAAATCAAATAAATACAATTAATGACAGTAATATAAACTCTGTACAAAAAAGGGAATTTGTTCTTTGGAAGGACATTTTTATTGCTAACAAAATATCCGCCAATGTAACTTTTTGACTTCCCAGGAAGTTATATCAAGAAAATATTGATTAAATAAGACAAAAGTTATTTCTGTAGATGTATGTATATGAAATCAGTAATTTTCTGATATTTTTAACTGAAACTATTACCTGCACATAAGAAAAAATCAATTGTGACTACTACCAAGTTTCTGTCGCTTCGATTCTTCTATTTCTAGCATTAAATATCTTATTTGTTATTTAAAATAAAATTATAAAAATTAATAATATAATGTTGAAATCATTTGCAATTGAGATAAATTTGAATTTTTTTTTTCTGCTTAAAAATATTTGCATTTTCATAACCAGGATTTTTTCAAGTTCGAATTCATATCCAGTAAAAAATATTAATTAAAAAAATTAATTATGTGAAAAATTATAATATCCAGAAGGATGTTTTAAAAATGCAGTGTAATGTGAAATATACGTGGCTTCAGATCCAATGCACAGGATTAAAACAGAGAATATCGTGCAATGGCAAGTATATTTTACCATTAATTGAAAATATCCATAGTTTCACTGCTTCCGGTTCACAAAATTTTAGATATTATTGAGTTATTCGGAAGCGCTTTTTTTTACTAGTAAATAAAGTAACATGAAATAAAACTTCTATTAATATTTTATTAAAATGTTTTAATTATAATTAATAAATATTTATTGCTGATCTCAAGGTCTAATTTTTATTTTTTTTTTTTTTACAAAATTTATCATAAAATCAATTCAATATTTCGATGCCTCTTTTGGGCGTCTTCCTAAAAAAATATATTTTTGTATAACAATACGCATAGAAATATGAAATTAATTTTGTAATAAGTTTTCTAAATAATAAATATATGACCTTTAGGTTATCAATAAATATTTATTAATTATGAAATAGAACTAAATTAAATTGAATTATATGAAATTAATTGAAGTAAAATAAAATTTAAAAAATTTTAAAAATATAAAATAAATCAAAAGAAATAAAATTTAAATTATCGTAAAATACAAGTACATATATAAAATCGATTTTACTGTGTACCTCCTTATTTCAGGACAATCTACAGTATCAATTTAAAGCATCCTTATTGTACAAAATCAATTTTGTTTTAATTATTACACTTCTACGACCACGAACACACAAGCTATTTAAACATAAACACATATACACACAACGCACCATTTTAAATAATGCCAATGGTTCAGAGATGGATCATTGAATACTATTGTTATTTTGTCAGTTCTTTTTCCATTTATGTGCGTCTACACATATTATTATAGTAAATTTAAACAGATTTATTGGAAAGACTATATATGACAATTATCTGATTGTGCAATATTTAATAACTATCTTAATTTTATTTGTGTTTCCTTCTAATATACTAGCATTTTCTCTATTCTGAATTAAAGTATCAATTTATTGGGTCATATTAGGGTTAATTAGGGTCATAAATTGCATAAAACAAGAAAAAATATCGATGAATTTAATTTAGTTATAAGTATTGGAAAGAACAATCATAGTAGCGTACGTTTTTTATTATAAAAAATAAACTTTATTTTTGGAAAAAAAATTATCACATAAAAAACTCCATTTTCCTTGCCTGCCACAACAGCATAAACAGTATCACCCATACAACAACATTGATGAATAATGAGCTGAAAGGAAATATTTCAATTATCATGTTAATCCTTCTAGTATGTCTTAATACCACTACTATCGCGCTATAAAATTGATACCCCACAATACATACATACATTCCGCCCAACATGTAGTAAACAAAACAGAAAGAAAAAACATTTTAAATTTATCACTTTCATTCTCCTCACCAACATCGTACTCTTCTGCATACTTGCTCTCTTATCATTCTCAATTTACGAACACCCAAACGTACGTATACTCAATATTATTCATAACCCCTTTAACATCTTAATGATTATCATCCTGTTTACACGCACACAAACACCATGGCATATTTACCTATTAATGAACAAATAGCGTATACGTACTGGTGGCATTTCATTGAAATGTTTTCACTTGTCGGGACATGTTGTATATGCGAGTGTGTTTGTTTGTGTGTTTGGATTGCACTTACACAAGAGCGGTTTTTACCAGCAGAAGAGTCAACTTACACGAATGTTTTTGTGTTTTAACGAAATAATATTTCAAACAGAAAAATAAAAACCGGCACACGACAATAACGTTGTTCTTGTTATTTCAGTAACATACGAGTACACGTATACTCGTACTTACTAACACACTGACGGTTTTTAAATGCCATATAGCGAATCAATGGTTCGTGGCGCGCGTCGTTTGTTTATTTTTTGTTTATACTCGTACTCAAGCATTGGAAGAAGTAAAAAAAATTAAAACAGTAACAACAAACAATATAAATTGATGAAAGTAGTGTTGTTTTGTGGCAAAAGGAAAAAAAATTATTAAGTGAAAAAACACTGTTTGGAAAAAAAGCAGAAAACACAAACTGTTGCTCATATTCATTATGATTGTTAACATGCATTGTGGGTGGGATATTCTTAATAGGGAGCAAAATTTATTCCTTCGTAAAGTATATTACCAGCAATGTTATCAATACCTTTAATGAACAAAGTGTTTTAAATTAAACAGAATTCGCTAATAATTATTGCCACGTATTTATATAATTTTCACATTAGTTTGCCTTAGTAGTAAAGCAACTTACACTTTATTGTATGGCTTCTTCTATATTTTTGAATAATTTAGTTTATGTAATGTCACACAGACTGCACTAACCGAGCACCACGGGCTGTTTCCCCATACACAATACGATCCTTAACAGAATAAATTATTGGAAATAGAAAACTATATATGTATACATATATGTACATATATAAGTACATATATTGTGGTTTTAAAAAAATTAAATGGTACTTTTTTATACCCAGGATTTATAGTCAGTTTATATTGAATATAAAATGTAGCAAATAACTTTTTTGAAAATTTGCTATAATTTCTAACTAAAAAACACATTTATATTTGTGGCATTGTAGCTTGCTCAATCCAAATCTATTTGCTTAGGAGGTAAAGTCGTTTAGACAGACACACAGATTTATCACACTCAATATACTAAAAGATTTTTACAAAAATTAAACTATTTCGGGAATAGTAAATGATTCAGCGTAGTACCACATGGCTTTAAAATTAAAATTAAATGCTAAGAAGTTCTTTAGAAAAAAGTGTATAAATAATTAAAATTTCTCAATTTTGCTGATATATCTCTTATATATATATATATATATATATATATATATATATATATATATATATATATATATATATATATATATATATATATAATATTTATTTTAAGCTACCACAGTCCTTCCCAACCGATTGCAGTTTATTTATTTATTTATTGTATTATATTATTGTTTTTTTAAACACTCTTCTGTGTAAACACAATCGAATTCGTTTATTTAGGAGCTCTTTTTGTTTAAACTAAACCTGTTAATAAATGGGTTTCGGGAAAATTTTATTTAAAATATAGTTGCGCAATTCAAAAAGTACCTAATGCATCTGATATCGTTTATTGGAAAAAAAATATTTGAAATACACCTTGTGAACATACATTTTTAGTGTATCGGTTGTATCTTATAATGAAAAACGTAAAATGTAAAATTAAAAAAAAAAATAATGTTAACATAAGATAAGTGCAATTGGTTGATTCAAAAGATTAAATTAACCACAGTTATTGATTCAATACGAGTTTTCTAAAACATATAAAGTGAAATTGTGCTCTTATGGTTATAGCACATTTTTTTTAAATTTAAAATTACCAATAACAAGTATACAACCTGCAAAGTAATACAGTAATACAATAAAAGGTCGAGTTGATTGGTCAATTAATGTTTAATAATATTAAATAAAAATGTTTTTATACTTTTACAATAATAATAGAGAATCGAAAAAATTTATTACAGACGGCAACTGAAGACTTTAAATTTCAGTTGCTTGTTGGTGCTTTTCTGGCAACTATAAATATTTAATTGCTACCCGTAATTTTGCCATTAGTTTTAAAACAGTAGAAAAAATTATTCTAAAATTAAAAATTCAAAATATTTATTTTGTTGTACTCATGTAACTTTTCTAATCCAAAAGAAAGAAAAAAAAAACGCCGCCTTGACATCACTCGCACATTATAAACACTCACTCAAGCCTAGAGCAACAGTTTTTTGTTCTAGTTTTTTAGTTTTATTTTTAATTTTATTTAAACATAAACATTTTATCCAGTTGGAAAGAAATTATAACAGCATTAGCAAGACAGACAGCACAGCCATCTATACAAACGTACGCTAGATACTTTCTAATGTGGTACAAAGTTTTGAAACATTTAAAGCGAAAAGGATCCCATAATATTGGATGATACAAATACCAATGTAACTAGAAGTGGCAGTAGACAAGAAGTACTTTTTGTTTTCCATTTAATACCGTTATTGTCTTTGTGTTCGTGTGTGTTGTAGTTGCCTGAACATGAGTGCTGTCAGTGTGTTTTGAATATGTATTTATTTATATATTCGCACGGCATTTTTGCCGTATCGACATGGCAAATTCATTAGTTGTGTTACAGGCTCCGTACGCAACAGACGTTAGTTATGTGTCTTTAATAGGCAAAGAAAACATTTCAACGTTTTGTTGCTGGGCATATCAATTAATTTAAAAAAGTCACCGCTATAGCAACAATACCAGCATTAATGATTTTAACCTAAAAAGGAAAAAACAACAAGTGCCGAAAAGTTACAAAACAATTTCCTCTAGAAAAAAAAATACACTAAAGTTTGTTTTGTTCACTCAGCAGCAAAACAAAACGAAAAATAAAAAACATCGCCAACAAAAATCGAAACGAACAATACAAGAAAAGGAACTAGTGGTGAATTTTAATGTGATGGTGCATAAAATTTCAAAACCGTTAAAAATATAATTCACAACAAAAATAATTTTTTTAATCAAATTGCAAAAATTTTAGCATTTAAAGTGCATTTGAGTGATTATTTGGCTAAAATTCTGAAGTATGAGAATATTTTGTAAATACAATCAACCTGGATAAATATTGATAAATATTTTATTTATTAATAAAATTTGGTAATAAAGTGTAAAGTGAAAATATGTTGGTAAATCATAAGAAAAAACACGGAAATATATTGAGATTGCATTAGTATTAAAAATTAAAGCCAAAATATATCTTAAAATTATTCAAGCCATCCGTCATATGTCAAAAAAGCTGTCAATATAATTACTGAAAAGCTTTTTATGCAATAAGTTAAAGAAAACAAAAGAAAAAAAGAAAAGCGAAATATCTTTTTTAAACACCATCATCACACAACTTCCTTGACAACGTCTTCAATTCGAATCTTTAAAAATGCAGCGCCGCATGTCAATAACCATACGGGAATACAAATTCTTTCGTAGCTTTTCACAAAAGTTTGAAAATTGGCCGAAACGTAAAGCGGAAGCGCTATGGCGTAAAATGCGTGAAAGGAAAATTGCAGGTGAATGTATAATCATGCCACAAAATCAATTTTTTATGTTCTCTTTTTCCTCATACACACCACACGTAACAGAACATGATTATTATTTTTTATTATTTGTTTACTCTCAAACTGTTTTATTGTTTGTTTATGTTTTGTTTATGACTTCTACAATAAATTCTATTGTTTCTAATTAAAAGATTTGAATTTTCTTTACCTCCGTATTCAGTGGGAAAATCTATTAAATAGTATTTCAGGGTGATGTTTAACTGATTGCTCTTTAATTTTCCAATTTTATTTTTCTTTTTATATCTTAAATCAATAAATTAATTTTATTAAGGTGCCAGCAAAAGATTCAAACCATTTGTTACGTTTTTATTTGTACGCTTATACAGAATTTGCTTCAAAATTACTTTCAGCTAATCAGGTATACAATTTTTGATCTAAACATTATTATTTATATTTTCGTTTGGCCAATCCTGTCAGTTAGCCCGATTTTGATTTGAATCGAAATAAATTTAATAGAAAATGGTGGGTAGTTTTTAATTCAAATGTATTTGTTTTTTCTTTTTAAGACAAAGTTAGCAAACGAAAACTGCGAAGCTACTTGGTCTGTAGAAACACCCTGAGTATTTGGCAGGAATCGAACTTGCGACTTTCGGACTACTAGTCTACGAAGGCATCTTTTATACCAACATTTTTCGTAAAATTTTTTATATTGTCTGAACAATGCAACACTGATTGCAAACGAACTTCAGCTATTCATTTTCAAATACTCTCTAACAGAACTGTTTTTATTTATTTTTTGGCATTTTTTGCAGTGTATCAAACAAATTTAATAACTTTTTTGTATTAATACAGAGACTAATTGGCCTATTTATCAGACCTATTCAAATAATAAGTTTCATTGCTTATCTAAGGCTAAGAAATTTTCGGCGATTGTTACAAGATTTTATGGTTTTCATTAAGGCAATCCACGTACCCACAGCTGATGATTTTCTATTGTAACGCTGTCAAAGCAAAACTAAATTTTGTATTAATAACAATACATAAGGACTGAGGTACATCACTATTAACCATATTTTGTACGTTGTCGTGGTGGTAACTTGGTAAAAATTTTTGTACTTTTTGGGACACGTTCCCTTTTCAGAAAATAATGAATAATCAAATTTCTTATCCTTTTCAATTTTCATTCTAACATCAGCTTCATTTACCATATATTCAAAAAATATTTAACAAAATGAACCTAATTATATTATAACGTTGCTATAATATAATAACTCGAGTCTATATGTGATGAATTTTTATCTTATTATATATGATATTTGACATTTATTAGGTGAGGACCCAATTTTAGGTATCGCATACATTATCAGCTCCCTGATATTAATTCAAGACTCAGATATAGAAGTAGGAGCATGAACCGATTCCCCTCTTATTTTTCTCTGCTATTTTCTTAACTTTCAGATGAACGTGTTAAAAAAGAGCAAATAAAAGCTTTTTTAACATATGGTGTTGGCTGAATTATGTGCTCGTGTCGTCGATTAGTCAATGTAGTAGACACGTGACATCTCAATAACAAAATCATGACACCTCTTTGATCAAAACTATATATCACACATTAAAAGGTTTTTTTTTTAATATTAAGGAATCATAGAAACCGTATTTTAGTGATTATTTGGGGGGAAAATCTATTTAATTGAATTTCTGCCCAGTGAAAGAATATAAATTATTCTTTATTTATTGCATTTAAAAGTCAAAGAATACACTGCTTCATTTTTCTAGGAAGTCAAGTTGAAAAAATGTTTAAATACAAATCTGAATTTCTTCGGCAATCATAAGAAACTCTGCTCTTGAAAAAGTACAATATATTTTCTTTTATTAAAATAAACTTATTTTAATCCGTTAATATCAGTTTTGCGACTATACTGCTTTTATATAATTTTAGTTATCGATTTTATGTCACATTTTTATAAAACAGATTTATTGCTTTTTCATTATTAAACACCTCTTCAGGCATATTCTTCAAAAGGAAGACCCCTTTTTTAAACACCCCTTTTTAAAAAAAAATAGTTTCGATATTTCTTTAAGAACGGCAGTTGATACCCAGAAATAATCATCGCTTAGTTTTTAACCTCATCATTGATAATTTTTTAAATAAACTTTAAAATGGTAAAATACAGCAATCGTTCGATTTGAATTCCGTGAAATTTCTATTTTTACTCATCATTCACAAAGTCATCATTCAATGGATTATATTAATCAAAATGTGCTGTTTAACCGCAAAATATATTTTTATAGGAAATTCTATCAGATAATTGTCTTTCTATATCAAGCAAGAATAAGTTGTAACCAGTAGTACAATAAATTGTTCAGACCGAGATTTCCAATTAGAGGCAAAATATTTAGTATTACATTTATTTCTATTATTAAAATATTATATCACTGGCAATAAATATTTAATAAAGTAGCAATCGATAAAATATATCTCAATTAAAGCAATCCTCGCTAATTAAAGGACGAAATTTCGCGAAAAGCAAATAAACAATTCATCTAAGGTAAAATAACTATGGGACAACATCTTCACTTTTAATCAGGAAATTTTTCATGAATTATTTACCCAAAAAAAAACCAAAGTGTTGAGGTAATAAAAATGAAACCTTCGTTACACTTGAATCAAACGATATAAGACTGAATCCTTGAATGAAGGAGTATTTCGAAGTTTCTAAGGACTATGTTCTACAAAAAAAATTCATTTTCTGTTCTACATTTGATTATTGATGTGCTACAAAAAAGATTAAATATTTTTTTATAATTACTTGTATAAGTGAAAACGTGAATTTCTATAGTTCGCTTCAAGAAACGTATCCTTCAATATATTTTACAACTTTTGATAATACAATATTTAGGATTGAAAGGAACATTTCTGAAAACATATTTATTTGATATAAGGGTTGGGAAATTGCATAAAGTATAGACACAAACCCTGTAACAATAATGATATTGTGAGCGAATTTCACGTAAAAATTTCGATTCGTGGCAAATTAGTGAACAACTTTTTTAATTTTTTCACCATATTTTGTTCATGAGAATGATTCACGTGAAAAGCACGTTCATTTTTTATTTCTCAATTTCTAACTTTTTCCCTTTATAGGCAAGGCCGTTGGAATAAGGGCAATAAATACACTTTTAATTTTACATATTCCAGTCCTCAACACACATTCCTTTAAAAAAAATTCCGTGTACAATTTTTTAATATTTGCAAGTAATAGTTTTTAATAGTATAAAAATAAATTTGCGAAATTGTACTGATTAAAATTAGTCCTTAGAAATTTGCGTATCCTTACAAAAAAGGAATCATAGATATTAGTCGTAGTTTTATATGATTTAGATCAAGTGCAATCACCTCAAAATTGCATGAACACATCAAACGCAAAGTTGCCTCTAAACCGACATCTAAGTTCATATATGTACATAAGAGTGTAAATTGCATCCATATCCTTGTATTACTTCATACAGGAATATCAATACCTTCCAGTTCTTATTTAATGCATAAAAATATATTTATATGTATATGCCCAAAGTTTATTTAAATTGGCAATTGTCCCACTGTGCGGTAAAGTAAATGTGCTATCCTACTATTAAAAAAATTAAATAAATAAATTTTATTTAGCTACACCTATTTCTTAGAAAATTAAACAAGCTTTTTCTTCCACATACAAAATACATCATAAATTGTGTTAAATTCTCTTGTGGAAAGATTTCCCTTGTTACTGGTGACATTGTGTAATTTTTCATTGAGAATATGATAAACAGCTCTACAGCAATCTTCCGGCTTAATGTTTTATTGCTTGTACATTTTTAAATATTCAAAAAAAAACAAAAATTTTATTTTTATTTAATTAAAAACAACAATAAAATGCTAGTATATAAGTCATGAAAATTCTTGTTAATTAATTAATGTCATCACATAATTTCTCCTTATTTCTGACGACTACATGAGATTGATTTGTACAAAAGTTTATATTCTTGTTGTGTTTTTCCAAAGAAAAGAACTTAATATTTCAAACGGTTGCTTCTTAATTTATTTTTTTAAGACAATTAGCTGTTACGTGGAATTAACAAAAAACGGTCAGTGTAAAATATATTAACAGTTGAGCGTAAAATATTAGAGAAATAAAAATATATTTTACTTAAAAATCAATCATATCATCAAAATAAGTTTAGGTTTTGTTTAGACATACACCTTAATTAGTGCTATTAAATCTTAAATTGAGTTAGACTATGGTGTTCACATACATGCAATTAAGTTTACTCAATTAGAGGAAAAGATTTTAACTAAAAAACTTTGTCTCAATATTTTTTATTTAAAAACATTCTTCTGATTATATTGGCTGTAGAAAATATATTTTATAAATTTCTATTACAAAATAAATATACTTTCAAATATTTTTTATATAATTTTGTTATTGTACAGAATGTGCTCTTCTCACTACATAAAATACATAAGGGTTGCATGGGTAATTTGGCTCAATTTACGGGGCAATTAAAATCAATTAAGGCCTTAATTGCGTAAATCTCCTAAATGAGCAATTAAGGACATGTCCTGTACAAAGTACTCGGTTTATCTGTAGTGGTGCGCTTATTCTAAAAAAATTGCTCAATTTTGGTTAAATTTTTTGCATAAGAAAATTATTGCGTGTTTAGTTATTGTTTATTTTTTATTTTACGTTAATGAATAGAGCCCATAATAGATTCGTAACAACTGACTTCACAAAGTCTGTTTCGAATGTGTTTTTCAATAAACAGTACAAGATGGTCTTGTGAAATTAGGAAAAAAAATTTTTAAATATATTGCAAGTGATTTAAATGTAAAGGGTGATTTTTTAGCAACTTTCTTTTTGGCAACACTGTTTTTGGCAGATCAGCTGTTTTGTGTAACATGTTACTGCTAAACATGCTCAGTTTGGTCTGTAATTTATAACGATGGATCGACTTACGAACGAAAAACGCTTGCAGATTATTGAATTTTACCATCAAAATTCTTGCATCCTAAAGTTGTGTTGAGCGACGAAACTTATTTCTGGTTGAATGGATACGTGAACAGGCATAATTGCCGTATTTTGTGAGAAGGGCAAGAACTTCCAATGCATCACCACTATTTGGTGTGTATTCATTCATTGTACCATTGGACTGTACAGTGCGATGATTAAAACATTTTTTCCTAAAATAGAAGAGCTGGACTTGGCTGATATGTGGTTTCAGCAGGACAGTGCCACACAGCACACAGCGAAATAATATCCCAATTGAGAGGCGAATTTGGTGAATATTTTTTTTAACGTTTGGGGCTGGTAAATTGGCCGCCTAGATCGTGCGATTTAAAGTCTTTAGAGCAAATTTGTGGGGCTATGTTAAGCTCATGTCTATACAGACAATCCCGCAACAGCTGACGCACTGGAAGCCAATATTGAAGAATTTATTCGCGAGATACCGGCCGATATGTTGGAGAGAGTATGCGAAAATTGGACTCAGCGTATAAACCATTTGAGGTGTAGCCACGGTCATCATTTACATGAAATCATCTTCAAACATTGAATTATGTATATAGTTCGTTCTATAGACTCAAATAAAACTTTATTTAAATTTTATGTGTTTTTTTGATTAATTCCGAAAACTTTTAAACATCAACATTTCACTGGTGCTAAAGACGTATCATCAGGCAACCAGCACCCAAATTTTTTAGAATGTTACAAATATTCTTATACAAGATTTATTTGCATTTACATACTTATATCGAAAAAAAACTTACAGTTTATCTTGTATACGATGCTACCATTTCGCTCACAGTTTTACAATGAGATCGTCTGTTTGCCTATTATATCTCTAGCCATCTGAACAATACGGCGTTATTTCGGTATTGTGTGTAAATTTCACACACTTTCTATATATAAATTTTGAACAAATATTTATGTACAGTGGCTCACATTGAAAGTCGGGCAAATCATTGGTAGATTTTTATCGAATATTTTAGATGTCATAGCTTATTATTTTTGAGAAACTTTTGAACACATTTAATTAAGCATTTAATACACAATAAAAATTTATAGTAAAAATATTCCCAAGAATTTTTCAACACATTACTTTAAAACTTTTCTCAAAAAAATTCTAAAATTAAAGTCACATTGAAAGTCGGGCAAAGCAATAAAGGGGCATAAAATTCATTCCAATTATCGCTATATTTGTTCATTCTTATTATTTTTATATTATAAGCGGTCAGTTGGACATTTGCTTTTGTAGTGTTACAATATTAAAAAAAATTTTTTTGTAATGCCGCGTACAACACACAGTCTACCTTGGTAGAGCGAAAAATAGTTATTAATAACTATTAGAAGGTAAAACTCAGCGAGAAATCGCAAGTATCGTTAATAAAAGCAAATCAACTGTACACGACATCACTACGTGATACAAAAAAAGACAACAGAATAACAAATAACCAACGCTTGTCTGTAAAAAGAAAGCTTTTCCCGAGAGATGAAAAGTTTATAGTTCTCAAAATACAAAATGAACCATTCATCTCCGCTCCAAAACTAGCCACAATGATTAAAACCAATTTTGGATAGGAAGTACATGCAGAAACAATAACAAGAGTTTAAAGAAAACGCAAATTGCATGGCTGAGTGGCTCGAAAAAAACCATGAGTCAGTGTCAAAAATGGAAAGGACAACTTGGAATTTGCACTAGAGCACATAGCAAAATATTTCTCGTTTTGGAGCACGGTAAAATTTATATGGCATGTTATGTTGGCTTTTCCTATCAACATTTAACATCTCACAAGTTCTTTTTACGGATGAAAGCAAATGTAATTTTGCTTGGCCGAGCTCTATGTGTGGCGTAAACACAATGCAAATTTTTTGCACAAAAACACTAAGAAAACAGTGATGCATAGAAGCTTATCAGATATGGTGTGGTGCTGAACAGCGGCTTCAGGTCTTGGAAATCTTCACTTTATAGAAGATATGATGGACAAGAACGTTTATCTTGACATTTTAACTACTAATGTTAAGGAGTTGGGCATTGTTGATAATGTTAAGTTTTATTAAGACAACGACTCTAAGCACGCATCACTGATAGTAAGAAACTGGTTGCTTTGCAACTGTTCTAAAGTCATCAAGGCACTTGCCCAAAGCCCAGACACAAATGTTATCGAGCACTTATGAGACGAATTCGAACGTCGTATGAAAAACCGTTTGTGCAGTAATAAAAACCAGCTTTAGGCCGCATTACAGGACAAATAGAGCCAAATAACGCCTGATGTGTGTAAAAAATTAGTGGAATCTATTTTAAAAAGATTAACAGCTGTAGAAAATTAGAAAGGATATGCAACTAAACATTACTTAATGCATAAACAATCGAATTTAAAGACTGCCCGACTTTCAGTGTGATCATAGTTTTTAGGTTTTTTTGAGTTTTTGTTTATTATTTATATTATTATAGGGCTGAAGTACCTAGTTTTTGTTTTGTTATATTTAATAATATGCAGAACAAATATTCTGACAAAATATTTTGCAAAACTTTAAGTATTATTTACTTTAAAGCTGTTGAACTTTACTGCAATAAGTTGCCCGACTTTCGATGTGAGCCACTGTACATATAATTTTATTTAGGAAAAACAAAATACAATCACACTTCAAATGTTTTATAAAAACGTAAATTCAGTCAGTCTTATACTTCTTGTCGCTGTTTTAGTGACGCACTTTTATTTATATTTTGAAGAAAATATATGTAAATAAGACAAACATTAGTCAAATCATCTTGATTTAAGGTGATCTAAGATGTACAGAGAACTTCCGACTGATTGTTATAAAGACATTATGATCATGATCTTGGTAAAAAAAAATGTTCAGATTTTTATGAGAAAAAGAAAGAAACTATAATTATTTATCTTTTTCTTGAAATTTGGTTTTTTGTGTTGTGACCAGATATTTTACTTACACATGTTTGCATGAGTAAAGAATTATATTTTAGTATGTGTAAACAAATTACGCAGTATTTAAAGGGTTAATTTCGATATGCCTCAGCTAAGAAATATATTAATATAATCTCAAACATATTCATTGTCACTTTACGAGTGCATGGCAAACATTTTGCAAAGCAAATGAAAATAATCACCAAAAAAAATTAGATGAGGAAAAATTTAAATTTTTCGTCTGAAGGTTAATCCGTAATTACACGCATTTATACACCTCGTTAACACGAAATAAGAAATCAAATTTAAAAATAAGCAAATATGTGTTTAAGATTAAATATTTATGTATTTTAGCTTTAATGAATGACGTTTCCACTTTCGACAAAACTATTGGCCATAAAAATGTGGAACACGTTTTCCATGTTACTGACACCCTCTTCAAGTGATCCTTGCAAGCTCTCCATAGAACAAAAATAATTTCTCGAAATGTTTAATGTCCATATATTAGGACTTATTATTTTTAAAGACTAAAAATATGTACATTCAAAACTATGAACCAAGCATATGACGTGTTCCTTTCTAACAAAAATGTCACATGCAGATTTGTTATTCTCTTCTAAAAAAAATATATACAAAAAGGGTTATATTCTTTTCCAATGTTTTATGTTTCAGAAAAAAACATAAAAATGTAACACGTGCTTTGCTTGTCTTTATTTCAGTGTTAGATACTGAATTTTTCTTCAACTGTGTTAACTTTTCAAACTGAATAAGAAAAAAAGTCACTCTCAAGGAACCACATTTTCATTGCTTCCCAAAATCCACTAGTGCATTTTTCCACTTCCTAGGAATATCAAGTTGGAAAAATTAGTATTAAAAATACGAATCACTTTTACAAATCTGCGGAACTCGAATCTACATGAAAATATTATTTTTTTCAATCAGTGAGTGATGAAATTTCTTTCACATAAAGAAAAGAAAATCATGAATACTGGCAAATTTGTATGTCTTCTAGATGAGAAGTTCATTCACAGAGGTGCACTTCTAACGGCAAATAAACAATCCTAATTTAAAGGAAAATTGTTTTCTTTGTAAAAAACGTACAAAGTTTGATTTTTTCCATATAATAATGAAAATAGCATCCAAAAGAGGAATCAAAAAAGAACATCCTGCAATGACAGGCGTGTGCTGAAATCTTTGGAAATGATCCGAAATCGCGTTACTTCCGTATCTTAATCTCAGCATATTCATTACTTTTTTTTGGAAACTCTCTTTTACTGGGTTGTATATTCAACGCCTTAAATATTTCATAATTAATTAATTATTGCAAACATAATCATCATCTGATGGTGGATGAGAAGTATACTTTATTACTGTAAACAAAAGCATAGTTTTGATTCTGTATTAAAAAAAATTAAATACTTATTGATTGCGTTCTTTTGAGAGCTCCGAGGGTATGGATAATAGCCATCAATTTTCCAAGATGTATTGAAGTCTCTACGACATCTCAAGCAATAAAGAAAATCCTTGACATACATGTGCATATATGAGCCTGTCAAATATTATCCAAAGAGTGTTCCATAAAAAAGGTCTTAATAATTTTTTTACCTTAAGTCATTAAGAAAACGAGTTATTTCGCCTTGAAAAAAACCCCCAATTTTCAATTTAGTTTCGTCTACAACTTTTAAATTACCCGTATACACTTTAATATTTATATGAGAGAATTGTAAATAATATTATAATTTAAAAAAAATCTCTACAAAATTTTCAAGTTCCTTGTAGCTCAGGCGATAATCCTAAAAAGGTAGTCGCATCCTTATTTCCAATATAGCAATAAGCAAAATTTGTCCTCCACCGGCACCTAAAACCTAAATTTCCGTTCATGATCTCATGTGTAATCCAACAAAAACACAAAATTCTTACCCATATGATATGCAAACAACTTGTCTTTTGTTTTATACGATTTACCTGGACGGCTTATATGTATAATTTTTTTGTTAATGTAAATAGTTATCATTTCCTTAAGCAAAAAAAAAAAAAATATCCACGTATTACAGGGTCTTATATGTATATTGCACGTACATACATACATATACCTTTTGTTTACTTACGATATGTATTGTATTATGTCATTATGAGCAAAAATGTCACTAGGCGTATACTTTCTGCAAACAATTTCATACACACGCGCGCACACTCACACACATTAACATTACAGTGAATGACGAATAAAAACAATGAAGCACCAACGAAAATGGCTCCCAACTATTGAACAAATTAATTCAGTAACTTTAATATCTCTTTTAATTTTAACATTTTGTACGTGGGCTTCAAATCAACAATATTATCAGGAACATTTCCATAGGCGTAGCTAGAGGGCGCCCTACAGCTTCTGAGAATTTTTCGAGGTGTGCGGTAAGGGAGGAAGAAAATTGTGTCATTTTGTTTGTAATTCCACGTGTAGAAAATAGTTTTGGAGGTGCTAAATTTCTGCTGGATTTGCTTCCTTCCCCAATAACAGGTCTACCTACGCCCATGAATCTTTTCGTCCCCATGCAATTAAGCTAATATTTATATATGCATGTATTTAAATATGTATATATGAATGGGTGCAAATACTAAAAAAACAAAAATAAAGCACATAAGGCCCTTGCAAACATGTAGAAGGCGTTCACTGGCCACGCAGGACACAAAACGCAAAAACTGATAAACAGGATATTTAAGGGTATGTTATTAAAACGCTTGAATGCTCTCAACTTTAATAAAAAATATTTACTGTTTGTAGGCTCATTGTAAAATAAAAGATTTAATAACTGCACAGTAGTATGAAAGATAAAAAACACAATATAAAAAGTAAGTTTTTTTTAAGTTTAAAGTTTAGTGGCAATTAAAGGCAGCGAAAGTGATAAGAAATTATGAAAATTATTGTTAAATATAATTATTATAAAAATCGTTTATATACGAAGATCTAAAAAGCCTCTGTATGTTCAAGTAAAAATTGCATTTAGTTTTTCTAAAATATAATCAGCAAATTTGTTATCACCACATTAATTGCCTCCCTCTAAAACTATTCATAATCGTACATTCTTATTTCTTATTTTACCCACTTAATGACGTCATAATTTTTTTCTTAAGATTATAACACAAGTGTTGTGACGCTGTTAAATTTTAATGACGTATTTAGATGACATGAAATCACACAAAATGGGGGAAATGTCATTTATTTTCCATTCACTAATATTATCCTTCATTCACATGGTATTCAAGGATTTGCAAGTGTGTGTTATTCTTCGCCATGTTGTTTCTTTTTACCCCAACACATAATAAAACAAACTGCAGCCCCTCCCTCATGTTCCCTGCTGACAGTCATAAATAAAGTATTATTTTAATATAATATTTTAATTGAATTATGTAGAATGTTGTATTTTGTAATTTGAACACAGATTTGTTGTTTAAATACCTGCTGGTGTAACTGAAAAAACACAGATCGCACAATCTATAATTAAGTTTAACCAGGCATTTCAACACACATTGCAGAACGTAATGAAACAGGATGTAGAAAAAGTACTCCCTCATGCATATTCAATCTAAACCAAGTAGTCCAACAGGCAGTTGTTCTCATTTATTTATTTTTTATGTTTGCAACTTGTGGACAGTAAGATGTCTCTGTGATTTTTTTTTATATTTCCAAACAGATACACTTGTTAAATTGTTGGTCTTGGAATAAAAGAATTGATTTATTGTTTTAAACTTTCTGTAGATGACATACTTTAGCAAACAATAGTTCAATATGTGTTTTAACTGCCTGTTTTTTAATTAACTTTTATATAGTATGAGACGTCACAGAAAATTTATTTTAAATCCTTTTCCAAGCGGTTGGAAGTCACGTCAAGTAAATACAAGCTTTTATTATGAACAGGTACAAAGAAAATGTAGTAAAAAATGTAGTAGGGTAAAAAGCACTAGTAGTTGATTTTCCCGGTTTGGTTGTTGTTAATGCTCTGTGTGTTCCTCTCGACAACTCAAAATTACATCAGTATTTGCGTTTATTGAATAAAAAGGACGCTTGCCTGGAATTTCCCACTGACATCAAAATGGATGTAAAAACAATTTTCAGAGTAATAAAAAATAATTTTAATCGTCGACATCTTGGAAATTAATATACCGATTCAAATGAAATGGCATTTAGCAGTGCTGAAATAGTCCACGAAATTTACGGAAGTTAGACAACCAATTCGCATCACACGGTACTTTTCATAAAAAACACTTGTATCCAAATATTTTCATAACAATATCTCTCGTAGGCATCAATAAATTGCAATAAAATTTTCGCCAATTGACGTTATTTTAATGTTGTAAGTGTGATCGAACTACCACCTTGAAACTTATTTCGAAAACTTATTAATTTTTTCGAACAATCTTTCATTATACAATGTGACTTCCATATAAGCAAATATCCATTGAAGCAAATTTTGTTACCATGGGTGGAAAAGTTAAAAATTATAAGAAGTTTACACACGTAAACACACACACACTTACATACATGCCTGCAAGCACACATATGGACAGCTTCCTGAAAATATTTAAAATAGAGTCCTAGGAGCTCAAAACATCTACATTCAGTCATGGGAGTCGAGAAAAAATGTAAAGTAATAAAAATAAAACTTACAACTCCCAGGGTGCCATCGTAAACTAGACTAGTTGTGTGCAGAACGCAGGTTCGATTCCTACCCAAAAGTCTCGGGGTTTCTGCAGGAAAGCCAAGTAGCTTCGCAGTTTTTGTTAGTTAAATTTGTTAAAACGGAACAAGCGGATTGGCAGGAAATTAAAAAAAATATATATATATAAAAAATTTAAATTTAAATCCTGGAATTTACCACAATGTAGAGTATCAGCGAGCAAGATGTCACTGCTGTAACTTAAAGAATTTTTTATATGAAATATTTTGGAATGCACTTTGAAAATATTTCCAACTACTAGTATCTGCAAATTCATAATCATAACAAATGACAAGTTAACAAGAGCGGGAACCGATAAACTATTTTGATAATCAACTCATTATCTTTTATGATTGTCTTATTGATTTCTTGTTTGAAAATAACTTCTACAACAATAACAAAGGGCAGAGATCTGGAAATATATTGTTCTAATGCGAAAGATTTTTCTAACAAGTAAAAATATCTTGAAATATATTCTTTCCAATGTGAAAGAGTTTTTCAAGATCTAAAAAACTATAGCGAATAGTATAAAAATATAAGCGAATAGACGGATATCGAATAAAGAACAGAAAATTAGAACCAATCATTATGTTATCAGTATCCCTCTTGAAAAAAAGGATACTGATAAAAATTTGTGTTTCATAAAAATCGCAGAGACGGATATTCAAATATTGAATCCAAAGTAAAAAAAAATAGATAAAGTCACCATTTCGAAGACATAAAAGGTGAAGTTTTGAAGGAAAAATTACTAATTGAAAAGCTGTTGTATTTGTATACGGTTTAAATTGATGGAAGTGTAATTCGAATGATTTACTTTAGGACAATGCGGCCCTAGGAATGGTTAAAGGAATCCATTTCTGAAGAGCTCAGACGTTATATTTTTTTTAAACATAAAATAATCCATCATTTGAAATTTAATTTTTGTCATACAAATTCTGGTGCGGCGTTTTAAAAAATAATATTCTAGTATTGGGAAATAAAATTTTTACAAAAGTCGATGAATATAATGAAGGCACTGTCTAGACCTTATTACAGGCAATATGAAAACAATAGTGATTTCGTTGGTAGAACTCAGTAGACTAATTGTCAAACCTTGAAAAAAATCTGCTTCTTCTTCTTAGTGGGCTATAAACGACCGTTTAGGTCAGTAGCCTGGTTCAGAATAGTTTTCCATGCGCGTCGATCTAATGCACTTCTCTTCCAGTTTCTAGCACCAAGTTTTGCGAGATCTTCCTCAACTTGATCCTTCCAACGGAGTTTGGGTCTTCCCCTCCAACGTCTTCCTATGGGATCGAATTCGAATGATTGGAAGAAATAGGGATTACAAGAAATGGTGTACCAGTCTGTATCCTCTTATTTACCTCCACATAAACAAGATTCAAAATAACCAATTTGAAAACATCTAATCGTTTAGGTTGCTTTGCAAAGTTCATGGTCTCTATTCTGTCAACACGTGACAAATTTTGTTAGTGAAGATATTAGAAACCCATAAAGATAAACATTTAATATTAAATCTAATAAACTACTCGCAAACACACTAATCTTAAAAAGCCATGACAAAATGATAATGTATGTTCGCATGTGCATTAGATCCACTCATGAACCACTTACATGCATACGATTGTGTAAACATGTTCGAATATATGCAGGTGTACGCACATTTTTTAAGGTCCTAAAAGTATGCTAAGTTTACATGAATACAATACGAGGTCGGGTCGACAAGTTAAAAACGGTTCTATCATTTTGAATTCTTGATAGAATTTTCATTTTTGTCAAACGCTTTTGTAAACAACTTTCGTAAAATAAGTTTTCAACCAGGATTTTAGCTGCAATGATATGAATTAAATACAACTGTTGTAACCAGAAAACATGAAAATTACAATTTTTAATGGCATTAAAATGTAGTTTTGTAATTATAACTGCGAATTTTTCGTTGTGTAGCAATTATGCTTTGATTTTTAATAAAAAAATCGTAATCGTTGCGGCTCTTGAGATGAAATTTTAAATTTCTTCTCCATATCTGAATATGGATTGTGTAATCTATAGTAGTTTTTAAACTTGCAATATTTTTGTTATTTCAAGAATTTTACTCTTTCCCTGGCATTTTAATTTTTTTGTTTTGCTGATCGGTTAAACTGATACGCCCTAATGATGGTAAAAATACTTGCCATTCTGCAAATGAATCGCTGTTTAAGTTGTTGTCATCTCTTAAAAATGTTATTTTACCTAAAAAAATATAATACTTTCTAGACTGCTCTCGTATGTTTTATTATTAAAAGCTTTTGAAACCATATATAAGAAATTTTATTGCTCAGATTAAAAATAAAAAATTTTAACGAAAAGCAAAGACGTACATATAACTTTGCTTATATGTATGTATGAGTGCATAAAAGTTCAATTTAAAAACTTTTTTTAGTTTTTTTATGTAAAAAGTTAAATCCAATTAAAGCAAAAATGCCTTCCAAAAGAAAAACTGAATTAAATTAATTATAATCTGAATAAAAAAATGTCCATGGAATAGTAGCAATAGTAAAATAAATTTTTTTGTAATTAACAAGTTTTTTATAAAACTTCAGATTTTTCTAAACAAATTTTCTGATCAAATATTTGGTATAACAAAAGTTGCAACTAAATAATGTAAATATTCTGTTATAATTTAGGCAGTTATTGGGAATGTAAAACAAAAATTTCTTTTAAAAAACTAAATTTTAATTTACTGAAGGGTGGTCCTACCAAAACGAACGATGTTAATCGTAAATAAAACAAAAAGTTTTCAGAGATTTATATTCACATTTTTTATTATCATAAAAGGATCTGTGACAATAAAAGAAAAGAATCGGCCAAATGCTCACCATGGCTTCAGTGCCATACCTCTATCCGATGGTCCATATTTTCAATGAATCTGAGACATAATTTAGGTTCAATGTCGTTAATGTGCCGAATTTTCTCATGCTTTAGATCTTGAATTGTTCTTGGCTTATTGACGTACACTTTTTCTTTTAAATATTCCCAAAGAAAGAAGTCAAATAATATGATCGTGGCGCCTAATTAACATCGCCACTACGTGAGATAACACGGCCATTGTATTTCTCGCCCAAAAGATCTATTGTTTCGTTGGGTGTTTGGCAAGTGGCACCATTCTTTTAGAACCACATATCGCCCAGGACCATATCCTTAATTTCTGGCCACATGAAGTCCGTTATCATATCATGATAGCGAACACGACCCAATGACGCCGACAGCCCATAGACCGTACAAAATAGTCACCCTTTGTGGATGCATCGGCTTTTCAACAATCACTCGTGGATTCTCGCCTATTCTGCTTGTTATCGTTAACGAATCCACTGAGGTGAAAGTATGGACACCTGTAGTCGATTATGCTGACCAAAAAAATCACGAAGTGAAACAAAGAATTGTCAAATTAATTTGGGCAAAAAACTTTACGTTAAGGTGTGCCTTACAACTAACATCGTGGTCCATCCTTTATATAGGATAAATGTAGGATGGAATATCTGGCAAATCTAGTGATTACTGAAGCATCCACTGCCCTTAAGAACCTTAATATTCTGCGCATCTTAATTCGAATACTTTGACACAAACTATACACAGTCTGTGATGTGTTCAAGAATAGTTTGTCTTAAAAAAAATACATTTGTTTGTTGATTAAGATTATTCTTTCGCATAGCCAGAAGGAGAGGGGCACCACTCGTATTTATAAGTAAAAATTTCGACGAATTCAGCTAATAATTTTGAACTTCTTTTACTCGCCAGCCGTAAACCTTTTTCATAATCTCGAAATACATTTATTACTTTTAATCTCAAGACACTTTTCATGACTCATCGAGTTTTGTCAGAGTCAATATCAACAGATGATGAACCTTTTGCACATCGACGACGTTATTCAATAGCTTTGATTTTTTTTATATGTATATTATTAGCAGCTTTTCAAATAATTCTGACAGTTTTGTTTTTAAGAATTCATTGTTGAAATTTATTATTTAGGATATTTTCCCCAACTAATGATTTTTATAATTAGAGTTCAAAAACATTTTTATTGTTTGTTGTGGGTTTTGCTGTTCATATATCAAGATTTCATTGGTGCTGACCAAATCGTTAGTGAACTTAAACGGTTTGTAACCCATTATGTCTGTCTCAGTTCGGAAACAAAGACATCCCCCTAGCGATCACTTCTAATCAATAATATGATCGAGGACGAAACGCTCTGGACCCATAAGTGGAGTCATAGAGGCTCTTCTGGTCAAGATATGCGCAATTTCGTCTCCCAGATTATGCATAGTTCATTTCCATTGACTATCTTTCGAATATAGCCCAAGCACTCCAAAACAAGCGGTAGCTGAATTCCTAAGACCGGAGAAATCCTAAAGCCGCCTGGCTATCTAAAAATATTGCAATATGTGCCCTTTTTAAGCCTTTATTCGAAATGGTCTGCAAACAAGTAGCGGTTCTATACCCGTGGCGGTTCTTGTGCTGGGTCCCAGGATGCCAGCTCCAACCCCACCCAACCTTGACTTTAGATCCATCCATAATAAACAAAAGTAAACCTTTTGGGTCCACCTGAGAATCAGCAGTTTCCCACATAACTCCGTCCGGGATAGAGACCATGGATCTCCTCCTAATTTGTTTTAAATTCGATGATTTTAACAACATGCTTGACAAAATTTTTTTCCCGAAACAATTGCCCCCTTTTAACTGAATGGATAAGAAAATAAAAGGCATCCAACGATTACCTGTAACAAACTTGGTCTATTTTTTCTTATATAAACTATTGTATACTCTGCAACTAATTATAGATAGAAAGTAATCAATTGAGAAAATGTTTCCCATAAATAGAATAATTTCCTTTCACGAATAGCATTATTCTAGCCGACTGGCTTCACGCCCATCTCTCTATACAGCCTTCAAAGGCCGTTTAAACTCGAAACACCCGTAGATGTACTTCCACATGTATATGCAAATATAAATATTATTATCTTAAGCAAATTTATTCAGTCATTGATTTAAAATCAATAAACTGAAAAAAAGTCTGTAAAAAACTTTGACAATTCACATACACATGTACATATACATGTATGTGTCTCCATACATACACGTGTGGGTATCTTGCGGCATCATATTTTTTTAATGCACGTTTAGGGGGAAACTACGAGTATATAAATATTCCTATTTCATAACGCTTTAGAAAACTAACTAATTTATGCTGATAAATAAAATCTAATATATACATACATATATATACAACGAATATAATATGTTAGGAAGTAAAAGTCCTTGTAGTACATGTGCTGCCAGCCAAGTAATGATTCATACTCTTGAGCGAATTCGCTGGATGCATAAAGAGGAAATTAAATGATAAATTTTTTTTCCAACAGATTTTGTTACTAAGCAAAACACAAAATTTCTATATGTCAGAAATAGAAGAAACAAATTTAAATTCATTCATTTATGCCACACAAATCATAATCCGGTGAAAATGAAAATAGCAACACCTATACAAATAAATTTCTTTGTAGGATTTACAATGTAAATTGGTTTGATTGTTTGCTTAGAAAAGAGTAATAAAATCTAAGGAAGTTGTAATTGGATATTCTAGGATATTATAAAGGTATTGCAAATTTTACTTATATTGATAATTTAGGAATGAGTTGAAAGGACATTAATTCGATTAAGTGAACAAAAAATCTACCTTTTAGATGTTATTAATATTTCTGGACATTTAAATGTAATAAAAGATTTCCAAACTGGAAGTAAAGTGTGTGTGAGTTCCTAAACGTCTATTTACAATATAACGTAAGTGTACATACGTTGTTTACTTACTTTAATAATACTTTGTATAAGGATACTTTGCATTCCTGATGACTTTTAGGAACAGTTGCATGCAATGCATCATTTATTATACAAAATGCATTTTTTTTAAGTAATCAAGGCCAGCGGGGCGCAGGTACAAACCAAAGCGACAAGTGTTCATGTTTGATGTTACTTTCATTACATTTAAATTTTTTTGATATACATTTTGGTTTTACTTGATCTATTCACTGCAGCACTATGCATTTGGGAAGAGAATACATTGTCAAAATTTCAGGCAGAGTGTGGAGGAATCTATTTTAAAATATTATAAACTAAGACGCTTTTAGGCCATCATCATCTCCATACATACTTCTAAATTTCCTTTGATACCAAATAAAACAAAATAGTTTTTCACTCAGATTAATCATTAATATTATGTACCGAATGGGAAGCTGTCATCAATATGAGAAAAGTAGACTTTCTTAATTTACGTAAATTTTTTACCTATAAAAATCATTTTTTATGTGGAAAGTAGGATTTTTCTTATGTGAAAGCTTTAGTTTTTATTATTAGTTGAACATTAAAAAACAATATTAGCTGAAATTTGTAAAAATTTAAGTTCAAAATGGTTGCCGTATGGGGTTAAAGGCGTTCCTACTGTGATTCAGTAAATACTTTCTCATTGTTAATAAAAAGCGTGTATCTAATATTATTAATTAATTCCTAATTTTATTAAAAATCTCACAAAACTTTTCAAAAAATTTAAAATTAAAATAACGATTTTATACATAAATTCAGTAACTTGACCAAATTCTACTTCATGATTTTCCTTAATTACAAACATGCACTCTTATTACATTCTTATTAACTTTTTATATCCACAATATGAGCAAAGAAGAATTATATCTAGTTGTTTTTTTTTTTCTTTATTGAAGAAGAGAATAAAAACTAGAAAACTTATAATATCACAAATTTCGCTTAAGTGGAATAGAATCAGCAACATTCCGTCTAACCACTTGCTTATGGAGGCATTTACGAATGACATAAACAACGAAATTATTTCTTTTAACTAAAAATGTCAATATGTAACAGTTTTAAGTCCAAATATGGTTTAAATAGAGTAAAACCTTTATAAAAAAATCATATTTTTCAAAATGCATTGTTTGTTGTGGCTTTAGCTCTTCATAAATCAACATTTCAACAACAAGCTAGACCAAATAGTCAACAAAGCGCCACAACAAACAATGCATTTTGCAAAAGCTCTAATTGTTTTAACGATTAGTTGGTGAGAATATCCCGAATAATAAATTTCAATATTAATCATATTTTTCTTCTTAAATTTTAATTGTTTTCCCCTTTCCCTGATGAGTACTAACGGCTTGTACTAAAATGTTCATAATTTCTAATGCTGCTATTGCTAATGCGAAATCATAAAGAATTTGTTTTTTATACAAATTATTAATTTCAAGCCCAAGCTGGATCTGCATTTGCCTAATAGGATCCGCATTAGTAACGGCCATTAGCTCATCATTCAGCGCAGAAAGAGTTGAAATAAGTATAAATTTCAAATAATGTAGTATTGGAGGTACTTAAAGTATTTCTTTCTTCAAAGTAAAAATCGTTCGGAAATGTTTGTTTTGTATAATTAAAAATTAATGAAGTTAATTTTAAGCCGCCGACCACCAACATTAAAATGTATTTCCTCAATTTTATTACCTTAAGCCTTAGTAGCACAAAAGGTTTTTCAAGGGTAATTATTGTTTTTATTTTGTAAAATTGAAAAACTATATAAGGAGTTGCTATTGTTCAAGTTCTTTATTTAGTTTTCTTTAATTTTTGCATTCCTTTCTTATAAGTTTTATTACTACTATCATTATTTAACCGTTTTGTTTCTTACAAAAGGCTCCAAGTAATTTTTTTCTTTATTAACAATGTTAATGAACTTGAAGCGAACTTATAAGGATGTCTATTCATTCATCGCTTCATACTGAATACATTTAGTCACAAACATTTTAAAGAAAATTTCATAAATTCTAGTAAAATAAAATAACAATGGCAATAAATTTGTTTGTGATTTTTTTTTTTTACAAAGGAGTCGCTTATAATAAAGTAAATAAATTGTACCCAAATAAACTTAGTTTATTGAAAACAAATTTTATATATTTTTAAGGATTTATTTTTTTTTTATTTTACAGAAATTGAAGCCGTTGAAGCGTGCAAATGGCTTAGAGCGGCAGGTTTTCCACAGTATGCACAAATGTATGAAGGTAAGTGGATACAAATAAATATTCCAATGAAAAGAGAAACAGTAAGAAATATGATAATTGCCATTAAAATATTATCAAAGGGAATATGAAATATTTATTTATTAAATATTTTTTTTTAATTATTTATTTAGTGAGGAATCAATTTAGTACTCCTGCTTTTAGGGGCACGGCCCTTAAAAAAAATATGAAAAAAGAGTTAATGAACCCCATAATTTAGTACACAAGACTAATATCATACGTACCAAAACGTAACCGTTCAACTAATCACAATTGATTACACGTAATCCACTCCTTTTTTTTTCTTGTCTCAGTGGAATATCAGAAATAAGCCATGAGAGAGACAGAGACGTAATTGGGGTCCTGACCAGACACGCCAACTTTTGAGCACATCAGCGCCGAAATGGTGTTGCGGAGGAGTGAGCGAATGCAGGGCATGCAGGGAGGCTACTGAGACAGTACCCAGTTTACGAGTAGACGAGATCCTAGTTTTTTTTTGAGGAACTATTGCATGACACAGAGCTCTTATACAGTATAGGTTTCGTTTTTTTTTTTAAGTTTGGAGGCACTTATGGGGCCTTTACTTTATGTTTTTTGACATGAGTAGTATTCTCCTCTCATCAATCTAAACCAAACCAAGTAGAAGAAAATGCTAAGGACGAGAACGTATTTACTAGAGCCGTAGGGCAATAAGTAAATGGAAGGAGTATGGCTTGAATTTTAGCTTACAAGCCCCAGTGAAATATAATGATCTTTCTTTTTTTGCCATTGATAGGTTCGTTATAGAAAGCAAGGAATTGCAGGGACTACTGGCATTTTTAAGGTATTTTGGTTTTTTTCTCGAAATTATCAATCATCAGTTCATCTCTCATATCCAAAATTATCTTCTTGGACGTAATTGTATGATTTCATTTTATAATATCAGGACAATGCTGAAGCAATGTTTGAAGTTCATCCGATCAAAAGATATTATTTTTCGATTTGGTTAAATTCAATGCCATAATGTTGCACACATGAATGTGTTAAAAAAAAATGCGAAAATTAAAAAAAGGTCACACCGATAATTGCCAATTTTTACAATTACTCTTGTTGTTATTACACAACTGCAACATCGCAAATCAAGAGAAATATACAACAAAAAAAAATATATAATTGATGGCCAACATACTTTTACAATGGACTGAATGACAGATGACTGACTCTTAACTGTTGTTCAACTTGATTTTTGTTTGTTGGCAAATGTTTTCTTTTTAACATTTAATTCAGTTGCGGCATTTAATTTTTATTGCTTTCTTGCGAAACACATTGTCATAAAAGGAACTTTATGAATTGTTTTTGCAGTTCTTCATTTTTCGGCTGTCATTTAACATGATCAGCCAGCTGGACTTTCACTTTCATTCGTTAAAATCACTTGTCGTAATTCTTGAGGCAATAAAATAAAATTTCATATGTGTGCATGTGTGTATAAATTTTAAATGTCCATTTAACAAAACGTCATCATGAGTAAAATTGGAGTTTTAGGCAGGGCATTTTTTATATTTTAAAGAGAAGTATATAAATTAAGAAATCGAATTTATATTCAGTCTCAGTTGATGAAAATGATAATAGAGTATATCTCTCATCATTACTCGCTTGTCATTATATCAATAGAATTCTTTTGTTTAGAAATAAGGCCTCTTTAGAAGTAAAAGGACGAGGGTTTGTGTGCCAAAAATAAAGTAAGAATTTGCTAAATCGAAATTGTATGTGTCCGTATTAGTTTACCATTTTTAATTAAGAAAGAATTAAATATGAAGAATGATGCAAATGAGTTAAGGAAATTCATCTTTGTTTCCAATTTATATATTTTAGTTTAGTGCTACTTATTTAAAAACGTATAAAAGATTTTATTTAACTTCAACATTTACTTACGTTTGACCATGAATTTATTTGAATCTGTAGTTATACACCTTTATCACTAAATCACCAATTATCACTTAATCACCCTAGTCGCAAACCAGATTCAAGTCCATGCTTTTTGTGTAAATAAAGTACTAATAAAGTGTTTCAAAAATCTAAAATTCTGCTTAAATTTGTTTTAACTTGAGTTTCTCGTCCCTGTGGCCGTTTCGCTATAGAATACATTTTTATAATTTATTGATTTGATTTAATTGGAAAGTTCATTTGAGTTTTTCAGCCTTAATTAGTAGGCTTATATTCCTAACGCGTCTTTAGCTAATAAAAAATAAGCAAAGTTTCAAAATCATGGCAGGACATATAATATATATTGAACTTGGACTCGTCCACAAAATTATAATAAAAACAAGTGTTGAAGAAATTTTTAAGGAATTGCATTTCCATTCCAGCTAAAGTGTCAATTCGACTTCTTAGGAAGATAAATTGACAATATTTATATTGAAAATACATTTTACTCCTTAAAACCTTTGTAACGCTGTTGTAGAGAGAAACTTTTTATTCATTGAAATATATATTTTGACTTTAATTTTTCAATTTATAAAACTTACATTCACTTAAGCAAAAAGAAAATGTTACTACTGGAAATTCATAGAACGTCCAGATAGACTTAAGTCGATTCCAGTTCTATAAAACTTTTACGTTGCAAAAAACATAATATTGAATATATTGAATATAGCTTCCGATTCAGTGAATAGGCATTAAGGACACAAAGTACAGCCTAGATGTCATGAGATGGAGGATATTTCATTTTTCTAAGCATCTCTTTCTGGCGGTATCACGATTTTTTCTTTTGTTTTGATATTAATTTGCTGGCGATGTAAAAAAGTTCATGCATTTGAAAAGCACAATGCATAATAAATTTATATATTTGTCTCTTTCTGCCATGACATCCAAGAAGAATCTGAGTTTTTCATTTTTTAAACGTCAAAATTTGGCTCTGGCACCCTTTATAATTAAAGAGGTAAACTTGTCTAAGAAGACAATGACAATCCGGTATTGAAGTCATTGTAAATTAACAGAAATTGGAATACTTCCTGATCGCAGTAGTCTATGTTTAAAATAACATTTTCTTTTTTATATAAAAAAAGAGAATTGTCCTGAAGATGATACTCAATGAGTATCGAAATATCGATTATTTTTTAATAAAATTGTTAAACAATAAAAGACCTTAAGCTTAAATATCAAAATGTTCAAAATGTTTTTTTTGTAATGCATTTCTAAAGGAAGCGAAGAATTTTTTTCCATCTTAGTTTTTTTTTTTAAGCTCGAAATATACATTTATGCCTGTTTTTATTATAAACCCTTCACCTGTACAGCATCAATAGGTTTTTAGTTTTAGTTCTCCTGAACAATCGGGATTTTTTAAGTTATGACTGCTTCTGATTTAGTATGCGACATGTCCTTAAAATATTCCGTGCATAAACCAAATAAACATATAAAAACAAATAAACATATAAACGTATTTGTTTCCTCAAATTCAAATGAATTTCTCTTGATATAATTTGTAGAAAAATATTGCATTTTAAACTTTCGTTTCCTTGCTTAAAAAATTACTAATTTATTTGCAATATAAAACTCTTATTTCCTTATTATGAATATGTGTGAATGTTTTGTTGGTGTTTACGCCCACTTATGTTCCCCTTAATTTTTAATTGTGCTGATTGTGTCGAAAAGGAAAGTGTACGAGTACATTAACCCACTTTGATATTTTTCGTTGATCAAAATCTTGAAAACTACGTCAACTGTTTGTATGTAAATTTCTTTTCTCTCTTGATTTCGACTATATTTCGTTGATAATATTAAAAATTAAATTTAAAAAAAGCACGCTCTAGTTTACGTTTGCTTTATAAATATTATAGAATTATTTGTAAATAGTTGAAGAAATATAATGCGGCCTTCTTGAATTTATTTCCGACTATTGCCACGTAAGCAAAAGGAATACACTTAAAAGAATTAAATCAAATTATTGCAAAAAAAAATTCAGTTCATTTGTGAAATTGTTATTTGCTTAATTATTGTTTCCTCTATAATTATACTCATCCAGTGAAAGCTCTGAAGGCGGACACTTAGAAGAGAACATATTTTTTACTTTGGGGGCTTGTTTGTTAACTGTAGCTTAAGCTTAAGGTTTAACTTTCATATTTATCATGCATATTCAAGTTGGAACTGCCAAATTAAAATTAAAATAAAAACACATTTTATGAAAAATTTTGAAAATTGAAAGAGAAATTTAATAAATGGAAGTGATAAAAATTTTCTTTAATTGTTTTTTAATATCAAGAAAAATTCAAAAAATTCAGTCTTTAATTTTTTAAATTTGGAATTGTTTCTTGTATGTTGCCGTATTTAAAAGAAAATTATCACAAATGTCATATCTATGCTGAGTTTTAAACTTTTACTGAAAACCAAAATCGTCAGTTGAAATGCATTTACTTTTGCTTCTTGATTAACTTAAACTAAGTTTAACTAAGAAGTGAAAAACTAATTCTGAATCACTGCAATCAAAAGCAAATAAAATACATTCCATTTACCGGAATGCTGTCATGACCAATCGCAAAGGCGAAATTATTATTGACCTCAGCAGGGTCACAAGAAACACCCTCGTTCTAATTGTCGTCATCGTCGTCACTTCAAGTCAGCATTAAAAAAATATTACTTCTGTGCTCGTTGTAGACAGTAAATAAGTATTATTGATGGTCATTTGCCAATTTATAAGCCCCAGTAATAGTAATTGATTCTAAATAATATATAATTGCTGTCGACAATGACTCTATAGTTGCCAAAAATTGGTGTGAACTTTCTATGACGTCGACGTCGCCAAATGGAATAAGGGGAAATATATCAATTTGTAAAGAAGACTTGGAATAAAAATGTATGTATATGAAATTATTAAGTGAAGTGGTTTGCAAATCAGTTGGTTAAAGACGAACAAATTAAACCAAAATAATGAAATGTTGATCACATTTTTGTTATTAAAAGTGAATTTCTTAATAAAGGATTAATATAATTTTATCTATTTTTTATGACGAGCATCTCCACTTAACGGACTAAAACTTTGCCGATGGTGACCGTCTGCATATGGGAGAGAGTTTTCATAAATATGTAACAATACACCATCAAATAAAAAAATTATAATAATTTGCCGCAATGATATCAGAATTATGACTAGTTGCCAAATCAAGATCTAAAGAGAAAAATTTAAACCACATTAGTTTTTAGTAAGATTTGCTTTTTATTGAGAAGTAAATAATAAAAAAAAATATATGCTTGAAACATATTAGGCAAGTAATACTAGTTCTGCATAATTTGCTTTTTCTGAAATGTGTTGCACGAGCTGAATCAATTAAAATTATAAGAAATTTTTCAAACATTCTCAGAAATTTCAAATCCTGACAGTTGTCGTAGCTTGTTTTGTATGAAAATGTAAAAAGTTTCATTAAAAAAGTCGATATTTATTTAAAGAGAAATATTTAAAAGTCTGGAATTACTGATAAAAAGCATTTCCAACTAATGAACAAAAACCTTAGTCACTATCAATGTCCGCATATGGGAGCTTTCAATAAATTGTGTCGAAAAAATTTTTTTCTTAACTACATATTAGATAATTCTTCTATATCAAGCCTGAAATCGACAAAAAGTTATTAAAAAATTTTTAAGAATTAATTATGTTGATGACGAAATTCTAATTATTTGTTTGAAATTTTTATTTGTAATAACAAATAAATTAAAATATTTTTATTTGTTGGAGATGCTAATGAAATTCGATTAAAAAAAAATATTGTAACAGATTCCTAACAATTTGCGTGATAGTTTGAACACTTTTTTATTCATGTTCGTAATTTGAATACGCAAATCTTCACATTAAGCATTTCTATATAATTTTAGTGAAATTGATATCAGATCATCATAACATTTTCATCACCTCTTTAACCAGTAACCAAGACATTAAAAAAAAATCAAAATTCAAATAACACACGATCCTTTTTTCCTCTAACTCTTTACCCTTTTTCTACAGAAAAAAGAACACCTTTTTGTGTTTTTAAATGCACACGATACCAAAAACAAGAGATTAAAGATCTTTAAGAAAAGAAAAGAAGAAAAAAAAACAAAGTCGAACAGAAATTCAACAGGGAAATTCTTATACTTCTAAGAACAGTTTAAGAGGCCCACCAAACAAAAGAAGAAAGAAAAAACACGAGGATATTTGTGGCATGTGCTCAAAAGCGTGTTTAATTTTTATTTTATAAGAGTCCAAACTTAAAGTTTAAAGACCTCTTGAGCAACAAGAACAAACCACAACAGTCGACAATTAAGAAAAGGGGTTAAAAGGACGACGATTACATAAAGAACTAAGTTTAATTGTCGAGGAATTTATTGTCAAGGAGAAAAAAACAAAAATCTTACGTGGTATTATAAATTTTTCTGCGTTTGTAAGGAGTGTCACTGAATATCATGTGATATTTTTTTTTTTTTTTTGTATTTTTTTTGTATGAAATATCCTTTTTTTCTCAAGAGCATGTTTCAGAAAGCATTGTTCAGTGAGTGTGAGTGTGTGACTGCCAAAAAAAAGAATTTACTTGCGATATGAAGATCGTCTCTGTCCGCAACAATTTTATGCCTGAAGTCTTTATAGATTGATTAAATGCGGCAAATGGCAGACACACAAACACCAACATTAGACTAAGGCTTGATGAAATAAACGTTAAGTTCGGCTTCCTTTTTTTCTCTTTTGGTCAGTTTCTGCCTTGAAATATTGGCAACAATTTCATTGCGTGCACAAAGATTTAAAGTTCTTTGACTCCTAAAATATGAGTATTTTCATTATGGTTATTTTTGTTATTTAAAGTCATTCAAGAAAAAAAGAACCCCACACATGAATTAAATTTTTAAAAGTGAATCTGTATATAAAAGTATTAAAATGGCTTTAACTCTCATATTTTAAAGATATTTTTTATTTTTTATTTTTTGCATTTTCAAGTTTGAAAGAAATTAAAAGTTTTTTTATGGTCTTAAATATGGTGCTACCAAACGAACGTAATTTTTGTGCGATTTCAGTTTTCTTAATAAAAAAAAAATGAATAACTTTAACTGCCATAAATAATATTTTATTTTTTAAATAATAACCTTTTGAATTAGCAAATAAATGATAATTACACTGAACAAAAAGCCGGTAAAAAACGATTTTTTGTCTGTAGTGAAATATTTATTATTAAAGTTTATTGAGGGTATTCTCCGCAATTAATCGTTTTAGTAACTGGTGTTTTAAAAATTTATTATTTGTTGTTGGTTTAGCTGTTCATACGTCGAAACTTTGCTTTTGCTAAGCAACTCATCAGTGAATAAATTTAATAAATTTCGATAATAAATATTCCTAAATGTGTGGCAATTAGAAATAAGTACTTAAGTCGATCTAAGCTCCAAACGAGGTAATAGCACCATTGCAATTTGCTACTTTAAAGGTGGTTTCTCTTAGCGTAATTTCACTTATTTTTCATGAAGTTACAGTGGTTATGAATTCCTGATTGTCTTTTTTTATATACAATCTTATTTGCACTGACCTTCGTAGACTAGTAGGTAGTGTACTAGACTCGTAGTGCGAAGGTCCCAGGTTCGAAGCCTGCCGCAGAACTCTGGCAGTTTGTGTCTGATAATTAAAGGGAGCGCACAAGAAGCCTCCACTGGCTTAAGTGTATGCCGTATGACATGGGCTATCACACCCCTCCAATCAACCTAACCTAACCTAACCTATCTCATTTGCAACAGTAAGTCATGAAATTGCGTATGATAATTGTTGAAATGTGGAATAAATTATTCCCAATATAAGAGGATACAGAACGTTTGTAATACCCTCGTTTAAAACCAGACTCATTCTTAAAAGTGCTCTCCCGTAAAAGTCCAACTTTAGTCTTAAACACCTTTTCCTTATTGTCACAGAAAGGATAATTTAGTTTTTTGATTTCCCTAACAAATACAATCATTGGCACTTAAAGGGCCTTTTATTCCAGCCTTGTATACAGGCCGGAGTAATAATGAAATACATATGTATATACGGAATATAAAGTATTTGTTGTGATGTTTATATTAAAGAATTTTAAGCCTATATTTTGTAACTTTCCATTACACATATACGTTAGAATTCTCGTATTGTGTTTTTATAGGTTTATGTATAAGCACACGAAGTTGAATGCTTTCAAACTGGTTGAAGTTCACTGAGGAGTTGGTTAGAACCAACGAAAAGTCGACATGTAAACTGTTGAACCCACAACATATATTGAATTTTTTAAACACTAGTACCTCAGATAGACTTGGACGAAGTTGTTCTTTCTGAGGGTCGTCGCTTCTCTTAGTTATTTTTTTATTAATGAACTAGGTTGGTTTCTTAGTTCAATCCGACTTTATCCTTTTTTTAATCTTTAACCCTATGCTGGTTGCTGAAACACAGTTTGTTACCAGACAAAAGTTAATATATAAATATTTCTATTTGTCTTGTGATATGTCCTAATTCTTCTTAAAGCTTGCAATATTTTATCATAGTTTGTATGTGTGTGAATGAAAAAACAAAACGGAACGATAAGCATACGTTAATAGTTTTTTTCCTCTTAAGCCCCTTGCCAACAAACTAAGAATATATTCAACAAAAGTTGACAAGTGTAAAGTCAGTATTAGTGAGTTCCAATAAAAAAATAATAATATGGCAACATGTTGCAATATGTTATTTGCAAATAAGTGAATATTGATGAAAGTTTTAATACATTTCAAGAGAAATTTCGATCGATATCGAATATATTTCGCTGCATGGCAAGTGAATCCGCCTGGGACCACAATGTACAACTCTGCATTCTCTCCATTCACTTAAATTCACGCAGTTGGCTTCTTTTGTTTAATGTGAGCCTGTTCTTCTAGTTCTATGAACTAAATTGGTCAATTGATGTAGTTAGTTCTTGAAGTATTAAATTAAATGAAGCATATTAAATTATGGGGCATATTTTTTAAGACTTAGACTTTGGCTGCTTTCGTCAAACACATTATCTAATCAAGGGAATACTGGTAAGAAATTAAATTTAAAATGAAATTATTCACGTCTTCAACAATTCATTTCTTATCTTGCTTTTGTTACTTTTTACAAACTTTTATCACCAACTCTCGTTTTCGTCTTTATTTTATCATAAAGTTTTTTTCTTTCAGTGTACAAGTACTAAATCATTTGGGATTTCTTCTTCCCCAAAGTGCATCTTCAAATCTTAACTCAAAGGCATTTTAAAACCTGGGCTTGGCTGTTACAAAATCCATACGTTCAAGGCATTTATTTCATTATTGTGGATGTTCTTTTTGCTGACCTTGAAAAACGATGGCATTAAATACATAAATTTTCTGTTTGTGTTCTGCATTGAAATCAACAACAAACGAAAATGTTCATTTCATTTGAATGCGCTTGTTGCAGCCAAACCTTGAAAAGGGTGTTTTTATATTTTTTTTCTTAACTCAGTTCTGAAAATATATCATTTTCATTCTTCCCTAAAATCCTTTTCAACTTTTGTTAGTTTCCTTTAGGATTACACAAACAAAAAAAGTATGGTGTTTTGTGTAATATAAATTTCAAATGATTAATGCCCACTTAAATGAGATTCTTGTAAAATGTACACAACATTCTTGTATTCCGGCTTAACATACATGTTCTTCCTTTATTCAGTTTTTTTTTCCTGCAAGTTAATCCTTTAAAATTTGCTTACAAATGCCGTAGGCGTTTGTCTCGCCATACATCATTGTATGACTTTGTGCTGAAAGAGGGATCAACGGAAAATAATCATCTGTTAATTTGTGAAATATTACTGGCATGTAACACATTGTAATAGAATTTCAATGGTAATTGGGAGGAAGATTTAAAATAAGCTAAAGATCAAATCAATTAGTTTGCAGGCTAAAGTTTGCCAACGTATCTTAAATAATAGACTGACTGCCGCTTTTTCAATGGTATGGAATAAATTATCATAGATTTATATGTAAAATTATTGTAATCGTTTCAATTTATTCATGCTTAAAAAATGTTTTTAAATTGCTTGAACTTATACTCGTAAGTTGTCTTCCTGCCTCCCCTTGCCACCAAAAAAAATGATTACTTTCTTCTACAATTATGTAACTCCTTGCAACGTGATGATGGCGTTAATGATAAAATCGAAATTGAGGTTTCTTATCTGTTATCTCGTAATGAGAGCTCATATTTCATTTGGCGGTTAAAATAAAAGCTGTAATCAAAGTCGAATCTCCTGCTTACTTGGGCTTGTAACAAGGAAGTGAAGGATTTTTAAAAACTTGTGACTATTAACAAGATTAATTAAAGAAATTTTATGTGTTTGGTCATTGTATAGCATTAAGAGAGATAAAAATTTAGCAAATTATTCAAGTTAAGATAAGTTTGTTTTATGCTCGCGAATCATGTAAAGAAAGGTGCATCGAGGTGGTCTGGTTTTGTTTAATATGAATGCGAAATAAATTGTATACTTATTCCTTCATTTATTTACTTTTTGGCCTGGAATGAGAAAAAATTTGTTTGAGTTGATGCATTTTTTGAATTAAGTAAAGGAAAGATATTTCAACACTACCACCCCAGTGAAAGAAAAAAAAAATGGAAGTATTATTTAAGGAACGACATTTTTAGTTTGTCTAAAAATCTGTTCTGTGAAAATCTCTACTCGTTACTAAAAATTATTTTTTTAGAAAAAGAAAAAATACATATATTTTAAAATCTACACGAACGCATTATTTTCCTTGAATTGTTAGTTGTGACTACTACTTTCACACAAGAAAGAAGGAAATTACCATGAATAGTTTAGCAAATTTTAAACCTCTAAAGTTAAAAATAAAATCTGTTACCAGTGTTAAATATCTCAACTTTATAATTATTTTCTTTGCGAGAGAAAGGCATAACATTTACTATTTTCAACATGTTGAAAACATGATTTTAATGGAAACCTCTCCATTACTATTCTCGTTAGAATGACATAAAAAACAAAGTGCTTCCCTGCTCTAGAAAGGATATTTTTGAAGTATATAAAAAATCCTTGCCACATACAGATAGAAAGTGAGATTAATTCCCATAAATTTTAAACAACTGTGTACAATATAATATATCATATTCAATATATCCAGGCTTTTAGAAACATGCACCAACATATTTAAAAAATTGAGCGTAGTGAATCCTTTTTTTGGAACACGTTAACAAAAAAATTAAATTTTGCAAATAAAGTAGTCACACATATACAAATATCATTACAAATGTTCATACTTTTGTTATGTTGATAATATAATGTTTAATGTCATTCAAAAAACTTTATGCACATGGATATAGAACCCCTGTTTAAACCACATTTTAATTAAAAATTTCGTGTAATATTTTTTATAAAATCTGTAATTAAATTGTAGGCGTGCAACTACTCCTTATGTACAAGTATAACGCGTTGTTTGCGTATTTAAAAAAAATCGGAAAACAATATTTTTCGTCACCCATTCATTTTATAATTTTTTTTATTAACTGTTCGATTTATAATCAAAACACTACCTAAAAGCTAAATCATCTCCTTGTCCCAACTCCATTTATTTTATTCTTTGGATTTACTTTTCTTTGGATAATAATTCCTTTATTTAAGTTTCATGTTGCAAAGCAATTTCCATTTATTGTTTTTATGCGGTCCATTAAAGATCTTAATACTTCTTAACGTAAATAAATACAATTCAAGAAGCAAACGAAGCAAAAAAAAGTTTTGTAATTATTATAGCCATACTTTGTTATCAAGTTCATTGCTTCCCAAGAACGTCACAGTTTGAAATGATCCACTTTAAACGAGATGTACTTAATATCAATTTTTATTTTCTTTTATTCTTCTTACCGCTGAGATCTTGCCAAGGCAAATAAATAGTGTTAAGAAAATTTTGGTCATTCAATTAAAACAACAAAAAATATTGTACATAAATATAATTCTGTAAACAAGAAAATAAAAAAGGTTACAACAAAATGTAATTGTAAGCAGATACTAACATGGTGTGCGCTTACGTAAAGGGTGTTTTTTTTTCTTGGAAGGCTTACAACATTAAATTGGTTTTAGCTGCCTATACAAATATTCGACATTTCCTTGGTACCAACCAACCCATCATTAGACTTCAACCTCTTTACAAAGCATCGAAACAAAACCCACAACAAACAACTAAATTATTTTAAGTTAAATATTTTTATTTTAATAAAAAGTTGGCTTTGTTGGAAAAATAATTAAGTATCCTTAATATTTGAATGATTTTTTCGCTACAATTTCGCTAATAAATTAATCATCTATGGTTCAGTTAATTGACTCAACATATCGCACAAACCAAATAATTTAGCGGGGTTGGAACTTGCAATTTTAGTGGCCACATAACAGGACCATTATATGAATTATTAATTCATTAAATATTTCTTTGAATAAGCTTATAACAAAGTAATAAATTTCAGCAATTTCCCAGCGTCGCTCTGATGTGTTTCTATTCCTTATAAAATAACAAAACAAATTAACCGCAAAAGGCGATCGTCAGCTGTCAAATCGATCGTCAAACAGAATAGTGTTGCAAACTCAAAAATGCAAGCAACAAACAAAAAAACACTCTTTATATACATGTATTTATGTATATACAAAGTACATACGTACAAGTACTTATGTATGCTTACACGTATGTACATACAAGTGTGGATGTGAAGCATCATTCTTAGTAATGAAAGTTCATTAATCTCATTATATGAAAATAACCAAAAAAGCGTTGAGAAAATTTAAACCAGAATATACATACAAACGTTTAATAAAAAATAAAGAAAAAATCATAAGAAATGAATAAAAATGCGTGAGTGCGATGTAAAATGATATACCAACTATATTAACGCCTTGGAAATCATGTGATAAGCAAATGAGAATATACCTGCACTCATGACAAAAATATATACCAAATTCAAGTAAAAATTTTCCTAAAATGAAGTTCATAAATTTTCTTATTTTAAGTTTGAAAAAAGATTCCCTGAAAGTAGGAAAATATATACTTAAATCAAAAAAAAAATCGGACTTAAAAATAGTTCACAGTTACCCACAAGGAATTTCTTACATTTAACGAAAAATTTAATCACTTTAAAAACATATTTTCTAAAATTTTGCAAATATTTCTTAAACTTGCTCACGAATAATTCATAAACTTTTACATACATAAAAGTTGTAAAAAAATGGTTCTCTACAATTTAAGATCATATGTTGCCTCTACTTTAGTAAAGCCTTCCCAGAATTCGGAAAAATGTTTCAAAAACTACTTCCCGTTTCATGACTAGATTTTAAGCAAAAGTACAAAATAGTAAATCTTTACGCTTTTTAAAGAATATTTGAACTTAAAACTGGTGCATGTTCACCCCTTAACTTAAAAAAAAAATAATTTCATTGATTACGTACATATAATGCCCCCATAGATCAGGGGGTAGAGTGTTGAACTATTAAACAGAAGGTTGCTAATTCGAGCCCATCACCCGGGCAAGTTGAAAGAAAATTAGTTTTAGAATTCCTAAACGTATTGTGAACTTAAAAATTTATATAAAAATATACAGCAACTCCCATGATGGATGAGAGAATCTTGTTCCAATGAAAAAATAATTTAGTTGGAAAAATGAAGGAAATTTTTGAACTAGAATTTAGGAAAATTACTGAATTACTGACGTGTAAGTAGCACTTCTTCGTATTGTGGGTGTAATTCATTAGTAAAAAACATTAAGGATACTCATGAACTAGAATTTTGGAAAGTTTACTAAATTTTATTATAGACCCCACTTTAAAATATTAAGAAAAACTATTTTAAAAATTTTGTTTTTAAAAATGTTAAATATTTTCCAATAATTTAGTCAAAATTTTCAGGAATTAAGTAATTTTTTTTAATTAAGATTATGCAAATGGTTTCTTCTTTCAGTAAAAACGTTTTTGGCGTCATTTGAAACTAAAATTGAGTCAATTTTTTTAAAATTTAATTTAATAAATTTTTTGAGTGTGTCCATGCAAACAAACTTACGGGCACATTTGCAGAAGTCTGGTTCCTAAGAATATTCTTATTGCTTTTCTATTTGTCAAACCATTATATATACGAGTATATATGTATGTATGTATATGTATACCTGTATATATACATATGTACATATTTCCAGATACTGTATGAGTAATAAAGTAATACTGTGTCTCAAAAAAGTTTTAACGTCTGTACAAATTTTTTAAACAAACTACTGCATTATTGATAATTTTATAGGCGATTTTACAAGAACATGAGGCGTTATACAAACTTGTAACTTATTGAAGAGTCTGGAACAGAATTTCAAAGTAATAAATTGTATTGAATTGAATTGAGTAATTTTAAAATTTAAATTCTAATACGAATAGTTACTCAAATCAAACAAATGTGTTGCAAGGAGAGAAAATAGACAGTATGTACACGGTCAATTTGGAATGACATAAAAATAAATCGAAATTATTAAGTGGTGGTACCGTCAGCGATTAGCATAGAATAATTTACATCACGTCGAAGAAGTAAAACAGTTAATAAAATGACTGCACATACAGCTTAGGGAAGTTAATGCGTCTACTTAACACCAGAGGCGCTGCACTTGCCTATAAAAAAATTCTTAATTCACCCAATAGCAAAGTTTTAAAAATAATTAAACTTTTCCTGTCCTGTTATTAAAGCAAGGCCTTCAGTTGTAGAAATTAATTGCCGGGGTGTTACTTCTTTTCATTAAAAATTAATTAAAAAGTTACGGTTTCGTGTTACACATTAAAACTAAAAGCACTCGTATTCAATTTTCTTTGATATTCTTTATAAAAAGGACACATAAAAGACATGCGCTGAGATTTTATTTTTTAATTTTTATTTTACAAACTAAATGACATTGACAGCTGCTCCAAAAAGCCAGTATATCTCACCCATACCTTCCTGGTCATCCATTCCTGCATTTCAAATAGACACGTTATTGGGATATTCCACAAAAATGCTGTGGCACAATGTACTTAGTCGCGCTTAACTTTTAACACATGCAAGAGCGAAACACAAAATTCTTGTAAACCGTACAAGAAACACGCGCCTAAAAAAATGGGCGTAGCTAGAGAATTTTCTAGAGTGAGTACAGACCCTGAGAATTTTTCTAGGATGGTCTACAAACCTTTAACGAAGATGTAAAATTTGTTATTTATTAGAAATTCTACAAGAAGGAAAGGAGTGCTAAATTTATTACGGGGCTGGCTAAGCAGGTCTATCTACGTCCATGCATCAAAAAAAAATTTACGAATTTTTCTGCACGTTTTGATTCGAAAAATTAAGTTTTCCGAAAGTAATTTTCAAATCGAAGAATATTTATCCTGCTTAGACCCCAAAAGGCACTAATATATCTTTGCAATTTTTTACTAATAAATCTCTGCCTTTAGGTGCCATGGTGAACCGGTAACCAAATACGTGTATTATGCAGTCGGCAATCGAGTGAGTTTTCTCAATATATCCTTAAAGGACATTATTACTATCATTTTCGATTGGGCATTTAAAAGCATGTTCTCAAAAAATTTACTGCAAACTCCAAGTGTCTTATCTAATTAGACCTTTAAATGAAAAATAAACCAACCTCTTTGAAGAACTTAAAGGTGGCAAAAATAAACGAATTTTAAGGTTTAAGGAAGATATAACATTCGGTGGCAATAGTGAAAATTGTGTAAAACTAACAATTGCAAGAAAAATCATGTTGAGAATTTGGTAAATTCTCATTCAAATTCGTTAACTATGGAACATTGCCTTTGGAACCATGGGCCCACGACTTGGAGTAAAAGCAATAAATAATAATAATAATAATAATGGAACATTGCCTGATTAAAGTCAAATAAGAAAATATTAATTTAAGCATTTATGAATTCCGAAATTCTTACTGGGCCCCGTACCACAAAAGAATTCCTTGCAACTTCTGAGCTTTCTTACCACCAAATGCAGACATTGTATGCTTGGAGTTTTTCTGAATGAATGAATAGAATTTCCTAGTACATGACTACTCTACTCTCAGCATGTACTCGCATGTATGTAAAAAGTAACGCACAACTAAAAACAACAACAACAACAACATAATGTCGTTTAACTATGAGTCTTGTAAAACAATTTGTTTGATTGTACTGTCGTAAATATGCAAAACTCGATTTCCTACATGCGAAATTAAATTTAATGGAAAAACAAAATAAATTCAAATCCTCATACTGGTGAATACAAACGAACAGCATTTGGTATTTCGTTTTTCTCGATAATTTGTACTTATTACAATAATGTATTTTTTTCCCTCAAATTGACGATTTTTTATTTTTCATTGGTCTGTTTTAAAAATTATTTCCATTAAGTTTTTTTCTTATTTTTTTTTTTGTTGTTTATTTGTTTCCTTTTGAAATCATCTAGTATATTTGTGGATATTGTTTGATTTGTTTTTGCCTGCAGTTACTGCGTGGTTGCATCTGGTTTTTGGTAGAAGTCTTTCCAAAATAAAATGTTCATTCAGTATAAAATTCTCATGGCATCAAATCGTTTCTTTGGCCATTTTATTATTGTCGCCCATTATTTTATTCGCACGCGTACGTGGCAGTTCCGCTTAAAATATAAATTTAAAATAAAAGAAAGGCTTGTTAAATACGTTAACAAAATTAAGAAACAGTTAAGACATATTAAAGTGCATTATGTTGTGATGTTGAAAACAAAAGGTAAATGAAATAGAATCCTGTCCTTTACAAACTGAAAATTAAATTCAATGTTTTTCATATAAAATTTTTTAATAATATTTTTTAAAGGACCTCTGAAGAAGTTTCTGTATTTGTCTGCATGATTTTTTTTGTAAATTTTCAGCCAATTAAAATTCAAATTCAATATTTGAGTACCAAATGGTCAGTTTAAAAAATTTAATTTTTATTGATTTCAATAAAACAATTATGGCGTGTTCTTTTCTGTAATAAAAAAATAAATTATTTTCCTTTTTAAATACAAAAAAGTGAATTCAGTGTTCTTTAATAAACGCTAAATTAACTAGAAAAGAGCACACAATTTTGTGAGGGAGCTACGTTTTTCGGACGGGAGGGATAATTTAAAAAAAGTAAATTGAGCAACATAATATTACAATTAAAAAATATTTGCTGGCTACGTTCATTTAACATTTCGATGTCTTAGCGCAGGATCGTGGACTAATACCAAAGCCACATTCTAAAATTATTCCATGGACGTTCGACAGGGCAACATGAAATTATAAATGCGGTCATATTCTCCCCAACTAATCGTTAGAAACAAAAAAATGCATACAAAAAATCAAAAGTTTGTTGTGGCTTTAGCTCTTCATAACAGAAAATAGTTAAAGTTAATGTGGATTATGAATAACACTTCTTGCAGTGACAAGCCCATTGTAATATCGTTGTAAACAATACGATCTTACACTGCTCTCGGATTTTAATGTCCGCGTTTTAATGACTGTAGAAATCAGATTTTTTTCTGGGATATTCCAGTACAAAACAGCAATAGTTTTGAATGCCAGGGTACATTTCACACTGGAACTTTTTTTTTTCATTGGATATTGTAACACATAAAATGAAAACTTGCTAAGATTGTCAAAAAATCAAACGCTCTCTCTCTCCACAAGGACCATTTATAAAGTATACGAAAAGCGAATTAATTATAACGAAGCCGATAATGCAACTGCAGAACTCCTTATGAAAAAGTTGAGAAAAATTTGTTGTAAATTTTATCAATTGAGTTCGACAATCATCTTATGATCACTGGGGGCTGTTGCAAAGACCCTATTAAAAGGCCTTGGATTTAAGTTACGTTTTCTCTTTATTACATTTGAATAAACAGCTGTTCTGAAATTAAATACAAATTTCTCTTTACATTGTTTTATAAGCTTGTTTTTTTTTTGTTGTCTTCCGTTGCTTTTGTAAAGATTACACACTGCCTGATGAAATGTAAAATCTGAATGTTTGTAAAAATTTCTAAAAATGATTTTATATTCGTGAATGTCAAACTTGTTTCGAATTATTTGGCATTTTTCTCAAATATTGCGTTCATACTACCATACTTTGACAAGTCCTAATATTTAAATATTATACTCGTAATATGAAATGAATCCAAATTTCAATTATTTAATTTTTAATCAGTCGAAAGGCGCGGATAAAGGCCTCATTAGTTTTCACTTTATGATGCCGTTCTGTGTCGTTCTTTTCTGTAGCATATATTTTCTAGTTACTTTTGTCGTGAAAAGAATCAGCTGTTTTTAAATAAAGAAGTGATCAAAACAAATGCAAAGAAATTGTGAAAATAAAACTAAAAAATTTAATATTAAAACAGATACAACAGATAAACAAATAAAAAATGGATTTTATAAATGATTCTGACACTGAACTTTCGGATGTGGACGATGTTATGGTAGGGATACATTTTTTAAATGTTTGCAAAATGTACAAAGCAATAAAGGGGCGGAAGAAGTATCGTCAACGAAGATGGTATGCTAGACCCGTTAACAAAGACTGGTTATCATCAGGGTACTATCAAAAAGTATTCAAGAAAATTAAGGACATGGATGAAGAACAATTTTTCCTACATACACGTATGACAAAAAATGTTTATGAAGTTTTGCTGTCATTGATAAAAAGTTCGCTAAGAAAGCCTAATCAGCGTATATCTCCTGAGGAGAGGCTCTCAATAACACTCCTGTAAGCACATACATACATACATATTTTTTACAATTAAATTGTTCAGCTTTCACACAACAAATTATTTTTTATTTTCTTTTATTTTCCGATTGACAACAAACTAATACATACGTACTTCAAGCTGTCACTTAACGTTGAATTCTATTTTCTACAGAATTGTTAGCAACAGAACAGAACGAAAAAGTAAAAATAAACCACATATACACATTTCTAATTGAGCAGAAACAAAACAGCTGATTCATAACAGAAAAGAACGTAAAAACTAATGAGGCCTTAAGGGAAAAGAAAGAAGACATTTAAAGCGATTAAAATGGGGTATAATTGTGTGAAGTGTGTGACAGTAGAAAAAATACGATGACGCTTATATCGCAAACAGAAAATAACAATTTGGTCATTCCCCTAAACTATAATTTAGAAATTTATTTTCGGCTTCTAAGGAAAACTTTTCGGCATAAATATACGGCCTTTGGTCAGGATTAATTAACAACACGCGTCAAATCTTACAAAAAGCACGATAAAATTAATTAAGTTTAAAAAAATATATTACCCTGTGCTGTGAGCAATGCATACTGCATTAGAAATTGGCAATTCCATGCAATCTGTAGCACATTCAAAGCCTTCCTCTCGAAAAGCTTCATTTAAATTTGCTCTTTTTAATCCTATAAATTTAGGATACATGAATTATTACCATCACAGTACTTGAAATCATCTCATTGCCTTCAATAAAAAAAAAATGATTTCTCTTTTATATTTCCAGATCATCAATTCCCCATTGACCTCACAAATGTTGCCAAAGATCATACCAATTTGGAGAATGATCAATTACAATCCTTGTATAGACGTTTGTGTATATTAAACCGTTGTGCCAATATGCGTGTGGATCAATCCCATAAGACTCAAACGCCCCAGGTGAGAGATTCTAACAAGTTTCTCCCAACATCATTTCCTCAAACTCTTTAACCGATTTCATATTTTTATTATTTAGAAAGAGGATTCAGATGATGAAAATTTTGCTTTAAGCGAAAACTGGACATTCCAACCTCATATACGTCGCTGGTCGCGTATAGGTGAAATGGGCCTTGAAATACCGCCTGCGGCAAAATTAACCGCCGCCGAGAAAACTGAATCATCGTCCAAAGAATCCAGCCCCGATCGTTTTGAGAATGATTCATATGATGTGACGGGTACTGGTTTAACATTAGCTCTACCCGGTACCTACACCGATGAACCAGCTGATCCTGCTATGAATGATACTGCCGATCTAAATTCTAGTCCTTTAAGAAGGACGGGCAGCGAGCGTATAAAAGATGGCGCTAAAGCGATTTTACGGAGAGTTGAATCCATAAAATCGAGAAGACGAAAAAGACAGGGTCTAGTTTTAAGCGGACAAGCTTTGGACTTGTCCCAATTGGGACAGAGGTCAAGTGTAAGAAAACCCGATGCTGTATACTCAACACCACCCTCACCGTCGGCGGTTAGTCCTATGCATGGTTTTAACAAAGGACCATTGTTTAGCAATGAATTGAAGGTGCCCTCACAGAGTGACAATTTCTTAAGTCCGAATCGCAGCAGTCCTAAGAGAACACCCACTACACCCAGATCCATGAGAGCGAGTCCTCTGCACTTTTTCACCAACACTATGCCCTATTTGAAGGAGGGCAAATCAGATGACTCCTCTTCGTACTACAGTGATAGCCAGGAGTCGTCTTCTACCACCAATAAATTGGCTTTGCGTAAGACGCCCTCAAAGACGCGTAGATTCTTGCAACGTACAGGAAAAGTAGATGATATAGGAGCACACTCAGATTCCGAGTGTCATCAGGGAAGGAAATTGCTAATAAAGGATGCCAACTCCAATACTACAGAAATTAAAGTTAAAAAGTTGTCACGGGGAGGTTCTTTGAATTTGGGAAGGGATGGTAAGAAGCGAGAAGGTTTTCGTTCGGCCAGTTTTAGATCACGTTCAACGACGAGAAAAGAACCAAAACCAGAAGAAACCAGTGAATGTATAAAAAGGTAAAAAGTGAAGTAATGAAGAGTGTATCTTATACGAACATTAATTTTTTTTGTGTTTAAGAACTCCCGTTGTTAGATGGCACAGTTTCCAGTTGGAGGAACGACCCCATATGATTTTCCGTAAGTGTTTCTCACAGAAACATGATCCACATTCCAATGAACATGGCATATTATTTGCGGCCATGTCGGCAGGCCAACTGCAAATGATACGCAAATTGGCCCTAGTCACTCTTACCGGTTACATGGAGCGCTATTGCCCCACACACCGTTCGGGCTGGAATTGGGAGTTGCCGAAATTCATCAAAAAAATCAAAATGCCCGACTACAAAGACAAAAAAGTTTTTGGTGTGCCGTTGCTATTGATATTGCAACGCACAGGTCAAACGCTGCCCATTGCGGTAAGGGCGGCGTTTCGCTGGTTGCAGCTAAACGCTTTAGATCAAATTGGTCTTTTCCGTAAGAGTGGCGTCAAGTCGAGAATATTAAAGTTAAAAGAGCTCATAGAATACTCAGAATCAACTGCGGAATGCATGGATGTATTCGACACTCAGCAGGCATATGACGTGGCAGACATGTTGAAACAGTATTTTAGGGATCTGCCTGAATCATTGTTGACCACGAAGATGTCCGAAACATTTGCCGCTATATTTCAACGTAAGTTATGAGTTTTTACTAATAAATAGCCTTGATGGAAATTAAAAAAAATTATTTCAGATTTACCGCCGGAGGTCCGCTTGGATGCTGTGCAGTCTGCCGTCCTTTTATTGCCTGATGAGAATCGTGAAATCCTGTATGCCTTATTAGAATTTTTAACATTAGTCGCTACCAATTCCCAGTACAACCAAATGACTGCCAACAATTTAGCAGTATGTCTAGCCCCCTCCCTCTTCCATAGCAGTATATCAACGGGCAGTAACTCTGTTACCGCTTCACCTCGACGGAAAGGCAAAGGTACGGGTGTACCCGATGCCAAGGAGCTCTTCGAAGCCAAAGCTTCTCATGAATGTCTGTCATTTATGATAGAGCACTATAGACAAATATATACAGCCCCCAAAGACAAGCTGAGTAAGTGTAAATTTGGTTATATGGAAGAATCCAAGCCTTTGCCTTTGGAAGCCTTGGGAGAAGGCATGCAATTTCATAACTGGAGGGGCTACTTGTATGAAAGTACCAGTGCCACTATTAAAGAGGGAAGAGAAAAGTAAGTTTTTGCTCATTCATCTATTGAAAACAAATGTTTTTGTTTTCACCCCAATTGTCATTACAGGTCGCGAGGTTGGATAACAATCACTTCCTTGGCCGATCCCAATATTGAAATTGCTTATAAAAAAGTAGGCGATGGCCATCCATTACGTTTATGGCGTTGTATAACAGAAATCGAGGGTCCTCCCAAAGATGTCTTGGACTATATTATACGGCAGCGTGCCTCCTGGGACCCAAATCTGTTACAAAGTCAAACCATTAAGAAATTTGATGATTGTACGGAAATATTTCAATACGCCATCGATGGTCAACAGTGTACAGATTTTTGTGTTTTAAGGTAAATCGTAAATATTTGCGAATGTTGTTGGTGGGTGAACTTATAATTGTTTCCCGTTGATAGATCCTGGCGCACTGATTTACCAAGAGGTGCCTGTGTTATTGTTGAAACCTCTATAGATCATGCGAAGGCAAAGCCAATGTTTAATGCTGTGCGTGGTGTGGTATTGGCCTCTCGTTATCTCATTGAACCCTGTGGTAGTGGAAGATCTAGGGTTATGCATTTAGCAAGAGTTGATGTCAAGTAAGTAAAAATGTTTTTCCTAAATAAGACTCAAATTTTAATGAACTACAACAATTCAAATCGAATACAAATTATTAGTTGTACTTTTTGTATTAAAGCATTACAAGCCTACTATGATCAGATCATATAAATTGTAACATTCATATACGATAGGGAATTCTCGTATTGTATTTGAATTTTTTGACATAAACATATGAAGTTGAATGTTCACTGACGAGTTGGTTGGATGAAGCCAACAAATTTGAAAAGTTAATTATTCAAATGTTTTTGGGTACCACCTAGATAAATTTCAATATTAAGTATTTCAAAATTTTTTTTAATTTTTTCACCTTCTCTTGTTCATAGGAAATAATTCGCTTAAAAAATATGTTCACGATAAGGGTGTTGAGAAATGTATTTGTTTTTGTTTATCAGAGTATTGAATATATGCTTTAGTTGTTGAATTGTCGTTGAATATTTGGGTTATAAATTTGTTTCATTGTTTTTTTTTTTTTTTTTTTGAATCGTTTGGAAAAATTTTATGACATTACGATAATATGACTGATAGCACATATTGTGAATCTACCAATTAATAAAAATGAGAAATAAGAACATTTTTGGAACCCGGTATATTAAGATACGGAATATTAGCGAAATATACGAAAAAAATTATGCGACATCTCGGCACCGACATTTCAGCGGTAAAAGGTTTGCTACTACGCAACGGTCTAACGCTGTGCATTTTTGTTGTTATTCGATATTAATAAAGTTATTCGAATAAGATTATTGGAATGAAATCCATTCCAAATTAATTATTGAAACAAAATTATCCAAATCAAAGTTGGAAATTTTTATTATATTTTGCAACAACAAAAAAATATTCAAAAAATTTTATTTCGTATAGTTTTTCGTTTAAATAAACAAAACCCATATTTTATTATTACGTGTCTATGTATACGAAATATTTGAAAAAATCAAATTTGATAATAGTTTGCAAATTTTATTAACTTTTTGTGGAATATTTTAAATAAAATGGCCAAAAATTAATACTCAGTTGCTTTTGGGAACAAGTGAAACAGCGAATATCGAAGGCAGAAAATACTGGCATTTTTTCTTTTGGCGCTTGTTTTTCCTTTGGCTTTATAAAATGTTAATTAATTTAAGAACAAATTAACAAATTAGCCGATTGAAAAGAATTGTTTATTGAAAAATAAACTAGTGATTTGTTGAATAAATAAAATTTTCTTTTATATTTTACATCTTAAAATCAATATAAGAGACTCGATCTTTCTTTCATCTTGGACTGAAATTTTAATAATTTAAACCACAACTTCAAACTATGTAACTTCTATAAAATTTGCACATTTTTACATTTAAATTGTCATAAGGACTTTAAAAATTATTTGGATAATAGTTAGAATTATATTAAATTTATTCTATGAAATTGATATTTTATTTAAATTTCGAACACTTTTTGGAACACACATACATCTATAAGTATTAATCAAATTTAAAAAAAATACACATTTTCATTTTCGTTAAAAAAAAGCTAAATTTTTTCCATGTGCATTTCGGAATTTAAAAAAATATTTGTTTTACATAATTTTTCGAACTAAATTTAAATTTGAATTAGTCTCAACACGTAATCGCGTCCTGAGTTTATCCGTTTACATTATTTTACAAGTGATAAAAAAACAACTCATAAATGCTGATGATGATGGTGTAGTGGCCTTCGAAAACAGCACTGTTCTGTTCTGCTAGTCTTATTAACCTCTCCTTACTTCATCCTTAATAAAAATAATTTGAAGAAAAAACTGTTAATCTGAATTGAGAAACTTAAAAAGTACAGAATTTTATTTGTATTTCAATTTTATTTCTATTACAGGGGTAAAACTCCAGAATGGTATAATAAAAGTTATGGTCATATATCATCACATTTCTTAACCAGAATACGCTTGGCTTTTAAAAATGTTGCCGATGGACCTGAAAGTAAAGTCTAAGGATTGTAAAATATTGGACCAACAACAAAAGTAGAAAATAATTCTTACAAAAACAAAAGTGCATGTACTCGTATGTCCTTAAAATATTTTAAGCAAAACATCACAAAACCTTAAAAGAACATGTTCGTTTACTTAAATGTTACATGTTGTTCAACCAACAAAGTTAACCAAAAGAACTGATTTTCATTCAAATATTTTGGATTTTACAAAGATAATTATTTTGTAATTTGTATCATAGTCTCAAAAAAACAACAACCTTTTATTATTTGATAACAAATATTTACCCATACAATAAATAAAATAACAGAGTTATTTACGATAATAGAATACCCATTAATTAATGTTATACACTAACTGTTTTATGTATAAATGGACCAGGAATTTTAAATTTTACATACCATATAAGACAAAGGACCCTCAAACGCATTTTAATCAATGATAATTGTTTAGATTGTAGCAGCAGAAGACAGCAACAAAAAAATATCTTTTTTGTAAATAATTTATTTCTTAAGAATTTTGTATAAACTTTGTATTATTTTCTTTGTTAATTTTTTATTTAATGTATTATGTATGTAAGCGAAAACAGTTTAAAAACACTTTTAAAATACTCAGTAACTGAAATATCACAAAAATAAGCAGAAAAATATTTAACTTATTAAAAAAAACTCAAATAAATTTTACTACAACTTTTCTTTTTTATTATCGATCCTTAAATGATAATTACACACACACATACATTTGTATGCCTCTTATCATCTTGTTGTTAGAAATGGTGTGAAAAAAGAATAATGAAAGTAATTTGAATGAAATGAAAAAGAAAAATGAATAAAAATTGAATTGTGTAAAGGAATTAAAAACTAGTCAAATTTTTTTTATATAAATATAAGTTAAAATGAAGAAAATCTACAATTATAAAACTAACATTGAATTGTGTAAAGTAATACTAACAATATTGTTAAGTTTCAAATAAAAACAAAATAACCACACAAACGGTAATCAAGGATTAATACATTGAAAAAAGGAGCTTATGTTGGTTTAATTTTAAATACAAGATATGAAAAGTAAAAAAAAACAATAATTATATTAACATCACCTTAAATGTTAAACAGAGCCCTTCAACAAATAAAAATTATACAAAATTATAAAACAATATATAGATTTATTACATCATTTATTTAATTTTTTATAATTAAAAGGCATTGTTCATACAAAAAAACCTCGTTCAAAAATAATAATCACTTCCTGAGGTATTATTAAAACTTTGTTTGAATTCTCTAGATCCATGTGTCTAAAAGATATAAAGAATTCGGGCAGTAATGGCGATTTTTGTCTAACGTGGAGGGCCAAAGGTTGACCACCTTGTAGCCCTCTTTCCAATTTATCATATGGTGAAAAAATCATTCTAATAGCTTGCGCCATTCGCGACTTATAGCGTTTTGAAAAATAAGTTTTAGTAAAATCCACCTGCTACCAGCTTCTGTAGGCCTGGTTTTTTTTTCCAAAAAAATGAATTTGCATTTTTGCTTTTTCAGATTTCTTAGGGGTGAAAAAAAGGTTTTACGATTTACTTAATAACTCAGATGCTTTTCAAGATAAATGCATGAAATTCGGTGAACTGGTAGCATAGGTAGCGTGGAGCAACATCCATTTAATATTTTTGTGCCACGCCTACTTTATAAGGAATGAAAGTGGGTGAAACTACCGAACAGTTCCCGATATATGACATGTTCAATTTGGAGTCGCATGGCTCCATTAATAATTTTTGCTACGCCTACTTTATATGGGATAAAAGTATATTCTCTAAGTCTATGGGCTCCATCAGAGAATCAACATTATTTTTATTTTTATTCATTTTTCGTTGCAAAGAGTATTTTCGAATTCAATATTAGTGGACTCTATAGGGATGAAAATGAAAAAATTCTTAAGGAACTGTTAACTTTTAACAATAAAGAAATCAGGACTTAATGAGTTTTTAGCTGCGAAAAACAAAGAACTAGGTTATTTTTAGTTTTTAGGGTTATTTATTAAAATATTTATGTACGTTAATAATTTTAAATATATTTTTAGTCAATTAAGTTTCAAACTTATTAGTTTTTTTTTTCATCTGCAGAATATTCCGAATAAATTTAACAAATTCGATTATTTTTTTATTAAGTTCAGAATTCAACACATAGTGTAACAACTGCTTCTAATGAGGAATACTTTTTGAGAAATAAAAAACCAAATCTCCACCAGCTTTTGATGTAATGGCAAATATGTTTGCGACGTATAAGGACATCTTCCAAATCACCAAATAGAACTCTTTAATATTCATTCTGAAAATATAAAGCAGCAAGGAAAAGTGTTAATTAATTCATGTAGATATTTTTTCAATAAATTAATTGCTCATCTGTTCTTATTGCCTAAACTTTCCGCCACGCCTATTTGTTAGTGGACAAAAATCGGGAAGTAACCGATTGAAATACATATGTATATGCCGTTTTACATATAGTATATACTAAGTATGTAATAAATTTCTTCGGAGTTTTCAATTTTCTAAATACGAATATCAAAATGAACAACTCATGAAAATAATTGGGTACGTTCGTAAATGCATAACAATTGTGCAAGACTATCACAGTGATGACAAACTTCGTTGCTGTTGCACCAGCACGTGTTGCAGGTATTCAGCAGATATCCTGCTACTGCTCAAAATCCGCAGAAAATTTATATTTTGAGAATTTTTTGAAAATGTTAAATGTGAAGTGACCATTTCCATGTGGGTAATTCGAAAACTTCCGACCCAGCTGGTTTTTTACCATTTTTAAGAATAACTACACATGGTTTCCTTCCACATGCGAATCTCATTTTATATAACCCAGTCAGATATTACTTCTTATTCTAAAGTAATAGTCCTTCGGATTCTGACATATCGGGCATTTATATGCACAATTGGTAATATTTAATAGTTTAAAGCTTTAAAATGCCTTATTAGATTCAAATCACAATTGATGTCGTGGGAAAGCATTGGACTTTCGCTCTTCAAATAATTAACTTTAGTGGCCTGGAGAGAGAAAATATCCTGTATTTTCAAATGTCCTTAAAAAGAATTTCTTGATTTTATATCGTTTTTTTACTAAACATTTCAAATAAGGGAGGGTTTCAAGTAAAATTTCATATGTAAGTATGACTGATATCTTCAAATGGAACCAGTAGATCATCATCACTTGCAACAACGATTCAATTTTTATCGCTACTGTTATAATGTTAAAGAATGATGTTTCACAAATTTGTTTATAAATCTGTTGACTGGCCTGATCATGTTTTTACGTATAGATAACGATCAGTTTTAGAACCTGATCAATACTGTAAATGCTTTTAAAGGAAGCTTTTGAACAATTCATTTAAGACTTTTTGTCAATACAGTTTGCCAATCGCTTAAACAAAGCAACAAAAAAATTATAAAAATTCTATTTTGGTGACATTTAACAAAACAAAAAATAAATAAAAACCAAACGCAACCGTTTCTTCGTAAAGCTGACAAAATAATCCCAGCAAAAAAGAGGAACTAGCAATTGCTTGCGAACACTTGTTTCATTAGAAATAAACTATATCGCTTTTGGAGAAAGTGATATAAATAATTATTTGCGTTCAAGGAAATGGCTTGCATTTGCGAAATGGTAATCATATGCATTTTCTACTTAATGAAAAATAATTTGAAAAAATTATTCACCTGAGTTGTCAAATTCAAGACTCAAGCCAGTAAAAAAAAAAATAAATAAAAACAGTAAGACTCAAGGGTCTAATTGCAACAAAGTGAGGCCCAGCGTTTCTTCTTAAAAAAAATAAAATTATATGAAAATAAGTCAATCCTGCCTACAATTTAGTGGTATACAAAATCAGTTTCAAAATTATGTAAAGTATTATTATTTCACTTGTTTGCTACAACACACACACATGATCTTAACTTTTGCAAACATGTTGCACGTTCATTCATACAATCAGTAAACATTTTCAAAACAGTAGTTTTAAAAAAAATATTATTCGCTGGGTTGTATTTGAATATAAACACAAGAAACTGTGTAATCGCATTGTATAATTGCTTTCTTTAAATTAATTAAATAAAAATGGAAAAAGTGTTCTCAAATGTGGACGTGTTGTACGAAATATTTCAATATTTAAACTTGGAAGAGTTGCTAAAGTTGACAAAAGTCTGTCCGCAGTTTCGTACGGTCATCGTTGATTTTATATGGAAAAATAAATACAAACATTTGGAGATTTGCAAAACAACTCCGAATTTCGTGCTGCTGCTGACAAATAACGTGAGTATGAGAGATAAGGAAGACGAAGTCGGCTTCGAATGTGTGAGAGAGGAAAAAACCTTATTAAATAGAAGAGATGTCGAAACGTTTCTAAAATTGATCGTTAATAATATCAAAATGCTGGTGCTGTACTCACCTACAACGAACTATAAACATGTGGACAAAGAGAAGGAGGGGATAATAAATACCCCCTTTATTTACCATCCCGCAGAATTCGGAGTAACATTTGATAAGAGATGTAGTTTTATTAATCTAACTGCTATTACATTTCGCCATGTGGTTATCACCGAAAGAGATTTAAGGCTCTTGAATGAAAGTAGTAAAAAGTTGGAGACTATCACTCTAGACAACTGCTTCAACATCAATGAAAAGACTCTGGTTGTGGGAGATGACATCAATATCTCAACGCTGGAAAATATGAAAAGGCTGAAATGCTTTCAGATCGTAGTTTTTGATACAGTGGAAAAGGATTTGTCTTATGATCTAAGTAACATATTGAGTAAATTAAATATCGTGCAACTTGTAATACGAGTTCGGAATTTCTCCCTGATCGATGACGATGATAATGAGATGGGAGAGGCAAGCAAGAGATTTTCGTACATTTCAAATGCGTGCGAAGAATTAACGATAGGATATTTTCGATCTCAACGAATATTTAGGAAATTTAACAATTTAATTTTAAGCAACTTTAAAAGACTGAGAAAACTCGTAATGGAGTCATGGGCAGTGATTTCAATCAATGAGGAGTTTTTTAAAAAACTTAACAAAACCTGCACTCAATTAGAATATTTGAAGCTGCAAAATTTTGAAATCAATAGCTTCGCCGTCGTTTCCACTTTAGATACTTTGATCCTGGAAAATTGTTCAGGATTAATTTGGCGTGATGTGAAAGCCATGTTAAGTCAAATGAAATTGGCCACGTTTTCCATATCGGATACTGAATATATAGGAATTTTTGAATACTTTAATGTGGCAGCAAGTTTAAAACATTTAGTTGTAATCAATTGCCAGCGAAATCACTTAAAGAAACTGTTCGACATTAACAATGGACAGAACTTGAAAAATCTAGTGTCCCTCGTGTGGCACGATAATTTTGCACAAATTCCCATTTACGTGGCTACAAGTTGTTCCAAACTTAACATGTTAATAACCGAACCATCATCCTTGTTAATTAATAATTTATACGATTTAAGCCATTTGGAAAAACTGACATTACGAGTTGGAAGAAAAATCAAATTTTCACGTATAATGATTATTTTAAAACATCCAAATTTGAAACATTTTAGCTTGACAAAATTGGAAGGACCTGATGGTTATGATGAGTACAATGATTATTTGATTGATTACGATATATACGATCAAGAACTGCTGGAATTTGAAGATAAAAAACTAAGTTTAACATTTTTGAATGTATCGTTGAATAGTTATTTTAGAATTGAACAAGAATTTTGGTTCAATCTGCTGAGGAACAATCCCAGCTTAACGATCATGATACGCTACAATAGGTTCTTGAATAACGATCATTCATTTTTGAAATATATAATCAATCATCGGAAGCTTCCAAAGCGTTTAAAGTCAATTAAAATATGTGGCTACAGGATGGGTAAGTCTACTTGCTTCATTATAGATTTATAACGCAATCAAAATATTAATAAGTTTTTTTCCTCTTCGTAATAGAAATGAAGGAGTTTAGAGACAATTTTGAAGCTGCTGTTGAAAAAATAAAAGCGTTTTCCAATATATACAAGGATAACGAAGACAAAGGATATATTTTGTTGTGATATATTTTATTATATTGTTGTAGATTTTATTGATAAATTCATTTTAAGAGCAACCTCAGGAAACAAGTAGTTTAGTCTTTGATTAAAAATTATCTAAGAATTCTTCTAATGAATGTATTAGTCACGAATTATTTATGTAAAGATTTTTATAGAATTTTTATAATCCAGACAATCAGCACATTTAGAAAATTTATATGAAAAACTCTTAGTTTTTTTAGTGATTTCTATATAAATTCTCTAAACGATTTGACTCTGTGGATTGTGAAAACAAGACTTTAATTTTTATATTATTTTTTACACGAAATAAAGAAAAAGTCGTTAAAAAATTATGGTTTGAAAAATAGAATTGATTCACATATATTTTATTTAAATACTTAATATTGAAATTTATTATTCGGGAGAATATCCCGACTAATCGTTAGAAACAATTAGTTTTTTGCAAAATGCATTGAAAAAATGTTGAGAGAAAAATAAAATAGACTCACGTTGAGTATAATTGTTTGTTGTGTTGTTTGTATAAAAACATTCTAAGCCTACTATGATTATGTATTTGTTGTAATTCATATGCAATATTGAAATTCTCATATTGTATTTGTTTTATGTGGCATAAACATACGAGGTTGAATGTTATCAAACTGCTTAAACTTCACTGACGATTTGGTTTTAGCAACCAATGAAATGTCGGCATATGAAGAGCTAAAGCCACAACAAACATTTTTTCAATATATTTTATTTATTTATGTTAATATAATATAAGCCGGGTGAATGTATATATGTATAATATCATAACATACATCTATTCCTGGTCCTAAAAATGATTATCGGTGATATATCATAATATTTTTGTGTCGCTTGACGACATTCGTGCCAATTGTAATCGGTAGCCTCCTAAACTGGCATACAGATTATCCAGCTCGTCATTGATTGCCACATAAAGTAAAGACGTTTTAACACAAATAAGTTTAGCATACTTCTAGGAACACAAAAAGGTGGCAGACAAGTTTTGCTTTCATATTTGTTATAATTCGTAAAAGTATTGAATACAACAACTCAATAAATGTTATACGTACGTATAGTCATTTAAAAGCTTTTCTCCTTTCAAACATAAGCTTAATATGAAGCTTTTAGACACGTTAAATTTAAATTTTATAATAAATATGTTTCCTTAGCTTTCACGTGTTTGATGGTGTTTTTGATTTCATGCTCACTTTTTCATTTACAACTTTTTGGATGTGAAACAATTGTTATCACAGGGTGGGAAAGTGAACATTTTCATTATTTATTTTGAAACAATCGGGGTTTGATTCACCCTGCAGAGCTGCATGGATGAAAAATTCGATTTTTAACTACAGATTGTCAATGAGAAAGAACAGAAAATATAAAAACGTTTAATAGTATGATTATAGAAATTTTTAACATTTTTGCTAGAAAATTATTTTGAAAACTTTCGTTAAAAAAAAAAATTAAAAGCATAATTATAATGGGAGTTTTTTTTGATAATTATTTTTTCAGTGTAAAAAAAGATTCGTGACATGTTTCAATACTAAAACTACTCAGTAACCATGAATAGACTAACAAACGAGCAACGCTTCCAAATCATTGAACTTTGTTATCAAAATTCGTGGTGTGTTTCTATCGAAAAAGTGTCCTCAGAGACGAACCCCATTTGCCAAATTTCATGTGAAGAGCAGCCAGAGGCAATTCAAGAGGTTCTAATGCACCCTGAAAGATGCACTGTTCGATGAGGTTTGTGGGCCGGCGGCATCATTGGACTGTACTTTTTCAAAATCGCAAAATTACCGAGTTTTTTTACCCTAAATAGACGAATTGGACTTGGTTGGCATGTGGTTTCATCAAGACAGTACCACATGTCACATGTCACACGGCACGCGATACCATGAACCTATTGAAAGGTCAGTTAGGTGAGCAATTGATCTTACGTTTTGGAGAAGTCCATGGCCCTATGCTCCTTATAGGAGTTAAGAGGAATAAATATATATATTTGGAGAAGTCCATCGGACACCAAGATCATGCGATTTGACCCCACTAGATTATTTTTTTGTGGGTTTATCGCCAACCACAATATCAGTCCTGGAAGAATGTAATTGTATTTTGTAATGTAATGGGGGTTTGGCCTGCGGCCATTATTGATCTATTGTGCTTCCAGTCCTGGAAGAAAATCTTACAGCAACATTACCGGCTGAATCGATGGAAAAACTATACCAAAACTGGCAAGCATTCATTTATCGCTCAAAATAAATTTTTCATTCACTTTTAAATGTGTTTTTTTTTTTTAATTTTGAAAACACAAACTGTTAAAAAATCACCCCATGTATATGTACATAATTAATATTAAATTTCATTAAGCAACATATTTGTCATCTGGAATCAACTTGCGTATGGAAAGGGTACAAACAAGCCAATAGCAATGAGTTGTTTTTGTTGTGTAAAAGTATTTTCCCGATTATAAATTGAAAATGAAAAAAATAATTTTTTCCTATAAATTTGGAGGAATATCCGTTAAGAAATAAAGAATATCCTGAAAAATTTTCATAAATTTTGGAAGATGTATTTTTTATAAAATATTTTCAAAGACAAGAAAGAAGTTACACATGTTAGTACAAGTGGAAGATTTTGTGAACTTGATGTCGTAAGAATTCTATGAAATGCACTAATTGACACTTGGCAAGAGATGAAAATGTCATCCCTTAAGAATATCATCCACTTTTTTTCACTATAAATAAAATACATACTCCCAACAAGGTATAAGTTTTCGAATAATATCCTACAATTTTTAATTGATTTTATTAAAACCATTGCTTGCATTAAAATCTACTCTTACTTATACATACATAAATACATCTATATATGTATTTATGTACATATGTGCATAAAACACATTCAGGTGTAGAGTATGTATCATCGAGCAACTAATATTTATTATTATTCTTCTTTTTTTTTTGTACTGAACGATGTTAAAAATTTCAATATGCATCTGGCATATATTTACAAACAAATTGTTAAATATATGTATATTTATGAGTAATAAAGATATTATAGATCAGCAGATTAGCGGAAATATAATTTAATACACATTTAACTTTAAAATTAAAAATGTATTTATGCTAAAATAATACAACGAATTCATTAAGGCGGCTTTCATTTTTGTAGGTTAGGTTAAGTTAGGTTGATTGGAGGGGTGTGATAGCCCATGTTATACGACATACACTTAAGCCAGTGAATGCTTGTTGTGCGCTCCCTTTAATTATCAGACACAAACTGCCAGAGTTCTGAGGCAGGATTCGAACCTGGGACCTTCGCACTACGAGTCTAGTACACTACCTACTAGTCTACGAAGGTCAGTTCATTTTTGTAACACAACATCTTAATGTCACGTGGTTTGCAATTGCAAAATTGTTCCAGTTTCAGTTACAAGTAGATAAGGACACATGTTAATATAGTACATTCAAATACATGAAATATTAATATTTGGAAGAAAAAAATTTCATCATTGAGTTTTCCGTAACTTTACCGCTTCGCGAAATGATGGTAAGGGTGATAAATGCAGGGGAGATGGTGGAAGCAAAAATAACCTATTTTCCATCGTCTACATTCGCACTACATTTTATGTGGGTTTGCTGGCAATCGCGATAACACAACTGCTTGTTATTTTAATATCGAAATTACGAGATCATGAAATAACTGACAAAGAAATAAACGAAAAATTATTGCTATGATACCCGTAGAAATTCCAACCGAAATGCAATAATACCCCGAACTAAAATGAAATAATATCCCGCTACTTCATATTTATTTTGTATGAAATAAAGCTTTAATTTCATAAATGAAATGAACCTCCAAGATTGAAATAAGCGGAAGGATTTTCTATGGTGTGTAAAACCAGGCTTTACTTTCAAAAGCAACTAAGCATACAATCGGGCGCAAAGACTTCCTCCTCTACAGCATTAGCTTTGGTTTCTAAAACGTACACCTTTCCCCTCGTTAAAAATTTGCTTAGCTTTCCAAGTAATACAGGGTTACCAACCATTGGCCGGTAGCAAGGACTTCTAGGGACATACTGTAACAAAGAAGCTGTACTTTAACCGAAACAGGAACCCAAAATTTTTTTACGGTCTTATTTCATTATACCAGTTTTGAGTGTCATTTCATATGAACTAAACCCATAAAAATAAAATCGAAATAATTAATAAATCCTCGAAATCGCTGCTTTATCTTAGTGTTTTTTTGTGACTGATTTCATTTTTGTTAATTTTATCCATCCAAGTTATTTCAGAAACGGTCCCTCGCCAAAATTGCGATGCATTAAAGATTTTTCCCTATTTTCACACTAATTAAATTTTATATAATTCACTTTACTCTTAAAAAAAAAAAATAATAAAACCGAACCAGGGGGCAAATTACGGCATTCGATATCGATCGAAATTTCAATACAATTCAAGAAAATTTTGTTTGAAATTTCGATCGATATCGAATGCCGTAATTTGCCCCCAGTCTAATAGACATAAAAAATCCATTAATACTCTTACAAGCACAAGAATAATATATATATATATATATATATATATATATATATATATATATATATATATATATATATATATATATATATATATATATATATATATATATATATATATATATATATATATATATATATATATACATGGCATAGAGTTGCAACCATTAAAATTCAATTAACATTTTCATGTGATGTTGCTGATGTTTATGAGCGTGATGATGATGACGTTGCACAGTCAGTTGTACTTGTTGTTGTTTTTGGTATTTTCAGTTAGTGTTGGATTTTATTTTTGCAATCATTTACTGTTTTGACAGTCGTTTAAATATCTGCATTATTTAAACACATTCACAGTAAATTGCGGAAACAAAAGGTCAACAAAATTTTCTTCTGTGTCCTTTAAATAAATATTTGGAGGAATAGTGTCATAATTAATGGTAAATTTCTTCATTAAATAAATACATTATTTTAAATACCTGATGTACTCTCTTTACCAAAACAACAACAACTACAATATGAGCATGGACACACACACACACACACATTTACTAGAAACATATTTTCATTTAGTGCTGCATGCAGTTGTTACTAAATGAGGTTTCAAATTAATTTATTAATTAATGCAATCAATTCATATGACATTTTGCATTTTGAACGTTAATGTTGTCTAAAATTACATCTATTTATACATTTATTGAATAATGCAACATTCATAAACATTTATACCAGCAAAATTGGTGTTTAACTTTGTACGACTTTTGGCTGTTAATATTTATTGTTCTCATAAATAAAATAGTTTAATAAATTGGTTTTAAGTTTAAACTTAAAAATTGCAGATGCAAAAAACTAAACCAATTCATCTGCCACATATTCAACCGATTTTAAATATGTACGATCATATATATATGATTCAATTAAAATCCGATTAAGGAAAAGATTTTAATTTACACGAATTTACATTTATTAATTTCAAAGTACTTTACTTCGCGAAGAAAAAACAGTTTAAGCGAAATAGTGTGAAACAAAGATATCAGGAAATATCACGCAGATTCACATGTAACCAATATAATCTTCCTTATGGTCCTATGCTCCCCCGAGGAGTGAAAGGAACATAATCAAAAAAATTAATCAAAAATCGGAAAGCATCTATTTTATTTTCAGTTTGTAACATATTTTCTATATTCGGTTCAAAGAAATATTTTCAATGATTTATCATCAAAAGTTATTTTATTTGGCTTTTGGATAATAGGAACTTTAATTTGTAGCTCTGCTAGTGCATAATTAAGAGCTTGAATAGGTTTTGCTTTTATTTTTTCACTTCGGTTTAAACGAAAAACAAACGCTGAAATTTTCCACTTTCGCTTATCCAAATTTATTATTAGTAACACTTTATAAATCACGTGGCAACAAGACACGTTTACAGCACGATATTGACAAGCATATTATGTTGTAAACAATACATCATTGAGGAAAACAGGCAATTGTTGTTTGGAAACATGTTGCATTTTACTTTAGTCACGGGAAACAAATTATCGTTTTTGATTTCTCATAAAAATTCTGGATTTGTCATTCAATTGTGAATAAAATTAAATAACATAATATTGAAATTTATTATTCATGATATTCTCCTCAACTAAATGTTAAAAACAATTAGTGAGTGATAATGACCTAAAACTAAGCGAGCATAACTATCAGCTCCCAATTGAATTTATCAAAGACAAATTATTTTTAATAATTTGTCTTTAAATTATATTTGAGTTTCGACACAAACAAACTAAATGATAATTGATTTGAATGTCAATAGAAAAAAATAAATGATATACAAAATTCAAAAAAAAATCTAAAATCATTACATTGTGTCATTAAGTCTTTAAAATATACCGCTTATCCGGAATTTCATCACTGCTATGCATATGATGCGCAGTACGTTCGGAAACGCATCACCTTGCAGCACTGCAAATACCATGAATACTAAAATGCATCACATACATAAATATACGATACACAAAAAACATTGCATTTCCGAATAAGTCCATACTCAACTTTATAAATTAAAAACTTATATATTGATGGTGAGATATTGGCAGTATGTAAAATATGAAATCTTAAATTTTTACGATGGAAAAAATAGTGTCATTGTGAGATCTTTTACGTTGAGTCCATTAACACGTGCTAGAGAGAAGAGAACAGCGTTCGTGCTTTTAGGTTATTGTGTAGCCAGTTCAGAAGGGATTATAAGATCAATCCCAGATTTCCTGAGGTCGGAACTAAAGCCGTTACCAGTGCTATAAAAAAAGTATAAAGCAACTTTCTTTAGACCGGTCTGGTGATTAATCACAAGGTGTCCTAATTTCTCCTTCTTTTCATGCGAAGTGTTACAACCCAAAACGATTCAAATCTCCCAAGGACTAGTCACGTGACATTTTCTATGCAACTGCCCTTCCCCCAGTGTTGTGACTCTTTTTGCAACAGATATTTCTCACATCAGTTTAGTAATACTTTTGACTCTTTTAAAAATTTTTGTGAAAAGTCATTTGTTTCTAAAGAAAAAATATTTATCACAGTCAAAATAATAACATTTAGTGAATTTATGAAAAAAAAAATTTTTTTTAAATTTTTAGCCACTCCAATAACTTCAGTATGTTTTCCTGGCATTTACATACAAAAAAAATTTCTTTAAAATTCTTAATGAAACTTTAATTTCGTACGCGAAATGATTTGGTCATTTTATAATGACCAAATCAATAAATCGTTTAAATACTGCGATGCAGATTCTGTTTATTGACTTTAAGTTGTTTAAAATTTTGTGTGCAGCTGTTTGAGAAACTGCTGAATTGTGAGCTTGTTTTGTGTTTGTTGCTGTAGTTTTGTTGCATCGCATTTAATACTGGAAGCTTTAAAATAACACAATTCATAATGGACTTTCGTTGTTATGTTACATTTTTGGTCATTGTTCATTAGGACTCGATGGTACATAAGAAGGGTCAAACATTTAAGTGATACAAATATTGTAATAAAACATGTTCACGGTTGTTTGGTGATCTTTCTTTCCTTTCTTTCATTTTTGTGCAGCTTCTTTTTCTTGCTAAACGTTATAGGCTTTAAGCCATTTAAGGTAAATAAGAGAGTGTAAAGAAAAGTTATGTTAAACAAAGATGATGTGCAACAAAGAATAACTTTGAAGCGATTTATGGTTTTAGAAAATATATATAATTTTTATAATCAAGCGTTAGGTCTTTTTTTAAAAAATAATAATTTTATTCCGGACAAGTCACTCTGTTTTTGCCTTCAACCTGCCAACAGCTTTGTCCAGTATCGTTCCGGACAAGTTTAGGTATTATTGAAGTTATTTAAACAGAGTTTTGTGACATAAACGGTGTTTCATTTTTCTTGCCGGTAAAGTTTGTTCGACAAATGAACAATTTTTATAATCTTAAAAAAAGACCTAACGCTTGATTATAAAAATTATATATATTAAAACAAAAAAGGTCGAAATAATAGTGTTAAGTTTTAGAAAATATATAGATGACAAAATATATAAACAGGGAGAAAAATTAAACATTGTGGAGAATTATTGATTAGTATTCAAAAGTCAAAAGATTTAACAGTTCTTTTTTTATAGAAATTATAAGAATATTTCGGAAAAAACGGGAAGGGGGGAGTTTGGCCCGGTTTTCTACCAGAAAATTAAGGATGATAATTAAAAATTCCATTGTCAGAAGTTTTCAGAGTTCGTTTTTGAGAAATCATAATATTATTTCTGAAAAATCATTAATGAAACAAGAGAAAGGCTTTAGTCCTTTTTTCAAAAATGGCAGAAGATGGACGAAAGTTATATTTACAATTAAGAGATCCTCGTCTTTATCTAGATGAACGTTCAGAAGTTAAAAGTTTTAATAACTTTTTTTTTTAGCCACAACTGCACTTGGCAACTATTTTTCTGAAATTGTAGAAAGATTTTTACCGAAAGTCAGCAAACATGCAGCGGGCAAATTGCCAATTCATATTTAATTTGGTTATCATGGATACGATTATTTTGAATAGTTTTTTATGATCATGATGTTATTCGATTTCGCAAGGTCTAGATAAACGATCCAGTACTCTATGTGCACCAAAGTCCTCATAAACATAATGTAATGTTTGTCAGAACCATAATACATGTTCTATGAAACATATTTTTGTGTTCGTTGGAAAAATGTTAAGAAAAAAATTTTTATATTTCAATATATGTACAAATGTATTTTTAGCTTAAAGCCAACTTACTTGCATAATTACACACACTGTAAAAAATATTAACATAAATATGTAAATATGTTAATACACTTTGAATAATTTTCTTATAATATTTTTTCACGCTTTCAAACGTAAATAACAACTTGAATAATTTGTATATTATTGTAGTAAAAATTTGAGTACTTGCAGCGTTGCTAGAACCATTTATATTATTGTAATGAACACAGTAATATAGTTTTAACGTAACATTGTGTTTGTGAAGACAGTTTGCATAGTTGTGATGAACATAACAATAAGCTTGATGCAATCATTTAGGCAAACATCAATGAAAGTCTCTAATAATAATTTTACTTTAAATACATATATATTTTTTGTAATAATATTATTGATGTTTTAATAGATGAATAAATATGGAATGAATTTTTATTGAAATTTTTATATTGTTGTAGTGATTTGTTGCAGTATTTTTTTAGCAGCATGTTATTATATTTTAGTAGTAATTATCACCTAATGGTTTGAGGTAGAAAAATGCTTAAGGAAAAAAATTTATTTAAAGCCTGAGCTTTTTTATTTGTCTAAATAGTATACAACTATGCCATCATGATCCTTATAAAATCGAAGGAAAATTATATGTATATGCACAAGTGGTGTTACGAATATTGGTATCCGTATTTACGAATCTTAGCCTATTTCATACTATACGGATTCATATTGGCCAAGTTCAGGTAAATATATTCGTCCTAAATTACAAATAAAGTGTAAAATAAAACAGTAAGTAAATGCCACAAAAATACTAATTTGCAATACTTTTTAATAATCAATTACTTTATTTTGAACTAAGAGAATTTAATTTATTGTCTTAATAATATTAATTACAACAATATAAGATTAATTTTTCTCCAAATTATTGTTATGAGGTGTGCTCGAGTACTTTCCCGGTAATAAAAATGTCCATTTTGTGTCGCTCTCTTAAAGTAATCAAATGATGTCCATTAAAATTCTGTGATAATTAAAAAAAAATTTATAAATTTCAAATATATAATTTTGTAGACATATAAATCGAGTCAGAGATAAATATTCATAAATTTTAAGTTTAACATTCGTGTTCGTATCGTTATTGCAAATATTGGCTCAGATATTCGTATTCGTATTAGCGAATATATTGGTTACATCACTAATATATACCATCTATGATAAGGATCAACAGAAAATTAATGTATTGATCTTTGCATTTCTCTCGTAGATGTAATAGATAATTCTTAAAAGAATCACAATCCTTTAATGTATTTTAGAATGTACAAAAATACTTTTATACTTAAAGGAAGACCAATTGACAAAACCATTAAAGCAAATTATTCGTTCATCAAATGTTTTTCTCACTAAATTAATTTAAGAAAGCTTCAACAATTTGCAAGCGCCGCACTGGCGTAAGTCTATTTATTATAAAACGGCCAATCAAACTAACGACAAAGCTATTGGCAGCTGTCAAAGTGGTTGTCAATATTACCAGCCTCAAGATGTGGTTGTCTAAAACAAAACACTTTATTACAAGGATCGTTTATTAAATTAAAAATAGTTTGAAAGTAGTAGTAGTGTTTTTAATAAGTATTTTCACTTACTATTTGCACGGCAACTGATACAATACTCGTAAAAAATTTTATAAGCCAGTGCAATTAGAATTGTTTAGATTTTTAAACAATTTAGAAATAAATTGTTATGAATGCCGCAAGAGAATTATATTCTCTAGTTCACAAATGAAATCGCTGTAAATAATTGTAGTTGGTTTTTCTTTAACTATTTTCCTTAGGTGATTTCAAATGGATATTTTAAAGAATTTTTATATAAGAAAAATTTACTGTAAGACACTTAAAAATGCATTCATATATAGACAACTTGAATTGATATCTCCTGCATTTAAGAGATGCGATTAAATAAGAACGAAATAAATTCCATTCATGTAAAAGCTATTTCATTCATTTCTTATTTTAACGTTCGATTTCCTTTATAAAAAATAATTTATACTCTTAAATGCTGTACGCACAGTGAACAATTATATTTAAATTTATGAATATTATGCAGCTTCAATATGTATTTAACCTACAAAATACATTCAACAAACACAAACATACAAGCGGCGGACCTCAAAGTATTTGAAATCAGGTGTAGATGAGCGCCAACAGATTATACCCGTACGAGAAAAGAAAAACATAATAATGATAAAAATAAAAATTAAAAAACTCTTGGAAATTTTCGTTCTCGCTCATTTCATGCAAAATTAAAAATTTAATAAATTTCAAAATTCAATTCAAGACATCATCAAAAAAATTAAATGTCAAACTCAATGACTGCCTGATCGTTTTCTTATTATAAAAGAAATGAATAAAATAAGAAACCCCACCTATTAGCCTCAAATGGCTTTCATTTTAAAATTTTTGTAGAGATATTTGAAAAAGAAAAAATAAGAAAAAACATTTAAGCGAACTAACATAAAGTACTTTTGTAAGGCAAAGGCGAACTTAATTGTACTCTACAAAAGTTTTAAATTTTGACGTTTTTCTTATAGTTTACGGCTGTAATGCCCTAGACACGTGCTTTTCAGAGGGTTTATTCGTTCTTATGGGATGGTAAAATAAGTAGATTTTTTAAAATTTCAACAATTATCGTTGTAAAATTTTATGATTTCATGCTAACTTTGTCTGGCAGCATTATATACAATATTTTATACCTGATCAATTTGAAATTTGAATCATTATAATTTTTTTTTAACTCAAGTTCAAGTTCAAAACACTGTAACATAAAACAAATACGGTTCTATGGTGATGACATATGGACAAAAATTCATTTTAACAATTCAGAAGGCCAACCAATAGATTATAATAAATATGTCGCATTAACGAATCCTAATAAGATCCAATGTAGGGTATTCCATGAAGTAATCAAATCAAATAAATCAAAATCTTTCTGTTAAAGTGCACTCTAACATAAAAATCAAACACTGCACTTTCCTCTTTTAAATAGAAAATTAACAACAAAAACCCTGAGTGCATCCCATCAATTCTTTAAATGTGTCGTAAGGAATGTAAACGATTTGTTGTGTTAGACACAAGTGCATGACACCAACCTTTACAAACAAAAGCAACGATAAGAACAACACATGCATTAAATTGCATGTTGTGCTATTTCAGTGAAATCAATGGACCCCTCCTTAGTGACAGTCAGTAAAATGAGACACAGTAGAAATAAGAAAAAGTTTAATGTGCTGCACACAAATTATATGTGTTGCAAGAATCCACATATATATGAGCTCTTCCAACTAAATACAGCACAATGTGCACCATTTTAAGAAGCAGCAAATGCTTATTGTCAAAGCGCGGAATATTTTTGTTAATAATTTGACAGCATGACGAAACTATGCAGTGGCATAAAGATTATTTAGGTTTTTTATTTTGGGATTATAAAGATCAAAATAAGTTTTATTTATAATTATTTATTGTATTTACAAAAGCTCTGAGTGCAATTTTATAAATAATAAATTAAAAAGCAGCAAAGCTTTACGACAAATTAACCAATTATTTATTGTTATTTAAAGATAAATATACTTACAATTTTTCCATTTGTAAATGAAACTCCTTTTCACTTCAAGTCTCATTGGCCGTAATTAGTTCAGTTTAAATCACACTGCATTAAAAGGATTTCGCTGAATGACACTGCAATTAAATTGAATTTGTATTTTAAATGGAGTGAAATAAAAAACGAGAAAGTATACGAGTAAAAAAAAAGTAAAATGGAAATAAACTTTTACAATATAGACAGACAGACATAAGCATACCAGTATGTCCAATTATGACCGGCAAGAATGAATTTTAAGGAACCATTCACAGGAAAACTGGACGCATTCTATTTATTTTGGATTGCAATATCATTATTATACGAAAAGCTGGAATCAAGCATTATTTGACCAGCGATTTTAGACATTTTGTTTTCAATTAAAACAGAACTTTGGACATGGGTTATCAATTATAAATCTAATCTTAAGCTACAGTGCAGAACTAAAGGGTGATTTTTTTAACAACTAATTTTTTTATAAACTAATAACGCTTGTAGATTAATGAATTTTTTTTAATCAAAATTCATGTTTGGTTAAGAAAATGCATCGTCCACTTTTTTGTGGGAAAATTATGTTCAGCTACGGAGTTCATTCCTGGTGAACAAGCAAAATTGCCGTATTTGGTATGAAGAACAGCCAAGGCGTTGCATACCAAAAAAATGCACTATTTGGTGTAAATTATAGGCTGGTGGCACCATTGGCCTGAACTTTTTCGCATACGACGAAGACAGGAACGTTTCTGTAGCGGTAGCGAGCGCTACCGTGCGACGAACACAAATTTGTTTTACCCAAAGTAGAAGAGCTGGACTTGGGTGACATAAGGTTTCAACAAGACGGTGCCATATGACACACAGCACGTGAAATAATGGCCCAATAGAGAGGCGAGTTCGGTGAACAGTTTGTTTCACGATTGGGGTTGGTTAATAATTCTCCTAGATCTCTCATGTCTGACCTCGCACTGGAAGCCATTATTGAAGAATTTATTCACTCAATTTTTTTATTTCCTTTTTTTTTTTTGCAACCATTTGCATATTTTATTTAATAGTTTGATAATACTAAAAAATCAATTAAGTCTTTTATTTGATTCAAACATTCATTTAATGTTTCAAAAATGTTTTCAAATATTAATAAATAAATATGTCTTGTTAAGCGCGAGATCTAATATTTTTAACAAAATTTATTAAGATGTTAATTCAATATTTTTAAAATAACAATGCATATTTATTGCTTACAATTCCAAATTATCGATTATGTAACAAAAAAAATTCAATATTTATTACTTTAAATTTTCTAAAATAGTATTCAAGACACACGTAAGATACGATTTTTTGATATTATTGAAATTCAATCAATCAAGTCTTACTTTCATAAACCTATTGATACAAGTGAACTGCACGTTGTTGCCACCAACACAATGCACTGCTACGACTAATACTCTATAAACTATTTAGCAAAATCAAATCAATTAGTTGCGGCAACATGCTTTCTTGCCAATGGCTAAATTGTTTTTCAGTTAATTATTTTCTCACTTGGTCCTTTTCCCTTTTCCTTCTTAACTTCTTAGCCAATGCTCGTTTAAATTGCTTTTATTGTCTCAAACACATTAAAATGTTTTAAGATCTTTTTGGTTGACATTCTTAAGTTTGCCACTTGGCGCTTTGACAAATTATATGCATGTTTCTCTCTCTACTATTTTTTAAATTTGTGTTGGCTTATAGTGAATTTCGTTTTGTTCTTAATGTCATTAATGTCTGCTGCTGGGTATTTTTGGTCTCTTTTCTGTTGCGGATGTTAATGTGTTTGACTCTAATGTAAATTCTATTAAAAAAAAATCACATTGCCATTTTAGATATCGTTTTTAATATATGAAATGATATACAAACAATGTTTATTTAATTATAAATTCAATTACCCACATTTTAATTAAATTAACGCTAAAATTATTTGCCCGTTTTTCGAATGAATTTTTAAAATAAAAATCATTGAAAGTGTTTTTTTTATTTGCTTCATGAGTATTTTTACGTTTTAAAAAAATCGTTTACCAAAGCATTTTTCTTTTTTGGTTTACAACTTGTCTCTACTACACGTTTATTTGATTTGCATTTAATCGCTACTTTTTTCTACCATCGGTTATTTTATTTATTAATTGTCTGAATTTTTTCTTTTCATAAGAATCGGTGGCAATTTTAGTGTCATCCACACAAATATGGTGGGGGATAGATGGATGGATGAGTGTCGCGTAATCATAAACTCTTCAATAATTTGAAACACGTTTAACATGACAGCGACGACCATGTGACCATGGCAAATTAAAATTTGACACTTCTTCGTAAAGTTGTGCAAAAAATGATTTCGTGAAAAATGAAATTTAAACTGAAAACCAAAAAATTTAGATTTCGAAAAGTCATTATAAAACAATTAAGAAGAAAATTTTTTTTAAATGCTTGCATTTACTTATGGAGTATATTTAGTTGTGTTTCTCCTCTTCTCTTTTTCAATCCAATTTCTGTGGCAATGAGGAACAAGAGCTTAAGTCGACTTAACCTCAGTACGAGTTAATTATTATTTGCCACTTCTCACAAGTATCCCTTAGTAAAATTTTCCAGGAAGTTCCACTGTTGTGAATTTCTGGTTGTCGTTTTTAATGTAGAATTTCATTTGGAACCACAAACTGACGAAATTGAAAAGAAAAAGTTTCTGAAATGTAAAATAATTAATTTCTAATATAAGTATGTCACGCGTTAAAAAGCGAATTCTTTTTTAAAAATCAACTTCAAAATTTTAAAATGCTCTGCTGTAAAATTTTAAAATCAGATTTAAGCACTATTTGCTTATTGGTACAGATTTAATGTGTGCGAAGATAAATTTTAATTTAACTAGTACAGACAAAAACAATATTTTTTAGTAACGACAATTTCGCAGTTAACAGAGCTCTGTTAACCAGTTAACAGAAATCCCAAAATGGACTAGGTTCATTTAAAGGCGAAATATAGGAACAACGACAAGAATAAAAAACTATATATCAGGAAATATGCTCCAGAAATTTCTTAATGAAACTGTGACAATACGGAAGACAAAATACATGTTAGAACAGCAATATAGCTCGTTTAAACAAATGCAATTTCTTGAGAAGATTAGGGGGCATATTGAAAAATGGAGAGGGCTGGTACTACATATTATATAGAAATGGTGGTCCAGGGAGTGATTACATGGAATATAATAGTGGGATATCTGAAATAATCTTGGAAGCTTAATAAATGGGATTTGAAAAAAAGTTTTTTTTTGAAATTCTGGGGAATTATAGAATTTAAATGAATTTAAATGATCTTGCAAGTTATGACCAAAATAGTAACCAGTTCTACCAAAAAGTGGCCGGGAAGAGGCAGTAGTAGAACTGGTTACCATTTTGGTCATAACTTGCTTAGTTTTCAAGATATCTACTTGATTTCTTTTGCGTTGGCTTTAATTCAAAAATTTTTTTCGGCATAAATAAGAAAAAATTTTTTTTTTTCATTTTTTCAAAAAAACAAAGGGGTTAGTTCATCATTATTTTTGAGCAGAAAAATTTTTTCGCGCTAACCGCGATAAAAAATAATTCGAATTAAAGCCAATGCGTTTATCTATCCAACGCAAAGGAAATCAAGTCGATATCTTGAAAACTAAGCAAGTTATGACCAAAATGGTAACCAGTTCTACTAAAAAGTGGCCGGGAAGAGGCAGTAGTACAACTGGTTACCATTTTGGTCATAACTTGCTTAGTTTTCAAGATATCGACTTGATTTCTTTTGCGATGGATAGATAAACGCATTGGCTTTAATTCGAACTATTTTTTATCGCTTCTACTAAAAAGTGGCCGGGGAGAGGCAGTAGTACAACTGGTTACCATTTTGATCATAACTTGCTTAGTTTTCAAGATATCGACTTGATTTCTTTTGCGTTGGATAGATAAAGGCATTGGCTTTAATTCGAATTATTTTTTATCGCGGTTAGCGCGAAAAAATTTTTTTGCTCAAAAATTATGATTAACTAACCCCTTTGTTTTTTTGAAAAAATGAAAAAAAAAATTTTTTTTCTTACTTTCGCCGAAAAAAATTTTTGAATTAAAGCCAACGCAAAAGAAATCAAGTAGATATCTTGAAAACTAAACAAGTTATGACCAAAATGGTAACCAGTTCTACTAAAAAGTGGCCGGGAAGAGGCAGTAGTACAACTGGTTACCATTTTGGTCATAACTTGCTTAGTTTTCAAGATATCGACTTGATTTCTTTTGCGATGGATAGATAAACGCATTGGCTCTAATTCGAATTATTTTTTATCGCGGTTAGCGCGAAAAAATTTTTCTGCTCAAAAATTATGATGAACTAACCCCTTTGTTTTTTTGAAAAAATGAAAAAAAAATTTTTTTTCTTATTTTCGCCGAAAAAAAATTGAAAATGAAAAAAAAAATTTTTTTTCTTATTTTCGCCGAAAAAAATTTTGAATTAAAGCCAATAGGTTTATCTATCCAACGCAAAAGAAATCAAGTAGATATCTTGAAAACTAAGCAAGTTATGACCAAAATGGTAACCAGTTCCACTAAAAAGTGGCCGGGAAGAGGTAGTAGTACAACTGGTTACCATTTTGGTCATAACTTGCTTAGTTTTCAAGATATCGACTTGATTTCTTTTGCGATGGATAGATAAACGCATTGGCTCTAATTCGAATTATTTTTTATCGCGGTTAGCGCGAAAAAATTTTTCTGCTCAAAAATTATGATGAACTAACCCCTTTGTTTTTTTGAAAAAATTAAAAAAAATTTTTTTTCTTATTTTCGCCGAAAAAAAATTGAAAATGAAAAAAAAATTTTTTTTCTTATTTTCGCCGAAAAAAATTTTGAATTAAAGCCAATAGGTTTATCTATCCAACGCAAAAGAAATCAAGTAGATATCTTGAAAACTAAGCAAGTTATGACCAAAATGGTAACCAGTTCTACTAAAAAGTGGCCGGGAAGAGGCAGTAGTACAACTGGTTACCATTTTGGTCATAACTTGCTTAGTTTTCCAGATATCGACTTGATTTCTTTTGCGTTGGATAGATAAACGCATTGGCTTTAATTCGAATTATTTTTTATCGCGGTTAGCGCGAAAAATTTTTCTGCTCAAAAATTATGATGAACTAACCCCTTTGTTTTTTTGAAAAAATTAAAAAAAAATTTTTTTTCTTATGGTCATAACTTGCTTAGTTTTCAAGATATCTACTTGATTTCTTTTGCGTTGGATAGATAAACCTATTGGCTTAAATTCAAAATTTTTTCGGTGAAAATAAGAAAAAAAATTTTTTTTCATTTTTTTCAAAAAACAAAGGGGTTAGTTCATCATAATTTTTGAGCAGAAAAATTTTTCGCGCTAACCGCGATAAAAAATAATTCGAATTAAAGCCAATGCGTTTATCTATCCAACGGAAAAGAAATCAAGTCGATATCTTGAAAACTAAGCAAGTTATGACCAAAATGGTAACCAGTTGTACTACTGCCTCTCCCCGGCCACTTTTTAGTAGAACTGGTTACCATTTTGGTCATAACTTGCTTAGTTTTCAAGATATCTACCTGATTTCTTTTGCGTTGGATAGATAAACCTATTGGCTTAAATTCAAAATATTTTTTCGGTGAAAATAAGAAAAAAAATTTTTTTTCATTTTTTAAAAAAAAAAAAGAAGTTAGTTCATCATAATTTTTGAGCAGAAAAATTTTTCGCGCTAACCGCGATAAAAAATAATTCGAACTAAAGCCAATGCGTTTATCTATCCAACGCAAGAGAAATCAAGTCGATATCTTGAAAACTAAGCAAGTTATGACCAAAATGGTAACCAGTTGTACTACTGCCTCTTCCCGGCCACTTTTTAGTAGAACTGGTTACCATTTTGGTCATAACTTGCTTAGTTTTCAAGATATCTACTTGATTTCTTTTGCGTTGGAAAGATAAACCTATTGGCTTTAATTCAAAATTTTTTTTCGGCGAAAATAAGAAAAAAACTTTTTTTTAATTTTTTCAAAAAAAACAAAGGGGTTAGTTCATCATAATTTTTGAGCAGAAAAATTTTTCGCGCTAACCGCGATAAAAAATAATTCGAACTAAAGCCAATGCGTTTATCTATCCAACGCAAGAGAAATCAAGTCGATATCTTGAAAACTAAGCAAGTTATGACCAAAATGGTAACCAGTTGTACTACTGCCTCTTCCCGGCCACTTTCTAGTAGAACTGGTTACCATTTTGGTCATAACTTGCTTAGTTTTCAAGATATCTACTTGATTTCTTTTGCGTTGGAAAGATAAACCTATTGGCTTTAATTCAAAATTTTTTTTCGGCGAAAATAAGAAAAAAATTTTTTTTTTAATTTTTTCAAAAAAACAAAGGGGTTAGTTCATCATAATTTTTGAGCAGAAAAATTTTTCGCGCTAACCGCGATAAAAAATAATTCGAATTAAAGCCAATGCGTTTATCTATCCAACGCAAAAGAAATCAAGTCGATATCTGGAAAACTAAGCAAGTTATGACCAAAATGGTAACCAGTTGTACCACTGCCTCTTCCCGGCCACTTTTTAGTAGAACTGGTTACCATTTTGGTCATAACTTGCTTAGTTTTCAAGATATCTACTTGATTTCTATTGCATTGGATAGATAAACCTATTGGCTTTAATTCAAAATTTTTTTCGGCGAAAATAAGGAAAAAAAATTTTTTTTTAATTTTTTCAAAAAAACAAAGGGGTTAGTTCATCATAATTTTTGAGCAGAAAAATTTTTTCGCGCTAACCGCGATAAAAAATAATTCGAATTAAAGCCAATGCGTTTGTCTATCCAACGCAAAAGAAATCAAGTCGATATCTTGAAAACTAAGCAAGTTATGACTAAAATGGTAACCAGTTGTACTACTGCCTCTTCCCGGCCACTTTTTAGTAGAACTGGTTACCATTTTGGTCATAACTTGCTTAGTTTTCAAGATATCTACTTGATTTCTTTTGCGTTGGAAAGATAAACTTATTGGCTTTAATTCAAAATTTTTTTTCGGCGAAAATAAGAAAAAAAAATTTTTTTTAGTTTTTTCAAAAAAACAAAGGGGTTAGTTCATCATAATTTTTGAGCAGAAAAATTTTTCGCGCTAACCGCGATAAAAAATAATTCGAACTAAAGCCAATGCGTTTATCTATCCAACGCAAGAGAAATCGAGTCGATATCTTGAAAACTAAGCAAGTTATGACTAAAATGGTAACCAGTTGTACTACTGCCTCTTCCCGGCCACTTTTTAGTAGAACTGGTTACCATTTTGGTCATAACTTGCTTAGTTTTCAAGATATCTACTTGATTTCTTTTGCGTTGGAAAGATAAACTTATTGGCTTTAATTCAAAATTTTTTTTCGGCGAAAATAAGAAAAAAAATTTTTTTTTAATTTTTTCAAAAAAACAAAGGGGTTAGTTCATCATAATTTTTGAGCAGAAAAATTTTTCGCGCTAACCGCGATAAAAAATAATTCGAACTAAAGCCAATGCGTTTATCTATCCAACGCAAGAGAAATCGAGTCGATATCTTGAAAACTAAGCAAGTTATGACCAAAATGGTAACCAGTTGTACTACTGCCTCTTCCCGGCCACTTTTTAGTAGAACTGGTTACCATTTTGGTCATAACTTGCTTAGTTTTCAAGATATCTACTTGATTTCTTTTGCGTTGGATAGATAAACCTATTGGCTTTAATTCAAAATTTTTTTCGGCGAAAATAAGAAAAAAAATTTTTTTTAATTTTTTTCAAAAAAACAAAGGGGTTAGTTCACCATAATTTTTGAGCAGAAAAATTTTTTCGCGCTAACCGCGATAAAAAAAAATTCGAATTAAAGCCAATGCGTTTATCTATCCATCGCAAAAGAAATCAAGTCGATATCTTGAAAACTAAGCAAGTTATGACCAAAATAGTAACCAGTTGTACTACTACCTCTTCCCGGCCACTTTTTATTGGAACTGGTTACCATTTTGGTCATAACTTGCTTAGTTTTCAAGATATCTACTTGATTTCTTTTGCGTTGGATAGATAAACCTATGGGCTTTAATTCAAAAAATTTTTCGGCGAAAATAAGAAAAAAAATTTTTTTTTTAATTTTTTCAAAAAAACAAAGGGGTTAGTTCATCATAATTTTTGAGCAGAAAAATTTTTTCGCGCTAACCGCGATAAAAAATAATTCGAATTAGAGCCAATGCGTTTATCTATCCATCGCAAAAGAAATCAAGTCGATATCTTGAAAACTAAGCAAGTTATGACCAAAATGGTAACCAGTTGTACTACTACCTCTTCCCGGCCACTTTTTAGTGGAACTGGTTACCATTTTGGTCATAACTTGCTTAGTTTTCAAGATATCTACTTGATTTCTTTTGCGTTGGAAAGATAAACCTATTGGCTTTAATTCAAAATTTTTTTCGGCGAAAATAAGAAAAAAAAATTTTTTTAATTTTTTCAAAAAAACAAAGGGGTTAGTTCACCATAATTTTTGAGCAGAAAAATTTTTTCGCGCTAACCGCGATAAAAAAAAAATTCGAATTAAAGCCAATGCGTTTATCTATCCATCGCAAAAGAAATCAAGTCGATATCTTGAAAACTAAGCAAGTTATGACCAAAATAGTAACCAGTTGTACTACTACCTCTTCCCGGCCACTTTTTATTGGAACTGGTTACCATTTTGGTCATAACTTGCTTAGTTTTCAAGATATCTACTTGATTTCTTTTGCGTTGGATAGATAAACCTATGGGCTTTAATTCAAAAATTTTTTCGGCGAAAATAAGAAAAAAAAATTTTTTTTTTTTAATTTTTTCAAAAAAACAAAGGGGTTAGTTCATCATAATTTTTGAGCAGAAAAATTTTTTCGCGCTAACCGCGATAAAAAATAATTCGAATTAGAGCCAATGCGTTTATCTATCCATCGCAAAAGAAATCAAGTCGATATCTTGAAAACTAAGCAAGTTATGACCAAAATGGTAACCAGTTGTACTACTACCTCTTCCCGGCCACTTTTTAGTGGAACTGGTTACCATTTTGGTCATAACTTGCTTAGTTTTCAAGATATCTACTTGATTTCTTTTGCGTTGGAAAGATAAACCTATTGGTTTTAATTCAAAATTTTTTTCGGCGAAAATAAGAAAAAACAAATTTTTTTAATTTTTTCAAAAAAACAAAGGGGTTAGTTCACCATAATTTTTGAGCAGAAAAATTTTTTCGCGCTAACCGCGATAAAAAATAATTCGAATTAAAGCCAATGCGTTTATCTATCCATCGCAAAAGAAATCAAGTCGATATCTTGAAAACTAAGCAAGTTATGACCAAAATGGTAACCAGTTGTACTACTACCTCTTCCCGGCCACTTTTTAGTGGAACTGGTTACCATTTTGGTCATAACTTGCTTAGTTTTCAAGATATCTACTTGATTTCTTTTGCGTTGGATAGATAAACCTATGGGCTTTAATTCAAAAATTTTTTCGGCGAAAATAAGAAAAAAAAAATTTTTTTCATTTTTTCAAAAAAACAAAGGGGTTAGTTCATCATAATTTTTGAGCAGAAAAATTTTTTCGCGCTAACCGCGATAAAAAATAATTCGAATTAAAGCCAATGCGTTTATCTATCCAACGCAAAAGAAATCAAGTCGATATCTTGAAAACTAAGCAAGTTATGACTAAAATGGTAACCAGTTGTACTACTGCCTCTTCCCGGCCACTTTTTAGTAGAACTGGTTACCATTTTGGTCATAACTTGCTTAGTTTTCAAGATATCTACTTGATTTCTATTGCATTGGATAGATAAAACTATTGGCTTTAATTCAAAATTTTTTTCGGTGAAAATAAGAAAAAAAAATTTTTTTAATTTTTTCAAAAAAACAAAGGGGTTTGTTCACCATAATTTTTGAGCAGAAAAATTTTTTCGCGCTAACCGCGATAAAAAATAATTCGAATTAAAGCCAATGCGTTTATCTATCCATCGCAAAAGAAATCAAGTCGTTATCTTGAAAACTAAGCAAGTTATGACCAAAATGGTAACCAGTTGTACTACTACCTCTTCCCGGCCACTTTTTAGTGGAACTGGTTACCATTTTGGTCATAACTTGCTTAGTTTTCAAGATATCTACTTGATTTCTTTTGCGTTGGATAGATAAACCTATGGGCTTTAATTCATAAATTTTTTCGGCGAAAATAAGAAAAAAAATTTTTTTAAATTTTTTCAAAAAAACAAAGGGGTTAGTTCATCATAATTTTTGAGCAGAAAAATTTTTTCGCGCTAACCGCGATAAAAAATAATTCGAATTAAAGCCAATGCGTTTATCTATCTAACGCAAAAGAAATCAAGTCGATATCTTGAAAACTAAGCAAGTTATGACTAAAATGGTAACCAGTTGTACTACTGCTTCTTCCCGGCCACTTTTTAGTAGAACTGGTTACAATTTTGGTCATAACTTGCTTAGTTTTCAAGATATCTACTTAATTTCTTTTGCGTTGGAAAGATAAACTTATTGGCTTTAATTCAAAATTTTTTTTCGGCGAAAATAAGAAAAAAATTTTTTTTTTAATTTTTTCAAAAAAACAAAGGGGTTAGTTCATCATAATTTTTGAGCAGAAAAATTTTTCGCGCTAACCGCGATAAAAAATAATTCGAACTAAAGCCAATGCGTTTATCTATCCAACGCAAGAGAAATCGAGTCGATATCTTGAAAACTAAGCAAGTTATGACCAAAATGGTAACCAGTTGTACTACTGCCTCTTCCCGGCCACTTTTTAGTAGAACTGGTTACCATTTTGGTCATAACTTGCTTAGTTTTCAAGATATCTACTTGATTTCTTTTGCGTTGGAAAGATAAACCTATGGGCTTTAATTCAAAAATTTTTTCGGCGAAAATAAGAAAAAAAAATTTTTTTTTAATTTTTTCAAAAAAACAAAGGGGTTAGTTCATCATAATTTTTGAGCAGAAAAATTTTTTCGCGCTAACCGCGATAAAAAATAATTCGAATTAAAGCCAATGCGTTTATCTATCCAACGCAAAAGAAATCAAGTCGATATCTTGAAAACTAAGCAAGTTATGACTAAAATGGTAATCAGTTGTACTACTGCCTCTTCCCGGCCACTTTTTAGTAGAACTGGTTACCATTTTGGTCATAACTTGCTTAGTTTTCAAGATATCTACTTGATTTCTTTGGCGTTGGAAAGATAAACTTATTGGCTTTAATTCAAAATTTTTTTTCGGCGAAAATAAGAAAAAAAAATTTTTTTTTAATTTTAAAAAAAAAAACAAAGGGGTTAGTTCATCATAATTTTTGAGCAGAAAAATTTTTTCGCGCTAACCGCGATAAAAAATAATTCGAATTAAAGCCAATGCGTTTATCTATCCATCGCAAAAGAAATCAAGTCGATATCTTGAAAACTAAGCAAGTTATGACCAAAATGGTAACCAGTTGTACTACTACCTCTTCCCGGCCACTTTTTAGTGGAACTGGTTACCATTTTGGTCATAACTTGCTTAGTTTTCAAGATATCTACTTGATTTCTTTTGCGTTGGATAGATAAACCTATGGGCTTTAATTCAAAAATTTTTTCGGCGAAAATAAGAAAAAAATTTTTTTTTTAATTTTTTCAAAAAAAAAACAAAGGGGTTAGTTCATCATAATTTTTGAGCAGAAAAAATTTTTCGCGCTAACCGCGATAAAAAATAATTCGAATTAGAGCCAATGCGTTTATCTATCCATCGCAAAAGAAATCAAGTCGATATCTTGAAAACTAAGCAAGTTATGACCAAAATGGTAACCAGTTGTACTACTACCTCTTCCCGCCACTTTTTAGTGGAACTGGTTACCATTTTGGTCATAACTTGCTTAGTTTTCAAGATATCTACTTGATTTCTTTTGCGTTGGAAAGATAAACCTATTGGCTTTAATTCAAATTTTTTTTCGGCGAAAATAAGAAAAAAATTTTTTTTTCCATTTTTTCAAAAAAACAAAGGGGTTAGTTCATCATAATTTTTGAGCAGAAAAATTTTTCGCGCTAACCGCGATAAAAAATAATTCGAACTAAAGCCAATGCGTTTATCTATCCAACGCAAGAGAAATCGAGTCGATATCTTGAAAACTAAGCAAGTTATGACCAAAATGGTAACCAGTTGTACTACTGCCTCTTCCCGGCCACTTTTTAGTAGAACTGGGTACCATTTTGGTCATAACTTGCTTAGTTTTCAAGATATCTACTTGATTTCTTTTGCGTTGGATAGATAAACCTATTGGCTTTAATTCAAAATTTTTTTCGGCGAAAATAAGAAAAAATTTTTTTTTTTCATTTTCAATTTTTTTTCGGCGAAAATAAGAAAAATTTTTTTTTTTCATTTTTTCAAAAAAACAAAGGGGTTAGTTCATCATAATTTTTGAGCAGAAAAACTTTTCGCGCTTACCGCGATAAAAAATAATTCGAATTAAAGCCAATGCGTTTATCTATCCAACGCAAAAGAAATCAAGTCGATATCTTGAAAACTAAGCAAGTTATGACCAAAATGGTAACCAGTTGTACTACTGCCTCTTCCCGGCCACTTTTTAGTAGAACTGGTTACCATTTTGGTCAAAACTTGCTTAGTTTTCAAGATATCTACTTGATTTCTTTTGCGTTGGATAGATAAACCTATTGGCTTTAATTCAAAATTTTTTTTCGGCGAAAATAAGAAAAAAAATTTTTTTTAATTTAAAAAAAAACAAAGGGGTTAGTTCATCATAATTTTTGAGCAGAAATATTTTTTCGCGCTAACCGCGATAAAAAATAATTCGAATTAAAGCCAATGCGTTTATCTATCCAACGCAAAAGAAATCAAGTCGATATCTTGAAAACTAAGCAAGTTATGACTAAAATGGTAACCAGTTGTACTACTGCCTCTTCCCGGCCACTTTTTAGTAGAACTGGTTACCATTTTGGTCATAACTTGCTTAGTTTTCAAGATATCTACTTGATTTCTATTGCATTGGATAGATAAAACTATTGGCTTTAATTCAAAATTTTTTTCGGTGAAAATAAGAAAAAAAAATTTTTTTAATTTTTTCAAAAAAACAAAGGGGTTTGTTCACCATAATTTTTGAGCAGAAAAATTTTTTCGCGCTAACCGCGATAAAAAATAATTCGAATTAAAGCCAATGCGTTTATCTATCCATCGCAAAAGAAATCAAGTCGTTATCTTGAAAACTAAGCAAGTTATGACCAAAATGGTAACCAGTTGTACTACTACCTCTTCCCGGCCACTTTTTAGTGGAACTGGTTACCATTTTGGTCATAACTTGCTTAGTTTTCAAGATATCTACTTGATTTCTTTTGCGTTGGATAGATAAACCTATGGGCTTTAATTCATAAATTTTTTCGGCGAAAATAAGAAAAAAAATTTTTTTTAATTTTTTCAAAAAAACAAAGGGGTTAGTTCATCATAATTTTTGAGCAGAAAAATTTTTTCGCGCTAACCGCGATAAAAAATAATTCGAATTAAAGCCAATGCGTTTATCTATCTAACGCAAAAGAAATCAAGTCGATATCTTGAAAACTAAGCAAGTTATGACTAAAATGGTAACCAGTTGTACTACTGCTTCTTCCCGGCCACTTTTTAGTAGAACTGGTTACAATTTTGGTCATAACTTGCTTAGTTTTCAAGATATCTACTTAATTTCTTTTGCGTTGGAAAGATAAACTTATTGGCTTTAATTCAAAATTTTTTTTCGGCGAAAATAAGAAAAAAATTTTTTTTTTAATTTTTTCAAAAAAACAAAGGGGTTAGTTCATCATAATTTTTGAGCAGAAAAATTTTTCGCGCTAACCGCGATAAAAAATAATTCGAACTAAAGCCAATGCGTTTATCTATCCAACGCAAGAGAAATCGAGTCGATATCTTGAAAACTAAGCAAGTTATGACCAAAATGGTAACCAGTTGTACTACTGCCTCTTCCCGGCCACTTTTTAGTAGAACTGGGGGCAAATTACGGCATTCGATATCGAACAAAATTTCAAACAAAATTTTCTTGAATTGTATTGAAATTTCGATCGATTACGAATGCCGTAATTTGCCCACTGGTTACCATTTTGGTCATAACTTGCTTAGTTTTCAAGATATCTACTTGATTTCTTTGGCGTTGGAAAGATAAACTTATTGGCTTTAATTCAAAATTTTTTTTCGGCGAAAATAAGAAAAAAAAATTTTTTTTTAATTTTAAAAAAAAAAACAAAGGGGTTAGTTCATCATAATTTTTGAGCAGAAAAATTTTTTCGCGCTAACCGCGATAAAAAATAATTCGAATTAAAGCCAATGCGTTTATCTATCCATCGCAAAAGAAATCAAGTCGATATCTTGAAAACTAAGCAAGTTATGACCAAAATGGTAACCAGTTGTACTACTACCTCTTCCCGGCCACTTTTTAGTGGAACTGGTTACCATTTTGGTCATAACTTGCTTAGTTTTCAAGATATCTACTTGATTTCTTTTGCGTTGGATAGATAAACCTATGGGCTTTAATTCAAAAATTTTTTCGGCGAAAATAAGAAAAAAATTTTTTTTTTAATTTTTTCAAAAAAAAAACAAAGGGGTTAGTTCATCATAATTTTTGAGCAGAAAAAATTTTTCGCGCTAACCGCGATAAAAAATAATTCGAATTAGAGCCAATGCGTTTATCTATCCATCGCAAAAGAAATCAAGTCGATATCTTGAAAACTAAGCAAGTTATGACCAAAATGGTAACCAGTTGTACTACTACCTCTTCCCGCCACTTTTTAGTGGAACTGGTTACCATTTTGGTCATAACTTGCTTAGTTTTCAAGATATCTACTTGATTTCTTTTGCGTTGGAAAGATAAACCTATTGGCTTTAATTCAAATTTTTTTTCGGCGAAAATAAGAAAAAAATTTTTTTTTCCATTTTTTCAAAAAAACAAAGGGGTTAGTTCATCATAATTTTTGAGCAGAAAAATTTTTCGCGCTAACCGCGATAAAAAATAATTCGAACTAAAGCCAATGCGTTTATCTATCCAACGCAAGAGAAATCGAGTCGATATCTTGAAAACTAAGCAAGTTATGACCAAAATGGTAACCAGTTGTACTACTGCCTCTTCCCGGCCACTTTTTAGTAGAACTGGGTACCATTTTGGTCATAACTTGCTTAGTTTTCAAGATATCTACTTGATTTCTTTTGCGTTGGATAGATAAACCTATTGGCTTTAATTCAAAATTTTTTTCGGCGAAAATAAGAAAAAAATTTTTTTTTTAATTTTTTCAAAAAAACAAAGGGGTTAGTTCATCATAATTTTTGAGCAGAAAAATTTTTTCGCGCTAACCGCGATAAAAAATAATTCGAATTAGAGCCAATGCGTTTATCTATCCATCGCAAAAGAAATCAAGTCGATATCTTGAAAACTAAGCAAGTTATGACCAAAATGGTAACCAGTTGTACTACTACCTCTTCCCGGCCACTTTTTAGTGGAACTGGTTACCATTTTGCTCATAACTTGCTTAGTTTTCAAGATATCTACTTGATTTCTTTTGAGTTGGAAAGATAAACTTATTGGCTTTAATTCAAAATTTTTTTTCGGCGAAAATAAGAAAAATTTTTTTTTTTTAATTTTTTCAAAAAAACAAAGGGGTTAGTTCATCATAATTTTTGAGCAGAAAAATTTTTCGCGCTAACCGCGATAAAAAATAATTCGAACTAAAGCCAATGCGTTTATCTATCCAACGCAAGAGAAATCGAGTCGATATCTTGAAAACTAAGCAAGTTATGACCAAAATGGTAACCAGTTGTACTACTGCCTCTTCCCGGCCACTTTTTAGTAGAACTGGTTACCATTTTGGTCATAACTTGCTTAGTTTTCAAGATATCTACTTGATTTCTTTTGCGTTGGATAGATAAACCTATTGGCTTTAATTCAAAATTTTTTTCGGCGAAAATAAGAAAAAAATTTTTTTTTTAATTTTTTCAAAAAAACAAAGGGGTTAGTTCATCATAATTTTTGAGCAGAAAAATTTTTTCGCGCTAACCGCGATAAAAAATAATTCGAATTAGAGCCAATGCGTTTATCTATCCATCGCAAAAGAAATCAAGTCGATATCTTGAAAACTAAGCAAGTTATGACCAAAATGGTAACCAGTTGTACTACTACCTCTTCCCGGCCACTTTTTAGTGGAACTGGTTACCATTTTGGTCATAACTTGCTTAGTTTTCAAGATATCTACTTGATTTCTTTTGCGTTGGAAAGATAAACCTATTGGCTTTAATTCAAAATTTTTTTTCGGCGAAAATAAGAAAAAATTTTTTTTTTAATTTTTTCAAAAAAACAAAGGGGTTAGTTCATCATAATTTTTGAGCAGAAAAATTTTTCGCGCTAACCGCGATAAAAAATAATTCGAACTAAAGCCAATGCGTTTATCTATCCAACGCAAGAGAAATCGAGTCGATATCTTGAAAACTAAGCAAGTTATGACCAAAATGGTAACCAGTTGTACTACTGCCTCTTCCCGGCCACTTTTTAGTAGAACTGGTTACCATTTTGGTCATAACTTGCTTAGTTTTCAAGATATCTACTTGATTTCTTTTGCGTTGGATAGATAAACCTATTGGCTTTAATTCAAAATTTTTTTCGGCGAAAATAAGAAAAAAAATTTTTTTTTAATTTTTTCAAAAAAACAAAGGGGTTAGTTCATCATAATTTTTGAGCAGAAAAATTTTTTCGCGCTAACCGCGATAAAAAATAATTCGAATTAGAGCCAATGCGTTTATCTATCCATCGCAAAAGAAATCAAGTCGATATCTTGAAAACTAAGCAAGTTATGACCAAAATGGTAACCAGTTGTACTACTACCTCTTCCCGGCCACTTTTTAGTGGAACTGGTTACCATTTTGGTCATAACTTGCTTAGTTTTCAAGATATCTACTTGATTTCTTTTGCGTTGGAAAGATAAACCTATTGGCTTTAATTCAAAATTTTTTTCGGCGAAAATAAGAAAAAAAATTTTTTTTTTCATTTTTTCAAAAAAACAAAGGGGTTAGTTCATCATAATTTTTGAGCAGAAAAATTTTTTCGCGCTAACCGCGATAAAAGATAATTCGAATTAGAGCCAATGCGTTTATCTATCCATCGCAAAAGAAATCAAGTCGATATCTTGAAAACTAAGCAAGTTATGACCAAAATGGTAACCAGTTGTACTACTACCTCTTCCCGCCACTTTTTAGTGGAACTGGTTACCATTTTGGTCATAACTTGCTTAGTTTTCAAGATATCTACTTGATTTCTTTTGCGTTGGAAAGATAAACCTATTGGCTTTAATTCAAAATTTTTTTCGGCGAAAATAAGAAAAAAAAAATTTTTTTTTCATTCTTTCAAAAAAACAAAGGGGTTAGTTCATCATAATTTTTGAGCAGAAAAATTTTTTCGCGCTAACCGCGATAAAAAATAATTCGAATTAGAGCCAATGCGTTTATCTATCCATCGCAAAAGAAATCAAGTCGATATCTTGAAAACTAAGCAAGTTATGACCAAAATGGTAACCAGTTGTACTACTGCCTCTTCCCGCCACTTTTTAGTGGAACTGGTTACCATTTTGGTCATAACTTGCTTAGTTTTCAAGATATCTACTTGATTTCTTTTGCGTTGGATAGATAAACCTATTGGCTTTAATTCAAAATTTTTTTCGGCGAAAATAAGAAAAAAAATTTTTTTTTCATTTTCAATTTTTTTTCGGCGAAAATAAGAAAAAAATTTTTTTTTAAATTTTTTCAAAAAAACAAAGGGGTTAGTTCATCATAATTTTTGAGCAGAAAAATTTTTTCGCGCTAACCGCGATAAAAAATAATTCGAATTAGAGCCAATGCGTTTATCTATCCATCGCAAAAGAAATCAAGTCGATATCTTGAAAACTAAGCAAGTTATGACCAAAATGGTAACCAGTTGTACTACTGCCTCTTCCCGCCACTTTTTAGTGGAACTGGTTACCATTTTGGTCATAACTTGCTTAGTTTTCAAGATATCTACTTGATTTCTTTTGCGTTGGAAAGATAAACCTATTGGCTTTAATTCAAAATTTTTTTCGGCGAAAATAAGAAAAAAAAATTTTTTTTAATTTTTTCAAAGAAACAAAGGGGTTAGTTCATCATAATTTTTGAGCAGAAAAATTTTTTCGCGCTAACCGCGATAAAAAATAATTCGAATTAGAGCCAATGCGTTTATCTATCCATCGCAAAAGAAATCAAGTCGATATCTTGAAAACTAAGCAAGTTATGACCAAAATGGTAACCAGTTGTACTACTGCCTCTTCCCGCCACTTTTTAGTGGAACTGGTTACCATTTTGGTCATAACTTGCTTAGTTTTCAAGATATCTACTTGATTTCTTTTGCGTTGGAAAGATAAACCTATTGGCTTTAATTCAAAATTTTTTTCGGCGAAAATAAGAAAAAAAATTTTTTTTTAATTTTTTCAAAAAAACAAAGGGGTTAGTTCATCATAATTTTTGAGCAGAAAAATTTTTTCGCGCTAACCGCGATAAAAAATAATTCGAATTAGAGCCAATGCGTTTATCTATCCATCGCAAAAGAAATCAAGTCGATATCTTGAAAACTAAGCAAATTATGACCAAAATGGTAACCAGTTGTACTACTACCTCTTCCCGGCCACTTTTTAGTGGAACTGGTTACCATTTTGGTCATAACTTGCTTAGTTTTCAAGATATCTACTTGATTTCTTTTGCGTTGGATAGATAAACCTATTGGCTTTAATTCAAAATTTTTTTCGGCGAAAATAAGAAAAAAAATTTTTTTTTTCATTTTCAATTTTTTTTCGGCGAAAATAAGAAAAAAAATTTTTTTTTAATTTTTTCAAAGAAACAAAGGGGTTAGTTCATCATAATTTTTGAGCAGAAAAATTTTTTCGCGCTAACCGCGATAAAAAATAATTCGAATTAGAGCCAATGCGTTTATCTATCCATCGCAAAAGAAATCAAGTCGATATCTTGAAAACTAAGCAAGTTATGACCAAAATGGTAACCAGTTGTACTACTGCCTCTTCCCGCCACTTTTTAGTGGAACTGGTTACCATTTTGGTCATAACTTGCTTAGTTTTCAAGATATCTACTTGATTTCTTTTGCGTTGGATAGATAAACCTATTGGCTTTAATTCAAAATTTTTTTCGGCGAAAATAAGAAAAAAAATTTTTTTTTCATTTTCAATTTTTTTTCGGCGAAAATAAGAAAAAAATTTTTTTTTTAATTTTTTCAAAAAAACAAAGGGGTTAGTTCATCATAATTTTTGAGCAGAAAAATTTTTTCGCGCTAACCGCGATAAAAAATAATTCGAATTAGAGCCAATGCGTTTATCTATCCATCGCAAAAGAAATCAAGTCGATATCTTGAAAACTAAGCAAGTTATGACCAAAATGGTAACCAGTTGTACTACTGCCTCTTCCCGCCACTTTTTAGTGGAACTGGTTACCATTTTGGTCATAACTTGCTTAGTTTTCAAGATATCTACTTGATTTCTTTTGCGTTGGAAAGATAAACCTATTGGCTTTAATTCAAAATTTTTTTCGGCGAAAATAAGAAAAAAAAATTTTTTTTAATTTTTTCAAAGAAACAAAGGGGTTAGTTCATCATAATTTTTGAGCAGAAAAATTTTTTCGCGCTAACCGCGATAAAAAATAATTCGAATTAGAGCCAATGCGTTTATCTATCCATCGCAAAAGAAATCAAGTCGATATCTTGAAAACTAAGCAAGTTATGACCAAAATGGTAACCAGTTGTACTACTGCCTCTTCCCGCCACTTTTTAGTGGAACTGGTTACCATTTTGGTCATAACTTGCTTAGTTTTCAAGATATCTACTTGATTTCTTTTGCGTTGGAAAGATAAACCTATTGGCTTTAATTCAAAATTTTTTTCGGCGAAAATAAGAAAAAAAATTTTTTTTTAATTTTTTCAAAAAAACAAAGGGGTTAGTTCATCATAATTTTTGAGCAGAAAAATTTTTTCGCGCTAACCGCGATAAAAAATAATTCGAATTAGAGCCAATGCGTTTATCTATCCATCGCAAAAGAAATCAAGTCGATATCTTGAAAACTAAGCAAATTATGACCAAAATGGTAACCAGTTGTACTACTACCTCTTCCCGGCCACTTTTTAGTGGAACTGGTTACCATTTTGGTCATAACTTGCTTAGTTTTCAAGATATCTACTTGATTTCTTTTGCGTTGGATAGATAAACCTATTGGCTTTAATTCAAAATTTTTTTCGGCGAAAATAAGAAAAAAAATTTTTTTTTAATTTTTTCAAAAAAACAAAGGGGTTAGTTCATCATAATTTTTGAGCAGAAAAATTTTTTCGCGCTAACCGCGATAAAAAATAATTCGAATTAGAGCCAATGCGTTTATCTATCCATCGCAAAAGAAATCAAGTCGATATCTTGAAAACTAAGCAAATTATGACCAAAATGGTAACCAGTTGTACTACTGCCTCTTCCCGCCACTTTTTAGTGGAACTGGTTACCATTTTGGTCATAACTTGCTTAGTTTTCAAGATATCTACTTGATTTCTTTTGCGTTGGAAAGATAAACCTATTGGCTTTAATTCAAAATTTTTTTCGGCGAAAATAAGAAAAAAAATTTTTTTTTAATTTTTTCAAAGAAACAAAGGGGTTAGTTCATCATAATTTTTGAGCAGAAAAATTTTTTCGCGCTAACCGCGATAAAAAATAATTCGAATTAGAGCCAATGCGTTTATCTATCCATCGCAAAAGAAATCAAGTCGATATCTTGAAAACTAAGCAAGTTATGACCAAAATGGTAACCAGTTGTACTACTGCCTCTTCCCGCCACTTTTTAGTGGAACTGGTTACCATTTTGGTCATAACTTGCTTAGTTTTCAAGATATCTACTTGATTTCTTTTGCGTTGGATAGATAAACCTATTGGCTTTAATTCAAAATTTTTTTCGGCGAAAATAAGAAAAAAAATTTTTTTTTCATTTTCAATTTTTTTTCGGCGAAAATAAGAAAAAAATTTTTTTTTTAATTTTTTCAAAAAAACAAAGGGGTTAGTTCATCATAATTTTTGAGCAGAAAAATTTTTTCGCGCTAACCGCGATAAAAAATAATTCGAATTAGAGCCAATGCGTTTATCTATCCATCGCAAAAGAAATCAAGTCGATATCTTGAAAACTAAGCAAGTTATGACCAAAATGGTAACCAGTTGTACTACTGCCTCTTCCCGCCACTTTTTAGTGGAACTGGTTACCATTTTGGTCATAACTTGCTTAGTTTTCAAGATATCTACTTGATTTCTTTTGCGTTGGAAAGATAAACCTATTGGCTTTAATTCAAAATTTTTTTCGGCGAAAATAAGAAAAAAAAAATTTTTTTAATTTTTTCAAAGAAACAAAGGGGTTAGTTCATCATAATTTTTGAGCAGAAAAATTTTTTCGCGCTAACCGCGATAAAAAATAATTCGAATTAGAGCCAATGCGTTTATCTATCCATCGCAAAAGAAATCAAGTCGATATCTTGAAAACTAAGCAAGTTATGACCAAAATGGTAACCAGTTGTACTACTGCCTCTTCCCGCCACTTTTTAGTGGAACTGGTTACCATTTTGGTCATAACTTGCTTAGTTTTCAAGATATCTACTTGATTTCTTTTGCGTTGGAAAGATAAACCTATTGGCTTTAATTCAAAATTTTTTTCGGCGAAAATAAGAAAAAAAATTTTTTTTTAATTTTTTCAAAAAAACAAAGGGGTTAGTTCATCATAATTTTTGAGCAGAAAAATTTTTTCGCGCTAACCGCGATAAAAAATAATTCGAATTAGAGCCAATGCGTTTATCTATCCATCGCAAAAGAAATCAAGTCGATATCTTGAAAACTAAGCAAATTATGACCAAAATGGTAACCAGTTGTACTACTACCTCTTCCCGGCCACTTTTTAGTGGAACTGGTTACCATTTTGGTCATAACTTGCTTAGTTTTCAAGATATCTACTTGATTTCTTTTGCGTTGGATAGATAAACCTATTGGCTTTAATTCAAAATTTTTTTCGGCGAAAATAAGAAAAAAAATTTTTTTTTTCATTTTCAATTTTTTTTCGGCGAAAATAAGAAAAAAAATTTTTTTTTCATTTTTTCAAAAAAACAAAGGGGTTAGTTCATCATAATTTTTGAGCAGAAAAATTTTTTCGCGCTAACCGCGATAAAAAATAATTCGAATTAGAGCCAATGCGTTTATCTATCCATCGCAAAAGAAATCAAGTCGATATCTTGAAAACTAAGCAAGTTATTTTCGGCGAAAATAAGAAAAAAAATTTTTTTTTCATTTTTTCAAAAAAACAAAGGGGTTAGTTCATCATAATTTTTGAGCAGAAAAATTTTTTCGCGCTAACCGCGATAAAAAATAATTCGAATTAGAGCCAATGCGTTTATCTATCCATCGCAAAAGAAATCAAGTCGATATCTTGAAAACTAAGCAAGTTATGACCAAAATGGTAACCAGTTGTACTACTACCTCTTCCCGCCACTTTTTAGTGGAACTGGTTACCATTTTGGTCATAACTTGCTTAGTTTTCAAGATATCTACTTGATTTCTTTTGCGTTGGAAAGATAAACTTATTGGCTTTAATTCAAAATTTTTTTTCGGCGAAAATAAGAAAAAATTTTTTTTTTAATTTTTTCAAAAAAACAAAGGGGTTAGTTCATCATAATTTTTGAGCAGAAAAATTTTTCGCGCTAACCGCGATAAAAAATAATTCGAACTAAAGCCAATGCGTTTATCTATCCAACGCAAGAGAAATCGAGTCGATATCTTGAAAACTAAGCAAGTTATGACCAAAATGGTAACCAGTTGTACTACTGCCTCTTCCCGGCCACTTTTTAGTAGAACTGGTTACCATTTTGGTCATAACTTGCTTAGTTTTCAAGATATCTACTTGATTTCTTTTGCGTTGGATAGATAAACCTATTGGCTTTAATTCAAAATTTTTTTCGGCGAAAATAAGAAAAAAAATTTTTTTTCATTTTCAATTTTTTTTCGGCGAAAATAAGAAAAAATTTTTTTTTTAATTTTTTCAAAAAAACAAAGGGGTTAGTTCATCATAATTTTTGAGCAGAAAAATTTTTTCGCGCTAACCGCGATAAAAAATAATTCGAATTAGAGCCAATGCGTTTATCTATCCATCGCAAAAGAAATCAAGTCGATATCTTGAAAACTAAGCAAGTTATGACCAAAATGGTAACCAGTTGTACTACTACCTCTTCCCGCCACTTTTTAGTGGAACTGGTTACCATTTTGGTCATAACTTGCTTAGTTTTCAAGATATCTACTTGATTTCTTTTGCGTTGGAAAGATAAACCTATTGGCTTTAATTCAAAATTTTTTTCGGCGAAAATAAGAAAAAAAAATTTTTTTTAATTTTTTCAAAAGAACAAAGGGGTTAGTTCATCATAATTTTTGAGCAGAAAAATTTTTTCGCGCTAACCGCGATAAAAAATAATTCGAATTAGAGCCAATGCGTTTATCTATCCATCGCAAAAGAAATCAAGTCGATATCTTGAAAACTAAGCAAATTATGACCAAAATGGTAACCAGTTGTACTACTACCTCTTCCCGGCCACTTTTTAGTGGAACTGGTTACCATTTTGGTCATAACTTGCTTAGTTTTCAAGATATCTACTTGATTTATTTTGCGTTGGATAGATAAACCTATTGGCTTTAATTCAAAATTTTTTTCGGCGAAAATAAGAAAAAAAATTTTTTTTTTCATTTTCAATTTTTTTTCGGCGAAAATAAGAAAAAAAATTTTTTTTTCATTTTTTCAAAAAAACAAAGGGGTTAGTTCATCATAATTTTTGAGCAGAAAAATTTTTTCGCGCTAACCGCGATAAAAAATAATTCGAATTAGAGCCAATGCGTTTATCTATCCATCGCAAAAGAAATCAAGTCGATATCTTGAAAACTAAGCAAGTTATGACCAAAATGGTAACCAGTTGTACTACTACCTCTTCCCGGCCACTTTTTAGTGGAACTGGTTACCATTTTGGTCATAACTTGCTTAGTTTTCAAGATATCTACTTGATTTCTTTTGCGTTGGAAAGATAAACCTATTGGCTTTAATTCAAAATTTTTTTCGGCGAAAATAAGAAAAAAAAATTTTTTTTTAATTTTTTCAAAAAAACAAAGGGGTTAGTTCATCATAATTTTTGAGCAGAAAAATTTTTTCGCGCTAACCGCGATAAAAAATAATTCGAATTAGAGCCAATGCGTTTATCTATCCATCGTAAAAGAAATCAAGTCGATATCTTGAAAACTAAGCAAGTTATGACCAAAATGGTAACCAGTTGTACTACTACCTCTTCCCACCACTTTTTAGTGGAACTGGTTACCATTTTGGTCATAACTTGCTTAGTTTTCAAGATATCTACTTGATTTCTTTTGCGTTGGAAAGATAAACCTATTGGCTTTAATTCAAAATTTTTTTCGGCGAAAATAAGAAAAAAAAATTTTTTTTTTCATTTTTTCAAAAAAACAAAGGGGTTAGTTCATCATAATTTTTGAGCAGAAAAATTTTTTCGCGCTAACCGCGATAAAAAATAATTCGAATTAGAGCCAATGCGTTTATCTATCCATCGCAAAAGAAATCAAGTCGATATCTTGAAAACTAAGCAAGTTATGACCAAAATGGTAACCAGTTGTACTACTGCCTCTTCCCGGCCACTTTTTAGTAGAACTGGTTACCATTTTGGTCATAACTTGCTTAGTTTTCAAGATATCTACTTGATTTCTTTTGCGTTGGATAGATAAACCTATTGGCTTTAATTCAAAATTTTTTTTCGGCGAAAATAAGAAAAAAAATTTTTTTTAGTTTTTTCAAAAAAACAAAGGGGTTAGTTCATCATAATTTTTGAGCAGAAAAATTTTTCGCGCTAACCGCGATAAAAATAATTCGAATTAAAGCCAATGCGTTTATCTATCCAACGCAAGAGAAATCGAGTCGATATCTTGAAAACTAAGCAAGTTATGACTAAAATGGTAACCAGTTGTACTACTGCCTCTTCCCGGCCACTTTTTAGTAGAACTGGTTACCATTTTGGTCATAACTTGCTTAGTTTTCAAGATATCTACTTGATTTCTTTTGCGTTGGAAAGATAAACTTATTGGCTTTAATTCAAAATTTTTTTTCGGCGAAAATAAGAAAAAAAATTTTTTTTAATTTTTTCAAAAAAACAAAGGGGTTAGTTCACCATAATTTTTGAGCAGAAAAATTTTTTCGCGCTAACCGCGATAAAAAATAATTCGAATTAAAGCCAATGCGTTTATCTATCCATCGCAAAAGAAATCAAGTCGATATCTTGAAAACTAAGCAAGTTATGACCAAAATGGTAACCAGTTGTACTACTACCTCTTCCCGGCCACTTTTTAGTGGAACTGGTTACCATTTTGGTCATAACTTGCTTAGTTTTCAAGATATCTACTTGATTTCTTTTGCGTTGGATAGATAAACCGATGGGCTTTAATTCAAATTTTTTCGGCGAAAATAAGAAAAAAAATTTTTTTTCATTTTTTCAAAAAAACAAAGGGGTTAGTTCATCATAATTTTTGAGCAGAAAAATTTTTTCGCGCTAACCGCGATAAAAAATAATTCGAATTAAAGCCAATGCGTTTATCTATCCAACGCAAAAGAAATCAAGTCGATATCTTGAAAACTAAGCAAGTTATGACTAAAATGGTAACCAGTTGTACTACTGCCTCTTCCCTGCTACTTTTTAGTAGAACTGGTTACCATTTTGGTCATAACTTGCTTAGTTTTCAAGATATCTACTTGATTTCTATTGCATTGGATAGATAAACCTATTGGCTTTAATTCAAAATTTTTTTCGGCGAAAATAAGAAAAAAAAATTTTTTAATTTTTTCAAAAAAAAAAGGGGTTAGTTCACCATAATTTTTGAGCAGAAAAATTTTTCGCGCTAACCGCGATAAAAAATAATTCGAACTAAAGCCAATGCGTTTATCTATCCATCGCAAAAGAAATCAAGTCGATATCTTGAAAACTAAGCAAGTTATGACCAAAATGGTAACCAGTTGTACTACTACCTCTCCCCTGCCACTTTTTAGTAGAACTGGTTACCATTTTGGTCATAACTTGCTTAGTTTTCAAGATATCTACTTGATTTCTTTTGCGTTGGAAAGATAAACCTATTGGCTTTAATTCAAAATTTTTTTCGGCGAAAATAAGAAAAAAAATTTTTTTTTCATTTTTTCAAAAAAACAAAGGGGTTAGTTCATCATAATTTTTGAGCAGAAAAATTTTTTCGCGCTAACCGCGATAAAAAATAATTCGAATTAGAGCCAATGCGTTTATCTATCCATCGCAAAAGAAATCAAGTCGATATCTTGAAAACTAAGCAAGTTATGACCAAAATGGTAACCAGTTGTACTACTGCCTCTTCCCGGCCACTTTTTAGTAGAACTGGTTACCATTTTGGTCATAACTTGCTTAGTTTTCAAGATATCTACTTGATTTCTTTTGCGTTGGATAGATAAACCTATTGGCTTTAATTCAAATTTTTTTTTCGGCGAAAATAAGAAAAAAATTTTTTTTTTAGTTTTTTCAAAAAAACAAAGGGGTTAGTTCATCATAATTTTTGAGCAGAAAAATTTTTCGCGCTAACCGCGATAAAAATAATTCGAATTAAATCCAATGCGTTTATCTATCCAACGCAAGAGAAATCGAGTCGATATCTTGAAAACTAAGCAAGTTATGACTAAAATGGTAACCAGTTGTACTACTGCCTCTTCCCGGCCACTTTTTAGTAGAACTGGTTACCATTTTGGTCATAACTTGCTTAGTTTTCAAGATATCTACTTGATTTCTTTTGCGTTGGAAAGATAAACTTATTGGCTTTAATTCAAAATTTTTTTTCGGCGAAAATAAGAAAAAAAAATTTTTTTAATTTTTTCAAAAAAACAAAGGGGTTAGTTCACCATAATTTTTGAGCAGAAAAATTTTTTCGCGCTAACCGCGATAAAAAATAATTCGAATTAAAGCCAATGCGTTTATCTATCCATCGCAAAAGAAATCAAGTCGATATCTTGAAAACTAAGCAAGTTATGACTAAAATGGTAACCAGTTGTACTACTGCCTCTTCCCGGCCACTTTTTAGTAGAACTGGTTACCATTTTGGTCATAACTTGCTTAGTTTTCAAGATATCTACTTGATTTCTTTTGCGTTGGATAGATAAACCTATGGGCTTTAATTCAAAATTTTTTTCGGCGAAAATAAGAAAAAAAATTTTTTTTTTCATTTTCAATTTTTTTTCGGCGAAAATAAGAAAAAAATTTTTTTTTTCATTTTTTCAAAAAAACAAAGGGGTTAGTTCATCATAATTTTTGAGCAGAAATATTTTTTCGCGCTAACCGCGATAAAAAATAATTCGAATTAAAGCCAATGCGTTTATCTATCCAACGCAAAGGAAATCAAGTCGATATCTGGAAAACTAAGCAAGTTATGACCAAAATGGTAACCAGTTGTACTACTGCCTCTTCCCGGCCACTTTTTAGTAGAACTGGTTACCATTTTGGTCATAACTTGCTTAGTTTTCAAGATATCTACTTGATTTATTTTGCGTTGGATAGATAAACCTATTGGCTTTAATTCAAAATTTTTTTCGGCGAAAATAAGAAAAAAAATTTTTTTTTTCATTTTTTCAAAAAAACAAAGGGGTTAGTTCATCACAATTTTTGAGCAGAAAAACTTTTCGCGCTTACCGCGATAAAAAATAATTCAAATTAAAGCCAATGCGTTTATCTATCCAACGCAAAAGAAATCAAGTCGATATCTTGAAAACTAAGCAAGTTATGACCAAAATGGTAACCAGTTGTACTACTGCCTCTTCCCGGCCACTTTTTAGTAGAACTGGTTACCATTTTGGTCATAACTTGCTTAGTTTTCAAGATATCTACTTGATTTCTTTTGCGTTGGATAGATAAACCTATTGGCTTTAATTCAAAATTTTTTTCGGCGAAAATAAGAAAAAATTTTTTTTTTTTCATTTTCAATTTTTTTTCGGCGAAAATAAGAAAAAAAATTTTTTTTTCATTTTTTCAAAAAAACAGGGGTTAGTTCATCATAATTTTTGAGCAGAAATATTTTTTCGCGCTAACCGCGATAAAAAATAATTCGAATTAAAGCCAATGCGTTTATCTATCCAACGCAAAGGAAATCAAGTCGATATCTGGAAAACTAAGCAAGTTATGACCAAAATGGTAACCAGTTGTACTACTGCCTCTTCCCGGCCACTTTTTAGTAGAACTGGTTACCATTTTGGTCATAACTTGCTTAGTTTTCAAGATATCTACTTGATTTCTTTTGCGTTGGATAGATAAACCTATTGGCTTTAATTCAAAATTTTTTTCGGCGAAAATAAGAAAAAAAATTTTTTTTTTTCATTTTCAATTTTTTTTCGGCGAAAATAAGAAAAAAATTTTTTTTTCATTTTTTCAAAAAAACAAAGGGGTTAGTTCATAATAATTTTTGAGCAGAAATATTTTTTCGCGCTAACCGCGATAAAAAATAATTCGAATTAAAGCCAATGCGTTTATCTATCCAACGCAAAGGAAATCAAGTCGATATCTGGAAAACTAAGCAAGTTATGACCAAAATGGTAACCAGTTGTACTACTGCCTCTTCCCGGCCACTTTTTAGTAGAACTGGTTACCATTTTGGTCATAACTTGCTTAGTTTTCAAGATATCTACTTGATTTCTTTTGCGTTGGATAGATAAACCTATTGGCTTTAATTCAAAATTTTTTTCGGCGAAAATAAGAAAAAAAATTTTTTTTTCATTTTTTCAAAAAAACAAAGGGGTTAGTTCATCATAATTTTTGAGCAGAAAACTTTTCGCGCTTACCGCGATAAAAAATAATTCAAATTAAAGCCAATGCGTTTATCTATCCAACGCAAAAGAAATCAAGTCGATATCTTGAAAACTAAGCAAGTTATGACCAAAATGGTAACCAGTTGTACTGCTGCCTCTTCCCGGCCACTTTTTAGTAGAACTGGTTACCATTTTGGTCATAACTTGCTTAGTTTTCAAGATATCTACTTGATTTCTTTTGCGTTGGATAGATAAACCTATTGGCTTTAATTCAAAATTTTTTTCGGCGAAAATAAGAAAAAAAATTTTTTTTTTCATTTTCAATTTTTTTCGGCGAAAATAAGAAAAATTTTTTTTTTTCATTTTTTCAAAAAAACAAAGGGGTTAGTTCATCATAATTTTTGAGCAGAAATATTTTTTCGCGCTAACCGCGATAAAAAATAATTCGAATTAAAGCCAATGCGTTTATCTATCCAACGCAAAGGAAATCAAGTCGATATCTGGAAAACTAAGCAAGTTATGACCAAAATGGTAACCAGTTGTACTACTGCCTCTTCCCGGCCACTTTTTAGTAGAACTGGTTACCATTTTGGTCATAACTTGCTTAGTTTTCAAGATATCTACTTGATTTCTTTTGCGTTGGATAGATAAACCTATTGGCTTTAATTCAAAATTTTTTTCGGCGAAAATAAGAAAAAAAATTTTTTTTTTTTCATTTTTTCAAAAAAACAAAGGGGTTAGTTCATCATAATTTTTGAGCAGAAAAACTTTTCGCGCTTACCGCGATAAAAAATAATTCAAATTAAAGCCAATGCGTTTATCTATCCAACGCAAAAGAAATCAAGTCGATATCTTGAAAACTAAGCAAGTTATGACCAAAATAGTAACCAGTTGTACTACTGCCTCTTCCCGGCCACTTTTTAGTAGAACTGGTTACCATTTTGGTCATAACTTGCTTAGTTTTCAAGATATCTACTTGATTTCTTTTGCGTTGGAAAGATAAACCTATTGGCTTTAATTCAAATTTTTTTTCGGCGAAAATAAGAAAAAAAAATTTTTTTTCATTTTTTCAAAAAAACAAAGGGGTTAGTTCATCATAATTTTTGAGCAGAAAATTTTTTTCGCGCTAACCGCGATAAAAAATAATTCGAATTAGAGCCAATGCGTTTATCTATCCATCGCAAAAGAAATCAAGTCGATATCTTGAAAACTAAGCAAGTTATGACCAAAATGGTAACCAGTTGTACTACTACCTCTTCCCGGCCACTTTTTAGTGGAACTGGTTACCATTTTGGTCATAACTTGCTTAGTTTTCAAGATATCTACTTGATTTCTTTTGCGTTGGAAAGATAAACCTATTGGCTTTAATTCAAAATTTTTTTCGGCGAAAATAAGAAAAAAAAAATTTTTTTTTTCATTTTTTCAAAAAAACAAAGGGGTTAGTTCATCATAATTTTTGAGCAGAAAAATTTTTTCGCGCTAACCGCGATAAAAAATAATTCGAATTAGAGCCAATGCGTTTATCTATCCATCGCAAAAGAAATCAAGTCGATATCTTGAAAACTAAGCAAGTTATGACCAAAATGGTAACCAGTTGTACTACTACCTCTTCCCGCCACTTTTTAGTGGAACTGGTTACCATTTTGGTCATAACTTGCTTAGTTTTCAAGATATCTACTTGATTTCTTTTGCGTTGGAAAGATAAACCTATTGGCTTTAATTCAAATTTTTTTTCGGCGAAAATAAGAAAAAAAATTTTTTTTCATTTTTTCAAAAAAACAAAGGGGTTAGTTCATCATAATTTTTGAGCAGAAAAATTTTTTCGCGCTAACCGCGATAAAAAATAATTCGAATTAGAGCCAATGCGTTTATCTATCCATCGCAAAAGAAATCAAGTCGATATCTTGAAAACTAAGCAAGTTATGACCAAAATGGTAACCAGTTGTACTACTACCTCTTCCCGCCACTTTTTAGTGGAACTGGTTACCATTTTGGTCATAACTTGCTTAGTTTTCAAGATATCTACTTGATTTCTTTTGCGTTGGAAAGATAAACCTATTGGCTTTAATTCAAAATTTTTTTCGGCGAAAATAAGAAAAAAAATTTTTTTTTAATTTTTTCAAAAAAACAAAGGGGTTAGTTCATCATAATTTTTGAGCAGAAAAATTTTTTCGCGCTAACCGCGATAAAAAATAATTCGAATTAGAGCCAATGCGTTTATCTATCCATCGCAAAAGAAATCAAGTCGATATCTTGAAAACTAAGCAAGTTATGACCAAAATGGTAACCAGTTGTACTACTACCTCTTCCCGGCCACTTTTTAGTGGAACTGGTTACCATTTTGGTCATAACTTGCTTAGTTTTCAAGATATCTACTTGATTTCTTTTGCGTTGGAAAGATAAACCTATTGGCTTTAATTCAAAATTTTTTTCGGCGAAAATAAGAAAAAAAATTTTTTTTTCATTTTTTCAAAAAAACAAAGGGGTTAGTTCATCATAATTTTTGAGCAGAAAAATTTTTTCGCGCTAACCGCGATAAAAAATAATTCGAATTAGAGCCAATGCGTTTATCTATCCATCGCAAAAGAAATCAAGTCGATATCTTGAAAACTAAGCAAGTTATGACCAAAATGGTAACCAGTTGTACTACTACCTCTTCCCGCCACTTTTTAGTGGAACTGGTTACCATTTTGGTCATAACTTGCTTAGTTTTCAAGATATCTACTTGATTTCTTTTGCGTTGGAAAGATAAACCTATTGGCTTTAATTCAAAATTTTTTTCGGCGAAAATAAGAAAAAAAAATTTTTTTTTTCATTTTTTCAAAAAAACAAAGGGGTTAGTTCATCATAATTTTTGAGCAGAAAAATTTTTTCGCGCTAACCGCGATAAAAAATAATTCGAATTGGAGCCAATGCGTTTATCTATCCATCGCAAAAGAAATCAAGTCGATATCTTGAAAACTAAGCAAGTTATGACCAAAATGGTAACCAGTTGTACTACTGCCTCTTCCCGGCCACTTTTTAGTAGAACTGGTTACCATTTCGGTCATAACTTGCTTAGTTTTCAAGATATCTACTTGATTTCTTTTGCGTTGGATAGATAAACCTATTGGCTTTAATTCAAAATTTTTTTCGGCGAAAATAAGAAAAAAAAATTTTTTTTTTCATTTTTTCAAAAAAACAAAGGGGTTAGTTCATCATAATTTTTGAGCAGAAAAATTTTTTCGCGCTAACCGCGATAAAAAATAATTCGAATTAGAGCCAATGCGTTTATCTATCCATCGCAAAAGAAATCAAGTCGATATCTTGAAAACTAAGCAAGTTATGACCAAAATGGTAACCAGTTGTACTACTACCTCTTCCCGCCACTTTTTAGTGGAACTGGTTACCATTTTGGTCATAACTTGCTTAGTTTTCAAGATATCTACTTGATTTCTTTTGCGTTGGAAAGATAAACCTATTGGCTTTAATTCAAATTTTTTTTCGGCGAAAATAAGAAAAAAAATTTTTTTTCATTTTTTCAAAAAAACAAAGGGGTTAGTTCATCATAATTTTTGAGCAGAAAAATTTTTTCGCGCTAACCGCGATAAAAAATAATTCGAATTAGAGCCAATGCGTTTATCTATCCATCGCAAAAGAAATCAAGTCGATATCTTGAAAACTAAGCAAGTTATGACCAAAATGGTAACCAGTTGTACTACTACCTCTTCCCGCCACTTTTTAGTGGAACTGGTTACCATTTTGGTCATAACTTGCTTAGTTTTCAAGATATCTACTTGATTTCTTTTGCGTTGGAAAGATAAACCTATTGGCTTTAATTCAAAATTTTTTTCGGCGAAAATAAGAAAAAAAATTTTTTTTTAATTTTTTCAAAAAAACAAAGGGGTTAGTTCATCATAATTTTTGAGCAGAAAAATTTTTTCGCGCTAACCGCGATAAAAAATAATTCGAATTAGAGCCAATGCGTTTATCTATCCATCGCAAAAGAAATCAAGTCGATATCTTGAAAACTAAGCAAGTTATGACCAAAATGGTAACCAGTTGTACTACTACCTCTTCCCGGCCACTTTTTAGTGGAACTGGTTACCATTTTGGTCATAACTTGCTTAGTTTTCAAGATATCTACTTGATTTCTTTTGCGTTGGAAAGATAAACCTATTGGCTTTAATTCAAAATTTTTTTCGGCGAAAATAAGAAAAAAAATTTTTTTTCATTTTTTCAAAAAAACAAAGGGGTTAGTTCATCATAATTTTTGAGCAGAAAAATTTTTTCGCGCTAACCGCGATAAAAAATAATTCGAATTGGAGCCAATGCGTTTATCTATCCATCGCAAAAGAAATCAAGTCGATATCTTGAAAACTAAGCAAGTTATGACCAAAATGGTAACCAGTTGTACTACTGCCTCTTCCCGGCCACTTTTTAGTAGAACTGGTTACCATTTCGGTCATAACTTGCTTAGTTTTCAAGATATCTACTTGATTTCTTTTGCGTTGGATAGATAAACCTATTGGCTTTAATTCAAAATTTTTTTCGGCGAAAATAAGAAAAAAATTTTTTTTTTCATTTTCAATTTTTTTTCGGCGAAAATAAGAAAAAAATTTTTTTTTCATTTTATCAAAAAAACAAAGGGGTTAGTTCATCATAATTTTTGAGCAGAAAAACTTTTCGCGCTTACCGCGATAAAAAATAATTCGAATTAAAGCCAATGCGTTTATCTATCCATCGCAAAAGAAATCAAGTCGATATCTTGAAAACTAAGCAAGTTATGACCAAAATGGTAACCAGTTGTACTACTACCTCTTCCCGGCCACTTTTTAGTGGAACTGGTTACCATTTTGGTCATAACTTGCTTAGTTTTCAAGATATCTACTTGATTTCTTTTGCGTTGGAAAGATAAACCTATTGGCTTTAATTCAAAATTTTTTTCGGCGAAAATAAGAAAAAAAAATTTTTTTTTCATTTTTTCAAAAAAACAAAGGGGTTAGTTCATCATAATTTTTGAGCAGAAAAATTTTTTCGCGCTAACCGCGATAAAAAATAATTCGAATTAGAGCCAATGCGTTTATCTATCCATCGCAAAAGAAATCAAGTCGATATCTTGAAAACTAAGCAAGTTATGACCAAAATGGTAACCAGTTGTACTACTGCCTCTTCCCGGCCACTTTTTAGTAGAACTGGTTACCATTTTGGTCATAACTTGCTTAGTTTTCAAGATATCTACTTGATTTCTTTTGCGTTGGATAGATAAACCTATTGGCTTTAATTCAAAATTTTTTTCGGCGAAAATAAGAAAAAATTTTTTTTTCATTTTCAATTTTTTTTCGGCGAAAATAAGAAAAATTTTTTTTTTTTCATTTTTTCAAAAAAACAAAGGGGTTAGTTCATCATAATTTTTGAGCAGAAAAACTTTTCGCGCTTACCGCGATAAAAAATAATTCGAATTAAAGCCAATGCGTTTATCTATCCAACGCAAAAGAAATCAAGTCGATATCTTGAAAACTAAGCAAGTTATGACCAAAATGGTAACCAGTTGTACTACTGCCTCTTCCCGGCCACTTTTTAGTAGAACTGGTTACCATTTTGGTCAAAACTTGCTTAGTTTTCAAGATATCTACTTGATTTCTTTTGCGTTGGATAGATAAACCTATTGGCTTTAATTCAAAATTTTTTTTCGGCGAAAATAAGAAAAAAAATTTTTTTTAATTTAAAAAAAAACAAAGGGGTTAGTTCATCATAATTTTTGAGCAGAAATATTTTTTCGCGCTAACCGCGATAAAAAATAATTCGAATTAAAGCCAATGCGTTTATCTATCCAACGCAAAAGAAATCAAGTCGATATCTGGAAAACTAAGCAAGTTATGACCAAAATGGTAACCAGTTGTACTACTGCCTCTTCCCGGCCACTTTTTAGTAGAACTGGTTACCATTTTGGTCATAACTTGCTTAGTTTTCAAGATATCTACTTGATTTCTTTTGCGTTGGATAGATAAACCTATTGGCTTTAATTCAAAATTTTTTTCGGCGAAAATAAGAAAAAAAATTTTTTTTTTCATTTTTTCAAAAAAACAAAGGGGTTAGTTCATCATAATTTTTGAGCAGAAAAACTTTTCGCGCTTACCGCGATAAAAAATAATTCAAATTAAAGCCAATGCGTTTATCTATCCAACGCAAAAGAAATCAAGTCGATATCTTGAAAACTAAGCAAGTTATGACCAAAATGGTAACCAGTTGTACTACTGCCTCTTCCCGGCCACTTTTTAGTAGAACTGGTTACCATTTTGGTCATAACTTGCTTAGTTTTCAAGATATCTACTTGATTTCTTTTGCGTTGGAAAGATAAACCTATTGGCTTTAATTCAAAATTTTTTTCGGCGAAAATAAGAAAAAAAATTTTTTTTTTTTCATTTTTTCAAAAAAACAAAGGGGTTAGTTCATCATAATTTTTGAGCAGAAAAATTTTTTCGCGCTAACCGCGATAAAAAATAATTCGAATTAGAGCCAATGCGTTTATCTATCCATCGCAAAAGAAATCAAGTCGATATCTTGAAAACTAAGCAAGTTATGACCAAAATGGTAACCAGTTGTACTACTGCCTCTTCCCGGCCACTTTTTAGTAGAACTGGTTACCATTTCGGTCATAACTTGCTTAGTTTTCAAGATATCTACTTGATTTCTTTTGCGTTGGATAGATAAACCTATTGGCTTTAATTCAAAATTTTTTACGGCGAAAATAAGAAAAAATTTTTTTTTTTCATTTTCAATTTTTTTTCGGCGAAAATAAGAAAAAAAATTTTTTTTTCATTTTTTCAAAAAAACAAAGGGGTTAGTTCATCATAATTTTTGAGCAGAAAAACTTTTCGCGCTTACCGCGATAAAAAAATAATTCGAATTAAAGCCAATGCGTTTATCTATCCAACGCAAAAGAAATCAAGTCGATATCTTGAAAACTAAGCAAGTTATGACCAAAATGGTAACCAGTTGTACTACTGCCTCTTCCCGGCCACTTTTTAGTAGAACTGGTTACCATTTTGGTCATAACTTGCTTAGTTTTCAAGATATCTACTTGATTTCTTTTGCGTTGGAAAGATAAACCTATTGGTTACCATTTTGGTCATAACTTGCTTAGTTTTCAAGATATCTACTTGATTTCTTTTGCGTTGGATAGATAAACCTATTGGCTTTAATTCAAAATTTTTTTTCGGCGAAAATAAGAAAAAAAATTTTTTTTAATTTAAAAAAAACAAAGGGGTTAGTTCATCATAATTTTTGAGCAGAAATATTTTTTCGCGCTAACCGCGATAAAAAATAATTCGAATTAAAGCCAATGCGTTTATCTATCCAACGCAAAAGAAATCAAGTCGATATCTGGAAAACTAAGCAAGTTATGACCAAAATGGTAACCAGTTGTACTACTGCCTCTTCCCGGCCACTTTTTAGTAGAACTGGTTACCATTTTGGTCATAACTTGCTTAGTTTTCAAGATATCTACTTGATTTCTTTTGCGTTGGATAGATAAACCTATTGGCTTTAATTCAAAATTTTTTTCGGCGAAAATAAGAAAAAAATTTTTTTTTTTTCATTTTTTCAAAAAAACAAAGGGGTTAGTTCATCATAATTTTTGAGCAGAAAAACTTTTCGCGCTTACCGCGATAAAAAATAATTCAAATTAAAGCCAATGCGTTTATCTATCCAACGCAAAAGAAATCAAGTCGATATCTTGAAAACTAAGCAAGTTATGACCAAAATGGTAACCAGTTGTACTACTGCCTCTTCCCGGCCACTTTTTAGTAGAACTGGTTACCATTTTGGTCATAACTTGCTTAGTTTTCAAGATATCTACTTGATTTCTTTTGCGTTGGAAAGATAAACCTATTGGCTTTAATTCAAAATTTTTTTCGGCGAAAATAAGAAAAAAAATTTTTTTTTTTTCATTTTTTCAAAAAAACAAAGGGGTTAGTTCATCATAATTTTTGAGCAGAAAAATTTTTTCGCGCTAACCGCGATAAAAAATAATTCGAATTAGAGCCAATGCGTTTATCTATCCATCGCAAAAGAAATCAAGTCGATATCTTGAAAACTAAGCAAGTTATGACCAAAATGGTAACCAGTTGTACTACTGCCTCTTCCCGGCCACTTTTTAGTAGAACTGGTTACCATTTCGGTCATAACTTGCTTAGTTTTCAAGATATCTACTTGATTTCTTTTGCGTTGGATAGATAAACCTATTGGCTTTAATTCAAAATTTTTTACGGCGAAAATAAGAAAAAATTTTTTTTTTTTCATTTTCAATTTTTTTTCGGCGAAAATAAGAAAAAAATTTTTTTTTTTCATTTTTTCAAAAAAACAAAGGGGTTAGTTCATCATAATTTTTGAGCAGAAAAACTTTTCGCGCTTACCGCGATAAAAAATAATTCGAATTAAAGCCAATGCGTTTATCTATCCAACGCAAAAGAAATCAAGTCGATATCTTGAAAACTAAGCAAGTTATGACCAAAATGGTAACCAGTTGTACTACTGCCTCTTCCCGGCCACTTTTTAGTAGAACTGGTTACCATTTTGGTCATAACTTGCTTAGTTTTCAAGATATCTACTTGATTTCTTTTGCGTTGGAAAGATAAACCTATTGGCTTTAATTCAAAATTTTTTTCGGCGAAAATAAGAAAAAAAAAATTTTTTTTTTCATTTTTTCAAAAAAACAAAGGGGTTAGTTCATCATAATTTTTGAGCAGAAAAATTTTTTCGCGCTAACCGCGATAAAAAATAATTCGAATTAGAGCCAATGCGTTTATCTATCCATCGCAAAAGAAATCAAGTCGATATCTTGAAAACTAAGCAAGTTATGACCAAAATGGTAACCAGTTGTACTACTGCCTCTTCCCGGCCACTTTTTAGTAGAACTGGTTACCATTTTGGTCATAACTTGCTTAGTTTTCAAGATATCTACTTGATTTCTTTTGCGTTGGATAGATAAACCTATTGGCTTTAATTCAAAATTTTTTTCGGCGAAAATAAGAAAAAAATTTTTTTTTTTCATTTTCAATTTTTTTTCGGCGAAAATAAGAAAAAAATTTTTTTTTTCATTTTTTCAAAAAAACAAAGGGGTTAGTTCATCATAATTTTTGAGCAGAAAAACTTTTCGCGCTTACCGCGATAAAAAATAATTCAAATTAAAGCCAATGCGTTTATCTATCCAACGCAAAAGAAATCAAGTCGATATCTTGAAAACTAAGCAAGTTATGACCAAAATGGTAACCAGTTGTACTACTGCCTCTTCCCGGCCACTTTTTAGTAGAACTGGTTACCATTTTGGTCATAACTTGCTTAGTTTTCAAGATATCTACTTGATTTCTTTTGCGTTGGAAAGATAAACCTATTGGCTTTAATTCAAAATTTTTTTCGGCGAAAATAAGAAAAAAAAATTTTTTTTTTTCATTTTTTCAAAAAAACAAAGGGGTTAGTTCATCATAATTTTTGAGCAGAAAAATTTTTTCGCGCTAACCGCGATAAAAAATAATTCGAATTAGAGCCAATGCGTTTATCTATCCATCGCAAAAGAAATCAAGTCGATATCTTGAAAACTAAGCAAGTTATGACCAAAATGGTAACCAGTTGTACTACTGCCTCTTCCCGGCCACTTTTTAGTAGAACTGGTTACCATTTCGGTCATAACTTGCTTAGTTTTCAAGATATCTACTTGATTTCTTTTGCGTTGGATAGATAAACCTATTGGCTTTAATTCAAAATTTTTTTCGGCGAAAATAAGAAAACAATTTTTTTTTTCATTTTCAATTTTTTTTCGGCGAAAATAAGAAAAAATTTTTTTTTTTCATTTTTTCAAAAAAACAAAGGGGTTAGTTCATCATAATTTTTGAGCAGAAAAACTTTTCGCGCTTACCGCGATAAAAAATAATTCGAATTAAAGCCAATGCGTTTATCTATCCATCGCAAAAGAAATCAAGTCGATATCTTGAAAACTAAGCAAGTTATGACCGAAATGGTAACCAGTTCTACTAAAAAGTGGCCGGGAAGAGGCAGTAGTACAACTGGTTACCATTTTGGTCATAACTTGCTTAGTTTTCAAGATATCGACTTGATTTCTTTTGCGATGGATAGATAAACGCATTGGCTCTAATTCGAATTATTTTTTATCGCGGTTAGCGCGAAAAAATTTTTCTGCTCAAAAATTATGATGAACTAACCCCTTTGTTTTTTTGAAAAAATGAAAAAAAAAAATTTTTTTTTCTTATTTTCGCCGAAAAAAATTTTGAATTAAAGCCAATAGGTTTATCTTTCCAACGCAAAAGAAATCAAGTAGATATCTTGAAAACTAAGCAAGTTATGACCAAAATGGTAACCAGTTCTACTAAAAAGTGGCCGGGAAGAGGCAGTAGTACAACTGGTTACCATTTTGGTCATAACTTGCTTAGTTTTCAAGATATCGACTTGATTTCTTTTGCGTTGGATAGATAAACGCATTGGCTTTAATTTGAATTATTTTTTATCGCGGTAAGCGCGAAAAGTTTTTCTGCTCAAAAATTATGATGAACTAACCCCTTTGTTTTTTTGAAAAAATGAAAAAAAAAATTTTTTCTTATTTTCGCCGAAAAAAAATTGAAAATGAAAAAAAAAATTTTTTTTCTTATTTTCGCCGAAAAAAATTTTGAATTAAAGCCAATAGGTTTATCTATCCAACGCAAAAGAAATCAAGTAGATATCTTGAAAACTAAGCAAGTTATGACCAAAATGGTAACCAGTTCTACTAAAAAGTGGCCGGGAAGAGGCAGTAGTACAACTGGTTACCATTTTGGTCATAACTTGCTTAGTTTTCAAGATATCGACTTGATTTCTTTTGCGTTGGATAGATAAACGCATTGGCTTTAATTCGAATTATTTTTTATCGCGGTAAGCGCGAAAAGTTTTTCTGCTCAAAAATTATGATGAACTAACCCCTTTGTTTTTTTGAAAAAATGAAAAAAAAAATTTTTTTCTTATTTTCGCCGAAAAAAATTTTGAATTAAAGCCAATAGGTTTATCTATCCAACGCAAAAGAAATCAAGTAGATATCTTGAAAACTAAGCAAGTTATGACCAAAATGGTAACCAGTTCTACTAAAAAGTGGCCGGGAAGAGGCAGTAGTACAACTGGTTACCATTTTGGTCATAACTTGCTTAGTTTTCCAGATATCGACTTGATTTCTTTTGCGTTGGATAGATAAACGCATTGGCTTTAATTCGAATTATTTTTTATCGCGGTTAGCGCGAAAAAATATTTCTGCTCAAAAATTATGATGAACTAACCCCTTTGTTTTTTTTTAAATTAAAAAAAATTTTTTTTCTTATTTTCGCCGAAAAAAAATTTTGAATTAAAGCCAATAGGTTTATCTATCCAACGCAAAAGAAATCAAGTAGATATCTTGAAAACTAAGCAAGTTTTGACCAAAATGGTAACCAGTTCTACTAAAAAGTGGCCGGGAAGAGGCAGTAGTACAACTGGTTACCATTTTGGTCATAACTTGCTTAGTTTTCAAGATATCTACTTGATTTCTTTTGCGTTGGATAGATAAACCTATTGGCTTTAATTCAAAATTTTTTTCGGCGAAAATAAGAAAAAAATTTTTTTTTTTCATTTTCAATTTTTTTTCGGCGAAAATAAGAAAAAATTTTTTTTTTTCATTTTTTCAAAAAAACAAAGGGGTTAGTTCATCATAATTTTTGAGCAGAAAAATTTTTTCGCGCTAACCGCGATAAAAAATAATTCGAATTAGAGCCAATGCGTTTATCTATCCATCGCAAAAGAAATCAAGTCGATATCTTGAAAACTAAGCAAGTTATGACCAAAATGGTAACCAGTTGTACTACTGCCTCTTCCCGGCCACTTTTTAGTAGAACTGGTTACCATTTTGGTCATAACTTGCTTAGTTTTCAAGATATCTACTTGATTTCTTTTGCGTTGGATAGATAAACCTATTGGCTTTAATTCAAAATTTTTTTCGGCGAAAATAAGAAAAAATTTTTTTTTTTCATTTTCAATTTTTTTTCGGCGAAAATAAGAAAAATTTTTTTTTTTCATTTTTTCAAAAAAACAAAGGGGTTAGTTCATCATAATTTTTGAGCAGAAAAACTTTTCGCGCTTACCGCGATAAAAAATAATTCGAATTAAAGCCAATGCGTTTATCTATCCAACGCAAAAGAAATCAAGTCGATATCTTGAAAACTAAGCAAGTTATGACCAAAATGGTAACCAGTTGTACTACTGCCTCTTCCCGGCCACTTTTTAGTAGAACTGGTTACCATTTTGGTCAAAACTTGCTTAGTTTTCAAGATATCTACTTGATTTCTTTTGCGTTGGATAGATAAACCTATTGGCTTTAATTCAAAATTTTTTTTCGGCGAAAATAAGAAAAAAAATTTTTTTTAATTTAAAAAAAAACAAAGGGGTTAGTTCATCATAATTTTTGAGCAGAAATATTTTTTCGCGCTAACCGCGATAAAAAATAATTCGAATTAAAGCCAATGCGTTTATCTATCCAACGCAAAAGAAATCAAGTCGATATCTGGAAAACTAAGCAAGTTATGACCAAAATGGTAACCAGTTGTACTACTGCCTCTTCCCGGCCACTTTTTAGTAGAACTGGTTACCATTTTGGTCATAACTTGCTTAGTTTTCAAGATATCTACTTGATTTCTTTTGCGTTGGATAGATAAACCTATTGGCTTTAATTCAAAATTTTTTTCGGCGAAAATAAGAAAAAAAATTTTTTTTTTTCATTTTTTCAAAAAAACAAAGGGGTTAGTTCATCATAATTTTTGAGCAGAAAAACTTTTCGCGCTTACCGCGATAAAAAATAATTCAAATTAAAGCCAATGCGTTTATCTATCCAACGCAAAAGAAATCAAGTCGATATCTTGAAAACTAAGCAAGTTATGACCAAAATGGTAACCAGTTGTACTACTGCCTCTTCCCGGCCACTTTTTAGTAGAACTGGTTACCATTTTGGTCATAACTTGCTTAGTTTTCAAGATATCTACTTGATTTCTTTTGCGTTGGAAAGATAAACCTATTGGCTTTAATTCAAAATTTTTTTCGGCGAAAATAAGAAAAAAAATTTTTTTTTTTTCATTTTTTCAAAAAAACAAAGGGGTTAGTTCATCATAATTTTTGAGCAGAAAAATTTTTTCGCGCTAACCGCGATAAAAAATAATTCGAATTAGAGCCAATGCGTTTATCTATCCATCGCAAAAGAAATCAAGTCGATATCTTGAAAACTAAGCAAGTTATGACCAAAATGGTAACCAGTTGTACTACTGCCTCTTCCCGGCCACTTTTTAGTAGAACTGGTTACCATTTCGGTCATAACTTGCTTAGTTTTCAAGATATCTACTTGATTTCTTTTGCGTTGGATAGATAAACCTATTGGCTTTAATTCAAAATTTTTTACGGCGAAAATAAGAAAAAAATTTTTTTTTTTCATTTTCAATTTTTTTTCGGCGAAAATAAGAAAAAAATTTTTTTTTTCATTTTTTCAAAAAAACAAAGGCGTTAGTTCATCATAATTTTTGAGCAGAAAAATTTTTTCGCGCTAACCGCGATAAAAAATAATTCGAATTAGAGCCAATGCGTTTATCTATCCATCGCAAAAGAAATCAAGTCGATATCTTGAAAACTAAGCAAGTTATGACCAAAATGGTAACCAGTTGTACTACTGCCTCTTCCCGGCCACTTTTTAGTAGAACTGGTTACCATTTTGGTCATAACTTGCTTAGTTTTCAAGATATCTACTTGATTTCTTTTGCGTTGGATAGATAAACCTATTGGCTTTAATTCAAAATTTTTTTCGGCGAAAATAAGAAAAAAAATTTTTTTTTTCATTTTCAATTTTTTTTCGGCGAAAATAAGAAAAAAATTTTTTTTTTCATTTTTTCAAAAAAACAAAGGGGTTAGTTCATCATAATTTTTGAGCAGAAAAACTTTTCGCGCTTACCGCGATAAAAAATAATTCAAATTAAAGCCAATGCGTTTATCTATCCAACGCAAAAGAAATCAAGTCGATATCTTGAAAACTAAGCAAGTTATGACCAAAATGGTAACCAGTTGTACTACTGCCTCTTCCCGGCCACTTTTTAGTAGAACTGGTTACCATTTTGGTCATAACTTGCTTAGTTTTCAAGATATCTACTTGATTTCTTTTGCGTTGGAAAGATAAACCTATTGGCTTTAATTCAAAATTTTTTTCGGCGAAAATAAGAAAAAAAAATTTTTTTTTTTCATTTTTTCAAAAAAACAAAGGGGTTAGTTCATCATAATTTTTGAGCAGAAAAATTTTTTCGCGCTAACCGCGATAAAAAATAATTCGAATTAGAGCCAATGCGTTTATCTATCCATCGCAAAAGAAATCAAGTCGATATCTTGAAAACTAAGCAAGTTATGACCAAAATGGTAACCAGTTGTACTACTGCCTCTTCCCGGCCACTTTTTAGTAGAACTGGTTACCATTTCGGTCATAACTTGCTTAGTTTTCAAGATATCTACTTGATTTCTTTTGCGTTGGATAGATAAACCTATTGGCTTTAATTCAAAATTTTTTTCGGCGAAAATAAGAAAAAATTTTTTTTTTTCATTTTCAATTTTTTTTCGGCGAAAATAAGAAAAAAATTTTTTTTTCATTTTTTCAAAAAAACAAAGGGGTTAGTTCATCATAATTTTTGAGCAGAAAAACTTTTCGCGCTTACCGCGATAAAAAATAATTCGAATTAAAGCCAATGCGTTTATCTATCCATCGCAAAAGAAATCAAGTCGATATCTTGAAAACTAAGCAAGTTATGACCAAAATGGTAACCAGTTGTACTACTACCTCTTCCCGCCACTTTTTAGTGGAACTGGTTACCATTTTGGTCATAACTTGCTTAGTTTTCAAGATATCTACTTGATTTCTTTTGCGTTGGAAAGATAAACCTATTGGCTTTAATTCAAAATTTTTTTCGGCGAAAATAAGAAAAAAAAATTTTTTTTTTCATTTTTTCAAAAAAAACAAAGGGGTTAGTTCATCATAATTTTTGAGCAGAAAAATTTTTTCGCGCTAACCGCGATAAAAAATAATTCGAATTAGAGCCAATGCGTTTATCTATCCATCGCAAAAGAAATCAAGTCGATATCTTGAAAACTAAGCAAGTTATGACCAAAATGGTAACCAGTTGTACTACTGCCTCTTCCCGGCCACTTTTTAGTAGAATTGGTTACCATTTTGGTCATAACTTGCTTAGTTTTCAAGATATCTACTTGATTTCTTTTGCGTTGGATAGATAAACCTATTGGCTTTAATTCAAAATTTTTTTCGGCGAAAATAAGAAAAAAAATTTTTTTTTTTTCATTTTCAATTTTTTTTCGGCGAAAATAAGAAAAAAAATTTTTTTTTCATTTTTTCAAAAAAACAAAGGGGTTAGTTCATCATAATTTTTGAGCAGAAAAACTTTTCGCGCTTACCGCGATAAAAAATAATTCGAATTAAAGCCAATGCGTTTATCTATCCAACGCAAAAGAAATCAAGTCGATATCTTGAAAACTAAGCAAGTTATGACCAAAATGGTAACCAGTTGTACTACTGCCTCTTCCCGGCCACTTTTTAGTAGAACTGGTTACCATTTTGGTCATAACTTGCTTAGTTTTCAAGATATCTACTTGATTTCTTTTGCGTTGGATAGATAAACCTATTGGCTTTAATTCAAAATTTTTTTCGGCGAAAATAAGAAAAAAAATTTTTTTTTCATTTTTTCAAAAAAACAAAGGGGTTAGTTCATCATAATTTTTGAGCAGAAAAACTTTTCGCGCTTACCGCGATAAAAAATAATTCAAATTAAAGCCAATGCGTTTATCTATCCAACGCAAAAGAAATCAAGTCGATATCTTGAAAACTAAGCAAGTTATGACCAAAATGGTAACCAGTTGTACTACTGCCTCTTCCCGGCCACTTTTTAGTAGAACTGGTTACCATTTTGGTCATAACTTGCTTAGTTTTCAAGATATCTACTTGATTTCTTTTGCGTTGGATAGATAAACCTATTGGCTTTAATTCAAAATTTTTTTCGGCGAAAATAAGAAAAAAAATTTTTTTTTTCATTTTCAATTTTTTTTCGGCGAAAATAAGAAAAAAATTTTTTTTTTCATTTTTTCAAAAAAACAAAGGGGTTAGTTCATCATAATTTTTGAGCAGAAATATTTTTTCGCGCTAACCGCGATAAAAAATAATTCGAATTAAAGCCAATGCGTTTATCTATCCAACGCAAAGGAAATCAAGTCGATATCTGGAAAACTAAGCAAGTTATGACCAAAATGGTAACCAGTTGTACTACTGCCTCTTCCCGGCCACTTTTTAGTAGAACTGGTTACCATTTTGGTCATAACTTGCTTAGTTTTCAAGATATCTACTTGATTTCTTTTGCGTTGGATAGATAAACCTATTGGCTTCAATTCAAAATTTTTTTCGGCGAAAATAAGAAAAAAAAAATTTTTTTTTTATTTTTTCAAAAAAACAAAGGCGTTAGTTCATCATAATTTTTGAGCAGAAAAATTTTTTCGCGCTAACCGCGATAAAAAATAGTTCGAATTAAAGCCAATGCGTTTATCTATCCATCGCAAAAGAAATCAAGTCGATATCTTGAAAACTAAGCAAGTTATGATCAAAATGGTAACCAGTTGTACTACTGCCTCTTCCCGGCCACTTTTTAGTAGAACTGGTTACCATTTTGGTCATAACTTGCTTAGTTTTCAAGATATCTACTTGATTTCTTTTGCGTTGGATAGATAAACCTATTGGCTTTAATTCAAAATTTTTTTCGGCGAAAATAAGAAAAAAATTTTTTTTTTTTCATTTTTTCAAAAAAACAAAGGGGTTAGTTCATCATAATTTTTGAGCAGAAAAACTTTTCGCGCTTACCGCGATAAAAAATAATTCAAATTAAAGCCAATGCGTTTATCTATCCAAAGCAAAAGAAATCAAGTCGATATCTTGAAAACTAAGCAAGTTATGACCAAAATGGTAACCAGTTGTACTACTGCCTCTTCCCGGCCACTTTTTAGTAGAACTGGTTACCATTTTGGTCATAACTTGCTTAGTTTTCAAGATATCTACTTGATTTCTTTTGCGTTGGAAAGATAAACCTATTGGCTTTAATTCAAAATTTTTTTCGGCGAAAATAAGAAAAAAAAATTTTTTTTTTCATTTTTTCAAAAAAACAAAGGGGTTAGTTCATCATAATTTTTGAGCAGAAAAATTTTTTCGCGCTAACCGCGATAAAAAATAATTCGAATTAGAGCCAATGCGTTTATCTATCCATCGCAAAAGAAATCAAGTCGATATCTTGAAAACTAAGCAAGTTATGACCAAAATGGTAACCAGTTGTACTACTGCCTCTTCCCGGCCACTTTTTAGTAGAACTGGTTACCATTTCGGTCATAACTTGCTTAGTTTTCAAGATATCTACTTGATTTCTTTTGCGTTGGATAGATAAACCTATTGGCTTTAATTCAAAATTTTTTTCGGCGAAAATAAGAAAAAAATTTTTTTTTTCATTTTCAATTTTTTTTCGGCGAAAATAAGAAAAAAAATTTTTTTTTCATTTTTTCAAAAAAACAAAGGGGTTAGTTCATCATAATTTTTGAGCAGAAAAACTTTTCGCGCTTACCGCGATAAAAAATAATTCGAATTAAAGCCAATGCGTTTATCTATCCATCGCAAAAGAAATCAAGTCGATATCTTGAAAACTAAGCAAGTTATGACCAAAATGGTAACCAGTTGTACTACTACCTCTTCCCGGCCACTTTTTAGTGGAACTGGTTACCATTTTGGTCATAACTTGCTTAGTTTTCAAGATATCTACTTGATTTCTTTTGCGTTGGAAAGATAAACCTATTGGCTTTAATTCAAAATTTTTTTCGGCGAAAATAAGAAAAAAAATTTTTTTTTCATTTTTTCAAAAAAACAAAGGGGTTAGTTCATCATAATTTTTGAACAGAAAAATTTTTTCGCGCTAACCGCGATAAAAAATAATTCGAATTAGAGCCAATGCGTTTATCTATCCATCGCAAAAGAAATCAAGTCGATATCTTGAAAACTAAGCAAGTTATGACCAAAATGGTAACCAGTTGTACTACTGCCTCTTCCCGGCCACTTTTTAGTAGAACTGGTTACCATTTTGGTCATAACTTGCTTAGTTTTCAAGATATCTACTTGATTTCTTTTGCGTTGGATAGATAAACCTATTGGCTTTAATTCAAAATTTTTTTCGGCGAAAATAAGAAAAAAAAATTTTTTTTTTCATTTTTTCAAAAAAACAAAGGGGTTAGTTCATCATAATTTTTGAGCAGAAAAACTTTTCGCGCTTACCGCGATAAAAAATAATTCAAATTAAAGCCAATGCGTTTATCTATCCATCGCAAAAGAAATCAAGTCGATATCTTGAAAACTAAGCAAGTTATGACCAAAATTGTAACCAGTTGTACTACTGCCTCTTCCCGGCCACTTTTTAGTAGAACTGGTTACCATTTTGGTCATAACTTGCTTAGTTTTCAAGATATCTACTTGATTTCTTTTGCGTTGGATAGATAAACCTATTGGCTTTAATTCAAAATTTTTTTCGGCGAAAATAAGAAAAAAATTTTTTTTTTTCATTTTCAATTTTTTTTCGGCGAAAATAAGAAAAAAATTTTTTTTTTCATTTTTTCAAAAAAACAAAGGGGTTAGTTCATCATAATTTTTGAGCAGAAATATTTTTTCGCGCTAACCGCGATAAAAAATAATTCGAATTAGAGCCAATGCGTTTATCTATCCATCGCAAAAGAAATCAAGTCGATATCTTGAAAACTAAGCAAGTTATGACCAAAATGGTAACCAGTTGTACTACTACCTCTTCCCGCCACTTTTTAGTGGAACTGGTTACCATTTTGGTCATAACTTGCTTAGTTTTCAAGATATCTACTTGATTTCTTTTGCGTTGGAAAGATAAACCTATTGGCTTTAATTCAAAATTTTTTTCGGCGAAAATGAGAAAAAAAAATTTTTTTTTCATTTTTTCAAAAAAACAAAGGGGTTAGTTCATCATAATTTTTGAGCAGAAAAATTTTTTCGCGCTAACCGCGATAAAAAATAATTCGAATTAGAGCCAATGCGTTTATCTATCCATCGCAAAAGAAATCAAGTCGATATCTTGAAAACTAAGCAAGTTATGACCAAAATGGTAACCAGTTGTACTACTGCCTCTTCCCGGCCACTTTTTAGTAGAACTGGTTACCATTTTGGTCATAACTTGCTTAGTTTTCAAGATATCTACTTGATTTCTTTTGCGTTGGATAGATAAACCTATTGGCTTTAATTCAAAATTTTTTTCGGCGAAAATAAGAAAAAAATTTTTTTTTTTCATTTTCAATTTTTTTTCGGCGAAAATAAGAAAAAAATTTTTTTTTTCATTTTTTCAAAAAAACAAAGGGGTTAGTTCATCATAATTTTTGAGCAGAAATATTTTTTCGCGCTAACCGCGATAAAAAATAATTCGAATTAGAGCCAATGCGTTTATCTATCCATCGCAAAAGAAATCAAGTCGATATCTTGAAAACTAAGCAAGTTATGACCAAAATGGTAACCAGTTGTACTACTACCTCTTCCCGCCACTTTTTAGTGGAACTGGTTACCATTTTGGTCATAACTTGCTTAGTTTTCAAGATATCTACTTGATTTCTTTTGCGTTGGAAAGATAAACCTATTGGCTTTAATTCAAAATTTTTTTCGGCGAAAATGAGAAAAAAAATTTTTTTTTCATTTTTTCAAAAAAACAAAGGGGTTAGTTCATCATAATTTTTGAGCAGAAAAATTTTTTCGCGCTAACCGCGATAAAAAATAATTCGAATTAGAGCCAATGCGTTTATCTATCCATCGCAAAAGAAATCAAGTCGATATCTTGAAAACTAAGCAAGTTATGACCAAAATGGTAACCAGTTGTACTACTACCTCTTCCCGCCACTTTTTAGTGGAACTGGTTACCATTTTGGTCATAACTTGCTTAGTTTTCAAGATATCTACTTGATTTCTTTTGCGTTGGAAAGATAAACCTATTGGCTTTAATTCAAAATTTTTTTCGGCGAAAATAAGAAAAAAAAATTTTTTTTTTTCATTTTTTCAAAAAAACAAAGGGGTTAGTTCATCATAATTTTTGAGCAGAAAAATTTTTTCGCGCTAACCGCGATAAAAAATAATTCGAATTAGAGCCAATGCGTTTATCTATCCATCGCAAAAGAAATCAAGTCGATATCTTGAAAACTAAGCAAGTTATGACCAAAATGGTAACCAGTTGTACTACTGCCTCTTCCCGGCCACTTTTTAGTAGAACTGGTTACCATTTTGGTCATAACTTGCTTAGTTTTCAAGATATCTACTTGATTTCTTTTGCGTTGGATAGATAAACCTATTGGCTTTAATTCAAAATTTTTTTCGGCGAAAATAAGAAAAAAATTTTTTTTTTTCATTTTCAATTTTTTTTCGGCGAAAATAAGAAAAAAAATTTTTTTTTCATTTTTTCAAAAAAACAAAGGGGTTAGTTCATCATAATTTTTGAGCAGAAATATTTTTTCGCGCTAACCGCGATAAAAAATAATTCGAATTAAAGCCAATGCGTTTATCTATCCAACGCAAAGGAAATCAAGTCGATATCTGGAAAACTAAGCAAGTTATGACCAAAATGGTAACCAGTTGTACTACTGCCTCTTCCCGGCCACTTTTTAGTAGAACTGGTTACCATTTTGGTCATAACTTGCTTAGTTTTCAAGATATCTACTTGATTTCTTTTGCGTTGGATAGATAAACCTATTGGCTTTAATTCAAAATTTTTTTCGGCGAAAATAAGAAAAAAAATTTTTTTTTTCATTTTTTCAAAAAAACAAAGGGGTTAGTTCATCATAATTTTTGAGCAGAAAAACTTTTCGCGCTTACCGCGATAAAAAATAATTCAAATTAAAGCCAATGCGTTTATCTATCCAACGCAAAAGAAATCAAGTCGATATCTTGAAAACTAAGCAAGTTATGACCAAAATAGTAACCAGTTGTACTACTGCCTCTGCCCGGCCACTTTTTAGTAGAACTGGTTACCATTTTGGTCATAACTTGCTTAGTTTTCAAGATATCTACTTGATTTCTTTTGCGTTGGATAGATAAACCTATTGGCTTCAATTCAAAATTTTTTTCGGCGAAAATAAGAAAAAAAAAATTTTTTTTTTATTTTTTCAAAAAAACAAAGGCGTTAGTTCATCATAATTTTTGAGCAGAAAAATTTTTTCGCGCTAACCGCGATAAAAAATAGTTCGAATTAAAGCCAATGCGTTTATCTATCCATCGCAAAAGAAATCAAGTCGATATCTTGAAAACTAAGCAAGTTATGATCAAAATGGTAACCAGTTGTACTACTGCCTCTTCCCGGCCACTTTTTAGTAGAACTGGTTACCATTTTGGTCATAACTTGCTTAGTTTTCAAGATATCTACTTGATTTCTTTTGCGTTGGATAGATAAACCTATTGGCTTTAATTCAAAATTTTTTTCGGCGAAAATAAGAAAAAAAATTTTTTTTTTCATTTTTTCAAAAAAACAAAGGCGTTAGTTCATCATAATTTTTGAGCAGAAAAATTTTTTCGCGCTAACCGCGATAAAAAATAGTTCGAATTAAAGCCAATGCGTTTATCTATCCATCGCAAAAGAAATCAAGTCGATATCTTGAAAACTAAGCAAGTTATGATCAAAATGGTAACCAGTTGTACTACTGCCTCTTCCCGGCCACTTTTTAGTAGAACTGGTTACCATTTTGGTCATAACTTGCTTAGTTTTCAAGATATCTACTTGATTTCTTTTGCGTTGGATAGATAAACCTATTGGCTTTAATTCAAAATTTTTTTCGGCGAAAATAAGAAAAAAAAATTTTTTTTTTTCATTTTTTCAAAAAAACAAAGGCGTTAGTTCATCATAATTTTTGAGCAGAAAAATTTTTTCGCGCTAACCGCGATAAAAAATAGTTCGAATTAAAGCCAATGCGTTTATCTATCCATCGCAAAAGAAATCAAGTCGATATCTTGAAAACTAAGCAAGTTATGATCAAAATGGTAACCAGTTGTACTACTGCCTCTTCCCGGCCACTTTTTAGTAGAACTGGTTACCATTTTGGTCATAACTTGCTTAGTTTTTAAGATATCTACTTGATTTCTATTGCATTGGATAGATAATCCTATTGGCTTTAATTCAAAATTTTTTTCGGCGAAAATAAGAAAATTTTTTTTTTTTAATTTAAAAAAAAACAAAGGGGTTAGTTCATCATAATTTTTGAGCAGAAAAATTTTTTCGCGCTAACCGCGATAAAAAATAATTCGAATTAAAGCCAATGCGTTTATCTATCCAACGCAAAAGAAATCAAGTCGATATCTGGAAAACTAAGCAAGTTATGACCAAAATGGTAACCAGTTGTACTACTGCCTCTTCCCGGCCACTTTTTAGTAGAACTGGTTACCATTTTGGTCATAACTTGCTTAGTTTTCAAGATATCTACTTGATTTCTTTTGCGTTGGAAAGATAAACCTATTGGCTTTTATTCAAAATTTTTTTTCGGCGAAAATAAGAAAAAAATTTTTTTTTTTAATTTAAAAAAAAAACAAAGGGGTTAGTTCATCATAATTTTTGAGCAGAAAAATTTTTTCGCGCTAACCGCGATAAAAAATAATTCGAATTAAAGCCAATGCGTTTATCTATCCAACGCAAAAGAAATCAAGTCGATATCTGGAAAACTAAGCAAGTTATGACCAAAATGGTAACCAGTTGTACTACTGCCTCTTCCCGGCCACTTTTTAGTAGAACTGGTTACCATTTTGGTCATAACTTGCTTAGTTTTCAAGATATCTACTTGATTTCTATTGCATTGGATAGATAATCCTATTGGCTTTAATTCAAAATTTTTTTCGGCGAAAATAAGAAAAAAAATTTTTTTTTTCATTTTTTCAAAAAAACAAAGGGGTTAGTTCATCATAATTTTTGAGCAGAAAAATTTTTTCGCGCTAACCGCGATAAAAAATAGTTCGAATTAAAGCCAATGCGTTTATCTATCCATCGCAAAAGAAATCAAGTCGATATCTTGAAAACTAAGCAAGTTATGATCAAAATGGTAACCAGTTGTACTACTGCCTCTTCCCGGCCACTTTTTAGTAGAACTGGTTACCATTTTGGTCATAACTTAGAGGCTTTTGTGTATAACCCATCGATATAATATATTCCACCTTAAGTAACTGAACACAATTTGTTTAACAGAGTAAAGTTTCTAGTGGGAGTTGAACCTGCAAAGCCAGATTAATAGAGTACCACACCAACCATCAGCTGATATGCCGGGCACCAACTACAATTAATATTGTTGCAATATTCATTTTACCATTTAAAATAATTGCTAATGGTAAGTACCCAATAAATTTTTGTAATTACTTTAGTTAAATAAGTTTTTAATTATATTTTGAAAGCAAAAATTTAAATTTTGATAGATCGATTTTTTTTTTTTTTTGTAAAAATTTTATATAATTTACGACATCTGACATCTGCTATAGCACTCTAGAATTTTACATATCGGAAATGTTTATGAAAAATTAGAAACATTGAACACTGCATAACTTTTTAGCGCGTCATCAAAATTTAAATAAAATATAAAATGTTAGACTTCCTTCCTTTAAATGAATGACTGTTGCAAGGAACTCTAAGATGAGAAAAATTCCTTAATTCTTATATATCCTCAAAAAGGAACTCTCGACTTTTTATTTATTTTGTATTTGCTAAAATTTTCAAATTGTGATATTAATGTGTTCAAAAGTTGTGACATTGTATAAGCCAATTAAATATTGTTAACTATTGTTTATAATAGTTAAAACTTAATTTTTTTGAATAAAGAATTATACTCCACAAAAAAAATATAATTTTTTCATATTAACTGAAAAGTTAAAGTCGAAATATATAAAAAAGTTGCAAGTCTTCGACCGAGACTGGTATTGAACCACGACTTCCATGCACAGAATAAATGCTGGTCTTAGTTGGGATATGAACCGATCCACTTCGATTGAAGCCAAGTGTATACAAGGGCACTGCAATGAAATAAAAATAAATAAATACTTTTAAAAATACTTAATATTGCAATTTATTATTCGGGATATTTTTCCCAACTAATCGTTAAAGTAATTAGAGTTTTTGCAAAATGAATTGTCTGTTGGGCTTAAGCTCTTCATAAGCCGACATTTCATTGGTCGCTAAACCAAATCGTCAGTGAAATTTAAGAGCTAAAGCCACGCCAAACATCGCAACTTTCAAAAATTCTTAGACTTAATGATCTTAAGTTTTGCTCAAACAATTATTAATTAAAAATAAATAAAAAGTATTTAAATGTAATAAAATTTTTAACACATTTTAATATCAAACGTTGGTAAAGGGTATATTAAATTCGGCACAGCCGAATGTGACACTCTTAATTGTTTATACTCTACAGCCACACTAATTTAAAGCAGAAGTTTCTAGGTTTTTATGTGAAGATTTCTTCTAAATATTTCATCCTTCATATTTATACTAATAAACATTTTAGTTCTTTTTTCTTTTAAATTAGTGTGAAATATTTTAACAAATATATTTAAGCAACACAAGAAAAAAACTTAACACCCTGTCCTTGCATGCTCATGTCATTAAGACAATAGGTCTATTCATTTGATAAAAGTTTTTACTAATAGTTGCTAATTGTTAATGGAAAGTTTTCATGTACTGGAACAATTTTCAACGAAAGAATGAAGAAACAAATAAAAGTGTTATAAAATTATTACTAGTAAAGTTTTTACTTTAAGAATTATTTGATGAGTGGTTTTGTGAACGAGTTTGCAAAAAAATTTTCAAGTATTGAAGAAATCATAAGTAAATTTCTAAAAACAAGTAAATAAATTTTTTGAGAAAATAAACTATTCTTACACATAAGAAAAAAGGCCTTTATTCAATATCACCGGCAATATCTGGTTTGTGCGAATGTGTTCCAATTAAGCTGTGAAAAATATTGTGCCATGAAAACAAAAGAAAATTTAAATAGTACACACTTATTTGTGAATTTTTAAAAACTAAAAAAAAAATTTGTGGGAATATAGTAATTTTCTCAAATTTAGAAACTTTAAAGAAATTTTAAAACTGCTGTCACAACATACCTAAAAGATGTTCAAACTAGTTGACTCATGAAATGCATTTACTTCAATTACAAATTATTACTTTTTTTCAAATTTTTAAAACTTGGGAGAGAAATTTTATAAATTTTTTTCATTGCTCTTCAGGTACAAGCTTTTGCTATGAAAGTAAACGAACAGACTTAACGCAAATATTCCCTCTTGTAAGCATTTTATCAGATATGACAATATCATTTATTGCGCCATAAAAACGCCACAGAAACTAATGAACTGGACATAAAAACAAAGCAACTGAAACATTTAAAGCTGCTGTCATATTGTACGCCAACGAAAATAACAGCAGCAGCCACAAAAAGTGTCAAAGAAAGAAAAAAAAGAAAACCATAAATAAATCTATGGCAACAAATTCTATTTGTTTCTAATATCTCTGTTAATTTTATGATCTATTTAACAGGATTTTTATGACCGAAAAGATTAAAATTAAAACATTTTAATAAAATTGTACAACTACTTGAACAATAAACCTGCAATACAAAAATTCTTTCCAATCATTTTTTTTAATAAGACATATAAATATTTTCCTTATTTATTCTCCCATTAAAATCAGGCGGGCTATTCCCGCACTAGATGCAACGATTGAAAAAACAGATAAATTGTAGTTATGAGCACGATGAGACCGACGGAGAAACACAAATAAATATTTAAAAATAAAATTATGACTAAATGATGGCCCGCTTGGTGGTAGTTAATGTTCGAAACAACAACAGCAACGGAACCAAACTGAAAATCTGTTTGAGGAGAAAAACACTAAATGCACTTTTAAAAATGACATGTTACCAGGACGATTCAAACATGTCGATTTAATTGCATTTTTACAACTTTAAAGATTCGTGCTCAAAACATCATCATTTCGTTTTAGTTTATAACGTGTTCATCCTCATTCGTATTTTAGCATTTAAGTGGAGGATGACAGCCAGAAGTGACAATGACTTGAATTAATAATTTTCCTGGAGTTTAGGCGAAGAGAACATTTTGTTTCTTATTATAAAATGTTTCTTCAGTCTCACAATACATGTATACCAAAATATATAAATGAAATCGAGTTATTTATTATTGAAATTGCGACTTGTTTCGCTAAACAAATACTGCTGTAAAATACAATGGGCTTAACATTCATTTGGGATCTTTGTGGACCATAAAGTGTATCCTTATGAAATTTCCATATGAATATCGAAGGTTCGGCTATAATAACTTCTTATTATATTATAGTAAATTGACGATATCATTCGACCTTTTTTATTTTAAATTAATTGAATTATTTTATTGAGTTTGAGGTCTTCTTTTTTTTAAACAATATATATTTTTTTGATTTTTCACTATTTCAACACCCTGTAATTGTCTTCTTCAGGAAAAAATATTTTATAAATTTTTTTTAATAAAATATTTTTTCCTGAAGAAGACACCCACAGGGTGTTGAAATTTTGAAAAATCAAAAAAATATATATATTGTTTTTTAAAAAAAAAGAAGACCTCAAACTCAATAAAATAATTCAATTAATTTTATCATATTATTTTTTTATGTGAAAGCTAAAGTTTCCATATTAAAATAATTACATACATTTAAATATCCTTTGGCTATTTTTTGCACCGATTCATCGTACGACTTTCATTTATAATGTGGTCACAATGCACAGTGTAAAATCTAGTCAATCTTGCTGGATAAAATTGAATAAATCGGTAAACAAATTAGATATAAAAGTTTGGTAAAAATATGGACGTAGTCGAAGAACGGCCACGCCAAATGCCATGCCGTATTCTGATTGCAGATATATGACGATATGTAAATAAAACAATTATTGCCAATACGAATATATACTGCATGAATAACACAAAAATCGCGAATGATATCTTAAGAAAATTAATTTTTTTTCTCACATAACTAAACACAATCATTTATTTTAAAAATTTTTTTTCATAAACCGTGTAAAATGAGGAAGTACTATCAAGTTTTTCTATAGTCCAAAGAACGTTCAAGACTTTCATTATGACATTTGTTGTAGATTTTTCGCTTGATCTGCAGATATTTTATATGTATATTGCTAAGATTCTCTGCCTTCAGCTTTCGGAATAAATTTCTTTATAGGGGTTGGAACGTTCTTCCGTCATCTCACCTCAAATTTGATTTGTAAGCGGACCGGTCTTCTATACGCCATCTCATTGTTCCTTCTCTACAGAAACTTTTTTTGTTGCTATTATAAATATTGTTAGTTGAACTATTGAAAAAAATATATCAATTTGTGATCTTTATTAATTCTAACGCATTCAACTTTAGAGAATCGTCGTTTTGGGCATGTGGAAAAATTAAAAAAAAATATATATAAATTATTATTTATTGGATACAAAGTTGTTTTGCAGATTTGTTAAAAATTTTTAGATTCTGCCCACCTTGTTTGCCCAAATCTGCAATGTGCACGCAAAGACAAACAACAAACAAAACAAAACAACAAACGTTGCTCTGTATTTTCACATGCAAGCAATTACTTGGATGTAGGACTAAAACTCGTATCAAAAAAATGTGGAACAATTATTCGAATATGCTGCAAGTTGCTTGAATGTCTACACAGTTTATTTCCAAAACATCGCCAAAGTGAAAGCTTGCATCAAAAATTTTTTAATTTTGGAAATAAAAAATTTATTGTGTGCCCCAAAAATGTAAATGGGAGCGAATTAAGTTGATTAACTTTACAATATTTTTTTCATCTAAATTTTCTTTTATCCATTTTCATTACGTTATAAATTTAATAGCTTGAGGTTACCAAGAACATTATATGGATAAATTTGTAGGGTAACAATTCCCATTAATAATTATTATTGCTTTTTTAGTGGGTTTGATGTTCTCAGATAAAAAGAAATCTTAATTCTTTCAAAATATATATTGACTACGTAGAAACTATAATTATTATTTTAACACAATCCAGTAATTTTATAAAAACAAACTTTTAACAAGGTTTTAGGTTAGGTTAGGTTAGGTTGATTGGAGGGGAGTGATAGCCCATGTCATACGACATACACTCAAGCCAGTGAAGGCTTGTTGTGCGCTCCCTTTAATTATCAGACACAAACTGCATGAGTTCTGCAGCAGGATTCGCACCTGGGACCTTCGCACTAGGAGTCTACTATTTATTAATTTGTTATTTTACTTGCTGCAAGTGCTTTGTTCTTTTCAAAAAAGTTCAATAGTGCAAAAAAAGACATGTTCTTTTTTAAGTAAGTATGTTGCACAAAAAGGGGTATGTTTCGCACTTAAATTTTATTTCAAGGTGAGATTCTGCTCTCTTTTTTATTTGTGTTAATTAATTCGTTTAAGCAAATATGGCTTTTGCTCTAAATTATTTTTGTTGGCATTTTAGTTTTTGTGTGGAAATTTTATTAAAAAATTCATTAAAGAATGACTAATAATATATATATATATATATATATATATATATATATATATATATATATATATATATATATATATATATATATATATATATATATATATATATATATATATATATATATATATACATATATATAATATTTAAAATATATATATATATATATATATATATATATATATATAATATTTAACTCCTTTAAGGAACTGCCTGATTTAATTTGAAAAATGCAGATGATGATGCTGCTCCCATGTTGCATGTTAAATGCTAATGTTGATACACTGATGATGAAAAAGAGACAAAGATGACGATATCAATAAGCACGAGAAAGCGATGAAGATGACGACGATGTATGCAGATGATGATGTGCTAAGACATCGCTGAATGCTTTTAAATAAAGCGCAACGAATGTCATTATAACAAAACAACAGCTTTATACAACAACAACAACAACAACAACAAAAATATCGAAACAAATTCATAAAAACATATTAATTGCATTCAAACTGTAAAATGAACAGGAATGAAAGAATATGTGTATGTATATGCCACATATACTGTCTGTATGTCCGTCTGCCTTTCCGTTTATTAGTGTTTATAAAACGATGATTACATGCAAGGCGGCTGTTTTATTCATTTATGTATAATTTTTCCATATTTTTTTATTTTTTTGATGGAAAACTAAATGCAATAGAAATGTCAACGATCATCAAGACTGATAAATAGTCCCACTTAATACCATAATAGATCAATATAAAACCCACTAAATGTGAAATGCAGCTCATTTGAAAGAGGATGTACAATTAATAAATTTATTAAAATATAAAATTCAATTTTACAGGTTTAATCGTCATGTTGTTTTAATGTTACGTGATTTTCAAATGCAAATGCTAAAGTGGTATTAAATGAAATGAAAAATGATAAACAGAAGTATTTCTAGTTGATTTCTAAATTATTGTAGCGGTAATGCAAAACAATTTCTAACAAATACATAAATAAATTTATAATGGGTCTTTTATTAAGTGCGTCCCATCTTCAATTTAAATAGAGCAAAGTTTGTGTGAGATACGAGTAATTTTTTTTCATTTAAAAGGCCAATCAATGCCGATTGAGACTGACTCCGGCCCATGAATCAGTCTCAATTTGACTGATGTTGGCTTTGGGACTTACGACTTGAGACAACCCCACAAGAAAAAGTCTAAGGGTTGAGACCACTATGCCTTTAAAGCACTCCTGCAAAATTTCAAATGGAGCATGGTGTGGCACGCAACAGCGTCTTTTTGAAACCATATGTCGTCGTTGCCCATATCAACAGATTCAGGCCAAAAGTAGTTGGTAATCATAGGCCTATTATACTCGCCGTTGGCGGTGATGGTCTGGCCAACGTTGTTATCAAAGAAATATGGACCGATGACGCCGCCAGCCAAAAATCCACAATAAGCAGTATCTTTGTCGGAATGAATTGGAGTGGATTTTTATCGTCCCGAATTAGGCAATTGCGTTTGTTCACGTACAAATCCATCCACAAATCGAGGACGTGTCCGAACAAAACACCTATTAGTGTTGCAACGAATTTAACTTTTTAAATATTAGCGTATACGAAAATGAATACATGAAGTAATATTCGCAAAAACGAATCCAATATTTACAAATATTTATCTGCGGCTCGCCTTATACATCTGCTAAATGAAGAATTTAAAACTTAATTGAGAAAAATCTTCTTTTAAGCTCTAAACACATAGACGACCGCAGACTTCACGACTTCACGGCTTCAAATGCTGCCAACTTCAAATGCTGCTCTGAAGTCAGCTTCATAATTATTTTGAAGACAGCAACAGCATAATAGTCAGATGATGTGTATTTTAGCAATACAAATTTCAGGGATGCCGTACATATATTTTATAATGAATAAAATTAAAGTTATTGATAAAAAATGTAATAATATTACGAAAAACTATAAAAACACATTAAATTATTTCTTTATTGTATTTTTGTAATGTTCTTTTATGTTTAATATTAAAAAAAGTTTTTGTTTTTATTTTTCCAATTTATATATATAGTGGCAACATTATATTTGTTTAGTGCTGCCCGTCAAAATAGAAAATATCCTAAATTGGCAGCAGCAGCAAATGCTGTTGTGCAGTCGTGCTGCTGTGCTGCCGTCAAAATAATCGTTTTCATTTAAACACATGGATGTTATTTTTGACATATTGCTGCTTGCTGTCTGCTGTCGTCTATGTGTTTAGAGCTTTATCTGGCAGCATTTTATAGCACTATAGTGGGTCACAGAAAAGAACTTGTTGCGTACCAAAGCACTAAAAATATATTGCATATGTGTCGCAAAAAAAATTTATTAAATGTGGCTAAAGGAGGAAGATTACAGAGCTTAAATCTGTTGCACTGTCGCCATTATTGCTGAACATTGTCTTGTCAATAACATTGGCCACCTTGAGACTTTAAGCACAAAATCTGAAAATTTCAAAAATATTCAACTTCACCGAAAAAATATTATATTTTATGCATTTTTTTTTTTTTTTTTTCAATTTTTTTTATATTCAAAAATGTTCCCATTTTTTGATAGTGGTATATTAGTAAGGAAATTGAAATTGTTTTCTAAACTTTTCCAATTTGGATGATTTAAAAACAAATATATTGAATATCAGAACATTTTTTCACATTTTCTTAAAAACCAAATTTTTAAGATACTTTTTTTAAATAGCATTTCCTTGATATTTCCTGAAAACTTACTCCTGGAAAGGATCTAAAGCTATTGCCAATTTGAAGATTTTTGACTCATTGTTTTATTTTTCTTACTATAATTTCTTTCTAATTATTTATAAATGATCGCATTTACCACAATAGAGCTTCATGTTCCTAGTTAAACATCAGATGAAGAAATTTTTCTGGTAATACTTTTATCCCTTCTAAATTCCACTGGACTTAACAACTTAAAATACACTCATTTATACTTATCGATTGATGAAATATTCACAATTAAAGGACATTGTTTCAATTTTTCAAGATTTTAAAAAATTCTTAAGACTAAGTTTGTTGGTTAATAAAGTGTAGAGAAAAGGAAATAAAACAGTTCATTATTTAATGTCTTGTACACCTTTGAAACGACAGAGCAAAATCGAACATTTGTGCAGAAATGGAGAACTACACATTTGCACTGAATTATTGACTGACTGCCCGTCCATACTTTATACGTAAATGACTATGAATCACAACTGAATTCATAACTAAGCTGATTTAATCAATAACTAGTTTAATGTTTTACAGGTATTTTACTAATAAAAATCTCTATCAACATACTTTATGAACAAAACTTAAGTATTTTTTTTAGTTATTAAACAACTATTTTGGTATCAGTAAGAATTTTATCTCCGTCAGCCCTGGTTAGAATTTAAACTTATTTCTAAGTTAAAATCATGTATGAAATTCAAAGATCAAAGTCTTGCCACATCAAAAACAATTAGGAGCTGTCGTCACATAATTATAATGTCTATTGCAATAATCTGCAGATCGCCATGTGTCTTCGGTTTTATTAACCAAAAGTAAATAGAGAGAAAATGAACAGAAAAAAATAAAAACATTTTAAGTTGCCATTGCATAAATAAATGCAATCCTGCATAACTTCATTTCTAAGCACCTCTATTTTCAATTAGCAATATATTTTGGTTGCCCCTTTATGCTCTTCACCGTCCATCCGTGCGTCTGTTCGCTTGCAATTTTCTGCATTAAATTCATTTTTTATGTCTTCAGCAGCCATTGCATGTCGCAAACTCACTTTTAACGGCAAAACAGCTTTATGACTGGCTGTTTGCCGGCTGCTTGGCTGCTAATACGAAGAAAAACAAAAACAAAAAGAGACGAAGCACCGACTGTCATTTGCAATTAAGCCAAGTGATATTTTAACTTAATTATTATCTTTTAATTGCAATTAAACATTAAAGAAGGAAATTTTAAATTGTTTTATGAAAATAAAACCATCAAATATTAATTTATGTTGAGCAAATATTTTTGCCATTTAATTTTAAATATTTATTTAACAAAACAAACTAGAATACAGAATATTATTTGTAATTAATTCCACCAGCAGCCACCTTGATATGTTTTTCAAACACATTAGATGTACAGTGAAGCAATATATATTTAGGGTGCATGTTACAGTGGACTTAAAAACTTTGACTTTGTTAATAATTCGATATTTTGCCGGCTTTACTCAAGAGATTTCAATGAAATTTCATAAGAACAGAGTTAATGAGTTTTACAATTGACATGCTTGCCTAACAATTAAGGGGAATTGAGGGCAATACTCCTAAACTGACCCTACGTATGTTCAATATTTAAATAAAAACTACAATATCAAAATTACAAAAATGTTTATATTATTCTTATAAAACGTACTTGCATGTGTGTAATATCTCTTTCAAAGGACTTCAAAAGAAGAGGAGGTTATAAATTCGAGCGAATTATTTTCAACTTTTTGTAAACGCCCAAGTTTATCAACTATGGACTGAATTAAAAAAATAAAAAAATTGGATTTAGTTGCAGCTTGGTCCCATATTTTTCTTTATCCGGCCAGGCAATATTCTCGCTCCAAAAATTGACAATCGCACAACTCCGCCATTTATGGACCGATTTTGAAAAAAAAACTGTTTCTATTTGAAAGTTGCTTGCATAACAGAACTCTGCCATTTCTGGATTTTTTTTTTAGAATTTCTTATTTGAAATCGCATTGCCTAGAAAAATTTCGGACGGTCACTAAAATAGTCAATCATACTATAATTGCGCCATTTGTAGAATTATTGTCGAAGTTCCATTTTATTTGAATGGATAAGATTTTATTTGGAAAGATGCATAATTTGCGAATACTTTTTAAAAATTCTCTTAATAGCTTAACCACATTGACGTCCTTTATCGTACTGCTTATAGTAGGCTACAGAATAAGACTTTCATATTTAGAAAGGACTTCAGTGCGGCTCCCTATCTTCTGTATTAAACATTTTTCCCTCGGTTTGGTAATTTGTTTGATTGGATTTTTGTATTGAAGTCGTTTTTTTTGCCAGAATTTATATTATTTAGTTTTGCAGATATTTAGATTCGTAGTTCTCTTTTTTAATCTCACGCGATCCAAATTAAATATTTTTAATAGTTTGATCGAACTAATGATTTACAAAAATTTATAAATATAATTATACAATAACAGTAAAATTTAGAATAAAATACAGTAGAGTTCAATTATAACATAACTAAAGCAATTATAACGAATAAACGCGTGTAAGAAACAACTTCTCCTGCCCTAAAAGTTTTGCAACAAAAAAATACATAAATATATTATTACGGTTATAACGAACTTCTGTTACAGCGAATTTCCGCTTATAACGAACTCTTTTTATACCACAAAATACAAACATGTTTATACATTTTCATACTAAAAAGGAACACAACAATGTAGAAAAAATTTTTCGTTAATTTTCCAAGTCCTTAATATAAGTATTTACAATCATTTGAAATAAAACTATTCTTTTCCAACAATGCTTACTTTTTTGTTAATAATTTAAGGCAAAGAATATATATTCGGAATATAACGAACTTCGTCTATAACGAGCTAAAATGCTCCCTCCCACAGAGTGCGTTATAGCCGAACTCCACTGTAATACAAAAAATTTAGGTAGACATTTTGTTTCTTTGAAAAGTTGTAGAAATTGGAAAATTTTTGATTTTTCATTTTGCTTGTCTTTATAGAAAAAACCAATTGCAACAGAACGAACGACCTGGATGATTTTTCTTTTTGTTGCATTCAAGGTATTTTTATGACAAACAAAACTTTTTTGAGAGGCAACTAATAAGTATGTATATGCTTTTGTATTAAAATATCAATTGTTATTCGTTTAAAACATAATGGAGCTTAAATCATTATACGATTACTTATGAAGTTTTAACAGTTTCATTCTTAATGTCCGTAAAGTGGACCACGCAACATTCTTTTTGATGCATAAGCTGACGTAAGTATTCTTCATCACTAAAATAAAGCTTACCTGAAGAACTTAACGAGCGAAATGGTTGCAATAAGTTTTCCGAGTTGATTTAAATGTGTTCTTTAATAACTTAACAACAACGTCAAAGCTCAAGTCTATGGTTGGAGTATTAAGTGATGAGGAAGAACAAAGAAGTAAATAAAGCAAAATAACAAATAAATACATGGGACATTTTGCTATTATTAGGAAATTATACGAAAAAATATTCGTCTGCTTATTCTTTCATCACTGACCTTCGTAGACTAGTAGGTAGTGTACTAGACTCGTAGTGCGAAGGTCCCAGTTTCGTATCCTGCCGCAGTTGTGTTTGATAATTAAAGAGAGCGCACAACCTAACCTAACTTTAACATATTCTTTCATCGGACGCAAGTATGTTAAATAGATGATGGTGTGACGACCGTGGAACACTGTACTGTTCCATTTCCTTACTTATTCCTTAAAAAATTATTAATTTGAATTGATAAGTTCAGTAATCGGACTCGAGCCACACTAATTGCTTTCAATTTAATATTATTATTATTGTTTTTTTTTTTTTTGAAAGCTCGATATATTAATTGATAATGCCGCAAGTATTTTGAATATTCAGAGATAATTAATGGCCTGGTATCCATTATTGTAAAAAAGTAAATTTTTGTACCTTCCCCTTCTTGGAAATGTTGTTAATCGTTAATAGTTTAAATAGCAGTCATTAGAAAGATTTGTACTATGTGTTAATCCAAAATTTCACTAAAATATTGCAAGTCTTAATATTATATTTTTTTATTATCGATTTTCAGTGCAACTAACAGGTTTTGGAATTTATCGAAATTATGAAATATCGATCCACTTCGTTTAGAAGTGGATTTGGTACCGAGATCTTGTTTGTTTGGTTTAATTTTTTTTGCATTTAAAATTTTTTTTTGGCGTAATTTAAATTTTATAAGAAAATTTTGATTTATCCTTTCCCAATGGAATTTTTTGTGAAATTTATGCATTTTTATAGGTTTTTTTGTTTTTAATATTATATTATATATTTGCTTAGTTTTCAAATATAGATTTATAATTGAAAGCCTCATCTTGCGGCTCGATAAATGAAAATTGTAAATATTATAAATACAATTGTAAAATATTAAAAGCCCTTTGATGAACAAGAGCAACTTATTGGACATGTCCTGAACTTTTCTCTAAAAAAATTTGACAAACTTGCTAAAATTTTAAGAAAAACCCCTGTTATACAAAATTCTTAATATTTCTTCAACCCCACTGTTCATATTTTCAGTCAAAAATCATGTTAAAAAAATTTAAACGGAAATAAACGTAATATGAACAGGAAACGTGAATACAGTATTTACAACTGCACAAGCAAATATTGGCATTAGAAAAAAAAACAAAAAACACACACATACATACAAATTTATAGTAGGAAAGTATGTAAAAAAAAATAATAAAGAAAAGAGAAATAAAGAGTAATTAAAAAATATTGAAACAAGTGAAAGCAGATTTTTAAACTCACATGGCAGAGCATTAAAAGCGTTTAAAATGTTGACAAACATTAATGTGACTCCAGCAACATGTTGACAAAACTATAAAAAATTTATTAAACTTGTTGGTTTTATTTCCTTTTGCTTGTTGGCTTTGTGAATAAGAGTTATTTAATCTTTTTCAATTATCATGATGAGTTTTATGACTTCGGAAAACGGTTATGGGGAAGGGAATAGAGAATGTTGCTACAATTGTTACCACTTAATATCATTTGTTGTTGTTATTGTTGCTGTTGCAGTTGTTTTTTTTCGTATTACAGTTATACGGTCGAGACATGCGTACTGAAAACATTTTAAGTCCCCTTCAGTCTTTAAAGCTTTTACAGAGAAATGACTGTGAGAGTATGTATGTGTGTTGGATGATGATGATGTTGGTATTTGATAACATTATAATCTGAGAAATTGATTCAACTGGCAATTCAGTTGGAATTATTCAATGTCATCGTACTATTAACGATTTATTTCGTTATTTTTCTTGTTTATCTGGATTATGTTTATAGCTTTTAATTATGTGATTATAGTAGACATTAAAATAATGATATGCGACTCCATATGAACAGTGACACAAAAATGTGAGTTATTTCGACACTGTGTAATCAAACGATTTATTTATATTATTATTTTTTCTATTATGGAAATTTTTTAAGCCAAAAATACAAATTGAAATATTTCGAATTTTAATTTATACTAGATTTGATGTATATATACCTGATCTTATATGAGCATTACACGCTACAATGAACAGTCCAATACTACATATAATTCTAAAATTATAGCCGTCTAGACTTGGGTATATCGGGAATTTTTATGTGAAAAATTTTTAACATCAACCACTTCATAACCTTAAACCGAGTCATCAGTGGTAAAAAAATTTTGCGTAGGAGATCTTTGGAATTCCTCTTTTAAATGACTTACTTTCTATGAATTTAGACATGTAAGTAATTACTTGCAAGCAAAGTATTCATATAATCGTTGAAAATGTCAAAGAAATAGTCGAAATATATTGCAAGTTCATTTTCCAAATGATGTCAAATAGAAAACTTCCAGTAAAAAGTTGTTTTAATTTTGGAAATAAAATAACAATTTATTGTGCATGTTGTTTTTTAATATTTTTTGATCTAATTTTGGCCCCATTTTTATTGCTTTATTTACTTTATAGCTTAGGATTAAAAAGAACACCACATATATAAATTTTTAGGGAAACATTTGGCATTAATAGTTATTAGTGCTTCTAAAATGATGTATATTTGAAATAAAAACGATGGAATTCTTCCATAATATAGATAAAATAAATTTAAAATAAAATTATAATTCTACCACAATCCAGTAAGATTATAAAAAACTTTTTACTGGGCTACACTGCTTATTAATTTGTAATTTTACCTGTTGCAAGTGTCGAAAAATCACTGTACTGGAGAAGTGTGGATGGGTTACTAAGAAGTGTGACTGTATTGAGTTTCATACCTTCTTTTTGCAAAGACCTTTTATATTAGAAAATGCGCGTTATTCTCTAATATCCTTAAAAAGCTTGACGCTTTAATAATTTTTCCACAAAGAAAACAGACAACTGTCATATCTTTTTATGGGATTTTTAATGGGTTCAATGTGTTTTCTTATCGTTGTTCAACATTTTCTTAAAATTGTGTTCAGACACGCACCTTAATACAGGCAATTAAACTCTATATTGACTAAACGACTTTCATGTTCACACATGCTCAGTTTGGTTCACTTAATTAGTTTAACTAAAAAACTTTGTGTCAATATTTTATTTCAAAATAAGGCCTCAATTTCCTAATTGCGAAATTAGGGCACATGTCTGAACATTGTATAACTCGCAATAAGTAAAAGCTTTTAAATAATTAATTAGGAAAATATTTCGAAAACTATTGATAAATGTTATAAGTTTCAGATATGATTACTTATTATTACTACATAAAAATTAAAAGCACTAATTGACTCTTTTCATAAATTTCGTTCCTTTGTTCGAAAATTTCTATTGAGAATAAATTTACAAAAACAGACAGTAAATACTTAAAATAATAAAATTAGACATTGTTATGATAGAAAATTGCATAAATATTTTTAATTTCTTGTTTTTCTGCCCATTAGACAGTGTTAACATCGCCTAAATGTGGATGGCTGGCGTGATGAATGAACAAAATAGAAGCAAGAAAAACATTTTTTTTCTCATGTATTTCAAAGTTTTAAATATTATATCGTGCTTTTACAGCGAAAATAAAAGCTTAAAAAACATACATTTTAATTTCCACTTTTTCATCGCAAGCGATAATTTATGATCTCTAAAATTAGATTTTAAAGTTTTATAACCGTTTGAGGGGCATCAAAAATTTAGACTAAAATAAACTTTGCAGTATCAGTACAAGTTTGTGCAAAAGCAGTTAATAGACAAACTCCTCCTGTAAAATTCTGTTTTTGTCAACACACAAAATTTCCATGTTTCTATTCACAATTGCTCTATGACAAATATAATTAAATAAATCGTTTGCTAAATTAAAATGTTTACGAAAGTTATAATTGTAATAAATCATATTATTTTATTTATATTGCCAAATCAAACATCATATAAATGCTTCAAGTAGAGACATTAATGTATGACTGGACTGCTAATGTCATGATATAATGTATTGATGATGTTATTATTACATTAATTTTATTGATAAAGTTTATCTTTGGGGGTGACATAAAACATTTGATAATTTATATGTATACGATTTTGTATGTGCCCACATTACCATGACTGTACACACGCATGTTTGTACATGCGTATTAGAGGCCTGCACGAGATGATTTCCCAATATGATGTATGATGACGAGTATGCTTTAGAAAGCTATATATATATATATATATATATATATATATATATATATATATATATATATATATATATATATAATTATTTATTTATTGTGTTTGTGCTTTGGCACTCTCAAAAATAAAAATAATGATTTTCCCATTGTTCTTCACAATGCATACATACGTGTTAATCTCGCCAACAAGATATCTCGTGCAGGTCTCTAGTGCGTGTATATGTATATTACGTTTATTTCATAAGATTAAACTAAAATTAAAATGTCATTTGTTTTGTTTCACACACTCTCGGTGTAAGACACATATAATACAAATAATATTATGGACAAGAACCATAAAAATATTTGTCAATAGCACTTTTCATCGATATTACGGAAGTAGTGAACGTATGTTTAAGACATTTTGTGCAGAGCTCTAACAGACAAATGCACATAAGCAATTAATTAAATCATAAGAGCTAATCCTTAAACTTCCAGCCAAGGAGCTTCATAAACTTTTCAGCAACACATCCAGTCTTAATTACAAAAAATATGCAAGCGCTAAAAGTTAAATTTTACGGGAACATTTTTTTTTAATTAACGGCAAAATTGAGAATAGCACTTTCGATTCTTTTTAAACGTTTCCATTCCCATTACTTTTACAGGCGATTGTGTCGTCCTTTGAGACATGCAACATTGTTTTAAGTACGTAAGAGTAATTTTACTATACGTTTACCCTTTATAATATTGTCATGATAATAAAGAAGACACGTATTAGTTGTCAAAAATCCTTATAATTGTCTTTTGCGACGTGGGTATCCAGAAAATAGCTATGATTTTTTTTTTAAAGAGAAGTTACATTCAGGCAGTTAATGCCTACTACTTACTTAAGGTGTTTCTTCTTTTGTGAAAGGGATGGGGTAAAGAGGACAGGCGGTGAAATTAGAAGATAGAAGGAGAGAAAAAGCTTAATTTGTGTTTAATAACTCAACTATTGTTGTTGTTGTTTATTTTTTTATAGCAGAGTTGCAGGTGTCTGGTCTTAAGTAGACGCATTAAGTCTCTTCATCTGTACTTCGTCGACGATTCTGCTAACATTACCGACGAAAGAGGGCGCCGTGATGTAGTGTCGATTAGCGTAGAGAGTGTACCCAATCGCTGTTACAGTTAAGTGACCAGTGTTATACCTTCATCACCTAAACATTCCAACAACAATTCACACAACTTCACACTAATTAAATTAGAATAAATCATTATGTAAAATATTTTTTTATGGCTTGTCTCGAACGGGGATCGAACTCAGGTTCTTAGTCACAAATTGCTTTGTAGTCAAATTTATAATTCATTTTGATCAAAATGTCGAACGATAATGATATTGTAGGAATGATAGATAATAGATAATGCCATTTCGGTATTATTTACCTAAAACAAAACAGCAAAATCAAATTCAGCACATTTTTAGTTATTACAAGCTTTAATTTCTTGAATTTTTCTTCTTTCATAAATTTCATATTATTGTCGGCATACGACCACTCACTGCCGCATTCAGAGTTAATTTTGAGTTGTTCAAATTTTGTTCTTATTTTTTTTTTTTTTTTTTAATTGAAAAATTCTTAATTTTATACGACAAAAAATTTAAATTTCAGTTGGAAAGGTATGGCTCAGTTCTTGGCAAATGCATTTGACTGCGACTTTCGCAACATTGTTCAGTATCAGTATTTTTTTTTTATTAGAGAAGTTACTTACTTAAGATGTTACTTCTTTATGAAAGGGATATGGTAGAGAGGTCAGGCGGTGAAATTAGATATATACATTTCGATTGCATTTTACATTAAATATTGAACGGAATTTCAGGCTTAAAGAAATTTAATTTTATACAAAATAAGTGCTATTATTGTAGTTTGAAAAAATATTACTTGAACATTGTATTATACGAAAAAATTTCATATAATTTGTACATTTTCTTCACGACTTCCTATCAGGAACAAACACACATACGAAGATAAAAACATAAAAACACAGATAAATTTCTGTGTATAAATAGATGTTTTTATTATAAACTTTCCGACCTTTTTAATTAATTAAATCAATTTATTATTACAATTTATGGTCCTTTTTAGTGAAAATTCCATATTCTCAGGATACTTGAAATAATAGTTTTTCATTAATTCTAATTAAAATATTATTTTAGCATAACGTTATTAAACGGTTAAAAAGTTTTATTTGTTATCGGTATTTCGATACCCTTTGAGTATCATTTCCTTCTTCCTGAAGAAGGAGATAATCGAAATATCGATTATAAATAAATCCTTTTAAGCGCTTATTAACACCTTATGCTTAAATAATATTTTAATTAGAATTATTAAAAAAGGTCAAAAAATATACAGATATTAGTTTCTCATTAAAAAAGACTAATAAAAACTTTAACCTTAAATAATAGATAAAGTTATATGATTGATGCATGTATGTTAACGGGGTAAGAAAAGGGCTACATAATTAATGTGCTTTTAATTGTTCTCAATTAATAAATTTCAAACTTTCTGTAATTACAAATTAAACACGCACACGTACTTGAAACAAAACAAATAATAAGTACTTTTTATGCCACTAACACAATTATCAACGCGCTTTCAATCTTTCACAAATGAGCAAATAAAAATGAAATTTATTTTTTTAAATTCGTTAACACGAGTACCAAGACTCACTCCGCAACAAAAAAGCGAAACAACCAAATTTATTGTAATTTTATTGTCTAGTAAGAAAAGACATAATGTAGCCCCTTAAAGCTCATATTCTAGAGTTCATGTTTTCTTTGGTACTAATGTGTCATAAAACGTGGATCAATTTCAGTATGAAGTTTGGAAAGAACATTTGGAAAATTTTAAATATTTTTGATAGAAATTTCAAAACAAATTAGATTTGCCATGACAAAAAGAGTTTGCGTGAATTTATCGAAAATGCATTTGAATTCTATCACCCCATTCAATTGAACACGAATGGAATAATTTCTGAGAATGCAAATCAACCCTTAAGACTTGTTTACAGATTGCTTAGTAGTCTCATTCAATGAAGGCTCACAAATGTCTCTGAACACTGCTTTCGAAGCTTCAGAGTTGATTTCATTTAAATTTTGTCTACGGCAAAATAACGTCTGCCCTTCGCCGGCATTAAAATAAAAAGAAACTAACTTTGTTGGTTTTTTTAAGTTATTAATAAAATATTTAAGGTTTTTCGCAATATCTGATTAATCTTAAAAGGAATTATTTTTTTTTTTTCATATTAATTTAAATGACACCAATTTTTTTGAAGCTTCCAATATTTGTGGAAGGTAGAAAGTGTACGGCATCTATAGAAAAATATCTGTGTTTTGTATATTGTAACTAATTTAAGACAATTAAAAATCTAACATTTTATAAATTTGAAAATCTAAAATTTTATAAATTTGGGAAATTAAAGATTACTGCTACGCGAAGAAAACACTTGATTGATAAATGTCATTACGATCATTTCATATTCATTTCGATCATATATAATTAAGACAATAATATTATTCTTATTAAGGCATGAATAACATGTTTCGAAAAGCAAATGAAACATATTTGGCCAACACTGCCATTTTTGTGATGGATCTATTTCTTTTTTGGGTATCGTACTCATTCTACTGCAATTTAAAACTCACCTCTTTTTGTAGTTTCTCAAAAGCAATGCTAAATTATTGATTATCCCACATTTTTAACTTCTCCAGTCTAGAAGTTCAACTAAAATAATTTGTTTAAAAATACACGCAAATAACGCTCAAAACGCTGCGTTGGCTACACTAATAAGCAGATGTTAAATTGTTCGGCAAAAAACATATTTTTTCGGCAAAAAACATATTTGGACATTGAAAGACATAAATAAGAAGAGAAAAAACAACAAGCGATTGATTGAGTGCCTTCGTAGACTAGTAGCTAGTGTACTAGACTGGTAGTCCGAAGGTCGCAGGTTCGACTCCTGCCGCAGACTCCGGGTGTCTCTGCAGATAAGCCCAGTAGCTTCGCAGTTTGTGTTTGTTAATTAAAAAAAAAAAAGTTGGCCTGGGAATTGAGACTTTTGAGAAACACAAACTCTTCATTTCTCATGTGAAAAAAAAATCATCTCAGTTTCACATTTTCAGTACTCGTGTCACATTTCTAAAATAAAAAAAGCGATAATGTAAAAATGTTTCCTTTACTGAGACAGTTTGTGAAAAAATTTTTCTTTTATTCTTCCACTTGGTAGTCATAGTATTGAGTCTTTCAGCAGATAATTTGTTAAAAAGTCTCCAGTAAAAACAAACGATCTAGTGATACTACACCTACAGAGGATTATGATTATTATTTGTGATTCTTAATGATTCTTTTAAATGTTAGAATTATTACATATGTCCGTGCCAATAAGGAAGATGGGCTTGTCCGATTTTTTTTTTTTTTTTTGACACGAAAGCATTTTTTAAATTCGTTGTTGATTTTTAAAAATGAATTCGCTTTTTAATGTGGAGTGAATTTTTATATTAGAAAGAAATGTTTATATATTCCACCAGCATACGCAACTTCATGAGTTGTTGTTCCAAATGAAATTGTACATCAAAGAAGGTATTAATTACACTGTATCTTCCTGAAATATGGGGCTAAATGTGTGAAATGTAGCTGAAGTGTACTTTTGAAATAGCAAATCAGACTCATTTATTCCTTTTTGCAACAAATACATATATATGTATATGTTTCTTCCACATATTAAAATCTTTAATGTAGATTAAGTTTTTTACTTGTTTTTCTTATTATAATTTTAAATAAAACTGAACATCAACTGAGGGTGTAAAGTTCTTTTTTTAATGTGTTTAAAATAACATAAACAAGTATTGGATCTACTAATTTTTTTAACAAAGTTTTGTTTTTGGAAACTATTCCCATTTAATTTCTTATCTATCCGTGGCATATTTTGGGTTCGAATCCCTGGTATTTGAGCATATTTCAACAACATTTAATTAAACTGTAAAATAACATGAATAAAACTTATTGCAATTTTGTTTTTAAACCAAAAAGCGAACAAGATTTTAATAAAAATGTTTAATGATTACGAAAAGCAGATTTACATATTAAGAGCGTCGCACAATTTACCTTATCGGAAATAATATTACATGTTGTATGTTTCAAATATTTTACAGAAGTAGAATTAATTTTAAACAATGATATATATATATATATATATATATATATATATATATATATATATATATATATATATATATATATATATATATGTATATATTTATTTATTTATTTATTTATATACGAATTTTTTCGGTTTTGAAGTTAAAAATGTTCAAGTCTAAAAAAATTTATGGTACAAATTTTGAATTCTATTTACCATTGCTTTGTTTTTGGAAAAATAGGCATCATCTTTTTTCTATGAAAACGATAATTGCTGAAATAAATCATGTTTCGTTTGTTTGATACACAACTTTTTCGAAATAAAATTATTTTCGTATTGAGCGGGAGGATGACAGCCGAAATGAGAAAAACATGATCTTAAAGTCAAATATTTAAATAAAACAAAGGAAATATAACCACATTATAAAAAATTTATTATTTAATTTCCCGCTAGTCAATTTGTCGAAAAACTTAAATAAATATTGAATTATTTTACGACTACTTTAAGTTATTTTTGCAAATTGAAACATTTTGACAAATTCATTTTTGATTTAATATCATTTACGTATAAATGAACACACAAACACTCACACGCACACACACACATTAAATTTAAACACATCTATAAAATGATTCTCATATTTAAAGAAATGACAAATCATTTGGTGAATACCATTGAGAAAAGTTTTTTGTTGCTGAACACAGATACAAATATACATATACACAGAAATGTGTACAGTTGTATGTATTTGACATATGCCATACAATAAGTGAATGAACAAACAAACGAACGAACGGCGAACCAGCCAACCAACAAGCAATTCAATTCAATTTCATTTAATTCAAATCGATTCCACACCCACTTAAAACACTCAGACGCACGTACAGACACTCGGGCATATAAAACAGAAACGTTTACTTACTTTATCGATGGCACAGACTATAAAAGAGATATAAACGCATTTTCCTATTAATCACTTGCGGTAAACAATGCTAAATGAATCGACGTTATTCGTACATACAAACATACACAATCAAACAAAGCCAGTGAATCCATACACACACACACATGTACGTGTATATATGCATATATATACATCCGCATTGATACTACATGCAACAATATGAAATAAAATGTCTATCATTTCCCTACACCTTTCTCCTTCCTCCCTTTCCGGCTTCTTGTTCCAAACGCTACCTTTTAATATTCGTGTTAACTGCTTGGTAGTTGTTGTACTGTTCGCGCAGCAATTTCAATTTATAACAATTTAGAGATGAAAATATAAAATGCAAAAGAATATGCGAGTCGTAAAAACAAAATATGAAATACAATGTGGAAGTTAATTGCCCGCAAGCGCTTGCTGCATGCAACCAATAGCAGCAGCAACAGCAGCAGCAACAGCAGCAGCAGCGGTAGTTTCTATGGTATTTTCCGTACACAATTTGTTGCAAATATAATTGGGGAGTCAGACTATATACACATAAAGGTCAAATTAATAAAAAAAATATAAAAAACAAGGAAATTTTGTGAAAACCAAATGCGTAGTTGACGGCAGCGTATTCGAAAGGGGAACTTAAAGAGTAGTGACTTACTGTCTGTTGAATATAAAAACAATTTTGATCCTTGTTTTCAGCACAAATAGACGAAACAAATTTTCTCTTCGCTTAACATAAAAGGAGAGTTAAATTTTCTAATCAGTCACTTCATTTTCCTTAGTAAAATAATTTGTTTATTTATTTCCCAGTTCGCCAACCGCCCGCTCTTGCAAAAACAACTTTATGAACAACGGCTCTGCCTTTTAAACTCTTTGTTGTTGCTTTTTATCCTTTTAACACCGACAACAATGAAATGAAATTGTTACATTTTTGCATTTTGCGAGACTCATAAACGCCGTCATCATCACGTGTATCAGAAATGTACGTGCTATCGTGTCTATACCTGGCGTAAGAGTGTATCTTGTAAAATGGAGAAATGCTAAGATGTAAAATTTTATTTCTTAGAAATGTGTTCCTTTTGGATTTTAAATTTTGGGAAAGTTTTTTTGAAATGTGAAAATAATAGGTGCTGCTCTTTTTTTTAATAAAAATAATTTAAAAAATTTTAATATTTATTGTGGTTTTAGTTGTCTATATCATGCCTTAACCGCCAAAAAATCTTAAGGGACAAACAAAAAATTTTGCGGAAACTTTATTATTAATTGCTTTTGCAGGAAGTTGTGTCCACTGCAAAATTGTTTATATTCAAAATTTGTGCTGCGTCTTCAAACGGTTTAAAACTTTTTACTTTCAGAGAATGAAAATTAAAATGAAAAATTACGTTAATTAAGCTTTTTCCGCGATAAGGGCATAACATGCTCGACATTTCTTTAATTCAAATTGTCTTTAATAATCAATTATTAGAATATAATAAAAAAAATTCATAAATATTGTCAATATGAATTTATTTATTTTTTTGTTTCGTCTAAAAAACACCATCATTGTACACAATTCAACCATAAATTTGTTTGTTGCATTGTTTTCATGAAAGTTTTCTAATTCTAATTTGGTTATATATTTTTGTAATTTTCAAATATGATTGAATTTGTTGAAATTTTCACATTGTATTTAAAAGTTTCTGTGTAACCATGTGAGATTTGAATGCTTTTAAAACAGGTTGCAGCCTACTGATGGATACCAACAAAATATCGGACGTGTATTCCAAAACCAATAAGAATTTTTAAGTCTGTAACAATAAATTTAAATTTAAATCGCACAGACAAAAACCATTTTGTTATCGTAATGCCGATTTCGCAGTTAAACAGTTTATGGTAATCCCAAATTGGACAAGGTTTATTTGGAAGGCGAAGCATGGGACCTAGGACCAGAACCAAAAAAATTGTAAGACGATATTTACCGTCTTATAATTTTTTTGCTCCAAGAGTTTCTCAGTTAAATTATAACAATTCTGAAGGCTAAAGTACCAATAAAATTCGTTTAGCAAAATATAATTTCTTCAGAAGATTAGTGGCCATATTACAAAAACTGAGAGGCACTTGTGTTGCACACTATATAGTTCAGGGAGTACTTATATGGCATATGGCAGTGGGATATCTGAAATTATCTTCAATTTTTGTTTTTTAATTTCTTGAGAAGATTAGTGTCTATATTCGAAAATCGGAGAGGGACTGGTACTACACACATAGGGATGGTTGTGCAGAAGTGTTTACATGTATTTAATATAATAAAGGGACATCCGAAATAGTGAGAAGATTAGTGGCCCTATTGGAAAAACGGTGGGGGCTGGTATTACACACTATACAGAGATGATCCAAGAAGTGCTTAAATGGAATATAGTAACAGTATATGTGAAATAATCTTGGAAGCTTAATAAATGCGGTTTTAATTAATCTATTATAGGCATTATGGGCTAGATTATAAGAAAGAATGAAATAAGGAAATGAATATGGGGTATGGTAAAACAGTGGGCATTTTTTGCAAGCACAAAATTTATGTTCTACAACTCAATTTACAAGTTATTATATGAGTTGTAAGTCGTTGTATGTTTGTCAAGTATCGCATGCAGGCATGGATGGGAAAGCCAATACGAATGCACTTTCCCTAATTTCCAAGTTACAAATATACTAGCATGAATTATTTATGATTCTGTCTTTTGTGACTGAAGAGAGCTAAAGCTAACTGCAATAAAACAATGTAATAATAACCTGCATTTCCGTCCCTGTTTATTAAATTATACAAGAATAATGCGACATCGTAGAATAGCAAAATGTGGTGCAAGAAGAAAGTTTTTGAAAAAAAGGAAGAATTTCGCGGTACTGGTATATAATTACCCTGTATCTTAAAAAACAAGAGAGTGATACTTCCTAAGATATTTTTCTTTAAATTTTTATAAAAATTTTTTATTATAGCATTCATTCACTTGACCATCGAACTAAGAAACGAAAAAATTTTTTAAAAAGAAGATCTTTTCTTATATGAAAAATATGAACTTAGAACACAATAACTGAGACAAATTTAAACCTTGAACTCCTCTAATGAATATATATGAATATAAGTATGTATTTCAAAGTAGTTGCTAAATACAAAAATGACTATTGCACAATGGGGCCTATCAAAAAGTAGTGGCATGTAAAAAAGATAAAGAAAAATAGAACTTATTCTGAGTGATCGTTTACAATAAGAAACTGTAAAGACATTTTATTTTCTTTATTGCAAACCTCTTTTGTTCACTTAAAATTGGTATACAGCTTCTTCACATAGAGCACCGTTTTATAGAGAACTAGATGACCCGGGCAAACGTTGTTTTGCCTTCAAATTTGCACTAAATCGACATAGCAATTATTGTTCATATACCGGTATCGGGCTAATTAACCCCACTACACGCTGATTAAGGACCCAACGCCTTCAGCAAAACGCAGCATAGGCTTATCGCGCTAATCTCTATTGGGCAAAAAACAAAAAACAAAATATTGGGCCATTTGTCGGACGAACTTCAAACTGCACAGAAACACTCCTCACGTTCCATAGAATATGTATATAAAGTTTGGTCAAAATCGGTGCAGTAGTTCTTGAGTTACGGTGCAAAAACATACACAAAAAAATAAATATTGCGCCATCTGTTGGACGAACTTCAAACTACACAGAAACACTCCTCACGGCCCATAGAGCATGCATATAAAATTTGGTCAAAATCGGTCCAGTAGTTTTTGAGTTTAGCGATCACGAACATACACGTAATTTTTATGTACATATAGCTGACACCGTCAGCTAAAAATATCTCCGGAACTACATAACCGATTTAAGCGTTTGATATCTCGTTTAGAAGAACATGACAACGGCTTTCCAAAAAAAGTAAAATAAAATAAAAAAAAGCACAAAAAATAAATATATGTATATGTCATTGGTGGTGCAATATGAAAATTGGATTTTGCCACGCCCCTCCGCCCACAGACCGAAAATCAAAAATCAGACTCCACAGTGTCACCCGGTCGAGTATTCTGAAGGTTCCCTGAAAATTTTGTCAAAATCGGCCCAACCGTTTTGGAGCCATTACGTTACATACATACATACATACATACATACATACATACACACATCCTATTTTATATATATAGATTGAAGAATTCAATATAAATTTGTAAAATTTGTTTTACGTAATAATCATGTCCTCTTTCCGTCCAACAGTCATTCTCATTATTTGCTTTTTGGCTTAAAGCTTCTTTGTTAATGAATACCAATTTATTCTGTTGTGATAATTTTAAATTTAAATAACGATTTAAATGATGGTGAGTACTAATTTAATTTTTATAGCTTTAAGATCTCTTATATCCATGTTACAACTAGTACTATGTACGAGCCACATTTACGAACTTTAAGTACGTACAATAAGTTAAATAAATGATATTAATGAAATAGATTTATTATTTCAGGATAGTTTAAATTTTTTATATTCAATTAATGTATTGCCAGGATATTGTAATTTATTTGCGTAGTTAATTAATTGAAAAGACAAACAAATTAATAGATAAGAGGATGTAGGAAGATGACAGACCGATGCAAAAGGATGTAAGAATAATGAACGAGTCTAATTATTTATTTATTTCAATTTATGGATAAAAGATCCCATGACAGACCATGATAAAATAAATCATCTGTTGGAGCATACGATGAACTAAATTCCAAGTTGGACTTTTATTTCTCACCGTATGAATGTAAAAACTAAGCGAAAATGTACATATTTCTGTAATGTTTTAGTGCTCTTTCTAGCAAAAAAGTGAAATTTCAATTCAAATTTAGCAAATACTATTTACCAACTTGGATTTATATGATTTTCTAAAACTTTGCAACAACCTTGAAAACAATTCTTTAGCAAGTTTTTTATTTAAAAATTATTTATTAAGATTTCGTTTTATAATTAATTTCATATAAATAATCAGCAAAAAAAAAAGACCCTACGCTTAAGATAGTTTTAATATAACTATTAATTATTATAAAAATGTCGAACAACTAATAACAATTAATTTCGGAGTGTATATTTATATAAAAAAAAGAGTTCGTCACGTCGTATACGTTATTTTAAATTGTATGTAACGTATACGCATACAAACTTTAAATAAATTTGATGAAAGATCAGTGTTAACCAAAACAATGACATTCATTTGGAGTCCAGCTGGTTTGGCATTTTAGACCACATTGGCCTTAGTATGAGGAAAGTTTTAAATAAGTTGTAATTTTTAAATTTGGTTAATTTTATTCATTTTTACATCTGTTTTAGCTTTTTTTCTCTATAAATTTCTCTCTAATTTTAGTGTTTTTTTTATACTTTAACTAAAAAGTTCATAAACTTTTTCTCATAAAACAAAACTTAAATTTTTAAATGTAACGAAAATGGGAAATATGTACACATCTTCACTTTAAAGAAAATTTTAAACAATTTTGTTTAACTATAATGAAAGCAGCAACGCTGGTTAATAAATCTATCTGTTCCGAAACCATTTCATTTGATCTTTATCACAAATTCTGATTTCCTGACAATTTATTTTGACATATAATTTATAGAAAAATTTCAAAATAAGATTGAGTTCTTTTCAGCATGATAGTTTTGGAATTTTGCCAGCTTGGCCTACACTGGACATAATGTGTATATTTTGGTCGATTTCTCGCCGAATTTAAAAATAAGAGGAGGTTGTTTATTGCACAATATGTGTTTTTTATGTATCTGCAGCGAATTTTTTTTTATGATTTCGGGTCCTATTTTAAAAATTCGCTTTTATATGAAATGGTATGCCCATAGAATGACCCATTTTAACCATAATCTTACAAATAGTAATGGTAATAGTAGTAATAGTTAGACTATTGAAAATTAGCATGGGTGACTGCACAATAGTAAGTTGACTATTACCTCCAATGCAAATTAATATATAATTATCGTATACGTGGCTGGCTATACAAGTGAGAGTGTTCGCAGTTTGTATACTCTATAAATGATAGTGTTTTGGCCATGGATGATGGCGTTTTGTATAAAAACAGGGAAAGGGTACAAGGGAAACTTTAATAAATTTGGCCGAGTTCAAATATATCCTCCTATACGTTAAAGCCCGCCGGGGGGCACGGTTTATACATCTTGTCTTGGTGGCTTGGTGTTGTGCTTCCTGGGGTATAGGATTATCAGGTCTCCGGACCTAGGCCTTTTTGCTGATAACCCCTAAAAACTTGCATGTTGCTACCCAATTCCTGAATTAACAGGGCAACGGGCGCGCATGCAAGTAAATTAAAGGTAAAAGTGGGTTCGCTCGCTAGTCCGGATGGGTAACATGGTCTTTCCAGACCTTTACCTTTGGCCAGTTACCCATAGAAATTAATATGTTACTACCGAATCCCTGCAATAACAGGGCAACAGGCGTGCATATAAGTAACTAAGGTAGTAGCTTTGCCTATGCTTGTCTGGGTAGAGGTGCTACCGATACCTCAGGTTTGCACGGGACCTAAAATCGGAGGTGTTTTTAGCACAAGGCCGACAAGAGATCCCATCTGGTACCACGGGAAGCAGTAGCCCCTAGGACTTGTCCTAGACTGGTTATTGGTGAGGCCCCTTCGGGGATCACGTGGTGGCTGTGGTTAAAACCAAAAGATACGCGGGAAGAGTTATGTTTCGGATGAGTGTGTCTGCAATATGGTGCTAGTGGCCGATTGTGGATGCTCTCTTCAGGCCATATATCTCAAGGTGTTGTTGCTATTCGACAGAGCTGCCCTGGTGGTTGCGGTTGGTGAGTGCCTTTTAAGATGGGGGCATCTTACTGCTGGGCCATTGGGGTGGTAGGACGTTAGATAACTCCAGCACTTTAGCAAGGTGTCTGTACATGGTTCTGCAGCCTGTACAGAATTTGCTACCATGTCGTCCCTATTAGGGGCACATGTAGAACCACACCCCGGCACCGACTGGAAATATCTCAGTGCATAATAATATTATATTTAGTTTGAACTTTTTGGAGTCTATTTAAACAATTTTGTTAAAAAGTGTGAAGAAGTTTATTCGTTAAGCAATTGGGAAGCCAGTTTTATCCAACCATATGGTGCTTTCACTGTCAAAAAAGCTTAAGCGCATCTTACAGGTGTAGGTTTTTATTAACTGCCTTAGTATTTTGCTTCAACTTATGAAACTTTAGAATTTGATTTAATCGATTGCGAGGAAAAATCGAAAATCTAATATTGAGCTTCTTTGACGTTCATGGGACGATATGAATTATAATTTAAAAAAATTTAATTTAACGATACATCTTGCGCGTCTTTCAAAATAAGGATGTGTTTATAGAAAAAATTTTGCAAAACTAAAACAAATAATAATTTAAGGCCATTTTATGATTCCTTTGGTTGATTTATTTGTTGGTTTGATAAATTTGCGCATTTGACACAATCCTTGCATAATAAAGCTTTATCTTTCAGTTACAAAATAGAAAAACTTGAGAGTTCTGAAAATTACGAGATGTTCAACTTTGATGGTATCAAAGAGTTAAATTTTCTACAAATTTGGACCTCTATCTACGATTTTTAATACATTACTGTATGATCGCAATAATTGTTCAGAAAATTTATGTATTAATTTGTCGTTTTTTGATACGCCCCACTGTGTTTCATATTTTCCAAAAGGGTGCTTGGCGACAGAAGAGCAAAAATGAGTTTGAGACTAACATCCCACTTGGAGAAAGGGTAAATTTTGATTTGTCTGCATTTATGGAGACTTTAGTATGTGCATACGTACTTCTGTTGTATAAGAGGACACACGTAAATAGACTTGAAATATATTTCACCTTCCGTCCGCCTAATAGTCTATTAGACTATCTGTAAACAAGTACTGCAGCCTTTATTTTCCAGTAGCATGAGACATATAACCTCTTTTACTTTGCTTTAATAAAAATGACAAAATTAAAAATATAACAAGAATTGTTGCAATTGCCATTGTTTGCTGCAGGCGTTGAATGTTTTGTGTACGTGTTTGTTTTTCTGTGCAGCATTTAACTCTCTGTTGCATGTTACTGCTGCTTTGTCTTTTTTCACAGCAAAAGAAGTAAATGTCATTGTAAGTTTTTTAAAATAAAAATTTATTTGATATATAAAATATGTTCGACTACTGTGATTCAGCGTTGCAGTTAGTCAGTCAGTCAGTCAGTCTGTCATTCAGTCATGCTGTGACAAGCCAAGCAATGCATTCTTTCTGTTCTCTCCGATATCATTTATTTATTGTGAACGTAATTAAAAACTGTACGAGTACAAAAGTACGTAAATGTTTGTCTGAAAAGTTATTCAAACGGCAAAGTTGTTAATATGGCTAAATGATTTTTCGTGTTGTTATTATTTTTTTAATTGTGGTAATAAAGTCATAATCCATTTATGATTCCTTTGGTTGATTTATTTGTTGGTTTGATAAATTTGCGCATTTGACACAATCAGTTATGCAATCCTATAATTTCTAATCTATTCATTTATAGCATTTTTGTTATAATCATGTTTATGTTCTTTGTCATTATGGTCAGTGTGTAAACTTTTCGGTCGGATATTGTTTATTGCAAAAATTGTCATTTAAATCGTTTAGCTTGAGTCTACGGTTTTTATTAAACTTTTCCAGTGGTGTTCTCTCGTCTTGTTAGTTTGTAAATGTGTATTTCAATCTGTGGCTTTTTGCAGCAATTATCGTATTCATTTCAAATTTGTAGTTTTTTTTACTTTACAATCTGCCGACTAGACAAAAGGTCATTTTAGAATTAATCAAAATGTTATTAAGAAGCAATTCAAATGATCGAAAGTTCGTCATTAAGGATTGTACTAGGTGGCGCAAAAGTAATGCCATAATTTGAACTGGCTGCGTACGATAAAACTCCTCAGTTTTTTGTCAACAACATATTTTTTGTTGGAAAATAAAAATATTTGATATGAGAACTAATTATATTGCAATCAATTGAAAAAAGTGAGTCCCTAAAAATAAAATAGAAACAAGTGTTTTTTGTCCGATAGTAAACATTACAATTCAAATGAGTTCTAAAGACATTTTTCTGCTCAAATTTAAATTTTTTCGATATCAACATAGAACTCTGCTGCGCCTCACTACGAAGGAGTGAACGTTTTATAATTATGTTACTATAAAGTTACAATTGGGGTATTCACAAGGTATGCTATCAGTCATACTGTTGCAAAGCTTAAAAACTTTTTGATTATTTTGTTTTTGTTTTAAAAATTCTTTTTGAAAAATTATATGACATTATGACAATATGATCTATAGCATCCATCCTTTGTGAGTATCCTAAATGTTATTCGTAATTATATTCATAACAAAAAAAGTATTTATAAAATTTATTACTTGTTGGGATCTCAATGAATGAACTCATATATGCCTGAGCCAAGTGAAACCTCTACGAGTACACGCAACTCATTCCAAAGGTTCCCTTCTAGTACCGCAGATCTTCTGGGGATAGTAGTGTGATTCAGTAACTTTATTTAAAGACACCTGAGTCGGTTACAAAATTTATTAGCAAAATTAGCGATTTTGCTTTTCAGTAACATGTTTAAAGATGTAAACTGGCTGACTGACTATTTTAAGGTCAACAAATTTTGTGTGGTTACTGAAACGATTAAAGTCAGCTGTTCAATGGGAGTGCGTTTAATTTTCCCAATGCCGCAAGTTGTTGTTTTACAAAAATATAAAACCATATTTGAAGAAAAACATTATTCTTATTATTTTATTATATAATTTTTATTGGTCATAATTTAAAAAAATCATGAAATATGTTGTTATGCACTGCTTCTCTAATACAAATTCTTTCCTTTTTTCTATTCCTCTTTAAGCTTTTCCCTTATTTTAACAGAGATATTTGATAATATATGTTAAAAAAACGATAAGTATCACACTACAGGTGGCTATCGCAGGTGACCATGCTGGACCATCTTGTCTACACGATGCCAAAAAGCTCCTGCTAACTTCTAACACGCCTACTAGTTGATCCACATCTCGATTCCTCACTCAGACTCCGGTCTTGGTTAGCTCGTCCGCGACAATATTTCTGGGCACACTTCTGACCACTTGAACCCAGAGTAGTTCTAGATTTCAACGTGTCGCTACTTCGTTAAGAGTTAACCTAACACTCACAAAGCAAGTTGGTTGTCGTGCAGACACTCGGAGCCTTACTCTCAGTATGTATCCGTAGTGACCCAAGGTAGGAATATACTATGGCCCAAACAATTTTAAAGATTGTATTTAATAATTTTCAAAATTAAGTATTAAAAAGTAAAGTCATAGCAAAAGCCATAAGCACACCACAACCTTCAATGGTTTTATTCGTTTCCATCAAATAACTGAATGTCATGGTAGTTCCTACAACTAATTGAGATCAATTTAACTGACTTTTCAAATGAGGCGCAAAAATCTGGAATACTGACTAACAGAGCAAACGCTTTTTTCTATTTTTACCCGCTTTATTTTGTATAATCGAGATGTCTTTGTTTACATTAGAAATAAAATTAAAGCAACTTACAACTCGTGCCACGTTATTCAATTGTATTTAGAAAATTGCAATTTAATAATGTTTGTTTCTCTTTCTGTTGTATGCGTCTGGATGTGTTCATCTATTCAAATGTTACTGTTCGTTTCAATTCAGTGATTTATTGTCATTCTATTCTGATTCTGTTTTACATACAAAAAATGCATAAACATGTATGTACGTATGTACGATTACGTACATATGTATTTGCATACTTCTGAACTTGTGTTTTATATCTGTACCAATTAGAAAAGCATATTGTAGTTGTTCATCAAAATTCTTGCAAAACTCACACTCCTCCATTAATATGTTTGTTATTTGTCTGTCTATCAATATTCGAATAAAAGAGATGGACCGGTGAGAATGATGACGTTGAAAATACATCGCGTTCCTAATCTGGTTTTAGGAAAAGTCTTCCAAAATCTCCTTTGTTCTACATAGATTTTGTAATAGATTTGAGAATGTTAAAAGTCCAAGTCCGGAATATGCTAATAAAGTGAAATGCTTACAAATTTTATGCAAAGTTTGAAACTTTTACAACTTTCTGATGATATTTCAACATTATTTTGATTTGAATACCAAGGCAATTGGAAAACTATACCAAATCAATCGCCCAGGACCCATAGCGACGATTTCAATTTCAATAAAAAAAAAGATCTCAGTTTTAGAAATCTATCATATCTATTGCATTTCGCCTTATTGATCATTAATAAATATAAAGAAATTAAAAATAAAAAATAAACTTTGTACGAGATATTAGCGAAATTTTTTTATCGACTTCACAAAAAGAGGATGATATCAATTCGCCCGTATTTTAATATTGCTGCACATACAACTCCATCAGTTATATGTATTTGTAAACCGATTTTAGAAGTAAATTATTTATTTTTTTTTTAATGTAACAAGGCCGGGAGGAAGCATACCTCCCATACAAAGTAAAACCTTATTATCGTATATCTGTCTGACTAGTAAGTGTTCCAAATTGGTGAGTTAATCTGCATCTAGTGCATGCAGTCCCAGGGAATCTTAGCTGGATAGGACCAGCGGGAAGCATACCTCACTTAGAAAGTACAGTAGAGGCTCGAAAAAGTTAAGTAGTTTGTTTTGAGGGTGCTTAACTTTTCCGAATTCTTAACTTTTCCGTGATATGAAAAATGCATGTGTTTATACATGTATTTATACATTGTATATATATTATTAATATGTATTTAATACACATGTATATATGTATGTATGCAAATGTATTAATTTTTAGCTTTTAAAATAGGACCACTTAGTGGACAGTTTCTTTCACGTTGATATAAGAACCATTTGTACAGCTGCTTCTCCAAATCTACGAATTCTGCCTTATGTAAAGTCTTTCTCTCAATTTCGTCACATATACCTGACACTGCAGCATAAATGTTTGCTTTGTTTCTTTTAATTTTAGAAATTGAAGATTCAGAATCATGAAAATCCATGGCCAATCGATTAGCCAAAACGCCTTCATCTAATTTTTTTTAAATCTTGCATTTTTCGGCAACTGATAACCTTTTTTGCTTACGTGCTGCTGACATTGTTACGATCAAAAGAAAACTAATAACTGATGCAAAAATAGTATGAAACATTACGTACGAATGTAAAGAATTTTTTAACGGTAAATGACGATTGGATATGTGTTGAATTTTTTATGCTACCCATGTACTTATATAGTACTACATATATTAATGCAACAATCGACATACATATAAGAATTCAAAATGATGTTAAAAATAGAAAAATTAAATAAAAACAAAAATTACTCAAAAAAGTTAAGAAGCACTTAACTTTTTAGAGTTCCGTATGGTGACAGAAAGCTGCTTAACTTTTCCGTATTCTTAACTTTTGCGCGTCTTAACTTTTATGAGCCTCCACTGTAATACATAACAATTGTTTATATGATTGACTAAGATAAATGCTATGAATCAAAGATTAGCAAGGTTCCACAACTACACCAAAATACACAGAGAGCGTTGTTTCTAGGCAACGACAGTTGGCAGCCCCATTATCCTAGACATGCTACATCATCTACTCCCAAGAGGAATAACGGAGGAAAAAAGATAACGAGAGTTTTCCATATTTAAAATTCTTGTTTTGATGGAAAGTTCACGCCTACAGTTTGGTCCAATAAAACTATTATTTTTAAATCGCAGGGATAATTTGCCCGCCTGAAGCATTGATTATCACATAACGCCTTCATTTATGGGCCCAATTAAAACATAGTTTTTCTTTTCTGAAAAATTATCATTGCAGTTTCTTTTCATTAAAATTTAATTAGAGTTCGGTCTAGCAAAACGGTCGAACGAAATATTTTAATCTTTTCTGGGAGTACAGCATTGATATTGAACTTTATTTGACCGCTTTGTAATCGATTAGCTTTTGCGAATAGTATTTATTTTGAAGAACTTTGTATGATGTTGTGCATTGAGTTACATATCGTTAAGTGCTTGACGATTCGCATGGCGGCATCTGATCGAAAGAGGAGACCCAGTTTGGGCTGTGATGCAGGCTATTATGGTTTCAGGAGCTTTGTTCGATTTCAGTAGATATGGAATAGCCCTGCAGACTTTACAAGCAAAAAAAGCACCTGCAAGAAAAGTCATCGCAGATTCATATCGAGCTCGTATAGTTTAATAAGTTTATAATGATACACAAGCGAAACTACGTGTGAGTTGCGAATTTTATATTTCGGATGGCAAATACATCTCACGTGAGTATAATTCTAGAGCAAATTCTTTTATTCACATAAAAACAAGCAATATTTACTTTTTGTTGCTCCAAAACTTTGTGTCAATTTTTTATATGTGAATATTTTTGTAGTAATTATGTCACGTTTTTATATCTACTCATCACTTGTCCATCCCTCATTAGGAGATTTTAGCATTCGACTGTCTGGCGAATGTGTAAATTCATAACTTTCTGCTTAGTTGGCAGACAATTAATTGACAATACTATGCGAAATTGTACTTGCAACAATTGTGTCTATATCTATTATCTGCATGTTGATGATAACAATTTAAATTGATAAATATTTTATGGTCATTTGATTAATGTCAGTTTATGAAAGGAGCTTTAAATATTATTTCATAAAGTTATTTTTATCAAAATCATCAAAAGTATATCATATTTTAAACAATTTATAACATTCTTGAGGAATTAATAAATTTGATATTAATTAAGCGAACAAAATGTCAACTAGACCAGAACTGAACAGTCACTCGTCTAGGGCAGGTTAGAAGAGATGAATCATAATTGAGGCTATTGCTTCCTTAATGAAACGCATTTACCGATTAAAGCGAATTATCATCTATAACGAATAAAATTTTCGCTTCCACCATTTTTGTAGCAAGTTACAGAGCACAATAGTGTATAACGCCTTGGCATGTAGAATGTATCATGAGCAGCTTGCAATCAGTTTTTGACAGCCAGGAATAACAATTATATTTATTTTTCCATGACGCAGAAGCTTCGCGTTTTAGTTGGTATATAGGAAAGCTTAGAAAACGTAGAAGGTATGAAGTGCGTAGAAAGCAATGATGCAAAAACGGTTTGTGTGGATTTTTATCTCAGTAGAAAAATTCCTGAGTTATTCGAGATAAAACCACAAGCCTGAATGAACTTAATTAATACGACGGGAGATTTTTTCCCCAGCGCAGTCGCAAAGCTTTGTAATAAAACTTGCGATGGTTAAACTCTAACTAACATCAACTAAATTTTAATATTAAATTTTACAAAACTTCCTTGATTGATTGCATGAGTAATTCCAAATTAACTTGGCAAAACATTAAATCATAGTAATAAACAATCAAAAGAGAGTTCATAAGTATCTATTACAAAAAAAGGCTTTATCAAAACCCAAACCCGCTAAATATAGAAAAAAGTGCAAAGAGCAAATGAAGCAGCACGAACAAAAAATTAATTTTATATCTACATTCTACAAATATTCGTATGATAAATATGGCAAAAGTTGGGAAAATCTTGTAATCATTTAACTCTTAACGCAGAAGAATGTTAGTCACAAAATTATGGATTCAAAGGTGAATAAATAAAAAAGTTATTAAATTTAGAGAAGAAAAGAAACAAAATATGACGTACGAGTATTTCAAGGAAATCGCTTAACTTGACAAGAATAAGTTTTAGACAACATTGACGAAAAAAAAAATTAAGAGACGGACAAGCGAACTGTATTACCCAAGCAAAAGTATTTATAAACAATTACGAATCGAAATTCACAAGGAAAATACGAAAAATATATTTGTTCTTCTTACAGGAAAAAAAAGAAAACTTCTTCTCTTTCAGACGTAAGAAATTACAAGGATAGGGAATACACTGAAAGAAATAACAGTTTCATGATGCCAGGCAAAAGTTGCAACAAATAATTATTATTTCTGTAATGATTCTAACCATTTGGCTTTGCCTAAAAACTTGCCATTTGAAATTTAAGCATTTAGCGAATGCAACTGCTGGTCAAAACTTTGAAATTTAAACTCAAATTGTCATTAGTCTAACAAAATAAGTTTTATGAAAAAATAGGTTTTTATGTCTTCAAATTCACTTTATCCATATCAATATCGACCATTATCTCAGATCAGCCGAGAGTATCGCCACAGTTTGTCAAAGTCTACAAGAAGAACGCAGGTAGCAAATTGATCAGCTTTATTTAGAAGATCGTTGCATTTAAATCTCACACCCAACAGCAAATATTTTTCAAAATAACAAGGTTCTAATGATTGACGACGTTTATTGTTTACGTCTGTCCTTCATTTCAGTCTGAAAATTTTGCAAATTGTAATGGTGAATCGTCATAGGAAATCTTATTATCCTCATATTTTAGCAATTCTAGGGAATATTTTTAATCCTCTAACTCTTTGCGGTGTGGGTCTTGAAGATATATAGCACGCTGATATGTTCCATAAATGTATTTGCCATAAAATTTTAGTACAGGGCATCAAATAAGCCTTGGCGTTTTTAGAAAATTATCAAGCTCGGGAATACATTTCTGTGTTATGTTTTGACCGACTAAGCTTCCGTACTAATAAATTCAAATGATCTTTTAATATTAATATCGGATTTGATTTCATTTATTGAGCAGGCCGAGCAGATCTTGTGATTCCAGTTGGTTCGACTTTATTTTGTGGGGGTTCTAGGCTCGCGGTTCCCGATAATAACCCGCAATCGATTGAAAATATCCAGGGGCATTACTGAAACTTAGTTTAATCACTCAGTGAAACTGTAACCTCATAACACGACATCAACATATCTTCTGAAGGCTTCTATTGCGTACGTCGTTCCCAAATATTTCACAATAAAAGATTATTATCTGATAATTAATTTTTAATTTTGACAGTGTTAAATTGATGATATTATTCGATCTTTTTATTTTTATAAATTTTATAAGTTCTTCTTATTTTTATTAAAAATAAATATTTTTGTTTTTATTTTTATTCCGGCTCCAGGTCATATATTAAATAAAACTTCTTTTTTTTTGTTTTATTTAAATTTTCTTTTTTTTTTTTTTATTCCATATTTCGATCACCATCGGTTCTCTTCTTCAGGAATTTAAGTAAAGCAAACTTTATCGTATTTTATAAGGCAAATTACATGTGATAGTTATCAAAGAACAAATTACAACAAAGACAAATGTGTAAATCATTCTGACAAACACTAGCAGAACGGAACAACATGCTGTTTTCGAAAGCCGCTACACTTTCATCATCAGCGTTCTTGTATTTGGTCCACTTCTGTGGTGTCAGTTGATAACTATCACATGTAATTTGCCTTATAAAATACGATAAAGTTTGCTTTACTTAAATTCCTGAAGAAGAGAACCGATGGTGATCGAAATATGGAATAAAAAAAAAATAAAATTTAAATAAAACAAAAAAAAAAGAAGTTTTATTTAATATATGACCTAGAGCCGGAATAAAAATAAAAACAAAAATTACATATCATAAGGTCGGAAAAATTAACAAAAATAAATATTTTTAATTTCCTGAAGAAGACACCCAGAGGGTGTTGAAATCTTAAAAAATCATAAAAAATAAATATATTGTTTTTTATAAAAAAAAAGAAGACCTCAAACTCAATTCAATTAATTTATTTTGACAGTGTATTATAAATGGCTTAATGTACTATTTCATGGTAAAATACACACAAACAAACACACGCATTTATCAATGTTCTACTACACCGAAGAACAACTGCAAGACAATTGCTTTTTTCCCTGTGCAACAATAAAATGTGGGTGGGCGTTTCATTTAAACAACTTTGTTAAACAAACTACGAGTTGCAACAATAACAAAAAAGCTGATGCCTACGACTACTGACAATTCAATATGAAGGACTGACTACAAGAATGTAATAACTTCATATGTCTGTATGTACATCTACTTCGACAGATAGTCATGACAGACAGACAGACGGACAAACAGGCTTTCTGGAAGTCATGCAATAGGACAAATCAAATAATATTTGACAAGTGTACATACATGTGCAGTTTGTACATGAGGCTTATGTGTGTAAAGGTGCAACTACAGATAAACATATTTGCAACAATCATACTCTCATCACAAATTAAAAAAAAAAAAAAAAAAAAAAATAATATGAATTTGAATAGAGATAAAAAGGTACTTGTTGGAGTTATTAATGTTTCCTGATGTTTTAGCCTGAATTATTAGTCGATGTTACTATTTGAGGAAATATGCATATTGTACAGTGGGCAAGATGGTGTTATATATTAAAAAATATATGCTAAAACTTTTTGATTTTGATTTAAAAATAGGTTATAGTTTTCAGCAGAGAATTTCTTATATCTGGTGAAAAATTAATTGACTTTAAAAACATACTGTCATAGCATATGACTTGCTGGATTTAAAATGTTTGAAATTTCATTAAAATTTCAATTAAATGATATGTTTAAAAAATTAATACTGAAAAGAAAGTCAAGGTTAAAAATGTCCAATTATTTTTTTATTGAAAAAAAAAACAAAGGGATAAAGTGATACAAAGTTGTTTTTTATTCTCTCAAGTAAAATTAAATAAAAGCAAAAGTTACAAAAGGCGCTCTCTAACCGGCAGTGTTAAGAATAATCTGATCTTGCCATGATTAAAACGTTCGGAGTACCAAACTGTTTATTATTCATGTCCCAGTTTTTCAATAGATCTGACTACCAGTTTACAGGTTATATGTCTATTAAAATTTGTCTACTACGATCGACGCCACTGTGCATTGTGAAATAAAATAAACTTAACCATATACATATTTGTAAAGTTAAATGTGGCAATAGGGTGGTACCTACTTTTATTCATGAGACTCATTGAGATTTGTGTATCCAGAAAATTAGATTTTCTCTAGACTATTTTAAAAATATTAATATATATTAATCATAATTATTTTAATTTTAATATAATAATTAAAAATTTAAGGATAAAAATCAATAAGTTTGCACAACGTTGGCATACACTTAATATTTAATTCTCGATCTCATTTAATATTTACTTGTCTATTATACTACCTTTCTACGGATTAAACAAAAGTTGATACAAATTTTAATTGTCTGGTACAGTGTGTTCAACCAAGTCGTAAGACGTATAAAATATATTCATATTATAATCATTTGCTGAATATGATGCAGATGACTCACTCAAAAAAAACTTAATTTAATTTTTTATTTTTGTGTTATTAATTAATTAAGAAGGAGCCATAACAAATTTCGTTTTCTTTTATTTTTTTAGAAAAATCTAACATATCCTGCAGTAGTGATTGATCATTCCGATTAAATTGACAAAAATAGACGAGGTTATCCGCATGGTAACGTCACAACCGATATATTAAATATTCGAACATATGTACATGTTTATTCCAGCAAATGTGTATAATATGGGGAATCATATTTAAAGACGATTAAAACCCATCAGTTAACAAAACCGGTTCTCGAAAAACCGGATTTTATTCATTTTTCCTGTTTTAATCCGGGTTTTAGATACTGGTGGTTTTTGATTTATTCCTAAAACTGGTTTTTCAGTGTCGAAGTATTCTGTATTTTCGAATATCTTTCATATTGAAGCATATTATATTAAAGCGTTTTTTTTTAACTACGTATGCAACACTTTTTCATAAGTCATCAATGCTCATAATATGATAGAGGTATCAATGAATATTCTGATTATTTAGATTAATTTTCTAAAAGATCTATAAAATCAAATCAACTATAAACAGCAAAATTAACATTTAATCCAAATTCTCCTGTAAGACTGGATTTTTTCTTTAGTTCGCTAATAGGAGGGACATTGAGGCAAATTGCAAAATTATACTGTCAAGATGATAAATTTAGAATGATATTTTGCAGCAGTTTTTACTGCAATTGTTTCACTCTAATTTATATTGGCAAATACCTGAAGTTTTATGCTGCTAATTTCATAAAAAAATTAGTGTAAAATTTAATACATATATACGATAGAGAATTCTCATACTGTTTGGCATAAGCATATGACTGTTGACTGTTTTCGAACTGGTTTAAGTTCACTGACGATTTGGTTTAGCGACCAATGAAGTGTCGACATGTGAACAGCTAAAGCATAAAACAATATATATTAAATTTATGTACATTTTTGATGACTCCAAGGAAAATGGCCCATATCAAAAAAATGTCTTTTTGTTATTGTCGATAGGATAGTTTTTGAGGCATTTTTAGTTTTAGGTTTGAAGTAATTTTTCTCCGACGCTATTATTCCTGAGGACTCAGGTTCTCTCTTTATTGCTTGGCTCCATGAAAAGTTGCTCTAAAATAAAAAATTGCTCCTAATTTTACTTATCGTTTTCATTACATTTTTAAATTTTTGGTTCGCAGCCATTTCTCACACTGGCAAATCTAGTCTTATCCCCACATTCTCACAGCTTGCAATAAAGAGCGAAGCTTTCTTTAAAGAAAGCTCTGGTCCATAGTCTATTACAAGAGGCGTTTTCAGCTCTAGTATTCTTCCCACTCCTACAAGATTGATCCCTCTATCCAACCTTATCTAAGAAAACGAAGATGCTTCTCATGGCCTTTGTGATTCTAACACATATTTTTCAAGTAGATACTGTGATTTACTCAATAGTTATACGCATCTTTTATGTATACAAGCGATTTCAAATGTCCCAATTGTATAACCCATTTAGTCAACTCTTGTTAGGCAAAAGGAAAACTCGTGCTGTAAATTCATTTATCGCTGGTAAAACATTTGCATACGAAATGTCATACATTTAATTTAAGGCGACCGCTTTAAATACAACGAAAAATGCGCTCTTATGTAAGTTTATTTTATTCAACTGCATATTTGATTTTTTTCTTTTATTCCTTTATTTTTTTCTTTAAAACATTTCTACAAAAGCTTTTCATCCTCTACCTTCATCCTTAACGATAGTTGGCTGTCTCCGGTATGTGAGTGTTTTTTTTTTCGTTTTTTTTATTCCTACAAAAAGACAACTTCGTGCTTTACGTCTAAACAATTCAGGCATGGAAAATTAGCATTTTAAAATGACACTGAACTTTACATGAAATTCGAAAAAAGTTTTAAGAAATAATTCATAATCTATTTTGGATACTCCTCAAAGAAAAAATATATTCCGGGTATTTATTTATTTTCTTTGAATTATGCTCGCGACTCCGGGCCAAATGAGGAATTCCAAGCTTTCGTTTTTTCGGTATTTTTTTTTTCTTTTGAAAATCTATTAAAAGTATTGATGTCCGGCGGAATTAAGTATAGAAGGAACACAAACTTCTAATGACTTCTGAAGACTTTTTTTTGGTAAAATGCAATGTAAATTGCTCTTGCAAATTGAATTAAAAGCTCCGCAAATAAGGATTATTTTTCAAGTTTTATCTAAAAAAGAAATCATAATGAAAGATAAATCTATCCCTGTTACGCGGAATACCTTTCCATGCATTGATTTTTATTATTGTTTGCGTTTTATTAAAAAAATTTACTAAATGCATAGAAAAATCAAAAGTTTGTTGTGGCTTTAGCTCTTCATATGCCGATATTTCATTGGTTGCTAAAACCAAATCGTTAGTGAAGTTTAAGCAGTTTGAAAACATTCAACCTCGGATGTTTATGCCACATAAATTAAATACAATATGAGAATTTCAATATAGCATATGAATTACAACAAATACATAATCAACATAAGTTTAGAATGCCACAACAAACTTTTGATTTTTCTATGCATTTTACAAAAGCTCTAATTGTTTCTAACGATTAGTTGGGGAGAATATCCCAAATAATGAATTTCCATATTAAGTATATAAAAATTTACTCTAAAAATGGTTTTTTTGAGTTTTGTTTTTTATTTGGATAACAATATTTTTTTCCTGGAATGTAATAATTATTTTATTTTGTTGTATTTAATTTTTGTATGACAAAGAAAATTTTGTTATATATATTTTTTTTATATTAACTAATATTAATATCTTTTCTAATATTTACCATAGGGATATGGTCGTAATGAGGATCACATATAAGATTAGGCGGTAGCAAACAGGTAAAACATATGATATTGAGAAAGCGCAAAAAGGAAGAATTAGAAAGGCAATACTGGGACATAAGACTGACGCCAAACTGAAAAGCGTAAAAATTGACCTTTTACAACGTGAGATCGAAATCTTGCTTTTGGAACGTGAACGACTCAAGGAACAGTATCGCGAAATCAAACTGAAATTAGAATACATCGTAACTCTTAAAAGACTGTAAGTCATTGGTGTCATTAAGTTTTGTACTAAAAAAATTTGTTCACTTTTTGTTCTTTACCTTCAAACACTTTGGACTTGGTATCGCTTTTGAATTTGCGACATCGAAAATTACACTGAAACAAATTTCACATATTAACGAAAAAAATTATTAAACACTTAATGGAGAAAATATTTTTATCACATTTTTTTAACAACTCCACATAAATTTTATTCAACTTAAATTCTTTTCATTAAATAAACCATAGTGTTTTTGTTGAAAGTCCTTTTTTATATGATCTGCTGACAGTTAAAAATAAACTGAAAATCTATTGAATCAATGAATATTCAATGGAAACGGAAGTACAAGTATAAACATATAGTTATGGAAACACATCAAAAGAGTTAGATTAGCAACCTAAAAGAAAATTTATTTAAATAATGTTTGCGTTTATTATACTAAATTTTTTCAATTAAAATTTTGGATTAAAGTTATTTCTATAAATTTAAACAAAACTGTACAAGCAGGTGTTGTTAAGTAATAAAATTGTATAAATAGTTTTTAAAATAGAACAATTATTGTTTACATAAAAACATCAACGATGATAGTTCAGAAATCGGCTCAATAAAGTCTTATGTACCACATGGAAGCGTGTTAGGTCCACTCATGTACACAGTTTTCACTGCAGACATGCCCACAAATGGAGATGTTATAATTTCCGCCTATGCAGATAATACAGCTACAATAGCAGCGAAGGAATCAGCATCTGAAGCTGCTAGACTAGTTCAGTTACAACTTGCCACATTTGTAATTGAACAGAAAGCAACTCGATATAAAAACGAAACAAATGTACAAACAACAAACTGTTACTATACAATACTATTTTAAAGTCTGTTTGGACTTGTGGCATTCAATTGTGGTGTACAGCCTTTTACGCCAACATTGATATTATCCAAAGATATCAGTCTAAAACTTTAAGACTTATCATAAATGCACCTTGGTTTGTAAGAAATACTAATATACACAAGGACCTTAATATTCCTAATGTTTGGGAAGAAACAAAAAAGTTTAGCATGAATTACATGAACAGACAGTATCCTTGCTAAAGCTCTTCTTGATGATAATCTTGAAGTTAGAACAATAAAAACACAACAATTACTTATACCATAATTTAAGGTATTTTAAATGTAAATATATTTTTATTTGTTAAATTCAACGAAATTTAACGCTTCTGCTAAATTTAAAATTTAAAAAAAATTCGCTTATTATTGAATTGAAAATAGATTGCAAAAAGCATATATATGTATGGATATATGCAACTATAACTATATATATACTCATATATTAAATTTTTGATACTAGTATGTATTCTTTATAAGAAGACATCATATACTACGTTTATACGCACGTCTTATTTGCAAATAGAACTATTTGCAAATAACTAATTCACTGTTTATACGGGAAATCGCATACAGAACTTGTGTTATTATTAGTGATGCCATGTGACGAAAATATGATTGTTTGGTAAGTAAAACACAAAAAACGTTCATGAAGTGGCAACGTCTTACTTTTCATTTGCAAATAGTGCCGTTATTCAAGACTTGTTTAAGTGAGTTAATAAGTTGCAATAAAAAAGTTATACGGCAACATTCTTCTTTTTTATTTGCAAATAAGACGTGCGTATAAACGTAGTAATAGATATGAATTGCTTTTATGGATGCTTGACTTGCAAAATCGATCAACTCCACCTCGAGATTTTTGCAAAGTGCTTATATAAAATCACTACTTCGAATTGTTATTATTGAAAATAAACTCTTCAGACAATATCTTAGAATCATTATCGCAGAGATTTATTTTCATTGATAACATCATTCGCTTTTTTTAACGTTAATATGCAGGACGTGCATGTACTACAATTTCTTCTCAATATGAATATAAATTCCGTCGAATTACCTAAAATTCTCAATTGATTTGATTAGTGTTTATTTGAAAAAATTTGACTGGTAGTGGCGTTACACTATGCATTTTGCAAATAAATTTGTTGCAGGCAAATTCTTTTATTCGCAACACTGGCTACATATGAAATTCAGTGTAAACATAGTCCTGATATAGTTTTTTTTTTCCTTTTTTTGGAAGCATTGTGAAGAATAATTTTTTCCTTACCCATATTTCGCAAATCATAAGCAATGAAAAAATATTCAATAGCAGTACACTTCCCATGCCTGTCATACATATAGACTTGTTTGTATGTACATACATACATACATATATTTTTAGTATATTATGAAAATTTGTGGAATTTTCTCTTCTTTCGCAAACATTTACCAGTTGCAGTTCCAAAGTTTAATGTTAAAAAGTCTATTTTTTCCTTTCCTGCGTTGAAAAGCATGTTGTAAATTTCTCAGTGGAAGTCAAGGGTAAGGATTTAAATTTGTTAAATTGATGTTCTGGCTGCTTCATATGCGTGTGTGCGTGTGTGTGTGTTAGTATACTTGTATGTATGTGTGGTATAAAATTAAGTCAATTTACTTATTAACATGATAAAATATGACAACATTCCCTTGAAATTCATAAAGTTAAGTGATTTTCATGTCATGCCACCATAAAGAATTTTTCTTTTCAAACACTCATAAATTTATGTGTATGTGTGTGTGTGTTTCTGTATGTATTTATATAAATTGGATGGATACTTGCAGATCTATAGCAGCTTTATGAGTAAATGTGTGTTTAAGAAGGACGAATATAATAACTCTCAGGGATTAAGTTTGCAATTTGATAGACATTTAAAGTTATTTTATGTCTAACAAGAGAATAGAAATCCTCATTTTGTCATAATAATAATAGAAATAAGAATTACCATAAATCGCAGGTTGTGCGAAACATACATACATGTTCACAATATATCTACAAATTGAATTGTCATCTTGTGTATATACTTATTTGTATTAATTGAAATGTATAATACAGTCTATTTAAATCTTAATTGTTTTAATATATTGTTTTAAAACTGGAAAATATTTCACCCAGGTCGAAAAAGAATACATTGCGATATCTTTTAAAACAATGTATTAATAAAATATGTTATTGAGGCGGCAACAATAAAGTTTTCCAAAATGGATGGTGTATCTAAAGTGTGGTTGGAATACAACAGGCACCCCATGATATACTCGTACATATTAAGGAATCACTCTTTTTATTGATTTTGTTGAAGGCTCTATAGTGAATATTTTGGCCATATTGTAAAATTTTGTTTAACATGCTTTTAAGTTGAATCAAAAACAAAATGTAAATGCTGGTCACGAAAGTAAAGGAAATAAATAACCATCATATTATTCTTAGACAATAGAAGGAAGGCCAAGACTCAGAATGAGGTATTGAATGTCAAATTTTAGCATCTCACGCTCCGACAAATTTTAAAAAGTCTTACAATAAGAAAGTTCATTAAATTTTTCATTAGGTAATGCTTGAATTATGTCGAACTATTACTCAAACATTTTTTGAATAAAAAGGAGTAACGCAGCCTAAATTCGATGTAAAATCCTAGACATGCTGATATGAATACAAAAATCTGAAATATTTATCAAATTTTAATATTGTATTGTTTGTTGTTGGCATATACCTAGCTAAGCCAACAACAAACAGTAGAATATTAAAATCTGAAATAGTTAGTGATTTGGGTGGCAAGATTAAACGTGGTAATAATAATAATAATAATTGCCAAATTCAAAGGCAATCGTATCATTGTATCGGTTGTATTTGTATACATGTTGTAGGTAATTTTGAATGAAAAATTATGACACAACAAAATAAAATTTAATTTCATATGTTTTAAATATTTTTGCATTGAATCAACACCTGGTGTAAACTCAATTGTTTAAATAACCACCTAAAATGTTGATAATCAGAGTTTAGGTTTGTTCGTAATTGTAGTGCATTTATGCAAAGAATAAAAATTGCCCAGTTTCTCTTAAAATTTATTTTACGAGAAAATAATTTTTTTTATCTGCAATAAAAGAATACAATCTATAACCGATACCCTTAAACTGACTGTTAATAATTGGTATTTTATCAAACGATAGACGATACAACGACGAATTGTTAATAGAGCAGATAATTTTTTGCTAGACTTGATTTTCTTACTATTCATCATTTTATCAATAATGAAAAATATTTCATTCAATTATGCTCAATAGTTCCTCGATAGGGTTAAGAAATTCATTTTTAGAATATAAAACGTTAATCCAGACTTATTTATTTGAATTCTGCCGTACTCACATATCGGTATTATTGTAAATAAAATTATTATGAAATATACTACACAGAAATATGGAGAATTGCAAATCCAATATATACGTTAATTGTTCCATTTTCTTTTAACTTTGTGCTTAATATTTTAGAAATACAGCCTTAAATTATAGAGTATATTTGAAGATTTCTAATCTACATAAAACTACTTTTCTTATAAAGAGAAAACTGTTCATGATTTAACTTGATTAACAATATTTTCAAATTATCTTTTAAAGGAAAATAATCAAAGTTTATTTTATTTTCCCCCTTCCATAATTTTACAGAAAATGAGAAAAATTATCCCACAAAATCTAGTGGGATAATTCGAATATTGAATTTGACAATTCAGATCCAAATTAATTTTTTTGTTAAGGACAAAGTAAAGAGAAGCCATCAAACACACTAGCAGAGCGGAACAGTATTGTTTTCGGTAGTCATGACACACCATCATCATCTGTTTTTCAGCACTTTCGAGGTGGCTGTTAGTATTGAGGAATACCAACTCTTTAATCCACTTTTCGCATGAATAAACAATACAAGAAGCAAACTTTTATTGTATTTTTTTGTAAGAACAATACCAATGTATTTTAGTAGGAAATTCCCATGTATTTATTATTTAGATTTTTTCTTTTTTATCGTTTAAAGCTAAAACCGTTCACTAGAGATCTTTTAAGCTTGTTTTTTTTATCACGGGCAAAATTTGTTAGAGGATCAGTATTCTATAGCGTATACGCTACATGCAATTATGAAAATTCCACATAAATTATACGCAGTAGTATACTCTGGCTAAAAAATATGATTAAAGTAGCACTAATTGGCTTAAATGCAGACATACAGACAACCTTCTATTCCACAAGAAATAACAAATATGTAATTATTTTCTTTCATTGAACAACGTACAACAACTACTTTATACACGTATATTTAAGGACTCTCCTTAACGTGCTGACGTAATTGATTTATAAATAATTTTTCTCAAATTTTTGCACTTTTGTTTTCATTAGACGTATATTTAGTTCGTGTTCTTTACTGACTTCCATTCTTTCTATTATTGATTCTAAGCACTCTCTATATTAAGTGCAGTTGCTTTTGTTGTTGTTGCTTAACAAAAAAAGTTCTTTTCTACTTTTCAATTCGTTTACAATTGTAGCACAACTACATTGCCAATTACTAACTGCATTCAGAGTCCATATTCTACCGTTTGCCTGTAGTTCTCTATGTGTCTGTAGGTCTGTAAATTGAAAGTATCCTTTGGTTACCGAGTTTTCAATTGTATGACTTTAGTTTCCTCTTCCTTGCGATTCACATATTTGTATCATACTTTGACTTGTTTTATATTTTGTGCCTGACTTTTTATTGCATCTTAATTGTGGGCACTAAAAGAAAATTGCTATTTCATACAGGGTATTCAGAAATATTTAAGAAAATGTTTGAGGTTAAATGATTTTGCGATTAAAGAAGAAATAATCTGAAATGGCCTTTTGAAATGACCTTTCATATTTTTTTCACTTTGAAGAAATCAGTATTTATATTTATTTGCTTAATTGTTTTTCGCCCATAAATACACATTTATGAAACACTGTTTCAGAAAGCCTTTCCTTGTTAATAATTAATTAAATTGTATTGGACTATGGAAAACAATAAACTTAATTTGTGGTCATAATGGAATAAGTAAACTCAATACCTATTAAAATATTTGTTCATTCTCTGGCATTGTTGGCATTTGCAGAGATATACACTCCTGTTCAATTGATTAGGGTCATCAGATCATTGTTATTGAGCAGGTTAAATAGTTTACTTTTTAAATAGTTTTCAAGGATTGAGAATTTCAAAATATACTTTTTTAATTTTAAAGACTAACAGCCGTATTCAAAAAATCCAAAATGTTGTTGAGCAAAATTTAAAAAAAAAATTCTTAAAGTAGGCCCATAACTACAAGTAGTTTAAACCTATTTCCAATTTTCAATTCAAAATATTATTTTTTTCCTTAAGTATGTAGCTTTTCTAATACGACACATAAAGTTAGAAGTCATGAAACTCTTAGTGGAAGTATATTTTTTATATCATGGAAAAGGTCATAAGAAATATTAAAATTCATAATATTAAAAAAATATAAAAATAGTCACATACAGATTTTGCAAAAGATTCACGTCAGTACCTGCCCGAAGGCCTAACCTGACGGTGCACTCCTGCACAAGGGTGAATAAAGCCGTTCACCACCGTCCCCGTTGTCCCCTTCAAGGTCACATAGAGGGGGCGGTCCTAAATGTGCCCCCAATAGGGACAACATGGTAGCAATTCTGTACAGGCTGCAGAACCTTGTACAGACACCTTGCTGAAGTGCTGGACCTATCTAACCTCCAAGCCATCCCAAAGGCCCGCAACCGTTAGAGCAGCTCTGTCGAATAGCAACAGCACCTAGAGATATATGGCCTGAAGAGAGCATCTACAACAGGCCTCCGCAACCAATTGCAGACACACTCACCTTACCCATACCCCTTCCCGCGTATCTTTGGGTTTTAACCACAGCCACCACGTGATCCCCGAAGGGGCCTCACCAACAACCAGACTAGGACAAGTCCTAGGGGCTACTGGTTCCCGTGGTACCAGATGGGACTCTGGTAAGCCGCGTGTTAAAAACACCTCCGATTTCAGGTCTCATGCAAACCTGTGGTATCGGTAGCACCTCTACCCAGACAAGCATAGGCAGAGCTACTTCCTTATATTTCTTAAATGCACGACCGTTGCCCTTTAATTTCAGGGATTGGGTAGTAACATATTAAGTTCTAGGGGTAATTGGCCAAAGGTCAAGGTCTGGAAAGACCATATTACCCATCCGAACCATCCGGAGCGAACCCACTTTTACCTTTAATTTACTTGCATGCGCGCCCGTTGCCCTGTTAATTCAGGGATTGAGTAGCAACATACAAGTTTTTAGGGGTTATCAGCAAAAAGCCCTAGGTCCGGAAACCTGATAACGCCATACCTCAGGAAGCACAACACCAAGCCACCAAGACAAGATGTATTAACCGTGCCCCCGGGGGGATAGTCACATACAATCAAAACTAAAATAAAAAAATAATTCGGTATTCGAATACTCGCTCATTGTTGTAATTGTGATTATTTCATGAAAAAATCTATATGCTGTACTAAATCATAATTTTAAGAAATTTTACTGAAAAATAATTTTGTTACTCGATTGAAATTTTAATCGCTTTTGTACATCATAAACTACATGTTGCTGTATGTACACAGTTTCGTTGACAATAAAATTCTTTAAATCATTGATATGATTTTTAATTTTTTTTTTTTTAATTAATGTTCTTATTAACACATTTGAGCTTAAAAGCTAAAGCCGGCGAATAAAGTTATGCTTCAGTAATTCTTACAAAAAAACCCAACTTCAATACACAAACTCAATCGAAGCAACAAGGGGTTTGTTTAAAACTTGAGATAATACATTTCCAGTTTTATGTTGCTCCCAGGAAAGATTTAAATGTCTTCTAAAAATAAAAAAAATTTAAAATAGATCCATAAATGGCGGAACTACGTTAAAATCATTATTTCAGGCAGCCAATTTATCCGACCGATTTGAACTTACAATTTCTGTGAAACCAAACTGCAAAATCCACAAAAAATCTTTTTCAATGTCGGTCTATATATGGAACAGTTATGCGATAGTGAATCATGGCACCAAACTGCCAGCAAAACCTTTCAAACAAAAAAATAATTTTTACAAATCTGTTTCTAAATTCAGAATTATGTGATAAATAAAATTTCTGTCCCCCGACTTGCTTGAAAGTTTTCGAAAAAAATTATGGGACCCTTTCAAACAAAAAAGGAATTTTCAAAATCGGTTCACATATGATGAAGTTATACGTATACAAACATAAAAAAAGTTAAAATACACACGAATTAATAAAGTTCTCACGTAATCGTATATTAGTTGCCTTTTTCCAATTCAGCTGCAAAACAATTCCAAGCGGATACTTAAAATAAGTCGAAAGGATCTGTCTTTACATGTATATATATTTTTTTCATTATTAGTTTTTTTGTTCCTTAATGCTGATATTTTCGCTTCTAAAAAAAAGTTCAACATTTTGTGGGTGCTATAATTAAAAAAACCTATTTATCCTTCTAATTTAAAAGATTTAATTTCTTAGTAACTGGCCTTCGTAGACTAGTAGGTAGTGTACTAGAGTCGTAGTGCGAAGGTCCCAGGTTCGAATCCTGCCGCAGAACTCTGGCAGTTTGTGTTTGATAATTAAAAGGGAACGCACAAAAAGCCTTCACTGGCTTAAGTGTATGTCGTATGACATGGGCTATCACACCCCTCTAATCAATCTAACCTAACCTAACCTAATTTCTTAGTAGTTTGGGCTTTTTAATAAACACTAAATACTATTTTCTCACTTTGAAAGCACAAAATATTTTGGATTTTTTTAAATCGGTTATCTGTATTTTTTAATTTAAAAAAAAGTATCAAACGTATCATTTCTAGCTTTCAATTTCCTATTACTGGTGATACTACGACGAGCTGGAACTGGGAATACAAAAACACATTGCAACAGAGCATTTAAGTCACAAAATGTGCATTAAACACTTGCAAAACTTATGGCAAGATTTACTGAACAAACAGAAGTATGCCAATGAAACCAAAGAGACAATCTGAAAGTATGAGTATTAGAAAAAAAAAAAGAAAGGAAAGATAAGAAAGGAATTATTTTCCTGTTTCTGAGAATTTATCGAAATAAAATTGAGAGAAAATATATTGCTTAAATGTTGCAACACCTCTTGACCTTTTGCAACATGTTGACAAGCCAATAAAATAATTGTTGTACGAGTATGTACTTAAAAGCCTTAAATTAGATTTGTATGTTGTTCCTTTTCTTAAATGCGTCATTCAATTTGAGGGGCTGATGGCGGTGGTGGTAACTAAAGAAAGTATCACGAACATTGTGTGAGAATATTTATAAATACTAGATATTAAGGACATGATATTGCTTTTGTTAGTAATTTTTTTCGTTAAGAAAGAACTATTAGAAAATTTTCTTAAAGGTAAAACATTAGATTTTAAAGTTCTTAATTTTTTTTATTTTTTTTAAGAGTTTTTGTTTTAATTTTCAAAATATTATTGGAAGCGTACTGATGAGCTGATATACTCGTAAGGATCAGAGAAATGCTTAAGACCAATTTAAAGCACATAATAAAATAGCAAGAGTAACTTTAACTTTTATTTAATACGTAAATGTAGATTAAAAAATAAACGCTAAGAAATCTATTCCTCCAAATAATTTTAGTGAAGTTTTTATAGAATTTATATTCCGATTACTGGGAATGGAAAAGATAATCCCAATAAATAACGCTACTGGTAGTGCTACGGTGAAGTTCTTGTGAATAAAAACGTTGCGGTTGACTCAGAGTCCTATAGACCAAAGAAGCTTATTTATAAAAGTATATATCTTGAGCGAACAGGTCATTTGCGCCTTATTTATAGCAAGAAGTATGCTATAGATTATACACTTCGTACAAGGAGCTGCTAACTGGAATACTGAGTGGCCGTTGCAGATCGTTGTCACAGCGTATCAAAATGATACCATTTTTGCTATATTGAGTATGAGGAATAAAAAATCATAATGAAATTAATTTTCAATGCGTTCATATTTATGCAGCCCAAGTCTGGGGCAAAAATGCAAAATGTAATATAAAAAATTCCAGATATCGCAAAATATTATCATTAAAGGCGTTTGTTGGGAAGAGCTTAAGCTGGTTTAAGAAAACATCTGACTCTGACATACTATGAGAAAGGTTTGAAACATTGCTTCTGTAAAAGACAGATGCAAAGTCAGATGACAAAATTTCAATTGAAGCGTTGGCATATCAAAAAATTATGTGTGTGAGAATGTTATAAAAGAATAAATTTAGGACGTAAATTTGTTGTCGCTTATAAGAAATATGTAATTAAATTAGTTGTTGTAAGCAAAAAGCAAAAATTGTGCATAAGATCTGCCTCTCAGAGATGATGTCAGTTGTAATTACACATGAACGTTTCAAAGTAAAAATTAAAAATCGTCTGCAATTTCGATAAAGATGCCAAGTTACATACGAGCATGTGTAAATTTAACTTAAGTCAGATGTAAAAAACATGTTGTCTAAAACCAGTGTTAACAGCTCATTACCCTGAATTAAATGAATGCATCCTCTAATCTGATTTTATATATAATTTTTTGTTAAAAACGACACTTGAAAAAATCAGCAAAAAATTTAATTGTTGTCACTCAAGCAATTGGAGTACATTTTATATAAATTCTTAAAATGAGTAGACTTTCTGATTTGATTTGTATGTTATTTTTGAAACGTTCCAATTTGTGAATGCATTGCAAATGTACTTTTCGATATATATTTATTCAAAATGTATTATTTGTTGTTGGTCGCTAAACCAAATCGTCAGTGAACTTGAATCAGTTTGAAATGTCGGCTAAAACCACAACAAAAAATTACATTTTGTAAAATTTGAATTGTCTAAACAATTAGTTGGGGAGAATATTCCAAAATAATAAATTCCAATATTAAATATATATTTTTTCTTTCAATCTCCAATCGAGAGGGGGTAAAACAACTCAAATTTTGAGTAGTCAAAAATTATAAATAATAAAGCAACAAGAAGTGTGTAAGAAAAAGTGCAAACAGGGGAACATTCACAGTACTTAGTTAAAGTTCCTGTTGATAATAAAAAAAGGGACGACTCATGGTTTTATTGTTGTTTAAAAGCCATATAACACTCTGGGGAAAGAATAAAAATATTAAAAAAAAACTCTGACTCTCCCAGTCTGTCTGCCACATTAAGTCCTTTGGTGGTTTATTATTTCAATTGTTATTTATTTTGTGAAGTTTTTTCCATTTCATTTCAAAATATATAAAACAAAGTACGGGTAACAAAGTGACGTATATTTTGCTAAATGATGGGGATTTATAATTTATATTTACCCCATGTACTCCATATTCACGTAGTCTTTTGTAACCATATGGCAAAACTGAAGTCTATATACATTTAAAGTTATTACAAGTGAGCGTTTATTTTGGTCTATTTAAAATATCTACTAATTGCTTTTCTATCAATGAACTTTTCAAAGTGCTATTGCTATTAATAACTGTCTTGTAAAACAATTTTTATCATTCTTTTAATTAAGATATTATTATATTAATTAATATTAATTACACTATTCAAAATTATAGTTGTCTAATGACCAATCGTAGCAGTATACTAAAAAAATATACATGTATCGGCGTACTTGGAAGTTTGCGTTCGACAAGGTAGATAAAGCTCTCCCGCCTTTCACAAATGTTAGGTATAAAGTTTGCTTAACAGTTTTATGTAAAATACTACAGGATAAATTTCTTGTGAAACATTTTAGTCCTACAACGCTTCGCGGTATGTGTCCTTTTTGCACCTATCCTCTAAAGATCATCGAATACGACAAAGCTTTTGACTTAAAATATGCAACAACTGTATATATAAAGTGATTTAAGAATGAGGATCCCCAAATCAGCGATTTTTCGGGCTAAAATGTGCCACAAAAAATATTTATCATAAAATCTTCCTGTAAGACTTAGGTTGATTGGAGGGGTGTGAAAGACCATGTCATAAGACATACACTTAAGCCAGTGAAGGCTTGTTGTGCGCTCCCTTTATTTATCAAACACAAACTGCCAGTGTTCTGCGGCAGGATTCGAACCTGGGGCCTTCGCACTACGAGTCTAGTACACTACCTACTAGTCTACGAGGTCAGTTCCTATAAGACTTCAAAATTCAAATTAAAGGACAAAAGTAAGTATCGAGCTAGAATGTGTTTTAGGGTTAATTTCGTAGTTAATAAGGTTGGTGCTTAACCGTTTCACAAAACCAGACGCTAGGGGTAAAGTTTGTATGATAAATATGTGTTTCATATATGTGTTTCATATATGTATTCTTATTCATATATGTATTGGTATAAGTCACCGTACAAAGGAGAAATGGATGTATAAAGATGTACTATTTAGTAACAAGAAGTTGAAAGCATACCGCGTAAACTCGGAGGCTTGAAATGTTGCACACCAATTTTGCTCATATTTTATATAAGACAAATGAGTCCAATTTATAAATACTTTAAATATAATGATTACAAGATTTTCTATGTCGATTTTCCATAACCGTTTTCAAAATCGGGAGAAGGTGGGGAACTTAAGCTTTGTACACACGGTTGTCAGATCTTACAATATTGTAAGACCTGGCAACATACTAACAATGTAGTGACAATGAAAAATTGTCACCCAGAAGTAAATTGTGTGTTCAGACGATCGTAAAAAAATCTTACAATTTCATTGTCAGTTAATTGTCTGACAATGAATTTATGTGCCAACAAAAATTGTCAGTTCACACGATTGTCAGATTATTGGATGACAAAAATTGCCAGATCTGTTGTTAGGCATTGTCAGAAAATTCAAAGCATATGTCAGAAAATATTATCTGAATTTATGTATACATAACACAAAAAAAGTTAAATTATTAAAGTGTGATACATTATGGAAAAGAATATAGCAATTACGACAATTTTAAATGCATATTTGTTTGAAAATAGTGAGGATGAAGATCCAAGATCCGTGCATGCGTCCTTTGGTTGAGCGTCGGCGGATCGCAATGACTGGAGTGCCTCTAAAGCCATCTCCTTTAGACCACCATTGCTTGTTGGTGTAGACGATGATGAGGTGTTTTTTCGGCTGCGTTTTTGTGCTAATGGACATGAGGATGCCAACTCCTCATCGAACTCTAATCCAACAAGCATCGATTCATCTGTGGTTGCAGATTTCTATAGGAATAAAAAATATTAAACCACATAGTGCATACATTATTTTTTACACTTTATTTCTAAATATGTCAACACTTACCAGTTGCATGGAAGAAACGGATTGTGTGGCTTGGCGTACTTTTGTTGTTTCCAAAAACAGCATTGGTTTAAAGTAGCGCCAAGCAATTTGAAAATTGTTATCAGTGCCCTGGCCTGATTTTTTTACGAAGCTTTTCGAGATTGCAATTGAAAGAGGTACGCAGATTTGCCCATTTCGCTTTGCAATCATTTACACTAACAGATATGGTATATATCTGCCACATCTTTGGGAAGTTTATATTCGGCGCAACCGGCGTCCCATAAACTTTGCCGTACCTCAACTTCCGAGATCAACTTTAGCTGATCTTCATGAGACCAAACGGTTTCAACATTTTTACGATAGGATTTTTGTTTCGGCCATGTTTTCTGGGCTCCATCAGACTCCGTTTGTGGCTGAACTGAACATGGCAGTTCAATTGGCTGGAAACTGCTGACAATCATGTCTGTGCTATCATCAGAACCATATTCATTTTTATTTTTGGTATTTTATTTTTTTAGCTTTTTTCATTTTTATTTCTATAATTATTTCACAAATTTCACTTGTTTTGCTTTTTTAATTTTTTGTATTTTCTTTTAAACATGCTTTTACAGCGTTGCCAATAGAAATATTTTTCTGACAATGGTGTTATTGTCAGGTGCATAAATTTTCGACATCTGCCAATAAAAAATTACCTTACAATGTCTGCCAATTATCTGACAATGCCTGCGATAGGTGTTCTCACGGTTGTCAGATGCCTGACAATATTGTCGTCTTACAATGAACTGACAATGGTTTTTCTGACAACGTTGTAAGTAAAAAATTGGCAGTTCACACGATTGTAATACATTTTCAGACAATTTTACTGGCAATATTGTAAGATCTGCCAACCGTGTGTACGTAGCTTTAGGCTTCCCCTGACAATAAACGCAGACATAAATATCAAACAGTAATACACATATATGTTCTTTTAATTTTTCCTCCTGCCAGGATCAGCCATTAGAATCTTCTTTTTTTTTGGGTTAAACAGTGTAATTCAAGAAATGAACCAATATCAAACAGAAAATATTTTAGCTTTTGATGTCTCAAATCATACATATGTTTACGCAGCAATTAAAAATGTTATTAAACCTGGACACGTATAACTAATCCAAAGCCTTTATTAACTTAAATATGAAATAATTTTATTCCGTCAACATCTAATTTCTCATTTATTAAAGCAGCTCAAGAAATTACATCAATTCCAATTGGTCGAATAGAAAAAACACAAAAAATAAACCTTTCACTTAAAATTTAATTAACAAATATTCTATTCTACAACAACAAAAAAATCACCATGAAAAATCGACAACAATTAATTAATTACAAACGATAAAGAACAAAACTGCCTCATTCTCGTACCATTAAAATTAAATAAACTCAAACTCTCACAACTAGAAGAGAAAAAAAAAACGATAATTGAATTGAACGTCGTTCCCAGCTTACCAGTGACTAAGAATTACAAAAACAAAAGTAGTTTCAAATACCAAAAAATAAAAATAAAAAACAAATGGAAAAAGTATCTACAACAAATAAAAATCTGTTCACTGGGTGTGCTCATACCACTACACAAAAAAGCTCCACTAGTCTATTAAATACTCGTAGTAAGAATTGCACATCATCATCATCATCATCATCAACATGAACAACAACAATAAAATCAAGCTTGTTTCTCTATCACCTTCTACGTCGTAGTCGTTATCGTCATCACCAATTAGTAACACTTACTATTCGTAATACCACTTCTGGTGGAGGTTCATCATTTGAATGTATAAAAAACATTAAACGTAAAGAACAAAACAACATTATTAAATTACTTAAGGTCTATTGCGGAGTTGGATGTAGATTCTACAAGGATTATAAGTATGTAGAATTATAAGTCCAACTAAAAAAGGAGAGAGAAGTGGGACATATTGTATTTGGATTGCAATTCGATTGTAATGGAAGTCGAAAACTTTTATCCCTACAGGGGTCTACTTTAGTTCTAACGTTGTGTTACATCAGGGGAAAGAAATTTTACACTACCTTAAAAAGAAAACCGTTTAAAAAGGGAAATGATGAAAATGGCACTCATACATCACTGCACAGTGGGAGCGTTGGAAGAATAAATGATAATAAGACGGCAAAGCTTTCAGGATATTGTCTGCTGACATATGAACCGTGAGCATAAAGGTCTTCGGTTGAAAATATTTACTGGTCCTTGTAACTTTTGCATGTTCTAAGGGGGCAGGTCAATAAGTCAGTACTTTTGAATTTTCCGCATCTTATATATATCATATATATATATATATATATATATATATATATATATATATATATATATATATATATATATATTTTTTTTTAACGAGGAAAAAATCTTCAAGATACTCCGTGCGAGAGTTCAACCGGCTAAAACGACCTCGATACACAGGTCTCAGTCCCTGCGGAACCACCGTAAAAGTATTTCTTCACAGGGCGGAGAAGGTATAAACCTGCGCTATGCTGCCTAGATTCGCTTGCGAATAACTCGATAACGATAACGATATTTTGGGCCCCTGGTATTTGGCATTATACGACATATCCCAGCACACGTTTTCCCAGCCTTCATTTTAACGTATTCATGATGGCTCTTGAATGATAAATGATTATCTGTCATCACGCCTAAATATTTAAGGTGCTCTCCAGTTCTTATTTCACAATCACCAATTTGTAGAGTAATGTAGAGTAATGTATATATGTATATATGTATGCACGTATTTATAAAATATAATAAGACAAATCAAAATCATTAACAATATACATCATCAACATCAACAAGACATTCTGTTAAAAAAATTTACCCAAAAACAGGGAGAAATGAAAACATCAGAGATATCATTTCATGTAACAAAAGCAGTTCGTTATTAGAACAACGTAATCGTTAAGTAAAAACAACAACTATAATAAAAATATTGTAGAAAAGAAAAAACAAAGAACGCCTTAAACACAACAATCATATTAAAAACGAAACTATACTTTGCCGCCGATTCATCCTCTCTGCTCCCAAAAAACAATTATTACGGCCAAGAAACAGAAGGAAAAACATTCACTTAAAAAATTGAAAAAAAAAAACAAATAACAACAATAATACATAATAAGAAAAACAACAAGCAATCCAGTCAAAACTAACGAACGAACGAACGATAGACCTCCAGCGCCACAATAACTCACAAAATACTTAAGTTCATTATGAGTCTGCTTGTTGTGTTTGTTGCTTGTTTGGGGCACTGCGTGAAATTAACTCATTTTCCTAAATGTAAAATTTACAACAACAAAAAAAGACATTTAAAATATAACAACAATAAAATGAGTTCATTTAATGTTGTATGCAAAACATTAACAACAACAACAACAACAATAACAGCCACAGCCAAGTGTTTGGGTTTCCTTTTTAGTTTTTCCTTTCTTTAAATTTGTTGTACATATTTATTGTTGTTGCTTTAAAACAAATTAATGAAATTAATTTGTTTAAAATGCCTTCTTCTTGATTGCTCGCTACCTTATCTTTCTACAACTTTAATTGCAAAGTCAGCAACATTTACGAGTCAACAAATTAAATTATTCATTCATTTAAGTTTTTTTTTTTAATTTTTTGTTTGTTTTTTTGCTTTAGTATCAATTTTCTTTCTTTTTAAATGCCTCCACTCGTAAAATAACAATTACCCAACAATGACAAAGTGAATAATGTAAAGTGAGTAGCAAGTTGCTACAGCATATACAAACGTGTGTGTGTGTGTATGTATCCGTGTGTGTTTGTTGTCTTCATACACACAGAGATGCAAACTAACAGATACTTGTTTAGCAACAAAAGCAACAACTACGAATTAGATTTTAATGATACATTTACCGTGTGAATGGAAACAGCTTTACATAAATGTTGCTAAACATTGAGCAAAATTATATTTTTAAATGAATTTATTAAAAACTTTAAAGAAAATATTACACTATACCATAACTCGACTTTTAAAGTTGTTTGTGTAAGGGTCCGGTGAAAAAAGCTTGCAAAAAATTTATTACGTATCGCCCATTTGCCGCGACAACATCATAACTTCAAAGACTAGTTCAAAAAAATAATAATAATAGTATTTTAAACCTTCCAACTTACACTCTTAGGGGAAAGCTTAAGGGAAAAATAATATAAAATTAGATTCTACTGTTGGTTACTTACCTCTATAAAATGTGTACACACCCAGTAACATCAGCAAAGCACGGGCAGTTCTAGTACAACTGCAACAATATGAAAAAAGCAACAGACACTTTGTTATTACAATTTAATAAATAGTTTGCTACAAAGTATTTTTTATCTACATATATATAAATAAAAATAATAAATGGCCTTTTTCACTGACTAACATCTAATAACCTAGCATAAATTTTCCAAGATATTCACCATTATTCTACTTGGCAACGGTATTCCAGTTGGCAATATCGTCATTTATAATATATGTTTGGTATTCTGGAAGCAAAATTGACGTTGATGTTGTCTCTAATTGCCTTTGATTTTGTTGTCGACACTTTTGGTGTTGTCTTTCGTTGCTGTTGTGTTAAATTGAAATAAAATAAAATTGAATAACAACTTGTCATAAGACACACAGAGCTAAAACTCAATATCTTGCTACATTTTTAAAATATGTTCAAATCTCATTGTGTTCCTTTCAACATCTTTCGATAATTTATTGTCATCAGTATAAAAACGCCTTTCAATAAAATTTTTTAATTTTCATTTTTTACCAATTGCCAATTATTGAAAAAAAAATATTGTTTAAATTTTTTACCATATAAAATGTAATTCGAATTTAATTCAAATGGAATTTCATTACATTATGATTTGAATTAATGCTTTAACGCAATTGCTCTTGAAGAGGTATAATTGATTTAATTAATAATAAGTTTGTTTAAAATATTATTCAAGCTATCAAGGCATACCTAGATATCTTATGAGAATTCTCCAGAGCTATCTTAGGGATCGTAAACTTATATACGACACACCAGACGGCCAGATAGTTAGAACGATTACATCGGGGGCAGCCCAGGGATCCGTCCTGGGTCCTGACCTCTGGAATCTAAGCTATGACGAGATATTAGGAATAGATATGCCAGAAGACACACACCTTGTAGGGTACGCGGACGACATAGCGGCGGTCATTTCGGCACGGGACGCGGACGACGCTAGAAGAAAATTGAATCAGGTAATGATAAGGACTCGAGCATGGCTCGAGGACCATGGGCTCGAACTAGCGGTGAACAAAACTGAATTAATCATGATGACGCGAGGGCATATGCCACTAGAAATTAGCATGCAGATAGATGACATGCTCCTGGTGATGAAAAGGGCGATAAAATATCTGGGCGTAAAAATCGATAGTAGGCTCACTTATTGGGCCCAGATAAAACATGCGGCTGCAAAGGCAGCAAAAGTTTCAGGCATGTTGAGCAGGCTAATGACAAACATTGGCGGGCCCACACAGAGCAAGAGGAGGCTGATTATGGCAACCACAAATTCTATACTGCTATATGGCAGCGAAATTTGGGGAAATGCACTGAGAGCAAAGTCTAAGCGTAAGGCTCTAGAAGAAGTCCAACGCACAGCGGCACTCAGAATCGCCTCAGCCTACCGTACAGTTTCAGGCGCGGCGGTCTTCGTAATAAGTGGAGAGATTCCGGTTGATCTCCTCGCGCGCGAACGGAAAGAGGCATGGGACTCTAGGGGGGCGGAAATTACTATTAGTGCTGCAGAGCGGAGATCTGAAACCATCCAGCGATGGCAAAACAGATGGAACGCAGAAACGTCCGGTAGATGGACGAAGAGGCTCATTCCTAACATAGAAAAGTGGACTCAAAGGAAATTTGGGGAGATTAACTACTTCCTGACCCAGTTCCTTTCAGGTCATGGATACTTCCGGAAGTATCTACATCGTATGGGCAAAACAAGTAATTCCAGTTGCATCTACTGCGATGCAACAAATGACGATGCAGAACACACTTTTTTCAACTGCATCAGATGGAATACTGAGCGAATCGCATTAAGAGAGCAGATTGGTGTTTTCACCCCTGCCAACATAGTTGACAGAATGCTCGAATGCGAAAACACATGGAATGCTGTGAGTAAATACATCGAGTATGTCTTAAGAAGAAAGAAAAGAGACCTCGATGCACGGCAAAATGAGTCCCCATCAACGGAGACTCAGCAAGAATGAGCCAGCAGCATGAAAATGACGGACCCAGACGTGGGTGTTACGAGCAAAGTCCTTCTTAGGAGGATGAAGTTTCTGGGCCTTCTTGAAGTAATGTAGAAAACAGTCCCAGGAAGGCATCCCACCAGAAACGGAGGAGGGAGTTTTTTAGTGGAAAACACCACTCAACGCAGTCGACGACGGTCACTGTAAGTGCGAAGGCATTTGCAACCCTACCTCGCCCGTCAAAAAAAAAAAATTATTCAAGCTAGAGGTCTTATTTAGTGGCTAAACATCTTTATGTGAAATTATCGATATTTTTATTATTAAAAGACAGAGTTTTCCGAAGATGATATTCAATGAGTATGGAAATATCGATCATTTCAACTATAATTGTTTAACCACTAAATACGACCTCGAGCTTGAATAATATTTTAATCAAATTGTAAAAAAAGGTCAATAAATATAGAGATATTAATAATAAGTTTTCAATATAAATATATGTTGCAAAATACGTTACATGTTTAGTTTTTTTCAACATCTTCCATGCTTTCCACTAAAATGCACCCAAATGTAAAATGGCCACACCAAGGGACACTCTTGCTCTTAGCGGAAAACGAGATATGTAACAGTCAATCGCAGAAAAGGCTATAAAAACTGATGTTTTTGCTGGACTTGAATAACACTATGGAACATTTTTGGGATTATTGTCTGGGGGGTGAGAAATTCCAAGTCAGGGAGATGGTACTAGGTCAGTAAAGTAAAACCCTCAAAGGGTTTGGCGTTCGTATGTGTCAGTTTTTTGTTATGACCTTTTAAATTTTTTCCTTATCTTCATGTTTTTTCGCTTAGTTGTAACATTTTGGCAAAAACGTAGTTTAACATAACTCGAGAACCACTTGTCCGATTTTGATGAAACAAATTTAGAAAAATTAAGAATTACAATTTCTTTAATCCGTTCATATAACGTTTTCCTATATGTGCAACACTTTCGAAGTTAGAAATGAATGTATGAAGGGAAAAAAGTATTTTTTGCCTAAAAATTTAAATATTTTTCTTTTTAAATTAATAAAAAATCCAAAATGGAAAAAAGGATCAAGTGTTATTAATTTCATGTAAAGTCACATAACCTATAAACAAAATGCGACATAGATCATAGAAATCGATTAACGCGTTCTGCTTTTATTTACAATTAAGTGAAGGTATCCCATTTTGACAAGAATATTGATATTTGTTTTTATTCAAAAAAGCGTCATTTATCGCCTTCTGGCCATAAACTACTAAAAAAAATTAAGTAAACATTTTTATAATTTTTTTATTTTTATTTTATTTATTTATTTTTATTTATTTTAATAAATATTGCCTAGACTTTTTCGATGGTGGTTGTTCGGGACTAGTGGCATCGCATTCATCGTTTCTTTCGTTTCTGTACTATAGGCGATCGGAACTGAAGGTTTTTTATTGGTCTTATGCAGTAAAACCGCCTTCAAGCTGAGTTTTGAACTGTCAATAAATAATCTCCAGTCATCTGCTTCACATTTTATTTCCATTGCGTCCATCAATTTTCCTACATTCGGGCAATATGCAGGAGTTTTTTCATCATTCACAAGGAATAAACTTTGGAGTGTTGCCTGACGACTTCGATAAGCTGTGACTTTCACACCGGGTGCCAACAAATTGTTTGATTTCAAAATGGAAGCCAGCTCTTCCGATTTATGCTGTGTTAATTCCAACTTGGCAACAATTGAATCAAGCTTATTTTGATTTATTAAAATTGGCTCATTGGATACTGATGGCTCATATGGGGGATCATCACGTGCATGATATGTCAGTCGTAGAAGAGAAAATATCTGGGCTAGAAGCTTTTGGCAAAGGAATGTGGTCTGAATGAGGCACTGGTGTTGCGGCACTTGCAACACCAACGTAATTATACGATTTTCTTATCCTTTTTGCGGCTCCTTTATTCGCACATGCATAGCAATTCAATGGATTGTGACCTTCGCCAGGATTAGTCCAAGTCATTGGGATATCGAATGGCATACTTTCACGTCTTCTATTTTTCCAATCCATTAGAAGGTTGTAGCAGCTTTTACACACTATATTTGCTACCCAATTTTCGTTCACTATAACATTTTGTACATCTCGTATGTTTGAACAAAATCAATACTGAAATTTCCCCTTTTTGTATGTGTTGAGACATATTGACCACAGCAGTAGCAAAAGCTATTTATATCTGGCTTGCACAGTTCCATATTCTGTTCAGTTTTGTTCACTTTTAAAAAACTGGAGAAAAATATCAATATCAATATTTCTCTTTTAGTACAGTAGAAAAATATGAGAGAGTTCGGCTTGTGAGTGTCAATGTTTTCTCCAAATAATGTTGTGCATATCTGGAGCAAATTTTTGAAATTCATACATTTACCTAATTGTGAATAAATGAGAAATGCGTGGATCGATTTTCATGATCTATGCCTTTTTTTGTTCATGAGTTATGTGACTTTACGCGAAAGTAATTAGTTTTGGCACTTTTTTCCATTTTGGATTTTTTATTAATTTAAAAAAAAGAAATATTTAAATTTTTAGGCAAAAAATACTTTTTTCCCCTCATATATTCATTTTTAACTTCGAAAGTGTTGCATATATAGGAAAACGTTATATGAACGGATTAAAGAAATTGTAATTCTTAATTTTTCTAAATTTGTTTCATCAAAATCGGACAAGTGGTTCTCGAGTTATGTTAAACTACGTTTTTGCCGAAATGTTACAACTAAGCGAAAAAACATGAAAATAAGGAAAAAATTTAAAAGGTCATAACAAAAAACTGACACATACGAACGCCAAACCCTTTTAGGGTTTTACTATACTGACCTAGTACCATCACCCTGACTTGGAATTTCTCACCCCCCAGATTGCCTGTTGAACTGTGTAATTAATCATTTTTGAGTTCAGATTTGCATACTTAAATTTATATTTATGATTCAATAATTAATTCTACAAATAAAAAAAAAATAGTTTTATCTATTTAATAAAAAGAATATATAGAAAAACAAGATGCATTTTTTTTTAGTTTTAGAGTACAAATTCCAAAATACCTTCTAAAAAATAATGGCTACTTATACTAAAATGCGTCATAAGTACAGAGCAAATGTATTGAGCATTATCGACTAATGGAAAGTAGTAGAGTTTGCCAATACTGCACTCAAATAATTCTGTGCGAAAAATTAACTGAAATTGTAATTTAAAATAAATGAAAATTTTAAATAAATTTAAAATTGATCTACTCATTCTTCATTTGAATTAGAAGAAACTTTATTTTATTTTCCCTATTAAAAAATTAAGTTACTTAAGCCGTTAAAAAATATACATATTTTTATTTTGACTTCTATTTGACTCAAAACCGTAAAAATATATTTTTCTTTTATTTCAAATTACAGAAAAACAAGCAACTAAACGAGTAAAAAATTGATGACTCTTTCTTTACTCGGATTAATTTAACTGTCACAGAAATTAATCACAACTTACGTAAAAATAATAGATTTTTCCTTTTGTTTCTGCTATTTGTCCTGCCAAATAATCAGACACCACTTCCCTAAAATGATTAAATAAATGATTGAGTCAAAACAAGGTTAAGGTTGTAAGAAAATAAAACTACTTGTAATCTAAACAATTGACAATATTAAATTCAACCGAAAATCCTTGTTTTTTTTTAATGAATGCTAGAATCAGTTAAAAATAAAATTAGTTGGAATTTTATTGTACTGAATAATTTTTGAATAAACTATATTTAATTTGCCGTAATCATATTGCGATATAATTTATATCGTATGCATTTGGCATAGGCAATTGAATTAAAAATTCGACTCGTTATAAAGTCATTTGTCACAATGAATTTCTTGTTTGTACATGCCATAAAAATATGGTTTATTGAGTTACAACGTTCTTGCAGCAAACGAGCGATTCATTATTCAACTATAGAGGCTGTTATATAATGGAAAGGGCACAAATAAAAATAATCATACAATATTTTTCTAATGTGAAGGTAATATTTCAATAAGGATTATATTGTAACCTTGATTTAAGGAACATTTTCAGTTTCAAAGACCTTCACACATTCCTAGCGAAACTGCTTAGAAGTCTTAGATGGAAATAGCCTACCGAAACACTTTGGTCTCAATTTTATATGAAAAAAAATTAATAATTATATTTAATTGCCCGTAAGCAGCTTTGGGGAGTTGTTATGTGTGTAGCGATTCAATATTAGACTCATATAGACAACATTTTAAAACTGCTTTAAATTATAGATATACATATTTATTAAAAAAAAATATCAAGTTTTCTAAGTAATTTAGAATATGAATAACATTTATGACACAATTTCTGTGTGAATCATATTTTTCTTAATTAAAAATTCCATAGAAATAAACTCAAATGCAAAAGCATTTTATATATGTACATACACAGATCCAATTGAATTTGTTTACACGTTTCATCAACATTCAGTCGATATCAACATGTTGTTGCAACTTGATTTAATTGCCACGAAATGCTTTTTATGCAAGAGAAACATTTAAGCAGGATGATTGTTGTGCTTGAACATTTAACCAAAGAGTGAAACGATTATAACAACAAAAGCATCCGAATTAAAGCAATAAAAATCCATTTTCAATTACAACAACTTAATAGATGACGATGATGATGACTACAAGCAATAACGAACAGTCAATGATAAAAGCGAACAGATGACTGAACAAGAACTTTTATCCAAGTGTGGGTGAGTTTAAGTGTGCGCTTTTAGTAGTAGAATGTATTTGTTTATCTGTGAAATTAAATAAAACGATATGGAATGAATTGTTGTTATTCAGACATACACACACACAACTTTGCGGCATTTGATAATGATGTGAATGTTGTTGTCATCTGGTGTTGGAGATAAGGATGAAGATGAGGATATAAATATTTAATAATGCAACAAACGAAAAATTGAGAGAAAAATATAAAACATAGTACTGTGGGTTGAGAGTTTGGGAGAAATATAACATCAGCAGTTGTAATAACACCAACAACAACAGTATGAATTGTTACATTATGGGAGAGAGAGACCCAGAAAGTATTTTAATTGTAATTATAATAAATATATCATTTCACGTTTTAAATGTTTCAGAGTTATTTATGGGGGCGCGCGCAACACAATACAAATGCATTAAAAATAACTTATTCATACACACGAACACACATACATTAATGCTTAAATACAACAACTCCCATGATGATGAGCTACTGGGGAGGGCCTTTCTGAAATACATATAATGCATTAACGAAACAAAAAACAAGTAGTGTGAAATAAGCCAGTAACAGTGGGACAATGATGGAAGAAATGCAGTAAGAAGTTAATATGTTATGTCTTAAGCGAAAACTTGTTGACTTCTTATTTGCTGGATGACTCATTAAAAAAATTAATATAATTTTTTTTTATACAAAATGGTACTATTTAAAATGTTGCAAAATAGGTATTCTCGCCATACTGTAATTTTTTCCTCCGTCTTAAAAAACACTGTTGTAAGTATAACGTATGTACTATACTCTAGCATTGTACCCCTTTACTACCTAGAAACATTTTGGTTAAATTTTTTTTATTATTTTTATTTAAAAGGTAACAGCGGTATTGCGTTATATTTCCAGAAATTTCCTTCAACAATCTGGAAGACGTCAAAAAATAAAACTTTTTCACTTTTAGTATGGAAATTTCGCATACTGGTGCAACATGGAACCAAACATTTTTGAAACTCATTATGGCTTCATGCGCAAGAAGAAAATTTTTCATAAAGCTCTGTCATCGTTGTGAATAACATTAATATAAACTGTAGAATTATAATGAATAATTCAATACAAAATGATATTATAAATCCATAATCTTTGAACTACGTGATAAGGTGGCCTAAAACCTTTCTTACTGCAGACAGAAAATAGTCCCGATAGTCTTTTTTTAATGCAATTTTTTCGTTATAAGTCGAACTTTTTAAAGCATTTTGAAATAAAACTACTTTGAGCATCTTTGTTTGAAAAAAGCTTTGAGAATATAACGATTTTCATCAGCAACAGGAAATATACAACTGATATTATAATAACCAGAATAGTAAACGTGCTCTGGCTTATTATATTTTTTTGGCGACAACACGACCCCTCTTGAATATAAAATCTTCACTGATAACTTTGTTTTTTAAGTTCGCAAAAACGTGTGACATAAGTTCGTTCTCTGCTCACACTATGTTTATATATGTTTCTAGTTGGTCCTCTCCGAATTGCAGCACCTTCGATATATAAGCAGCTAATCCAAAGTCACTGAAAAGTTAAACACATATGTTGCACGTAAATTAAATTCCTTTCTAATTTTGTTCATAGTGTCGACGCCCTTAAACCATCATTCTTCTTATACCCCAGTAGTCGAATTTTCCAACAGCATATGCCACTATGTCAATTCATACGATATCTCCGTAATAATCAGGGGGAACCATGCAGGGACGATTACGGACCAAATGCAAGACGCCCTAGACAAAATGCATGAATGGTGCACTTCGGAAGGGCTATCTGTTAACCCAGCGAAGACGATCATTGTACCATTTACCAGGAAAAGGGTGATTAATTTACCCAGTCTCTGGATGGGTGGCATCGAGATAGTTCCCAAGGAGAGGGTAAAATATCTGGGTCTCGTCTTGGATATGAAACTCACTTGGGAACCGCACCTCGAGTCAGTACTGGGAAAGGCCACGAGGAGCCTTTGGACAGCGAGGCAACTACTTGGCAGATCCTAGGGTCTGAGCCCCAAAATGACCTTCTGGATATATATCCAGATGGTGAGACCAACCATACTGTACGGGGCTCTGGTATGGTGGAGGAAGACTGAGCAACGGACAACTATATCGAGACTGTGCAGGTTACAAAGACTTGCATGCCTATGCGTCACAGGGGCCATGAAAACAACCCCAACGTTGGGTATGGAAGCTCTTCTGAACCTTGCACCGCTCCATCTGGCTATACAAGAGGAGGCAGCTATAAGGGCAATCTCTATCTACGGAAAAGAGAACCTTAGGGCGGGAAACCTAACTGATCATCTGGCTATCCTCAGGGGAATCGGGGACATACTTGATATGTCTCAGGCGGGCGACCATATGGACCCGGTATACTGTTTCGACAGGAAATACAGGGTCCTCTTCCCCACAAGAGAAGAATGGTGCGCAAACCCAGGATGGCTAAGAGATGGATCGCAAATGTGGTACACGGACGGCTCAAAAACGCTCCAAGGAGTTGGGGCGGGAATAGTGGGGCCTAGAGCACACAGGTCTATAACATTGAGCAAGGATACGACAATTTTCCAAGCGGAACTTTACGCGATACTGGAAACTGTGGAGATCCTATCCGAGAGAGGACACAGGGGAATACGGGTTAAGATACTCTCGGACAGCCAATCGGTTCTTAAGGCCCTGAGAGGCTGTACGTACATGTCCAGATTATTACTGGAATGTCAAAACAGGCTCAATGACCTGGCGACTCATAATCAGATTACTCTGATATGGGTACCAGGGCATCAGGGGCATGCCGGGAATGAGATGGCGGACATCTGTGCGAGAAGAGGGGCTGAGGGGAACTTCATTGGACCCACCCCTTCTTTTGGTTTCAACAAAAGTCTCCTTAAAGGGGAGATTTCGAAATGGACATCGTCCAGGATTGCACAACATTGGAATGACATCAATGGATTATGTCACTCCAAGAAATTCCTACGCTTTGACGCTGGGAGGGCGGATCTGGCTCTAAGACTGGACGGACGCTGGTAGGGGCGCTCACAGGCCATTACACCTGCAAAGCCCACCTATACAGAATGGGCTTATCTGACACGGACATCTACAGATTTTGCGGTGAAGATGAGGAGTCGATGGAACACTTGATAACAAATTGTGGGGCATTGTGCCACAGGAGACACAGGACTCTACATGCATATACGCTGAGTGAAGAGGATCTGCTAATGCTCCCACTGAAGGAGCTGATCCTATTTGCGAACGTATTACACTGTTAAGGACAGGGGAAGCACAATAGATCAGCAATGGTCGCAGTGCAAAAGGCTATCCTGGGCCAAACCCCATTTCATTACTTACTTACTTACTTATGTCAATTCACATGAGAAACACAGTATTTTCAATACTTTTTCATTAAATTAAAGACTGCAAACTTTTTTCATACGTATATATTTTTTGTAAATTGAATTAAAATAAACTTGTAAATTGTTATATTGGTTTTTATTTAGAGAAAGGGAAAATAACACCCTCTTTACATAATTATATGCAAATTGAAAGGGAAGTCGGGAAAAAATTTTATATTAAAAATCTTCTTGATTTGAGGTTCGAAACATATCCACATTTGTTACGTGTTATAAAATTTCTAACAATTATGATATTGTCATAAAATTAGTTAAGTCGTGTCCTTTATAAAAATACTGCACTAAAAACGCTCTACATACCACATTTCATGCAAATTCATTCATATGATTTTGCGTGATTCAGTAACAAACATTCAAACATACAAACATTCTTTCGCCTTTATAATATTAGATTAGATTAGATTAGAAGAGTATTATTATATACATTCTATACTTATATATATTGTCTGATATAAATTAGAAATATTTTTCATTCCTAATAAACGGCGGATATAGCAAAATAAAAGCTTTCATCTAGTCTATAAGACTTGTTTATCGCTAACGATTATGGCAGTAAATAAATAGACTTTTTATGCTGATCCTCACAACTATTGCGAAAAAAAACATTCATATTTTTGTTTGCAACTTTTCAAACGTTTCAAAAAGTAGTTAGAACTCTACTAATGAAGAGCTGGCATAAGCTCCAGCGAAATGTTCAACATATAGACTTCTTAATATCGAAAACAAATAAACTAATTTTAAAATTTAGAGAATTGTTGTATTTGTTATTAATATTTTTTTTTTTTCGTCATTTCACTTCAATTAAACAAAACTTAAAAAAATTCCCCAGGGAATGTGTTGACCACTTCTTGTTTCACTTAATTAAATGTGCAGGTGTGAATTTAAAAATTATTTAATATAAAAAAAATATATATAAAAACAAACTGTTACCTTAATGGTTTTGTAATGTCCTCGGCTCCACTGTGCAATAGCAATAAACAACAAATGATTTAAAAACGATTATCATGATTATAAACATGAAAATAATCACGTTTGTCATTCATAATAATGAGCAAGAAAGCAACATTGACGTTGGCGCACACATAAACGTTTAACATTGTATAAACGGCAATTTGGGGAGACAAAATAATCGCAAGGAGCAGCAGCCGTGGTAGTGAGTGGTGGCACAAGTACGAGTAATAAAGCAGAATAAAGTGTTCTTTGCTTGCATGTTGTTGCTTGAATTTTTTTCCTGGGTGTTGCTGTTGTTGCTGTTGTTGTTGCTGCTGCTGTTATTTGCCGTTTTCTGTGTTTGTGTGCGTTTGTATATGTACATATGTATGTGTGTGTGAGTTAAGTTGGGCAAAATGTATCTAGATACATAATTGCCACATTCAGTCGTCGTTAAATAGTTGTACGGCGCAGTTCAAGCAGCTCTTTTAAGTTCACAAATCATAAAAATTAATAATAAAATTTTATTTATTCCATCAAGAGCAGACATCGTTTGTTGGTGCTCGTGTTTATGTGTGAGTGTATGTATGTAAATATGTACATATTTATGTGAACTTTTACCACACTGTGCGTAGTGTTCTTCAATGGCTACAGCAACAATAATAAAAGAACAATAACATCATCATCATCATAATCACCATCTCAATTCGATACATGCGATAGAGATTTAGTTTCGAGTGTGTTGGGTGTGTGTGTGTGTATTAAATGAATGGTTGGCTGTTCTGTGTTGAATGTTTGTTTGTTGTATGTGAAATGGAGTTCAGTTTTAGTTAAACGTTCGGTCGTTTATTGTCGTGCCATTTAGTTCACTTAAAAACAATCTAGTGAATACACGTTTTTTTTTTCTTCCATTATTCTCGTCTGCTACACAATTTAAACGGTCGTTGGTACGTGTGTATGTATGTTTCTTTATCACGTTACTTTTTTTGCGTTGATTGTTTTGGGGATTTATTTTAAATTTTTTGAAGTAAATGATTAGTGTGTGCGTGTGTGTATATTTTTTTTCTTCTTCTATTTGTTTGCTTTAAAAGTATGTTTTGTGACTTGTGGTAGATGTTGCTGCAGCAACAGCAGCAGTGAGTGGCAAATACAATAAGATTATTACCATCTTTTAATAAAGTGATCATAATGAAGATGATGATGAGACCTACTACATGAAAGTGCGTGAGTGCGTGTGAGCGTGTGTGTGTTAATTGTTGGCATTTTCTTACCTCCTTCAACTTTTTTCTTCTACAGTTTAGCATGAAGAGCTTTAACAATTGTATGTTTTTGTGTTTGTTATTGTTTTTGTGAATTCAAATGATATTATAACGTGTTACAAAACGTTTAAATACGCATAATTTAAATTGAATACGTTTAAAAATTTACACATACAATATCAGTCCTGCCGACGGCAAATTATTTAAATTTAAATGAATTAAGCCAATAAATAAAAAGCTTCAGTGAGTAGAATTAAAAGATAATATTGTGACAAATGGAAAATTTGGCTAAGGCCGTATAGTTTTTTATAAAAAAAAATCATATACAGGAAATGAAACATGATGCATCAATTTGAAAATGATATAAATATTTCTGCTGATGTATAAAAGAAATAAAAATTCTCACTAAAAATCTAACAAAAAATATGAGTACAAATACTAAAACATATGAAATATTTGTGTTAAAAAAAAGAAGATATGTGTACTATATCGAGACAAAACATGTTGCTTAAGGCTAATAAAAATTTTCTTTAAAAGTCATAAAAACTAGAACAGCAAAAGTCGCAGTTTATAAAAAAAATTCGATCGAGACAATATAGTAATTAAATGAGAATAATTTATAAATGTATACCATTTCTTTAAATCCCACAACAAAAAGTTATAAAAAATATGTATATCCATAAAAATGGCAATAATAACAACAAATTAAAAATATATTTTATCTGAATAAATTATTTCATAGAACCAGGTGGCGGTTTTATGACACCATTTGTATAGATTTTTTCTATATAAAATGATTAAAAATTAAAAAAAAAACAGAAAATACGAAATCAAATATGATGACCAAAGTATATATAGGTTAAAAAAAAGAAATAAATATATGTATAAAAATTTACAAAAATTAATAATAACAATAATAATCCCTTTTGTTGTTTCTTAATACGAATTAATTAAGGTTAATTAACATAGTTTTGTGCTTAAAGCTATTTAAAGTGTATCTACATTTCAATCTTCTAGACTTTTCAATAAAGAAATCATTTATAATAATTACAGCAATAAACAACAACAACAAAACACCAGAAAATAGAAAAAATCTAAATTTAATGAAATACATATTAACAAAATCTTGGAAAACTAAGCATTGGATATTTATGACAAAAAAATTTTGGGTAAGAGCTTAATGAGCGCTTAAAATTTTTTTGGAAAAAAAATTAATTTTAAAGATATTTCTAGGTGTGACTAACCACATTTAAGGAACTAGAAACACATTAAAAATATTTCACTAATAAGAAATTTTATAATTTATAACGTTTTGATAATAAACAAAGTATATATTTGCACATTTACGGCAGAGCAATACTACGCGATTTCTTAATGGCTTTTTCTATCAGAAATTTATTTAATTATTTATGTTCCTTATAAACGTTAAGCATTTTGAATTTGTTTATATGTATGTATATTAAAAATTTTAATACTCTAAAAAAATCCAGTTTCAGACTTGTTAACTTGGCAAATTTATCACTTTTGCACAAATAGTATTAAATATATTGCGAACAAGTTGCAAAAAAAGCTCGCATATTCAAAGGACTATAAAATTCTCGTTTCAACATTAATAATATATCAAATTAAAAATATACTTAGTTCTAGTTTAAATAAACATCTGAGAAGTAATAGCTACAGTTTTAAGCAATAGCGATGCCAAAACAATGGTTACTGAATAACAAACTTTTTTCTCGACACGCATTGAATTGAATTTAAACAAGAACTGCCAACATACAAATCAATTTGAAAATAAGAACTTATGCGAAAACTTATCTGTGAGCAAAGCGAAAAGACTTTGATAAATTTTAAGCTTTAAAGCTTGGGAAGAAAAAAATTAATTTTTTATTTACACTCCCAAAGTGCTTTTAGAAAAAGTTTTGTTCGATTAGTAAAGAAAATTTTTCAGAACTTTCAAATATTCGAAGAAAAAAATATTAAGTAATTAAAAGGAATAAAAAATACCAACCGCAAAAATTTCAGCATCACCTAATTCGGTCCGCAACTGGAGTTAGAACTACAAATGACAGAGTTTTTTACAAGTTGCCAGATGCTTAATTAGCTCATCTTTTTATACTTTAGTATATGATGCATATATAGTTTTAGAAATAGTTTAATTGTATTAAATTGTATAATAATGTAATTAATATTTCATAATTTACCCTATCAATATATTATTTATTTTTTAACTTTTTCTATGAAAATAAATATTTCTCTAACCCCAACATTTACACATGCAAGTGCATTATTGGAAAACCCAATACTCTTGCCCTTTTTTACCAACACATTCACACTCTCCCTAATGGCAGCTCAATTTGTAATAGTTTTCGAACGACAGTGATTTGTTGAGATTTGTAGCAAGTAAAAAATTAATAAACAGTGTAGCCCCGTAAAAAGTTTTATACAAACTTACTGGATTGTGTTGAAAAAGTAATTATAATTTAAACTTATTTTATGTATATTTTGAAAGACTTTAAGTTTTTTTTAGTCTTAAATATACATAAGGAAGACAATTTTAGAACATTAATCTATTTAAATAATCAATAATAATAATTATTATTAATGCCAACTGTTTCCCTAGAAATTTATTTGTATGGTATTCTTGGTAACCCTGGAAATTAAAGAAATTTTTGCGGCAAGTTTCCGCTTGATCGCCAAAACTCTCAAGCAACTTGCAAGACATTCGACAATTTCGTTGACATAATGTAAACCGGGTTGCCATATACTTATTTTATATAAAAAATAAAAATCAGCTGTTTGTTTTCACACTAAAAGCAGGAAAACAAATTGGAGGGAGACAGTGAAACTATTGAAAATTCTAATAAAAACATAGGGATCAGTGACACCATTTTAATGCTGTTCATGTATTTTATAGTGATTGTTACATGTTCGTAAACGCAGATTCTCACTAGATGAGTATTTGATATTTCCGCCAGGGATGGGAATGTTAGTATAGACCTACTGCTTTTGCTGCCACTTAAATTTCTAAAGTACAATGATACAACAATCAAATATAGTGCTGTTGAGAACTAATCCCAGTTTCAGTTATTTTTTATATTGAACTCGTGATTACTAGTTTTCAAATTAAATGTGGGGACGGCGCATGGAATTCTCTGGATGTTTGTTTCAGGAAATTCAACACAACAAAAGACCCGAATCGCGATACGTATGAAAACTGAACGTAAAACTCTCGAAGACGGAGAGAAGAAGTAAATATCATGATGCAGTATTTACAAGGCAAAATGAAAAACAAAATTTATATTAACAATATTCATCAAATTTGTTATTCGAGATATTCTTCAAAATAACTACATATATAATATTTTATTGTTTGTTGTTGACTGTAATTGAAAATAAAATATAATTTGTCATCCTTGGCTATCAAAAACAGCTGACCGTTTTTGCTGCATGAGACGCATAAAAAAGTGGAAAGTAGAACCTTACTTTATGCATTCTATGCGTCTATACGTTCTATGCGTTTTGCTCTGTAACTTGCCACACACAATTGTCACTCTGATTCTACTTTTTTGACACGTGCATAAAACGCAACAACGCACAGAACGGATGGTATGGACTTTCAACTTAAAAGTTGTAGTTGAGACACAAATAAAAAGATCTCATTAAGAAGCCATGAAAATGAAAAGAATTCGGTGTAGACGAAATGAAAATTTAAGGCATGTCCAAATAATTCTAACATCAAAGGCTTGTCAATAAAAAAGTTCTCTCTTTTATAAGTTATCTTCAACATGTTAAGAGGAGTAAATGTGTTCTTAAGAAAACAATTTCATATTAAATAATTATTCTTTATTTAATATTTATTACCAAAAATAGAAATCTTGAAAGAATAAAATTTAGAAATAGTAGCAACTAATTTATTTTTTTAAATAAAAATAATAGCTTCAATTAAAAATTCCAAAAAAGTGCTGTTTTCATGTATTTCCAATGTATGTATGGCTTTTTGTAACTAAAACAAGATTTTCTCAACTTAATTTCCTAGGATGTTAAAAAACTACACTAGTATACTTTAGAACCATTAAGAATGACATTCGTTAACAACAATGTTAATTTGATTTTACTGTATTCTTAAGGACATTTGTTTGAAAAAAAAAACCATAACTGACACACAAATGATACAACAATTCCCACTGTAGCTTTACAATAAATATGCAATGGAGGCCTTTAAGTTTATTACTACAATTTTTTATCAATTAAATAAAAAAAGACAATCACTGCATTTTCATAGCACTTAAAGCAGCAGTATGATCATTTTATTATTATTATTTTCTTTAATAAAAAAAGCAAATATTTGCACAATAAATTATTTTTCTTTCTAAAAAAGAAGAAACAAAAAAATCAAGGCAAAACAAGCGCATAGAAATCAGTAGTCAAAACGATCACTTAATTAATTAAACAAGCAATAAAAATATCAGTTTCTACCGACGCCTCAATTGATTAGATCGCTTAATTATTTTATAAGACTATTTGTTTAAAACAATTAATGTTATCGAAAAAACTACTATCAAGAAAGGGAAAGGGATCGGAAAAACGTGTTCTAAATTAAAGGGTGCTGGAAAAAGATAACAATTGATGTTTTCAATTGGAAAATAATAAGGCTTTTTATGAAACTGCTTTAGGTTGCCCATTTGCATAATGGAACTTACGAATTTTTCTTATGAAGCCCCTTTTAAAATTGTTGTGGAATTTTCAATGCCATTTTGACAGATATATGTACATGTCATGTCTTTAAAGGTTGTCATTTTTTATATTGTGGTCGCATAAAAAGCAACAACAATTTGGGAAATTTTTTCTGTTGTATCATGGTACTTTTCAAGTTTGAATAACAGCAAAAGCCCAATTGTATCCATTTTGCCATCACTGATCTAGACATTCATATCATATTGAAACAATTGAAATGAATAATTTTATTTAATGTATGAAATACAAGGTGGGGGAGAAGTAATGACATAATTTAAACTGGCTGACATTTTGTTTATTTTTAAAGCAACTGTTTTGATTAAATATTTTTCATAATTTATCTAAAACTTTCTAATTAATGAATTTTCTTGTTAATCTTTTTTCTGTAAGTTCTTCAAAATTCATTCGTGAATGTGTGCCGAAAATTAATTAGCATTAATTAGAGCATATTCATTACAAATATCATTATTATATGTAAGGAAAAGTTTTATTTTATTTTTTTTCCATGATTTTTGAATTGTTTGTCGCAAAACATATGGCTCCAAAATGGCCATTTCTTCAATGTAACCTGTCAAGACCTGCACTGTTTGTGGTTTTTTGTGGTTAACGCGAGATTGTAGGAAACCTCCCCAAAGGACGAAGTCTAGTACTGTTAGACCTGGTGATCTGGACAGTCATTTCATTACTCCAAAACGGGAGAGCTGTGTGAGCGGTTACTCTCGTCTTATTGAAACCAACAATGATCGAGGTCCAGTGCCAGCAACCTGGGACAAAAAAAACTTATTTATCATCTCCATGTAATCCTCACTATTTACGGTTACGACGGTGCCACCAGCGTCTTCAAGAAAAAAATCACTTCTTTACTGCAAATGCGGCACCAAGCAGTCACTTTGAGGGGATCCAATAGTTCTGCATGCATTCCATGTGGATTCTCTGTGCCCCAGAAAACAAATTTTGTTTGCTAACTTCGAAACGAGGAAAACGACAACAAATTCACGCTGCGGTAAGACAACAGACTAAAAAATTTTGTAATGAAATTTCTTAAGGTGGCTTGTTGACAACTAATTTTCTATATATTTGCATCATATATGTCAAAGCACAGTGACATTTGGTGTCATTCTCAAAAATAGCAGCTAATTCAAATTGTGACATTACTTTTGCGCCACCTTGTACATACATAATAGTCATTCTATTAATTTCTATAGAAAATATGAGAAGGAATCAAATCTTTTTCAATATTACATCTATTATAATATAGTTCCTAAATTCATGTGAGTGCAATATAGTCACCTAAAAGTCTTCTCAATTTTGTTCAAGCAATTGGCATGCTTTTCGTTGTTTTTTGACAGTATCTTAAGGCAAAATAACCAAAATATTTCCTTCTTGAAAATATCATTGAAAACTGAGCTGAAAGTAACAAAACTATTTATAAAAAAAAACTGATTGTATTATGTTTATCCAACTGTCACTTTTAAATACTTATAAACGTTAATTACGGTTGACGTGATTTTTCTTTCGAATGTACTATAAGGCACAAAGAAATTTTTTTAATATTCGGGAAATATATCAAATAATATTGAGAATTTGCCGGGTGTAAACTTTTTATAAAACTTGTTGCATGAGACGTTTAGTGTTTGCCAATATAAGGTGCAGTGGAATATGTGGCATGGACGTATTGTTGAAAAACAATTAAAATTTTTTCAAATAGGCAAAACTGCACATTGCAAGTCCACTTTATGTTTACACGACGCGATTCCTCATCAATTTACATGATTCAATAGTGACTGACATGTTTACGTCACATCTTTATTGGCACATTACTTTCCTCATATACTTAGGAAACATTTCTCTGTTGATTTGCAGTAAAAAGGCTGGATTTAGCGACCTCCAAGTCAAAAAAAAAATCCTTTAATGTGGATTATATAAGTATGGCTGTACCAAATATGTATCACCACAATTTGTAATGACCGAATGTGACCTGTGGCCTTATCTGTGAAAGTACGTCGATTTGTCTCAAATTTGAAGAATTTTCTTTTGCTGGCAATTATATTTTCCCACCTCTCGCACAGCATACGGCAGGCCGAAACCATAAATATGGGTCACCACATCATATGAAGTGCTCATGTGTTTTCCATCAGAATAACTGATAATCAAAAGTAATTTCAGTGCAAATAGAGAGCAAATTCAACAGCTCTCTACATATTTTCTTCAATTTCATAAGCAAGACCTTTGTTAAAAATGGGTTTGTTGAACTATAACATAAAAATAGAATGCCATTTATGATCTTCATATCATTTAAATTGTTTTATGCCACTTTTTTTGAACATTTATAATTTTTTCTTTTACATTTTTTCTATTATTATCACAGAACAATTTGCTACATTGTTATATTTAGCTGAAACTAGAACAATAATCTCTATACGTACATACAAATGATAAAGAGAAGGCGCGAAAAATCGTATACGACAATAATGTTATTTGTTTTAAACTGTAAATTTCAAATAAATATTATGACAAACATTAGAAGCAGCAACAAAAAGTAGGGTTCTAAAATTAAGTACTAACACGCAATCATATATTTTCGTACACTCACAGAAATGTGTTCGTTACTCAAGCAATAAAAGTAAAAATAAAAAATGACAAAGCTGCTACAGAATAGAGAAAAGGGCTTTGCCAAGAAATGATTGGAGCATTACTAAACAAATTATTAGCATTAAATATTGATGGTGGCAATAACTTAATCTTCACGACTATGATAATATATTGTCACTATATTGACGTTAAATTCCAATGTCATTGGCAGCATTATTACAAAGAACGACTTATCAATATCATAATATATGAGTCAATAAGGATGCACTCAAAACAGACAAAAAGCGTAGGAAACTTAGTTAAAAGATTATTCTGCGAAATGCTTCCGTCATTTTCTATATTAAGTAAAACTGAAGAAAATACTTGGTAAATATTTAACAATTTAGGTTAAATTAGCAATTGGACGTCATGTTAATCCTAAAGATCAGTCAGTAGAACTTTTCAAACACAGTCCAAGTCCTAAACATGATGTCTGCCCAGATGTCTAGGCCTAGATGTCTAAGTCTGCTGAATGTTATTCCTATTCGTCGAAGCGGCTACTGCCTTGGTCACATAGAAGAATCTTAGACCGTTGACGATGTCTACCAAGAGCTTTAACAAACCTCTATTAAGGGTTGGAAGCTGTTAGGCCTTATCGGTACTCATTGAGGGTTAAAGAGTTCCGGATCAGCTATTTGTCGTTTAGAATGCTTGCGAACGAAAACGTTAGATATCACGACATAGACTGTAAGTCTACAAGCAAACATAATTTTTTTCTACAATGAATAATCGATACAATTACTTTCACATAAGAAAAAAGAAATCTTCACCAATGACAAGCGTGTAGCTTTCCCAGATGTAACGTATATTTCTAGTGGTAAATACTCTATCCTGATTCAATATGAAATTCTTTGCAAAAATATTTACTATTCTCAACAAATCGTTGAATGAACACAAAAAAAGGAAACAACATCCAGCAATGACTTCTAATGTTTTTGAAAAATTTTATTTTTGGTAAAATAAACAAAAGCAACTTAAGACAGAATCCGAATGGACCTTAGGATAAATGTTATTCTCATCTCTCTCAGCATCGTTAGTGCAGCTAAAGATTTTACAAAGGGGTCATTTATTAGAAATTTCATAAGGAAGACAAATTATGTACAGCAGTATATAAATCTCTTCTGGAGGGGTGTTAAGAGCCCCAGATGGGCCTATTTGCTCCTGTGCTAATATTTTAGGGCGTTAAAAACCATATTTCAGTTTTATTATCACATCTTGGCGAGTGTAAGAATAAGTATTTAAACAAACAGTAGTTGACTTGTTTGCAATTAGCGGCATAAAATGCATTAAAAAGACATTCATGCACAATGAAAAAAAAACAAATGATTTTACCACCACTGCCATCATCATTAGCAACAGCAACAACAAGCAGAAAAATCATCAACATTATTATTATCGTCATATAAACGATTGAGTACTTGAATTGTAAGCGAACAAACAATACGAGCACGCTGTCTGGGTATGACACAGAAAAATCCCATTTGTGCAAGAGTGTGTATATGTGTGTGTGTGTGTGTAAGTGGGCTTCTGTAGGATAGAATGAAATGCAATGAACCAGGGGGACTTAATTCATGGCATTCAATATGCCAGTTTTAAAACAATAAAAATGAAACAAACAACATTTAAGCGGCAAACTTTTCAAAATCCATACACTGGCAGACGCACATGCTCAGGGATACTATTTACATACACATGCCTACATTAAGTGTATCATCACATCGGCAATGTAGTTCACGGTATCGTTATCGTACCAACAATATTCTAAACAATTATTCATGTTTGTTTATGCTATTTTGTTATTCGAATGTAGTTATTCATTGATATTATGTGTTTATTGCTTCTAATGACAAAAAATCAAGTAAAACAACAATCAACATGAATGGTGTTCATTTCATTAGTTACAAATAATTTGAAAAAAATTTGCGATTAAATGTGCGATAACAACTGCACCTAAATTTAAGATTTAATTTCATTTATTGACGCGATCACACACACACACATACGAGCAGCGTATTTGTTTTTCTAGAAAGTTTTGTATTGGGGAGAGGGTTGGATGTACATAATGATTAATTGAATTAATATTTTATTTAAACTTGTAAACTTTAAACAAGTCATTGTCACTTAAGCAAATGGCAGCTGAGATAATGAACCAAGTGGAATGAAGTTGGGTTTATGGATTTTTATATCCTGTTCTAGTTAATTTTTTTTTCAGGACTTGAAAGTTTCTAACAACCAACTTGAAAAAGACCAATTATTATTTTATAGTGGATTACAAATGTTGGTCTTGTGTGAAAGACTACAAGCAGGATTATTTAATACAAACATAGACTTGAAAAAATGCCATTAAAGTTTTTATCCTTTTAGCGTCCTTATCGAAATGTTTTGCTATAACTTCATTTTAGCTTCATATATAATTCTGATTTTTTTAATATAAAAAGGATATTAAGGAACGCTTTTTCTTGACTGAGATTAAAAATTTTACATTTAATTTAAAGGCCATATAGACACTTTTTGGTATAATTTCAGTTTAACTTCAGATATGATTATGATTTTATTCATTCACATAAAGAGGATATAGAGGGATACTTTTAATGAATAACAGATAAGTCGTTGTTGCATTTAAGGAGCGACATATACTTTAAAATTATAAAACAGCGATTTTGTTAGAAAAATAGGTATTGTGGACTTAAATATTAAATATCAGATACCAAAAGTATTTTTTCATCATTTTTAAAAACCGAAACTCTTTAGCAAAAAATAACTTTGTAAGAAAACAAACTCTTTAAAAACGTACCATTTCAAGAGAAGAAATTATTACAAAAATATCACTTTAGGATTGGAAACTCTGAAAAAAATTCTTTTTCAAATCAATGTCTCAAAAGGTAGTGAATTTTTGCAAGGCAACATGTTTTTTAAAAAAATAACATTTTATAGAAAAAGTACTTTTTTAATAAAAGTATTTGTTAAAAAACGGAAAAATGTAATGTAATGTAATGGGGGTTTGGCCCAGGATGGCCCTTTGCACTGCGACCATTGTTGATCTATTGCGCTTTCCCTGTCTCTAGCAGTCTAATACGCTCGCAAATATGATCAGCTCCTTCAATGGTAGCATTAGCAGATCCTCTTTACTCAGCGTATAAGCTTGTAGAGTCCTGTGTCTTCTGTGGCAGAATGCCCCACAATTTGCTATCAAGTGTTCTATCGACTTCTCATCTTCACCGCAAAATCTGCAGATGTCCGTGTCAGATAAGCCCATTCTGTATAGGTGGGCTTTGCAGGTGTAATGGCCTGTGAGCGCCCCTACTAGACTCCGTAGGCCTTTCCTGTCCAGTCTTAGAGCCAGATCCGCTCTCCCAGCGTCAAAGCGTAGGAATTTCTTAGAGTGACGTAATCCATTGATGTCATTCCTCTTCTCGCACAGATGTCGGCCATCTCATTCCCGGCATGCCCCTGATGAAAAAAACGGAAAAATAGGAGAGAGAAAATCTAATTAACAAATACATGGAAATTTCATACCGCTACAGATTTGTATTGTTGTAAAAAATATTACAAACAGTTGATTCATGTACTCTTTCCTCATGTAAAAGCGTGTCTAATAGTTGATGTGCCTCCCCATTACCAACAGCCACCTCAAAAGTGGTAAGAGAAACCGACACATGAAAATATCACTGTTCCATTCTTCCTTTACAAACTTGAATTGTGAAATTCACAACTCTAACTTGAGCCAAATTAGCAAAAAAAAATTATTTGAATCAAATTACGTGAAATTAAAATTACAAAAAGCGTCTTTTCAAACATGATTAGCCTTTTTGAGAAAAAATGTCTTTTTAAGAAAATTAGCTTTTTTATGAACAAGACCCTTTTTAGGAAATAAAATAACTTCTTCAAGTAACTTTTAAAGTATCATTTTCACACACTTGTCTTTTAACGAAAACAATGTCGTTTTAATAAAAAATATATTTTTTAAAAGATGTGGTTTTTTAAACGGCATTTGAAAGAAAAATATGTTTTTTATAAAAGAGTAAGTTTTTAAGAAATAAGTACTGTTTTTTAAGTATCATGTAAAGAAGTCTTTTTAAGAAAAAGTACCATTTTAGGAATCAGTTAATTTTAGGAAAACAATACCTTTTTAAAGAAAAAAATAAAGAGAAAAAAAAACTCCATTTTGAAAAGAAGAACCCTTTTCATGGAAAAGTACCTTATCAAGGAAGAGTGCACTTTTGGCACAAGTAACATTAAGTACTTTCGTCGTTTTAATAAAAAATATATTTTCGTCGTTTTAATAAAAAATATATTTTTTAAAAGATGTGGTGTTTTAAACGGCATTTGAAAGAAAAATTTGTTTTTTATAAAAGAGTAAGTTTTTAAGAAATAAGTAAAGAAGTCTTTTAAAAAAAAAGTACCATTTTAGGAATCAGTTAATTTTAGAAAAACAATACCTTTTTGAAGAAAAAAATAAAGAGAAAAACTATTTTTTCCAAAAAGCACCATTTTGAAAAGAGGAACCCTTTTTATGGAAAAGTGCCTTATCAAGAAAGAGTACACTTTTGGCAAAAGTAACATTAAGTACTTTTTCAAAAATAGAAAAAAGAAAAGAAAAGAAACACCTTTTTATCTGAATTTTTAAGAAAACCCAAAAACAATTATCTGTTTCAAAAACCCATTTAAAAATTTTATATTTTTCAAAAATATACTTCACTTTTTGCACTTATTATTTTCACTTTATGTTTACGTGAGCGTGTGTCTTACTGGCAATCGTTACTGAAAATTTGCTCACTAACCCAACCCTAGTAGAAAGCCAGTATAACTTTGTGCTAATTGTATCCAGATAACAGATCATTTATTTCATTCTTTTAACTTCGCATTGTTGTTATTTGTGTAGGTATTGTTGAACAATTAAAAAAGCCGTCGGCTTTAAACGCTCCTCATGTGCTGCGTGCTTTATTCTTCTTACATGCCACGTTATTTAATTTATTTATTTATATATATTTTTTTAGGGCTTAGCTTTTCTGTACATGTATCATATACCTCTTTTGCGTTTTTTTTCTCTTTATTACTTAATTTTTTCCTTCTTTTTTGCATATTTAATTTGGTTGTTAATTTTATTGTAGCTTTTGTTATAAGCGTCATTTGTGTGTGTTTGTGTAAGTGCATGAATGTGTGTTTTCAGCTTGAAGTCCCATTAACAATATGAAAAACAATTTACTGACATTTATGAACTTTAAATACTTAATTGCTTTTTGAGGCGATAAAGCGTGAGAAATTTGTTAATTTGTTTGTTGTACAAGAAAAATGTACATATATTGTTAAATCTTTTTTCCTTTTGCTCGGAGTAGCCGGGGAAAGTAGTCGTGGCAAAACATATATAATTATGTAATAAATGTATGTATGTATATCAATGAAACTAAATATAGTTTTTTCGAAAGTATATTAACACTATGTTCAGACATGCAGCTTAATTGAGGCAACTAAATATTAAATTGAGTTATCGACTTTGGTGTACACACATGCCCAATTTAGCTTCTTCAATTAAAACACCTGAACATGTGTTATATAAAAAACTTTGTCTCAATGTATTAATAAAAAAAAACTCTTCAGGCTATACTGGAAATATCGGCTTTTCAGGCGAGCATAAGAAACTATTTACTTCGTTTATTGTAAATAAGCTTTGAAGTCTTTGTTCTATATCTCTTCTCTATATATATAAAATAGGATGTGTGTATGTATGCAACGTGACTCCAAAACGGCTGGGCCGGTTTTAACGAAATTTTCAGGGAACCTTCAGAATACCCGGGCGGGTGACACTGTGAAGTCTGATTTTTGATTTTGGGTCTGCGGGCGGAGGGGCGTGGCAAAATCCAATTTTCATATTGCACCATCAATAACATATAAATATGTTTAGTTTTTTGTGCTTTTTTATTTTATTTTACTTTTTTTTTGTAGGTCCGAAGATATTTACAAAAAATGATTCAATATCAAAATTTTAAAACTTTCGAAATGTTGCACTAAAAAATTCGAGTTTTTGGGTTATTTACAAAATATTTACATCATTCGATAACACAAGATATTCCGCGCTTACTAAGGTGTAACATTGTACAATAAGTTAAAGATCTATATATATAAAGCAGGATATATATATATATATATATATATATATATATATATATATATATATATATATATATATATATATATATATATATCTATATATATATATATATATATATATATATATATATATATATATATATATATATATATATATATATATATATATATATATATATATATATATATATATATATATATATATATATATATATATATATATATATATATATATATATATATATATATATATATATATATATATATATATATGTAACGTATGGACTCCAAAACTTTATGATATGCATTCCATGGATTTTTATTTAAAGGCCGTAAATTTCGTTAAATACTCAATTTAAATCGTGTGATAATACAACACAAATGTTTGCTTAGGCCAGCAACGCGGACGGGGTGAGCTAGTTATATATAAAAACCAGGACTCTATCATACTTATAGCTAATTTTTTAAAATTTTTTTATAGGCAATTTTACGGACGATAGACGGTTTTTAAATCAGATGGGGGATTTTATATACTGATAAGAAATTTTATTAATTGAATTCATTAATATATATTTAACATTTGTATTCAAATAGTATAATATAATTGAGAAATCCACAAGGTATTCTATTCGTCTTATTGTTACAAATTAAAAAAAAAATTTCCCACAAAATTTCTTCAAAACAAAACTATTAAAAATATTTTTTTTAGACGTTATGCAAATGTGATAAATAGCATACCTTGTGAATACTCTAAAGATAATATAATAATAATAGGAAAAATAAATATTATGATTAACAAGATAAGAAAAAAAATAATTTATACAAAATAACACGTTAAAATTGGGGAAAATTTTGTTTTCACTTTAAAATTTATACCATCGATGCGGATAATATTTCGCAATATTTTGCCATCAAAAATTGATTTTTGTGAAAATGGACTAAAGAGTTTTGAATATAAGCCGTCGATATATGTAATTATATGTTAATATAGAAAAAAAAATTCAGCAAATGTCTATCATGTGCCTCCCATTCCTAAAAAAAATCTTTTATTATTAATATATTTATTAATTTCCTTCTATTGCATTTGCATGTGTTCTCCATTATCCACTATTACCGAGAATAAGAGGTTTTTAAAAATATGCATTGCAACATTTACCATTAATTCAAAGAAACAAACATCATTGAAAAACTCTAAATAATTCATTAAATCTGTGCCAATAAGCAAAAAGTGCTGATTTCGAAGTTTTAAAGACGAATGATGTAATATTTTAATTTAATATTTTTTAAAACGAAATCGCTTTTAAACGCAGTGTTATAAACCTTCTATATCCTCTTATATCGGAATTAAAATATTCTATATTTCACAAACTTTTTCTTTGAAATTTCATAAGTTGCTGTTCGAAATGACATTGAACTTCAATTTCTTTTGGAAGATAAGCAGAAATTCATTACACTGTAATAAATGATCTAGTTTTCTAACTTTTTTTGGTAACTAATCAATTTATATTATTTTTGAAGCTTATTTATTGATATTTAGTTTTTAAACAAATATACTAAAGATGGTACTGGAAGAGTATATATAAATAAAAATTAAATAATGGGGGCCTTTAAGCTTAACAAAATAAATTAAATTGATCAATTACACTACAAGGTTCTGAAAAAATGTAATTATAAAAATCTGAGGGGTACTTGTAAAGCGGCAAATCAATATGGTGCTGCAAATATTAACTAGTATTGATCTTAAGTCGTATTTAGTACTTAATCCCTGTTGTCACAAATAGAAACATATTATGGAATCCATACATTCATTTATTTAGTATTGAAACTTTTCCAATTACAGCAGTTTTAACTTAATTTAAATATAATTTATCATTTAATAGATATTTTTTTATTCTTCATTTCAGAATTATTTACCTATGTATAAAAATATTTCAAAACTTTTAACAAAAACTCATAAAAATGAAAAATTAAAAAAAAAACAAATGAAATAGTATTTTAAAAGAGTTTACAAAATTAATTGAATAGTAGTTTTAAAATAAGAATTAAATATACAAAAAATTTTTGTTGTTGAAACAACAACAAAGAAATCAAAATAAAACTGCAAAACAAAACAGAGATGAAAACAACGCAGAGATAAAAGAAAAACAAGCAAATAGAACAAAATCCCTCCTACTGTGCTGTGGCATACTAAACAATTTAATTAACTAAAGTGGATTAATTTGCACCTTGTTAGACTAATTAAGGATTATAAACAATACAGCAACAGCAACAAAAGCACTGAAACACATCATAGCAGTACAACAACGCAATCATTTAGATTAGTGTAATTGTGTATGTATAAGTGTCTAACACATGCAAGAACTAAACTCAAAAGAGAAGAGGAAACAGAAAATAAGTCTACAGAAATTAAATGCAAAATTATTATAATTATAATTAACAGCAGCAGCAGCAGCAACAACACCAACAATAACAAGTTAAAAGAAGAACAAGCTCCTTATTATCATCAACATCAGCAACATTATTATCACCGTTATCAACGGCAAGTCACAACAGAAAATTTTAATTGTGTGCGTGTGTGAGTGTGTATATTTAAGCCATTCTCATCATTAAATAACATCAAATTACTGCCTCTCTCTCTCTCTCTCGTTATCTCTCTATCACTCCCTATTTCACATACTGTATTTCTCTCTGGTTTAAAATTACAAGGATACTAAAGACTTTTTTTAAGTTACTCATATTTCTGTTGCTGTGGTTTCAACTAAAAGAATGTAAAAGAAATTTGTTACAATTTTTCTATTTAAAATAAAATGCAACACAGTCAACAGCACGTGACCTTTTATGTGGAAAATAAGAATGAATGAAAAAAATACAAATACAAGTTGAAAAATAAGCAGAAAAAAAACTGCGAATAAAAGTTCTCATTAAAAAAAAAGTGCACCAACAGCAGAACCTAAAACGTAAAATAATATAGTACTGCAGTTGCTTAAGTGTAATTACAAACTAAATTAAAATATATATTCAAAACAACACGAAATTATTCACAAATTAAAATAAAAAGGTAAGTGTTCATAAAATAGCATTAAGCTAAAATGATTTTTATAAATGAAATATATTTAACCCTTTAAGTAGAATAATTTTGCTACACAACTATAAAAAGTTGTACAAAAATAATTCATGAAAAATGAAGCGCATTCACGATGTCAAGAACTAATCAAAATCGGTATAATCCAGCTTAGAGAGGAACAAATTTAGTGTAAAATTATTATCTACTATCTCTTAAAACTACTTTTTTAGAAAGGACTTTTAATTGCTTGCACGGTCTCCATGCAGTAAGAACAACAGGCCAATACATTTGTAATTAATCGAATAATCTTACAGCTCATTAAAATAATCAATTATTATTTTAATTTCCTCTGTTCTTTTCCTTCTTTTGTATTTCAATTATTTTATTATAAAATTTTGATATCATTTAAATATCAATTTGCAAAATTTATGACATTATTCGACCTTTACCTTGATTAACTTACTAAATTATTTATTGAGTTCGAGATAAAAACGAATATTTATTTCGATTATTTTTATAATATTTAATATTTCTACAGCCTGGGGGTGTCTTGTTCAGGAAATTCTAATTATTAAAAAATAATTTTCTAAATATTTATTTCTTTTCATTACTTGTATTTGAATTGTTTTAATTCCCCGAAGGAGATTCCTACAGTTTGTAGAAATAATAATAATAAATAAAAAAAATAGTAAATAATTTAATCATTTAATATTAATTTACTTGATACTTTTAAAATATAGTATTGATTCTTTTGACACATCAACTGTTCCTTTAATATAAAATATTCGAATTTAACTAGTGGAGACAGCAACCATATTATCAACAGAGCAAATTTTGAAGTTAACAGAGTTCTGTTAACAAAGGAATAACATCGAGTAATCGCTTTAAAATTTAAATCTGATATTCTATTCAAAAATTCCTACGAAATGCTGACAAAATCGACATGAAAAAATTTCGTATGAAATATTTTTCAAAATTTGGCAGTTGTAATCCGTAATCCTGCAAACATTTTTTCAACCTAAACAACACTTATTCCCTATGAAATTTAAATTTTTCAAATATAAATTTGTTTTAATAAATACCTACATTTTCTTGCGTAAGTAAAACAATGTTGCATAATCAAAGGAACAGAAAATTTTTGCGGAAAAGAGTATTAGAAACGATATATCTTATATGTATTAAATCGCCAAAATAATAATTTTCGACAAACTGAAGCAGAGTACTAGCCTTTATGCCAGTTTTATTTGTAAACATTCGTGTGGACAAATTAAGAATAAGTATTGATTTCAATTCCAAAGTAAAAGCATTTACACATGTTCGATTGCATTGAACAATTAGCGAATTTTTGCAAGTCCCTGTTGTTAATCATTTAAAAGAAATTATAAAATCATTTCAAAGGCGAGAATGCTTCCGAAGGTATGTATTTATTTTATAAAGAAAAGGCAACATGGTGGAAAAAATAAAAGTCATTCCCAAACAACGACATTTTCATTGCTTACAAACATCCAATACTGCATTTCTACAGCTTCCTGCTAAGTCAAGTTGACAAAGTTTTGATTAGCAATATAAATTACTTCTACAAATGTGTTACATTGGATTTGAGAATAATTTTTTTTATACAAAAAACTCACTTCTTTAAATATACACGAAAATAATTTTCTTCAACCGGGAAGTGATCAAATGACTTTCAAACGAAACTTACCACTTAACATCTGGAAGGTGTTCCAATCAATCATTTAGTCTGGCTTTAGTTCGATTACTGAATTTTTTTCAAATTATTTTTATTAAGAAACAAATTATGACGTTAGCAGAACGGAACAGTGCTGTTTTTGAAGGGCCTTACAGTGTTCAATGTATCTCTTTTTCTTACCACTTTTCGGTATGATGCTAGTAAAAAAAAACATTTCACTTCTATCAATTTTTCTTTATACTCAAGTATGTCACATGGATGACACTCCCAAAGACTAACAGCTAACCTGAAAAAAGATTTTAGAAAACAGACACATACACTTAAAATAAACGGTGATAATGATGGTGAGGGGACTATCGAAAACAGTTTTGTTCCGTTCTGCCAGTGTATTAATTGGCTTCTTAATTAAAATAATTTTAAAAATTTTGTAATCTGAACTGATGAATTTGGAATCGACCTAGAGCCAGACTAATTAGTTCCAGTGCAACCAATTGCACAAAATAAAATGGCAAACATTTTTCAGAATAGAAAACAGAGTTTGGAAAACTGCGGGTTCTTCCTCCATCCAAAACTCTGGGTGAGACTAAGTTTTTGGAAATTAATATTTAAAGATTATTGTAAACTGACAAGCAGTTTGAGCCCTATTCCTGATATTTATATAATCACAAAATATAAATTAAATTATGATAAATGTTTTTAAATCACCATACGAGTATACATGCTAAAATGTTAAAAGAAATTGTAAAGAAGTGTCTTGAAACAAAATTTATAATAAAATGTTTATATTGATTCATTCAAACATAAAATATCATGAACTTGTCAAATGGGTTAAGAAATGAAATGTTTTACATTTAATATCGCCATATCAAAGCCTTGACAAAAATTTATTAAAAAGAGATAAAATATTCATTTATATTTACACAAAGGTAAAGATATTTTTGCTTGTGTTCTTATAATATATACAACCACCATAGACGTCGAAAGAAAATTTGACAGGGTGCCATATATTTCATGAAATTTCCGCATGTTAATTTTTTTTTTTTTTTCATTGTGATGATATATGAAAAATAGAAGAAAAAAACCAAAATAAGTAGAGAACTGCTCATAATTTCCATATAAATGTAAAATATTACTGATGAAGAATTCAAAACTTCTCGTATTCTTTTTCTAGTGAATGTTAGCAACGTTGTTTGAACACAAACTGCAGAAGTGGTGGTCTAGGGTAGTGCGCATATTGTCAAATTTAATTTTCTTGTTATGTTAAATCATATTAAATATATATAAACATAATTAAGAAAAAATTTATTCAGTTAGCTAACAATACATGCAGTTCAACTGATATATGTCCTACATTCTATAATTTTTTTTTTTTTATTATTTTCTGTAATTTTAAACTTGTTCATCCTTTTAAGAAAAAACTATATTCTGAAAGTTTTACAAGATTAAATATCTCTTTATCAGACAACACAGTTTCCTTGAAATCAGCCAACGATATTTTTATATTTTCAGAGCTTAAAGAAAAAATTGTAATTGGGTCTTTTGCTGCCCAACGATTCTACGAAAAATATCTGCCTACGCCTGTGAATATTCATTTCTAATTTACAAATGCGAAAGGTAAAAAAGATGTAAAATCTCATTCTATTACCACGGACAAGTGAAGAGGTTATAAATAATTAAATAAAATTGAAAAGAGCAAAAGTATTTGAACATGAAACTTTACATCTCATATTACTGACATACAATGAAATTTCAAAGAAATATTTAAAATATATTTCAATATTGATTTTGTCACAAAAGAAGAAATTCAATTGATCACATTTGAAATATTTTATTATTTAGTATACAGTTGATACAATCAATTTAATTGTTAATTAAATTTTTTAATATTCACAATATGAATTTTTCAATTTAGTTGTAATAAAATTTTATCTATTCATCTAGAATAGTTGTGATGGCTGAAAAAAATAAATGTAAAAAGAATTTATGCCTTAATAGACTTTTTGCGGCTAATATTTAATTACTTTCATAAAGAGTGATTGTTTTTTTTATGTTTTAGAATACAAATAAAATTGAATTTTTCATAGGAAGAATTGGTTGGAAGTGTGTCCATTATAGAAGCAAAAAAAATGCTTGAAAGAATTATTAAAATTAAATAATTTTTAATATTATTACTTTCCACACAAAAATAAATATGTTGTCACAAATAATAGAGAATCCTTATTTGCATAAACGAAGTAGTTGGCGCAGTTGAAAAAGGGTAGTATTTATCATTGAAAGAAAGTTGAGTGCAGAACATGCAACATATTTGCATGTTTTATGTGCAACATTTTTTTTTCTTTAATGGACCAGCACTCAGAAAAAAAGATTAAGGGAAGAAAGATAGAAGGAGTAGTGCCTGTAGGCATTCCACGCTGAAAGTGGCAGGAAACAGTTTTGCAGGGGGATCATTCAAAACACGAATCGTTCGACTAAAAAACGAATTTTCTGTGTAATACGAAGTGTGATTGACTGGCATTACGACCACAAATGTATATGCTTTTAATGAAGAACGAGTTATTGTTCGGTTTCGAGAATAAGGTTCCTGGTTTCATTAGATCACATTCCATTGTAGTAACGAAAGAAGAGTGAGAGACAGCCCACATTGCGTTGATGCTCCAGTGAACCGAGAGCGTAGGTTACGCTGCTGTCAACGATAAGCTCCTTCGCTTCATTTTACCTATTTTGAAGCACCAACCCATCATGAGAGTTTTATGAAATTTTCGCTCATATACAGGTGATCTAAATCTAAAATAATTAGCAGTGATAATATAAGGTTATTTTCATTTCTAAATAAGTCACACATAGAAATTTTACTAAATTGCGACTTTTTCAAACTAAATTTTCTCAATTTCCCAAATTATTTGAGATATATGACTATTATGGTCATATTTACGACCCTTTGGACCACCATTCCTTTATGGTGTAGTACGTGTGCAATTCCATAAGTGACCACAATGGTCATCAATCTTCTTAAGAAATTAAATTTATTTTAAACTAATTTGCTCTTGTCTTGGAAAACGTCTTCCCCATATCATACAACTACGATATCATCAATTGTCGTTTTGAGCCACTTTGTCAGTTTTTTTTATGTTGCGTATCTAAATTCCTCTAATTTTATCCTTTTTTTAATTTGCGACTACTGTCAACTCATTAACAGTGCTCTGTTAACTGCAAAACTGTTGACTTTGCTAAAAATTATGGTTTATATCTCTGCTAATCAAATTCGTATTTATCTTAACACACATCCAATAATACGCCGAATATCGCCAGCAATTTATGTAAAGAAACGAATATGTTGTTGCAGTATATAAATAAAAAAATCCAAAAATGTTAGTTAACGCTTACCATATAGAGAGGAGATTTCAGCGAAAAAAAAATATACTCCATGTTTAAGATTCCAAAAATGGCACCCTAAATGAAGGGGTTCTGAAGAAGACCTAAACAATTTATATGAAAAGTTTTATCAGCGGGATACCAATTGCTAGAAAAACGCGTTTCGTACGGATTGTAAAAGAATATTTGTTTAATTAATTCTCAAATACATTTCCTTAAAAATCACCCTATATACGAGTAAATAAGTATTAAATGTTTCGTCTGCTTCTTTTTCAAATTCATTGACAGTTGCTTTTACTAATAAATTGTTGCGGTAGAAGGAAACAAGTGCGTGCCTGTGTGTTTTGTGTGCATGTGTTTTTGTTGTTGTTATTGCTAAAAATATATATATTGTTGTAATTTAATGACTGCAAAAACAATTGCTATAAATTATTAATTACTTTGAATAACTGAACGAGCGCCTTTTATATGAATTGTTTTCGAAGCAATTATTATTTAAATAGTTTACACTCACACATACATACATGTATACACGATGCATGAACACATGCATACATTAACTTCAACCAAATTCATATTAATTTACTTCGTATGCACAAAATTTTCAAAGTAAACTTTGTAATAGTATTTAATTTTTTAACAAAAAAAATTAAATAAATAAAATTTCAAGTGAACAATTTTGCAAATAATAAATATTTAATGGATAATTTTTGCAACATGAGACTTTAAATACCGGAAGCATATTCTGTAGAATATTGTTATTAGTTGCTTATAAAGTATTCTTAGGAATTTTTGCATTAATTTAACAAATTAAAAAAAATTCTGCAATATTGCTTAAAAATAGATTAAATAATTCCTGAAATGCAATATAAGTGTGATAGAAATTATTCAGAAACAATCGATATTTGTAGGGAGTGACTGTATCATGATTTATGAAATGAACTAAATGAAATAAAAGGTGGGAAGACATAAGTTTCTTCAATAATTTTTAATAACAAAACAAAGGAGAAAGTATTTTGATAAAGCTGGATGGTACATAAAAAAGGCAAAACTAAATACCTTTTAAGACTACGAAGAAACATGTTTAAGGTGATAAGAGCTTCGAAATTCAATAGTAAAAATAATAATAAAATATAAATAAATAATAATAACAATAATAACAAAGTTTTAACACTAACATCTTGCCACTAGATGGATTTAATGCGTTTTATTATTCTACACATATTTTTGATATCAATTAGAAAATTCTAGCTTAAAAAATTTGTCGTATACGATTTTTATCGAATCAATAAATTGATACGCTTAAATTGTTGTCTTTTATAATCAAATAGTTCGACATTTTATTTATTTTCATAAAAGCAATGTTCTAATAATCAACATATCAAGACTTATGGATCCAACTGCATGAACTGTTTGGAGCCTATAGAGATGGTTACAAAATACACAATTCATATTCGAAACTCAGTAATTCATATTAAAATTAAATTATGAACCAAAACATTATCCATTATACTATGTAGGCCACACCATGCATCTTTGCAACCAACATGCAATGATGAATATTTGTTGAACAACCTACTCAAACATGAAATTTTCTAAAGAATATTCATCAAATTCATTCTACGAGATATTCTCCAAAATAATTATTTAAAAATGTAATCTTTGTTGTTGGCTTAGCTGAGCCGAATCCAAACATAATACGGCTATAATGTACTAATGATTTGAAAAGCCCCAATGGAATGCAGGCATAGGCTCAGCTAAACCAACAACAAACAATAAATTTTGGGACAATATCCTGAATAATTTTTGATAAATATTTGGAATCGGAAATACATCATTTCCGAAATGTTATGCATCATGATAAAAACAAAAGTGGGAGAAATAAAAAACAGAGTTCGCAGTTCTACTGCAGTTGGTCTGTAGATTAATGAGCGTTCATGATGAATGAATAGTAAAAAAATAAAATAATTTAATATTTTTAGTTCCCAATTATTATCGTGAATATCAAAATTTTCAAAATAATCTTGAAATCAAATTTTTTTTAAATCAACATGGGTTGGTTATATTACAGCTCACTTGGGTCCAAAAACTATGATCCCTTTATGAAAAACCTCGTAAAGCGCCAAAATGAGTGAGATTGGTGAGAGGAGGGTAAGAGTTTCTACTCTTAGAGAGACAAAAATAATAATAATGAGAATATTAAAGGGCAGCCTGGAATCTCGCAGCCGTGATGTGGCATTTTACGCTATAGGGAGGTCCGCACCGGAACCATCCGTTACTCATAATGAAGGAGTTGATACTCCACAACTTCTTGCTCGATATTTCAGGTAGGCTACTGAAGCATCTTTTGCCCAAATATGCGAAGGCAATGTCCCTTCAGTGCAGGGCAATGGCAGAGAGGATGGAGTACCGTCTCTACCAGCTATGATAAAAGTCATTTTAGAAAGGAGCCAGCTTCCTGGCGTGGCACCCACCTTCAAGACAGAGAAAGCCTATGTCAATGCATCCAACTTACAGCCTAGTAGCCTCCTTTGCTAGATCATCTGCGATGATACTTTTGACAGATCGTAATTTATAAGACAGAAAAAGTTTTTGTGTTTGTGCTGCCATCTAGCGCTAGGTAGCTTCAGTATCAATCCGGCCTCGTATTACCCTGAGAAGTCCCATGTCCACGTACCCTTGATGGGATTAGGTTCAATGGGCGTGTATCATCCGATTTAAGGATGTCCAGCAATCCTTGACGAGGTTTGATGTAGTGTTACACACATATGAGGCACCTAATAGCAACTTTGCTGGTGATTATGATATGGATCAACATCGATAGCTTTTACACTTCCACGTATAAGTGAACGTTAATATTTCTCATGTCTTGAAAGTTTCCTAGCAAAACGGAAAATCGTGGCATGAACTAATTATTAATTAACACTGCAGCAAAATTTATATTGATTACATTATCCTAAAAATACTCTAACAAAATCCATGTGTAAACAATTATAACAGCATATGGATGTGTGTAATAATTCAGGCTGATTTCCTTACAATTAGTTGCTCATTTGTCACTTGTTTTAATTGAATTCAACAGTTTTTGTTACCGATATTGCTGCCGTTGCCGTCTATTTGTTAAAGATTAATGTTTATAAAACCAAATTCATACAATAAAAATAAAAACTGACAGCAGCAGGAGCAGCAAACAGCAGCATTAAAACAAACAATAGCAACAACTTAATTAATGTGACAACAAAGCGTATGAGAGGATGTAATCTGAACCAGTTTTAAATTTTCATCCATTCGGTTTGCAGCATTTTGTATCTCTAGTTGTCATTGTGGTTGTGTTTTTTTACAATGAATTCCTGTATGACAATTAAACTTTAACTCTTAGCGAAATGAAGCAATAAAAATTATAATTCTGCAGATTTCTTAGAGGATATTAAAAAAAGTGTTAAGCAAACGTTATATATTCAAACCGTTGATCTTTTAATGGGTTAAGCTTTTCATTTCTCTTTTGTATAAAAATGCTAATAAGAACAGTATTTGCTTGCATTTTGCTTATTAATAGTCAATACGAATAGAGCAAGTAATGTAACATTTGTTTCTTCTTTCTGAATTCACAAGATAAATTTGTTATGTTTTGTTAATTATATTTCAATATTCATTTTATTCAAATCTTTTTACACTGGCAGTCGCTGAATAATGCAAGGCAATCCGCATTCATGAACATTTTAAACGCAAGTTTTAACTGTTGTTAAAGCAAAATTACACTAAATTTTATTCACATATTAATATCATTTTAAAATTATCACTTTAAATAATCGAACTTGGTTCAACTCTTATTTAAATCTGTTTTAAAATTAATGTCGAATAACATATAAAATGGAAGAAGAAATTTAAAAAAGTTAATTTGATTTTGTTTCGAAACGACCCAATATTTCCTTGACTATAGAATTTGTAGGTTTCAAATGAAAGAATTTCGGTCATATGCAAAAAAAGCTTAAATCAGCTTTACAAACCATTGTTAAGTAAAAACGTATTCAAGAAAAATTTGTCATATGAGAATTTTAAAGCAATTGCAACAAAAAATCTAAGGTTTGCACAGAATTTGATCTGAGCTTCGCCCACGAACTCAAAAATACTTGAAAAAGATCACGTAAAATTTGGAAAAAAAATCTAAACACATGTTCTATAGACACACATATTACAATGCACTATCTAAATATGAAAAATATTTTCATTAAAATTATAAATGTATTTCTAGCAATTGTTTTAAGCAACTAATCATGCGGGGTGGGCCGCGTCCTACCACTACTTTACTGATTGGACAGCCTTAGACTTGCAAGACGTTTATAAAATACATCAACTCTGCCTGCATGAAATTTCTTTGAAATTTTTTCAGTGCTTTACAAGATTCCGAATTTTAACCAAAAAAATATATGAAAATCATCATTGAAAATGTTTTTCGGGCAAAAATTAAAAATTGAAAATTTCATTTAAATACTAGATCAGTACAACAATTTGAGTTCTTATAAAAACGGAAGACGAGCTCAAGACTTCAAATTTTTTTAAATAGGTCCATATATGGCAGACTTGCAAATAAAATTTGTGTCTTCAAAATCGACCCATAAATCATGGGAGCATCCTGCAAGAAAACTCTTTCAAAGAAAATAAAAATACTTAATATTGAAAATTTATTATTTCGGGATGTTCTCCTCAACTAATTATTAAAACAATTAGAGTTTTTGCAAAATGCATTGTTCATTGGTCGCTATACGAAATCCTTTAATTGTATACATGTTGCAAGAAAAATAAAATAGACTCATGTTGAGTATAATTGTTTGTTGTGTTGTTTGTATAAAAGCATTCTAAGCCTACTATGATTATGTATTTTGTTATGATTCATATACATTACTGAATTCTCATATTGTATTTGATTCGTATGGCATAAACATCCGAGGTCAAATGTTGTCAAACTACTTAAAGTTCACTGACGATTTGATTTAGCGACAAATGAAATGTTGGCACATGAGCAGCTAAAGCCACAACAAAAAATGCATTTTACAAAAAAAAAATTTTAAATCAGTTCACAAATGATAAAGTTATGCGTATACAAATTTAAAAAATAATCTCCTCTTCCTTATTGCTCTGAGGAATATAAAAATATGTTTCATATAATATTTCTCACTGAACACAGATGATAGTGAGCACAACAATATGTTTGTTTTAATCATTTAAGCAAAAGCTGAATTTATTTTTTGTTTTCTTATTGTATCAACCATATTTTTCCTCTGAGTGTAAGTAAGAATGTTAGAGGTTTCAGCCATTGTGTGACATCTGCTTTTATCGTGTGGAAGAAGGGGGTTTTACCCTATTGAATTTACGATATGATTCTGTGCAATCTAGATATTTTTTTCAAATTTCTTTTTCCAATTCTGTTTGATTTTCAATTATTTGGCCATGTGTGAATATTTTGTCACACGTAATGTAAATTCATTTATGGTATTGAACTGATAAATTTATAAGCATAAATAAGTTTGATACAATGTATGTGACATTCATTTAAATGTGTAATATTAATTAGAGAAAAACATCATATCAATTTCAAAAACTCATTTTTATTAGGCAAGCAAATAATTGGCTCGTATTACAAAAATGTGTATTTCAAACCAGCTTATTAAGTGATTTTATAAAAACCTGCACTAGTTTTACTCTATTTCCTGTGATTAGCAATATTTCAAGTGATAATTGCAATGTCAATTACAAGAATCAAATTATTAACAAATTGTATAAAAAAAAACCTGAAAGCGGAAAGTTTTCTCAATGGCAGCTGTGACAAGCGGTTGAGTAATTTTTCTTTTATTATTTTGTATCCAATATCGAGGATTATAAAACTTTTCTTAAGCAAGTTTTGCTGTTATAAATATAATGTTGGATTTTCTTCCCACAAATTTTATATTTGTAACCTGGGATACTTCCCCACTTGATGAAATATTGATTGGATTACAAATGCAGCAGCAAAAAGTCAGCAGTTTGATCCGTTTTATTTCACAGCAGGGAAATAACAAGCTGTTAAACAACTTTTTTCAATTAATCGAATAATGAAAATTAAAACTAAAAAAAGAAAAACAAATCTACTCAAGTAGATACTCGACTTGTAATTTCAATTTAGATTTATATTTCTTGTACGAGTGTTTTAGTTCAGCGTTAATTTGTAAGTAGTAGTCCCACTTAAAAATTGCATCTAATAAAATAAATGATTAATTACATTTTAAGTGCAATTCATTTTCATTTTTCCTTCTTTTCGCATCTCTATTTCGTCATTTAAATTCAAAACTAGTATACGAGCAAAAGGCAAAAATATTGAACGAAGACCAAAGAAAAATAAAACATTATGAGCATTTTGGCTTAAGCGTGTATTTATGTAAATAACTGAAATGCCTGCCTGGCAGCATGTTGGCAAAATAATAAAAATTCATTTAATGGCAATTGTGTGAGAATTACACAGAACTCATGTCTTTTATTACGGGAGGCGCCTCGATTGCAAGATTTTAATGTGGACGGGAATTCGTATTAAACAGTAAAAGAACATCAAGTTGAATTTTATTAGGGGAAAAGTTTTAAGAGCAAAAGAGTCTTATAAGGAAATCATACTCATTAGACATATAACACTTTCCATTCCAGACCACATTTGCGGCATGAAAATGAATAGAAAGGTCCTCTATTTTGATACAATTACTTTCAGATAAGAAAAGTAACTAGCGGCAAATTAGTACGCCTTCCAGAATGGAAGTTTATTCCCAACGCTAAATAATCAATCTAAATTTAAAATACTTAAAACGATTTTCTTTGTAACAGAAAGTTTACTTTTCCCAACATCATCTAAACAGCTTCCAAATAGGTGAATATGAATCAAAAATGATGATTCCATGTAGAAACCATTGAAAATGATTTGAATTTTCATTACGTCCACATCCTAATCTCAGCATTTTCATGACTTTTTCCGAACACCTTTTTCTACTGGCTGGCATTGATAAATAATCGACATTTAATACTATTTAGTATTATAACCAACATATCCAAGTAATTTTTCCATAGTCAACGCATAATATACAAAAAGTCCTCAGCATTAAATGATTCAAAAGAAATTCCCGTGAGATTCTAGTACGTCGTATATAAAATTTTTAAAATTTAGAGTATAGCACAGCCCGAGGAATTAATAGCACCTCCTACTGAAGGACTCAATAAGATCAAAGTACACAAGGTCGTCACTAAGACAATATAATTTCAAAGTATTAATAGGATAACCCATCAGTAATTTTGTTAACTCGAAACATATTTTTCTTAAATGGGGAAAACACATTCACCCACTTGTAGTGTCATTGTCCTGCTACATTTCCCGGTTTCCTTACATTATGAATTAAGTGCTTCTATGACTAGTTACACCCATATGTGTATTTGCCAAGACCTCTTGCTCGAATTTCAAAATCCAAACTTTACAACTTCGCGCACAATTTGGGGGTGTTGGTGTGTACTGATGTCCTTTGGCTTATTTTGTGAAGTGCTTGTAGCACATCGGACAAGCTGGAATAAGCTGTGTGTCTTATTCTCGTAGTGATCGAAGAGTAAGACAAATATTGCGAATTTTATAACAAAATATTAAAAAAAAAACCTTAAAAGACATGCGCGCTTTAATGGATTTTTACAAAAATATATAGAAATTAAGGAATTGAAAATTTATCGTTACAATAAATAACAAAATAGTAATAAATGTTTTTATTCTTCAAATTATTTTAATAAAAAAATCAAAATTTTATAAGTTCTTTAAAAATATTTAATATTGAAATTTGTTATTTGAACAGCTAAAGCCGCTACAAACAACAAAATTTTTAAAGATTTAAAAAAATTTTTGTATTTACGATTAAAAATTATATAATTATAAAACTATTTATAAAATAATTAGAGCTTTTGCAAAATGCATTGTTTGTTGTGGCTTTAGCTCTTCATATGCAGACATTTCATTGATTGCTAAAACCAAATCGTCAGTGAACTTTAAGTAGTTTGAAAACATTCGACATCGGATGTATGTGCCATACGAATCAAATACAATATGAGAATTCAATAATGTGTATGAATCATAACAAAATACATAATCATTGTAGGCTTAGAATGCTTTTATAAAAACAACACAACAAACAATTACACTTAACGTGAGTCTATTTTATTTTACTTGCAACATGTATACAATTAAACGATTTGGTTTAGCGACCAATGAACAATGCATTTTGCAAAAGCTCTAATTGTTATTAAAGATTAGTTGGGGAGAATATTCCAAATAATAAATTTCAGTATTAACTAGTTATAAAATTATTTAAAAGAAGACATTTTTGCTTAAAAAAAATTTGTTTACAAATGTTGTTGCACAGGAGATTGCACTTAAAGTCGTATCGTTTGTGGACACAACACTCAACTGGTTTATCAGCCGTGTTGTACCAACAGCTTTAATATGTGTAGGTTGTGCGGTTGTGGCTCTAAAAAATGCTTAACCTGTAATATAATTTTACTGAGTGTATCGCACATCTATGGTCTTGTAACAATTAACATTGTTGGAAGCAAAAAAAAAAAACACAACACATTCACTTGCATCCACCAACATCCTCGTCTAAAATTTACTTTTCTGAATTACTTAAATTTTATGAGCTTTTTGCGCACTGTTCCTTCTTTGAAAACACTTCCAGATAACAAATGTAAATGGGCGGAGTCATGCAACAACTGCAATAAACAACAATTTAAATACTCTAGACGGCTACTGTTGCGGTTTTCTCAAATACGTTTCACCATGTGAAGAGTTTTTTTATTTTCATTTTATATTTTTTATGCTGATCTGCATGTTTAACAGGCGTCTAATAAACAAGTTGATTATTAAGTACGACCAATGGACAGACGGACAGCCGGTATGTTTAAGAGCTTGTACAAGTACGTAAGTACGTTTAATATGTGTGTAGCAAATAATTTTTTGTATGCATTAAACAAACAACACAACATCAAGTACAGTTTAGTAGTTTGATTTATATCAAAGCGATTATTTACACTTTTAAAACAGACTTGCTATCGAACAGTAGTTCGATTTGTCGGCCAATTTAAGCAAATGATTGGAATTTTTATTTGTTTACTAATATACATACATACATATGTATAGGTGAGTCCATGGAAAAGTAGTATCGAAAGGTAACCATATACTACAGAATATTATTGAGTATTTTACTGCAATTTATTATTGTCGTTTTGCTCCTCTCCACACAATAAATTTGCTCAATATTTTTAAACATGATATGGCGCAACTTTTCTTAAAATATATGTACATACATATGTAAGTAAGTAAAATATATGTATGTAATGTAACCCACATATGTACATATAGTTAAGCAAATTGTAAAATTAATTTTTCGTGATACGTACATATATAAAAATTTAAAATTTTTTGCATTGAATAATTTAAAAAAAAAAAGATAATTGATATTATAAGGACAATATACAATATACAATATACAATGTCGTCAACACATTATAAAATAATCCTTTTTGCGTAATACTTTGTATTCAAAATCAAAAGTCTATTTTGTACAATATATTGCGCAACGTCCTAATGTGATATACACACAGCCAAATTTATTGTGCAATATCAATTGTTGACCAATAATAGAACAAGTGTATGAGTGAATTAATAAAAATTTAAATTTCGATAACAAAATCAATAATTTTCGTACCAACTGTACACGAATTTATAAATCTTTAGCCAGCTTAAGTACAGTGTATGTAAATATGTGTAATTAGCTTTATTGCTCTTAATTACCTTCGTGTGTGTTTGATTTATATATCTATACAGTTGCAGAAAAATATCTACCTATGATCCATACTTTTTCAATTTAACAAGTCTAATAACACAATTGGACATACAGTACGTAGTTCTATTTTGAGCCCATTTTATAAAAGAAAAAATAATGACATATTGCAATAAAAATTCCTGTCGACACAAATATCTCTAAAATTAGTTTTTATTAGATGGTACTTTTTCCAATTCAATATTTAACAGAGCCCATCTATGACCATCTATAAATGCCTGTAATCTATGTTTTAAGTGTGCCGATTTGAGCCGCAGATGGAGACTTCTATCGATGTATTTGTCCGTATATTAACAATAAACTTGTTAATACTTTTTATTGTGATGCACTTTAATGTCTTGTTTTAACAGAACTACATCAAAAACAATTTTTTGATTTTTGTCAGGTAAATTTAAAAAAAAATATGGTTCGTTCGAAGACTTTTGTTGAGGTACAATATTTTCTTTTATTCATATGAATACGTCTTTTTTATGAAAACTGTCTGAAATACATACAGTGTATCACAAAAGTAAGTATGCAAATTATAGCTTAGGTTAGGTTTAAGAGAGGAGATGACTCTTCTTATATCAAAATACTAACACATAGGCCAATTAAAGAACTTTACCCCCCTTCTATGTGGAAATACGTACTGCGCGCCATGAAGGTGGTTCCTCTATTCTCTCCAGTCAATACCTCTGAGATTAGCAATGTCTGGTAAGGTGTTATATACGAAAATACGGATCTCGTCTGCATAAAAGTAAGGCAAAGACAGAGGAATTGTTCCACAGTCTCAGTGTCTTAAAACATTCCCCGCATCATCAATCCGGTGCAGATGTGGTATGTCCCGAGTGTCGCAGTCCCATAAGACATTGGTCGTATTCCACACAGTTCCGTCATTCAAGAGGCTCACTGCTCTGGAATGCTCTGGCCTTGACAGCTAGACTATTCGCACGATCATGTAACGCTTAATTGTCGAACGTATTTTTTTAATCCAAGATGGTTCTACATTTCACCCTCTTAGACACAATCACCCTAATATGTACATACATATGTAAGTAAGTAAATTATATGTATGTAATGTAATCCACACACATATCTACATATATAGTAGTTAAGCAAATTGTAACATTATTTTTTTGAGATATTTATATAAAAATAGAAAATTTTTTGCATTGAATAATTTAAAAAAAATAAACAAAGATATTTGATTTTGTCCTTATAATACAATGTCGTCAACACATTATAAAATAATCCTTTTTGCGTAATACTTTGTAGTCAAGCTTAAAAGTCTCTTTTGTACAATATATTGCGCAACCTCCTAATGTGATATACACACAGCCAAATTTATTGTGCAATATCAATTGTTGTACAATAATAGCACAAGTGTATGAGTGAATTATTAAAATTTAAAATTTGGATAACAAAATCAATAAGGGAAAGAATTTCTCCCTCATCTGCCCTATACTTCAAACTGGGCCCCGACTGACTAATTCTTTTTTCGAAACCTGAACAAATGGCTCGGCGAAAAGAGATTTGATTCCAAAGATGAAATTATCTTGATGACCTCTTATTTTTCGGAAGGGATAAATAATAGGAAAACGTCTTATTGGCCCACCCGGCGTATATTGAAAGAAAAAGACTTGCTAGTTAACATTTTGTGTTTAAATTTTATAAAAAATTTTACTTTACTTCTTTGAAGTTGCACTTACGTTTACATCGAAAATTTTTATTGATTAAATTTTTCTTGGTTGAAGTTGCATTGGCGTTTACACTTACACTTACACTTTTCTTTTTAAGAACTTTTTCTTCGTTTTCTTAAAGCTTGCAATATTTTTTTATTAGAGTGTATGTGTGTAAATAACCATGAAGGAAAAAACAAAACGAAATGAACATACATACAGACATGTACTAGTGCAAGCTTAGTGTTAAGAACCCTTAAAATACACTTTTTGAAGACTATAATTCTAGTCCAAATTTTTTTTCGGTACATAATGCGCTGAGAGTTTATGAATGCATTAACTTTAAGAGTACAAAAATGAAAAAATAGTACAATTGCACTGTAGTTTTCAGTTTATTTTTGACATAAAGTTACAAAGTGTAGATACGACCTTTTTCCATTTTAGCCTGCGATATGTTCATATGTAAATAAACGTAGTTAATTGTTTATCTTATGGACTCGCCCATATTCTCCAAACCGTTAATTCTTGTTAATTTCATTTAAATGTTAATTGCTTTGCGATTTTATGGCTTCAAACAGCAGACGACGACCGACCAAGTGCCGTCAAATTACGAGTATTTATCATTCCCTTGCTTATTAATTTTCTCCTTCTGCTGTTATCTTTATTTATGTATGTCTGTTTGCCATTTTCGTAGTTAATTTAATATTTTCATTTGTGCACAAATAGGTTCCACCTATTCGCCTTGTTTTTCGCTAAATAAATTCATTCACTCCATGAAATCAAACTAACAACAAAATGTTTATTATCCATTTGTAATTCATTTACAACATATTAAGAATACTTTTATTGTTGTAGTTGCTTTTAAATTTAGAAATTGTTTACTATTTCGTCGTCTTTAAACACGAGCTGAAAGAGTTGAAATGTCTTCTCATCAACATGTTGATTTCATTATAAATTTGTTTTTCTTTTAAATGAATGACAAGTAATTTCGTGGAATTTCTAAATTGATTAAAGTCGTTTTATTTTTTATTTAATATGTATGTGTTTTTTTTTCTTTCCCTGCTGTGTTACACTTTTCTTTTTAAGAACTTTTTCTTCGTTTTCTTAAAGCTTGCAATATTTTTTTATTAGAGTGTATGTGTGTAAATAACCATGAAGGAAAAAACAAAACGAAATGAACATACATACAGACATGTACTAGTGCAAGCTTAGTGTTAAGAACCCTTAAAATACACTTTTTGAAGACTATAATTCTAGTCCAAATTTTTTTTCGGTACATAATGCGCTGAGAGTTTATGAATGCATTAACTTTAAGAGTACAAAAATGAAAAAATAGTACAATTGCACTGTAGTTTTCAGTTTATTTTTGACATAAAGTTACAAAGTGTAGATACGACCTTTTTCCATTTTAGCCTGCGATATGTTCATATGTAAATAAACGTAGTTAATTGTTTATCTTATGGACTCGCCCATATTCTCCAAACCGTTAATTCTTGTTAATTTCATTTAAATGTTAATTGCTTTGCGATTTTATGGCTTCAAACAGCAGACGACGACCGACCAAGTGCCGTCAAATTACGAGTATTTATCATTCCCTTGCTTATTAATTTTCTCCTTCTGCTGTTATCTTTATTTATGTATGTCTGTTTGCCATTTTCGTAGTTAATTTAATATTTTCATTTGTGCACAAATAGGTTCCACCTATTCGCCTTGTTTTTCGCTAAATAAATTCATTCACTCCATGAAATCAAACTAACAACAAAATGTTTATTATCCATTTGTAATTCATTTACAACATATTAAGAATACTTTTATTGTTGTAGTTGCTTTTAAATTTAGAAATTGTTTACTATTTCGTCGTCTTTAAACACGAGCTGAAAGAGTTGAAATGTCTTCTCATCAACATGTTGATTTCATTATAAATTTGTTTTTCTTTTAAATGAATGACAAGTAATTTCGTGGAATTTCTAAATTGATTAAAGTCGTTTTATTTTTTATTTAATATGTATGTGTTTTTTTTTCTTTCCCTGCTGTGTTGTTTGTTAGTTGTTGCAAAATGAAATTTAAATAACAACTGACTACAAAGGAAAATGCTTAAACACAACTGGGGTCAGTCGCAATTAGTATGAGATTCATTTTATTCCATTAGAGTGACACATATGAGGAGTAGAGAAGATCTATTTACATGGAAATAACAACGTTGCAGAATCTTAAATGAATGGAAACATGAATGGTATATTTCGGAAATTTAAAGAAGCTCTTGATATATAAATATCAGTCACTAAATGTTCAAGAAATTTTACGAGGGCTCATTTGTCTATGAGAGATTTATATCAGCGTCTTTCTTTAATCCTTGCATATGATCAAATAGGCTTTTGTTTCAATGATGACCTGATGTTTGATGGAAACCCCTTACCACTCAGCCATTTATTAAATTTTTAAAAGATATACTCAGTAGTCGCAAGGCTACAAATCTGGGGAGAGCCCAATTCATTTGATTTTTGGCGCACTTGTGCATTGTCTTGGTGGAACAGCTAGATGAGGTAGTTTTTCCTTTAAATTATTGAATCTACTCTAGAGCTGCGAATAATATTCCCGACGATCGGTTTATCCGTTTTACCTGTTGTCTAGCAGACCCACTATAGCCTTCATTGCTGCGTATTTGTCCGGAAAAAAAGCCCCACAGCGTTGATTATACTCTGGTCTCTGTGTTGTAATGAATCCATGATTCATCCACAGACGCAAAACGTCGCGAAAGCTTGTTCAGACCGCGCTCGAACTTCGATAAATACTTCTTTAAAGTGGTCACACAGTTTACGTTCCAGATTGAACAATCGCCATAACTGTCGCGCAGCTGGCATTTTCATAACCAAAACTCATGCAAACTGTGATGTAGACCCGCTCGGTTGAGATATCTATTGCCTCAGCCAACCCACACACCGTCCTTCTCCGATTATCCAACTTCATTCCTTCGTATACTAGTAGGTAGTGTACTAGACTCGTATTGCGAAGGTCCCAGGTTCGAATCCTGTCGCAGAACTCTGGCAGTTCGTGTTTGTTAAATAAAGGGAGCGCACAACATTGGCTTAAGCGTATGTCGTACGACATGGGCTGCCACACCCCTCCAATCAACCTAACCTAACCTTACCTAACATTCCGTGGGTTTTATAAACTATTTTTGGCGCAACGACAACGTCTGGACAATCTAAATGTTTGGCGTTATTTGTGCTACTACGACCACAATGGAACTCAATTAACTAATTTTTAGATAATTGATGGTGAAAACTCCACATAATATTTATCAAGCATCCTAATGAGGTGACGAAATTCACTTTTTTCCATTTCCAATGAAATCAACGAGGTTGTGTCAAAAGCGAACTAATAAGAGCATCCTGCGCAAAATTCGACTGTAGTCCAGCAACAAATAACAGCAAAGGGAGCAGTATTGCACCCAAACTTACTGCACTGGAAATACAAAAAGCCACAGAATTATCAAGCTGCCCTTGTGATGCAGTACTAGACTAAAAGTTCAATAAGAAATACAATTAAAATACTGAATGCAAAAATAAAGAAAATTATTCCTTTATGCTACTGCCGTAATGCCAGCAGATATGAATGTCTTTTGGCATTTTATTTTAAACGATTTTCTTTAATAAATCTGACCCATTTACACTTGCAACGAGTACAAGTATTATAACTCTACTTGAAAAATTAATTATAATTATTTTTAAAAATTATGTAGAACAATTGCAGATTCGTACATATTTAATGCAGCAACGATTTTGCAGAATACGTATGTATGTATGTGCATTTTTCGTCTTTTTTCATTGTCTGTAAAATAATGATCTAAGCATTTGTGGATTCTATTTAAATTTTCTTTCCTAGTGTAATCACTCTATTAGAGTGTCTGACTTAATTGATAGTGACTGATGTTTGCATACTACAGAGCTGAGTTCCCGGCCACTTTATAATTAAAATATTAAAGAATAAATTGTTGAATTGTCAAGTTTATTTACAATGAAAGTGGATGAAAAACAAACATTTAATAGTCATTTTGTAGAACCCTCAAATATTAAGAAGCACGTATGGCAATTGAGAAGAATAATTTGACTCAAATGTAAATAATAAATGTGAATTTCAAGGATGTTAATTAGTTATTGTAAATTTTTAATTTTTGAATTTAAAATTTGAAAATTAATTAAAATTGATGGTGGGGATGACAAGTAAAATTACTTCCACTTATTAGTCACTTCATTCGTGCAATGCAATCCAACCATAACGTCTATATTTTTGAGCAGGAAACCTTCTGATCTTCTGCTGCAACAATGCGCTGGTGCATTATTATTGAAAGATTTTTGTGAATATTTCGAATATTACCCCGTCACGAAAAAAATTCAAGATCACTATAACGAAGAAAGTGTATATGGAGGTATACAATACAATAAAAACGCTGAAAACATTTTCGATTTCATCTCGTGAAAAGAGTTTTGATTACCGCCACCTTATATCCTTCAAATTTTTCCTGCGCGTTTATCATATCCTCACCTTTTTGTTGTTTTTTTTTTTCAAAGGACTACATTTTTTATGAATGGATGTTTGAAAAATGTTTCCCTATTAAAATTAGTAATATTAATGCTCAAGAAAGGTTCTGTAGAATTTTATAAAAATTTTTCCCTTGGTTCACTTTAGCAAAAAAAATTTAAGTCCTTTTAAAAACATGTCCTTCTATATCCTCAAAAATAGTATCATATTTAAATAAGAAGGTTTTATTATAAATGACAATTATAATATTTTATGACGTTTTGGGAAAAACGTGCCTGTTTATTAAACGGTTTTTAATGAGAATTGAAAATAGTAGAATTTATAGCAAATAATATTTCAAGCTGCGCATCCTTGAAAAATGTCCATGTTTATAAAGAAAAGATCAGTAAATGAAAAACGGATTATTTATGCTTATAACATTTGATTGTTATATTCCTGGATGTATCAAAAATTTAAGTCGAAAACACTTGAAGTTTACTTGGACAAAAATCAAAGAAGACATCCTGGGAAGGGATTTTTCTTACATTTCTTTGAAGGTTTTCATTTGAATATTTTGTAAAATATACATAAACAGTTAATAAACTACACACAGAGACACACACACATTTTACGATTTTATCACTGGTGATCTAAAAATTATGGTTTTTTTATTTATTGTCTGTATAAAAATCTACATAGAAAATCAAGTTTGTACCGCGAAAAAAAGCAGTCGTAACTTATGAACCAAAAAAAAAACTTTTGAAGCCATAAAATATCGAGCTCTTAGAGAGTTCACATATATTTTTTAAAAGATTTCTTGGTGATATTGAAAAGGACATAGAAGTATACATTTTTAAAAGGGCAATTGGAACTGAAGACAATATTTTTGTAAAATTCCACAGAGCTTTTGCTTTAATTTGGTAACAAAATTGCTACAAAAAATTTTTTTATTAATATGGAAAAATTTTGTTCAAACATTCCTTATATATGTAAAGAAAAGTCCTTAAAACAGGACAAAAGTTGAGGAAATGATAAACCTGGTATGCAGTTTGGCAAAAAAAAATCTGTCGCCCGGTGTAGTTGGTTAAAAATTAAAAATTTTTTTTAATTTTTTCTGATTTCAAAGTTTTAAAGCGAAACGCTAAAAGTCAGTCATTAATTAATCAATTGGGTATGTGTATGTGTGTGTGTATGTAAGTTTTTATGATCTTTGTGGTTTTTGTTGAAATTAAATTTGTGTTGTTTTTAATTTTTAAATTCCAAAGAACAGAAACAAAAAAGAAAATCACACAGTAAAGAGAGAGAGAAAAAAAACAAAAGGAACCTTAAAAGGCAAAAAATTGTTGAGCATCTCTTAAATCAGATATTGAAAAGAATTCTTTTCAAAAAACCTTCAAACATTTGCTAGTGAGACCTTTTGATTTAGTTAAAAAGGAATTCTTTGAAAAAAAAACATTTGTTGTAGATGGAGATTAAAAATTTTAGTTGCTCGCGTAGAGCAGATCATTTGCTTCATGTTTCTTATGATCCAGAATATCTCATAAAATTAAAAAAAATTAATATATTATAGATTTGAAAATTCCATAATGCTGTATTTTTTAAATTCGCCATATACATACATGTCTAGTTGCTAAACATGACAAATGAAATTGTTGGTCATTATTGTGTAAAAAATTTTATTTTCCCACTGAAATCTACGATTGCTCCAACTATACATTTAATAATGATAGTAAAACATAAATATAAGTCTTAGAAAGTTTTTATAAAAACAACAAAATAAATAATTTATTCATAGTCGATAAGAAATGATTGGAAATATATTTACAGGACTACCGATGAGCTGGCATAAGCACCAGCAAAATATCAGACATATAGACTACCTTAAAAACCAAAACATTAAAATAAAGAAATTTCAAAACTGGGAAAATATTCCAAATAAATCTTGCAATAGTATTAATCGAATATACTTTACGCAATTGCTCGATCTTTAATGGAAATATTAGTGGGAATGTGGGCTGCCACAATTGAATTTAGATTCTATATTTTGAGGGAAGTTTTTTGAAGTATTTATTGCCTTAAGTATTTTTGATTATCAAAAAATTGAATTAAAATTAATTAACTAAAAATCAACTTTAATCCTTTAAGCTCCTGTTAAATAAAAGAAATTAAAAACAAAATGCTTTTAACGACCATTATCGTGAAGCTAGAAAATAACACAAAAACCATATATGTATATATGTACATGTATATATATATATATATATATATATATATATATATATATATATATATATATATATATATATATATATATATATATATATATATATATATATATATATAATTATATATACATTTTTTTTAATCATATTAATCATATTTAGCGACATTTAAGGCATATTAAAATTGAAGCCAAACAACACTCAGCAAAAAATTCTTTTAAAAGCCGCTGTGTGTTTAAAAAGATTATCATTAAAATAATAAAACTTAAAATACATTGAAAATATTAACGACCATGTTGCAACGTTTCCACTCAATAAACGTAATTCGGTCAGTTGACTTTGTTAAATTGTTTTTTTTTGTTCATTCTTTCTTGAAACAGAGATTCCCAAAATGCTTGAACAAGATCTCGAGGAAAAAACTGCATTTTATGTCTTAAAGCGACATTGTGACTTTATTCATTGTAGTAAAGCAGACCAGCAACTTAAGTGAGAGTTGAACCTCTCAATTTTCAGACTGTTTAATCAGTAAATTATCGTCTTGAGTTAATATAAATTAAAAATTTTATTGATTTATTTAAATTAGTATAAAATAAAATACCAGCAAATGATATATAGCGCAAAAGTAGTCAGTGAAATTATTCAAATAGTCAACCTAAAAGATTTCAAAGTATCCCTTTCAGTCCCAAATATGACCAATAAAGATATAAATTATCAAATTTGGCAAATTTGCATTGTCAAATGCTCTAGAAAAGCCCTTTAGCTGAACTTGTATAAATAATGAATGACAAATTTAGGCAAAAGTTACTCCGGAATTCGATTCAAAAAGAAAATTGTACGAGTTAGTAAAATTCGAATCCTCAAGTAAATTATTTTTTTATAAATTTGTTTTTTAAAGACAACAATCGACTAAATTATATATCTGAGTCGTCAAAATTTAAGTCAAATGGCTTGGATTTATATACGCATATTTTTATAATTTTTATAACATGTATAAAAATGTTTATATTTATATTTTAGGTTTAAGATTTCTCTTTATTTATGAACATTTTTCTTGTTTGTAATCCTTTTTATTTAAATTTTAAATAGGCTACTTAGTTCAATCGTATTTTTATAAGTCAAATTACATGTGATAGTTATCAAAGAACAAATTACACCAAAGACACACGTGTAAATCATTCTGACAAACACTAGCAGAACGGAACAACATGCTGTTTTCGAAAGCCGCTACACTTTCATCATCAGCGTTCTTGTGTTTGGTCCACTTCTGTGGTGTCAGTTGAAATATAAATTAACAAAGCTAATGGCTTGTAGCAAAAAATTAATAAATATACATACTTATAGTAGCAAACCAAAAAAAGTTTGTCATAAGTTAAAAACAAACTAAGCAAATTAAAAAACATGTGTATAGTTGGAAAAGAATAGATAACAATGGTCACACTGTTGTAAGTTAGTGAGGTGTAATTTGTGCTTTCCATTACAAAAAAAGTTTTCACAAATTGTAATACGAATGAATCAAAAAAATTCACGTATTCTATTTACAGTGAAAAAGTTTGTATAAATAGCTGAAATATACATCAACTGACACCACAGAAGTGGACCAAACACAAGAACGCTGATGATGAAAGTGTAGCGGCTTTCGAAAACAGCATGTTGTTCCGTTCTGCTAGTGTTTGTCAGAATGATTTACACGTGTGTCTTTGGTGTAATTTGTTCTTTGATAACTATCACATGTAATTTGGCTTATAAAAATACGATTGAACTAAGTAGCCTATTTAAAATTTAAATAAAAAGGATTACAAACAAGAAAAATGTTCATAAATAAAGAGAAATCTTAAACCTAAAATATAAATTAACAAAGCTAATGGCTTGTAGCAAAAAATTAATAAATATACATACTTATAGTAACAAACCAAAAAAAGTTTGTCATAAGTTAAAAACAAACTAAGCAAATTAAAAAACATGTGTATAGTTGGAAAAGAATAGATAACAATGGTCACACTGTTGTAAGTTAGTGAGGTGGAATTTGGGCTTTCCATTACAAAAAAAGTTTTCACAAATTGTAATACGAATGAATCAAAAAAATTCACGTATTCTATTTACAGTGAAAAAGTTTGTATAAATAGCTGAAATATACATCAACTGACACCACAGAAGTGGACCAAACACAAGAACGCTGATGATGAAAGTGTAGCGGCTTTCGAAAACAGCATGTTGTTCCGTTCTGCTAGTGTTTGTCAGAATGATTTACACGTGTGTCTTTGGTGTAATTTGTTCTTTGATAACTATCACATGTAATTTGGCTTACAAAAATACGATTGAACTAAGTAGCCTGTTTATATTTATAATTTTTCATTTTTATAAAATAAGAATAAATTGAAAAAGGTTTTGTCCGCAGAGTGGACTAGTCATTCACAGAAGGCGAACGACGACAGATTAAATTATTTTCTAATCATTTCGTTTCGAAAGTCAAACTACATGTATGAATAAAATTATTGATTCTTCTAAAATGGTATTTAATGGTTGCTTTTTAAGTTCAAATTATATTTTTTCTAATGCAAACTATTGCACTAATACAGAGGCTTAACAAACTATACAAATCTGGAAGATTGCAAATATTTTCAATGTGAAAGATCTGATTGCGCCAGACACACTTTGAAAAAAAATTTGTGAGACACTTAGAAAGAGATCTTTCTTCGATGGAAATACCCTCATTGAAATACACTCCCATAGCTTCAAAAGATGTTGAGCACAGTTTTTCAATGTACATTAGATTCCCTCGACTTAACAGAGTTAGTTTTACGTTTTGACAATAAAAAAAAGAAATAAATCAGTCATTTGATGTATAGCGGGCAGAAGAGAAAATTCTCCTATGTTTACTCTGGCAGAAATAATTTTTTTACTTTAAAATTTTCAATATTTCCACCGGCATCGTCCAGAAACTTTTAATTTTAATTAACAAATGAAAAAAAATAATATTTGAAAAAAAAAAAGAAAAGGAAATTTAAATCTATAAACGAAACGTGTTTTTAATTGGCATTCTGATTTTACAGAGCGACTGCTTGTGCATAAATGTCTATAGCTTTTAAACTAATTTATGTTCCACATCATATTCCTAGAGTATAATAAAGACATCGTAGGCTAATTTCGATTTAAAAATAATTTTAAAAAATGTTGTCGAAGTGGGAAAAATTTTAATTTGAAATTTTCACTTCCGGTGTTGCTCATAATTTTTTTACATTATTTTTCAAAGATGAATCACGCATTTTATAATTTATATTAATTTAAAATTAATGTTTACCTTAATTAATTTAAAACTAATGTTTAGTTACATGAAAATATAAGGTCTAGATAATTAGCATTGAGATTCGAAAACATTTTCACGCATTTGAAATCACAGAGGGATACTCTATAACAGACGTTATTTAAAGTCGATGAATTTGAAGAGAACACAACTATAAACACGTGGTCTAATGAAATCTGCAAAACTTTACAAAAGAGGTCTGTAAGACAAGGACGTTTAGGTACCTCTGATTTAAAAGTTGCAAGTACCAGCTTTTATTATGGTACGAGTATTTTTAAGAGGATAATATGATTGTACAAACAGTCTGTCTAAAGAGACATTAGCAAATATTAAGATACATAAATATAATACATATAAAAATAAAACTTTTTGTTGGAAAATCTTTAAAGAATAGTGCTTAAGCATAAAGTTTGCAATAAAATAAAATATTCGTAGCAGCAGCAACAGCAACTGCAGCGAAAAAGTAAGAAAAAAATCTCTGCAAGTGGCAACAACATGAATATTTCATTAGTCAAATTAAACGGTTGTTATATTTTTAAAAGGGAACTGATGGAAAAAGTTACAGACCATAAATATAAGAACTAATATGGAAGAATTATTATTTTATTGAGGTATTTATATACAACATCTATATATGGTACATACTTATGTATGTATGGCCCGTGCTGAGACAGCAGGTGTTATTTTCGTCACAAGCGTAAGTTTATCTCCAACTTTTTTATCCGAGACGAAAGTAACACAAAGATCATTTCGATATTTTTTGGGAATAAGTGAAGTGGCAAGAAGGATTTCGAATGCCTAAATTTACTTTCTTAGATTTTTCTATTATAATGCGAAATTTTGTATGTATGCAAGTAAATGGTAAATAATATAGAGTGTTATTTTATTTAATTTTTACCATTTAAAAAAAATTTATTATAAAAAAACACTAATTACTTTATGACTTTTTTTTTCATTACCCCTCTTGGGAGCATATGACTTTCACATGGCTTCTCTATCACGATTTGTTGCAGTTGTTTTCACAACGTAAGACTACACTGTCCTAGTTCCTGAAGTATTGTTTGCCTACATGTATTCTTTGGCCGACCACGGCTTCTTGAGCCTTGAGGGTTCCACTCTAGCGCCATCCTTGTTATACGGTCAGGATACTTTATCTATTTAACAATATAATTTAAAGTGAAACAGTCGGCATAAAAAATATTGCAAGAAATCGGTTGAAATTCCACGTGCTTTTCGTTTTCTTGCATGCAACAAATTTCATGAAAAAGTGCATAGTGTAAATCAAGTCTATAATTCTTAACACCGAATTGGTTTTGTCCTAAAGCAATAATTTTGTAGTACTATCTTTGAGTCTTAATAAATGGTCAGGGGGACCCAAGTGAAATGATAAATACAAAATTTTACGAGGAATCCTTACAGGAAAAAATTTAAGGGGGACGTAGTAAAGGCAGAAGAGAAACGTCATGGCTGAAAAACATTCGGGACTGGATAGGGTATAGCGATAAAAATACCCTCTTACACGCCGCTAAGAACCAAAACCTGACCTGAAATCAAACCAACCAATTATCTAGGCTGTAAAGTTTAGAAAGCTCAACCTTTTCAAAAAGTCTTACCCATGGGCCTATCCATGTGAACACCTCCTATATATAATAACAAAAAGTACAAAAGTAATAGATTTTAATCCTAATTAATCTCTTTAAAAAAGTTTTTGTTATATACACCAATTATTTTAATACGAGTATCACAATACATTTCAAAATTTATTCGATCTCACTCCTTTAGGAGAAATAAACTTGTATGTATATAAACGAATCACTTAAAAAAAAGGCCATTAAAGACACTAATAATATAAGAGAAAAAAACAACTGACAGTAAATCAATCAAAATTGATTCGAAATAAAGTGGTCAAAAATAACACGTCAATAAAAAATCACTTTTTGTGTTAAAACGTGTACAAACGATGGCTGGCACTCACATGAAGCGAAAATTTAATGCGATTCGTTTTATTATTTATTGTTTTGAAAATAATGAATTATTTATAATTAAACATGACAGAGTTTGAAGTAATTCAAGCAATTTTTAATTTATTGCAATAAGAAAATATTTTATATTTATTTTTCCCTAAAGCGAAAAAAAATATTTTTAATATTTATTTACAATGTTGTTTTTTTCTAAATTTTTTTACAGGTCAGTACATTTTTTAATAGAATTTAAAAAAGAAGCCGACAACAAATATACATTTCAATAGTGGTAAGTTTTAATGCCAAATAATAATAATAATAATAGTTAGTCACGCATTTCAAATAGAAATTTAAATAATGATATTGGTTTTTCACAAGATCAACTGAAGGGTGTACAACAAATAATAATTGCGTTTGTAGTGCACTTACACCTGAGCGAAATCCGTAGGTATGAGCTTTTAAGCAAAATCTAGAATTTTTTTTTAGATTTCCCATACAAAGCCAAATTCCAGTGATACAAATGCGGACTTCTTTATACTGCACCAGAAATTTATTTTGAAGTAAAAATGCCAATCTTGCAACATGTCAAAAGACAAAGGTGCAAACGGTATAGCTATTGACAAAGATTTCAATTAAAATTTACTAGATTTTGGTCGCCCTTAGTGACAATGTTAGTTGTTGTCGTACCAAGATAAAGCATTAGGGTGGGTCCAAAAATACTTTGCCCAATCACCATCGTTTTTAAAACTCAGTTTTAGCTCTAATCGCATCTATTTTGCTTAGAAATATAAATAATAAAAATCGTTGTTGGTTGAAAATTCGCAAATCCAACAACATTTTCGCCATTTTCTAATCAATTCACGAGTGCCTTTTGTGCATGTAGCAAATTTTGTATATCGGCGTATTTCTGAGACTTTCCAAATGCAAGAATTTATTTTTAATCACGCGGTAAATGACTTTTCAGGTGTCATAAGTACTTCTCTCCAAGTGTTAAATTTCTAAAAAAAAAATTACAAGGGCTTGTAAACTAAAATGTTAAGCGATATAATTTTTTAAATATAAGTACATATTTTCTTAAATTATTTCAATGTTACTTTAGTTTTAGCCAAACCTTATAACTCTGGTTGTAACCAGCATTGTGACGAAATCTTCACTCTTTTGTAGTGAAGCAGACTAAAGTCCAAGATTGGAGTCGAATGCACCAACCTGCGTCGTGACAGACTAATGAAGCTGCATTAGCCTGTTGTAAATAGTTACACTAGCCCACCGAGGTACCCAGTTTCTTACATATATATTTCTTGCAGTTTTGTAGAAATTTGATATTATTATATCCTAAACAGAATCTAGATTTCAAGTCTTTCTAAATGATGGAAACTGCTTTATAGCCAAAATTTTGGCATATATACAACTCTTGCAAATTTGCTACCACGAATGCATAAAACTTTCTAAATATTGTTTTTATTCTTTAAAGATTAATGTAACACTGTATACTGTTGGTAGTACAATTGCTGTACCAGCGATAAAATGTCAACATATATCCAGTGCTTTTAACCAATTGAGTAGAATAAATCGCTAAAATATAATATATAACGTAGTCCATGATTGAGTTTTAATATTATTAGTAATTGCAAAATGTGTTTTTTAAAATATTACATGACCTGTTTGAAAAAATATTCCCTTATAATATCCAATTCCTTTCAAACTATTATAGAGATATATTTTAAAAGTTATTTTTGACATTATATGTTATTATTGTTTTCCATGATCCTAAAAAATTCACGGTCATAATGAATTTTTTATTGAATTCTTTATTGTATAAAAAAAATCAAGTTCAATAAATAATTAAATTAATCAATCAAGATAAAGGTCAAATAATATATATTATATATAATGAATTTGCTTCTATAAGTAAGTAACAAAAATGATGAAGCTCTTATCGATAGAGCATGAGTGTAGATTGCTAAATTGTGAATTTACTTCTTAATTTCAAAAGTTGTTATATTTATTACTGATTTTTATTGCCAGGTTTTGTATCACTGACAAACACCAAATTCGAGATGCTAATACTGGCATGTTAAATTCTTTACTCCTAATTTCAATTCTTTTCAAACTGCCATATATACATTCTAATTCATTTGACCTTACATTTCAATTATTTGTTATTACTTGCTTTGGAAAAATCACAAATAATAAATTTGTAAAATGTTTAAAGAGAATCAAAAATATTTTGTTTGCATTTTGCAAGACTTGCGAATTTGCTACCAAGTGTGTGTTTTCATATTTTCTGTTTTATTATGAGTTAAACAATAATGTTTCACAGAACTTTCGAGATTTTTAAAAATTTGTTTTGAATATAAAATTTCATAAAAGAACAAAAAAAAACTTGTTCACTCTGCTTAATGGTGCAGTGGTGTCAGATCGCACAATATGGAATAAGTAATTTCTAAGTCTTCATAATTTATTATCGATAGTTATTTCACAACGCTTAAAAATAATAAAAAATCATATGTGGTGTAATAAACATTTAGTGTGCCACCTTAAGAACGCACTTTACTTCATTTAACTCACAAAACTTGTATAATTGCTATGAGAATTAGAAAAAAATAATAAGAAATATTTTTTATTTCTCTTCTTTATCGATTGTATTTACCAACCCATTAAGGAAAATGCATTCACAATTCATTGCCACTCAAGGACTTTGTTTAACTTCGCGTAATTAAGCAAAGATTCAGTTTTTTTCTTGCTTCAACTTCAAAAGCATTTATTTCGCTGAATAATGTCCTTTTTAACAAGAAAATTAAAAAAAAAATATATAACATGCAACAAAGATTTTTTAAGCCATTGGTGATTTTTTATTCCACTTCGCTATTACTTAATGTATGGTGGGTTATAAATAATTCCTTTTTACATTTTACACACAATGTTCTTTATGCAAAATTGCATGATGAAGTCCTTAAAATATATGCACACACTCAAGTATGCCAACTTCTGTATTCGGTTTTCAGAAAATTAAATGACTTTCAACTAGAGATGGGCACCGCAGTTGTGATTTAGGCCCTTCTTTTTTAAGTGACAAGGAGCGGTTCACATGAACATCTCAAATGTCATTTAATTGAGTTATGCTAGATAACGAAAAATTGTGAGTAATTATTTCTTTCAATTAAGTGGGCAGTTCTTAAGGGATAAAGAGCAATTCTGGATCTAAATTTTGTAGGAAAGAGACCTGTCACTTCAACACAGCGATGATATAAAAAGACATGAATTTAACTAAATAGAATACTCTGTCTCACATCAAGCTCTGACTCGGTTATTGCCTTTGTTATAAAATTTCATAGTGACTGGAAATTTGAATTTTATAAAAACGAAATACATATAGGAAAACTGCATTATTAACTTTTTTGATAAATTTCAATGATAAAAAATAAAGAAATTATTTTGTTAATTTGACTTTGGCCTTGTGACTGCTGCGTGAGTGTGAATTTTCACAATTGCGTACTGTTTCTCTTTACACTCACGTGAGCGCACATGAACATGACGATATAGAAATTATCTTGAGGAGCTTTTTTGTTTGCTCATGATCGTGTAGGAATAGTTGCTCACACTCTCATCCCTATTTTGTACCCCATTTTACGGTTGGCATTCGTGAAATGGCTACAGAAGTGAAATGTTTTCCATTTTGCGTGCAGTTTTTTCTTTAGCTTTGGTGCAGTTAATTTTTAGGCCTTTCGAACTTCTTTGTATTTTGCGTGATGGCTTGAATTCAGAGTGAAGGTTTCTTATTCGTTTTACTTGTTAAAAAAGCGCATAATTTCATTTTTTTAAGTTTAAAAATATGTATTTTTGCATTTAAGGTTAATTGATATTTTATGTTTTTAGGGATCGTCGCAGAGAGGAAAGCAGGTGGTGTTTGTGTGTGATTGAAAAAGAAATTAGGCAAAAGGGAATGTATTTTTCAAATATTTTATATTAAAATAAAAATTATAAAAAAAATTTAAATTCATATCGCTCCGCAAAAACTAAATGACTTCCATAACAAACAAAAAAACTGTAAATTGTTTACAACTGTAGAAAATACTGGAAAATTGTACACTTCTTCGTGTGATATTATTTAAAAAAAAAAGTTGGAGAATATAAAAAATGTCCATAAAAACCTGTAAATACTGCTAAAAGAATTGATATAATCATGTTGACCCTCTGTGTAGACGGAATACATGGAAGTAACACTTTATGAAAATGGGTCCAAGGTCGTAAATATCTGAGTTATGGTGGTGTAATTAAACGATTTCCAGATCACTACATTGTTTCCCTAGTAGACAATATATACAGAATATATTTAAAGCAAAACCATTTCATTTAACGATTTAATTATATTAAATAATTTGTTTTAATTACATCAACATACATTTTCATTGACTTTGCAGTCTCATACCGGCAGTGGGTTCAATGTTTTTCCAATTAAGAAACAATATTATTTCCCGCCTTTCTTTTCCAAGTATTTTAAATTTTTTATGCACTGCCATAAATTCTGTATTTTATTTAATAGTAAAATTAATAACTCAATAATTACGATTTTTTTATTTGATTAAAATATTTCTCTGTTTGATATTTTGAAAGTAGTTTTATTTATCGATTTTTAAACACTCGGTAAAAAAAATTAAATTTGTTTTCCGGGAATGAAATTTTTTTCATGAGTCCTACAGTACCCGCTACTGGAAGTTAAGTTGAGAAAGTCTGCATTGAACTATACTTATTTCTGTGGACTTACAGGACTCTCATTAAAGGAATTGTTACAATTTGCAAGTTTTTATCCTTTCAAAGCATCTATTTCCAGTAATAAAGGGTCTTTGATGAAGCATTTCCTATCTTTAAATTTAAATAAAAGAGAGTGTCTGTAAGATATCATTGAAATTTTTATTCATTTCAAAGGCTTATCGATGCCATCACCCGCATCCGAAATGTCTGATGGACCGTTATAGTTTGCGGCTTATTCGCATAGACCTGCGACTTAAGAAACCTCCACAAGAAAAAGTCTAACGTGGCCAAATTACACGATCTCGGTGTCCAGTTTACATCACCTCCATGTGTGAGACTATGTCCTCCAATCGCTCGTGCAGAATGTCCAGTTAAGCATGAGTTGTGTGGCACTTAGTGCCGTCCTGTTGAAACCACATGTCATTAGTTTCCATATCATCCAATTCAGGTCAAAAGGAGTTGACTCGCTGTTGATGCTGATGGCCTGGCCACGAGTTGTTTTACGACATTACGAAGGCTAAATATATGTTAAAGAAACAATAAAATTCGTTTAAAAAAATTTAATCTCTTGAGAAGCTTCGTGGCCATATTGGAGAGGGGCTTGTACTACACCTTACATAGAAATGGTCCGCGAAGTACTTAATTGATATATAATAATGGGATATTTGAAATAGTCTTGGAAGCGTAACAAATGTGGTTTTTTATAGAAAGTTTCTTGAGAACGAAAATGAACAGGGCTGGTCCTATACACTTTATAGAGATGTTGCTCTAGGAAGCGCCTAGATGGAACACAATAGTGGGATATCTGAAATAGTCTTAGAAGCTTAATAAATGAAATTTTTTTAGAAGACTATTGTCCATATGTATGTGTATCCATATTTCCTATTTAAACAATTTAAATCTAGCGTGGATTTTGGTAGTCAAATTATCTAATAATAAAATTAAATATATTTTTACCTAATAATCTCTTATAGCATTGTATTCTAAATATTTCTTAACTTTTTGTTGCATATCTAATGCTCATAAAATATTCTTTTCTGGTTTGCTTAGCAATTAGTAAAAATATTTTATTTGTGTTCTTCACTCAAAACAGTAGAAATCAAATGACATGAAATTTAATGGAAATTATTAAAAAAAATTATATCAAATCAAATTAAATTTGTATTTCAAAAGGTTTAATGACTAATTACTTAAAACAAATAAATATTTAATATAAGAATTCTTGACAGAAGTTTTAAAATTGATTTAATTTAGTTTGTCAAAACAGGAATTTTGTGCAAAAAATTTATAAACTATTTTGCCTGTCATATGATTCGAGTATTTCAATAATTCAATTTATTTTTATAGTTGCTGTTTCAATTCACTTCTTAAATTGTGGATAATAGATGGAGATATTTAAAAACTCGTAAATAATTTGTTTATGTGTTAAGATGAATGTGTCCTGCCCCTAAAAGTATGCACATGACAAATGCAGATGGACGGACAGGATGGGAGAAACACGAGTGTTTTGCGTATGACATGTAAATATAATTTAATTTATTGCTTATCCCCTACCACTTAACAAGTATTGAATTTGCTTTTATATATCAATAATATATGGATCTATGTTATGTGTATATAAATGCATGTGTATGTGCAGTAAATACCCAGCAAACTCGCTGTTGTTTTCATAACAAAGTTTTTTCTTATTGAGTTCGTTTCCTTAACGACATAAGGCGGCATTATAACGATTACAAAAGCCCAGTCTAGTAGCCCGTAGGATTTGATTACTCGCCAGTTGATGTCATTCATAAAGTCAAAACGTTACTTTTAGCGTTGATTCATATTTAACATTTCGAAATTATAATAAAAATTTTGTATTCTATTGCAACATTTACGATACATATTTATATGTTGCAAGGGAATATTAACATCACTGGTCATTCATTATTATAAAATAAAAGCTTCGCATCTTCATCAGGTGGCAAGTATATTTGCAATAATTTCTTAATTTCTTAATTATGAAATATTTAATTTAATTAATATTTCAACTTTTCACTCAAAAACGAATATGTAAAAGATCATAATTCTGTAAAAAATGACTCCAATATAAAGTGCCAATCGAACAGATTATGAAATGGACGCAATTATGGTTGAGTTTAGGAAACGATATGATCCATATTTTACACCCAGGGAAATTTTAAATATCTTCCTAAATAAAAAATATGTAAATGGCGGAAGAATGTGATAATCAATGTCCGTCCGAGTTTCTTGACTTCCACGGAGGCTTAAAAAAGTGATGTACTCGATTTTTGGAAGCAATGAAAAATGTTGTTCCTTAAAATTTCTGCCGTTTTTTTCACTGGGTAATAAATAAATGTGATTTTAAAAGCATTTAATTCCGTCGCAATATATATATATATATATATATATATATATATATATATATATATATATATATATATATATATATATATATATATATATATATATATATATATATATATATATATATATATATATATCTTAAAGCCGTTGGGTTTGGGTTTGGCCTACAGTATATAGAAACATATGATTCTATATACATTAGGCCACATACTGTTTTTATTTATTTATTGTTTTCTATGTGGAATGGCAACAATAAATAGTTGTCATTGAGTAGGAGTATCAAAAGCAGATGCAATTTTAATTTTGCCATAAAGTTCAAATGGATACAGAAACAGATCTCATTCCACTTAAAATATTGATTTCTTTTCAGAGTTTATTATTTATTATAAACGGAAAAATTTAAATGTTTGTAATTTTTTCGCAGAAGAATTTTTATTATTTTTTCAACAAAATGATATGGAATAATAATATGAAATAAATTTTTTGGCAAATATTTTTTATAAGCCTGCGATAAGTATCAAAAACCTTAAAACTTATTTCAAACTAGAACTTTTAGGAACTATACTAATGCAATTGTGGAAAGTATGAAGTTTTAAATTTTAATATTTTTTACTGGTTATAAATAGGAAAAAACAGTAGCCTTTCTTGTAAATAAAACCAATTTGTTTGGAATAAGGTTCTAAAATGTTTAAGAAAAATATTGCCTTAAAATAATCAGAAAACCTTTTCAAGTCGGCGGAAATCTTGGATTTAATTTCTTGCTTTCAAAGACCAATTTTAATGGCCAGACTTCATGGAGGGAGTTTTTATTTGAATATTTTGACTTGAAGGTCTTCAAATTGCTTAAAGGTCACTTCTGAGTTGGTTCAGCGACCAATGAAATATCGTCATATGAACATCAAGGCAATAAAAAACAAATTTCAAAAGTTAATAATTCAAATATATTTTCTTGGGTACAATCCCGAAAAATTTCAATATTAAGAATTTTGTATAAAACCTCTAAGTTTAAAATCGCGAGAAGAAGTCTTTTTATATATTTTATTTATACAACGTAGTTCTTTTTAACGAAATTGATGTTGTACGAATATCGATATGAAAAAAAAGATATGAAAACAAATTTCAAACGTTTCTAGGCGAAGCAGTATAGTTTTATTTGGCCTCCAACAAGATTTGTCAGGACCCACAACACAAAAATGAGCTGAAACCATAGTATTAAAGGGATCCTAACACTCTTGTACTAAATAAAGACAAAATAACCCTACTTTAATGAAATAGGCATATCTCAACAAAAAAATCTAATTGCCAAAATAAGATTGAAGTTTTTAAAATTTCAGCTTTCATATCGATTTTTTTTTTTGGTAAGAATTCGTTTTAGTTTCAGATTCGAATTCTTATTATTTTTATACATAAGAAGAGAATCTTGGGGAAAGATTTTTTCCGAATAATTCAATTTTTTTTTAATTTTTGACATATGACATTGTGTCATTAAACGAGCGATATATAACTTTTTATATGCACAAGCATTTCCATAAAATTTGGCACCATTTTATATAGAATATCTAAAACGAATGTTCATTTCTAAAAGTTTGCAATTTTTTTCAACTTTTTTTCAACTCAACACACACGTTCAATTAGAATTTCGTGTATTTATAAAGTTAAACTCAAGTTTGTGCCTTGCGAAAAAAAAGAAAAACAACAATAACAACAAAACTTAAAAAAGCCAAGGGAAACTCAACATCTAGGAAAGAATATTTACAAGTCTAGTTAATAAGACATGAAATATTTAGTTGTGAATACCCGTACCTTGAAGTTGAGCAGCAGCTCCATAGAAGAAATGCAGTGTGTGCGTGTAGCAGGATAAGAAAGTAAAGCGAATTTGTTTGATTGTGTTGTGCGAAAATATAGAACAAGGATATTTATTTAATTTTAACGTACACGTATTTTTAAAAGTGAGTATTTATACATGAATACCCAGTAAACACGCAGGTTTGCTTTAAAATTGGGAATGATTTGAAATCCAGAACTTTTTCAAGCCACAAAATTTGAGGGAATTTATTTTCAAATTGAAAAGGTAATTTATTCTCAATTTGCTTTCAAATATAATTTGCCATGGTTTTGCAAATGTGGATTGTAATGTGATGTGGAACATAAAGGAAGTACAATTTTTTATAATTTTTTTTTATTATTTTTTTAATTAATAAACTTAATTTATTTTTTTAAGTTTAAGGTCTTTCAATTTTTATTTATATTTTTATCGATATTTCGGTACTCATCGAGTACCATCTTCAGGATATTTGTTTATTTTACACAAAATGAAAAATATTACATTTGAAAAATAAAACTATAATTTTTTCTAAATAGTAATTTTTAAATAATTTTTTTTTTACAAACAGTCAACATGTAGTTCTAATTAATATATTATTGAAGCACAAAATTTTATTAAACGTTCAAAAAATTTTATTTGTAATTATCGATATGTCGATAATCATTGAGTATCATCATCAAAAATAATTTCCCAAAGCTGATAGTCAAAAAATATCGAAATATCGATTATTGCAAATACAAATTTTTAACCGTTTAATAAGACCTTGCGCTTAAATAATAATATTTCAATTAGAATTATGAAAAAAGGAAGAAAATATTGAGATTAGTGATTTATATATATATATGATTTTTTTATTTCTGCAATAGTATCAATCAACTTTGATCGCCATATTATGAAAATTTTGCAGTTTATTTTTTGCTTTAAAAGTATTTCACGTTTCGGAATAACTCTTGATAAAAAATTGATAATAAAACACTATTTGTCAAACGTTTCCATTCAACTCGGTACAACTCTGCCCTGCTTTGAAGAAGGTTTGAGAATTGTGCTTGATATCAAATGATAAAATTATCTTATTTCAAACGTTCGATTTCGCGTTTGCTGGGTATATACTTTAAATTATATAATATTTCATGGTATATCCCGCTGTTGCATTTTTCTTTTATTTCTCTAAAATTTCTGGGAAAAGAAAACAACATTAAATATTGTTGTGTTTGTAGCGTCGAAGAATAAAGTGCAACAATGTTCCATTTTTAATTTTATATTTTAATTTTTGTTAATAGAGTGTTGCTTGGTAATACATTTTAATTAATATTTTCAAGTGTTTCAAGTGCAATAATAACAAATTTTTATGAGTAAAAAAAAAACAGTGAGAGAAATAAGTTGATTAAATGGTGAAACGAAAGGTAAAAATCAGTGACTTACGGAAAGTGATATATTTTTAGTATTATCGTTAACTTATCATATTATTAATATATTTGTTTTCACTATATAAAATTATTCTATGGTTTCGTATTTTAGAAATATGATGCTTTAAAAGGGTTAAGGTTTTATGTTCCTATTTGAAAAGAGCTTCCTTTCTTAACTTGAAAATGAGATGAAAAACATTTCGTTATTCAAAACCACTTTGGCTTATCCAAGCTGCCATATATAGGTTTGTTAAAGGGGGGCGATAAACAACCCGGGACGAAATTTGTTTCCTCCTTATGAAATTTCTCATAAGTAATATAATTTTCTCTTCGGTAAAGGATTGTAGCCCTCTCTAGAAAATTCTTGGGCTACGCAAATGCCATCAATAAATACAATAAATACTGTCGTTGCTTATCTACAGTGGTCCGAGAAACAAAGAGTGCTGAACAATTAAACAGAAGGTTGCTGGTTCGATTCCATCACGACGTAAGTTGTAAAAAAATATAAGTTTTATTTATTATTTCTTAACGTATGTGGACAAAAAAAAATTTAGAATTATGAAGTGTTCTTCCAGCGAACATATTGTTCACCCATGATCCAGAATTTAAGGAATATCACTAAATTAGAGTATAAATCAGCAACTTAAAGAAATTCTGATGTAAGACTTTATCGTATTATGGATTAGATTTTTGCTCATCCAGGATTTCAAGAACTAGAATTTATAAAAATTTTTTTAATTTAAAAAACATAATATTGAAATTTATTATTTGGGATATTCTCCCCAACTAATCGTTAGAAACAATTAGAGCTTTTGCAAAATGCATAGAAAAAATCAAAAATTGTTTGTTGTGGCTTTAGCTCTTCATATGCCGACATTTCGTTGGTTGCTAAAACCAAATGAATGTTTTCAAACTGCTTAAACTTCACTGACGATTTGGTTTTAGCAACCAATGAAATGTCGGCTTATGAAGAGCTAAAGCCACAACAAACAATTTTTTGAATTTGAAAAACTATAAATAATAAAAAAAATTAAGTTGCGAACATTAAAAAAAATCGGATTCCGTAAAAATTTAATTTAATTTAATTCTTTTTACGTCTCTGCTATTGCTCATTTCATTGATTTTTATAACAACTTTGGTGATCGTCTGGTTTTAAGTAGACGCATTAAACTTCCTTGAGCTGTATGTGCAGCCATTTTATTATTTGTTTTACTTCGACGATGATCCTGACAATATTACCAACAAGGGAGGACGCTGTGGTGTAGATTAGTATGGAAGAGTATTAATCGTTGCCAGTTTTATTCAGCGACCAGTGATATGCCTTCATCTATTAAAACAGTCCAACAACGAACACAATGCCTCACTAATAAAGATCAGCAAAATTCATCGTGTTGATGACTTGTCTTGAGCAGGAATTGAACTCACGTTCCAAAGAATAAACAAAAAATAAACAAAATTATTATCATTTAGCAATCTTCACCCTAGACAATGCCGATAAAACGAAAATTTGCCTGTTGAGCTTATAGCATTTGTTGCTTGCATCTTGTTTTCAATACTTGACTTTTCGCTAGGGTTAGGTTAGGTTAGGTTGATTGGAGGGGTGTGATAGCCCATGTCATACGACATACACATAAGCCAGTAAAGGCTTGTTGTGCGCTCCCTTTAATTATCAACCACAACTGCCAGAGTTCTGTGGCAGGATTCGAACCTGGGACCTTCGCACTACGAGTCTAGTACACTACCTACTAGTCTACGAAGGTCAGTTAAGAAATGGCTTAGTGGCAAATATTCTTTATGAACGAATAGATTACCTTTGTAACAAAAGTTTAAATGTAAGACTTTTCGAAAGCTTTACTTAGCGCACATCTGAATAAAGTTGACAAATCGCCAAGTGGAGCGAAAAAAATAAAAAAGTAAAATTTAAACGGCTGTTCTCTCACTAAATCCCTTCCAAATAGTAAAGGAAAAAAGATTCCACAATAATTTTTAAATAATCATTTAGCAATATTTTGGAATTTATAAAAATTAAAATACTTAACGCTGCAGCCAAACACGGACACAGCTTCTTAAACATTTAGAGTAGGAAAATTTGAAAACGATTTTAAGTGTTTTCTCAAACGTAGCAAATTAATATATTGATACTTTATTTATCAAGATATTTCTTCTCTTAACTTAAATCTATACTTACGAATACTATGATTTGTATGAATCTTTCAGGCTTTTTTCAAACTAGATCTAATGCAATAGATGTACAACACTATCATAAATGCAGCTGATTTATTATTTTACTGCATTAAATAATTACTATTGTATAATAATTACATTTAATTAAAATATATATGTATATAATTTATAATTTAAATCATGTATTTTTGGGAATGTTGCATTTGAAGTTATTTCTTTTTATTAGCATATTTACACCAAAATATTTGTCAGTGTAAGAATTCATTAAGTTAATTGATGACATTAACCACGTATAATTTTATCTTATTATTGTTGTTGTTTTTGCTGCTGTTCTTGCGATACAGTTCCTATTCAGTAAGCGAAATGGGAAAAATAATCTTCAACCCAAACGATAACAATTTTATCGACTTTCTCTTTCGCTCTATCTCAACCCTCCTTTATTGAAACTAAAATAAATGCCTTCGAAATGTGTGTGTATGTGTGTGTGTGTGTACGGGTGAATATTTATTGGTAGTAGATGAAGTGAGTGCATTATCATCATCATCATCGTCATTGTCGTTCCTCTTTTCACTTTAATTAATCCTTTTGTACTTTGTAACTGTATTGTAAACGCAGTTGTACGTACTGATACAGACAAATAAAACAGACACAGGACCTGGAGGAAACAGGAGTAAAAGGCAGACAGACAGCAATTATCTGCCAACAATGCCACATCCCAGTAGTTCTGAAGTTACAATATGATAAATGATGTATTTATTTATGTGTCATTTGACAATTAGATATAATTCTTTAAGGATATCAGGTTATGCTACTTCTACTTTTTGTAAATCATTAAGCACGTCCCAGCGTCCAGGCTCTAATTTCTTAGGACTCTGTGTAAGATTTATCATGCTTGAGAATAAATAATAGAATAGATTTAAACGATGACAATATTCGAGAAATTTGTCGAAAGAAACTTTCTTCGTTTGCCAAATTGGGTCACAGTGAATCAATTGGAATAAATAAAACTGTAAAAAGTATTCGGCAATTCCATTCATATCATGATTTTTTTTGCCACCTTTCCTTATTAGGGGAACCCATTGAATGCCCAACTTCAGCTAAACCTGATTTTCAGCTAATAAGAATATAATCTTTCCTGCGAAGGTCTTTGCGGCAAGAATGCATGTCATTTGATTTAGTTATTTAAGGAGAGGAAGTCTAACACTTTCTAACAACAAATTTCCTTTCGTTACCAAATGAATGTATTTTTCCTGGGTAGGCTCAAGTTCAAATCTCAGTGGACTTCATTGGAGAATCATGTAAATTTACTTTTAATGGGTTTCATGATTAAAAACGGCAGCAAGAGCATAGACTTTTTTATTTGGACATGATGACAGGCTCCAAATTCATGCAATTGTTATCAGTTTTCCACAAGGGGTTTGGTTTATACATCAATCAATAATGGAGACGGTCAAAAAGATCGAAGTCGGAACATTTTTAGATTCATACAAAAAAACCTTCGAAATAAAACAATTTTGTTTCAATGGTACAAAATTTCCAAATTTAAGTTCGTTCTTTATATCTGTCAAATTGTCAGTGCTTCTCGTAGATCAAAAGAGTTGATGGAATTGCAAAACGTCCGAGCTGCAGGGATGTAACCAGACTCAAAGCACATATATACCATTCACTATATATGTATATGTACTTATGTATGTGTGTATATAGCATTACGGGCAACAGCAGCAACATTATTAAATAGAAAGATAATAAGTACGTATAACAGTTGGATACTAATTAATTGCTCGACGTTTTATTACTCGAGATTTACACAAAAATGTTTTCAGAAGCATTTTAGTTTTCGGATTTTCATTTGCACCCTACAGTCAATAGTTGTCCTTAATATAAACAACTTTCAAAATGATAGGGATTGTCAACGAAATAAGATTTAATAAATAGATTTTTTTAAAAACGACGTAATATTTTTATATAAAATTGATTCCTGATTTATCTAAAACTTTTTAATTAATGAATCTTCATGTTATTCCTTTATCTGCCACATTGGCAATTTTTAATCATTTTTAGCTTTTAAAATTTCCAAGGCTCGTGATCTGTTATGGTAAACGCAAAATTATAAGAAACTCCAAATGTGGAAATTTCGTATTGTTCGGCCAGTTCAAATCTCCAAAATAGAAGATCACTCGACGTGGACATCGGTGTCTCAAAATGTGTAAGTGGTTACTCCATCCCGTTTTTACCAACCCAATGCACCAACTTACGACAAAAAAAAAACTTCTTTAGCATCTGCCTGTAACGCTCACTATTTACGATCATGGTGGGGTGGCATCGACGTCTTCAAAAATAACTTTTCCACTGCAAATGCCACTTCAAACAGTCACTTTGAAGGAATGCAGTTTCCCGTCATTAGCATGTGGATTTTCTGTGTCCCAGAAAGTGGTTATATTAACAAAATTTTGTTTGTTAATATAACCTCTCAAGTGGAAATGGGCGGCAAGGAAATTCACGCTGCGTTAAAGCAACAGAATGACAATTTTTCCCATTAAGCAGCAAAAATAATTCTACATTTTTCAGGTGTGTATCGCTCCATGGCTTGTTGACAACTAGTTTTCTATATATCTATATCGTAAATATTAAGGCACAATCACATCTGCAAAATGGCAGCCAATTCAAATTATGACAATATTTTGCCACACCTTCAATGAAAAATCCCCAAAAGCTTGATTTTTTTTTTCTAAGTGCTAAACACTTTGAAATCTCAAAAAAATATATTTTGTCTGGTCACACGGTAGCCAACGTCAAAACGAATAAACAAAATCAATTACAACTATAGACGGGTTTTTTCGGCTTTTGCCATTAATTAATTTAATTCTTAAAAAAAAACTATTCCAAATTTAGTTGTCTGGCAAGTTTGGATTAATGCCACACAAACACTACTGCTTTCCACATGATTTTCCTATAATTTCAGTAGATTGGAAACATAGTTTGAAAAGGACAATAAAATAAATTATGGGTGCTGTTGGGTCCATCAACCAGAATGTTTTTCTCTTATGGAATTTCTAGAAAATTATATAATTTTTTTCTTCGTTAAAGCATTGAAGCACTAAGAGAAAAAAAATTTAACCTTCGAATTTGAGAAAAAATGTTGCAACGATGACGGTGACAAAAGAAAATTGAACACCTTAGGATGTGTGGGATTAATTCTAGATATTTCCAACACAATAGTGTTCAAGTCGGAGCTTCACTATTGGTAGATAAGAAATAAATATTTTTTTACAAACAAACTCTCTTTCATTCACTGATCGTAATGAGGTTCATTCAGAAATGATTTATTTACGGGAAACCATAGTGATACATATTTTACTGAGGAACAACTTGGTCTTCATTTCAATCTCAGTACTATTAATGGTACCGAAGTTTCTGAATAGGCACTCGGACTTACTTTCATATTTATATAAGTGTTTGTATTGAAGATGGTATTGCTGACTGTAATGCAATATTAAGCCGTATTGGCCTACAAATTAAAATTGTATCCATCCATATTGTTCTTGTCGTTAATTCCTCTTGTTTTGTTGTTCTCATTTAACAAATTAAATTGTATTTTATTTCATTTGCTTAACTCCCTTCTCTTTACCAAACCAAAGCGAACGTATGAGCCATAGAGATGGTGTGTGGTAATTGCTAAAGGGAAAAGAAAATGTATACAGTGGGTTAAAATAATGCAAAAATTTTTACATAAATAACTTTTGTTGGCTCTAGTAAAGGCCTAATACGTTTAACTGTTATGCCTAACACATACAAACTAAACTACACACACAAACTAAACTAACAAGATATGTTTGAGAGACAAGTGTGCCAAGATAAAAAGAAAGAAAAATACGCCAATCGAATGCACGCAGCCCGAGAAATTTCCAAATTGTATCTTTAGGTTAGGTTAGGTTAGGTTGATTGGAGGGGTGTGATAGATAGCCCATGTCATACGACATACACTTAAGCCAGTGGAGGCTTGTTGTGCGCTTCCTTTAATTATCAGACACAAACTGCCAGAGTTCTGCGGCAGGATTCGAACCTGCGACCTTCGCACTACGAGTCTAGTACGAAGGTCAGTTAAAAAATGTACCTTTTCTATTCACTAGGGTAGTATATAGATTAAAAAAAATATATTAAATAAAATATTCTTTTCTGCTAGACAATAATTTAGCAAAAAATTCAAATTGTAAAGATTTAGGCGAACAGCTTCTTTTATCGCAAATTTAAACAGACTTCATGAAACAAATTGATAGTATATTCAATACACAAGAAAAAAGTATACAAAAATTTTTGAATAAAAAATAAATTTTATTAATCACTTAATGCTTTCTTAAATTTAAAAATTTTTAAATCTAAAAAAATTAAAATTGTGAAATTTGGTTCACAAACTTAATTTTTTTTTTTTTTTTTTTTTTGAGAAAAAATCGCACAATTAAAAAAAATGTTTAGGGAGCTTTTGCATTACAATTACCCAGCTCAGTGCGAATGTGAAGATATTTACTAAAAAAAACCGGAATTTAGTGTTCTTTTCGGGCTTAAAGCTTCTTAGGTGGCAGCAAGTACTCTGTAAGAGAAATAAGGAGTAAAATAAAGTTTGTATTTCACCAAGGCGAGGCGATGAGTTATTCCAACGTGAGATGTATTTATAAAAAGACCCAGCAACACTCTTTACTCGATTAAATATAAAACAAATATAATATAAATTAATGATATTATTCGACCTTTTTTATTTTAAATTAGTTGAATTATTTTATTGAGTTTGAGGTCCAGATTCAAGAAAAGTTTTGAAGTAAGAAAGCTTATCAACAGATTCAAAAACATAAGGGACAAAATTGTAAAATGTAAAGCAACTATAATTTTTTGAAGATATTTAAACTTTTCTTCTTTTGTTTTTGTTTCAAATTTTATAAAATATTTTTTTCCTGAAGAAGACACCCAAAGGGTGTTGAAATATTGAAAAATCAAAACAAAATAAATATATTGTTTTTATAAAATAAAGAAGACCTCAAACTCAATAAAATAATTCAATTAATTTAATTCAATTAATTTACAAATATAATATATAAAATTTTTTTAAATTAAGGCGATGTATAAATTTTTTTCAAAATGCTAAAAAATTTCGGACAAGAAAACCTCCTTAAGATATTAAAAAAAAAAACTTAATCGGCGGAAAAGCGATAAACGGCAAAAAACGATAATAGTATATGACTGTTTTTTAGCAACTCTTCTTGCCCACTGTCTACTTTTTGGGATACTGAAAAACTTACAGGAAGCAACAGACACACCGATATAAATAAACTAACATCCTTACGTTTATATAGAACAGAGAAGAATTGTACAGAAATTGTACTTTCATTACATTTAAAAGGTCATTAAAAATATTCTGTTTGTTGCTATTGTTGTTATGTTTTATTTCAATCTATTTTATTTTGGGATACATTAAATACAATCCCATCACAACTGATGGTGAAGGAAATGCTTTTTCTTAGAATTTGACCACTTTTTACGTTTTCACTTCCATGGGTTGTGTTTTAATGATGAAAATTGCAGAAGGAAAAAATAAAGTTGTTATCACACAGCCATTTGAAAATCGTTTGGAGTGGCTTCTGTAGGGAATGGAATACATTTTCTTTAGAAAGAAATGATAATGAAAACGTTCTAAAGTCCAATATGATCATAATGAAGTTGCGATTATTTTCAGCATTTAAGTCGAATTTTTGACGTTTTTGCGAATTTCTAGAATTGTTTTAGGTGGTTTGGTCAACTCAGCTCTTCTCTAAGTTTGTTTATATATTTATTAATGTCATTAACTAGAGATAAACATAATTTTAAAAAAGCTTTTACTATTATTATTGTATTTATTTATGCTTCCTTATATCATGAAGCTTATGATCTGAAGTTAATAATTTGAATAATATAATATTTGTCATGAAATTTTCCTTTTTTTTCGTGCTTTTTAATTAACACCCGTTCGACTATAATAAATAACTACTTTGATTGGGAGTGCCACGCGTATTTTTTTGAATATTTCGGCTGCGTGTTTTATTAAAAAAAGTTACTGATACTAGAGTTATCTAGATTTACGGGAAAAATACTAATTTTACTAAGTAGTGTCATGCTCGCTACTCAGCAACAAACTTTGGAATATGAAGGTTTGATATCCAAACAGGAGTAGTTTTTTAAAGCTGTTGTGTCGTTTTCATTGTGCATATTTATTGTGGGTAGCAAACTTTAATTGAAAAGAAGTCCAAGGACTAAAAAAAATATATCTGATAACAGATAACTATAGAAATCATATAACGTATTGCTGCTATCCCACAACTTCGCTGACATGAACAGATCGAAAACCTTAAAATTGATACTGCTAGGACTTAAGCACTTAACGATACATGCTTCGAATAACAGGAATTTATCCATAAACCATCAAATCTTGAGGACGCCTTTATATTCTGCTGTCTTGGTATATCTCTGGCTGGAACAGCCGGATCATTTGATAACGTTAGAGACATAATAAACACTGGCGTACAAACATTTGGCATACTATGCCCCTCATAGTGGGCTATATGACCGACCTAACCTAATCGAATTTGAAGTCATTAGGGCGATCTGCGCATCTGTCAAGAAGAATGAAACTGAACATACTCAGCTCATGTCCACTATTCTCTATGGTAAAGAGAACTGGAATGCATCTAGGTAGAATATGAACTCCTTACAGGTCCTTATAACCCGCTGTATTCTTAGTATACTTAATATATTCTGGCGAGATACGATATCTATTGAAAGTCCATGGCCGCAAACTGGTCACATACTCATAAGTATTGATATAAGGAACATACTTTGTGAAAACCCCACAAGGAAACCGTAGAAAAGGCAGACCATCGCACACGTGGCGTCGCCAAATTAAAATTAAACCCAAGGTAAGAGCTGGACAGATCCAAGGGGAGTGCGGGTACATTTATTATTTCCCTAAGCTCCTTTCAACACCCACTAGAACTTAGAAATTTTGTGGATTGGCCAAACACTATTTCAACAAAAGCATTATAGACCCTCATGGTCAAGTCCATTTCAATTTGTTTTGTTTTGTGGCTCCAAAGTACTTGCTTCCACTGAAAAGCTGTTCACTTGCAATGTGACTTGGCAAATTCTAAACGACGCGACGTTTCCTTGAAAATGTCCTGAGAAGCGACTTTTATGTCATGATGTTCGTCTTCCACCAAGTGTCATGAAATGCTCCTCTAGGACATTGTGATATCTACGTTGCCGTGGGCTGAGGATAATTTCCTTCTTATATGGAAATTCCAAGAGGACACTAACAAATTTTATAATAATAGTCAGACACTAATCGTGAATTCACTCTACTTCCGCTTAACTATATCTGCATTTTTATTCTGTTTTATTTCGTTTTTATTGTTTCAAATTGTTTTCATCACATCCAGTACGTAATATTTGATGTAATTCATTTCAACAACGATTAAGTCAAAATTCTTCCGACGAGTTGTTAGCAGCACAAGACTCTTAAGCCTCCGATGCCAATTTATTCTTAAATACACACTGTAACAGATATTTAAAGCAGATTATTTGAAAACTTATTCATATACAAAAAGGAACGCTTGTGCAACGTTTAACGCACATTAATTAATGATAAATGGCAAAATAAATTGACTTGAGTCACTAATTCCAATAAAACAAAATGATTTTTATGCATAAGATGGAAAACATTTTGTGTTAAATGTACACAAAGATGATTTTCAAAATGCCATTAATGAAAAGAGAAACACAGAATAAAGGAAATGAAATATTTAATAATAAAATCAAGCAACAACATGCAAAGAAGTCAAGCAATGACGACGAAGTATAAAAAAGTTCTTCATTCTTCTGATAATGATTTTCATGATAATAATTTGGATGATGTACTTGACGAGGGTGATGATGATTATATCTGCGTTGCAATTGTAATCCCGATTACAAAATACTTAACTACGTACTCGTGTATGTCTACACTCCAAGAAAAATTTATTTAAAAAATAAAGGCCAGGATGAGAACATAATTGGCAGAAGTTGTAGAAATAATTAAATATTTAATTCATCTGAAACAGTTGATCGTAAGCACGATTTGCATTAAATAAATAATTTTATTTCTATAGATTATTTAAAGCAAAGCTCCTTCTTTTTCGTTTAAAATATCTAACAACCATCCAAAATACTTTGATGTTTGTAACACAACATGTTTGTGTTGTAAATCAGAATAGGAAAGATAAAAATTAAATCCTCAAAAGCAAAATTTTAAATTTTGAAAAGAGAGCAGCAATACCCAGTCTGCGGCAGGAATCGAACCTGCAACCCTTTTGATTACTAGTCCAGTACTCCAGTCACTAGTCTGTGAAAACAGACTTGTTGACACGAGGGTGTTTTGTTGTCATAAACTAAAATCTTATCGGTATCATGTTCGAATCAAACACTTTTTTGTATGTCGGGCTGAGGTGATTTCAAAAGTATGTTGCCGTGTACGGAATAGAATAAAAAAATATTATACGGAGTGTAAAAATTAATGATATTATGCAAGTCTTCGGTGTTCAGAATTCTAGACAAATGTGGAATACATTAAGCAACAAAGGATTTGTTATAAAAAGATTATGATGGTGTTGATGATATCGATACGAAGGCTGCAATCAGTTCTTCTATATCTAAACAATGAAATGAGCTGCAAACAGTACCTATAACTGATTTCGATTTCGCATTAACTAAAACCATTTCTTTTCATTCAATAGATGTCGTCGAAGAAGTATTCTTCATCATATGCAAAATACGTTCTAATAAGTCAGGTTATGATGGCTTACCAGTCGTTAAATGATATTTTGCGGTTTTAACTGGGAAAAAAGCCCTTCGAGAATTTTTTTTACAAAATATTACAAAATGACGCCACTTGGGTGTAGGTTTTTCATACCCACCCAGTAAAAAATATCAGGAAATTGCACAGTCTATGTTAACGAGATAATGAAAGTTCGGATTATCTCCAATGAGTTTGAAAATAGGCTTGTCATCGAAGGATGCTATCTTTTTTAATGCTTATTCACCGATTTAGACGCTGTCTTTAATACACGAGTATTCGGAAAAGTATAGTTAAAAAAAAAATTATGTAAATAAAATGATTTTATACTAAAATAAGATTGATTATTCAAAGCTGAGAATAGAATTTTCATCTGGAATGGGTCAAGACACACTAATTCTTATGAAAAGTATGTGCATCAATTATAAATTGCAACAAAATGTTTTCATGTAGATTTGACATAATTTTTTTTAATATTTTCAAAAACAAAAATATTTTAATATTATTAATATTAATATCTCCTTCGCCTCTCTTTATTTATGAAAATATGTTTATTCCTTGGGCAGGTCTTTTTAATTTTAAGAAAAATGTTTTTTTTTAATTTCTCCTCACGATGCCACTCGAAGTTCTGGCGAAATGTTGAAAAAAATATTCAAAATATTTCTTCAAATTAGAAAAATCTGCTGTTAGAATAAACAAATTTTCAAAAACAAGAATAGATTCGAACAGATTTTTTAATAAAATTTTTATCATCTTGAATATCTAGAGACTTTAACAAATGCACTAGTGGACTTTTGGAAGCAATGAAAATGCCCTTCCTCAAAAATGACATTCACATAATGACTTTACAGTTGATTGAAAGCTTAATGCAAAATATGTAAAACTGAATTACAACAAATCCACAATTTTTCAACTAAAACCCCACTGTCTATTATTTAAAAAAATATATATATATTTCTAATTTTCGTCTACATCAAAGTCGTTATTGAAGACACTCTGACATTTTTAATAAAATTCTGTTAGATTATCACTCATATACGACTACACACAACATATTTGCAAATAGAGATAAAATCACTGTATGAATTAAAATGTTTTTTGTTTTATTGTTGGTGATATTTTGGGCAACCAAATATGCTTAATTAGTGTCAAGCTGTTTGACAGCAGTTGTGTGCATATTTATAACGATATTGCTTGTAAATTTTTTAGTTTGTTGTTGCTTATAAATAACTGACAATATGTTGCACATACATACAAACAATCTCAACTCTATCAATTATAATTTTGCCGTTATTATTCGATATTATTCCTACCACTCACGTCATTACAGTCATGATCAACACCACCATTAATGCGTTACTTTAAGTTGTTATAAAGTGATTATCGTAGAAAAGCTAAATTTTAATTAACGTCATCAAGTGAATAGAGAAAAAAAAAACTGGGCAAAAAAGTATTCCGCATCATATCGCAGGCACTATTATTTATTTGCATTAGACTTTAACCGAGATGTTATTGCAACTTCCCTCTATCACTAACTACAAGGTGGCGCAAGGGTAATGTCATACTTTCGAGTTGGCTGCCATTTTTGAGAATGGTGCCAAATGTCATTAAACTTTGGCTCTAATGATGTCCGAGTATATATAAGGTATTAGTTGTCAACAAACCATGGAGTGAAACACACTTCAATAACGTTGAATTATTGTTACGGCATATTTGACTAATTTTCAGACTGTTTTTTAAATATAACGTGAATTTCTTCGGCGCTTCTTCGTCGTCGTGTTCCATGTGTTCGAACAATTAAGCGTTTGGCTGATCGCCTCCTGCAAACTGGGTCCACTACAAATGTCACAAAAAATGGCCGATCTCGATTTGCTTGTGCGACCGACGTCCACAAATAGCAACTAGACGACGATGCATACAATTAGGCATCAACAAACGTTCGTTGCAACGAAATTTTGTGACAATTTTTAAAGTGTTCCCCTACAAAGTGCAAACTGTTCACGAATTGCTACTCTGTTAAAAAAAAAAAAATTATCGTATCAAAAATTACAATAAAATCAGATGTTTTGTAAACAACAATTCAAAATGTCGAAAAACGGACGAAATTATGCATCAATTCGGGACGTGGCAATTAAATATTTTTCCAATTAGTGCCGTCGATTTTATACTTTCAGATAAACTTTTTATAACAAATCGCATGCCCGTTCAAATTAGACATTACTTTTGCGCCACCTCGTATAACAGATTAGAAGTGGTGAAAGATTTATGGTATTTTCTTTTCTGACAAATATGTTACACATACCTTGCCCCATTTGCATATTTGTGTTCTGTTCTAAAATCATAAGCAATAGTGCAAAAAATAACAAAAGCAAAATCTTTGCTAAACATGTTGCACAAAAAACATGTTAACATGTAAAATATTTCAGTGTAATATATGTATCCTTTTTTAAGCTGTGTTAACTACTATGTTTAGAATAGTGGTAAACAGTTTATAATAAATTTTTAGATTTAATCAATCTCCATATCAAATATTTCAAGTCACTATTTTTATTCCATTGTGAGCTTGAAAATTACAACCACTTTGCGCGAGTGTCGTTTTCAACTCGCTATAAGATCTCCTGTCGATCATTTTATTAAGCAAGATTTATACTGCTTCTAGACGACATGTTTTTTACACCTGACTTGCCAAATTTGCCAGTGCAAAATTTATAAACGTCATGTGAAAGTTTTGGAATTTTGCTTCTGTAAAAATTAGATGCAAAGTCAAATGACAAAATTTCAATTAGAAGTTATTGCATTTGCATCCAACACAACAGCTAACATCAGCTGTTTTCGTATAGCAAAAATCTGAGTTGGTGGGAATAACACTTTTAAAAACAAGTTCAAGATGAACTTACAATTTTATTGTGGCTGAAGAAGAAAAATCAAAAATATTATATATAAATTCTGATGTTGCGGAGAACACTTAGAGGTAAGGTCATGTACTTTTGAAAGTAAGAGGTTTGAATCGTCGGTAAAATGGCATTTTAGACAGACGTATATAGTACATGGGTCGTACAGCTTAAAAGTCAGTTGTAAGAAACATGGCGTCTTAAACCAACATTAGCGTTGTTTTTGGTTCGATGGACCATATTGTATTCGGAGCTTTAATGAATACAGTGGCCTTTATTAAAATTCATTTCATACTTTGCCAAATTTTATAAAAACTTCTACTTTAAGAAAATAAATTTTAGTTCGCAGGGTAATAAACTCGAAATTCGTAGGACCATTTCTTAAATCTATTAGATGAAATTGGAAACAAATTGATACAAAGAAAAAAAACTGTATTTGGAATACTACCCGTCATTGAGTAAAATTTATGTTTCGTATCATAAATTTCATTATCCAATATCATAATAAAGATTAAGACGCATTCCATAAAACAGAGAAACCCACACGTTCTGAAACAAGTTTGTTGCCAACTTCATAAATTTTTTCCAAAAAAAGAAGAATTATAAAATTTCTTTTGCGAGATAATATGCCACAACATAAAAAATGTAAAGGAAATATAAGTGGCACGTACAACAACTAACCATGCCACAAAATACTTTAGGCGTGAGTACAGAAATGGCATTCAATATAGAAACATTTATTAGACCGTCCTCTGACTGACTTGACTAACCGACTGTCTGACTGCCTGTCTCCTTTCCCACTTCAGTTGAATGGCTGCCTGCTTGGTTTGGTTTGACTGGTGCTCATTAATGATGAGTGTTTTTGAGATGATTTCCGTTTATATTCATAAAAATTCATGATAATTAAATACAGTTGAAAGACATTTATAGAGTTTATAATAATAAAATAAAAATAATCACATCCTTCTTTTTCTGCTGCTGCTGCTTCGACTGCTGCGACTGCTGTTGTTGTTACTGCTGCTGCTGCTGTTAACTGGATATGTCTTGTTGGCTGTGAATGGCTGGCAACTTTTTGACTCTATCCTCTTTCTTATACACTTCGCAAGGGAGATGTAGTATTTATTAATGGTAGTAGTAATAAATGCCTTCAAAAATTATCTGATTTAAGAGTTAAATCAATAAACTGCACAACAAAAAATAAATAAATAAAATCATTTAACTGTGAAATATTTTCGTTTAAAGGAAATTAATCGTTTCTTATGTAATTGCTGGGGATATTGGGTTGCCCGTCTTTGCTTTTTGTAAAAAAGTAACGCAATCAAATATTTAAGAAGTGAACAAATTTGTAATTAAATAAAACAAATTTAAATCAAGCACATTAAAGCTCGTTTATAAGCACTGTGTTCTACTCTCCTTGAATTAAATTTTTTTATCCTTATCCAATGCTTCCACTTTATTCGCTGGCATTAGTGATTTTCCAACGATGCATGTTTTTATTGAAATTTCTGGCCTTTAAAAAATGTGGCCTTTTAGAGCAGAATTTTATTTTTTCCAAATGGTTTTGTTGTGTGAGTGACAACTTTTATTTATTTATTTATTTTAATTTTCATTATTATTATTATTTTTAAGTTGGAAAATTTCTCATCCTCTATGAGGATGGAAAATATGTATCCTAGGCTATGCCAAGGGATTAGGCTCTGATAATCATATATATATATATATATATATATATATATATATATATATATATATATATATATATATATAGGTGCCACTTGCCACACAGCCAAAGAAACAATGTATCTTTTGCGCGAGAAATACAATGAGCGTGTTATCTCACGTAGTGGCGATGTTAATTGGAACAATTATGTCTTGTTAATTGAGACAATAATGTCTCACAATCATTGAAAATATGGAACATCGGATATAGGTATGCCACCAAAGCCATAGCATTTGGTCGCTATTTTGTCTTACTCATTATAATTAGATCCTTGTATCATAATAGAAAATATGAAGGTAATTCTCTGAAAACTTTTTGTTTTCTTTACAATTAACATGGTACGTTTTGGTTGGACCACCCTATATATATATATATATATATATATATATATATATATATATATATATATATATATATATATATATATATGGAGTTATGGATATTATATGTTATATTATTATTAGATATTCCTATTACATATGCCACAAGATTTACTTGCATAGAAAATTTCACAGCCCTGGCCATAGTCGCAATGCCCCATAAAATTTATGACTTTTTACACCTTCATATCTCAGGAAGCCTTCATTGTAAAGCTTCCCAGCTTCTCCCATAAGGTTACTCATGTGTAGTGTCTTAATGCCTTAAGTTTTGTCATTTTATAATTAAGTGAAACAAAGTTAAGAGAGGGATTAAAAGCAAGTGAATAGTTTCGTGGAAATCTTTACACAGTCCGCAGAGGCCGAACTTGGCCTGGTATAACTGAGACCGATTTAAACAGTTCGATAAGTATATGATTGATGATTTCTACTGTCAACGTAGGCAAAAAGTGCTCTTAAGACCTTGTATGATGCATAAGTTTTTAAAATGGAGCAAGAACTAAAATTGTGCCGCATATTTAGAAAGGAGGCGGTAACAGCTCGCAGCAGATTCGTGAAATTTTTTTAAAAGATTTTTTATTGCAAAATTAACCCAGATCACGAAAACCATCAAACGTTAATGGAGAAATATTAGACAGTATTATAAGGAGAAAAATATTCATTAGTAAAGCCGACTTCACAAAAGCCGACTTAAAGATTAGAATTGATCATACTAGTGCCTTAAATTATATTAAAAATTTTGGTTTGCGTCCATGCTCTCTGTTTGGGTGCCATATAAATTAAGAAATACGGGAAAAACTTTTCCTTGCATCTAATATATGTGTATGTATATGTCAAAATTTTTCTCTTACTTTCCTTAAATGGGAAAAATTTGTTTGCAGAAAGAATAAGCTTCAATATGATACTTAACATTTATTTTACTTTGTAATTCGAAATTCATATTATCGATTACGTTCATGTGTCCTTTTTATTTATAAATTCAATTCAAAGTTTAACAGGCATTGAAATCATTAAAAATATCTTTATTGCCTGACAGGACAACATACATTTCAATATACGGCAAATATTTCATATTTAATAAAAGATTTTTGTTTTTATGATTTGTCAATTCTTCTTAAAAATAAATTATGAAAGAATTACGTTAAACGTAAAAATTTCGAAATAAAAATATAAAAGATTTTTGCACAACAATGCGAAAATAAAAAATTGAGTTCAAGAGCAATTCAATCTGAAATGAAAACGTAGGAAAGGTATGACACACATACACACACACACAAATAATACAATGGAATAATCCTAATTCCTTGAAAGGCAATAAACCAAATATATACATACATAGATACATACACATCCATACTCACATGTATATGTAAGTGGTATATTATTGTACAAAACAAATGTCCCACCTCCCCAGACACACTGTCTTCTTGAAGTTATGCTATTCGTAGTCGTGAACAGTGACGTCAACTTATGGGAAGTTTTAAACTTTTTAAGTCATTTTTTCAATACAACTACATAGTTAAGCAAACGATATTTAGTATTTTTCATTAAGTCTCCCTTTAGACTTTGAAAGTTTTCTTGCAACAATTTTTGCTTCTTCTTAAAACTTTTGTGTGCGTTCACACAGGAAAATATCCAAAGCAGCTTATTTGTTTATTAAGTAAGTAAAAAAGGAAGACTTTCTGACAACTTTCATAGTGTAAACACAGGAGAAACATTGGAGAAGGTATTAGAATAATATGAAAATATTGTTACAGACATGATGTAAAATAATATTAAAAAAGTTTAGCAAAACTTTCCTTGTATTTGAATATGATAAAGTCAATATAAAGGTTGCACTAAGTTTGTTCAACTTTGCTGCAAAAATGTCTGTCCTAGATTCAATTTATAATAATTCGCTCTCAAAGCTAATTTGAGAATTGGAAACCATATCCACATTTAAACTTAAGCTTTTAAATATAAAAGAATTAGAAGGGTAATTGAGCAGTTTAGCTCTAGCTTTATTAAAGTATTATTTGAAAAGACCCAATTCTCATGCTATTATCATCTAAAAAGACTTTTAAATAAAACTGAAATTATAAAATTCAGAATAATTTTCATAAGTTTAACTCAAGTATTATTATTAAATAAAAATAAGATATTATTAAAAAAAAAAAATATGAATTTCACCTCAAGAACAATAGTCAGTGTAGCAGTCTTCTAAAAATTTAAGGAAACTAAGAGTTCATAAATTAATTTTACTAGGAACTAACTGAGAATTACATCGAGCGTTAGTGTCTATGGCACACCAGACTCAGTTAGAATGCATATGGGTGAAAACAATTAAAGGACAAAGTTTTATCTGTACTCATTTTATGATTACCAGCCAATAAACTTATTTGTGTGCATTAACAAAAAGTTTGAGAGAAATTTACGCATGTAGTTATTTGTAAAGATGTCAATAATTCAAAGCTTAAGCGTAAATATGGATTTCATTGTGTTGATCAGAGTTGCATTTGAAATTTATAAAATAATGAAAATTTATTTGCCACAAACACGTTGTAACAAACGGTCATAATATTGCAATAATGACACCACTATGTCTTTTCTTTGCGTGAACCCAGGGCAAATTTTAATTCAATTGACATCACTGCTCGTAAACGATTTGAAAATAATATAAAATGAAAACAATATAAAGACATTTATTTCCAATTTATTACGAAAAGAAAAAGTACGTGGTACGTACATCTATATCATTTTTTAATGTCTTAAACATTTTCAATAAAAATATTAAAACGGAAACACAACAAAGGATACAGGAAACGTATGTATATATTCATACATACATGTATTTTTACTGAAATATATTACTATTATTGACATTGGATTTTTAAGTATGAATTTACAAATGTATGTAAGTATATAGAATTGAGTTGTTTGTTAGTTCTATTTGCTAAATGGCAAAATAATCCTTTTAACCCGTCATGTAGTCAAACTGATTTGCGGTTATTAAATTGGAGTTATTTTTCTTAAACGCTTAAGCACACATGCCATAAATTTGTATTTCTTTACTTCCTTTGGGAAATCTATAAGAATGTATGCTGAGTAAGAAATATTTCGTTAAGGGGCTTTGTAATCCTTTCGAACCACTTAATATTATTGTTGTTACTATAACAACTTTTTTGCACTCAAACTGAGTACATAAAAAACCTTCTGTTTAACATTCTTATTTTTATAAAGAATATGACGTTTAGGTTACAATTGGCTGCTCTAAGTAGCAAAAAGGTTTTGGCAAAAAAAAATTAAAAGGTATAAAATGTATTTGTAGTTAGATTTAACACACGTTGTAGATGCGAGGATATTTTTCACTTCGTACATGGGAAGTTAAACATGCCATCAAGGTATCTTGTGCAGGTCTTTAGTGTGTATAACAACATGTACTTAAATGTGGTACTTGAGTTCCTGCAACGGAATTGAAAATTTTTTAATGTTTCCTTTTTAAAAGCCAAAATAATTTAACGAGAGTTATTAGTCTCTTATTATTTAATACAAACTTATATTGAGACTTATTAGAGTTAAATACACTGCTGCACAGAAAGGAATCAAACTTCAAGAGCGCTTTTATGGTTATTTATTTGGAAACATGCAAAATGAATCTGCTCTATTGAAAGTATTTACGCTGCTGTACATCAATTCATAAATTGTTTTATTCTCAATTGTATGTTTTTCGACCCATAGTGCTGTGTATGTGCATAAGCAGAAACTTGCTTGACCACTGAGAACTATGAGGGCTTGTGAGCCCTGCTCCGGAAATTACGTAGGTAATAGTTGCGCGATATTTTTTACGTTCACAATATTTTGGTCGAACTTTGCTTTGTGAAAAACACCCAAATTGCATGTCTGAACAAAGCGTAAGAAAACTGATTAACAGATTATTTTGTTAAATGAAAACTTGCAGCAATTAAAATTTTTACATTTGATACATACTTTCACGATGTGACAAATTAAGTGAAAAGGCGTGATTTCAATATTGTTCATGTCGATGAAAAAGATGAGCTTATTTTTGCATAAACGGCTTATAAATCAAGTGAATGATTTTCAAAATTAACGAAATTTTGAAACCATATTATTTGATATAAAACGATCGTAACTTTATAAAGGAGACATTTAGATGCACTTTATTAAAGTTAGGCTTTAAATATCATGAGCAAAACTTTCTGGTTTAAATACTCCAAATTTGTTTGCTGGGTAATTTTCAAAAAAAGTACAATAAGACTTAAAATCTTCTAACGATTGTGTCATTTAATTACTTTATTGATTAGAAAAATATATACAAAAACTTACCAAATTAATTAAGAACAGGATTCTAAAAAAATAAAGCATATAAATTAAAATCTCACTCATGATTAATTAATAAATTATTAATATAAAAGAAAAATAAATTTTAACTTTAGAATAAGATGAAGTTTTATCAGCATAAGAAATTAATAAAATTTTGTTTGTTTGTTTGAAATTGAATGCATTTACGACTTGTTGGAAACCAAAGTCTGGCTTAAGATGGCACGTTAATAAATTTTCACGGTACGAGTATTTCAAGTAGATAAATTTAAAAGAAAATTTTATAAATTTTTCTTAAAATATCATATTGAATCGTTGCAAAGATAATGGCGTAGAATAAAGGAAAATTTTATTTCTTTTTAGAAAAATACCTTTTAAATACTTCCTCTATATTCAACTTTATTTATTTTTATTTCTGTACGTGTTTTATTTCTTATATCTTTAATAGATATATAAATACCCACACTCACACACATTTAATCCTGATGTATGTATGAGTATCCATGTAGCATTTACCTGTTCTTCATACAATGTTGATCCTTGTCAAATGTCAAATTAAATTCCTGTTAGATTGCTCGTACGTTCAATCTACTACATTGTTGCTAAACAACAAGACCAGTTACAGCAATACAGTAGCAATAGCAACAAAAGACATTGAACACTAACAGCAGAACGGCAGAGAACAACAAGTTCATTTCGATGATATGAATATAAAATATAAAACATACATACACACATACATGAGAGTACATATAAAAAATATATTTCAAAGGCAGTTGAGTATGGATGGAGTGATGCACAGTAGAGTGTGAATACTGGCATTGATTTCATTTGGCCTCATGCCAAATTCCCTTGCATCTTAAACTCAATAAAATATACAAGACTTTTGCAGATATAAAAACACCAAAAATATTGTCTGTAATCAAATACTTTTGAAATATTCCTCATTTGGGAAATAGCAGCCAAAGAAATTTAAGTATTTAATTCCAATAAATTTCATAATTTTTATACAAATAGAAGTTAAAACGCCCAACTCCATGAATAAAATATTAGTTTTAGTTTTTTCTATTACTAAAAGTAAAAAACGTTTTTGTTGATTCAATAAACGTGTCCTGTTAAAGATACAATTTCTTACTTAAAAATACATACAAAAATAGCAAACAATACAACAACATCAAATAACAACAACTGCAGAAACAGAACAAACAAACGAACGAGCGTAGCAACCAACAACTGCCATGAATACTAAAACTCAAAGTGAGTTTAAACACCATTCACACAATTCATTCTATGAGTTTTATACAAAAATATATATTCCTCTTCCTTCAGAACGAGCACAAGATTATTATTATTGTTTTGCAAATAAAGTAAAGCAAACAACTACATCACACTCGTATTTAATAAATAGATACTTTCGCCCACACCTTACTTAGTCATACACTTACTTCACATCCATCATTCACGTGGTTCCACTTCATCATCATTCCAATAAAGTTTTGAACATTTTCTAACAAACACTCTATAAATAATGTCGTTATGAACGCGTGCTGCTGATACAGTCGTTTCGAAAGTATTTATTACATTTTTTTATTGCCTTTTACGTCATAAATATTTGAAAGAATGCAAACATTTGTGCACATGATGGTTAAGGATATTAAATTTGGTGCCGTTGAAAGCTATTCAGCTTCAATATTGAGCTTTCCGAGAAATGAAATAACTTCAAGGTTAATTAAGGGGTACCGCAAAGCTCTATGCTTTATCCGGCCCTAAATTTGCTTGTTTTTGCAATTGTATTATAATTCTCATTTATTTTTTTCCAAAATTTTAAGTGATTGACGATAAACATGCCAAACTCAATACTCGTATGTTTTGACGTAACTCTTTACGTCATTAAATATTTGCGACATATTTGTCAAATACGTTTTCAGGTTTGCAACATATTTATTAAAAATGTGTCTTACTGTTTGGGATATATAAATACGTTTTGGTACATATTTAAGAGCGCATCCTTTTAAGCTCGATATATCAGCGAATCGCACTACGCATTACAGAAACAATTCGTTCTTTGATCAAAAGGCTCGTATGTGGTACGAGCTTCCTACAGATGCCTTTCCTGCCATACCTAATGTGGAGTGGTTCAAGACGAATGTCCAAAAGCAATAATCTCTCTACCTTCTATCCTCCATATCATATCATATTTTCTTAGTTCCAGCACAATGCGCTGCATAAATAGCTATAATTATTACGGGGCAAGGCGTACCTCATTTTAAAATTAATTCATTCTTGACTTTGTTTATTTATAACGACTTTCTACCAAAATCGTTTTGGTTTAACTTTATTGGTGCAACAACACCGTTTCTTGTGAAGGATTTTTTCATCCCAATGAAAAACTATAATTTATTACGGGACGACCCGTACCTCATTTTAAAGGTAATTCATGGCAGAAATTTTTTTTTTTTTTCTTTGAAAACTTTTTACCAAAAATGCTCAATAAGGTTTGTCATTTCACCACGAACAATGCTTGCAAATCATTGAATTTTATTATTAAAATTCGACCACCTGGAAAATGTTTCGTAAGGACTTTTGTATGAAACCATACAAAAAAAAAGCTGCTGCAAGAACTGAAGACAGGTGACGTACCAAAACGTCGATTTACTTTAATTTTTTTTTTTTGGTCAATGGGCCTCAGGAAATTTAGATGAAGATCAATTGTATTCAGGGACGAAGCTCATTTTTAGGTGACTGAGTACGTTAATAAACAGAATCCGGTGTGAAGAGCAGCCAGAGGCACAGCCGCCAATGCATCCTGAAAGATGCACTGTTTGGTAAAGTTTGTGGGGCGGCAGCATCATTGGACCGTACTTCTTCACACATACATATGTACATATATCAACATGATAGCATGACTCTGTTAAATAAGTTAAATCTTGAATGATGCCTTTGAAAGCGACAACACGGGCATTGAAAAGTGAAATAAATATAATTCAATAATCAATTGAAAATAAATTAAGACAGGAAATTTTTTTATTGAAACCAACTTTAATCCGCTTGTGTGTATTTGCCGCAGAGGTTACCACAAAGTTTGAAGGCAGTCAAACGAGAAACTTCTTTTAAAGAGGACAAACTATTGAAAGAATAGATAATGATAATAGAACTAAACTGCCTCTCTTAGAAATTTTGTAATGGACAAGTTTATTGAGCCATACAGTAAACGGTTAATAGCTTTAAGCCACAGGCAGTTTATCAGAAAATTGTGTTCTTAATCGTTATTTCATATCATTATTATACATCCATTTATAGCCCTGACTACTTTGTAATGTCAATGATAATGATTATGACGACGGTAATGCTTTTTTAGTTTTATTATTATTTTTTATTTTTTTTCTTATTATTTCTTTTAACGTAACAAAGGTTTCAAAAAACCCGTAAAAATATGCCTGCGAGAACAACAGAAAATACATGAAAAAGCTACAAAATAACAAATATATGAATAAATAAAATTGTCGAAGAACGAACATATGAACTTAAGCTTTGACAGAACAATAACAATCAGCACTAACAGCCAATAGAAACGAAAATAGAAAGGAATAATAGTAACAATAAACTAAAAATAGTTACATATAAGTATTTCTTTCTGCTAATAAAAAAATTGAAGGATATTTCCCAAATACATAGAAAGAAAATTTTAATGATATCAAGCCTTTGCTGCAATAACGCAATATTTCAAAAAAGGTTGTTTTGCAGAAATTGAGTTTAAAGTTTTGAATTTACACACAACTTAATGGTAAAAAAAAATTTGGTTCTTTTCTTAAGAGCTGAATATACAAAATATTTTTATAAAACTTTTACAGAATATAAAAAACGACAAGGCGAATAATTTCGTAATATAACCTTAAAAAATTCAAATTTTGAGTTACTACGGTATTGCACCAAAGGCTCGATATGGTTATATTTATAATTGAAAATAAAATCTCATATTTACAAATCAACTTATGGTTAAAAGTTATTGTGTGGGAGCTTGAGTTGTTGGCAAAAGTCAGGAATTTAAAAAAAGGGGCTACAGTTCTTATTTGATCTAACGAGTGTAAAGGACTAACTACTCATAATCTTTGCTATAATATAACTTGGCATATCGTGTTACAATGCCGCTATATTTACCTTTGCTTTCTGTTATGATCAAAGCGTTATACGTATAAAACGTTTAAGCTTCAAGCGACCGAGACATTATACAATATTATTGCACATTTTATGATTAATATTCGGCACGGTTCTGCAAATCGTTTCCAATGAAGTTTCTTGGCTTTTAAACGAATTCATACATTTTGAGTTCCCAAAATTTTAGTCCTTTTAGAGAAACAAATTTAAATTATATTGCTTTAGGAGCACAACGTCCCTACTAAACCGAAAATTAGTATAACTGCATTAGAATTCTGTTTGGAAAAACAAATTTATTTCGATTGCACATTACAGTGTGGCAAAATAACACCCAAAAAAGTTTCCACTCTAAATAAAATATGCAATGACATAAATTCAAAATAATACAATTCCATGACCATCTTATAATTAATTATAATGGCAAACAGTGTGTCTTTTTGAAAAAAGCTTTTTCAAAGGTTTGCGTATTATATATTGGTTTATTGATGTTAGATAAATGTTTAAGAAACTAATTTATTAATATAATATAATAATACTTAATATGGAAATTCATTATTTGGGATATTCTCCCCAACTAATCGTTAGACACAATTAGAGCTTTTGCAAAATGCATAGAAAAAATCAAAAGTTTGTTGTGGCTTTAGCTCTTCATATGCCGTTTGTTGTTGTTTGTAAAACAATTTTACCACTCTATGGAGTTCATGAATACCAGGTTTTGAAATATGTCTTCAAGTCCTTATATAATATCGGACATAGGATCGTAAGTTTTACGCATAATCAATCACATTTCATTACTAGAAATGCAAATAATTTAAGATTTCCAAGATGTAGACTAGAAAGAACAAAGCAACGTGTAGATTATACGGGTAGTGTGAAATTTAATCATTTACCCGCTGATTTAAAAACAGTAAATACAATCTCAATATTTAAATCTTCTCGTAAGGAATATTTGCTTAATAAAATTGAAACACTTCTGTAACTTTAATAAAGTTTTTAAATTTTTTAAATTGTATTTTTAATGAAATTATTGAAAATATTTCAACACATATTACACTAAATATTCTATTGTTTGTAATATAATTACATACATATAAATTTTGTATATATAGTAGCTTATAAGTTTGCCAACTTGCCCCAATAATGCCCATAAGGCGCTGGACTGTTACCAAAGTGAATATCATATATTTTGTTGTATACTGAATTTAAAAAAATAAAAAAAATAAGAAACTAACATGATCAAATCTAACTTGGCCAAGAAAGAAAAACAAAACATAATACAATTCCTTTAAACTGACTTTGAGCTTGAATTTTCTTCAAGTGTAGTTGTTTAAAACTCCAGTATTTTTGCTTGTACACGTAAGAAGTAAACACTTATAAATGTATGTATGTATGTATTTATATTTATCCATCAAATCCAACATTAGCTATTAATTTAGTACGAGTACATTCCGTCATTCAATAAAAGCACAAAACAAAGTAAAATAAAAAAACCAAGCCAAATACATACATACATCTTTCAAGCACAAATATAAGTTTCAAGGAAATAAAAAAGAAATTATGCTGAAGTCAGGCAAAAATCACCCACATTTTCTTACTCAAGGGGATGAAATTTATTACATAAAACTGACAAGATGATGTAAAAGTCTAAAAAGAAAAAATACATTTCTGATTATTTCATTACAATAAATAAATGGTTGCTTCAGTCAGTACGAGTATTTTTCTTTTATTTAAAGAGAAAATTATATACGAACATCTAGAGTCTTTAAAAGTTCAAACTTGCAAGAATTTTTTTTAAAGAAAACAATTCTTAAGAAATATGCTTACGACCCTAATGAAATGAAATATTTAAGAATTTATAATATTGCTTAAATTCCTTATATACTTAATTTGTACACGTAAATGAGTGAAGCAACATTTGTTGCAGCAGCATGTTGCTTCAAGGATTATGCGCTTTAACATTTAAACTTTTACTCTCTGATATTAATTTTCTAAGAGACAGAGTATTTTATTTATTTACAATGACATTCCTTCGAGCTTGTGTTGCTTTTGTATGGGTGTCGTTGGTATTTTTTTTATTGTAGTTTTATGTCATACCACTTATTCTAAGTTCTTTGTATACCAACTGGGGCAATAAAAGGCATTAAAGGATCCATTAAGCTTAAGGAAAATAAACAACATGTCAATTATAATTTCCGTTTAAATTTTATTAGGACACAAGCGAAAAGGACTATGAATCATTTTTGTTTGTTATTGTTTTCCTTTTTTTCAATTTATCTTCAATGTTATTTTTTGCGTTGTTAAAACAAGTCTGTGATGGAGAAACTGATTTAGGAAATTGAAAGAAATGAATTTAATAATTAAATTAATTTCAATTAAAGTAGAAGCATTTTTTTGCCTTTTCTCGGTTACGAATATTTTTGGCAAATGGCGTTTTCTTTACTGATAAAATTGTTATACATATTTTGCCCTTCTTGCACGTTTGTGTTCTTTTCTAAAGAAAATATGTCAAGTAGAGGTAACAAGAATATTGCACATAAATTATGTACAAATGTGAAATATTTTGCACTGAACTTTACTTTAGGATGGAGTACAAAAATTTATAAAATTATAATGAGGTTTAATGGGCATTAACTAATTCATAATTAGGAAATTATTGCAAATATACTCGCCTTCCGATGAAGATAAGACGTCCGTTTTATTATTATGAATGACCAGTGATGATAACATTTCTTTACAGCCACATGCATAAATATTTGTTGTAAATCTCTTTAACATAAATTAATGTTAAATGTAACACCAAGCAACTATTTTTGTTTTATTGTGAGCTTAAAAAGGGCAACACTTTCCGCGGGTTTGGGTAACATGTAAAACGTTTTCTTCATTTTTAAGGCACTATTAAGAAAAAGAGAAGCCCATACATTTTAGATTGTATTCTATTTAAAAACGAATCGTTTTCATCGTTAATATTAATGAAATATTGATTTAACAGGGATTGAATTATTCAAACGTAAGAGTCGTCCAACAAGAAATCGTAAAATAAATAACTTCGCAGCACTGTGATTTTGACGAAAGTCTAGGATTTGCGATTTATTCTCATGGATGAGACTGAATGACAATTTTTTCACTATAAGCGAATTCATTCTTCCCAAATTGTATGAAATTAATATGAACGACAAGTGGCTTCTACAACAAGATGCGGCATACAATTTAGCCCGTGCAAAATTTAACTTCCAAGGATTCAGTGGTCAGTATTATAAACCTAGATCATGCTGTTCGACACCTTTGAACCTCTTTACTATTGACCTAATTAAAAGCAAGACCCTAAGTCAACACATATGCCTATTAAGGATCGAAAGTCTGAGTGAAGTGAGAGCTAAAATAGCAACATTTTTGATATTGCTCATAAATGAGATTTCTAAAACTAATCATATCCTTTTCGTTCTCATATTCGAACACCAAAAACTTTTCTGCCTATGACCAAAATGATCTGTTTTTTCATTCACACATGCATAAATGAGACATACATTTTTTATTTTTATGTCTATATGGGAGGAGATGAATTAGTTTGACCTCATTAAAGATTTTTAACCGATTTAAGTAAAATGGTGAGGATGTATGAGTGCATTCATCAATATGTTTTTTTTTTTTTTTTTTTTGTATGCACAGCAATTTTTTTTGTCGTTTATGAACCGATTTGGAAACTCCGATTGATGTGAAAGGGTATACACAAGAGGTGGTTGCGTTTTGAAGAATATATAAAAGAAACCGGTACCCGGACTAGGAGCTACAAATTGAATCTTGATATTGTATTTAAAGATCTCAAAAAATAACGCATATATTATTATTTTAGTTTTTTAAAACGTTTTAGACCCTATTTTTTAAAACGTAATTTCTCATATATGAGCGAAGAACAACAAAATGTTTGCTGGTCTATCAAATGTGAGAAAAAACAGCAAATTCTAAAGCGTATATGTATATCCACTCACGTGATTTAGAGCTGAGTGATCAATTCGAAACTCTGTACACAACCAGAGATAACCCTGCATCAACGCAAATGCAGGCATATTTAGTTGTGAATTGTTAAGGAACATTTCGAAATTTTTACTAAAAGTCTGAAAGCCGTTTGATTTGACTTTATATTTCGGCACAAAAGTAAACGTTTAAGAGATATTTTTTAGATCAAACAGTCGCAGTTTGAAAATTGAAACAAGAACTTGGCATAATTATTTTATGAGTTCTTTTATTGTTGCTCGAATAAATTCTTCGTTTAAATTTACAAAATAAGGCATTTAGTCTGAGGAGAAAAGCTGTTAATAGATCTCCGATAGTACAATTAAAACTTTTAATAGCGATAGTGATGTCGGCTTCCATGGACCGAATAAAAGTTTATTTATTCCTCAAGAAAAATCTCTAAGGATGCGATATTAAACAAGTTCACTTTTGTTGGTAAAGTGGGTAATTTTTGTGGTATTCAATTGCAATCACTATAACACACTGGCAGTAAAATACCAGTCACGCTCTTACTGCCTATTGAATAAAAAAAAATTTTCATTCACTTTTTTCTTATGATTTAGTGTGGCTACAGCTGCGAAGTGAACTTAAATTTGAATAAATTATGGAATTATTTTTTAAACTATACTGCGTATTCTTGACAATTTAAAAGTTATCTATTAATGATATTAAGGGTGCGGCAAAGTTATATTATTGAGATTGAAAATATCACTGATTTTGCCGTGTTTTTACCTCCACTTTGCGACTTTTATCTACTCCCAGACTCTTTGCAACACACCACCTTTACCATGCCAAAAGATTTAGCTTGAAATATTTAATTTAAAGGTCTACATATTTCATGAGAAAAATATGTGTGCATGTGAAAAATTTCAAAAGTATAAGTTATTTCATTATCTATTTAGAACTAATTAAATGAAGCAATAAGCCATGGGGGCAAACGTATTGTGTATGTACACAGCGGTAAAATGAATGAATATAGAGGCCTTCCATATGGCCTTGTACCATTTAATATTTATGTCACTTTTATACATTATGTATTTGATGAAAAGTGTTGTGTACTCCTACATCTGAACAAGTGTGGGAAGTAGAATTGATCTACTTTGAATTGTGTCCTACGGCATATAGTCGAGGAAATGTGGAAAAGCAATAGGAAAAATTATTAGTTATGAGTTTTGTCCAGTTTCGAACATGTCTTACTGTAGGCAACCTCGAGTTTATAAAAAAATTAAAATGATGCCAGTTTTCTATATTCACTTTGATTTAACAAATTTAAAAAATATTCCTACATATATAAAATTATGGTTTAGGCGATATTCATTTTAACAAGTTGAAATTTTTATTTTTAAACCTGCCCCAGTCCACATAATTTTCCTACCAATAACCAAACCAAAACTTTTCTAATTGGTAATTATTTGTACTACTTTTGTTTTAAGACATAATTCTGGGTATTCAGAAAAAAACTGTTAAAAATTGACTGAATGAAAAAAATTTCCCCGTTAATGTTAAATAAAAAAATGATTCCTACACATTATATTATTTGACCCAGATGTTCTACTAATTCCAGGGCCGCTTGAGGCTCAAAGTTGTACGTGTATAACTTTTACATACAGCTGACCAGATGCCAATCTATTATTTGTTACTATCAATATTATTATTTTGGTAACAAACGCAAACTACTAAGCCAAGAACATCCAGAGTATTCAGCAGGAATCGAACCCGAGACCCTCCGACTACTAGTCTGGTACACTAAGCTGCTAGTCTAGTACATAGACTACTAGAGTTCCGATTGCAAGAAATAGTAGGTTGTCAGGATATATCCTGGACTGATTATGCATTACTTTCTTTAGCGGTTCCTAGGAGACTGTGGTTAATACCATGATAGCGGTCTGAAGATTGTTCGTTATAAGGCTAGTGCTACAGCTACGGATAAGCTTGGGATTTAGTAAGAAAAAGAAGAGTGGAGATGAGACATAGCCGAAAACGGCCTGCTTACAATTCAAATTTGACTGAAAATCATTCCAATTGTAGGCAACATACGCCGTCTATCTACAAATACCGTTTCTAGATCACTTTGTGCGATCGATGTTAGATGTTTAGGATTCAAATTTTCCTAGAACGAACAAAAAGTTTCACCAAGGTCAATGGTGCACGTAACCATACACAAAATGTCTATTTGGCAGTGAATTACAACTTTAAGGGAAAGTGTTCTTGTGATTATTGATCGGTGACTGCCTTCTGAACTTAGTCAATGATCCGGTTGGTAAGAGCAGCAAAATTGGTTGACTTAATGGGACAAGGGAAATATTTGGCTGATGGAACATATGGCTAGTGTTAGTTGGGACTACCATGTCATCTAGTAAACCCCAAAAGGAATTTATTTGTCGTTGGCGGTGATGCGCGGCCCAAAATCGATTTCAAAGAGATATCTACCGATGGCGCCATCAGGCCAATTAAGTTTAGAAACCTCTTTGGGAAGAACTGATGTATACCTAATTTTTTTTTAATTTACTTTATATTCTTAGTTTTCTTATCGTGTAGCTACTGCTGTTAGAAAAATGTCAATGTGCCTTCTTAAATAATATTAAGCACGTCCAGGACTCCTGGAAGACGACGAAGCACCTTGTGCCATAGAGTGTTTATGTAGGCCCATAAAAAGGCCTGCTTATTAAATGCCTTCTGATTATTACCGTTGGGTATGTAAATACATACACATTAGCACATTTATACACGAATACATGCCTTGAATACAGGGAAATGCAGGGAACAGAAAAAAAACAAGGACTATGGATATACACATAACTATATGTATATACATATATACATACACATGCATATAAATATCAACTAATTAAGGAAATTGTGTGGTATGTTAAAGAAAAATAATATAGAAAAATTTCTAACACGAGTGCACAGTTGTGAATTTAAAGAATTTCCAGCTGGGCAATAAAGTTTTATCGAAATTTCTTTTGCAGAAAAATAATCTAATGAAATTTGCTGTTTAATTTCACATTAAATTTAAATATACTTAGAAACAAATAACTTTCCACTTAGTCGACAATGAAAAATAAACAACTTCATTTTCATTCAATTGAAAACTTGACAGCTTGACATTTTACTACATGGGCCAATAAAAATAACTGCCGAACAAATTCAAATACACTCAGGCATACAAAATTTCACAAAAGCAAAAATAATAACAAAAACCCTTATTAAATTTATTCATCTTAATCCCATAAGTGCCGGAGTAGTCAGTCGGTTGTAAATGACAATTATAATGTCTACATAAGTATGCATGTGTGTATGGGTGAGTGTTTGTACATATGTGTGTATAGCGATGAGCATGTGTGTGTGAATATGTATGTATTTTGCTTGATGTCTATATTTTGCTGTAGCCATTATTTTACTGATGGTTGCCGCCGCTTTACTGGGACTTGAACAAAATCAGTAGATTATTTTGCACTCAGAGAAGAACTGGCAGTTCGATTTACAAAATTTTGGATTTAGAAAATTAAAGAAATTCAAAAGAATGGCTTTTTGAATTGAATTTGATATTCGCTTGAGAAGGGCTCGACTGCTTCGGCCGACTTTGTTTGTTCGTAATTGCTACGAAAAGCTTTCTACATAAAAGAAAATAATATTTTTTACGAAGATTTCATTGAAAATATTCTGTCTTTATGTGCCAAAAATAGAGCATGGGAGAAAATGTGAGATCATATAAAAATGAAATATGAATTTTTAACATTTAATGAATATTTATGTTGTAGTTGAATAAATATAGGACAGCCAAGGGCAGTTTTACGTTCCGTACAAGTGGGCTTATTAAAAAAAACACACATAGACACACACACACAGTTGTAATTAAAATTTAAACAAGCAGTTGGCATCAAATTTGATGGCACACAAAAATATTTTTGTGGCAACGCTGCTTATTCGTATAATTAGTCGGAAATACTTCCGAAAATACTTAATTACGCACACACATCCAAAGTCACTTGAAGTAAAATTTATATATAATATATATATACGAAAATATTTAATAACATGCGTATTTATAGATTTTTAATTTTTATTAAAAACTGTTAAAATGTACTCGTTAAAAGCTTTAAGGGCTTCATATAAAAATATAGTTATTTACTTTCAATTTAGCTGTTTTATTCTATGTGTATTAGAATTCTTATTATAGAAAGTAATTAAACTTTCCTCTTCCTTAAACTGTCACATACAGTCCTAGTGAAACAGAAAGGGATACAGGTAGTGTTACTGCTGGGATTAAAAAAAGTAAAAAATTTAAATTTTTCAAATTTTTCTAAGCCACTACTTAATCGTAGTAATCTGCACACAAATTTCGTTAGAGAGGTGTCCCACCTTTTAACGCTTTTTAGTTTATTTTAACTTTAGTAATGAACTATATTAAGAGCATCAACAATGTTGGTATTTCTCATTTGTGAGATTTCTAAAATTTGTTTCCAACTTCTTATATCTTAGTCATACTCATAAATGAACATAAAACATTTTTCTGTTTGTTTTTTCAAGGATACAAAATCTGAGAGCGAGACACCTAAAAATTCTATGTTGTGCTGTCGTTAATTAAGCCAACTCTGGGAATTTCTCCATTTTTTTGCAGGCTTCGATTGCTGGTACAATTTGTCTGATGATCCACTATATATCACAAACGAACTCACTTTTATGATGTTTTCATTTAAGCAACTAAAAGGAATCATAGTTTTATATATATATATATATATATATATATATATATATATATATATATATATATATATATATATATATATATATATATATATATATATATATATATGGAAAAAACACATGATTTAGTATTGAAATAATATATTGGTACTCTGGTAATGAGAAAGTAACAACAAAGAGCTTCCATAGAAGTCATAAAAATGCTGATATTAAGATTCGAATTAGTGCAAATTTAGATAATTTTCAATCATTTTATATTCATATATGGAAAAATAAAAGCAGTGAAGGAGCATTAGTAATTATCCAGTCCAAAAAGGATTTCCATGGAAGTCATGAAAATGCTGATATTAAGATTCGGAAAGAGTGCGAGTTCGAATCATTTCCAATGATTTCACCTTCATATAAGGTAATGACACAGTTAAAAAGTAAAGAGATTCCGTGGAAATCATGAAAATGCTGATATTAAGAACCGTAAATAGTGCAAATTCGTATCATTTCTTATGATTTTACCTTAATGGCATTCTTGTTTTTGACTCCTTTTCACCAATTCGGAATCTGTCTTCATAGTGTTGAAAAAAGCAAACTTTTTATGTTGAGTGTATTTTAGTTAAACCTTATATGTATATTGTTAACCAACTGAACTTGATTCTTCCTTGGTGGGCTCAAGGTCAAATCTCATCAGACTTTCACAGAGAATGATGTATATTTATTTTTAATATGTTTAATGATTAAAAAATGTCAGAGAAAGTAATAGAAAAAAGGCAATACGAGTAGACGAAGTTTTGGCAGAGTATACAAACTTCGTTCATACTAAAGAAATGTAACTGATGAAAACTAAAAAACTTCTCGTATTCTTTTTGTCCAGTAAAAACAGTAATGATGTTTGAACAAAATCTGCCCAAGCAAAAGACTTGGGTATTGATGAGATGTCTGGCGGCCCCGAAAGTGTGCAAATATTCCCCCAGCTATAAGCAGTAAAATTTACTTTTCCTGTCATTTTTAATTATGAAAAAAGATTGCAAGTTAATAAACATCATTCTCTTATGGAGTCTGAGGAGATTTTGGCTTGAGCCCATAAATAAAAATTGTATTCATTTGGAAAACTTCTCTTACGTTTTTTCTTTTCTTTGCTTTTATGTGAAGGGGTTTTATCACTTAATGTTTGAAGGAAATAATGCTTTCATATAGTAAGAAATAAATGATTTTTAAGAAAAGAAAGTATTTTCAAATGCAGTTTTTTATATTTATAAAAGATTCATAATTTTAGTCATAATTTCTGCAACTCGACTTTCTAGGAAGTTAAAAAATGCAGTATTATATTTTTAAAAGCAATGAAAATGACGGCCATTCTATTGTAGAAAAGTTTTATAAAAAATACGTTTTACGTTTACAACAAAATGTTTGTTTGAAATTTCAAAGCTTTCAACGCAGAAAAAAATGGTATGAAGATATAAAATAATCATGTACCATTATTAGACAAAGCGATAAAATTAGAAATTAAATTAAATATAATAAGTTGTTAAATATAACGGATGATAACAAATAAATGTAAATAATTTTAGTTTTTCCTACTTTTATTTGATGGAAAAAAATTTACTCCGCTTATAACGAACGATACGAGTATATAGGGCATATATTATATATTTCTATTAACAATGTCAGTGAATGTAAACCCAAACGCTGTCTATCAATAATACATTTATTCATTGAGGTCTTCCATTCAATTGAATAACTTTTAAAAAATTAACAAGAAAATGTCGTCTGAGGCTTTAAGAAAAATACCAAAAATTCACATAAAAATTCTTTAAACATCAAACACTAAATGGTGAACTCATTAATCTCTTAATCACATAAATATTCGTAAAAGAAAAGATATATTTATGTATGTAAGAGCTCCTCATCGGTAATTGTGTTAGTGCCTTATCAAGGATAACTAACTTAAATTTAACAACAACAACAACAAAAAGGAACACAAAAAACTTTTCCATTAGTTTTCAATGCTTAAAAGTGCGTGTGTGTGTGTGTGTGTGTGTGTGTGTGTGAATGTATGTTGGCAAGTGTTTTGGTCTCAATTAAACACAATTACAAATGCCAACAACAAGACACTAAAAATAATTTTAAACAAAAACATTCACATGCTTATAAATAATTTATAAGATTTATAAAACCAGCCAAACATTTTTCTAAATTTAACTTCTGTTTAAACGTGTCCTTTGAAAATGAAATAAAAGTGAAATGCTTTAGAAAAGTCATAAATTAGTTTACACTGTTGGTTTTACACTGTTGAAAAACGTAGAACTTTTTGGAGATTAGGAATATTGTAATAAAAATTAGAAAAGTAGATATTTTCAATCAATACAAATATACTTTTTTAATAAAAAGAAGTTCATAAAAAACCCCTATTTTATAACGAAATATTCCTCAATAAAAACATTTCCGTAAAATGGCCTTTAAAAGGTAATTTTCTTTAAAAATGACAAAACCATTAATTATGTACAAAAATATGCCAAAATAATGTTTCTAGCAAAAAATTTTGTCAGAAATTTTTTTATTAAATAAAAATAATAATGGGCAAAATTTTCGTAGCTGAAAAAAGAACATAATTATTTTTCAACTTAAATCAACTATTTTTTCAATTATAAATTTGATGTCTTATGTTTAAAAAAATTGTTTATAAGGATATACGAATAATCAAATCCCCGGACGAAACTCATCATGCAAAACGAATTATGGGACAGGTTTATTTAATTTTTTTAATATCTAGAATTAAGTCTACGTGTCGTTTTCTTCCATGAGTGTTTTTAATGTTGACCAAGAGAGTGTCCTACGCAAATGTTCTTAAAAAAGATTTTAATATATATTTTTCCCCATCCGATACTTCGATTAGACGTGCCATTGCCACAAGCATATAAAGCGGGGGGGTTACTCTCTGTTGCGATGAGTAAGAAAAATGTTACCTAATCGGGTAATTGATACTCTTTATTGCCTTTACGCATTTTCCTTTCGCATTTAATTTGTTTACTTTCGCAAATCTGGCATCAGTGCATTCTGTAATACGAAAGCGTATGTCAAAATTATGCATTAAAACCAAATATCTCGCGCTAACAAAATATCAAACGCATCGAACTAGCTTACGCATCGCAATAGAGAGTAACCACCAACTCTTCCGAAAATTCGTATGGTTGTCTTAATAATCGTTATTAAACTAATTTTTTTTTGCGTAATTAAATTGAACTGAGCGCGATCAAACAACATTTCTGAAATAATATTTTTTTTATTAAGGAAAAAGTATAGAAGTCAATTATTACACTAGCAGAACGGAACAGTATTGTTTTCTATGGTTGCCATGCCATCATTACCAACGTTCAGATGGCTGTTCTTTACCAATTTTCCTTATTTTAATCTATAATGATGATAATTTCAGATTTCTTTAATGATGTAAATATTCCTCAGGCAACAGTGTTAAATGTTTCAATTGTTCACATTTATTCTAAGTTCATTAGAAAAAGTTCTATTATAAAGTTTTATAAAGCTACACATACACGTAAGTACACTTTTATGTAAGTACACATGTATGTAAATACACATGTATAATGTGCAGAAATATATATTTTATATAATAGAAATTTCCTTTAAATTCTTCATGATACACATTCACTCACATGTAAATGCCCAGCAAACACATGTGTTTAATTTCTAATTGAAAACTTTAAACAAACGGTTTTAATTAAATTTTCGAAAGAGAAATGGACAGTTCTCAATAAGTTGAGGATTATGTAAAAAAGGCTCAATAAAATAAAATAATGCTTTAGCATTATCAGTTGAGATCCAAATTTGTAATTGCATATTTTCCTATTGTTCGATATTGAATAACAAACAATAAAAAAGCCCAAAGTAAACTAATTTTTCAGTTTAAAGAAAGCATGCTCTTCTAGAACCATTCTATATTAGACTCAAATAATTTACAAACGTTCAGCAATTTAAATAAAAGTTGATATCAAATCATGCTCTGAAAACATTATTAGCATAAGTGGCGAATGAACTAAAACTGAGAATGAAATTAAAATGGTTAAAAAATACAACACTTTTAAAACCTATATGAAAAGTGTTAGAGTTGAGAACTGATTTTCAAAAGTTTTTTGTTTCAAAAGCTGGTCCCATAATGTTTTCGAAAATCGGAAGGTAAATTTGCTCGCCCGAAGAATTTATTATCGCATAACTTCTATCCATTTATGGACCGCTTTTCAAAATTATGTTTTTTTTTCTGGGAAGGAGATACTTGTAGATTGATCCCATAACTTTTTTTCGAACATCGGATTATGACATAATCAATGTTTGGAAGGAGACAAACTTCCCAAACATTGTGATTATTGCATAACTCCCTCATTTGCGGGCCGATTTTGAATAAGCTTTTTTATTTAAAAGTGTAGTGGTTTCACGGAAATGTAAGTGGAAATCGGACGGACAACATAGTCGTATGAAACAACGATTACAACACAACTCTGCCATTTATAGACCTATTTTAAATTTTTTAAGGAGGCATTTTAAAAAGGTAAAAGAGTTTGCGTACATTTCTTTTTCACAAAATTGAAGAGGTCAATAAAAGCATAGAGATTGACAACGATTGAGAAGATAAGGACCACATTGCTGAAAAAGCTTATGGCTATTCCACAAAGTGATTTGAGTATTGGAAAATACAAACACATATTTTATTATATAAATTTAACAGTCACCTTATTTTTAGAAAACACTTCATGAGTGCACAACGTAATTCCAATTCTGAGAAAATTATTATTAAATTATTAAATAACATAAATACAAAGATATTAAAAATCTTGCTTTTATACTGAATTTACCAACAAAAAAAATTAAAATCTAGTCTTCTTGTTAATGGTTTAAAAAGTTTAAATAAAAAAATATATTTCAATACGCAATCAAATCCGTTCGCTTGCTGGGATGGCAGTAGTAAAAGTGGATGTGATTGTTTATACCAAAATAATATGCAGAGATTTTTTAATAAGGCAAAAAGTTGAAGGTTGTCAAATTATAACAATTTATCTACAGCAAGTGTTAATACAGTGCGGTTGAAAAGTTAAGGAACTACGGTCAAATTTTTTCATTGTTAAAAAAAGATTTTTCTAAGTGGGAATTTATTTAATACAAAGAGAAATGTTGTTTTTTCAAAACAGATTTTATGACTTGTATTTGACAATTTGTTAAATTTACATTTGTGTACGAACTCAAAATTAGCGTTTCATTATCTGAATAACGTTTTAATTTGTTTCTTATATATTCACGAAAAAGAAACATTTTTATTTATGTATGTTGACTTTTTCTCATCACTGTCCATACACATATGTAGTTCATAATGTCATAAGTGTAGTTGGGGAGTCGAATTATTATAGTATTTTAATTACATAAGTGCATGAATGTTTATATGCCTCAACGTATTTGAATGCCAAGTGAAAATATATTTATTCATTTATATTTTATTTAATTTTCTTTTTCATAAGGATACCAATTGGAATTTGAAAAAAATTTATATAGTTTTTGAAATTTAAGTCGGTTAAATTTTCAACAGGGTTTTCATAAACATCTATTCCAATAGAAATGTATACAACTAGATAAGGTTTTAATAGATGTGAATATTTTTTCTTTCACAAACACGTGTGTTCATGTAAAAGTTGAATCATTAACATTCCCATTAAATGTTTTAATTAAGATATGGTATTCTAAATACAGAATAATGATATCAATTATTGTAATAACTTCAAAATGATATCTCATAATATCTCAAATAAAACAAAATCGTTATTATCACACAAATAATTTCACTTTATATTAATTTTTTTCATATTCATAAATCCTTCAACAGACACAAATGATAACTACAAGAGGATTGATTACAGCTATCGTTGTAGTATTTTTGCTTGCAACATTTTTTTCTAAATTAAAAAATATATCTTTAATAAAAATGAGCTTTTGAAGGCTGAAGGAAATTACGTTGAACGAAATGAGTCCCAATGAAACAACTCTCAGTGAAATGGTACCCATAAAAATCAAATAAGTCCAATGCAAAACAAGTGGGAGTACTATTTTCAACTGTGCTGCACGAATCTTATATACCCTACACCAAGGATGTGATATTGAAATGTATTCAGAATTTTATTGCATTTAAATATTTTTTGTTGCAAAGCTCTTAAACACTATTTATATATCGGATCCCTAAAAAAGGTGTATTGAATTTCTACCTTTTAAGAAAACTAATGTATGCAAGTAAAACATTACACGTTGGCAAACTTTCCTTTTCAATAAACCGAATAAATCGAGAGTTTTATTAATATTTATTTGATCGATTGAAATATTTGTTCAATTTTTCTTTTCTAATTTCAGTGGTAATTCTACACGCGAAAAAAAACATATTATGCTAATTTGGGCAAAAATGTGCTTTAAATGATGCCCGAAATTGAATTTGACATTGTGGCAGCTGCAGCAACAACAGAAATGGTTAGTGGAGCGACACATGTACCAATTTTCGAAACAGCAGTAGCACAAAAACTCTATAATCCCCATCTTCTACATCAGCAGACCACGGAACAGCAGCAACAATACTATCAACTACAAAGCCGTTATAGTAACACTGCTAGTTGCAAATACAAGTTGCAAGAATATCATCAGCAGCAACAATATAAGATGGCAACAAGTTCATATGTGTATCGTAGTCCTTTAACGATACCACCTGCAGCTACACACATAATGTACGAGAATATCAACAGTAGCGCTAACAATAACAACAATAATTGCAGCGCAATTAACAACAACAATATTAGCAGCCAGAGCAGCAATATATTAGAATCGTATAATAATAATTATAGCCATACAATGAATTCAGAAACACCTGCACCTGCACCACTCAATCACAATTTATCAGCAATTAGTACAACACATTATGTTGCAACTGCTGCAACTGCAGGGGCAACAAGTAGTTGTGGTGATGCTAGAACTGCAATTGCTACAAATACACCAACAACACCTAGTCCCAATCAATATACCTCTAAAGATAAACATCCCGAAATTCAACAACATCAACAAACACTGACGCCAACAATGGCCACAACATTTTTACAAAAATCATTAGAGGCTCCCATCAAACAAATAAATTACACTAATGGCTATGTCAACATTGGAGAAAGAGGAATTGCCAAAAATATGTCAAGCCCAACTCCCTCACCTGCAGCAATACTAGCCAAGACGCCGCAAGAACGACAATCTCATTCTCCCAACATCTCCACGGAAGCCAATTTGTTGTCTTCGAATATAGCCACGATGCCGTCATGGCACCCGCACGTCTATGCCAGACCTCCAAACAGACCCACACCCCACACTATAGCCGATATATTAGGCCTGCGTGACACTAACAACTCATCTCTGACCTCCGCCCAACTAAATGCCTCACTAATGCATGACACTCAGGACGAATTGTCAAATTTGTCTGCTACCAATACGCCGCCTGCTCCTGCTAAGTCACCCAAAAGTATATTGCGCAATTTTCAGCAAGAGTACTCTCAACAAATCAATCAATACGATCAGTCTCAACTGTGCAGTGCTTCCGTGAGTGAAACCAGCGAAGATGATCACGTGACGGCAGTTGTGGCTTTGCGTTCAGAGTCTCAGCCACCACCGGTGTCAGATCAACCGCTGAACTTGTGTGTGACAAAAAAATCCAGGGATTCTCTCTCGCCTCCACCCGCTGTTAAACAAAACCAAATTTTAGGTATAACCACAGACAGAGAGAAAACATCCTCGCTGTTGGGCAAACATTCAAAGAAGGGTGAGTCATAATTTTTTTATTTTTTATTAAAGGGTCTTTCTTTAAACGTGCGTAAATAAAATAATAAAATTTTTATTGGCCTAAAAGGCCTTAGTGTGTGATGCATAACATAGTGGAAATGTCCGCTGCAGCTTCACTGTGTGGCGCTCATTCGAATTGTCGAATTTTCCATGATGCTGCCGCATATATCAGGCTTTTTACGACTGAATGTTATGAGTTATGTTGGCTTTTAGGGCCGCTGCAGTTCGCGGCTCATTCGCACAGTAAGAAAACCCACAAGAAAAAGTCCAACGAGTTGAAATCTCACGATCTCGGAAGCCAGTTCACATCACCTCCACGTAAGTGACCATATCCTCAAATTATTCGACTAGAATGTCCAATGTGACATGAGTTGTGTGACAGGCAGCGTCGTCCTATCAAAACAACGTATCGTTGGCGTCCACATTATCCAACTCAGGCCAAAAGAAGTTGGCAAGCCGTTGATGATGTCGGTCTGGCCAACGGCCTTCTCGACGAAATATGGAAGATTACGCCGCAGCCCAAAATCCGCAGTAAACAAGGAATTTTTAGCATACACTACATGCCCTTGAATCTTATATGGGTTTGGTATCATCCCAAATTCTACTATTTTATTTGACGTACCCATTCATCAAGAAATTGGCCTCATCGCTCAATGGGCAAAACGTACGCAACGTTGCCCGAACAGTTATTTTTTATAAAACAAATTTTGTCATTTGCACATGTTGTTGAACTCTATATCCTTTTACGGTGATTTCTTAAAATAGGATGAGTAAATAATTGCCAATTTGAAAGATGCAGCTTCAACAATATGAAACTACCAACTGTCAAAGTTCGGAAATCCCTATTACAAGAGCCAATACTATCGAACCTTGTTCTTGTATTGGCTGTTTGTTTTCGAACTGTTACTCTTTTCTCACTTTATGCACAAAAGGAGATTTTCTTGCCATTTATTTCCACTAATTTTATTATGTAACGGATCAAATTTATACTTTAACTGTTTCCACCACATTTCGTGGCATAAATGGATGCTTCAACTCTACATCAAAAATTTCTTTCAGTGCTGTCAGGTCCCAAGAGATCACACGCAACCTTCTCTTTGAGTGACATAATCCTGTGTCCAGTATGTATTTCCTTTAATATTAAACAAATGAGAAATCTATCAATTTAAGTCCAATGAGGATATAAGGAAAGTTTCAGCAGATGTTATTCGCTTAAGCGAGATGTTTGTTTAAACGGATTTCGGAAGAATAAAAACATTTCCTTTAAACGAATTCAGCGCTTTATAACCTGTCATTCGAACCGAGAATAGAAAATATGATAGATAGTAAAAGTAAAATACATGTATTTCGATTTCGAGTCAAGATTTATATTGAAATTTAAAATTCTTACAGCTGCTAGAGAGGATCAAATAAACACGTCAAAATCTTTAAATGTGCGCATGTAGACGTCTTTTTCGGCTATACGCACGCGTTGTCGGCAATGATTGATGAATATTAAAATATTTTGATTTGTTTATTTGACAAGTGACTATTCGATCAGATCCAATTCTGATTGATAAAAACAATCTCAGTTGCTTTGAAGTTAAAATGATTATTTTTACCTGTTCCATAAAGTTAGAAGCATGACAAACTGATTAAAAAATTTTGTTAGAAGAGCATTATTATTGTTATACAAATAAAATCATCATCAGCCAATGAAGCATGCTTACAAACGAACGCTGCGAATGTCTGCGGTTAAGCGTCAAGCACGCAGGCCACTCACCCTAATGCAATATTTGACGAGTTTATTTGATCGTCAATGTGGCACTTTTTCAAAAATTATTTCAAACGCTGGGAGCTCGTTTATACGAATTCGAATGTACTAACGCAAATCTCGTTTGCTATAGACATCACTTCACTATCGTGAATACATGTTTGTGTGATTGGATGCTTTAATTACAAACAAGCAAATTTATTTTTACGAAAGTTATTTGTGTAATAAAATGTAGAGTAATGCTTGAGATGTAGAGTAACCGATCTTTATATACTACAATAATTTAGTCATCAAATTACTTTACATATGAAACGTACAGAAACAGCAACATTTTGCATGCCACAGCCACACATTGTTCCAAGATGAATATTAGAGTTATAGAAGTTCTAGTTCAATGTTGAAAGTCTCTAATGGTCGGATTGTATCTGCGGTTTATTGTTCAGTCAATGATGTATGATGATTTCCTTATTGTCAAAATATAAAAGTATTCGTTAGTGTTGGCATTTGAGGGTCATCATTAACGCCATTGTGAAACTTTTGGTAGTTCTAATAGATAGCACGAGGATGATGGTTTCTTTGAAGATGACTTAAAAAAATAAGGTTCGGAGATTGTTCAGACTTTCGAACACACGCAGTGCTTTTCAGTCTGCGATTCTTACGGTGTTGAAAGTTATGGGAACATGTGTTTAAAAGAACACAGAGTCGAATCTAATTTAATTAGCAATTGCTAATTGATAAGTATAATCGTCAGCTTATGTTGAGTTAAAGGATACAACAAGATCAAATATTAATTGAATGAGATTGATTGGCAGAACCATTAAATTGTACTATTTTATTGAACTCTATAGTATAAGGAAGAGTACTGCAGGGGAAGAGAAGATTTCAGAGTAGAAAGGATATAACTGCAGTATTTGTAAGGATGAACATGAGACAAAATCGTGTAATAATATTATTTGATAGTACCTCGTACTAAGATGGCCCAGAGATGTTGCTGGTTCATCACGGGAATTGGCTGGCATAATCGCAGATAACTCAATTGGAATTCTATGGCAGAGTTATTATAGATTGTAACTCGTATATCAGAATGTCGCGACGATGACATATCAAATGAAATTTTTCTGTATTGAAAATAAGATAGATATAATCAATCTAGATGCAACAATTCCAGATAAAACATATCGATATGTTTCCATACAGGAATTGCGTATGAAAAAAGTCAATTAAACTTCATGCACGTGGAGAGCTCTATCTGACAATAAAACTATAGATGAGATGTGATATAAGTTCAAAGTGTTTTAGATAATTAGAATAAGAAAAATAACATATACTAGTACAAAATATTTCGACAGATTAAAATCACTATACGATGGTGAACCAGTAAGTACGAGAATTTTTTAATGAAAGACAGGTTTTTAGATAAAAATAGTTTTATTTTTTAAAATACTCTCAACTTTCCTCCAATTTTTTTGTCCCTTCAAAACAAAATAGAATTTGTGAATTTCATCAAACTAAACATTTGTTTGTGAGATGATTTCACCGTTCGAGTTAAATCTCTTACCACTTTTTCAACATTAAAATTGGCCGTCAAACATAAACAATATGATCTGTCTTGTTAAAATTTTGACAGGAATCAACTGACAGGAGCAGTATTTTCCTTTTGGTTACGAGATGGGAATTAAAAGAAGTCTACCCTCGTAATACCGAAATACTTTTTAGTAACTTAAACGGTATTCGTTGCGTGTGGGATTCATTGAGAAATACATACTTATATTAATTTATAATGACAAGTCACTATCTAGTTCTTTGTTGGCTATTTTTGTCTGAAAGAAACTATTAAATTAAGAGATGTTAACATGTTATTTATTTTTTTTTTTCTTCACTTTCGCTTAATATGTCATGTAGTGTTACGGACTAAAAATAAAATAAAAACATGGACACATAAAATTCAATAAAGATTAAGAAAGATCAAACTACAAAGAGAATATAAATAAATATGAAATGAACGAGATTATTTTAACATCATTTAATATTTAAATGTCAACATTGTCACACTTTTAAATATTTGCCTTTCAAAAAAAAAAATATTAAAAAAATCCGGAGAACTGTTTGTATTCAAAAGGAGGAAAAGCCGTAACAACAAAAAGAAATCATTAAAACAGATTTAAATACTTTGGAGTTCATCATCTTTACCAGGTTTCCTATTGCAATGAAATATGATTTTTTTTTTGTTGGAATTTTTCCTTATTTTCATTTTCTACAGCAAAAGTTTGTGTTATTTACGTTTTTTGGCCATCAGCATTTTGATTGTATATCCAAAAAAAAGGAGCATGTGCCGAACTTGGAAGGGTTAAAATACAAATTAACGAACTGATTACATATTAATAGTAAATGTATAGAACTTAACCATGTCCGGTGTGCTTCGCTACCACTACCATCATAAAATGAAATAAATATTTATGCAGATGTATACGGATGGTTGCGATTCTCTACTACGACCTTTGATTTTAAGAAACCTCTCACTGTTAGAGCCTTTCTTAAAAAACAATGTTCTTTTAAGAGGGTAACCTTTTCCCTGCTGCTATAAGAGTAGTGTTCTGCCTTACTATGCACAAAAGTTTAAAACTCCGTTTTATGGTTCCCCAAACATAGGATTATTAATAGCTTAAGGTATTTGCCGAAAAAAAAACACTTTATTGCCAGGTAATCTACATGTTTCCAAATTATTTTGTATGAGAGTATCCGTCTCCATCTCCATGCTTTTGCTTAAATACACACTTTATTATCATAGTAAGTGGCAAACAATGTGGAAAGTCCCGATATTGTAATTCTCTAGACATAGAATAAATAATAATTACTTTGTAAGGGGGTACTCGTTTCTCCTTTCCTCTACTTGCAGGCTTTTCTCGAACACTCACTTTATTCCTATATTAGCGTATGGATAGTCGCAATATTACAGTCTTTGATTTATATAAAAATCAATAAATACTTGGTATGGGGCGTATCCGTCACCCATGCCTCCATACTCCCGCCACAATACTAAAGTGGTTTCGATAATAATGTACTAGATATAAAACAATTAACAATTACATCGTATAAGGTTAACCGCCATGCGATACGGGGGATACCTTTCCGCCGCTCCCTTAAAAATAAGTTAGCCTATTTTGATTTCTCGACTATCAAACAAACAAACACAGATTCACTACAATATATAAAAATAATGCTCCAGCCTTCCAGACTTCCTTATTTTCTATTTTTTGCAATGTATTGGAAGTAGGGAAATACTCTTAGCTTATGCGAAGGAGGATGGGGAGGATGTTTGTGATAATTTCATTTAAGGTTTTCTATACTGGAATTTTGTTCCACATACGAATTCTCCGGCTAAATAACGCTGCCATAATGACTACTCAATGGGCAACGTGCTGTTCGCAAAAGAGACCGATTTTCGCGAACGGGTTCCTTGATGTTATTAGACCTTATATCAATATAGTAACGATACAACACTGAAGTACACCCCACGCTGCATTGATGCTTCGGTAAGTCTATAGCGCATGACATTTGTGCTCCATTTTCGGTCGAAGATAGGCGATACAAATAGTAAGGCAATCAGAAGGAGTGAAGTATCTCTTGAACCGTCTTAAGAAGCCAAGGCATTAAAAAGTTATTTTACTGTTGGAAATCAATCTTTTTTCCATGTCTTTGCAAAGAGCAAAACATATTGCAATTGGGGGGTAATTTATGGGATTCTTAGCGTCCCCAATTTTTGGAGATTAGCGTTATATTAGCAACCTTCGTTAAAATTAGTTTTGATTTTTGATCTTTTCAAACGTTTAAGTTTCGCCGACATACATTGGAAAAGTTGTGTACAATTGTGTTTAGAAACTACGGCATTGAAAAAAGGACATTGATCTACATACGAGTATGGAGTGACATAATTTGGCTGCTGTATTGATACTGACAAGAGTTCTGTGCTCCTTGCAGTTCGATTTAATAGGAAGAGCTTCTGCAATAAAGCACTGTTTAAGGATGATTAAGAACGTGATGCATATTCGAGCATTTTGATCGTTTTTGGACAAATAGACATTTAAAGTTCATGACGAATGTAACTCATCATTGTAATGCAATGGCTTGATTCTTCTAGTTAAAAATCATTACTTTTTTTTTTTTGAATACTGTTTTCGGGCCCATATTCTTTATAGAATTCGTTATATGTCGCCTCTGACTTTGTAAATGTTTCGCAAAAGAAATTCCCATTATAAATTTTATTGTGTTGCTGTTTTTGTTGTTTGCATTTTGAATTTAAAAATAATTTAATTGTTTTCATATTAAACTGTCATTTGAAGATTAAATGGGAAAGAATTTATATAACGCCTTTTAACGAAATGTGCCATAAAGCGTTTCTTATATTAATTTTTCCATTATTGTATTTGTTGTCCGTTTTTAAATCGCTCGTGGATGAAGTGTTTTAGTAGGTTATAATTTCCGAAATTTTCATGAACGACAGCATGTACTACTCGTAAAATTCTATTTTTGTTAGTGCAAACAACAAAGAATTTATTAAAATTTATTAAAAATGCCATAAGAATAAATTGATAGTGAAGGACAACAACAACTAAAATAAAGCGCTATGAATAGCAATAGAGTATGAAAATGTTTTCGGTGTAACTACCGAGTAACAAATCCAAATAAATCTGGTATATTAGGCCACACAATCACTAACTTTTGCCCTAATGATTCTATCAAACATGTTATTATGTATGTAAAATGACGTCATAAACATATAGAGCTGTTTCTTAGAATACGGCAATATACATCTTCATTAGAATCGTAAATAGAGATATTTTTGTAATTCTGAAATTATTGTATTTGAAATACATTTGTTAACATACTTACATATACATATATGTATGTAAAAAAACATATATACCGATGCAGCATCTCTTATACACATACAGAATGACGCTAAAGTGGTGTCATTTTCACATTTGACATTTATGGTGTAGACAAGCCATGGAGTGTTACACATGTCAAGAATAAATTTTTCATGAAAACAGAGCTCTGTTTTTAATTCATAACAAAATGGCAGCCAGTTCAAATTATGAAACTATTTTTCCGCCACATGTCGCTTATGTAAACATCAAAAACATTTAATTAATTCTTTTTATTTTAGACAGTTAACCATTTTTTCCCGAATCTTTTTGGACACCTTTAGACATAATTAGAGTCCAAAATTAGAGTTTTTAATTGAAATATGTTCTTTGTTGCAGCGAAAACTTCCTGCAGTATTGTTGGAACAATCATAAAGGTACAAAATAATTACTCAACGTTCTTTTACTTGATCTGTATTGGTAACCAAATGAACATATTTTTGTTACCCTAGAGTTCAATTCTCATTAGATTCTAATTGATACTAATATTCAATTTTTAATGCTTTTTATGATTAGAAAAGACAGAAAAAGTTTAGCATCGAACAATATACATAGAGTAAAAAAGGCAAGATATTCGGGGGCGCAATTGGGACTACATCCCAACAAATGGAAGTATACAGCTTTAGGACTTGCAATTCTTACATACGGATCTCTAGTATGGTGGAGTTGAACAGAAAAGAAACATGTAACAGGCCAGCTATACAGGATCCACAGATCAGCATGGAGAGGAATTACAGACGCACTACGTACTAGTCCTTCAGAGACACTGAAACCCTATACGGCACCTAGTTCCCATTGACCTACACATAATGACCAGGTCAGTAGTGCATTGAGGCTCCAAGCATCTGTTTGTTGGAAATCAAGAAGATGCAAGAATTTTAGGCACCAATCCTGAACCAACCTTACTCTCTATATCGATTTTGATAGAGTGTTCCAAGTTCTAGCGCCCTCCAGAAGTGAGTAGGATAGGGATAAGCTCATAGAAAATTATGACGGCTCGAAGATGAACTGCGGAGCTGGATTCGACATATTCTTTGATGATCTCGATATAAGTACTTCATATCATCTCCCTGACGGATGCAGTGTATTTCATGCTGAAATACAGACAATCGACAAAACAAGCAGTTTTCTTTATGACAGAAATATTTGAGGGAATATTGGAATTTTTGTCGACAGGCAGGCGGCACTTCTGTCTCTGAAATACTTCATTACCACCACTTTGTTGGTCAGCTGTCAAGGCTAGGCCAACTTTCTGAGACTGTCTTAGCATATAAGCTAGATAGATTGGAGTTTGTTTTGAGCATTTCCAATGCGGTTTCCGCTTGGAACTATTAAAGGCACTACTTCTATATGACATAATCTTGGCACATGCGGGGTCGCTAGGGTGATGTGGCCCTCCTACAACATGAACCGAACAACACAACTCGTAAACCACAGTCGTAAGGATATATCGTTACTGCTGTGACTATTTACGGGTCAATGAATGTTTGGAATATATTCAAGCTGGCTCGGACTACCTTTTAACGACCACTTCCGTCACTGAAAAGATATAGGAAAAGAAGAGACAGTTTTTTTAAATCTTCTGAAAATATTCTGCCAACGATTCCTGGGCGGCTATATACTGGACGACCTTTGCGAAACATCGAGGTCAAGGCTAAATGATCTCTTAAGATACCTCACGGCTACAGGGTGGATCTTCTGCTATAATATTGGACAGGTACAGGTTCTATGCAAAATACATCTTATAGCTTGTATTGTCATATCAAAACTGGGTCATCTAGACTTTAGTTGACAGTTTGCGAGCAGTAAACCACCATGAAAACCAACCATCTCCGGGATAGTAATCTAAATTGGTTTCCCTTTCTTTTCTAGTCGTGAAACTAAAGATTATTCTCTAGTGGCACCTGATTTCAACAAACAAGAAATTTTTTTCAAACTATGTTTCCGTCAGAATTATATTATTGACTCAATTATATATGGTAGAAATTAGCACAAAATGATCCTAGTGATCATTTTCAACCATGTGTTCGCTTTGCTTGCAGTACACAAACCGAAATTCCTAAATTCTAAAGGATTAATTGAAGAGCAGTCTGACGGAGAGGCGTTATGCTGAATGGAATGGCAGCCTCTCAGGGTTTTTTTACTGTTGCAAGAAAAAACGCTAAATTACCTTCAATTTATTCAACTTGTTTTGTTTTTTTATAAATGTTTGCTTGCACAAGACGCCATTAATTTAATTGATTTAACAATTTGTTTTGTTATTGTTCGGAATAAAACTACAAATACAAAAGAAATAAAACAGTTTATCGATTTTTGTTCACCACGTCCCGGCCTGTAACGACTGTGTAAAAATGTGTTCAAGCTTTTTTCTTTGTTGTTTTTTTTTTGTTGTTGTTCCTATTGCACTTTAATGTTGTTATATAATAAATTATTTTCTTGTGTCTAATTGAAATGTACGATTATTATTGCTGTACATTGATGCATTTTTGAATTTACGGTCGATTACAGTTTATGGTGCCATTTGTTTTATAATCGACAAAAATGGTTTATTAAAATATTGTTTTGCTGTATTTTCCAGTTTTTCATTAAAATGTTATTATTGTAAACAATTAGTGCTTTTTTCAAATAAATAATAAAAAGCGTTTTTGAGAGATTAAATGCAATTCAGTCATACAAGTAAATTATTGCAAATCAATTTTTTTTTATAATAGATGGAAAATGATTTAAAAATAAAATTCTTAATAATCTTAAATTTATTAAAAAATTTTAAAACTCACTTCCGGTTGTTGAAAATATTTTTTTTATTAAAAAATATATTTCTTTAAATCTTCATGAAAATTTTATTTTTCTTCAATTAATAATTGATACAATTACTTGCACCTAAGAAAAAAGAAACCTTGACTATTGGAAAAAGTGTAGCTTTTCCAAGTGTAAAATCTATTATCAATTTAGCAAAAAATATAAAAAAATATAATTTTATCAAAAATTCTGACGACAGCGTACCGATCGCTGAATAAGTACCAACAACGATAATATCCTCCAATGACATGTTAAAATCATTGGATATAATATCACTACCTTTGTATCATAATCTCCGCATTTTCATGTCCTTTTTGAAAGCTCATTTTTCACTGGGATGTTGTATTTGTTTGGCGGCACTAAAGGGGAGTGTAATTCTATACTAGTAATGACAAAGGTGTATAAACTATTATCTATTATTTACTATATAAACTGTTATCCACGGAATAGGTGTAGACGATATACATAAATTTCATCCTTGCATGCCGATCAGGTACGAAGGAAGCACACTCTGCTTTGACAAATTGGAAAAAAATAAAAGGAGAAAACTTAACTTAACTTAAATAAAATTCATATTGCACTTCATCAAGTTATGAAAATATTCGATTTTTGGAAAAGAAAAACTCGCCAAAGATTATGAGTATGTCCCATATGTACTCTTTTTGTAATATGTATTAGCATTTGAGCTAAACTTAATAATAAAGATATAGAAACAATAACCAAAAATAAACAAATATGGCTTAAAATCCTTGTAAACATTTTGTTATCGTCATTCCCAGTTCATATCCAACTCTTATTTATCCTTTTTCTGCAAATAGACATTGAAATTATGATGAAACAATGAAACTTGATCATTTGTTTTTATCTCGACAAGGACATGTTTATCGCTCTTACGTCCTTTTTTGAAAGGAAATTCCTTTACAATGGCATTTATAATTTCCCTACATATTTTTTTAAAGAAACTATAAATACTTTTGGTGCGTTTTGATTACAGTTCTATAAAAAATTCACAAATGTAGAAATGTTAAGAAAAGCATTCCATAAACGGTGGTTTTTAGTGGTTTGAAAAAACGCAGACAAAAAAATTCTGCTGCCCAAAAAATTACAGTTCGTTTCTTATATCTATATATATATAAAAATAAGTCCGTATATGTACGTCGCCGAACTAATCATAAACGCGTCGAGCGATTTCAACCAAACTTATACACTACGTAGGCAGTGGCCCATATATGGTTTATATGAAGTTTGGTTAACACGATAACGCATGTGCGTGCGGTGCGTATGTGAAGTGAGTGTGTTTTTGGGAACAAAACCAACTTTATTAAAAACAAGTGTGTTTCTTTTCTTATTTTGTTTTGCCGTGCGAAGCAGGCAACGGGCCCGCTAGTTTTTTATAAAAAATATTGAAAAAAGTATTAATATATTTTTAATACATACGAGTATTTCATCAAACTTTGACAAAATGCCTCTGATGCCTTTGCAAAAAAAAAATCGATTTTTCAGAGCTTCTAACAAAATAAAAATATTCCATAGCTCTAATATTTTTGTTGTTGTCTTTGTTTGTTTGGTACATAGAGGAATTTCTGAACAGAATGAATACCTGTTTCTGCGACATACGACACTTCAATAACTTTGGAATCATATTAGAGAATCAAATAAGCGTCCGCAATGCCGAGGTCATTTAAACCTTGTGAGAGCTGTCACTCCCGAGATATGGTTGCAACATTATCTACGTCAGCAACCAGTTTTCTTTTCTTAAGGCCAAAAGCAAGTTGCCATAGGTAATTGCTATTATTTACCCTGTTTGGCTAATTTGGCAGGATATTCGTATAAAGCAGTATGGATACGTGAAAAACACTTCAGTAGCATTCATTCTGCCTGGAGGTTGGTTTGAAATCTACAGAAAAGTAAATCTATTTTTCCTTGTTTGATTTATGTTATTTATTTTTTTTTAATATTTGCAATTAAATCTCAAACTTTTGCTTAAGTAATAGAGGAGGACAATCGATCAGTTAAGAATCAAACAATGTGGGGCATAAGCAACATATATTGAGAATTTCAATCTCTTGTATCACTTCATTACGTGCACACGAGTAAAATGTTTTGAAATGTGTACACCATGCAACATCGTTTATTTTCATTCAGCAATTACTATAGTTTTTTTTTAAATTATCTCCTGATTATAAAACAATAAAAATTCACGATTATTTGGGACGATTCAAGACGTTTAAATTAAAAAACTTTATACATTCTGCGGCACAAATAAAAGGGCGATGTGCTTCAACTACATAGAATTTGATCAAATATTCTATTTTTCAACATCCGAAAAATAATTTCCGTCATATTTAAATTTGTATTTAGATTGGAATTTTTTTCTGCTACTTAGAGGTTCGAGTGTATCGCCGGTAGCATCAATGGTTCATACTATTTATAAGTTGCTGTCGGTGATATAAGCTTAGAGATGCTACTAGAGTTTGATTCGGAGGAGCATCAGTAAGTGGCCATTGATAAATTATTGCAATTATTGGCACTTTAATCAATATATATATAATACACCTATCCCTGACTTTACAGGGAAGTTAGGTTCTTCATAAAACCGTGTAAATCGAAAGATTAACTTTTATATAGAAAAACTCTTTTCGTTAAACCCCTTTAAAATATCCATAAATGAACAGCTAAACCTACAACAAACAATAAAGTTTTGAAACTCTAATTAATCAAACGATTAGTTGGGGAGAATATCCCAAATAATACGTACTCGTATTCATCTAAAGTTGTCAGGATTCAGGATTATACTTATGTAAGAGTAAATTTAGGTGAGTTCAAAGTCAGTCATTTTCTAATTTTTTTGTAAATTTGCTTAAGATCGAACACACGTTAAGTGAGCACCGTATAAAACGTGGGTTGACGAGTATTAACTATGCACCATGCAACAGACGACAACACGTAGTATTTTCACAACTTGAGTTTCCTTAAATACCAGCCAAGATTTAACGATATTTAAACATTTTGTTGCACGGTGTTATTAATAATTGTTGCCTCACATTATTAGTTTTATATTTCACTTATTAAATATTTATTGATTGCAATTGCTTTTCCAACCGTCAGTCATATTGATTTTTTTCTCTCTTGATTTTGTTTTATTCACATTCAGTTTTTATTTTGCCAGTCTTTGTCCCTTAAACGGCAGTGAGTGTTAATTGTTGTGTTGACCCAAATAGTTTTTGCTAGTATTTCCATTTAAGGCAGAAAACAATATTTAAATGTCATTTTATTACACGGGCATTGGGCTGCAATGGCCATTTAACTGTCTGGAACAGTCATCGTGTTGTTTATTTTAATAAAATTTTTTACACTTATTTATCTATAATTTATTTAAATTTTTATTGCAATAAAATCGTTTGAGTGTATCTGTGAATATGTGTAATTCATTAATTGCTTTATTGTTTGTTTTGTTTAATTTTCATTAATATTTAATTTAATTAAATTATTAATCCATAAATCATGATTATTTTTTTATTTTCATAAAATGAGTTTGAAATAAAAAATTTATGTAATTTTAATTAAGGTTCTTTTTTCAAATGAATTTCCGCATGAAAATAAAAAGTATTGAATATTTTAAGTAACACTATATTACAAGTAAATATTATTATTTAATTAAATTCAGATTTTAGGCTTTTGATTTTAAATAATAGGGTGTATTTCGCTCGGTTGCATAAAAAAGGCAAAGGATTGATGGGGAAAAAAATCTGTTGCCAATGATTGAAAATTTAGAACGAGACATTTTTAATAATTTTTAAATTAATTTTAAGTAGGCTTCTGGTCGACTTTTGTTTCACTTTTTTATGGAATAAGGAAGAGGACTTAACTTGTTTATTTAGTTAAAATACTAAAAAAGCCCTCAAATCGTTCGTACAGAATTTCCGATGTGGCATGAGCTTTCTAGCTCGTAGCACCGTCTTCTTGAAACCACAAAATCGCTCGTACAGAATTTCCGATGTAGCATGAGCTATGTGGCACGTAGCGCCGTCCTCTTGATACCACAAATCGCTTGTACAGAATGTCTGATGTGGCATGAGCTGTATAGCTCGTAGCACCGCCCTCTTGAAACCACAAATCGCTTGTACGGAATGTCCGATGTGGCGAGAACTGTGTGGCTCGTAGCACCTTCGTTGCTACCCATATCAATGATTCAGGCCAGAAGCAGTTGATAATCATCGACCTATACTGCTGGCCTGGCTAATATAGACCGATGGCGTCGCCAGCCCAAAACCTACTCTAAACAATGATTTTTTCACGATACAGTAGACGCTCCTGAATCTCATGAGGATTGATATCGTCCACAATTCGACAACTTTGACGTACCCATTTATCCATAAATGGGCCTCATCGCTGAAAACTCACTTTCAAAAAACAATTTTACCATTAACGCGAATAGTGATTTGGCACAACAGACTAAATAAATGACATCCAGTTTGGTAGATGCAGCCGCAACAATATGGCCCCTATCAACTGTTAAAGTTGTAAATTTGGAAGTCCCATTATAATTTATATTATTAAAAAAAATTTTATAATGAATGGTCTGGTGTTCTTGTTGTTTGCAATTCATTTGCAATAGAAAAGAACTATGCATCACGTTCTATCATAATAGTTTTTAGAGGGAATTAAACATTTTTATTGTTTATTCTATTTGTTTAATTAAAATATACAACCTACACAATATATTTAATAAAATAAAAGTTAATGTGATATTGTTTACACGATAAGCCAGAAGTTCAAAAAAATACATACGCAAAACCTTTACGAACTCGGTTCTGCCAGGGGCAAATTCATTTCTATTTTATTTTATTTGTACCATGAACATACAAAAGAACAAAATGTTTCAAGGGTAGAAAATTTTAAAGAAACATGGGCGCAACATCCACTGATTAAAGGAAGTCGTCCTTATGGACTAACTTTTGATACGTAATAATAAGCGTTTTATAAAGTAAAAACAACATAAATGTGTAATTTTTTTAAACGATATTTTCCGGAACTTTTTATTTTTTTTTTTTTTTTGGACTCCCTGGAATGTTGATATGAATTTGCAGAGTGCTACAGCATTGATTTTAACAAAATATTATCACTACACGACTGCTTAATTAATTATGTTTTTGATAGTTTTGCCCATTTGACTTTATTTAATTTATTTACTTTATAATAATAAAAAAAAACAATAAAAGATACGGTTCTATTTCCAATTAATGACTAAAACAAACGAATTTTTAATATGAAATTAATCGCTGTATTTTTTACGTAAACATCATTAGTAAATATTATTCTATTGTTGCTTAATTATCTTGTTAATATTAGAAAGAAAAAAAGTATGTATTAGTATTTGAAACGCTTCGACTCGTTGTGTTTGATCGTATTAGACAAGGTTGACTCTATTTTATGAACTTTATAAGTTTTCATTGTACGAGTACATTGTTTGTGATTTTAATTAATACGCCGTATTAATTATAATTTATTTATAATTGTTTAAAGAAACAAGCGCTTTGTGAAATTTCTACTACTGCTATTAATTCTATTTATATTTCTTAATGCAAATGGTTAAGCTTTAAGTGTCAAGCTCTAATATTTAAAAATACATGTATTCGAGTTGTTAAAATAATTGGCAAATGAGGCGTAATCGAATTATTTTTTTGCTTTTAAGAAAATATTTAATTAATCAATATCTTAGCATCAACTGCTAAGAGAAGCTTAGGTTCAGTTGCAGAGGCGGCCAGTTACTGCTTAAGACGGGAATTAGTTTATCTTGGTGCTGGTTGGTTCCTTTGTACTGCCTAAACAAACGTAAGAGAGTGAGGACTTAAGGCAGAGGGGTTTTATTCCCCCTTCTTTATTCCTTAGAATGAAATTCGCATGGAAAACTAAACGAATATGAATCAAAGCTAAAGAGGCACCCACCACAGTGTCAACTTGTTATTTTTGCCAGTCAGAAGTTCTAGTGTCATTCAAACTTTATATTAAAAGAAAGTCAGATCCTTAGCATTACGTGGATCTTCAGTCCTTCTTTTCATATATTTCCTAACATAAATGAAGATAATAAAGAAGACAACTGGATAATTTGCCATGAAAGTAGAACTTTTGAAATATCCCCAAAGTTTGTCTTCCCACTCTTTTTATTGCTGAAATACCTGGAACTCGTAATGAAATTGTGCAGGATTTTTCGAGTATTTACGTACACAGTTCAACAAGGAGACGGTAAATGCAGAATAGCATTCATAAATTATTTTAGGCAGGTTTCCATAATTGCAGGGATCCAGATGAAGATAATGAGAACTTATTTACTTATTCAGAAAATTTAAAGACGAACTATGAGGTTAAATTTTAAGGAAAGGTAGTAAACTCTTTTGAATAAGTACTATTAATTCATATTAGTCTTAGAGTGGTTTGAAAGACCCCTTCAAACCATGATATAAATCACTGCATATGATCCCGTGACAACGACTGCTGTGTTTATCATCGTGTAGAAAACGGAAGTAAATGTCAAATAAGTACTATCGTCCTCTACGGTCAAAACATTAAGTTAGTCTTGATATTACGACAGTGCGACTACAACAAGTCCTGTAACTTTCCCCATAGCACAGCTGGCACTGAAGATAGACCAGTGTGAACCAGTGTAGCCTGACAGTAGTGTAGCAATGCGAACTTTCATGGCACACTGCGATGAGATTTATTATCATGATTTGAACGGGCCCTTGCTTTAAGCACTGGCCTTATAGCCTATTAAAATTACAGGAGTTATGTCCACTACAAGTAACAGTTTTATCTATGTTTTACGCACTCCTACACTATAGGTTTTTAATGTTAAATTTAATATCTAAGAAAAATATATCCATAAAAATGGAGAGCACGTATTACATGTTAACGACACCATCGCAAAGTGATGCCTTTTCCACGGTCAGAATTAAACAAAAATTGTTGCTTGATGTAGTCAAATAAAATTTAACAAAATTCTTATTTGTATAAATAAAATTGAATAAAAGTGTACTATCCAGCTCTGAAATAAAGTTCAGTATGAGCAAAATATTTAGAAAAGATCACGTTCCATTTTGTACTGCTGCTTGCTTTTGTAGAATATAACACAAACAAATACACACAGAAAAAATTATTGTCAAAAAAGTTTCCAGCAAACATTTTGTCTAACAAAAAGTTCATTCTCAGTCCAACTTTTTTACTGCTCCTGTTAACTATTACTTGGAGCTCTTCCAGTAAATTTTTTTTTAATTTCTTTGTAGGTCCGCTTTCACAAAAAATATTTACTGATTCAAAGAATTCGATTAATGAAAATAAAACTAAGTTTTTTTCCTGTGTTAAATTTTTGTCAAAAACGCAATCGTCGTGATTATCGTCGCAAAACCGTTTCGGTTGACACTCTGCTAAGGCTGTCATTTGCTGCTCTTTAAAGTCACAGGCGTTTTTGTTAGACAATAGAGTTTCTCTGATTAATGTCGGTTGATGGTGAAAAGAGTTTACTCGTTTATCGTTGAGTAAAGATGATATGTTCAGATAAATAAAAGTTTCACTTGCGGAATCATAAAGCAACAATAAGCGATTTCCGATTGGCCATTGCAACAGTCTGTGTGTTTGAAGTGACCGAACCAGTTCTTACGACTATAAATGCAACCGATCAGATGTTGCAAAGTAATTCATGTGTATTTAAGTCACCTATTTTTTTATACATACTTAAACCATTTATTGTTAAGAAGTACTTCTAACATTCACTGGAAAGAGTTTATTTTTTATGAAAATAATAAAATATTTGCTGAATATTTATATCACGTTTGTTTGCCTCATTAAGTCCTTCTTGATTTTTTTAAAAAACCACTCTGAAATTATATGGCATTTATTAGACATTTTTTCTTACAATTTTTGTGATTTAAGACCCACATCATTTTCATTTAATCCTCTAGTATGGAAATTAACGCAGCCAGTTTGGGTGTTGCAACATCAGATTTTAATTGTGGCACTATGTTAGTTTAAATGAATTCATAGCATTAAAGTCTACAATTTCCCCATTGGTTCAGTTATAGTATTCAAATTTATTTATAAATATTTTTTATCACTGGCAGTTTCAATTTGTTATCGTGTCTAAAACTAATTTTCTAAATAATGCAGAATGATAGAATATTCTACATTAAGTGACAGTATAGTAAATTAAAGCATAGAATATGACATTGGAAACGCAGTTAATCATTGGCGTATGTGTTAGAAAAATAAATACTACAAATATAAAAATATTTTTCTTTTTGGAAATTGATTTGCAAATTCCGGAGTGAATAAAAAAGAATTTGAAATGATTGAAAAAATTTTAAGTTATTTCACTGGTTTCCAGGGAGTGGTGAAAGAATTATTAAAAATCATCGAACGAAAAAAAACAAGAGAAGTGATCATTCTAATATAATTTTATAAATAAAATAATTAAACAACTTCAATAAACGCCTACATCGGGTGATTTTTTTTTACTATTTATTTTTCAGTGTAAATTTTTTCAGTGTAAAAAAAGATTCTTTACATGTGTCAACGCTAAAAATGGTCAGTAAATTTGCCACTTCACGATGAATAGACTAACAAATGAACAAAATTTGTAAATCACTTCCATTTTATGGTCATCATAATCGATCCACTGAACACGCATTCAATCTTTTGTGGCCAAATTTCGCACCAGTTCCTACTTTAATAGACATTAATCCGCCGACCCATATGCGAAGAGTGTGTACCGAAGAGAATATTTTTGCCGTATCGGCCAATGAAGATCGTAATATGTAAATTTGTCGCCGTTGTCAACAATTGGGCTCGTGTTATTCGACCACCTAGAAGACTTTTCCTCGTTGTGAAACCATACAAAGTAAAGCTGCTGCAAGAACTGAAGCCAGGTGAGGCATTACAACGTCGTTTATTTGGTGAATGGGTTTTAGGAGAGCTATTATTCTATCCAAAAATTCAAGAGCTACTAATGTATCCTATCACCGGTTCACTGGACCGTACTTCTTCAAGAACGATGAAAATCGCAACGTTACACGTAATGGAGCTAAGTACCGTGCAGTAATTATTGAGTTTTTACCCCCAAAAATGGAAGAATTAGACTTGATTGACATGTGGTTTTAACAAGACGGTAAAATGAAAAAGTAAATTAGAAAATATATCACACTTTTTCATAATCCATGGAGAACGGTGATAAAAATTCGTTTTATGCCAACGACTAGACCGTGAAACCCAAAGATTTATTCTTGTTTATCATTTTATTTTTTGTTTATTATTATTTTCTATTATTACAACTTCATATTTGTTGTTTATATTTCTTGTTTGTTAGACTAAGTATTGAGTTGTTGCCTGCTTTTATTGCTGGTCTTATTATCGCTGTTGTATGGATATTGTTGTATTTATAATTACCACCCAATATGGCATAAAAATAAACTTTTAACAAGTCGACAACACACAACCAGAACTAATCAACCTACACTTTCAGAACTCATTTTACTGAAAAGAACAACTGCCAATAAATAGAGAAACGAAAATGTTATTTCATTTAGAACTTATTTTCATTTCGTTTATTTTGGAAAATATGTTAAGCATGCAAATCATGCATTTATATCAACATGTCCATTAATATGACTTTTTATTTACTCAATATCAATTCAGACACAAATTTTACAATTATTAACAGCAACAAACGCAACAACAACGAAAATTTATAATGAGTTACAAGCTCGCACATGCAGACAGTCTCACATTGTAAGCGTCAAAAAATAAGCGAATGAATAACAATTTAAATGGAAATTGGAAAAATTAATTTGAATTGTGCAACATACTAGACCTTTGTCGTTCTCTACAAAGTTCCTAGGAATCTTAAGGTTGTTGTCTTGCCGACATTAGATATTATTGTAGCAGAAGCAGCAGACAGGTCATTAAGTCTGCTAATTGGAATTAAAATGAAAAATAAATTGTTCTTTCGTGTTTAGAAAATACGAGGGTCTATTCAATAGAAAAGGTGGATATTCGATTTTCTCAAAAAATATTTATTTATTCATCAATTTCTATTCTGTGCCCTCCAAAGTATTTCCCCTTACATGCAATACACATGTCAAAGCATTTTTTCCAATTCTCGCAGCAGTTCTTATTCGGTTTTTATTTCCTTAATCGTTACAAAACGCCGTCTTTCATGGGTCTCTTCAATTTTGGGAACAGGAAAAAGTAGCAGGAGTGAATACGGTGGGTGGGGCATGATTCAGCCAAAAAGCTTGCAAAGCTTGTACCACTTGTAAACATTTTTTCTGCCTTAGAGTACAATCACCATATGCCATTCTCAACATTTTACAGTGAAACAAAGTTATGAGGGGGTAAAAAAAAGCGCCAATGACTATGTGCATAGGCCTAAACTTGGCCTGAAGAACTACTGTTCGATGCTCCTTAATTCTATTACACCAAAATGTATTGGCTCTTGCATTTTTCCAAAAATTTAGGCATTGATTTTAGGATACAAGCTGGCCTATTTAAGATAGAATTAATTTCTATCTGAATTTTTCCTTTTGTTGGGTCTTGAAAAAATCATTGAATTTGGGTGGTTTTAGAAGGAAGAAAGAGAATGGCCTGGAGATGGTGTAGCTAATATAAAAAAATTTTAAAACAGTCTATATTAAATGGTAGTCCAAGGGGTCCTAAATATGAAACTATTAGTCTTATATCTGAAATAATTTCGGAAATTGAGACCACCTTAAACTACCATTCCTATATAATGTACTACGTGTGCAATTCCATACTTGATCAGCAAACTTCTCAACTGGAGAAATTGGCTTAAAATTATGGTTTGTGTCTCTACTAATTGATAATGAATATATTATCACGTTTATACGCACGTCTTATTTGCAAATAGAACTATTTGCAAATAACTAATTCACTGTTTCTACGGGAAATTGCATACAGAACTTATGTTATTATTAGTGATGCCATGTGACGAAAATATGATTGTTTGGTAAGTAAAACACAAAAAACGTTCATGAAGTGGCAACGTCTTACCTTTTATTTGCAAATAGTGTCGTTATTCACGACTTGTTAAGTGAGTTAATAAGTTACAATAAAAAAGTTATACGGCAACATTCTTCTTTTTTATTTGCAAATAAGACGTGCGTATAAACGTAGTATATATTAACTAAAATTTCCATTTTAAATTTTATACGTATCCCAGGACAAATGATAAACTTGGCAGATTTTAAAAATAACACACATTTTTGCAGATGCGTTTTACGGGGTTACAAAAACCCTTTTTCAACTAGAAGCATAATGAAGGATCTGCCACAATCTATTTTGTTCTAATTCATATACAAGACTGCAATTTTTGTTTTGCTTGTCTATTACTTATACAAAATGGATTCTTATATACTTTTTGCTTAATGTCTTCTGAGCATTTTTGTTCCATTAGAAAATTTCACACCGTACATGCAGCCTATTAACTATTGTGCCAAAGATTTAACGTAACGATAGGAAAAAATGTTTATTGCTATAAATGATTATCATAAAAATATTTATTAATAATTTAACAAGAAACAAACAGCAGAAACTATTAAGACAACTAAACAACAGCAGATATGACTTAATAAAAACAAATAATTTTTTATTTTAAATGCAATTAAATTTTAATAGAAATAAAGCACTAAATAATCAACACTAGAATGATGATTATTAATAATGAAAAACAACAACAACGAATAGAGATTAACAAATTAAGAGTGGAAAAATTTAATTGTGCTTGTTTTACAAAAACAATTTTATTTCTAGTCAAAGTAATTTTTTAATTTAAACACGTACTGTCAGAAATTAATTCTAGACAATAACACCCACTTTATAGTTGGTGTTGTTGATTCTATTATTTTTAGTTTTTTTTTTTCGTTTTTCAATATATAAAAAAATATGCAATGAATATTCAAAAGCTCAAGCTAGTCAAGAGTCAGTCAAGCCAAATCAGGCATTCAGTACGTCATTCATATTTAATAGTTTTATTTGTATATAATATTTTTTTACACATGAATATCCGGTCTTTGTTTTCAAGACTTTTATTAGATTAAATATAAATACGAATACAAATAATTGATGATACGAGTATCAATATGATAAATAATTTAATAGTTTTTTTTTCTTAATTTTTAATTGATACCTGTATTAAATAGGATTTAAAGTTTAAAACAAATACTCAGCAACGATATTGCCTTGAGATTAGTTATTTTTTCGAAATGCCAGTTGCATTAGTGGCTTAAATCAAGGTAAAATGATACATATTATTTTAATTTATATCATTCAGGAAAATTTTATTCAATCTGTAGAAAAACTTAGGAATCCTGGAACTTTAAAAGAGGATTTATCACTTAAATGCCTTCAAATTGTAGGTATAGAATGGATACATATAGATATAGATTCATCGATTCACAGATTTGAGACGTACTACAGAGAATCAGACAGAATATGGCCAATTAACCCACTCCTACATCATCGCGATGTATAAAAACTACATGGCTCCTTTATAAATATATATTTTTACAGCCCAGACATATTTCTAGCGCTTGGACTTCAGTCGCTGTACTAATATTGTGTCCATGCTTGTACTCCAATATTTGTAATATTTAGGTTAAAAAAAAGAAGTGTTTTTGTGTCTTATTCGCATAGATCTGCGACTTAAGAAAACCTCCTAAGAAAAAATTTAACGGGGTCGCATCACACGATCTCGGTGGCCAGTTGACATCACCTCCATATGAGATGACCATGCCCTCAATTCGCTCATGCAGCATGTCCAATGTGTCATGAGCTGTGTGGCACGTAGCGCTGTCCTGCTGAAACCACATGTCGTTGGTGCTCATATCATCCCATTCAGTACAAAAGAAGTTGGTAATCATCGATCTTTAGCGCTCGCCGTAGATGGTTACAGCCTGGACTATGTCTTTCTCAAAGAAATATGAACAGATGACGCCGCCACTCCAAAATCGACAGCAAACCGTGATGCGTTGGATGCTCTTGGATATCATGTGGATTTCTATTGTTCAAATTACCACAATTTTATTGCTGACACAGCCATTCACAGCCTCGTTGCTGAAGATGATTTTTTGCTGATAATTCAACTACTTCAGGCCTCAATAAGCGAACACGTCGTTGTATATGGTCGTAATTTGAAAAAACAGACTAAAGAGATGACAGCCAATTCGACAGATGTAGTCTTAATTATATGGCTGCCATCAACTGACAGGATTCGGAAGACCTTATTGGAAGACATTTTACATAAGTGTTCTCGGTCCCTGAGGAAACTGCCAGACACGTACTCGTATATGCGCCCTTCGGTTATGGATTAAAATTTTTAATAGAATGGCATATTAAGAACAACTAAATCAAGTTGCAAGGATCATAATATAGCTACAGAAACCATGTCGTTTTTCTGCACAGTATGTCAAGCATTGAAACATAAAAATTTAATTCTTCAATATTATTTCAACAAAATGATGCAACAAATTTAGTCCTTGAAATTATTTTAGTAATAAGGATTTAACTTTATTAATTATGACTGATTTAATTCAAATATTTTTAAACCTGTAATAATTGATAAAATTGGTGGTAGCGTGGTGTAGTGGTTAAAGTGCTTTCCTACAAAAGCAAGTACCCCAGGTTCGTTCCCCAGGTTTTACCATGGTTTTAAAATTAATTAGCCTCCTGATCACCCCTCCTCTCCCTGGAAAAGAGGATAACATCATGACAAAGGTCAGGCAGCCACCACTACCCTGGGAAAAAAAGGTTGGAATCGAAGATTAGCAAGGTTCATCACCACTACTCCAAATACGACACATGGCCTGCTACAGCAGACCAATCATCTATTTAGCTGGAACAACAGCCGATTAATGAAACTGATACATGGGAAAAATAACAATGCAAAAACAACTGCAAAAACTCGTGTAAGATGGAGATGCCTTGTAAAAGACAAATTATCCCAAGAGGGATAATGGAGAAAAAAATGTTTAATAAATATTTGGAAATCGTACTATTTCCAAGTAGGAAGTTCCTTTATAAATGTAATAATTTTTAGTTCTGTCCCTTACACAAGAAGAATACTTTAGATCTCCTCTTTAAACTTAAAATCTGAAACTGTACTTTCATCTAAGATCAAAAGACCAATAACTATTAAACAATTAATTATAGACAAATAAGCAAATAAGACAACAAATAAGACTTGTTTCAAAATGACTAAAATAAACAGAAAGTAATTTTATTTCTTTTATATTTTTATTAATTTTTTCTTTTAACTACACACAAGCAAATTAAAGTTGGCAACGGACACAAATTGATGGAAATTATAAATAGAAAACGTAACAAACATTAACACATTTTTTAATGTTGTTTTCAACTTTGCAAAAATTTAATGCATTTTAAACGAGACTCTATAGTAATAAAAATATATTAATGTTATTAATTGTAGCCAAGTAAATGTACAAGTTTTATTTCATTGTCTTACAGCAAATAGTGGCATTAAGTTTTTTAAAGTTGTTTTTCTGTTTCAATTAAACAATTAATAATAGAAAAAAATAACATGTGAATTGAGTAAAAATTTGAAACAATAAACCATAGATTAACAAATGCACAAAAACAAGTCAGATTCATAGGCAGCCTAAAATAAATGAATGTGGGCTGAGTGGATATTAGAATTCATTCCTATTGTCTAATTTTTTTAGAGGTGGAGTTTGTTATATATTTAAATAAAATATAGACAATTTTTTCCAATATCCATTTGTACATCAAACTTTAGTAGTTCCGAAAATTGGTGTAGAGCATTAATATTTCGATATGATTTTGGATATATGACCGCAGCCGAACAGCGACCTGGAAGTGAAATTTTGGCCTCTTTTTATAGTTACACAGACAGTATTTTCGCCATATCGCGCCGAGATGATGGGAATTCTGCCAACGGAAATATAGAATATTAAAAGAAAGAGAAATAGAAATATAAAGGAGTACAAACACAAATCACGAGCATTGGCTGAACTCAACGACTTGTTAGACGGTGCACTACAAGACTTCTAAAAAAAGATAAATACCCAAACAAAGATACAACTGCAACAGGAAGTGGACCGGCAGAAGGTGGTGAACCAGCCAACGAATCTTAAGAGTTCTTTTTAAAACAAGTAAAATTATTGGCAGAACGTTTGAACAATTAGTGATAACGTAACCCGTAAACCAAGAGCCTGATTAAATCTTAGCTGGCGGCACTGTGTCCATTTTTATGTTCCGTATCTATATTTCTTTGATTTTATCGCTTTCGTGCACCTCGCGTATACTGTTAATCGATTAATAGCGCTCTGTTAGTTACGAAATTGGCTCCGCTAAAAATTATGGTTTGAATCGCTGTTATGTAAATTCGAATTTATCTTCACACACACATACGTACAATTTTTAATCTAAGTCCTCTCGATCTATTTTTGTCCAATCTAAATAGATGATGACTACGGTTCATGTAATTATTCGTTTGTCTATCTGTACTATGCACTGTGTAACATTTGATACCATCCAGCCATTTTAGCAACATTTCTGACTTTCCATTCAAGGTTTTGATTGTTTAAAATTACCTAGACTCTGGAGAGGCAAGACATGTTACAAACTTAGGACGATTATGTAACTCTAGTAAAATTTCTGAAATGAATGCATTTTGTTTGATAACATTAAAGTCAAATAAACAACCGAAACACCATGAGATGGGAGATTCAACTATGACTCTCATTCTACGGTCTAGTCATCAGAGAAACCTTCACTATGAAGTTCAGCATTTCTTAAGACAAAAGCAAGAAGCACACAAAAGATTATAAGCTTAAAAAGGAAATAGTGCCCCACGCCTTCACACAAAAAAACACCCATTACATGACAACAATTGCATATTTTTATTAGAATTAAAGTTAATTGATTCTATGCATTTAATTAAAGGGGAAGAAAGGGGGGTTCGAAACATTTTACTTAACAATGACAGGCAGTTGGTTTGTTTTCATTTAAATATCAGTTGCTCTTGGTTTCATTTATGAAAAATTCATAAAGTCACACTTTAAATTGTGAATGAGATGTCATTATTTATAAATATTTTAATCTATCAATATTATGGGGCAATTGTAACGAGAAAATAAGAAGAAAACAAATTGTGTCGTTATATACAATAGACATTTATTAATTGCGAACAGAGGTCCCCAAACTATTTAGCTTTTTAGACCACCTGTCCTGTTGTCGATTTAAACTACTTTTAATTAATTAATTCTATTTATTCTATTTATTCTATTTATTAAAATTTATTCTATTTATTCTATTTATTAAAATCCAATTATAATAAATATTTAATTATACAGCACCAGCAATCAGAAATTTTCAGCCTAAGGTTTATTTATGTTGTTTTCACAGCTTCAAATATTTGATTTGTAATTTTTATAAGTTCAACAAGTAAAAATAAATGGTTTCCCTACAGCTCTTGGCGATATTGATTTTTTCGGTCTTCATTTTTATTCATTTGTATGCAGGGAGGACATTGAGACAGTGGAGAACTTGTTTTGTCATTGTCCAGTTTTTATTCACACGAGATCTCGATTTTTTGCGGATGACACCTTACTACACATTAGTCACATCAGGGGTATCGGCTGTAGAGAGTTGAAAAACCATCTTCACAGCACACATTTTCTATAGGGTATAAGATTCGTTTTTCCATATTTGATAGTGCACAACGGGCCTTTACTTGCCTGCCTTTCCCTTAATAGATCTAACATAACCTAAAAAATTGTGTAAAAAGAGTGTAAAGGGCCTTTAGTCACAAAATATAAAGTGAAAATACATCTAGCAAGAAGCAACAAAAACAAGAGAAAATATAATTGAATCCAAACAAAGAGTAAAAAGTGCATAATCACTAAAAGAAAATTGTATAGTTAATTAGAGATGCGTGATTAATTAGCGAAGCAATAAATATATGAGAAAGACAGAGATGAGGGTGGCTTAGAATAAAATTTGAGCAATTTAAAATGACAAGTATTTTTTAAACAAAAACAAGCCGCTAAGGAAAACCCAATAATGTATTTAATCTACTTAAATATTTTCCAGATTCTAGTCAAACATCTACTAAAAGCTGTGCTAAAAAGAAAAAACTCTCCTCTGCCATAGTGCCGCTCTCGCATGTTACCCTACCGCCAGACGTTAGCCCTTCGGGTAGTAGCGATAGTTTGATACGTGAGCGCTTGGCACCCTCCTCCATGAGTACAACACCGCCAGCTGTCAATATGGAAACAACCGAAGATGATTCAGATTCGGGCTCAACGGACGCCAGGCGTAAGAAAAAAGCTAGAACTACATTTACAGGCAGACAAATTTTCGAATTAGAAAAACAATTTGAAATCAAAAAGTACCTTAGCTCGAGTGAGAGAACAGAGATGGCGAAATTGTTAAATGTAACAGAAACACAGGTAAGTGTTCATAATAATTACTAATAGTTGATAATGGGGGCGTATGAGGAATATGAATTTATTTTTTATTGCTCATACGCGGTGTAGAAAATTTTTACTGGTTTCACCATAAATTAGTTTGAATATTTTTTCACTGTTGATCTGAACATAAATAATAATTTTTTTCTTAATATCTTTGCAAGTGCGTTTATTCATTTTTATTTTAAGAAATAAAATTTCCTTTATACTTCTTTGCATTCTAGGCGTTTGTGAACTTCTTGATTAATTTCCTTAATGAATTTTCATTCACCAACTAAATATAATCTTTAATATACATATGAGATATATTTTTTTAAACAAAAATGAATAGGTATAAGAAAAATGTTTAAATTCTTGTATCATAAAACATTTGATTGAATAGTTTGCAAGAATGTGTTGAATTTATTTAAAATATTTTTATTGGATAAAACCACACACATAAAAAAATCATATCGTCTAGTATTTTTTTACTATATTTATATAAAAGAATTTAAATTAGTTCCCAAAACATTTGAATTTTATACATAATCTTACATAATCCCTAAGAATTTAAGCTTTCGAAAACAACAAGTAAAGAAATAATTTTTCCGAAAGAAAAAATATTCTATTAAAAAATAATATTAGTAAAATACTACAATACCTCTAGAGATACACACAGATGAAGCAAGTGCTAGAAAAAATAAGGCTGAATATTTTTAGTGTCTAATATTCTCAGCAAGTTCTTTTTCTTTGACACGATTGTTATTTATTTCTATGTTTTCTCAAATGACAGCCGCGATTTTTCACCCAATGACTTTTTATGTTTCCGTGTATTAATAATAAATTGCGTGGTCAGCATTTTTGTTGGCCTCTAAAGATGCTTATAGTGCTTTTAAAATGCATAATTTCCTATTATGAGAGGGGAAAAATGATCTAGTAAAGGTTTCCAAGTGTTATACCATATATGTTATTCGCAAACTAGACATATTGGGACCCTGTATTAGACTTCCCTAAACATTTTCCCTGTCTGACCGTACCAACAGGAATCAAATGAAATTTGAATAGAACAGCACAAATTGAAAAATGACAACATGAAAGTAAAATCAGCATTTTAATCCCATGTATGGCAGATAGATTTAAGCAAAGCCAAACGTTACAAATGGAAACAGGCAAATGTATTTATTTTAGTTAACACATGCATATTTACAACGCCCATATGTCTAGATATAGACACATACTTGTATATGTATGTACATATGTATATATTAGCCTGTATATGTGCAGATAAATCGATGTACGTGCACATGTATTCGAAAATATAAGTCGTACACGTGTGTGCGAAACAGAAAGAGACATATAAACAAATTTAAACTGTCATCAACAAACGGTAAAATAGCCTTAAGTCAGATAAAAATCAATTAATTACTCAGCCGCATGCCACACAACTTAAATACTTTTGATGTTGCTATTTTTTTTTTTTTTGTTGATTATGTTGCTCTTGTTGCACAAGTACTCAACACACACATACACACATACACTGCATTGAACGCATAAAATGCATGTTGCCAGACAATTTGAAGAATTTATTTTACATAAATTTCTATTTTAAAAAACAGGAAGAACACTTTTGGATTTTGTTCAATCGATAAAAATTTATTATAAATTGACAAAGTGACAAATAAAGTTTGCCAAGCTTGCATGGACATGCATGTGGATTACTGAAAGCTTAGGACAGCTTTACGGGGAGCTGAAATTTAAATTTTACTCAATATTAAGGATTGGTTACCTTTAAATATAATGGTTAAAAATAGTTTTTCCTATTAGACGACTTTTATTCAATAACATAGGGGAGGATTAATAAATCTGTAACCGTAAATGATGTTTAGTAGCCTCGTCGATTGCCTTCGTTTTCCTCTAGTTTTAATTCGTTAAGGATGAAGGCCTTGGCCTTACAGGACATATCAATTATAGATGTTATATGTTACGTTAAGTCTTATTTCAAAAAGCTTATAAAAATCTCCCGAAATACAATTCAGGAAAACTGCAAATCCAGCTTGGTAGACGAGCTCATTATCTTCATTTTACACGGTGTTAAATTCGTTCGAAAGTAGGATTTGACTACAGTAACCGTATTTAAAGAAAAGCTCTGAAGTTAAGTTAGAAATGCGCACAATATTAATAGAACAAAATTTATCGAATGCAATATTTTATAAAAACATATTTTACTACCGACTGAAAAAGATTGAAGTTAAAGACTGACATTTTCATTGCTTCTAAGTTATCCATTAGTGCATTTTTTCGACTTCGTAGAAATTTTGATTGAAACAAAGTGTTTATTTCTTTGGGTATATGTATATAAAAATGCATTTTTGTTTTTATTCTAACTATTGTTTTGACATAAAATATGTATATTTTTGGAGTATTGGCAAGTTTTCATCCTTTCAAGACTTCTATTTCTAGTAGTGAATGTTTGTTCATTATTTAATATGAGATTATTTTCATAACTACATATTTATTATTAATTAAAAAACACTTTAAAGCTGCAATTGTGCAAATAAATTTGGACAAAAAATATTCAAATAAGAATTTAGTTTCTCGTTTCAACTTTTGGCATCCAAAGGGCTTCTAATTTCATACAAGTTCACATGTTGTTTGTTTTGCAGTTAGTATTTAAAAGTTTATGTACAAACGTACGAGGTTGAATGCTCACAAGCCGGTTGAAGTTCACATATGATTTGGTTACCACTAACGAAATATCGAAATAACCTACAGCAAGCAATAATAATTTTTGGAACTCTAATTGATTTCTTTCAAACAATCGACTCCTTTTAATATATCTTCAATATAAATAATGATTCATTTAAAGGCATTAGAGTAGAAAATTTTGTAGTGACATTAAAAATAATTTACTCTTTTCCAGCATCAGTGTTTCATGAATTTTCATGACTTTTTTGAAAGCTTTTTTCTACTGAAGCTCCACCACAAACTTTTACTCTCAGAACGCTGCTATCTGTATATGTATATTGACTTGAAGCTGTTTAATGTTTTATATGCTGATGTGGTAGTAAGCTCATGTCATGATGAAATAATATCCCCAAGTTCGAGTTCAATTCCAGTCGACAAAATGCTCAATAGATAAGTTAAATTGTAATAAATATAATTTTCATACACATTACAATATTAAATAATACTGTGATGTGAATAGCATTTGAAGTGCTTCTAAAAAATCATTATTTCATAACATCTTGAGCATGACTTCAGATCCAATGAGCAAGATCCAAAAAAGAGAAAACATATTGTAAATTATTGTATTTGCACTGCTTCCCGATTACAAGATGAGAATTTAATATTCATTTTTCTTTTTACATTAACGTTAGAGCGAAATCTCTCCTCGAATCCATTTTTTAGAGAAATATGGTAACATTTGTACCAGTTCGTTTCGAAATAAAATTAAATTAAACTAAAGTGGCAGATTAATTTATGCAATTAAATGTTATTGTGACAGCCTGAAAGTTGTATTTCTTTTAAATTTCAGTAATTGCAACTTGGAAACTTTTTAAAACAAATATTGGCGATAAGAATTTTATATATTTATAATTAATTGAATCTTCAATGTTGTTTAAAGTCGCAATAAATAGTCATATCCTGAATTTAAAAAATCTATTATTATTATTTCATTTGAGCAACACTAAAAACTTTAGGTCCATTTTTTGATAGGTAATAACTTCTTTGAGGGAATACCAAAAATAAGACCAGCACATTCGATATCAATCGAAATTTCTAATAACATGATATTGTAATGCATTGAAATTTCGTACGATATTGAATTGTGTAGTTCGCAATCTGATATTTACTCGTATCGTGACTAAAGTTACCCGAGAAATTGTTTGATACTCATATCGATAAATATATAAAAACAGGTAGTCCCTGATACAATAATCGTCTGAAAAATTATATAAAATCATAAAAATTAATTTAGTTGTACAATAAGTTATCTACTTTGCAGAAAACAAATATCAAAAATCCCGAAATAAGCGCAGGATGAAATTTTTGCTACATAACATTTTCAGTGAAACTTCCCAAGGATTTTTCGATTTTTTTTTTCTACCACTTGACTAATTTATTATTCCAATAAACATTATACATAAATACTCTTCTGGCATATAATATCATTTTTGCTGCCATCGACGTTCAATTATCGATCGAATATATGAATGTCTGCAATGGCAGGGGCAACACTTGTTAAGGGAAGAGAAGAAATGACAAGAGGTGAACTTTTGTATAAAACAAAAAGTGATTGCATACGTCACGCGACACAGCAAATTACATTTTGCATATTAAGTACACAAATGTAAACATTTACAAACATTTCAATTCGATATTGTGCATTAAGTGTGCAATGCATTGCACTGCTGCAACGGCAACAATCCAAAAACAAATCTCGTTAACATTAATATAAACATCAGAGGGATATAAGAAGGCCGATAAGGGAGTTTTAAGCGAATTAATGTAATTATGTCCGCAAACTGCAATATTCAATTATAGTCATTGGGAAACTAAATGTATGGGATATATTTAAAGGCCTATGTTCTCACATAATTTTTAATTTAAATATTAAGTTTTCATTTTTTTAGAGATTTTATTAATTGTTTGTGGGTTGTGCTGCATGCATATTCATTTTGATAAAGTCAAGTAATGCTTCAGTATTTAGGCAACAGAAAATTAATTTCAATTCGTTCCAACTCGACCTGGTATTAGTGCTTGTATGAGTTTTTGTTATTCTTCTTTTTTTATATGCAAATTTCTATAGTAAAGTTTAAATTACTTAATGTATTACTAGTTGTATTACAGGTGACAGCGTGAGGAACTTTTCATTCACGGCCATGTATGACTTTGTATCTTTCAACTATCGTGCTCATATGCGCTCAAGGGATTGAAATCGAAAATTATTGACAATTGGATTTAATATTGTATAACTCACGCCCATCTGTAGATTCGATTAACCATCATCATTTAAGCCAGTATGTAAAAATATTCCTTGATTTTTTGAAGTTCCCATAAGGGTGGCTTTTTGCCGAAGGACGAGCTGATGATGAATTTCCTTCTAGTCATATATCATTGAATTTAAGTCACTTGTCCATATTCATATTTCATGGAGTTTGTTATAAAAACTGAATACGGGGATTTTTTTTCAGACCAGTACTAAGTTGTGCTGACCTCTATTTGTGCAATACATTGTGCTGGAACTAGGAAAATAGCTTATGGAAGGTAGAATTGAAGGAGTAGTGTTTGTGGGCATTTCATTTGAAAACCTTTACGCTGGGAATGACACGAAAGGCATCTGTAGGGAGCATCAGGCCATAAATGGATGTGTTCTTAATGAAGAACGTGTTGTTCGCAATTTTAATAATACAAATGCCATTGAATTTGATTTAAAATCTGGTATTTATTATTTGTTCAATTGCATTCACAATTGTAATCGAATTAATTAGTTATAACTACATTTAATTGAAACTGAACAGAGTCTGCCATTTGTGTTGCAATCAGTTCTAGTTTTAATTTGAAAGTACCCAAGTTGTAATTGAAATGTTATTTAAGTTTCTGGACGAATTACGACTTCTCTTTCAGTATAGGTCATAGGAGGCAGCCTCCTCTATTTATTGTTAGCATGCCCATTTCAAAATTCTGCACATGTTCGCATAAATACACTCTCTAGTTGGCAAAGTAGCTGCGCCCCCCGCCAAAAATAAAACATGACACACACATTAGGAGGGGTCTTTGCTATTTGTTTTAACTTAGAATACAAATTCCTATGATATGCTGTCTATTTTACAAATTTTTCAAATTGTTTTCATTTAACTCGTAAATGTTGTTAAATGAGCCAAAAGCACTTGAGTTTATGAGATTCTATTTGCATTAAATATTTGAAATTTAGATGTTTTCGTAAATGTAGGGGTTTGTCATGTTTCTGTGCAGTTTTTGCAGTCAACAAAAATGTCAGCCGTGAAATACGATTAAGTCAAAATATTTTAGCTAAAGATGAAAAAACCTATTGCATTTTTATTTTGTGCAACAGCAAGTTTAATTTTGAGGCAACAACTTTATTGCATCATGATTTTTCTTGATTTTTCTGTTTTTTGAAGAAAAAAATATATTTAAAAAAATTGTGTGTTTTGACCTCAAAGTATTTTGTTCGTATTTTGCTATTTAATCTTTTCATTTCGTTTTCTTTGATTAAAGACATTTAATCTTTTTTCACATATATATATTTTTTTTGCTAACACGCTGTCGCTGGATACGTTTGCACAATGTGCAACTTGTGCGCAACATTTCAACAGCAACAAGCAATAATAAATGGCAATAGAAATAGAAATATTTGTGTGTTTGCCAGCCGGACAAACACAATACAAAAAAAGTATAAGAAAAAAGAAACAAGTGTAGGCATTTACTTGGCAATTTATTAAATTTGTTGGCAAAAGTGAAAAAGACTTGATGTCAAAAACAAAGACTGCAAATTCATTTTGTACTCCACAATGCCCACCGTTGTGCGCGATTAAGTATGCCGATGGATTTTTGCGATTATTTGACAGCTCAAGCAATTTGCCACATACGACTACTAAATATATTGTTTGTTACTCGTAGATTGACGAATCAATAAAGTGGTGAAAGGTTTTCAAATCTACATACATACATACATAATTTTGATTGAAGCTCTTACGTTTTTAAAAGAGAAACTTCGAACATTTGAATGACAACGATTACATGTTGTAATTAAAACAGGTAGCACAAGTTTTTTTAGCATATGGAATGAGTTACAAGGTGGCCAAAACGCATATGTTCATTTAGCCTGTTAATAAATAAGCTGCCACGATTGTTGAAAGCTGCATTTGTCGATAATAATTTTGGAACTTTAAGGAAATCATTAGGAATTTTAAGAGACAAAAACGAGAGCTTAAGTGTACATTTATTTGTGCTCGACTTTTATTAGATTTGCATGTCATTGTTGCAACTGACCAAGGTTCCATTTTACCCCCCACATTACCAACGATGTAATGCTGAATATAATACAGCTCAATACTATCTCTTATATAATTGGATAAAAATAAAAGCATTAAACGGATGCACTCACTGTACGCGAATTATACAGTGGAGTTCGGTTACAAAAATAAAACATTACAAATGAAGTTCGTTATAACCGGAGTACATATTTATAATTTTTTTTTTTTTTTTTTTTTTTTTCAATAAATAAAAGTAAACAACATTGAAACAGATTACATTTTTTCGAAATCCTTATATGATATGATATCTATTCACAAATTTAATTTATATTTGTGGGATTCAAACGGTAGTCATAAAGTCATATGTCATAAAATAATGGCACGAAAATATATGACTGCTATGAACAACCCATCATAACTTAGTATGCTATTTCAGAATTCGGTCAGCTGATATGAACATAAAACATCTATAAATATTTGACACCAAAGATAAGAAATTAAAACATTTATAAAAATTTTGTTTGAAAATGTCAACAATAAGCGAAAAAACTAAAGTAATACACAGTTTGTGTGGAAATTACATGTTTGACATCATAATGGGTGGACCAAGTAAGTAGGAAAAAATGTATCCATTTAAATTTTAATTCATCTCCTTGTAGGTGATGAGGACGAAGAAAAACAAAACAAAAAGTCAGTCATGGCGACCGCATTTTGAAATGCAGGCGTTATAATCTACATTGACTATCTTCGAAAGGGTATAGCAGTCGGTGGCGAATATTATTCCAACTTATTGGATCTATTTGTTAAGGATTTTAAAGTAACGACCGTATTTGTCAAGAGAAAAGTTTTTTGCACCAGGACTATCCAAGGGTGCAGTTTCCATGCAAAATTCCATGAATTAAGCTAGGAAAAAATTTCACTTGGAAAATTTATCTGTGATTTCTGTAAATTTTTACGTCACAAATATTACAACAGAATAAGCAGCTGCTATTACCTGCAAAAGTAATGGCTGTTTCCCATAGCTGGTTCATTTAAATCACATTCCAAGCATCTTGTTCCAAATGGAATATTTTATAATTTACGACTTTTATCTTTTTTACACTGTTAGTCAAGATATGAAAAACCAGAGATCTAACTCAGAATTTCTCATATTAACGGAATTCAACTTGAACAAAGTTCTTTAGAATCGATTCAAGGCGATGTAAAGCACTTTATTGGATCACCAATCAAGTTTGTAGTGTCTTATCTTAACAAAATTTTTATAATCACATCTCATTATTGGATGTCACTATCAGCCACAATACGTACCCTAAAATGAAACAGTGTCGGGTCAAAGGAAGCCAAAAGTCGTAATATAACCAGAGCATATGTTCAGACCGGGTTTTTGTAAGCAGTTCTAAACTTTGCGGAAATAGCACTGCACTTTTTACCTTTAAACTTATTTTATATAAATATTGTTGATTTAAATTTAAAGTTTATTTTTGCCATTTAATAAATCCATTTTTGGTATTCGGTGAAAATATAAATTTATTATAATTAGTCAATAAATCTCAATTAATATCAGATGTTTATTAAATGAAGGCTGATGTGTTTGTTCTCACACAAGTGAGTTTATTTTGCTACAAGACATTTTTAAAGCAACAATCGATGTTATTGTTGCCTTATGTTTTACACATACATATGTACATGTACATGCACACTAATTATAACTTCCATTAAATGTACAACAAACATAGGAAAAATATTCCTAATATTATAATCAAGCGTTTAATATAACATTAGAAGTGATGATAGACACCACAAAGGGGAAACACAGAGAAAGTACTAAACTTAATTTTTGTTACAGTCATAATGGTACTTTTTAAATATTAATAATAGGAAATTGTTTCCCATTTGATTATTCGATGAAAAACAATTTATACAGTAGAATGCCGTTAAGTGAAAATAGAAAAATTATAGAAATTATTTTTGGCTTAAGCAAGATTTGCATTTAAAGGGTCTTTGGATAAGTGCAAAAAAAATCGCTTAAGTGAACTGAGAACTTTTAAAATAGTTCTTCGTACAAAAGACAGAAAATAAAACAGACACAGGCTGATTTTATATTCAAATTTGTTTTATAAGCTGAGATTTTATGGGCAATACGATCTAAATGAGCCGAGCAGTCCATAGTTTTTATTGAATTTTTCACTTCTACCAGCACAATGGTTTTCGCTTAAATAGTTTTTCACTAAAGCCGATTTTTTAGGCGAACTTTGAAATTTATAAGAGAAAAATAATAATTAAAAATTTGATTTCAATTAACAAACAAATGGTGGAAATTCACAAGCTCCAAAATCTGCACGATAACTATAAACATCATATAACATTTTAATGGTAAAAAAAAGGGATATGCATATTAGTTAATAAAAATCTAATTATCGTTGTGTGTTTAAAAAAAGCTTTTCAAGAATCATCTCACTTAGAACAAATTCCAGAATCTTTCGTACCAATTGGTACACAATGGCCTTTTATAAATGAAATATATTTTATTTCAGACAGACAAAATCGAGTAAATTTGCAGTCAATATATGCACACACAATCAAACTGAATGTTTGAACGAGAATATGAGCCAGTGAAACAGGATGAGAGAAGGGGGAGGGGGAGGGAGTCACAAAGAGTCGATGTAACAAGTTTATATAATGTGGATTAATATAAAATAATTATAAACATAATATCAATAATAATTATGCAAACATATTGTTGAACTAGTATTTTGCAACCACAAATTATTAATACACACATATAGAGGCATATATCCTGAGGTATGTGTGAATTATTAACTATGGATGTGTTTGTAAATGCGAGAATGCTCGTATGTGTATAATTATAGTAAGTCCGAGCAAGTATTTGTCATAATAACTTTGGGAGTAATTAACTTTTATTTGTTGTGAATTTGGCTTTTTCATACATCGATATTTCAGTGGAGCTGAACAAAAATTTTAATGGATTTTTCAGAAGGCAAAATACAAAATACTTGGTATACACGATTGTATTGCCAATAAAATTCCTTAAATCATAAAACAATTTCTTTAAAAAGTTGTTGGTCTCAAAAAATGTTTTTAACTAATTTGAATTTTAAACCTAAAGTAAAATATTTTTTGGAATACGGACGTTAATATTAAAATTTATTCTTCTAACATAATTTAATTATTCAAATGATTTCAAAATAAAGATTAACAAAGCAAATCCGAGTTTATTCTACAAGAATATAAAATGTGGTATCATATCGTTATGCACAAAGAAGCGCCTTCCTTTTTTCAAGGAATTGGAGGGGAAAAATTTCCTATATCAGTTGTAGAGATATGCACCATCTTATTGTAAGATTGGAGGAGAGAAATTTCGCATTCATCAGTTTCTAGCTCAGATTATATACGATTTCGCAATTTCCTTCTTTTAGGTCTTCAGGAAGTGCTTCTGAATTTTGATTATATTTAAAAAAAAATTATTCATGATTTTACTCCAACAATAAAATCGATTCTTAAGGACAAAATTCCAAAAATGAAATAAAATTATGTGGATGACATATTGCTTTTCGATAGAAAATGAAAAATCCTTGAAAAATGCCTTGTTTTACTGAGTCAATATAGAGGATAAATAAAATTTTTGTATTGTTAAAGTTAAGTAGTCAAATATTTGCTTGGTATGACTACGTATGACTTGACTGATATTTGTTTTGTTGGGCTTTAGGTAGAAAAAGTCCTGCTTATGTAGCTGAGAAATAAAGATAGTATTAATATAAAATATTGGCAAAAATTTTTCAAAATTATATTTTAAGTGCTATTAAACAAATACTAGTATTTAATAATTTGGTTTATTCCCTTAATTACATTATTGAGGCTATTGAGTGCATTTGTGAACTTTTAATTAAGCTAATCAATTAGAAACAGAATGCTCATTTTATCAAACTAAAGACTTAAGCCGATCGATCAAACAATTGAAATAGTTTTCATTATCAAATAAATAAAATAATGCAACAAACAGGGATGAATTCCTTTGAGAATTTTTTGAACAAAATGGCAACCGCGAAAGAAACGTAAGTGACAAACACATAATTTTAGAGGAAAAGCTGATTTAGATGTAAGTTTTCTATTCCACTTTTAATGGAAGAAAAAATTTTTGAATTAATTTTAGTGATGTTGAATTATCGATTGAGATGAAAAAGTGAAAATCGGAAATTATATCAGTTACGTTTCTTTAGTGGTACAAAAAGGGAACTCATAAAAGATAAGGGCTTAGCGAAGTGTATTCTCTTTGGAACAAAAAGAAATGAAATTATCCATTTAATATTTGACGTAGAAACACGATAAAAAAGGATATCAGCGATTTTCGTCCTGCAAATTAACATTTTGTACAGTTTGTTTTGTCTTTGAATAAGTTTTGAAAAAGTCGTAATAGAAGCAACCGTATCGCGAGATTAATAAGAATAAGAAATTGATTTTAATATTATTCAAGTCACTTATAACCTGATCAAAAAACAGAAAAATTCTTTTTTATTTTTGACAAAATAAATGATCGGCTAATGGCTGCTCGACACTTGAGAGTTTGGTAACGGCAAAATAAATGATAGGCTAATGGCTGCTCGACACTTGAGAGTTTGGTAACGGCCCTCTACTATTCTACCTGTCTTCAAACTACGAGTTGTAAAGTTTGAAAAAATTCAACAAAAGGACCTAAAATTTTGTTAGTGAATCAGGTGATGCTAAGAGGCTGCCAAAACTATGAAAATTCGATTTAAGCAGAAAATTATATATATCCTTACAAGCCATTTAAGCTCACAAGTACATTTGTAGTCGTACATTTTCTTGGAAAATAACTATTAGCTTTTTGGCTGTCAGATTCACTAATAGTTACTCGGTAATATTTTCACTTTTAATTGGAACTCAATTTAAGAATTATATATATTTCTGTTTCAATTCACATTTTCTAAATAATAACTACAGAAGAATCCTGATAATTAGTACATCTGTCACCCGCTTTACACGGAAGATAGATTCTTCATTCTTCAAAGTCGTGCAAACCTAAAAATTTATATTAAGTACACTCAATGAGTATCAAAATATAAAGTTGTTTAGCCATTAAATAAGACCTTGAGCTTTAATAATATTTTAATCCAAAAACTTTTTTTAAAAGGTCAAAAAATATAGAGATATTATTACAAAAAATTTATTTTTATATTAAAAAACGTTTAAACTGACCATAAACCACCTTATTTTATACGAAATTATGATAAATAAAAAATCTTCAATTAATACATATTTATGTGAAAAATTATAAAATTCGTTATGCTGCTTAAAATGAACTATTTCATAGACACGTAAAATTTTACATGGAACATTGAAAGGTGAGCTCCCATTTTTTTTTTAATTTTTATGAAAGTACGTTTGTTTGTTAGATGTTACCAGAATTATAATTAATTAGAAAGAAATTGGAGAAATGACAAGGTTAGTCATTTTCACACAAAAAATTTTAATTTTTGAGATCGAAAACGTGTAAAACGGAGGATACATGTTTGCGCAAAGGACTATACAGGCGTTTTTGATTTCACGAGATTTTGGTTTGACTAGAATAAAATAAGATAAATACGAATTAATAAATAAAAGACAATAAATGAAGAGAAAACTCTTGGTTAAAAATTTATAATAATCAATTTATTTACACAGGCTCTGGTAGAACTTTTTTTATTAAAAAAGGATATTAAGGTGTCATCAAAAACTTCAAAAAAAAATTCTAAAGTAAAATGCATAACAATATTATAGAACAGTTAGCAGTTCTACATCATCTTTTGAGACTACCTAGAATTTGTCAAATCAATTTTAATGTGGTGAGAAATCATGAGCCTGGCGAAGAGGAAAAATAATATTATCCCAGCTGCCCTAGAGCATTTCCGTAGCAATTTCGATATATATAACGCTGATTAGTCCAATCTGTTGCCTACTTATCCATCTTAGTACACACTTATGCTAGTTAAATTGCGAATAAGCTGTAGCAATAAAAAAATGGATACCAAATTGGCAATTGAAAAGGATTCAAGCTCAAAATAATGTGTCAAATTTATTTTTTTTTTTAAAGTCATTGAATTCTCGAAAAATGTGATTATTTATTAAACGTAGAAAACGCAATTAAAAACTTAATTTATCGAGACCAGCAGCAAACACTTTCAACATCAAACAGCATTTTTTTTTTTTTTAATAATTCATCGTCATTTATGGATCCAAAATTTCAAAAAATTAGTACCAACTGCAAAAATCTGGTACTTGCAAATGATACTCGAAATAAAATAGATATAAAAAAACTTCTTCTATTGTGTAGAGCATAAAACAAATTTAACAAGAGTTGATTATTGAAAACTTATTTTAAAAAATTGCTGTTGATTCAAGTTGAATTTAATTTTAATGGGTTTTCATTTCCATTGTTTCAATGTTTTTAAACTACAACATTGTACACACGCACGTACACACACTCACACACACAATACAAATATTTACACAAGTAGAGGTAATCGTATACGTAGTTGTAGACGTAATTATAAATGAAAATAAATTTCATTTTAATTAAGTTGTGGTTTTTCTCGTAAACACTGTTCATGGTCTCATTTCTATATATATATTGTTTCATTTATTTGTTATTTTATTAAATGCATTTAATTATTCATAAATGTTGATTTTGGATTTAACGACAGAAAATATGGCTGGATGTTCATTTAACGAATTTTTTTTTCTTACACTGATGAATGAGAAGGAATGATGTTGATGTTTCATGTCCATGTTGGCATAATTTTTCCAATGCTAAATATTTAAGATTTTTGCAAAAATAAAATCATTATGATGTAGAGTTTGTCATTTATCAAATTTTTCTTTTACATATTGGAAAACGGGGAAGTCACTGTATTTTATAAGGGTAAATTGTATTAATCTTTTTTTTTTATTTATGAAAAATTTTCATAAATCAACAATTTTTTTAAGTATTTATTGTGGTCTATATGACACTTGAAAAACTTTTGAAAATAACGTTAGAGGACCAGTGATGAGCTGTCATAATCCTTAACGAACAAATTTCAGGCATATAGTTCGGTTTAAGACATAGAAAAAATGGATTTGATTTTTTAATTTATTTATTTAAGTATTATATTTTCCATATTTATATACAGCAAAGCATATTGGAAATTTCATTAACAAGCTGGGAAAGCAACATTATACAAACTTTCTATATTAATAAATTTTCAAGATTTTTTCTTTGGGTCATAATATCGTTCTTTAAGGAATACCAGAAAATATATAGTGAAAAAAATTTTTAATAAAAAATCAAAATTAAAATCTGAAATACGGTTAAAAGCAGCCTGCATCGCATATTTATTAAAATTTTTGGATATTGTTTGCTGCACGATGCAAACTTGCTTGTGTAAAGCCCGAAGAATTATGAAGCCCATTTCATAACCCATCCCTTGTTAACGCTTTTGTGTGGCCAATGTCAATGCGGTTTGCGTCGGCGCCAACATTTTCACTGGCCCTCTAATATAAATAAAATTATTATGACAAACAAGCAACTTCAATACAATGAGCCAATCGAACAGACTACAAGACCGAAGCAACTATGGGTTAGTTTCGAATCCGGTATGATAAATTTCCAGTTTAGATTTTACTTCCAGGAATGATTGCAATACCTTCTTAAAAAAATATTTTGTAAATAGGTCCACAAATAGCTGAGTAATGTTACAACAATTATTTTTGGGTGGCCACTTTCTCCTTCCGATTCGCACTTAAATTTCTGTGCAACTAAATTGCAGGCTACACTTTAAAATAATAATCGGAGTACAACAAAATTCAGATCTAGTATATAAAATGGCTGAAATGGCGACATTGGCTGCAGTCCATAACTATTAAAATTTTTATGGATGCGAATAATTCAATAGTCAAAGGTAAGCAAAAGCCTGTTCACCGCCACTATAATTATGTTTATTTATTACTCAAGGAGAACGAAACTTAAACTGGTTGCATGCATATAAACATACATGCACACAATGCGTTTTTACATGTATGTTTACCTGCTCAAGATTTTCCCAGGACTAATTATCTGCCATTTCGCAAACCCTGCCATGGTCATATGATTTCGAAGCATCTGCTAAAATTGAAGATTTATTTGCTCTGTATTTTTATAGGAATTTACCATTTGCATTACGAAAATCATACTTGATACACAAAATCCATGCTGCATCAGTAATATTGTGGTACTTTTAATGGCTGAGTTTATTTTGTTATTATTATTTTATTTAAATAAATATATCGTATGTTTATTATAATCTCTTGTGGTTTTTTCATGAACAGCATTAATTGGTTGGGCGAAATTTGGTTTTAAACTTTTTTCACTAAATATATATTTATGTTAATACATATGTATGTATATAATTAATTGTTCAAAAGTTTATTATTCTCTTGACATTGTAAAAAAAATTATACATACATATATAAAAATTCTAATTAATTTAAAAGGCTACAAGTGACGTTTGCGTCATATTTTTTATATACATACATACATAAGTATGTATATTTAACACAATTTAATTATTTGCTCATTGCGGATTATGGAAAACTAAAACAAACTAAAATTTAATTATTCAGCCGTTTAATTATTTAAATTTTATTAGATTTACCCATCTACTTATCTCAATACAAAAAATAAAAATAAAAAATGGCGAATATTAAATCAACAAAATGTGCATATAATTGTGGTTGGAGTATTAAATAACAATTTCATAAAAAAATATTTAATATTTATTTCTATATAACTGAAGCTTTTATATATAAACAATAACGGCTATTGTATAAGAATAAATTGCAATAATTAGAAATTAATGTTTAATATAAAATGATACAATATAGTAGTGATCTACAAAGCAGTAGTCAAAGTAAAAACATCGTCGAGGTCAGTATCTTGTAGGGAAACATATTATGATTAAACCGTATCTTTGCAATCCAACAATTTTATTATAAAACATAAACAAAATATTATCGGAAGTAATCATTATGTGGTCGAAAAATTAATATAAGGCAAAAATTTCAATATAATAATTTTGTAGGTAAACATAGTATAATTAAAAAAAAAAAACTTCATAAAATATAAACATTATGTTGTCAGCTATAAACATTATGTAGTCCAAAAATGCTCATAAGGTAAAAATTTCATTATATTATGTTTCCAAACATAATATATTAAAAAAATATCATAAACATGTTGTCGGATATAACCATCAAATGGTTTAAAAATATATTATTATGATTGATAAATCATAATAAATGTTCCTAGATAAAAATTCGAGTGAAAAAATTTTACTTCTATTTGGAGAATGACATTTTCCTTGCTCCCAAAGTATCCCTCAGCGCATATTCTCATTTACTTCATTAAATTGAACCAAAATACTTCTCTCTTCAAAGTTGTATTAAAAAATATATTTTTCTTCAATTCCGAATTGAAAATACAACTTCAACATAAGAAGAAAAAACGAATTATGACTATTGGAAACTTTTCGTCCTTTCAAGGCTTCTATTTCTAAAAGTAAATTACTTGTTATTAATTAGTTATACTAGTAATTTAGTTGGAGTCAATGATTTATTATATTGAAATCACTTGGAAATAAGATAAATTTACATGTTTTTCTGCATCGAAATGTCTACATTTTCATCACTATTTTGAAAGACCGTTTCTACTGAGTCTCTACTAAAAACGTTTAGTGCCACAGCAACTCCCTGTGACGTTACTGTTCTATAACAGCGGATGTGGTGGAGCTGACTGTGATAAGAATGTTAAACATGTCAAGATGTCGAGTTGAAATCCAGTCGACAAAAATATCTATAAAAAACTAAATTAAGTCAACAAAAATTGTTTATAAGGATGATTTTCATAAATATTACAATGGATCGAATAACATTTGAAGTACTTCCGAAAAAACATTTTTTCATAACATCTAAATAATAAATTCAGACCCAATAGACAAGATACAAGGAAGAGAATATCTTGCAATAAAAAGCCTGGGCGTTATTCTGTATTGCGATGCGTTTGCGATGCGTAAGAAAAATGGTACCTAATCGGATAATTGGTACCCTTTACTGCGTCCTTTCGCATCTAATTTTTCCACTTTCGCAAAACTGGGATGAGTGTACTCTGTAATAGAAAAGCGTATGTTAAAATTGTTCGTTAAAACTAAATATCTTGCACTAACGAAATATCAAACGCATCGAACTAGCTTACGCATCGCAATACAGAATAACCCCCTGAATTCAAATCATTGCAAAAAGATTCAAATTTCAATTAATTTCAAAGTCTTTCACTTTACGGATATAATATGGTTAAAATTAATATCATGAGACGTAAACATTATATTGTCAGATATAATCAATATAAGGCCTAAAAATATATATTATTATGGTGTTTCATTCAATTTACTATGTTTCTAGATAAACATCATATGATTCGCTACAATTCTGACGTAAGATTCCGTGCTAATTTTCGATCTTGTGTTAATTTTCCTAAATGTTAACCAATAAATTTATTACAAGCTCCTAACATTTCATTGTTTAGTTAATGTATCATCTCCCTAGACTCGGTTTTTAACGTAGCCCCACAAAAAAAGTGTGAGGGCGTCAAATCGGATTATCTTGGAGGCAAATTGCTTGCCAAAACGTTATATTACGCGTTTTGGAAACTTCCCATGTCATAAAGACAAAATCGGTCGTGTTGTGCTACTCGTGACACATTCTTGTTGAAAACACATACTCGTATCGTCTAGTTCATAGTCTTCAATTGCAGATCAAAAAATGCGGTGAACATGGACCGTGAGAAATGAGATTCGTAACTAAAGAAATTTTTGTTCGAAAAATAACAATTGAAAGCCTGTTGCCCAATCAGCATAGGACTTTAAAAGGATGGAGGTGAAGATCCAAATGTAAGAGCCGTAAGATAGGCCCAACTGCAGAGAACGCCATGGAATCGACAAGTTCGGATTATCCGCCACACTTTCAGTAATAGCAGCGATATTTACGGCACTGCGCACATTGCGATGATGCACAAGCCTGACCACATCTAAAACGCTTCAAGTTTGGTACAAAAAAATTAAAAATAGCTTAAAATGAAGAAGCTAATTTATAACATGTCATTCGTTCTATTGAAAACTCCATTAAAATAAATCCATTAAATTCCACATTAAAAAAATATTCCATCAAAAACAGTATTAAATGTGCAATTTATGAATTTTTTTAACTTTGACTATCAAAATTGTAACTTTTGGAGAAATTAAAATAATTTATTGAAACATTTGCAATACCAACAGCCAATTGAAATGCCATAAATACTCAAATTAATGGCATCTGTTAGAAATATTTATATAAAATGATGGTCTGTCTAAACAAATAATTTTTGTAAATGGTTGTTAAAATAAAAATCAATAAAAATAATATATTAATTACATTCCAATAGAAGAAGAATCATTGAAGCTCAAACATTAATGTGTAAAGGATTATTTCACTTATAGAAAAACTACTTCAGATATCACATATGATATATAATGGGTTTTTCAAAAAAGAGATGGTTAAATATTAATCAATAAAATTTTTCTATAATAGTATGATCAGATATCTAGACAGACATTATTTTTAAATTCACCCCGGATAAATGCACTTACCGGATACCATGGAAATTTTATTTAAAACTAAATGAGGATACCATTTGGAAATTTGGAGATGTACATTGATAACGCTTGTTATTAAAAAATTTTTCGGCAAAACTTCCAGGATATTTCTGAAACTACTAAACAAATTCAAAAACAATGTTAGTAAAGCTCAGAGACGACTTTCTTATAGATTTTCGAATATTTTATTTATCTGGATGAGACAAATCATTTTCTAACAGAGTGAAGATAATAATTTAGTTTCCCAAATGATTTAAGAAACACCTTTCAGCAGTAACGCAACAAAATGCGTATCGACATGTATAATAAAATAAACTTCTCGTGTTCATCGGAAGGCGAGTGTATTTGCAATAACTGCTCAGTATTGAAATATTTAATGACCATATATCAAACTTTATTAATATCCTTTTTCGTATAAAAGTTTGTTTCGCACAGTTGAAAAAGAAACGTAGCATTTAAACCCCAAATAAAGTTGAGTACAGAACATGTTACGTATTTACATGTTTTTTTTTTTTGTGTGATATATTTCGAATAGAACATGTTCATTTTTTTTCTTCTATTGCACATCTTTTAGAATAAAACACAAACATGCTGAAAAGGCAAAATATGTGTAACATTTTTGTCAGAACCAAAAAACGCCCATAGTGAAATGTGGAGAATTTCTTCATGGGGTGGTTTGCAGGACATTATGGCTTCAAATAACACAAGTTCCTTATAGAGATTTTGGGTATTGCACGATGAGAACTTCGCGCATGTGATATTGTAGCTCTAAATTTGCGCACTCGACTAATTGTAGAAGGTAATTCAAGGCAATTGATTTGACCCGTACTTCTTCCATCGAATACATATGGTCACATGGTCTCACCCATTAGAATAATAATGGAAATAATTATAATTAAAAATATTTCGCGTTGTATTCTCGTACGTATGCACTCGTATATGCATTTTCACCTAGATAAGCAACTGCATTTGGTTATAGACACTTCCCACTGTTCTCTCAAACATTCCTCATTAACTTATGTATGATTATAATGGCTAACAGCAACAAATTTTATTATTGGCCATATCCACATTAAATACTAAAGTGCACAAAAAATTAAATAATTTAATGCTTTTTTTCTTCTCTGTGAAAAAATAAAAGCGCAAGTGTTGGTTTAAATAATTTTTACAGCTGCAAATACATAAAAGCCGCCTGCCTGCCTGCCAACCTGATTGCCTGCCTGCCTGCCAGCTCCGCACTCTCGTTCGTATGTTATTAATATTTCTTCTATTTTTTTATTTAAACAAATTTGTTGTTAATGCTGATACGAGTGGCAGAAGTTGTTGTATTTGTTAAAAGGCGGGGCATAGAAATTATTTAAAATGCTATAGATATTTTGGCACGTATTTCAATTGCAGAGATGTACACGTATGTATGTAAATGAATAACTAAAGAGAGATATACATATAAGTAAATGAAAAACAATATAAAATTGTTTGTATCTTTTTATCGTTTATTTAAAATTAAATCCACACACACAGTAATTTTGCTTTAGAGGCGTGATTTAAAATGGTTTTGTATTTTTCTCATTTTTAATTGTTATTTTTAATATTTGTCTAATACATATTCAAATTAGAAGTGTAAATAATTAAGCACAATTTGTTAATTGTTTTTCTGGTTTATATCGTTTTTTTTCTTTAATTTTCTGATCAGCAAATATTTTATTTGCAACTGAATTACGTATACGTTTATTATTGTTAATAATATTGCAAAACATATTAAATGCAATACAAACTTATGTTAAATAACACTAATGTGCCTCATTAAACCAATTTGAATTTAATTAGCTGGCATATTTTTAATTAAATTATTATTTTTATTTTAAAAGTATTTTCAAACTCTTTTTCTTTCTTTCGTTTTTGCTTTTTATTATTATATTTTTATTTTGGGTTTATTGCTGTTGATTTTTTAATTATGTGTGTATTTTAATCCATTTTCCCATAACTAATTATTTTAATTGGCTTTGGCTAAACGAATGAAGAAAAAAGTAATTATAAATTGTGTACACTGAAAGAAAACTTTTCGTTGTTATATTGACCATTAAGCAAAAAAATTATTAAAGAACTTTTTTTAATAAACACGTTAAACAAGTTTCTAGAACTTGAACGCTTGTCAAACATATTGATTGAAGGTCTAGCGATGGGTTTAGAGTATGTGCTATTAAAATGTAGTCGTAAAGACAGCTTAACAAAAAAATTAGTAATTAATTACAATTCCAAAGTTTTTAATTTTTTCTTTCCTATTGTTTAATTTCTACAACTGATCATGCTTATTCTATATTTTAAAAAATTCTTAAGAAATAAATGGGCACTTTCGTAAAAACAAGGGACATTAAAAACTGTGACAGCCCAAAAATTATTCTTTGGTTGCACCTTATTTTTGCAGGTGTATGGACTTCCCTTAAAACCCACAATAAGTTACAAACTAAATTTTTAATATCTCCAACAATTTCAATTTCACTTTTCAATATTTATGAGAATAATTTATTCTACAATTTTTAAAAAATTTTGTTATACAAAGGTGGCGTAAAAGTAATGTCACAACTTGAATTGGTTGCCATTTTTGCAGATGGCGCCATATGTCACTGCGCTTTCACATTTGCGATTTAGATATATAGGGAATCCAAGAGCGTGGAGTTATTGTTACTGCTGATTTGACAAATTTTCAGGCTGTTGTTTTAACGCAGCGTGAATTTCGGGGTCGTTTTCTTAGTTGCCCATTGCCATTTAAGAGGTTATGCTAACAAACAAAATTTGCGCTTTTGGGGCACAGAGAATACACATGAAATGCTCGAAGAGCCATTCCGTCCCCTCTAAGTGTCTGCTTGGTGCAACATTTGCAGTGAAAAAGTGATTGCGTCTTATTTCTTTGAAGGCGTCGATGGCACCAACGTCGCGGTAAATTATTAGTGTTACAGGCAGATGCTGATCGAGTTTTTTAAGATCCAAAGCTTGTGATTCGGAAGTTATGGAAATTCAGATAATTTCTAATGTCACTGCAAGGTTTTCATCTTTTTCGATTCATATTCATTGTATTTAAATTAATGTTCACAGTGTAAAGAAAACATGATTGCTATTAATTTTTGGACTCATATAAACAAAATTTTTGGAAGTACTAAGTACTACTCGTATACGTTGTTTCCATGCTCAAGTGCCTGTTTCCTTATCATTCTTCACTTCTTTTCATTAATAAAAATAATTTATCTGAATTATCAAACCTAAGAATCGATCTTGATAATATTTTCAACTCAATATAAATTTTATTAAAAAAGTAATTTTTTTAATAGAAAAAATATTTTCTAAATCTAGAACTGAATTGCATGCGTTTGTAGAAATAATTTAAGTTTTCTATACAGATTTGATCAACCTTGAAGCGATGAAAATATCATTCATTACGAACAATTTGCACTTTATAAACTTTTTATCTTTTGAAAACATAATTGAAGCTCTACCGATAAACTCACATAAACATACACTAAAACAACATGTAATAAATAACTTCAAAAATAACTATAAGCATATAACAAAAACTATTGAATTAAATAGTTAAAACTAATATATAATAAATCACTTTTATCGTAAATAAATTTTAACGTTGTCTCTGTTTCCTTTTCCCAAAATTTGACTCGCTAAATTTTCTATTATTGTATGTACAACTTTTTACGAATAAGTATATGTTTTTGTAAAATATATTCATTTTTCATTCGCGATAATGATAAATATGTACATTTATATATAACTACTACATACATATTTTTTCTAAAATTTTGTAAGAAAAAACAATTCATAATTTCTCTCAGTGTATTTGACCTCATTTTAAAAGCTTAAAAGCCCCACTGTAGAGCATTTTCATTTAATTACATTTAGTACATACATATTCCTATAACAGAAGGATGAAATTACTCAGCCAAGAGCATAATTATATAAAAACCAATAAACTACTAGTGCATACATACATACAAATAATGGGTGGTCCAAATACAAGTATATTTTTAAAAACTAAATGATCTGTAATGACATGGTGACGAGATGTGTGACATGGTGCACCATCCTGCCGAAACAAGATTGTCCAAGTTCACATCTTCCATTTTAGGCCATACAAAGTCCGTAATTATATCTCTGTAGCGCTCGACATTGACTATAATGGCGTTTCCAGTACTTTTGAAAAAATTGAGCCAATGATACCACCACTTCAAAATATATACTAAACTGTCACTATCTATGGATGCATTGGCCTCACGACAATGACATGACTTTTCGGCCAAATTTGATGTTCGATCGTTAATGTCCCAACGTTGTTTAAGAGTCATTTTGATCCGTGGAGGTATGAATATTTCGGACAGAAAAAAATCCATCTATCTCAAAATAACATATGATTTAGAAAGATACTTGCACTTGGAACACCCATTATACGCACATTCATTCATACACAAGTTTTAAGTAACACGCTCTCGTACCTCGTCAATAATGTCTATAAGTTCATGTACAAACTGCGAATTAGTAACATTTTTGTTAGAGAAAAAAGAAGTGCATACATTTGATTGAATAGAAAAAAAAAACCTTATCAATTCCTTTAATGAAGTTTGCAATAATCAAATAAAAAAAGAAGTTTTTTTCTAAAGAAGCGTACACGTATAAAACCCATAAGACTGCTGGCAAGAGGCAGGATGTTCTTATGACGAGTGGCTTTGCAAAGTTACTTTACGTTTTAATAAAGATGATAAATTGCTTCAAAGTGTTTTAAGTTTTGCTAAATTTTCTTTTGGTAAGAGAAGTTCTAGATTTTGATCTATTAAATTATTCCAATAATTTAATAGATGAAAAGAATAGTTCCATCTGGACTTTCGCAAGAGTTTTCCAAGGTATCATTGTTGACAGTATATGGCGACCACGCTGTTTTTGTTGCTTATATTTTAGTCACTGATCTCTGTTGCAGAACAAGCTGAAATTTTTGGAGGGAAAGAAGTTGATCGGTGACAGTAGTGTAGCCAACTCTATTGACTTACTGGAGCATCCACGCAGAGTGGTGGGTGTCTCGCTGTTTTATCGTTGCTACCATGGACTGCCCTCTATTGAAATAAGGGATCAACAAGCTCGTTTTTTATCAAGAGTATGTACATTTGTGTTCGATGTGCCAGTGAATCGTACTTTGCATTAGAGTGAAACATTATCCGAACAATTCGTATAAGGAATAACCTGCCAGTGGAGGTCTTTCCTGACACTTTCAGCGTGGAAAACTTCAAGTCGAATGTCAACAGATAGTACACCCTCTACCTTTTCTCCCAGAACCTATTTCCTAGTTCCAGCATACTGCATTGCATAAGTAGGGTTCATAAAAAAATAAATTTAAAAACAACAACAGAGAAAAAATCTATTAATGAATCTTTTTGTGAGAAAAGATCCCATTTAAACTCGTTGTAGACTCGCATCTGATGATAATAAATTGCCGTGAAAGGCTTTAAGATAAAGTGGTACCTCGAAACAATAACACTTTATCAGCACAACAGCTTTCAATAATGTAAACGTCATGCGGCGAAAGAGGTTACTGACGTACCGGCATTTTTTGGTCCAAATCAAAAAAATCTATTTTTTGTCTTGTTTGTCATGCAAGAAAATGTTGTAAAAATATGAAAAAGAAATCGCTAACAAATTGATGTCAAAATCCTTAGAAAGTCCTGTACACCATAAAGATTTTATCCAGGAAAAATATGCAAAAGCATATAATATAAGCACTTGAGCTCCTTATTGCCAAATTAATATGTAACATCGTTTTTAAATTAAATGAGTTTCAGAAACAATATTTTCTCTAACAAACTTAATTTGCACATATACTTCTAATGCATAGAAAACTTCCTACTGTGTCATTCTAAAATGGATATAAAATGTGTGTATTTGACAAATAATTTTCAATGAATTGCATACGAACAATGAATATTATTTAAATTAACATTAAATGTTAATTTAAATGACACCAGTATCATTGAAATTATTCTCGGGAATGAAAACACATCGTGTGTTTAATATTTAGTCGAGTTTAATTTAATACAACTAAATATAATAAATATATACTCGTATATACATAAATGAAAATGCAACACTTGAATATGTCTTGCAACATTGTTGAGTGGGATACATTTTACACACGCATTCATTAATTCAAAGGGTGATAGAGAATATTTGAAACATCTTTGAGACTTCAAATAAATGATTTTTTTCATGTTAAATAAACTCTTCGGCAGGGAATATTTTGCTTGGATTCCGGCGATGTACATAAATACTTCTGAGGGCAGTGATCGTATGCAATAAAGTTTTGTTCACAAATTTTAATTTTTGTTTTCGTTTAATTTTTAAAGGACTTCAGATTTCTGTAGGCTTACATTTTTCGGAAAAGCTTTTAATTTTGATTTGCTTTTACAAGTTACAATCTACGAAAATTCTTTTTTTTTTAATAAATTTCTTAGAACCCAGGATACGAAAAATTATCTTGGCAGAACCGCTACGAGTGCAACAAATATCGAAATATCGAGAAATATCGATGCCAACACTTTGAAAAAACGGTGACTTCTCTGAAAATTCTAGACAAAATTTGGTTGCAAATTCCTTCATATTTTTTTCTTAAATTTTTTTTTAAATCGATTGATTGGCCAGAAATTTTTTCGCAACGATATCTGATTTGAATGCAGTTTTCCTGATTAGATTTTGAGTTTGATCAAGGTGGTAGCTCAAAATTTAAGTAGGAACTGTTTTATTAATAGTATACTTTCGCAAAAATGTAGATTTCGATTTCAAGTACTTGAGGCAGAATCACGTTTATGTAAACTGAAATGTTACGAATCAGCTGATCCGCTTTGATTACCAACCGAACCTGTATGTAAGTGCAACGTTGCGTTGTAGACGAATCTAAATAATAAAATTTGAATTTTTCTCCGTTTTTACGTATCAGCTGTTGTTTATATTTGTTGCTGTTAATAAGCAAAAATTTTCAAGTGTAATTTTTCATGATTTAAATTTTTATATTTAATTAAACATTATAATTTTATTACGATTAGATACGTGTATATGAAAATATCATAAAAATTACAAGATCGAATTTACAATATACATCAAATTGAAAAATGTTTTATGCACAGGTTTATTGCCTTTTAATATTTTAATGTATGTACCCGAATAAAATTATTGGAGTTGTCCTTGAATAATGTAAATATGTATTCAATCACGTTGTATTTATAACTTTTATATTCAAAATATGATAAAATAATAAAGTTTTGGAAACAAATACATATTTATGGATACTAATTTCAATATAAATACAAGTAGAGACCAACAAAGCCTGTGTATAAAGAAGAAGTCGGCTTTCCGTAGGGTGAGACTACGTACGTGTACAGTTTTTAGTGCTCTTTTTTAGATCAGTACTCATAGGGTTCAAAATAATCGTTTATATTTCGCCACATTTTTGATGTTAATAACGACGAACTTTAAAGGTAACGGAACTCTTATTCAAAAAAATTTTTATAATAACGAGATTATTCTCGCACAGATTTAATCGATTTGGCCGTTTTATAAACGAGTCGAAATGTATTGCATTAGAATTATAATTATTATTTTTTCAATGAAGTGTTTACTTTTCATATATTTTAAGAAAACATGTTGCAATAATTAATAAGTTCAATTTAAGGATATGGAATTGAACTTGAAAAGCGAATTCGTTTTCATAAATCAACTTCAAAGTTTGAAAATGCTCTTCTCGAAAACTATAAAATCAGACTAAAGTTTTTTTTCCTTATTGGCACAGATTTATTTTAAACAAAAAGAAAAAATTGTGTATAAAATGTGATGTTGCGGTTGAGATGTAATCGCACGTGCACGTTTGAGAGTAAAAATTATGAAACGTTTGTAAATTGAAATTTTTGACAGACCTTCAAGGCTATACGAGTATATGGATCGTAGAGCTCAACAGTCAGATGTAAGAAACGTGTCGTCTAAAACTATCATAAGCACACACACACTCCAATGCTGATGAGACCCATAGAGCTGTGACATTCCTAGCGAAGCTATTGTGGCCCTAAAGAACGGTTATATCTATTATGCCATGTGTCTTGTGATACATCACCGAGTAATTTTTCCATGTCTTAATAAATGTATATTACTATTGCTAAAGTATCATCTCTAGGTTAATATATATTATAATTTCTTATACAGATTTTTATTATAAATTTAGTTTTTCTTATAATTTTAACACACCTTGGAACCAAATTATCGTTATATTGAATTCCATAGCCATCTTATACGCCCTATTATGATTAATTCCCTGTCGTTAATTATGTCAATTTAATTCATCACTGACGGCCAAATTAATCCAGTGGTAAATTAGTTTCAAATATAAGTGTACAAAATCAACAAATAATGTATTGTGCTCTTAAACTTATTAAACTTCCTTGGACTAGTATAAAGACTATGAAATTACTTTGACTAACAAGCAGCAATAAGTGAAAAAGCGAAACCATTTAAAACTTATAAAGATGTTGCATTAGCCTTATTTCAAAAACTGTGTACCATTTATTTTGCATCTGTCTGTAGGCCACTATTAGTCATGTAATTTCAAAATAGTTTATAAATGATATGGACTTATAAAAGGATTAAACAATAAACACGATAATATTGCTTGGCTGCTGATGTGTGTGTATCAGTCTGTTAGAAAATTTGCACATGTAATTAAAATTGGTTTATACAGATAAACTTAAAATATACGCGAACACTCAGATGAACAAATGAAAAATCATTTTCTAAATCATTCTCATGGCACGAATGCCAACAATTGTTAATGTTTATATGCATATAAATGTGTGGTTTTATAATACATATACAAGTATTTACAAACATATAAACACATATTTATGTGGAGGAAATATGTGGAAAGAGTTAATAAATCTTATGGATCCATTTGTAAATTTTATCAATATTCATTCGAAATCCTATAAAATGTATTCATCCTGGTATCCTAATCAGTATTTCAATTTAACAATGTCTGCTTGTCCATTCTTAAAATGACTTTTTAAAAGCATCATATAACTTACAAGTCCATACGGGTCGCGGACTTCAGAAATCGTATTATGAAAGGCTCTTGTAATAAATAAAAAAAAATAAAATAAGTCGATGTACAAAAACAATCGAATAAAAATCGAAAATTCACCAAAAAAATTTTAGATTTCGTAAAATTCAAAAAAAGTTTAAGTTAAAAATTCAACAGTCATTTTAAAAAAATTAAAGAACTCAATACACCCTTCCCCCGCTTTACACGAAAGATAGGTTCCACATAAAAACGTGCAAACGATTTAACAAATTAATTTTTATATAGAAAACGAAGACGACTGAGAAACAATATTTTGCAATACGAAATTATGGTAAATAAAAAGCCGAAAAACCGAAATATCTTTCAAAAAAAATTAGCTATTAGCAAGAAAAGTAAATTACCCCAACAATTGTCAAACAAGCCATGGAGCGATACACACCTCAAGAACGTGACAAAAAGATGTTTTGCTTATCGCTTCTTCAATGCAACACAGTCATGTCTGGAAAAAATCGCGTCCGACAAATGGTATTGGAGTTACTAATTTTTTTCTATGTATAGAGAGGATATTGAGGGAAAATTTTTCCTCCATGGCTAGAAGATTTTCAATTTTGGATCAGGATCCTGATTGGTATAATTTGGATTTTGCTTAAGATATAGCTACCATTTTAGTTCTGGATTAAAAGGTGATATTGAGGAATAGCTTTCCTCGGTAACATAGAAATTTTGATTTTTTTACGGATATGACTATGTTGCATTAATAAAAAGTTATAAAAGTTGTACATTTAGAGTTCTATAACTCACCGATTACTGCAATTAGAAACTTTTTCTGTAAATCATGTCAATTTACCTGGAAAGAAAAAATAAAATTAAGCTTTAAAAAAAATTAAAAATAAAACTAGTAAAAATATATTGTTTGTTGTGGCTTTAGTTGTTCAAATAATAATAAAAATTTTAAATTATAATTGTTTAACGAATTAGTTGGGGAGAATATTTCAAAGTAATAATTTTCAATATGAAATAACAAAAATAGTATTTACAACAAACAATTATGTAACCTTTAATAGATTTATAAAAATTCACAATTTTTCTCTTTAACTGACTTCAAAAAAGGAGGAGGTTATCAATTCGTGTAAAGCTTTAATGTTTGTACACTCATCACTTTAACATTTATTAACCGATTTCGGACGTGCGGTTTATCCCTCTCCCCCAAAAATATTCCCTCTTATTATGATTGTCGCGTCGACGTCACATCAAGTCGACAGTAAAAAAAGACAGCAGTTCTGAACTCCTTGTAGGCAATAATCAACTAATATTGATGGCGAATTGTAATTTTATACGTCATAGTAGTAATAATATCCTATCAATAGTATTTAATAGTTATCGATAACGATTTCACAATTGCCAATATATTGATGTCGACTTGGTGTGACGTCGACGTCGACAATCATAATAAGGAAAATTAATATTTGCATACCTCTCACATTTATGCACCGATTGTGAAAAAAAGAAACGTTTTTTGTTTAAAAGTTTAGCTTGCAGTTTGATTTCACTGAAATTTTAATGGAAACCGGACGGACAAAGTGGCCGCCCGAAATAATGATTATAACATAACTCCGTCATTTATGGAGCTATTTGCAAAATTTTTTATTTTAGAAGGTATTTCAATCTTTAAATTAAATATAAACTGGTAATGGAATATATCGGGTTTTAAACTAAGCCATAGTTGTTTCTGATTTCTAATCTGTTCGATCGGCTCCTTGTATTAAAGTCATATTTTTTTGCCACAATTATTCAATAAACACTATTGTACTTTAAACTTTGATTTTTATTTACAATAATAAAACCTAGTTGAACAATTATTTTAAAGGATATCCTGAATAATAATTTTAACGACTAATATAAAAATTTTTTTATTGAAATATATATTTTTTCTCAGCAACCAGAGAATTATAGCGTCAAAGAATTCAAATCCTGTAATAAGCAAAATTATTTTATTGTGTCAATAATATTTGACAGGAATATATACAAAATCGCTGTAATGATCCTTTGCAACCATGTTCTTCTTTGCGTGTGTTTGTTATTATTTAGAATGCTTTTATCTCAAGGACTGGCCTCATGAAATAAATTTAAGTGTTTTGAAAGGCTCCTTTATTCCGAGTTCTTACCACTGGGTAATTAAACATGTGCGGTTAAGTAATTGCCATTAAGCTTTTTAGTATACAGGAGTATAAATGTATGTGTCTATAGATGTTTTAAGTGTCGATGTGTATGCGTTAAAATTTCTGTCTGTAGTTGCTGTGCAATAAGCACAAGTGCAAATGTCATTTATGTACGTATATCTATGTAATATATGTATATGTAAAACAATATGTGCGTACAGGAATATACAAATGTATAAATACTCGTATATGTGTTTATGTGAATGCATTTATGCACATGCATGTAACATTCAATGTTTACACCGTATATAATGCTTATGTATGTATAACGACAATATAATCAACAATGACAACTTAATACTATTTAAACACATAATTTATAACGACAACATTATTGTTTTCTCGAAAGCAACAACATATACATACACAGACAATGGATGAAAATGTAAGGTAGAGCTTATGCAGGAAGTTCGGCTATGGCCTCAGATAACAACTGCTTACACGCATATACAATATCATAATGGAAATTGTATGTATTTATAACATTTTAGATTGTTTCAAATGCTTGTATTATGCGAACAAGGTTTCAACATATTCCACAAATTTAAAAATATATACCAATATTTTTCAATTGCGCCTTCAAGGTTCAACATTTTAATAGCACGTCATTCACATGTGTTCCATTTAAAGAAAATGTACATATTTTTCAACAGATTTGATCAAGCACATTTCTAAGTCTGAAAATCCACACGACTCGTTCTAGATTTAACTCTTTTCTTACTACTTTTAGTAAAAACCGTTCCTAAACTTGGATCATAAGCCAAAATCTAGTCCAAGGCCCATCTCTGTCTGAAACCAAGCCCATTTTTTCCAAGTTGTTTTTGCTTAAAATCAATACCGAGTTAAACGTTCTGTATTTGGTTCAAAAAAGTCAGTACTTACCAAACTTTGGATACCGCTTTGGCTTGATTTAAATATGGATGACTCACGTATATAGAAAAAATAATAATATTGAAATTTATTATTTGGGATATTCTCCCCAACTAATCGTTAGAAACAATTAGAGCTTTTGCTAAATGCATACAAAAATCAAAAATGTTTGTTGTGGCATATGAAGAGCTAAAGCCACAACAAACATTTTTGATTTTTGTAAAAAATAATAATAATTAGCCCTGACAAGAGAAAAGTTTCTGATATTTTAACAGCATATTATATTTGTTGCCACATTGCAACCCTCGTAATTTTCTTTTTTTGTTTTACGAGAACTATGCTACCATCTTAAAATTAGGAAAGCGAAAAACGAATAATTAGTGTTTTAAAATATTTGGACCTAAAAAGTATTTAACATCATCAAACAAAACATAAAAATTAATACAATTTTCAAATGTCATTAGAGCTAAAATATTTACACAACAAATCAATTGGTCTACAGATTGAAAAGATCATTAAATTTAAGCAGATCATTAAATTTACGAGTATATGTTGCAAAACACAACCTGCTTTTTTAAAATTAATTTTCTGCTGAAAAAAATTCGAAAATAATGAATTGTACTCGTATTGTTAGTAAAAACAATATTACAAATAAAAAAAAAACAATCTTGCAACATTTCAACATTATCCGGCACCCTTCAAATAAACAATATAAAAATAAAAAAAACTCTAATGAAAATATCTTTTTAGGTTTAAGATTTCTCTTTATTTTCGAACATTTTTATTGTTTGTGATTTTTTTTTATATTAAATTTAAATAGGCTAGTTAGTTCAATTGTATTTTATAAGCCAAATTACATGTGATAGTTATCAAAGAACAAATTACACCAAAGACACATGTGTAAATCATTCTGACAAACACTAGCAGAACGGAACAACATGCTGTTTTCGAAAGCCGCTACACTCTCATCATCAGCGTTCTTGTGTTTGGTCCACTTCTGTGGTGTCAGTTGATGTATATTTCAGCTATTTATACAAACTTTTTCACTGTAAATAGAATACGTGAATTTTTTTGATTCATCGTATTACAATTTGTGAAAACTTTTTTTGTAATGGAAAGTTTGTCATAAGTTAAAAACAAAATAAGCAAATTAAAACACATGTGTATAGTTGGTAAAGAATAAATAACAATGGCAACACTGTTGTAAGTTAGTGAGGTGTAATTTGGGCTTTCCATTACAAAAAAAGTTTTCACAAATTGTAATACGATGAATCAAAAAAATTCACGTATTCTATTTACAGTGAAAAAGTTTGTATAAATAGCTGAAATATACATCAACTGACACCACAGAAGTGGACCAAACACAAGAACGCTGATGATGAGAGTGTAGCGGCTTTCGAAAACAGCATGTTGTTCCGTTCTGCTAGTGTTTGTCAGAATGATTTACACATGTGTCTTTGGTGTAATTTGTTCTTTGATAACTATCACATGTAATTTGGCTTATAAAATACAATTGAACTAACTAGCCTATTTAAATTTAATAAAAAAATCACGAAAATATCTTTTGTTAAACAAAAAACTGATCATTAATTAGAACAGTGACAAAAATATCATGCAACTCTCTTAGAGTTGGCAAAGGAAAAATCTTTACCACTTAGTATGTGAAAAGCATTTCCTGTTCGAAAACAATTTTCCCCAACGGCACCAACTCGAACACGATTATGAAAAAATTTCTATTTCAAACTTAATGAGATAAATGTTAATGACGAATGTCTGTCAAGAATAAGAAGATTTTACAATAATTCGTAAGGGAAAAATCGAAAAAATATTAAATCAAAATATAAAACATTTTGCGGATGTATCGCTTAGTTTAGATTCGAAACTCATCATCAGTTTAAAAGTACAAACCCACTCATAAACACATTTCGAAAATTACACTCAAGCATTCAGTCATCCAAACAGTCTGTCGGTATGGAAAATAAAAACATGAAATTCTATTTAAATCAGGCACTTAATTAGTAAAAATCTTTTTATGATTTTTACTTCATTTGCTTGGCCTCTTTGTGTATTGACTCTGCACAAAAGGAAGAAAGATTATCTTTTATAAATGTTCGAGTAGCAGCAGCAGAGTAGGAACGAAAAATAATCAGAAATTTGTTTAAATTATTCCAAAATGTAAACACATTTCAGTATGGGGGAAACTACAAAAAAAGACAGTCTGACATACGACATCACGCGAACGAATGGAACACTAGAGGCCAGAGAGACTGTGCAATGTAATCAGAGATGACAGCATGAACAACTTTACACTCACACTCCGTATAGAGTTTTTCTTATCACTTTAGACATTGAAAAACTTTAAATAGAATATCTTCTCTATCCACCTTCCCATAAGCCATTTTCTTAGTGGCAGCAGAATGCATTACATGAATAAAGGACATTCTCCGAATAGTAGACCTTTAAAAAATAAGAAGTTGTTCATTAAGGCGGTGTATTCTTCGACGCAAGCTCATATGCGCTCAAGTGAGTGGAAACAAAACAAAAAATATTCACAGTAATGAAAGAGAAAAAGCTATAATTTTTAAAGAAATAAATTTTAAATTATTTTCGTGAAATTTCCAATTCAATTTGAAAATTTTTCAATCACGATGGTTGATTGAAGGAAGAATTAAATCGTAGACATTTCACAACGTTATCACGCACCCATCTCTAAATCTATTATAATCGCACTAAAATTAAAAAGGAATAAAATACAAACACCTTGTTCTTCTAATAATCCATAATTTATGATTAACCGCACAAAACTAAATAATATACTTGGATGCGGATCCTATAAAACAGATGGGGTGATGAAAAAGCCGTGTGAATATAGAAAATATTAGACACTTTGCTTTAAGACAAATTTTAAAAACCGCTCATTTCGATTTCTTATTTTACTCCTAATGAATAAAAAATAGTAGAAATTTTGTATTATTAATTTAAGGTTTAAAAATTTAAGTATTACGCAGAAGAAGGACATCAAAGGCTCCACCCATAAGCTCTCCTAGGAAAGCATTAATTTTTTTTTATAAAAATTATCATAACTTCTGCAGGCATTTCTATGAAATTCTTAAATTAGATGCAGTTAAATCCTCTAACATATTTGAAATTATTTGAAAAAAGTTACGGCAGATCGGTCCACACGATGCCCATGCATGCATCAACAAATGTTTGGGTTTCATCGAAACTAATTACTCTTTATAACATTAATAGTAAAATAGTGAAAAAATGTAAACCATTCTTGAGAAGCGGCATTTTCATTGCTTCCGAAAACCCATTAGTGAAGTAGTTGAAAATCCTTGGGAAGTCAAATTAACAAAATTTTTATTAAAAGTGTCATTAACTTCCACAAAATTTATGAAATTCTGTTCTCTGAAAATACTTTTTATTAAAAATACGGTACTTATGTCTTTAAGTAATTGATGAAGAAATAAAGTGAATTTTGCAAACTTTGCAAACTTTTCAGGTGTTAAATACGTACCATGAGGTAAAAAGCTTATCGCAATTGAATATAAATTTATTGAGTTTTTTCCGTGTTACTTAATTTTTCTAGTTCAGTGCTAAAGACATTCTGGCTGTGGATCATCGAACCCCTAATCCATATACCGATTTACTAGCACAGCAGACCAGACTACACTTTAAATAATTATATTTATTATTTATTTCATTACTGGTCCTGCTCTAAATTATTTTCCTCCTAAATGACACATTGATGAAATCTAATCTGAAATCACATAATAATTACATTGAAAATTTGATTACATTAGGAAAACTCACTTGATTAGAATGTGCAAAAGTAAAAGCTTGAAAAATAAATCAAACATCAGCCATCACTCATTAAAAAAAAACATAAACACATTTTCTAATTAATTTAAAAATCGTGTTGCGTTCATTTTATTTCTTTACAAATCTTTCAAGTAATTTATTTAAAAAAAAGAAACACAACAACGAGTGTTAATGGGCAATGATTGATAAATCTGTGATGATTTGTTTACGATATTAAAGCTAGAGAGATGGACTTTTTCAATGATGGAATGGAAATATTTGCAATATCAATTAAATCCGTATAAAAGCATTTAAATGCGAAACAAATGCACATATGCGGCATTTAAGTACCCGGCACAAATTGAACTCAATAAATATTTTATGAGTTTATTTATTTTCTCAATCTGTGCAGAAATCTCTACAACTACTCGTACAATTATTAATGGCCAAAGGAAAAATACATTAATTATGAAGTGTGTACAGAATCATTTGAAATTTTCCAAATTACTACAAAATTTTAGATTTAAATTAATTGAAAAATTTAATTGTTATGATTATGATAATTTTAACCTAATTTTTTGTTAATTTTTGTGTTCTTTCAAATTTTTAGAAAATCATTTGGAGGCGTTGGAATTTGTATTGTGGTTTGTGTTTGAAATTATGTTAGATTTTCCTCTTGTATATAAAAACAAAATATTGCTTTCATTTTTTTTTCTCCTTCTAAATTTATGATTTATTACCGCATATACTCGTTAAAATGACTTAATGGGAAAAAGTTGATATTGTGTATTTCGAAAAAGCTATTTTTAGTATATTTAATAATAAAAGAGAAAAAAATCACATTTAGATCGGAATACAACACACATACATATACACACACACATGCAAAGAGGCGGCCGGCAGCAGGCCATTTAATAAATTTTACGTTAAATTCTTCTTTCGTGTTGATTATAAAAAAACTTTTTGTACTTAGAGCATGTAATAATTTTAGTTGGCTGGGTTGGTTTCTAAAGATACGCTATTTGTTTTATAATTAAATATTTAAATGCTCTACTTGTAAAAGCACATAATTTTAATTTCTTTTGGCTCCTTTGCTTATAAAATTAGCGCGATTGCTGAAATGTTCATAGTCTTAATTAAATATTATATATAGAGGGGATGCTAGACCAGATGAAATGTATTAGTGTCTACTGATTAAAATTTTACAATATTATAATATTCCAATTCTCATAAGGGAACTAGGAACTATTAAGCAGTAACTCTTACACAATTTGAGGAGAAAAAAATCAAATACTTAATCCGTAAAGAAAAATTAATGTTATTGCTTTGATGACATCAAGATACTGTGATCGATTACAAAATGACTCAAAAATACATTCATTAATAATGACGTTATGAATTGGTGTACGAGTATCTATGTATATGAATGTGTGTATATGTCTGTATGTGTTTGTATGATTTTTGTTTAACGAAATGGAACCAGCGCTACCATCGAGCGACTAAATGGGCGCTTCAACTCCCTTTTTTAGTGTTTTGTTCCTTTCAAAAAAATCCCTTTTGCATAAACTTTTTGTTGGTTATTTAGTGCCCCTTTTATCCCTTTTTCGAAGAAGTTCAATTTTAGTTTTTATTTTGGCGGCAAACTAAGTGTTGTTCTTGTTCTTCTATCCAGTAAGGACTGTCATTGTATAATCTATATATATAGGATGTGTGTATGTATGTATGTATGTAACGTAATGGCTCCAAAACAGCTGGACCGATATTGACGAAATTGACACTGTGAAGTCTGAGTTATTATTTTCGGTCTGTGGGCGGATGGGCGTGGCAAAATCCAATAATTCATAAAACGAGAACGGCTTGGCCGATTTCTGTAAAACTTTTTGTCAGTTGTTCGTATTTTCGAGGAGGAGGTTTTTATGGAAGAAAATTTAGGAAAATCCCTCTGGAAAAGTCGGAAAATTGGAAAAGTTGAAAATCGAGTTTTTGTATGAAATTTTGTTTGAAATTATTCCTTAATGGCTTTTCAAATGAAAAAATAGAAAGTTTGTCTGAAGGCTTAAAATTGGGGCGAGGAGAAGTTCGCCAGGTCTGCTAGTAAGAAATAAAATTTATCCAATAAGGACTGTCATTGTTCAATAGAATTTACTCGAAATTTTTGGTTTACGAACAAATTAAACATTCACCCTTATTCTGCGTTTCGTTTACGTTCCCGCATTCAGCTACGCACGGATCGAAAAAAAGGTATTTTCCAAAACAAAAAACTTAATCGAAAGAAAAAGAAGAGGAGAACAGTATGTTTAATAGCGTAGACAGACGGCAGCGTTAATTTGCATTAGCAGTCTTAATTCAAATTAACTTGTGAATTATCCCCATCGCAATGTGTATTAGATTTGATATAAATGCACGAAATCAGACTGAATTTATACTGAATTTAGCTTTTTCAATATGGCAATGCTATTGCCACTCTCTTATCGAGTGGAATACAAAGCCTCATGTTGGTATCCAACCTCTCCATATTTTGAACATTTTCACAAACTTTTTGGAAAGCCTTCCTGTTGAGGTGAAAGTTTTCCTTAAATCTGTTATCGTCCATCGTAAGCACGTCACACTCCCAAAAACTGGTTTTGTGGTCCTTTAAAAAAATGCCATATAAGAATTTTATCCTCCACGAAAATATTAAACCTACAAATTTCCACAATTGCCTTTCTCTTATTTCAGACTGTCCTCTTGCGATCGCAAGTTGTAGCAATACGTTCAGATTTATGGTTGCTAGTGCATGTACAATTCTTACATTATTATTACAAACAAACAGCTGTTTACTAAATGCAGAAACTGTCGTCTGTCAGCGTTAAATTTTAATTCAAATTAGTGAGCTTCTAATGCAAATTAACGCTGTCGTCTGTCTACGCTATAAACCAGCAGCTTTGCCATGAAACGTATGAAATAGCAGCAAAAAATAAGCAGAAAGTTTAATTTAGTGAAAAAAAACAGTGATAGATAAAATAAAGTTAAGTACGGAAAGAAATGAAATGGCAGTATTTATGGCCAAAATATTCCAGTGTGAAGAAATTTGTAGTGGCGGTGGTGACATTTAAATTTGAAATACATGATTGTACGGGAAGAAATGTAATCGATAACAGCGGCATTGATGTTGCAAGAGCAACGCACTTCAGAATACAGAGTTAATAATTGAAAAAGCACAGATTGAGAGACAGTTGCTACCCGTTAGATATGAGTGATAAATTGCCTGATATTTGTTTTAAATATTTATGTGTGAAATAATTACTTTAATTTTACAGATTATAAATAAACTTTCGCTTTTAAATATGTGTTAGACACTTTTGCATCAGAACCACAGTCGAATACGTTGACATCTTTGTCACCGCTTAAACTGTAGCTGCTGTAAATAAATCTGTAAAATTTCATTACAACAAATAAATAATTACAAAATAAATTTATTGCATTTCATACTTATATTTTTCAACACAAACAAAAATCGAAAAACTTTCCCTTAGTAAAGCAACAAGTTACAAAAGTGCAATGCAGAATACACACAATCGAAAAGGAAATCGACAAGAAACGGAACGGGACGTAGAATACCAAAGTTGCCAAATGGAGAAAATTTCAATTCGAGTCGAAAAGCAGAATAAGTTTGAATATTTTCCAAATTGACTCATCGAAAATATTATATTTAGTTTCATTAAAACAAGATGAATAGGGTGTTTTTTAAGAGCTTTCGGATTTGATTAAAAATACACATACATTTTGGAGAAATGTATGAAATCTTTATTTGAGTCGATAGAACGATCTACAATATATAATTCAATGTTTAAAGATGATTTCATGTAAATGTTGACCTTGGCTACGCCTCAAGTGCACTATACGCTGCGCCCAATTTTGGTATGCTATCTCCAACATATCGGCCGGTATCTCACGAATACATTCTTCAATATTGGCTCCCAGTACGTCAACCTTTTTTATATTGACTTAATAAAAATATTTGCTATACTTAATCCCTCGTTTACATTATCAATATTAGAACTATTAGATTTACATGCATGGAATTTGTATATATATATTGTTATTTATAAAGTATTCTATTATACTCCGATTCCCCTCATTACGAGTCCTCGCTAACCTATGAAGTTCAGTAAGAAAATGTAAAGAAAATGTCATAGTGTGTCCTCGAGGTGATCTCTTTCACTACTAAAATATGGCAAGGGAAGAAGGTATGATCTAAAACAGCCATGACCGCTTAACATTTGTGTTACATAAAAGTCCAAATGACCATAAGGACGCCTATGCCACGGAATTAGGTTCGGAATAAGCGAAAGCGGACCACCTCCTTTACCCTGCAGCAACTTTTTCTTCCCCTGTTATGCAGAGAGATCCTCTTATATTCAGATCAAGGGTCATCAGTCGTAGTACTCGTATAACCAAATCAGTTTTAGTCGCAGACTGTACGTCAGTCTATAAACTGGATTTATACTATTTCTATAATTTTTTTTAACTTGAGACCTCTGGACTATGTATGGGACACGAACTCGCACATGATGACGCTTCTTACCACTTCAATCGAAAGTCTAGGAAGCGGATATTTAGGACCGTATATGCATGTGGATGTGTGTGTTTTATAACCGCAATATGCATTTAGACTTCGTAGAGATTTATGTCTTCTTAAAGCCCAAATTTCTAAACACTTAAAATACACATCGATCAACGCAAACATTTTTTTTGTTTCAAATAGACAACGAAACCATCACAAAATGAATGAAAAATATTTTTGATGTTGCTTCCTTCCCTTTTTAATTTCTTTGTTTTTCTTGGTTTTAGCATTAAATCATTATTTTTCAAAAATCATTTATGATGTTGAAAATGTTTGAAAGTGTGTTTTGTTTGTTCGTTTAGATTCTAATAAATTGTTGATGATGAAATGAAATAGATTTTTGTGTTTGTTTTTTCCTATTTTTAAAAAGCATCTAAAATTAAATGATTTTACTCATGCTGTGTTTATGGTGCGTTTTATTCAATTAATTTTATTTCTTTTTCCAAAATTTAATTTCATATGTTTTTATGTTCTTTTTTAATTTTGTATATAAATTCATTAGCAAAACAAAGCGACTCAATTAACTTTCACTTTGGCATTCTAGAAAAAGCGTTGATTTCCTCAATATTTTTTGTGTTAAAATATTTTAAAAACAACTTGATTGAAGAGTTTTTTAATTGTTTTTAATTATAGTTTGAGTGCTGAACAAAAATTTTAAAAGCAATTTGCCTTACTAATGCTATATTTAACCTTCAAACATACACCCAAATGAAATGAGACAGAGAGTCCTGTGTAGAAATATACCATAGACATCAATGAATCAGGGAATTTCGGAACATCCCTCGCAAATTTTAAGAAATTTAAAAATGCGTGGTTTAGCCACCGATTTCTAACAGGCATTTGTTGAATTCTGAAGAAACAACTCGTCCATTTTTTATGAAAATGGGAATGAGTTCATTTCTAAAACTTCTAAAAGTTCATTATGCAAAAATTAAATATCTATTAAAATTATTCTAGACATTCTGCTAATTAATTACTTATAAAATTCCACTAAATGTTGCGGTGTCAGCTGTCTATATGTCCCATATTTCGTTGGGGACAACCAAATCATCAGTAGACTTCAACCTGCAAAGCAATCAGCATTGTAAGCTTATATAAAAATTGCCAATTGCTTTAAGCGAACTACAAAAACTCAGTCATATTTGTTGCTTCCACAAAAGCAGTTTAATGTGTTTTTGTGATTGCACAAACACAATAGTGATTCCTAAGGTTCTGAACGGTCAATTGCGGCCATACGTCCACAAAAAAAATTGGAATAAATCTTGTTACAGTATTCACCGATCGGAAAATACAATCTGTTTTATCTTTTGTATCAATAAAGGCACTTTGTATATCAATTTTCTATAAAAAAAAAGAAGTGTTTGATATCGTTCAAGCATTATACGTTTAATTTTTCACGCCGTTCTTTATTGATGAACTCAAAAAAGGTTAGTAAAATCGACTGCAATATTCACGTTATTCGGAGTTTCCTTCTTAAGCTCAAAAAAAAGTATCACTTTCCAATTTTACATTTTAGCTTTTAAAAATTTTAACCAACCTCGTGATGCATTTCTAAGAAATTAAAAGAATAGATTAATGACCCGCACAGCAAAGCAAAATGGATCTATTGTTCAACAAGATCCTTAGTTGAACCAAATTCCCAATTCCTTATGAATGTAAGTATAGAAGTTAAAGACATCCGTCTGGCATTTTCCCAAACAAATAATTTCAGAATGAAAAAACTCTCCTCTATTAATACGTTCACTCACTCCGTGTTCTCAGGCGTGGAAATACCTGGTTATTTATTCACAAAAAATAATAGAGTTGAATATGTCGGATATAAAATTGGCCTAGTGTATTTTCTTGTTAAAAATTCTAGGGGCGCAGAAAAGGATCAACAAATTTCATTGTGTAAAAGTTATAAAAATAAAATATAACCAAAAAATGTTTCTTTATTATTTTGTTAAAGTTTTAGGTTAGGTTAGGTTGATTGGAGGGGTGTGATAGTCCATGTCATACGAGATACACTTAAGCCAGTGAAGGCTTGTTGTGCGCTCCCTTTAATTATAAAATACAACTGCAAGAGTTCTGCAGCAGGATTCGAACCTGGGACCTTCGCACTACGAGTCTAGTACACTACCTACTAGTCTACGAAGGTCAGTTGTTAAAGTTTTAAGTACTTTAAGCTGTTTATGATGATGACTATACTCGTATAAGCATACAAAGTCTTTAACTCTTCCAAAAGATGGTTGAGGGTCTGCTTATAAGTTGGTATAAGCACCAGTGAAATAGATACATGCATATGAGCTAAATCCCACACCTGATCCTTAATAGATCTTCAATCATATTTGAAAAAGTTATATACATCATATAAATCAAAAAGACATTAGAAAATTTCAAGAAGTAAATGCAATTTTTTATTTGTACGAAAATTTTAACAAGACAAAAAATATTTCTTTGATTTGATTTTCTGCCTATCTTTATGTATTTGGCTATCCTTTGGATAACATTCTACATAATTATAGGGCATAATATTAAAATTTTGAATTATTCTTTCAATTATTTTATCACTTAATTGTTTTGGTTCCCAACAAAATGGTTAATAAATTAATTGGAAGAATACATTCATACATACGAGTGTCTCCAAAGCTTAATGAATATTCATTTTGTTAAAAAAATTTATCAAATTCAAAATTACTTAAATCGACAATTCTTAGTTAATATGTACTACTTTGAAGGCCTTATTATCATCTATTTTAAATACTATTTTAGGTCATCGACTAAAAATTTAAAAACAATACATAACAACCAGTTGCATTGGCTTATTTGCTTGTTATTTTTGTTGTAGTTGTCGCTCAAGGGGTGTTCTTATGCCATAAAATAATTATTGTTGTATCTTTTATTATTCATCTCTTGTACATTTATGATATCTGTTCTACTCTCGTATATATGTATTTACATTAGGGCGGTTCAAAATAGTATTTTTTTCTTTTTTTATATACTGTCGTCATTTAAAAAGTTTCTCATACAAATAAAAAATATCTCGTTAAAAGCATATTAGAGGCCCAATTTGTCGTGAAAATGTCGATTTTTAGCTACAGCCGATATTTCCCTTAGCAGGTTTATAAATAAAAGTTTCATGTAAAGTTTTCCCAAAATACATATTTTTTTTATATTTTTCAGCTAATAGTAAATTAAAGATATATTAGAGTTAACAACAGAAGTCACTTAAAACAACACCGCATTTTCTTTCATTCTAACGAGGTTGAACGTTTTCAAACTGCTTGAAGTTCACTGACGATTTGGTTTAGCGACCAATGAAATGTCGGCATATGAACAGCTAAAGCCACAACAAACAAAACTTTTTATAATAAATTTTAGAAAATGACAAAAAATTTTTAATTAAAATCGGCTCATACATTTGGTTTTGTAAATGTGGCTGAAGAAAATTAGCTGATTCCAGCGGTTTAAGCTGTACACGACGCGCGGAAAATTTTTTTTTCCCTTATAAATAACACCAGAAATTTTTATTTTTTTTTTTTTTTCTTAAAAAAAATAAACCGTATACAAAATTAAGTTCTTCACAAAAAAACTTTAATATATTTTAATCATAATCTTAACAGATAAAAACTTACAACCAAACATTTATCATTATCCAAACATATATCATTTGCAATATAAAGTATAGCCCGCTTAATTTCCCTACGCTTAATCAGCTTTCGCGCTAATTTGCCTGATTTTTTAAATACACGCTTTTTATACTCTTTTTCAAACAAAGTCCACGGTTAGTTAACTCTCACTGAATTACCCAACTCGAGTAGTTACCTCAAAAAATTTATACGGAAAATAATAAATCCCTGGAATTTCAATCTCTTAATTACCCAAAGTACTTACTGGTTACAACTCTGTAAAGAAGTTCAACAATATTTTTTTACTTATAGAGTTGTTTTTATTATATTTTATTTTTTTATGTGAAATGAATAATAAAATGTCAAAGTTATAATCCTGTTTAAATTTTCATTAACTAGTTCCTTAAAGCCCTTGCGGACATATATACGTATGTATGTATATTCCCATAATTGCCTCATTGACGGTATTTAAGCGTATTCGTTTAAATTCGTTCCCCACATAAAAGCAAAAAAATCCGGGAAATTTTTGAAAGGTAATATACCGGGGTGTACTGTACATTCATAAGTTGACTAAATGCTTGTAAGTTTGATTTTAAAACGTCAATGACCTTCTTCATTCATGGTATCTCAATAATTAGTTCTGGAATCATATGTACATATGTACCGGTTTCAATTTAAATTGCTTGTTTAAATTAAGTTCAAGGCCTAATGACTTTATTAGGATAATATGTGAAACATACCTAAGCTTTCATTGTAGAGAATTTTATTTTCTAAGCGAGTATATAAATGAATATTATGAAAAAATATTTTAAAACTTTTATGCCGAAAAAAATATTGAAAACAAAAATTTCTCTTTTTATTTATATGAGAAAAAATACTTGCACATCATGCAGAGTTGTGATATAAAGCGGAGCTTTGGAAAGAATTTTTTCATACGTGGGAGAAACTTTTGAGATTATAGGAAATACATGATTTTTTTGACCACCCTAATGTACATACATCTTCCATAGTTGGGGTTTGGCCTCATCACAACAGCATGCAGCATGCAGCAGCAAAGTAAATTTCAAATTCCACTGCCACCACGCGGCAATAGTTGTCAGTTTGTTAACGATGCTTTTTAAAATATTTACAGACAGTATGTAGGCAATTGTTACAAGTATTATTTCAATTATAAATTATAATTGAATCAAATGAAATTGCATAGAATTGAGTATCATTTAAACATGATTTTCAAGTAGTTTTATAGTTTTTATGGTCATAACTTGCTTGCGAATATTGTTAGCAGGAAAATATAGACTGCACTTGCAAAGAGATTAATGTAATTTAAATAAAAATGTTCAGTGAAATCGTATTGATATTCATATTTAATACATCATGCTAAACAAAATAAACAAGAAACCATAAAATATCATTCAGAAATATAAGAGGATTAACTAAAATTTTGCAGGCATTTGGCAAAAGAAAATCTTTTATTCTTTTGGGATATTCTCCCTAACAACAACAATTAGAGCATTTTTTTAAATTCTATATTGAGTATTGAAAATAAAGATTTTATTTGTCTGATTGAATACAATCATTAACGCATAACCAGCGTTTAATTGTAAACATGTTGCAAGGAAAATAAAATAGACTCATGTTGAGTATAATTGTTTATTGTGTTGTGTGTATAAAAAACATTCTGAGCCTATTATGATTGTTTTTTTTTTTTTTTTTTTTTTTGTAATAATTATAAGCAATACTGAATTCTCATATTGTATTTTATTCTTTTGGCATAAACGTGCGAGTTTGAATGTTTTGAAACTGCTTAAACTTCACTGACGATTTGGTTTAACGACCAAAGAAATGTCGGCATATGAACAGTTAAAGCCACAACAAACAAACATTTTTTTTAAAAACTCTTAATTGCTTTGAAAATCTTTTATATTAAAGAAAATATCACAATCTCAGAAAGAAAAGAAAAATACCGATAACAAACACTTCTTGTTGAATTCAGTCAGCAGACGTACGGAAGAGAGCGTATCTTTTTGTTCGAGAAAACTTTTAGGAAGATTTAAATAAATTTTCGATTTTTCGAAGCATTACTGCGTAAGCGAATGATGAAACGTAAGACACTAGGCTATATTAGTTTAGACTGGATGGTCGAAAGCCTCACATAGACCAGAAGTGTTCCTTATCGATACCAACCGATGACAATAACCTTATCAGTATGACATCCCAGTTCATGGTGAACGTTTCAAATGTCTACCACACAGATTTAGTAAAACTTATCAGCATATATAGTCTATTCTTGATACAAGTTCAAGATTCCGGAAGGTGTGAGAAGCATATTATAGATCAAACGAAAAGCGAAAAAGACTTAGTTTTGTGGAAAATATTTTCAAAAAGCATGAACATTTTGCTTCATAAGCACCACTAAAATTTTCTAAATCAATTTTTTTAAAAATTTTAATTGTTGCACAGGTCTTTGGCAATAATTTGGCTTTTACAGATTAAAAAAATATTAATAAGTCGACGAGTTATAGCTAAAAAACCATATAAACAATATGCTGAAAATCGGCATTTGACTGCAAAGTTTGAAGGTCGATTAAAAACAAATTCGAACTAACATAAACGAACGCCGCGATACAGATCTTCTAATTAGCCTCTATTTTCGCCCCTCACTCTCAGAATCGACCTAACTTTTGCTTACTTGAATTTGTTCCACAGTGGAGTTCTATATCTAGTGTGGCTCAGAGCTGGACAATGGCATAGTAGGTGTTCCATTGTCTCACTCACGCCTTCTCCACTATGTATGCTGAAGCTGCTATCAAGCATTTGACCCATTTTGACAGCATTCGAAGCTGTCGAATAGTTAATACTCCACAAGAAGTCTACGGTCACTTCTAGTCAGTGATAAAAGGATCTCAGACGATTTAGGGTCATATTAGCTCCACATGATCCTAGAAGTATTAGAAGTCCTCGTAAGTCGCCAAACTTTTTCCGCTTCATTCCTCAATCCAGATTCTGAACTGGTATGAGGACTAACACCGTCTCTTCAGATGGTAAAGAAACACCCCATTTGACCAGCAATGCCCTCATGTCATAAAAATATTTACCTTTCGTCTATATTTTATCACTTCCGGATAGCGGATCTGCTGGTTGCGTTCACTGCCTTTAGTTCGATTGGATCACAGTCCAATAAGACGTCTAAAGCCGCAGTGGGTGCGCTCTTCAAAGCGCCAGAGATACAGAGTTCTGGCAGTCTCGTAAAAAACTAATCCAATTACTATGTTGTCTTGATAACTTGAACAATTAAGAGCCAATCAGTACCAATCAGAAATACAAAGATGTGCAAACTTTTCGAAACTAAACTCGGAATAATTTAACAATATGTCTAGAAGAATTTAATACGAATTCGGAAAAAATTCGCTGGCGAAGATTAAAAAGAATTTTCAAAATATCTGCATTATCGGGAAAAAAAAATTGATAAAACGTTAGAAAATAAACTGATTTTTTTGTGAAATATGTCCAGTTAAATATATTTCTACGTATGACGTATTTAACTCAGCTATAAATATATTTTAGCTAAAAACAGGCAACTTTTTCAGTGTTTTGTTTGGAATTTTGGACACATCTTTTGTTGTGACTCACCCGGGCCTTATGGCTCATGAAGCCAAGAGTTTGCACTATTTTATAATATAGTTGCCACACTCTATTGTATTTACGAATTTTTCTATAAAATTTTGAAAATGAAACAGAAAATTTTAGAAACGTTTGACACATTTTTCACATGAACAAAAAGTTAAAATTTTCTTTTCTTTTCTAAAGCAGAAAATGTAAATGTGGCAATTAAAATCCAGTTTTTCGTAACAAAGAATGCACCAGTTTCCCTCACTGATGTCTGCAGTAATTTTTGAGCATGAAAATTTAAATACATATGTATAATAGCATATCTTTAAGTGTTTACGCATTAAATGCTTTTAATTACATTTATTTTTTAATATATGATCTTTTAAATGTTTATAATTAATTTTTGCATTAAAAATTCCTCAAACAAGTGCAGTAGTAAATGCAAATATGTATGCGTATGGATATATTGTTTGTATGTATGTGCGTACACACACAAACTTAAAGCTCAAATGCAGTAGCAGGTTTGGTGGCAAATTTATGATGATGTATCGTAATGTTGCATTCGTATTCAAATATTTATGTGTCTGTAAATACATGCTTACATATACGCATAGTCTGCATGCATGTATGTACGTATATTAAATTTGTTAATGTATGTACAAATATACATCATTATGTATATATAAATGAACAAATAATGGCCAACCACTACTAAACGATGAGTCGCAACATGCCACACGCCATTAACTCAAAGAACCATTAATGTGCGTAAATTACCATAGAACAATAACAATGTCAGCATATACACCAGAAAAACTAAAATACATTAAACTATTTACAGCCAACATATACACACTATCGAGTGGAATAAGTACCACTCACAAACATATTGCAATTAGCCAACAGAATTCCAGTTGCTGGGTGCAGAGCTTGTAATTAATAAAATCTTCAACGAACTGAAAAATCAAAAATTTGTAAACTTAAGATGTTTCCATTCCCTGCATCGGATGGCAAGACATAGATACATCATTGCCATTATTTGAGTGCGAGGTCAGGGGTCCAACACGGGCAATGACAGAGCCGATGAAGTGGCCAAACAGAGGCCATCACATATGTACATACGAATTCAGAAATTGACGGCAACCTTACTGAACGAAACCAATTGCAGAACTTCTAGTTTAATTTGACCCAGAAGACGCGAAACCTGTATTAAAAACTTGTTACGCATTAAGAAGGAACGATTGAAGGACATAGTAGCCACTATGACCGGGTATTCGGCAATCACGCCAAACATATACCATATGACTTTTGTAGAAGTTCCCTTAACGAGAAGAAGATGAGGCAAACTACCACCTTTACCGAGAATGCAGTGATAGATAAACTTAGGGCATCAATCGTATATTAGTTTTACGGAGTTGGTTAAGGTAGACCATAAGAGTCTTAACTACTTCATTAGGAGCAGGGAGTACTTCTAAGAATTTTTTTAATTTAATTTTTTAACATTATATTAATTAACAAACACAAACTGCGAAGCTACTTGGCTTTTCTGCAGAGACACCCGGAGTCTACGCAGGAGTCGAACCTGCGACCTTCGGACTGCCAGTCTAGTACTACTTCGGACTACCAGTCTAGACTTTATTTTGTTCTTTATTAGTATAAAAATTTACAAGCATTTTTGTATTGGGTACTTTAAAAACAATTCGTTCGTTACAAGCGAATATTCGCTAAAAAAACAAATTCGTTATAATTTGTACAAAATTATTGGGACCGGAGAAGTTATACGTTATAACCGATGTACACGTATATTATAACCGAACTCCACTGTACATACGAGTACATACGTCAACTACCCAGCGTTTATGATGATGAAAGTACTCAGCGACAACAAATGAGATTATAAAAAATTAAAAACAACGGCAAAGCATCAAGCAGCAATACAACAAAAAAAACGTTTAATGGATTTAATGGTGTGGCAGACATTTATAATGGTAACAACTTTTAAAATAATAAACAACTAAATCGTTGCCACTAACAACAACCATCACTATTAAACAAATGACTACAACTCATATATTAAAGGGAAAAACATATGTAATTATTTAAATCTTTAAGCAAGAAATAAATAAAAACATACGGAAACAGACAAAACGACGCACTTAACAAATTGTATAAATAAATATGCAAACAGACAGACGGACGGAAAGACAAACACCCAGTGAAAATGAAACTCTTATAAAGAGCAAAACGAAAAATGCTGCTTGCAATATGAAAAATTAAAAAAATATATGTATATATGTATAAGTATGTACATACATATTCATACATATAATTGAAAGTGGAATTGATTATAAAAATAATGAGTTTAAATAATTAAATGTGTGTGTCTGACCGGTTGGGTCGGTCGGCCTTTAGCAGACGTTTAATAATAAAATTTATTTATATATAACGAACGGGGATTCGCAATTATATTTCATTTATTTATTAATAATTTAAGTAATGAAATGCTTTTTAATCTCATAATGTCATTAAAACAATTATATTTATATACACATGCAAGTACGTACACCTAAAATATACTCATGAGAATACTCGTGACATTTTTATATGTGAAATTCGCTTGAAAAATTTGCGTATATGTATGAGTCACGAGTGACTCCTTGTCATTTCTAATAGCTTTTGGATGAATGATTCTGGTGACACATACATACACTAAACTCATACAAAAAAAATTCTAAAACTTAGTTAAAATTTTTTTTAATCTAAGTAACATTTCCCGAAAACTAGGAAAAATTAACTTAAATTTATTAAGACTTGGACTTATTTTTTATCACATAATTAATTCCTTGCATTTATTAAAAAATTGTGATAGAATACATTTCTAATCATAATATTATCTAAGAACAAGGTCTTATTTATTTATTTGTAATTATCGGTATTTCGTTACGCTTTGAGTATCATCTTTAAGAAATTGTTTTTGATTAATCAAAAAGTATCGAAATATCAATAATTAGAAATAAGACTAAAACTTTTTTTAAACGTTTAATAAGACCTTGTGCTTAAATAATACTTCAATTGGAACTATTAACAAAAAGGTCCAAAAAAATATAGAACTATTATTAAGAGTAGGTGTTTTTGCAAGAAAATAATTTCATATTAAATAACGCACCACATCCTAGATTTGCCGTTTAGAAACTAACCAACTAAATTTTGCTAGGGAGTCAATGGAGTCTAACACATTATGTTATACTTCGTACCATATTAAATTTACTTATTATCCTTGATTGGATAGATTGTAAATAAAGAGTTTCATAAAAAAATATTAAATAACAAATAAGCTGTTTAGCAATAGAAGTCTAGAAAGAAAAAGATAATTAATTATTTTTTATCTGAAAGTAATAGTTTCAGTTAAAAATTTAAGAAAAACACTAGTTCCATGTATTTAATCGTATATCTAAGAAAAAGAAACTTTTTCTATTTAAACAAGATTTTCTCAACTTAACTTCCCAGGAAGTCGAAAAAATGCAGTAACTGATACTTTGGAAACAATAAAAATGTCATTGCTTTAGAAGAACTACCATAACTTTTTTTCACTAAGAATATTGTGCCTTAAAGAACAAAATTTGTCCCTGCTAAAATTTTTTCTCTTCGCAAAAGAGTTATATATCTTCCAGAAAAATGCCCTCGTTACTTTAATGATCATATAGCTTTCGTTCAGTAAAGACTTTTGTTTGTTTACCTTTCTTTCTTGTTTGACAGCACCTTATAACTTTCCAAGGACACTAACTGCTGATTTAAGCCTGCTTTTCTCTTTACAAACTAAGAAACATATGCATTTCATAAACATGTACGTTAGACGTCTATTTGCATCTATTAATTAATGTTGCTAGTAAGGAGAAGTCAGCTGGTTGACCAAAAAAATTGATGCAATCGATATGACTTTAAGGACAATTAAATGAATTGGATATGAAAACTGCTGGTTCTTCTATCCTTTTTTTGAAAGTCGTAATTTTTAAAATTCCGAATATTTTACTATTAAATTTACCCAATTATGTACTTTGCTTCAAAAAAGTAACTTTAAGTCTATGAAAATATTTATAGTATAAAAGGAAATACTTGAAATAATAAAATTTTTTGCTTTGTAGTTGTGTAACAATATTTAAAAGTTAATAGTTTTGGATGCAGGACAAGCGGCAGCAACAAAAATTCTTTGTATGCCTCAGCTACAAAGTTAGTCAGTAACAGTGGTAACAGAAGCATCATTAATTTATTGGTGCTTAACATCAATTATAAAAAAGCCTTTAAATAATTTCTTCTTTCTTTTAACTTGTATTTTTTCCCTCTACAAAATAGAAAAGATGAAAAAGTTTGAAAAACGTTCATTTTTTTGCTCAAAAAAAAATAATAAAAATAAAATTAAGAAACAAAAATAAATTTAAAAAAAATCTGTACAAACAGGCCTTCATGGTTCTTTGAATTTTAATTGGTTTGCAAGCACAATCATCATCAGCTGCTGCTGTAAAAATACAGCAAGTAGTTGCTAATATTCACAAAATAAGGAAAACTGAACAAATAAAAAAAAAAACATTTTAAGTGGGCTAGTGTTTGCCAAGGTACGTACGTAAACGTCTCTGCACAGTGGGTTAGTGTAGTGGGAAATGCAAGGAATTGCAGTGCTTTTAAATATTACCCACTCATTGGTGAAGCTCCATTTGCAAACTATCCAAGAATTTATATTCAATAGAAGATGTGACTTTTGCCGCCTTTTTTTTCTTCTTATTTAGAATGGGACATGGTATAATTGTAAAATTCATATTACGGGTAAAGAGCAGAAGGGGGTGTATAAAAATATATAAACTGGCTTCATCTTAGTGCTGAGCGACTGGTTGGTTGGTTGGCTGGTTGCCGTTCCTGGCATTACAACTGGGACAAGGTATCAGAAAATTATTTCAACTGTTGTCATGTCTTTCAAGATTTTGTTTGCTTTTAATTTTTATTTCTTATAAAGATTTCTCCTCTTTGCATTCAAAGAAATAAAAATGCGAAGAAAAAAGAAATCTTATGAAAATACTTGAATACAATTTGGCGGCACTCTAATGTGGCAACACACATGCATTTCGCTTTTCATTTAGCCAAAAGTATGCAAATTGTTGATATATAAAAATTATAAAAAAAATTAATATTTTATATGAGTGCATGTATGTATGTATATATCAATGCATATGAATGTACCTAGTATGTATTTAATGCATGGCGACATTTTTAAAACGTACGTACATACAAATACGAAAATGCACAATTCACTAAACACCCAACAAGCGGAATGAGTAGCAGGACTTTAAAGGAGTATGTAATTAATTTGCAATGATGTACAATGGAGTTCGCTTATGACATTAACCGGTCTTAGCGAGTTTTCCTTTATAACGAACAATTTCTCCGGCCATAAAGATATACGGTTACAGCGAACTTTTTGTCATAAAGATCTAAATCATATTTAGGTAACCACAACGAAAATGGTTGATAAATATATATCTCCTACCCGTAAAATAGAACACCAGGACATGTATTTTTGATTTTCTTTGATTTCCTGCCGAAATCCGCTGTAATGTCGCGCCTTGTTATTTGCGATTTGTTATATGTATAGTGTAATAAAAAAATGTTGTATCATCTAATTTATTTTTTAAAAGCACTAAACAAAAATTACGGTTTATAGTCGCAAAGTCCTTCCAAAGCTTCCTATAGTTTGGATCCTAAGAAATTGAATAAGACATATTTTCCTTTGAGATGCGCAAAGGAAATTTCAAAAAATAACTTTTGTTTCATTAAAAGTTCGTCCTCCAACGATCTAAGCAAGATCCGCGTTTATTGTACGCAGATATTATGATGCAGGTTAGAAGCTGAAAAAAAAACTTAAGCATTGCTATTTATAGAGTTACGAAAAATGGCAGGTTTACGATATATGTATTTTCTATATAAAATCAATTGTGCCGGAAGACCTTGTCAAACGAAATTTTACATGAATTTAGACCTTTAAGTCAGATAGAGGAAGGATTACAGTCAACTAGAATGAACATTTAAGAGGGCTTATTTAGTGTCAAGCACATTTTATTTAAACATTTTAAATACTAAGGTTTCAAGCTAAAAAAAAAATATGCCAAAGTTGGCAAAATGTAGATTTTTCAATTATTTACTATAAAGTATTTCTAGGGAATATAATATTCGAGTAAGCGTTTAGGCAACTTGAGTATTTTTTTTAATTCTCTACTCTTCATACATTTAATTCCTTCAAATACATTTCAAGCGGTGCGAAAAAAGTAATCCAGCCACTCAGTCAAGGAAATTTCTGGGTAGTTGTAGCACAAACGGTAGCCGCAACATAGTAAATACACGTCATTACAATACGACTATACGAGTACATATGTATGTACACATTTAAGTACATTTTCTGCACATTTAAAGTGTAAGAGATAAAAAAGCAACAAAAAATATTCAGCTATTAGATGCTTTAAAATTCAGTAAATTTGATTTACGCAAAATATATTTGCAGCATTAATTATAGTTGTACGTAAATTTTCTATTACATTAAGTGCGAGAAATATGCAGCTGCATTAATCTTTAGATTAAATATAGAATATTTTTAATTAAATTTATTGTAGCGCTTTAAGTTTCCTTTTTTTGTGTCATTATTATTACATTTATTTTTTTTTTTTTCGTAAATGTCGTATGAGGGTCGAGAAAATTTACAAGAGGGAAAAAGACGTTGATGAGTTTTTAAATTACATCAATATGAATTTGCAAAAGTGATTCTAATTTGGCACATACAATTTTAGTAGAAACTTTGTTGCGTAAAAAGGCTTATTCAATTTGACGATAGATCTACGAGTTCATATAATAGTACATATAAGGAACGTTTCTAAATTAAGTTATAAATTTAATGAATTAATTTCCTGTCAGAGTCAATCATACTGGGCAAATTTATAATAAAATTATCATTATAAATTTCTCAAACGTTTCATAAAATACATGCAGGTGTAATTGTAGTAATCAAACATTCCAAACTTATAAGTTTAAAATAATTTGCACCAACTTCTGACACCAGGGAGCTGCTTGAATATTTAAAAGTCCTATTTTAAATACAATCACATGTGCTGTGATCAATTTTTTAAGCTACTTGTCTTTATTTTAATTGAGAAATTTATAATTTAACTATGTTCTTTTTTAATTTCAGGTTAAAATATGGTTTCAAAATCGTCGTACTAAATGGAAACGGCAAGATAATGTCACCAACTCTGAGGCAGCTGAGGTAAAATCGGCAAATCATGGTAAATCAACATCATCATCATCATCATCAACAGCAGCAGCAGCAGCTTCCACGTCCTCAACGACAGCAATAGCAGATAGTACAATTGGAAAAACAACAGCAACAACAAATGGTTCAGCAACCACGGCAACATCATCAACAAATGCTGAAGGGATGATAGCGGCAACAACTAAAAAGAATTCACACAATTCACCCGCCAGCAATAGCAGCAGCACCACCAGCAATAGTAACAACAACAACAACGTCAACGGCATTAATAGTAATAGCAACAGCAGCAATATGGAAAGTAAACGAAATATTGCAAATGAATTAAGTGCAAAATTAACCGCCAAACAAGCGACAAAAATCAAAAAACAATTGAATGCAATACTAGAGAAAACCTCGAAAAATGCTGCAGGTACAAAGAATGAAAGTAACCATACTGCAGCGAAATCAGGAGGAGGAGTAGCAGTGAATGCATTGAATATTTCTACTGCAGACAAAGCACCAAATAATACAAAGTCCATAGATAGAAGCTCAAATGCCAAAGAAACGACAACAGCAGCAGCAGCAACACATAACAATCACCGTCATCACCACCATCATCATCATAACAGTCACAATCATAATCATCGTCATATACCACATCACCATCATGCAATTCCATTAACGGTAGAGCCTGCAGCGCCCTTAGAACAGACTGAGAAGCTAGATATCAAACTCGAAGAATCACCACAGCATCGTGAACTGCAATTAACGTTGCTGAGAGCAGCACATGGCCAAAGTCCACACTTTGGTGAAATGGATTTTGAAAGTAAATTGGCTGCATCTAAAATTTCAAATGCTTTAGCAATGGCCAAACTAAATGTCAGTGAAACTAAAGCATTGACCGTTAAAGCGAGATCCCATAAAAGAGATGAAAATGCTGATGAAGAATCTTTCAACCGAAAAGAAAATGCACAAAACTTAAACGTATTTCATAGAAGAGATGAAATTAAATCATCAACAATCACTGCATATAAAGAAGTAAATGATGATGATGATGATGAAGGTGAGGCTGAGGCTGAGGCTGAGGCTGAGGCTGGGGCTGCAGCCGAAGTCGAAGCGAAAATAAATTGTGATACCGCTAAAGATCAGCGTACGGATGATAAAGATCATCAAATGGAGTTCGAAGATTTTATTGAGAATAAAAACAAATTAGCACATGACAATGAAACAGAAGATGCTGATGACGATGCTAAAATGAAAGAAATTTAAAATTTACTTAAATTTAAAAACATTATATTAAAGAAGATCTTCCAGTCGAAAAAGAAAAGTTAAATCTGTGCCAAAAATAATAATGAAATTAATTCAATATTGTGTATCTAGAGATTAATTTTATTTGATAAAATACTTAGAATTAAAGAGAAGATAAAGAAAAGCTCAATTATTACCAGATTTTTCAACAAATAGTTACTAGTCTAAATTTTTGTAATACCAAACGTATAAATTTATTTCGTAAATTCAAATTGTAAATATTTGAAGTCACCGAAATGTCTGTGTAAAGAACGGTTCGCTTAAAATTCGTACAGTTTTTGATTATTAATTTATATTTTATTATAAAAAATAAAATTAGGTAGGGCCAATCCTATCAAAATTGAACACGTCCACACATACTTATGTATTTATGTATTTTAAAGTTCATATTTTATGTGCTATTGACATTTCTGTACTGAGATTCTAGATATTGAAGCGAAATTTCTAGGCGCTTGAATTTATTTTTTTTTCCAGTGGAGGTCAGTGCGAACAAGTTTTAAACGGTTCTTTAATTTACCATTTCGATTGATATATCTGTACATATAGTAAGAATTATATTATACTGAAGAGGTCTATTTGTTGAAATTAATGGCTGGAATAACTTTACAATACTTATGGTACTTTAAAATTATAAATGTTTTTTTATATATAATATTTTTATACTTATAATTTGATTAAACATCATCGGTAGTAGTAAAAAATACAAGAGGTTTATAAATCATTTTTGGGCATGTCAGTAATATTTAAAAAAAAATATAGTTTAAACGAATTAAGGTTTCTCAGTTTTTACTGGGTTGAAGAGAAAATATGTAATTTAATTCAATTTAAAAGCTATCGGTAAATTGAAATTTATTTAGCTAAATGATATTATTCTAATTGTTTCCAAGAATAGAAATGAAAAATGTTCTACGATTTTAATAACTAATGCTATAAAACGTTGTAAAATGGCCCCTATTCTTACTAAAAATCGACTCACAATCTGCTTACTCTGTGATGCAGGACATGGATTTGTTATGTTACCTTTAATCCTATTTACGATACAGACTAGTTTCTAGTGTACTAAGCTAGTAGACACGATGATCGCAAGTTTGATTCCTGCAACAGACTCAGTGTTTCTGCTATTTGTTTTCTATTTACAGTTTTCTCTTCTACATCTATCACAGGTATTAGAACCTTATCAAATCATAGACTCAAATGAGCGAAAGCTTCCTCTTATTACTAACCTATCAACGGTTTAAAGTGCGTGAACTAATTAAAACCACAGTCAAAAGTATATGATTCACCGATTCAAATTATGCATACAAAATTGGTTCTGCCACATGTGCTACCAGTCAAGAATAAGCGTATTCAGATTCGTGACACCGTAGGCGTCTACCAAGCATTGGTCAATTTCTTAATTAATTTCTTTGCCGATATACATACATACATACATTCATGGAAATGTCTAAAAAGCACGAAATGAAATAATAGTCAAATCACTAGAATTTTCCGTATTAATACGTTTTAAAATCAAGTAGAAAAAAAACCAAATGGGATCGTTGTATATCATTGTATACAAAAATATCGAACAGCTTTGTTTTCTAATACTCAGCTCAAAAAGAAAAGTAGAAACAATTTCTAAGGCATTTATTGTCTATTACAGTGACGTTTCAATGTGGAGACTTTATGCCCCCACCTCAAATGAAACATAAACAATGCTTATACAATTCTTTGGTCAAGGAATTTTTAGTTTTCTTTATTTTTGCAGCCTGTTATCAATTTCAAGTTATTATTTCAATTTGTGTAAAAATAAATAACTTCCGCAAATGTGTGGAGCTAAATACGAAATTTCGAACATGAATTTAACTTCAAAAATAAAACAATAATATACTTATGTATGATTAAATTAAATCAATAGCGAATAAGCTTAGAAGTTTTATGATTTACGCTCAAATTTTTACCACTAGGCGACCTCAAATATACACATTATAATAAACATTGAATAGTCTTGTTTTTAAATAATTAGATGTAAAATAAAATAGATGTATTTTCGAACACTCTCTTAATATTTCATGTGATAAAATGAAAATGAAATCTGTTAAAAATTTGCAACTTAAAGTATACGATAGAATAATTGTCAGCCGTTCATGAAAATTTAAATATGATACTATTATTCATTTACATGAGATGACACCTTAAATTTCAAATACACTAAAACTTAATATTTGAAGAGATAATTATATTTTTTAAATGAAATAAGCACTATTATTCAGTTTACCCTTCGTGGGTATGCGTAGTTTTAAACTATTTCTATTTGTAAATAATAAAAGAGAATCAAATAAATTAAAATTTTATATTAAAAAAAAAAAAAAATATATATATATATATATATATATATATATATATATATATATATATATATATATATATATATATATATATATATATGTATGCATGTGTATGTAATTGATTATTAAATGTACAAAACTTATGTTTAGCTTTAAATATTAATATAAAATAAAACAATAAAACAGTCATAAAATATCTGCAAAAATTGAATTTAAAAAAATAAAAATAAAGAAATCATAGTTTTTATTTGTTACTTTTATTGCGTTACTCGTACATATTATTTAAGGCACATCAATAATTCCCTCTCTGGTAATTAGAAACTCCGCATATTCAATTGGTGTTTCAGGAGAATAAAGAATTTCCAATTTCCGTACAGTTAAGAGACTATCATTGTACTGTACTTGTTTCGGAACTTTAGTAATACGCATACGAGTTCTTCCTAAATGGGCCCAGGATAAGCCCAAGCAAGGTACTTCAGGCTGCTTGTCACTGGCCATGGCCACCTTATCAAAGAAAATGGGACACATTTTTTTAGCAGATTTTTTATTTATTATTGAAAGCGTAGATTTTGCATTAGTATGTTGTTGGATGATGACAGCGAGTAAACACATTAAAGAAGCAAAAGTTGTATAGGAAAGTTAGTTAAAAAAACGAAGGCCATAAATTAATAGAAGAAAGCTTGCGTCGGCTATTGATTATGATGTTTAAATGTAGGCAAAAATAAAGGCGATGGTTAGAAAAGAAAAATTTTAAAAACTTTGCAGCTCGTTCGATTATTTCATGGTTAAAAATACGTATTTCGAAATGTTATACCAAAAATTACATTCCTAATTATGCGGTTTGAAATAAAATTAGTCGTTATATACTAAGACTGGATTTATACAATGCAATTTTTCATGAAATTTGTTGGATGCAACTTGTGTTATTCACTGATAGGAAGGATGTTAAAGCAAACGAGATGGCAAAACTGGCATTATTTCTTTTTATTTCATTTCATTATTTCGACTTCTAGCATTATATTTTATCCCAACTATTTCACTCTTCTTTATATTGGAAATAGAAAAAGTTGCCTGCAACAAATTTCATGGAAAAACGCTTAATGTAAATATAATCTAATTCATTCAATTTATTAACTTATATAACCAAAATTTCAAATTTAAAGCATTAAATCATTAAAATCTGTATTTTTTAAGAATTTCAAAGAATCATTATTATGTATCAATCGGTTCAGTCTAACTACTATGATTTGATTAAAGAAAATATTCTTCGCATATTGTATAATATTTCTCATATAAAAAGGAATAACTTTTATGAAATTTAACTGATTATAATAACTATATAAAATAATTTACGAAATCCTTTTTAAAAATATTTGCGATGCCCTCAGAGAATAAAGTAGATCTTTTATCGACTATACATTTTCTCGTGATGTTGCTATTGTTTTAATTGATTTAAAAAAATATTTACAATCCTTAAAAAGGATTTTTATGCATGAGCTTCCTGTATAATATATTACAAATAATATTAATTAAATTTAGTGGAGTTTTTTCCCCAAATAATAATTACAAAATTGGTGCTAATCAATTCATCAGCTGTCATATCTAAAGAGCATTCAACCTCGTATGACTGGATAAGAAATTCCAAATCAGGGGAAGCAAATATCTAATCAAATAATATCAAATATGAACAACAAAATTATAGTGAAAGAGAAATGTCAATAGATGTTGATGGTGTTGTTATATTTTTATTAACTATTAAATATTAACTTTAAAAATTATTCTCTATTTTTTTTAGCTTCCAAAATCTATCCTATATTAATACATAAAGAAAAAGTTTTTGCAAATAATATGTGGTTTGAAATATATTTCTTTGTATTTTTAAACAAAATTAATTCAACATTTCCAATGTTATATGCGAATCAAACACAATCAAAATACAATAAATATACCCAGCAAACATGTGAGTTAAAACATTTTGAAATTAAATGTTTAATATTTGTAAATATTTTAAGAATTTTAAAATTTCAGCCACGGGTTATAGTAATAACGTTTGCCTTAAAAATATGTATGTGTCTTTGATTTCTTTCAACTTTTTTTCAGACATCTAATCTTATTCGCCAATATAACTACAATTGATATTAATATTAACTGATTTAATATCAAATTTATGTCCATATCGTAAATAAAAAAATGAAAATTTTTTTGGAATATGGCAGATAGCGGAAACTGGTCTTTTTACAAACTAAATTTGACAGGATGATAAAAAGTGGTTCCATATTCTAACATAGTCCGTCGAAAGAAAAATAAAATATTAAAAATAATATTTATTCTCTCAACAAACTAAAGAAGACCAAACTCAAAAAAATTACTTTTATAAAAAAAAGAATAAAAAGATCATTTTCCAAACAAAAAAATGAACTTTCAAAATAACCATTAAAAAGTAATTTTATTAATAAAACTTATAACCTTTTCGGTTCCTGTTTCAAATACAATGTGCGAATTTCTAAAAAAAAAATGCAATCATATTTACAAATGCTAACATAGGTTAATCACAGAAATATATAGACAGTTAAAGTTAAGCCCACTACAAATAAAATTTTGAAATATTTTATAAATATAAGAAAAACTTTAAGCAAGAGAACAATATCATTTAAATGTATATCTATTTATTTGATAACACAAGAATGTATTTGATAATAGAAAGGAGTGTACATACCTACTTGAAACAAGTATGTCTACAGGCTTGCAAATAGTAATTACAAATAGTTTTGCTCAATTATTCAATGGGATTTCAAAAAATATTCCTTTGGATAAATATATGTATATGTATATTTTAATATTAAAATGTAAAGTCAAAGTTCAAATATTTTATAACTCGTCAGCAATTTAATTTTACAAGCCCTAATATAAAGAACGCGTTAGGAAATGAGTTGATAGTATTCAAAAGAAATTTGTTATTTACACGAAATATGGTGGATTGCAAATTTAAATCCAAATCATTACAAATTGTAGCCATTAATTAGTTATAAATATAAAAATATCGAACTCACCTGATTAACACAAATCACTGCACAATTATATTTATCCGATAAATGAAGTAAACAATTAGCCAATTTACGCATATCTTTTGCACGCTCTATATAATTTGCATAAGTACGAAATACAGCAGCCACCGAGTCAATAATAATTAATCCAATGCGCACGGAAGACATCAGTTGGGGCAAATTTTCGGAAACACATTTTAAAAGTTGTTCCTTAAAAGGTGACGGGGTAGAGAAACAAGTTGTTTGTTGAAAAGTTTAAAATAATTAAAAAATTGCGAGTTAGCTTTTTCAAAAATTTTTAACGTATTGAACAATACCTATATATCAATTACTCAATAAAAACAATTGCTAGCAATTCACTTTTGCTACAAAATAGTTCCTACGTAGGCGTGGCTATTTATTTTACAAAAACTTACACTTTGCAAAACATGTTCCACATGAACATCGGCTAGATAATTAAGATCTAGCGAAGAATACTTTGCGGCAAAGATTTTGGATATTTCAAATAAACGTTTTGAGGGAAAAGAGCCCTCAGTGGAAATAAATGCAACGCCACCAGCTAAACCTCCCAATTCTTCGGGCAGTTGCACCATTAAAGACAACTGTAAAAGTAGCTGAGTCTTCCCAACACCAGAAATACCACAAATCTCTGTAATGCCTCTAGTAACAATGCCGCCACTGGTACATTTATCTAAGGCAGAGCAACCAAAACTTAAGCGGCGCCATTTCATACTGTGGGGAAGATTTAAAAGACCTGAAACTACAACAAAACACTGCATTTATAGATTTACAAACTCATAAAATAAAGTCAAGTTGTTACCTTTGATATGTTCCCTGGCCACAATTTTTGCTGCCGACGATTTCAGGGCATTTATGTCATGAGGTGAGCTTTCTTGCAACAGTAAATGAGCAACGGGCGTTAGAATTGCCTGTTCAGCACTTTTGATTTTAGCTAATTTACACAAGTATGTGCACATTGGAAGATGTAATTAGGAATCATGTGGTATGTACATACATACATAATACTTGAAAAGTTGAATTTATGAAATACCTTTTTCAGCTAATTCTTTAGCACCGGAGTCCAAATTTTCTAAGAAATTTGACATTTTTATTTTGGAGACCCGAAAGTAGATATGTGGACACATATACTTTTGTAACGCTAATGAGTACCGTTATAACTGTGCTTCTGGCAGAGTTTGTTAGTTATCAACTGGGTGGCTCCATTTGCGTGCTAATACATGGATTGCATGTCAATGAAGGTGAAAATTTGAGCACTTTAACAACAATAAAGTTTTTGCGCGTTTGAAGAAGATTTTGTAACCAACACTTATTATTTTATTGATTTAACAATTTCTTTTATTAAGAGTATTGCTAATTTTAACACTAACACTCCGGTTTTTTTAATACAACCTGTAACGCTTTTATTTCGCACAATATTATTTAAAATTAATTATATTTACATGCACGCACATATCTTAATATAATTACATATATGCTTTCTATATTTATTCACTTTTTATATATTATTTTAACTTTTTTCACTTATCAACCTGAAGAACAAAAAATTTAACAGCGTTTTGATCAAAATCCCGCACAAAATTTTCTTGTTGCATCAAAATGAGTTGCCACATTTTAAAGATAGTGTGACCCAATTTCTTGTGCTACCAGACGCTTTGAACTTTTACTTTTCAGGTTCAAGTAGTTACTAGATAAAAATGTATTAAAACTAATTGGCATTCTTGGAATTGCAGCTGTTAGATTTTCAAGTTTTGTTTTCAAATTAAAAAAACTGCTTATTTTAATTACGGTGATACCGTTCCAGTTTAACCGTAACTTTTAACGTATACAACATTTAAAATACTGACCAGATTTTCTATGTGTGCAAAATCTTAACATATTTGGTCTTAACAGGTAGTATACTTTGATCGTAATTGCCGGTACAAATGTATTTTCTTATTAATTCAGCTGGTGAGGCCTAATATATTGCTATGTCAATAAAAAATGCAGTTATTTTTTTATTACATATTAATCCCGACGTTTCATGGATGTTTTGTCCACTTCCTCAGGGCATACGTCTATTTAATAAAAATAATCAAAACGTATCCCCTGAAGAAGTGGACAAAACATCCACGAAACGTCGGGATTAATATGTAATAAAAAAATAACTGCATTTTTTATTGACATAGCAATATACTAGGCCTCACCAGCTGAATTAATACGTAAATTGTTATCAAATTAAGTTGGCCAAAAATATTAATTAATAAAGTAAAATGTATTTTCCTCAACCAAATTTCAATTCAGGAGGGGGAAGGTATTCCTCTCCTAATTTGAATAAAAGAAAACTGTACGTGTGAAAAAGGCATGAGGGAAGTACCAAAAATTCATATTTTTTAATTTTCTATTCTCAGTTTAAGATTATTGAGATGCGTTTGATTAATTCAAGGTCTTACATTTACATTTTAATCACTATATGTATATAAATAGACCTTGGATCCGTCTATATATTTTTTATTTGACGTGAGTTTCAATGGATAAAATTAATAAATTCAAGTAGATTAGATCAAAGCGTATATTGTTTATTATTTTTGAATTGAATTATGTACTTATGTATACCTGAATTTCACAAATACGCACTTATGTACGTACACACGTTTAAATATTATGAATTCTTTATCAAGCACGAAGGGTGCTTGATAAAGAAAGGGTGGAACAATTCCATTACATTATACATATGATTCCCATTAGTAAATAGGTATCCCTCGTTTTTTTATTGTTCCAAAATTGTATTCTCTTATTTTATTTATTCAAACATTCTATTCTCAAACGTAAATAACACTAGAGATTGATTAATAAAATTATTCATTCAATTATAGATTTCTGATCACTCAAGCTATACTCGCCTATTATAAGTTGCTGGGAAGGTCGGGACGTTTTTATTCAGCAAAGAATACATTTGCACATATTTGGATATTACTTTATTCATAAAAATTAGCTGATGAGATGGGCAGCCAATAACACCACACTTACCACCCCACATTAGTGCAAAAGTTTGATATCCATGTTTTAGGTATACGTACATATGTACTTATGCTGGCAATTAGTTTAAGTATTTTAATTTAAATAAAGTTTACGAAATATATTACAAAATGGATTTATGCTTTTTTGGTAGGTTTCGACAATTCCTCCAAAGCACGTATTTCAGCGGCAGCGTTACGTTTCTTTTCCTCAGCCAATTTGGCGTCACGGATCACCTTCTGCTGGGCCTCGATTTTACGCACTTCCTCCTCTTTCTTTGACAAACGATTTTGGTGGAATGCGCCATAGCCGATGCCAAGGGTCAGCAAAGACCATCTTCCAAATTTTATTAAAGGCGACACACGCACAGGAGCTTGAGACATTTTACTGTTGGAAGTTATGTAATGCGGTGGCTAACGTTGAAGTTAAAAAAGTACCTACAAAGCAGAATAGTTATTGAGAAATTGAATGCAAGGTCCCCATAAAAGAGCTCTACTGTAATAATTTCTTTCTTTTGATTTTTTCACAATTATTTAACCAAGTTTACCTTATATCTCAAATTTGCGATGTAAAAGCAAATTCACAAAAGACGATAGTTAAACAGTCTAACCTCAAATCTCAGTCAGCTGTCATTATGACATTACAAGAATGTCAGATAAAAGAGAGACGAAAGTGGCATCATCCATTTGCCTAATATTACCAGACTTAGAACTCTAAACACCATCATGATTTGTCAGCAAGTGGCACCCTTATATCATTTGTTTACAATTGTCTCTGACAACTTTGCTTGACTTAACCTCATTCACATCTGATTGCCAAGTTTGATTAATTTTCTATTAATTTTAAAATTTCAAGCAATTTCAAGTCCTACTTTTTGTATAAAAAGAAAATGAGCAGAAACTACCAGGAAGATCAAAATAATGAAATCGAAGCCTTGGACTCTATATATTGTGGCGATATGGAAAGTAAGTTTATTTCTATTGCAGTTGATTTTTTCTAAATAGAAATGAAATAATTTCGTTGTAGTTTTGGAAACAGAACCTGTACACAAATTCAAAATACCAATAGCCACTGAGGAATATGATAAAGATCAATGTGATAAAGGTTTGGCTTGTCATTTAGTTTTTACATATACACCCACTTATCCCGATGAAGCTCCATTGGTTGAAATTGAAGATCCTGTAAACTTTGAGGACAATTATGAAAAGATGTTGTTGGAACATATTTCAAAATCTATAGAGGAGTTCATTGGCATGGAAATGATTTTTAGTCTAGTGAGCACAGCCCAAGAATGGTTAAATGAAAGGTGGGATGAATTCAAAAAGACCAAAGAAGAGGAGGCCGAGCGCAAACTATTTGAAGCTGAAGAGGCTGAACGAAAGAAGTTTGAGGGCACACGCGTCACCGTTGAAACTTTTATGAAATGGAAACTAGAATTTGAAGAGAGCACGGGCATAGCGGCTAAAAGAGAAAAGGCAACTGATTCGAAAAAACTTACTGGTAGAGAGCTATTCATGCGTGATAACACGCTTAATGAGTCTGATATTAAATACTTATTGGAAGCTGGCGACAGCATTGAAAGTGTAAAAATAGATGAAACACTCTTTCAAGGCATTGGTGAGCTGGAGTTGGATGAAGACGATGACGACGATGAAGATTGGGTGCCTGGGCATGATGATTAAATGCGAAAGAATACTCTTAAATATAAAGCTTTAGGCAATTTATTTCTTTCACTTTTTTCTTTTATAGTTGTTAAACTATAAAGCGGGACAAATTAATAAATACAATTTTTTAAACGAAGAAATTTAGTCTAAATCATTTTTAGATGAAGCTAGTTCGGATAGTTGAACGCCTGCATTAACTGTTTCAATATCGTCTAAATTGAAACCGTCATCATCGGACTCGTTTACTGATACAGTTTTTATTCTGGCACGTTGTTGCAAACCTCTGACTGGTGGCGGCAGTTTATCTCGTGGAAAGTCCAACTTCGACCATGAACCCGGCTCGGCTTTGGGCATTATAATTTCTACTTTACTGGCATACATATGTGCTTTTGTGTTTTCTACATTTATAATCTGAAAAGATTGTAAGAAGTTCAATATAGTTGCAATTTCTTTCGATTTAGTTTTAAATATATACTAACGCCTCTTAATTCCAAGTCAATTTCAAATTTCGCATTGTCTTGATCTGGAAACACTAAAATGCAGTGTAAGCGTACAGGATTTACTTCTATTATACTTTGGGCGTAGTGATACTTTTTAGCGTAAATTGACACAATAACATCTGTAGCCGTTTGATGCCAATCATAACGGCATTGTACTACCTTTTTGTCTTCATCATCTTTAATGTATTTATGTTGACCGTATGCACAACCTTTTTGGGACATGAAAACGGCAAAGTCTGTCGTTTTACGCTGGCAACAGGACCAGTATTTCATGCCTTCATGAAAAATGGGAACACCATTGTGATACTGACATTCACTATAATCGGAATCGGTGCCGGTATATGAATAAGTGCATCCGGAATTTTTGCATGAAGTGCCAACAGGAATTTCACTACTGAAACAAAGTGAAAAGTGTTAAACGATAAACAGGAATTCACCTACTTATCTTACCCTTTTTTCAAGTATTCGGTTGGTGTGGATGATTTTGTTACCATATTATCTATAAGTTCCTTTAACGCTGGTGCAACGGTAGCTTCGATTTCTGATACAGATGAATCGACAGGTGGCCTTTCCATTGATTCTTTAATAGGGGCTCTAATCTCAATCACCTCATCTTTATTATCACTTTTAGGTGGTTTTACAGGCTCTGGTGGTTTGATATTAGAATGCTTGGATACTGTGCATCCTTTTATACTTAAAAATTCTGTAAAATCCACCGATTTCTTATTGCAGCAACTCCAGCCTTTGTAGGCATCATGAAAGTAGGGTTCACCAGGATGATGTCGGCATGAATCTAATAAATAATGTTCAAAGTAATGTTAACAGTGTGTGATAAAAAACCTTCTGTACATGATACTCTTTCAGTTTTTCAACTCACTGTCATTGTTGTTTTCCGGATCGTATTCTTGGCCACATCCTCGGTTGTAACAACGCAACATTATTAAAAATGTAATAAAGATTGCTTGAGTATAAAATATATTTGTCTATATACTTATATATAATTTTCTTTCTAGAGAGACGGATATTGAATGCAAAGGTTCAGTAGTTTGTCATAAGGCTAATAAGAATTTTTCTAGAAAAGAAAATTGCAAAAAGCCACAGTTGCTTTTTATGTACTAAATGGTACTATGGGCACACAGGGATGTAATAAACTTACAAATAAACGTTTTTTTTCAGTCAAGCAAAGTTTTTAAACATGACGAATTGTGCACAGTGCTTAAAAATAAGCTTTCATTTATTTAAATTGATTAAAAGTGATTTTAGTTAAATAAAAATAAGTATATAGAAAGTATTCAGGTATGTATGTGATGAAAATGATTGTGTAGAAGTAATTTTCTTTTTAAATATGTAGATATGTCTCAGTTGCCATTAATTTTGAGCCGTTCATACTCCATCTTTGATCCATATAAGTAAATTCCTTAAAAATTTTTTGATTACCAAAATAAATTTATTATTTTGCTTGCAATCATAGTTTTAAGAACTAAAGACAGTGTAATTATTTATAAAATAGACTGAACTGTATTGAACTCTAAACGAACCATTTTTTGTTGTATATAAGTATGTACATACATATGTACATAAATGACTGCGATGAATATCAGATGAAGGTGCAAATATCCTGCTCCCCTACCTTATAGATCTTGTGTTTTCCACACAGTTGTGTACAAGCCATATAACTTCCTACAACCTTTTGTTACTTTAATATGTTGATTAGAATGTACCGTCTGCCGCTTGTGATAATTTCTATCTTATTGTGGCCTTCGTTTCTTGAAATCGTAAGTTCTTCCACATCGTGTTGTATTGGAGTTCCGTAGAAATTCAGCTCCTAAACTCTTGCTGTCTTAGTCTACATTTCAATGAGTCTTAGCAAACTCAATTAATGCTTTGCCTTGCCTTACATTTATGTATATTTTCTTTTTAAAAACATTGTAGGAACAGTTAAACCCACCACAAACCTCAAGCTAATTATTATAATGATTAGTTCGGAGCAATTCCGAAACAATAAATAACAATATTCATTCGTCCCAAGTTTCATAATAAAAATTGTATGGCGTTTTCGTTTTTACATATTTTGCCCTTTCAAAATGTAAAAAGGACATTTACTGTTCACGAACTTATTAGGAAAGGACACGTAATTCTGAACCCCCAAGGTGTTGAATTATTTTAGAAATGAAAACTATTACAACATTCTGAAAGACAAAATTAAGAGGAAAAGTGTTGGTTGTTCTGAAAGCTATTTCAAACTGATATTGTTTTCCATGGCATATATAGCAAGATGGTAATTTTTCTTTGAAGCAAAAGAAAATTTTAAATTGAGATTAGAAAATGAGTCAGACACATCACGTCCTTTATCGTTTTCATCACATACGTATCTGATTATGGAGTGAGAAAATTTAAGAAAATTAATCATAAGTATAAGTTTGAAATAAAAATAAAAAAATTTCAATAATAATGATATGAAAATAAGTGGAAAATAAAAAAAAAAATACTAGTAACAGCGATTGTATTGTAGTTAATTTTAAAATTTATTTAAATATTTAAACACATATAACACAAATGGATTTAATTCGCATGGTAAGTTATTTTTTGATAATTACGTTACTGTTTTTATTTTCAATTGTATTACCCAGTCTTGTTGAACCTTCGTAGTGAACAGACGTGTTAGCGGAGTTTTTTTTTTTCTCATACTAAGCAAACAAAAATACAAACAAAAAAAAAATATTCGTAATAAGTACTGATTCGTAATAAGTACAGTTTTTGTTAAATTTGCTTTACTTGCATTAATAATATTTTTCGTATAAACTGAAACAACAAAAAAACAAAAAACACAAACAAAGTGACTGAGGAATACTCTGCATGAGTACCTCAAAAACAAAAAATTGTGAAGTGAGTTCCAACGGCAGAAATGCCTATTTTACTGTGAGTTCTGAAGCTCTTAATGCAAACAATAAAAAGAAAAAATTGGATGACAGTCTTTTTCTAACGGCAAAGCCAATTTTACGTGAGCGATCAAATTCGCTTACTCCGATGCCAAGTAGTGATTCGGTAATATTACCATTGCCTAGTTCATCGTTATTTAAGTCAGCGCCATTATCCGCTCTGGGCTCGTGTTCATCACTTAACCCAGTTATCAGAATGGACGATAATATTCAAAAACCTAAAGTGCCTGTCGGAATGGACAGATATGTAACGGTAGTAAAGCGCGGGCGAAGCCCAAATTCATCCAAAATCTCATCTGTTCCGAAAATATCCAGAGACAACGACGCCGCCTCAGCTAATCGTCAAAACCGGTTTAAAATATTACAAGATGACAGCGATAAACCCGAAGAATCTTCGAAAAAAACTTCAAAACCACCACCAATCTATCTGAGACAAAAAAACTCGAACACACTTATTAAAAAACTAATCTCGGCCATTGGTGAAAAGTCATTTCACATTGTTCCAATAAAACGTGGTAACATTGATGAAACAAAAGTTCAAATATATGATGAAAAAGACTTCCGCAAAATGGTTAACGAATTCGAAAAAAATAAAACAAGTTTCTACACATTCCAGCTTAAGAGTGCTAAAGGCCTACAGATCGTATTGAAAGGCATAGATTCTTATGTAGTTCCTGAGGAAATTAAAGATGCTCTCACCCTCCAGGGATTTAAGGTAAAGAATGTCTCTAACATAATAAACAGGGAGAAGATCCCCCAACCCTTATTTCGCGTTGAATTGGAGCCGAATGATATAAAATTGAAGAAAAATGAGACCCATCCAATTTATAATTTAAAATATCTGTTATACCGGAAAATTACAGTCGAAGAACCACACAAGCGCTCAGGACCCGTACAGTGCCATAATTGTCAAGAATATGGCCATACGAAAACTTATTGCAAATTACCGTCTGTTTGTGTTGTGTGCGGTGAATTACACAACACTGCTATTTGCAATAAGTCGAAGGACCAGAAGGAAAAAAAGTGCAGTAATTGTGGAGGTAATCACACTGCTAACTACAGAGGATGTCCTGTATTCTCTTTTGTGAAACAAGCTATGACCCAAAAGCCTAAAGTAACTCCAGCTCAAGCAGGAAATACGTACTCCGCTACTCATCCCCTAATGGCCCAACCAATCACTTCACATGTATCGTATGCTGACGCTGTGAAGATCAACTCTATTCCCGTTCAAAAAGTGTCACCACCAAACAATACAACAAACGCAAATGCAAGCTTTAATTTCAATCGCCTTGAAGCTACTATTGATAATCTGGTGCAAACTATAAGCAACTTTACGACAAATATGACTAGCATGATGCAAGAAATGCTGCGAATGCAGAACACTCTGCTTCTAGCATTAGTTAACAAGCCATGAACACGTTAAAGTTATGTTTCTGGAACGCTAACGGCATTCGCCAACATAGAAACGAACTAGAGCACTTCCTCACGGTGAAGAATATTGATGTAATGTTGGTATCTGAGACTCATTTGACTTCGAGAAGCCTTTTTAAAATGAGTGGCTACACCTTATATGATACAAAGGACCCGAGAGGAAGAGCATGTGGAGGATCAGCAATTCTAATAAAGTCAAGACTCAAGCACTATATTCTTGAGAACACTTGCGAAGACCATCTACAAGCAACAAATATTTGCATCGAAAATTTTTGTTCAAATCTTGTGCTTTCATCAGTTTACTCCCCTCCCAGATTTTCAATCAGTGAAGATCAATACGAGGATTTTTACAAAACTCTTGGCCCTTGTTTCGTAGCAGCTGGAGACTACAATGCAAAGCATACGTTCTGGGGGTCGCGTCTTATTACTCCTAGAGGTCGAGCATTGTTCAACACAATTTCAAAAATGGATTTGGATGTCATTTCTAGTGGGGAGCCCACTTACTGGCCTACTGACATACAAAAAATTCCGGATGTTATAGATTTTGGGGTCATGAAAAATATCCCTAGGGATTTAATTCATGTTGAAGCTTCACATGATCTCTCCTCCGATCACTCTCCCACGATCGTTACAATTTGTAGCCCACTAAGAAGTGACTTACCTGACCCATATGTGAAGATGATACATCGTGTTAACTGGCTGGGGTTCAAAAAATATCTCAGTAGTCATTGTACGGAAAACATCAGGCTTAGAACTCCCGATGATATTGAACTTAACATTGCCAATCTTACCGAGAATATTAAACAGGCTGCTAAACATGCCACTACCTCCCATCCGCAGACTGGGTTTAATAGAATTTATTCTGCGGACATTGAACGTCTCGTATGTGAAAAAAGAAGAGCTAGAAGGGAATGGCAACAGCACAGATCGCCCCAACATAAAATCAGACTTAGAGAATGCACTAAACGACTCCAAGAGTTGCTTTCAGCTGAAAAATCTGCTTCTCTTAAGAACTACCTGGAAGGTCTCGATGTCACTGCAGCATCTAATTACTCCTTGTGGCGCGCTGCTAAAAAGCTTAAAACACCCGTTGAGTCTAAACCACCCCTGCGCACTTCTACCGGAGGTTGGGCAAGAACTAATACTGAAAAAGGTAACATATTAGCTGGTCATTTAAAAGACGTATTTACCCCAAACACATGTACTGGTGCTGTTGATTTGCCGAGCGTAGTTGCTCTACCCCCTCGACCTATAAAGTTTAAGATGCTTGATGTACAAAAACTAATTGCTGAAACCAATCCAAAGAAGGCCCCGGGTATTGATGGAATTAGTAACAAGATGCTGATGCAGTTGCCTCGTATTGCTATTAGAATCCTGTTATTTATTTTTAATGGCATTTTACGACTGGAGTATTACCCACACAGCTGGAAACTTGCCATGGTCAAAATGATTCCAAAGGCGGGTAAAGATCTTACCAAGGCTGAGTCATATAGGCCAATAAGTTTGCTGTCAACAATTTCGAAGCTCTTTGAAAAACTTCTCATGACAAAATTGTCCCCAATTCTAGCTGATAATGGATGCATACCGGACCATCAATTTGGTTTTAGAAGTCAGCACAGCACCATTGAACAATGTCATAGATTGGTTCATTTCATAAGAAGAACATTTGAAGAAAGAAAGTATTGTTCTTCCCTCTTTATTGATGTCTCTCAGGCATTTGATAAAGTGTGGCATGAAGGCCTAATTGTAAAATTGAAGACATATCTGCCAATAAACATTGTAAATCTTTTGGAAAGTTACATTATTGCCCGGAAGTTCACTGTCGTGGAAGGAGACTTCATGAGTGTGCCCGAAACCATTTCATCTGGGGTGCCTCAGGGGAGTATACTGGGGCCAGTTTTGTATTTGATTTATACCTGTGATATGCCTTTGAGCAGTAATATCCTCACCTCTACATTTGCCGATGATACAGCCTGCCTTAGTATGCATGAAAACCCTCACGAGGCATCCCGTTATCTTCAGCAACATATTAACCTGTTGGAATTGTGGTTGAACTTATGGAGAATAAAAGTAAATGAACAAAAGTGTGTTCATGTTACATTTACCCTACGAAGAGATACTTGTTCCCCCATTCAAATCAACAATCAAGTTGTTCCTCAACATTCACATGTGAAATATCTTGGTATTCACCTCGACCGACGGCTTACATGGAAACACCACATTGACTCTAAGCTGACACAAATGAAGCTTAAATTAACCCAGATACATTGGCTGATTGGTAGAAATTCTACCCTCAGTCTAGATTGTAAACTTTTAATATACAAGTCGCTTTTGAAGCCGATATGGTGTTACGGAATTCAGCTATGGGGCACTGCTTCAGCTTCCAATGTAGAGAGAATCCAACGAATGCAAAACAAAATATTAAGGTTAATAACTACGGCTCCATGGTACTTGAAAAATTCTATTTTACATCGTGATTTAAATATGCCACTTGTGACCGCTGAAATTGCAAAATATGCTGGAAAATATTTAACAAAACTCGAGTTCCATCCTAATCCCCTTGCTCGTAACATCTTGAACTTTCCTGGACACATCCGCTTAAAAAAGAGGGACACTACGGCATTAATACGCAACTCTCCAGATGAAATTCTTTGAAAATATTTTTTGTGCGTAACATGAATTTTATGTATTATTAATTATTATCACTAAGTTTATGTCCGACACTGGTTGGGCCTAATAATTATTTATATATTTAAGATTTGAACACTTATTGTTAGTTCAATTATTTGAAGATACAATAAACATATATTAGCGTGAAAAAAAAAAAAAAAAAAAAATTGTATTACCGCCTTTTTGACTTTATTTTCATTAATTTTTATATTGTTTGGAAAAGTATTGTAAATTTTCCTATTTTCAAAAGAAAGTTTTAAAACCACAATTCTTTAGTTTGATTCTAAACATTTTATTTTTTTAATATAAAATTTTAGCCGTCATTAAAAAGGATATAAGAAGAACGAAGTTTAATATTGAATATATGAATAGATAATATGTTTATAAGCAGGGACTTCATAGCATATCCCGTGGACTGGAATAATTATTCCAATAAATATAAATATTTAGTTTTTAATAAATGTATTGGCTTTTCGTTGACTATAAACAACGTTTGATAGGTAGGTGCCGAATTTATGGATTGGAATTTAATATTTTGTTCACAACATATTCATTAAACAGCAGAAACTAATCTTTTATTATTATTTATTAAAATGTCTTAGTTAAATCAGTTCTACACAGTCTAGATACTTTACAAATCAAAAAAGTAACAAGATTTTAACAACTGATCCTGGTAGAGGGTATGAGAATGCGTGTACCACTATCGTCTGGTTCTGCTATTAGGGAGAGCTTTAGTTCAGACCCTCTTCAAATATTTATAAAAAATTGTCATAGGCAATCTTGCAACACTAGCATTCTAGGTATAATATATGTTTTATGTAAAACGCATCTAAGAACATATTTGTGAAACGTTTTAACCCTGTAACATTCTAGGTATAACTCTATAACTTTTCGAAGTATGGGTCCTTTCAACCGACTTCAATCAAAAAAGTGTTATCACTGATATTTTATATCTATTTATTAAAAAAGATCTCGAACTTTTACCAATTTTTTTTTTGCATATATGTCCATATAATGCTTGTGATCTTCAAATTTTCATAAGAGCCAATCCATTATTTTCCAATAGTTATCGAATTTAACATGATATAGAGAAACTTATACAAAACGCTGAAATTGACCAAATGCCATCAGTGGACGAGCAGGATGCATGGCAATGCATTAAAATGTCATTTACAATATCCTACGCAAAAAGCATGCTCCTCCTGCTCGAATATACGTCGACGCCATCCAAATGCTTTTTGCAATAGAAGCCGATGAAAATTAGTGAATAATTTCATCAGACATCTGCACCTATTGAATAGCGCTATAAAGGCAAGATTATTAATTCTCTTTTAGCAGAAATACTTAAGCAGAATATTGCCCTTTAAGAAATGGGTCAAAATAGTGAAAGGTTGAAAATGTTTCACCTCATATCGTTTTAAACACACATTATACCTTAAATGTAAAGGTTCTACGATTTCCTATGCTGAGTCACTATCACAATTAGCAAAAGGTGTATGGGGATTAAACTTCTCTTAAAATTAATAAACTTTTAAAATGCCGCTACACTTACATATGTTTTTTCGTCCCCTCTACTAGGGTCAGTATAGCACATTGTTTTTATTTTTATTTTTTTGTGTGTGTCGGAGGTTGCACACTTTGCTCACTTTAAACTCGGCCTAGTGAAATTTCCACTATTGCTTTTATAAAAGTGATCAATGCGTGCAGCCTCTAAATCCGATCTTTTTAAATTTTTGGGTATATATCATTTATATCACTCAGACTCGTGGCGTTAATAAAGTGTTCAGTGTTTAACATGTCTGTGGAACTATGAAATTTGTGAAACGTTCTGCCTTTGACACTCCAGAAAATGTTTAGCAAGTTCATGCTTCTCTCACAAAAGTGGCTATATTGAGAGGGCTGCAAAAATTAGACTGAAAAATTACTGAAAAATATACTATTTTGTTTTTCTTTTTAGTTTAAAAAATATATTCCATAAACTAAAAATTTTTTAAATTTCTTAAAACTTTTATATATTTTTTATTGAAAAGAAGTAATATCTTGCCCCGATTACAATTTTTCTTGTCCTTTAATTTTTTCTTTAATTTTTCTTCACTGTGTAGTACCGACTATATTCACTTACCTACTTACCCTACTAGTATCTTACAGTTTATAGGTTTTATGACCAGTAAAATAAAAACTGAAATCAAAACATAATCTATCGGCTCAATGGTTTTTTTTTTGTTAAGTACTTTGATTATAATCTTTTTGCTAAAATGTTCAAAGACATAAATCACCTTTAATACTACAAGAATAAATTATTATATGCAATAAAATGTTTGTCATACTCGTACGTTAAATGTCTACTGTCGAGTTTTTGAAATGAACTTTTTTTTTTGTAGTTAATTTTCTTTTGCATCAAGTATTTGCAACTTTTCATTGGCCTTGAAACGCCTTGACCTGATTACCAGGATTTTGAAAAAAGTAAATCGTTCATTTTATGACTTTACATACATACTCATATCTAATGTAGAAATATCGGCATGAATGCACCGTCAGGTACTTCGATTATTGTCAACAATTAAAAAGCAATAAAAATTTAATTAATTGCTTGATAAACATATACTCTTGTAGTGTTTATAACCATTTTTATTTAAGCACACTTTTATATAATACCCGTAGCTTATTTAATACAATAAAATTGTTTCTAGTTCTCCAAGCTTATGCATAAAAATCCATAAATAAACTAATTTCAATACCATGGCAAGTGCTTTGGTCTACGTGACCCACGAGAGACCAACTTTTTGTTTTGCAAAGAAAAAAGCTAAAATTTAAATATGTACGTCAATTCTCTTACAGTGGAGTTCGTTTATAATCGCTATAATTTTATATTCAATTATAACAAATACCTACTCCAGACCGCACTCTTTTATACAGATATTTTATAGAAATTATTGCCATTATAACAAACTGCAGTTTTAGTGCACTTTCCTGCTTAAGTAACCAATACAAAAAGCTACTTATTATTATTTTTTTGTTTGCTAATACACATATCAAGCCGACAAAATAATTATTCAATATTGTTTAACAAAACGATAAAAAAAGTTTAGAAAATAAATGAAATTTTGTCATTAGACACACTGCGGTTCATCAGAATAAAACCAACAACACACTTAAGGCAAATATCTTGTTAAGAAAAAGAATCCTATACCAAATGTTAATTTTTGAATAATCATTAGTGATGTAACGAATATTCGTATTCGTTTCACTCGCGTTCGTATTCCCCAAGCTCAGGCGAATATTTATCGAATATAAAGCGCAAAAAAACATTAATTATTAATTTGGAACAATTTTTGATTAAAAGAAAACTAACTTGCAGTAAATTAAAAAAAAATATTTCACAAATCCCTGTGATTTCGAGCACAGTCAGCGGAAGTACAAAAGTTGGGATATGCCATGGTGGTTAAAGATCAACTGATTGTATGCCTTAAATGCTCGTACAGCAGTGTATTAATTTCTTTCCAAATTATTGTTATTAGATGTGTTTGAGTACTTTCCCGGTAATAAAAAAAAACTGCATCTTTATGATAGAATTTTGTATTTTGGTGTGACGATCTCACGATCATTATATAAATAAATATTTTGGAGAATATCTCCAAAATATTTGGAGATATAAATACATTCATTTATTTGGTCTTATAAATACATTCATTATCTGCCGAAGGACGATTAATTGTAAGAAAAATAAAAGTTTCCTACAACTAGTATACTGATATGTTATGGAAATCACAAGTAGAAATTTTTGATGGAATTCTATTGAATTCTCATATAGTAGTTGTTGATTTTTTTATAAGTATATGAGTTTAAATGCTTTCAAATATAATTTTTCTAAATAGCACTGATTAATCAGTGCTAAGCCGACAACAAACAATAAATTTTTAAATAATTTTTTGGGAGAATATCTCGAATAATGAATTTAATATACATATTTAAATTTCGAATTTGATGTTTTAAACTTTAACATAAAAAAAACACTTCACAATTGCCATTTATGCATAGAATTTCTACGAATAATCATTTATAACGTGTTGTAAATTCAGCAACAATGTCCATGTTGTATAAATATAATAAAAATGAAATAAATGCGACCTATTCCAATGCTCCTGACTTTTATATATTGAAATATTTATGCTGTTTGAAACGAACTTCGTTTTAAACGAACTCCACTGTATATCGTTTGTGAATGATTTTTGCATTCACTTATACACATACATACTTGCACATGCAGTATAAGCAAACACACCTGACACATACATACATACATACAATTACCCTTGCTCCTCCTTTAGCCATAACGAATAAATCCAATGTGAAAATAATTACATGGAATAGTTACAATGAGACATGTGCTACCTTGATGCTGTAATTTGAAATAAAAAATAACGTCAATGTGGTTAGACAAATATCATAATTTTTTATTAGTTGTTTCTTGTTCGCTGTAGAAAGTCAGGTTACTCATATTATTTCCTTATTAAATTGAAAATCAAATCAGTTGTGAAGCACACACGTTTAATTGTACAGCATACAGTGCGGTTCATTATAAAATAAATGTTAACAAATTCTCATGTCACTTCCAAACTACAGATTGGATTTATTTTGCAAGTTAAAACATCAATGCATGACAAACAAGATCGATTTCCAAATTTTTATCCCTTCCAAAAAGTAACATTTGTCGAGTTTATCAAAATAAGTATTTGTTTGGGAGATTATTTTATAATTTTAATGAAATCTCTTTCCTCCGAACCATTTTTTCAGGATTGGAAAAAAGAAATCGTCACTCGGGACTGAATCCGGAGAATAGGGCGGATGAGGGAAGAATTCCTTGCCTAATTCATGGAATTTCGCAATGGAAAATGCTCATGTGCGCAGCCTTGCATTATCTTGGTCGAAAAGAAGTTTTTTCTGGGGCAAATGCGGTCGTTTTTTCTAAATCCTCAATAATATTCACCATTGATGGATTTACTGCTTTTGAAGGTAGTCAATGTGATCATAACGCGTGCATCCCAGAATACGATCGCTATGACTATATTGTCTAACAAATCCACCTTCTGGCCTTCTTTGGCGCCGATTCACTCCGAGAAACCCACTCTTTTAAGAGCTGTTTAGTCTCTAGTGTGTTATGGTGGATCCAGGATTACGAAACGAGACAAAAACTTGCCCATATTGCGGTTGAACAACTCCGAACACTCCTGCAAATTCGTTTAATGAGAACAAGAAATTTGTTTTTTTTTCTCTTGAAATCAGGCGGTAGTCTGCTATCAATGGTTGTCAAACACAAACAGCTTTTTCAAATTTTGACTGTAGTCAACTGACAGATGCCTGTTGATAGGAGCAGTCTGCAAATTCAAAAAGTCACGTAATTATTGAGCCACCTTCGTATGCGTAGACTAGATTTCGGTCTGTTTTTATAATTCGAAAATTTAAAGAAATTTTTTTTACACATGTAAATGTTTTAGACCATTTCAACTTACATATGTATGCATTTTTAAAGGCTTTAGCATATTTCAAGCAATGATAACCATAATTGATGAAATTGCAATTCATTGTAATTATTTTTTTATGCCAATTATCCATTACAATTACATATAATTGGTAAAAATCCATAAAAATTACATATTATTGGTAATTTGACACATAATTTTACACATAATTAAATTAGAAAATTTAATTGATATTCTTCAAGTGTTGGTAATAAATATTTTATGTTAACTTTGCAACATTTTCTTATAATGTTTTCTTCCATATAAATAGTCTGCATTTTTATTTGAAGTCTACATGATTTCACGCCTTTTTAAAGAATGCAATTGTCTATTGATTTTGTTTGAGAATAAGCAAAAACGTATTTTAAAAATTGTATCCAGTTGTTATAATATTAAACTACGTGTTGGCATTTCAAAGCATTTTGGCACTTGCTTAAGTTGTGGATAATGCCATAAAAATGCTACATTTTATAAAATATTTCAGTTATTCATTCCTTCATAGAATTTGTTTTTATTACAAGTGTATGTGGAGAAATATATTTTTCATGAGCTACGAAACACTTACGTGAGTGGTGTGAATAACACATGATTGTGCGGACGTGAGAAAGACACATTTTAACACGACGTTATAGAAACCAATTCAAATGGCAATACCTTTACCGAAAAATCTGTAATTATATATGTTTGATTCTGCTGTAGACGATTCCCGATATATATTTCTAAATCACAGATATTATTTTTTTTTGTGATGGCAGTGCAAAAAAATACATATAGATATAGTAATAAAATTTTAATTTTTGGGCCTTAGACTATGTTCACGTATTTCGTGTTCATTTCTGAAAAAAAGTGTAAACTTTTTTTCCTTTTCAAAGAGAAAAAATTAATTTAGTGTTCTTTAATAAGCGCAAACTTATTATGAATGGGCACACGGTTCTCTAAGGGAGTTAAAATTTTCAATTATAGCGATAAATTGATTTGTTTTTGTATAAATTTAAAACTTCATTAAATTAGGCTCCCGAGCTGCTGTTACCGACATTTAGATTTTATATTTTTCAGCTTTAGTTTATAGTGACAAAAAATTTTGATTTGTTATATTTTTTGCATTATTGATTGCGAAACGATACTGTCAACTTGTTGCATCCACGATGTAAAAGATTTTAAGCTGAATTGAAATTTAAGTCGGTTTCACCCGCGATCATCATTTTAATGAATTAATTAAAAAATTTATTAATTACAGTAAAAAACAATTTATAAATACATACAATATATACGTATAAGTATTGCTTTACATAAATATGTACATAAATATTTAACAAACACATACTTGTTGATGTTCCTAGTAAATAAAGAGCTTCCAAAACAGTCACGAAAATGCTAAGATTTTGACACATAAGTAGTGCGACTTCCGAACATTTCCTAAGATTCTTACTGGTTTGGATGTCCTCTATTTTGATGCTTATTTGACGACTTAGAAACTGTTTTCAATATATTGAGGCAAGTGTTTTTAATGTGTGTGAAAACAAATTGTGAAAATTTGTAACTCTAGACACAAACCAGTTGTCATTATAGGGTTCTGTTAAGCGGATAACATACCACTGTTAAACATGACAAATAACCCAGTAGACAGAAAATATACCACTCATGCTGCCTGTTCCATAGAATTATATTCAGAAACAACAGGAAACTTAAATTTTTTACATATAAAAATTTTGGATTTTTTCAAAATATTATTAACGATTCCAAGAAAATGGAAAAGAATTTGCGGATAAAAATTAATATTATTTAAAGATTTAGTGCTCCTCCGTAGTCCCCAGTGGTCGGAATATCTAAGAGTGCTTTTTTTGACTAAGAAAATAAGTTTACATGATTTTTCAAATTTTTAATTTCACTAGAAGATGAATTCCACGAAAATGGAAGAAATGGGCTGATAAAAATTGATGTTATTTAAAGATTTAGAGCTCCTCCATGATCCCCAGTGATTCTGAGTTTTATTTATGTCGATAGAAATAAAGAATAAAGAATAATTATTAAAATTGTTTGGGATATTTCCTCAAGAAAAAAAAATGCCAATCGAATTGTTATGTTGTTTGCATTAAAGCCTTTTATTGTTATATGTTTCTTTTTAATTTTCAAAATTCTCATATTGTTTTTATATAAGAGCATACAAGATTCAATGCTTCTCAAACATGATTGGTTGAAGTCTACTGAAGAGTTCAGCAATGAAATGTCAGACATATAAACATCTAAATCCACAATTAATAACTATTTATTTATTTATTTATTTATTTATTTATTTATTATTTTTTTTTTTTTTTTAATATAGAACAATTTCTATGTCTCCGATACGAATTTTGGCAGCTGTAAATTATATCAACAAAATGGTGTTTAGAAATTGGCAACTGCTTGTTACTTTATTAATTGGCGTTGAATGCTCTCTTTTTAATATGATTGTATGAACTCGAAAAACAATTCGGTAAATTCGAAAACATTTAAAAATGTCTGCGCAAATAGAAATTTGGTCGTATTGTACTCAGGAAATCGATTTCATAATAAATTATTGGTGAAAATAAAACAAATGATTTTATTTATTTTTAATTTATTTTCACCACGATGATCTTCGTAACTAATTTTTTCGCTCACAATCAAAGTTTTTCATTCATGATCTTTTTTATTCGTGAAATTACACAATTTTAAGTAAAAAATACTCACAGTCCCATCGCTACTATTTATATATTATATACATATACATACGTATGTACAGCATTAAAAGTTACGATTATATATTCATATTCTCATGGCAAATGCTTAAGGTTTTATAAAAAGTTTTTTTTTTTTAAGTTGAATATAAAATATTCGCATATAAAAATAAAAATATTCTTACAATTACAAACATACGAGTAGATGGCGTGTCAAATCTGTTTGGCTTTCGCTGTTTCTTGTTTCTATTATTATAACATTTATGACAGGTGGAAAGGGTGTATATAGGTTTGTCCTTCCGTTTACAATCTCTACAATATTCATCTGAAATGTCCACTTTTCCATGACTCTGGCGCATGAATCAGGCTGAATTTGACCGATGTGATGAATTATGTTTTAGATTTGAGGCCTCTGTGGCTTGCATAGACCTGCAACATAAGAAAAGCTCACACGAAAAATTCGTAAGGCGGTCAAATTGCACGATCTCGGTGGCCAATTCACAACAGCTCCAAGTGAGATGAGATGACCATCTCTTGAAATTGCTGATGGAGAATGTCCATGTCCATGGCATGAGTTGTGCGGCACATAGCGCCGTACTGCTAAAACCACATGTCGTTGGTGTCCATATCATTTAATTTAAACCAAACGAATTTGATAATCATTGACCTACAGTGCTCTCCGTTAATGATGATGGGCTGGTCAACGTCGTTCTAAATGAAATATGGACCGATAACTCCGCCAGCCGAACATCCGCAGCAAACAGTGATATCTTCGGGATACATTCGACGCTCTTGAATCTTGACAATTTTGTTTGTTGACGTACTCATTCATACATAAATATGGCCTTCATTGCTGAATATGATTTCTTGATGACAATTAGAGTCAGTTTCCAACTGCTCTAGGGCCCATTCAGCGAACATATGTCATTGTATATAGTCGTTTACCTCCAGCTCCTGCGTTAGTTGAATTTTGTATGAGTGCAGTCCTAAGTCACGATCGCCGTGATCTTGTGACTCCTGCATTTGTTATTTTTAACAGCGCTTTGTTATCCATTTAAGAGAACCCTCGAATGACAACTGGTTTGTGTCTAAGGTTATACATTTCGTAGTTTATTTTCATACACAATAAAATTTTATTATGCATTTTAATATCATACGCTGATGAAGGGTATATAAGATTCGGTACAGCCGATTTGGTGCAGCGCTCTTACATGTTTTGGTTGATAAAATTGAACGTAATTGGACTTTTATGTAACAGACATTATTACAGTCATACTAGTATTTGAAACTGCATTGGCATTGAAATCACAATTAAAATATTGAAGTATGAATTGCTGAAATAATTACATAATGTTAATATTCACATTTGTGGTTTGATGTTGAATTGTGTACCTTGCGAACGACAAGGAATTGTAAGAAGAGTATTAGGAAAAAAAGAATAAATCAAATATATTCTTTTGTTTGTGAATGCGTTTTTTTTTTCTTATTATAAAACAACCAAATTATAGTTTAAACTCAAATGCATAGAATATGATTCCCATATACTAATAAATACTAAATCTTGCAGGCTTTCGCTTAAGCAACTTAAATGGAATTTTCAAATTTTCATAGAAAAATTTGGTTTTAGAATTGAAAAAATCTTACAAAATATTTTGCAAGCGGATCATGGTTTCGCAGAGTGACGGGGTTATGAAAAAAGCAATTTTACAAAACTGCTTCTATCACACGAATAGAAATTAAAAATATGTTATTTTAAAAATTTTTTGAACATCACATTTTCTCGTCACCGAATTCTTGAATGTCTTATACAGCACTCTTTGCTATTAAGGACGTGTGTGAAACGGTAGCAAGGATCTATAGTAAAAATAAAATTCACTATGGGGACACATTTCCTTTTTTTTTTTTTTTGCTATAAAAAAATTTCGACGTTTGTGAAAAACATACATAATCATACGTAATATTTTAATTTAATTTTATATTTTAATTTGTTATATAAAATACATACACATAAGTATCTAAATGATCTGGAGCTCGATAATATTTCGAATGAAGTTTATGTATGTTTCAATATGTGTATGTGCACATATGCATTTTAAATGTATATCAATTATATGTATATATTTATTTAATGTGTCATAAAAACAAGTTCCTATAGAAAAGGGCGATGCTAATTGTGGAAACTTATATATTTATTTTCATTATAGATTTTGGGGCTTATTCAAACAAAACAAAATTTCAAAAGGTAAGTGTAGTCTTAAATATTCAAGAGCTTTTCTTGGAATAATGATAAAGTAGTGTGGACTTGTACCGCATGCAGATATAAAAATATAAATTTGCTTCTGTCTGAAAAACGAGTGGTTGTTAAATTACTTGTGGGTTTAATATCGATCACAAGTTTTATTTTTGTATGTGCTGGGGTTTACGTGTGTCGCTCCTGATTTGTAGACCTTTTGGTATTTTTCGTAATTTAAATTGAAAAACAAGAGGAAAGCAAAAATAAAGAAAATTATGCACCAAAATACCACTAAAGTTCTTGTTGTATAACAGCTCTCCTATATAAGCTGTCGTCCAAAAATCTCTCATTGAAAATACCAGCTAAGGACTTGATCCCATTACAAAATACATTTCACAAGAAATTTAGGTAATTAAATATAAATTTCAAAAGTCCAGTCTATGGTCTAAATGTTGATAACATTCTAGAGATGTGGAGGCTGTTGGCTGAAGTAGTTAGCGGACCTTCATCGCTGTGCAGGAGAAGTAGTTAATATTTATGAATTTTTCTAATGTACATTAGTGTGATATTGTTTTAGTTATTGTTGGACTGTTTAAGTGATTAACGTATAGCACTGGTCACTGAAAACTGATACTATTCTATGTCCTTCTTCTGTGATAATGTTAACAGAATCATAGTAGTAGGATTGATTGTTACTTCTCTTTATAATAAAAAGATGTTGCATTTATTTACTTTCAACTAAGTGTTTATAATAATATATGTACGTGTTGATTGCTTAAATCAACTTAAAAGTATTATTGTTAAATCTATTAAACATTTCATTAACATTAAAATTTCTGGTATAGCTCCCCATATATAACATAGTGTTTTTCTTTGATTACCCATCGTATGTTCAACAGCTTTAGCAACAATAGTTTTCGCAGTTAAAAAATCGTTAGTGCTAGCGAAAATAATTGACACAGACAGTTGGAAAAATCAAAGAAATTTCTTAAATTGCACATTTTTAGTTAAAATTCTAGAAAATTTTAATAGTTTTTATTGTAATGAAAATAAAACCTACTAAATTTAAATTGTGCAGCAAGTTTATTTTCTCTTTAATGTTCAGTTTAATCGAAATGCATCAACTGTCGCCAAATCTCTTGCGATTGCGATTTCTAACACAGCAATTTAGCGACTTCAAAACGTAATCGCATTTTAAGCACGTGGGCGATTGTTAGAAATTCATTCAATCATTAAATCTTGTTTGACATCCATTAGCGGTTAATTTTAATATTATTAAATGCAATATTTACAAAACAAGTTTTAATATTTTAAACAAATTTTAAATAACAAATAAACAAACAAAAAATTCCATAAAATGCGGTCTTTGAACTCGGCTTTTGAAACTCATATTAGCAGCTGCAGCGGAAGTAAATATGCATAATCAGTTGAGTGCACACGTTTGCAGTTTTAATCGCTCATTTAGAATCTTATTAAATTCATCAATAAACATTTAATATTCAAAAATTCTATTGTAAATTCAAAAATGTATTTCCAAAGTCGCGCGTTTCAAATTAAATGCGTCACACTGGGATTTGCTCGGAATTTTTTGAGTTCTAATTTGAGTGGAAGTCAAGCGGAACTTGTTTTTGGAATTGAAAAAAAGATTCGTTCTTAATGAAATTTTAATTTTCTATTGGAAATAAATTAACATAAAATATTTTAATTTTTTAGTTTATATTAATACAAAAGATTTACACTCTATTTATATTCTATTTATAATTATTATTTTCTAATCATTTTTTTATATGTACGAGTATTTAATCCACAGGTATGGAAATAATAAAATAAACGTAATCGTTATTTTTGGCAAATGACATCCCAGATTATGTCATATTTTAGATAAAATGGAATGTTATACTTTAATATTTATGGTGTGTTGCCCCTTACCCGTATTTTAAGTAAGCAATTGTTTACATAGTTCACATATTCGCTTAAATGTAAAGTTTACATTCTTTAGCGATTACGTTAATTTCATAATATACATACATATTTGCCAAGGGTGATCATAATTAAAGTCAAATTAGTTCTGAGAATATTGTTCGGGTAAGGTGTAGTGATAAAATGTAATTTCCTCACATTAGAAATGAAAAAAGTCGTTATTAGAAATGTCTCATTTACATTTTGCTAAATTCTTTATACGAAATGATGGTTTCAACACATGCTATCATTTCTAATTCGAAATAATTTGGTACCAAATTATTTTGAAACCAGCTAAACAAAGGCTTTATTTTGCACTTGATATATGCCTGTGGTATGGCAAGAAGCAATAGCATTCATAACGCAACAGTGGAGAAATACCACAATTAATAAAAATGGAATTGGTAGCTCCTCAAATTAATTATCGAATTGGGAGAAACTCCCTACTAATGTTGTTGTTTTTTTTTTCTGGAAAAATATATGTTGCCTTAATGGGCAATACTTTTTAAATGTTACCTACGTGTGCACATCCCCAATAATTTTATGACATTACTTGTCCTACAAGTTTCTTGTCCTAATGCATTAAGGCCACCTTATAAACTAAATGACATTTTTTATATCTGACAAAAATATTGCACGTATCCTGCAGCAATTAAAAAAAAGAATGCAAATATGTTACATGTTTTGCACTCAACTTTATTTCAACTGCGTTAATTACTGTACTTTGTTTAAAAAAATAAGGGATTTGTAATATTTTATTTTCATTAATATATTTGTTTTTGTGAAAAGCCTTTTATTTTTGTTCCATTGTCAGTACTACATGTTGATCCATCTATTAAAGTTTATTAATTCACTATTAACTTGCCACAGGAAAAAACATTCCCTTTAAAGGCAAATAAAACCCCTTATTTGTATAAATAAATTCCTGAAACATATTTAGAAAAGAACATGATTTTTTGCACTATTGCATTTTTTTCTTAGAAAAGAACACAACCATCGAATAAAGCAAAATTTATAAAACATTTCTGTTCATTAGTATGCAACATTCCGGAAGCCACAAAAATTTAAGAATGAGGGAAACGGGAGGCATGAAGACAATGACTTCAAAACAAAAAAAGGAGGATGTTTACAACTTGGCGCAGAAGTGATGTCATAATTTGAATTGGCTGCCATTTTTGCAGATGGCGCCAGATGTCACTCTGCTTTGGCATTTCTGATGTAGATGTATAGAGATTTAGTAGTCAATAAGCTGTCGACCGATACACACCTCAAGAATGTGGAATTATTGTTACTGCTTATTTGACAAATTTTCAATCTGTTGTTTTAACGCAGCGTGAATTTCGTCGATGTTTTTCTAGCCGCCCATTTCCACTAAGCGAAAATGCACCTGAAATGCATGAAGGCCATTGCATCTATTTAAAGAGTCTGGTGCGGCATTTATCCTTAATTAATTTTAAAGATGTCGATGGTGGCATCGTATCCGTAAATGTTGAGCGTTACAAGCAGATGCTAAATGAATTTTTCGCCGCACGTTGCTGCATTGGGCTTTGATCATTGTTTGTTAACCGCTCATGCAGCTCTGACAACGTTTGCCATTTCAAGAGATAAATTTTCAGGATCTGTGATCTGCCGATTAGAATATTTCAGCTGGCCGTCCAGATTGCATTATGCGTTTGTATGTTTTTCTTTTTATAAGCTCACCGATTTCTTGGTAATATGTGGATCAATTTCGAAAACTCTTTTTTTATGTGATCCAAAGGTCATCTAGTTTTGCCTAATTATTTGTCGGCCGCCCTGGAAATTAATTTCTAGGCAGTTTAAAATGAAAAAGTTTTAAAAAAAATTTAATCGGTCTTAAAAACAGCCGGTAAAAAGTTTGAAATAAATAAAATATTATTATAATGCGTTTCCTTCTCGAAATATTTGAAAGTGATGTCAAGACAGTTGACAACTAAAAGCGAAATTTAATTCGTAGTTTCAGTCAATTTTTCACCGCCTTTAAAGATTCTAATAGGAAATACATGATATTTAATATTATTTATTTTAAATTTCCTAGACGTTGTTTTTTAGTTTAAATAATTTTTGAAGATATACACAACAAATAATAAACAATATATTGTTAATAATGAATAATAAATGTTGAGAAGTCAATGAAAAGATAAAAGCACGGAATGTAATTTTCTAAAATATAACAAAGTTGATTCCCTCACAATTAATTGCCTAAAATATGCAAATAAGGATGATTATTGTTTACGTCAAAAGTAAAATATATATATTTTTCTTGAGAAAATGAAACCAAAAGAAAAATTGTTTTTCTCGTTACATCACCAAAATTATTAAATCCAAAAATATAAATTCTAAAATTTGATTTCATCATCCAAGATTTGTGCTACTTTACTCAAGAAATTGTAATAGAAATTGTAACTGGTTGCAGGCTTAAGGTCATTAGCCTGAGAATTCTTTTTGGTAATTGGAGTGTTACAAAACCACGTTGTACCCACAAAAGAAAAAAATTAAAAATAAAAATGACAGATATGAATCATTTTAAAAACCACAAATACAATTGCAACAAGAACTCTGCCGTTTTGTAAAAATGACAAAATTGCAAAAAACATTTGCGTTGTTGTTATTGCTGTCGCCTGTTCCGTTTGCCAAATGCAACACCTTACGGACGGGAGTTTGTTTTCGGTGGGTGTCGGTCGTTGTCTGCTTGTCATAACTTCTGGACATGGGAGTTTTGTCGTTGGTTATTTTTTCTCTATTTCTATTTTAACAATTTGCATAAATTTGCGTGTTTGAAATGGATATTTGTTAAATTTGTTTATAAAAGTAACGATAACCTTAATAACCTTATTGTTATTGTTAAAAAAAGTAATCGCTTGCTTGAAAGTGTTCAAAATAGCAAATTAGTGGAAAAATTTTGATAGCAAAAAATAAAATGAAATTGTATAAACGTTTCGAACCAACTCCAAATAAGGAGAAGGTTATCAATTCCTTTGTATATATTTTTTTAATGTTCACGGTTCTTAAGAAAACCGCCATTACAATGGCTTGCAATTTTTTGTTTGGGTAGTGAATATTTTTCTTAAAATTTTTTAAGGACGTACTCGTACTTCTAGATATTTTTTACCTGCCTCTTTTGTAGTCCCATTTTTTGTAAGAAGAGTGCTGTTGTCTAAAGTAGTTAATGCGTTTGACTACAAAGTAATTTATGACTGAGAACCTGGGTTCGATCCCTGTTCAGGACAAGTCATTAACATCAGGACTTTATCTAATTTATGTTAGTGTAGCGTTGTGTTGGACTATGGCAGAGGATGTCGGCATATCGGTTGGCTCATGCAATAAGACTTATTCGCAAATTAGTGCATGAAGCGTGTGTGCATTTTAAACAAAAACTAGTGACGAATCATGGGCATACGTTATGGCTATGGCATCGAAACCAAAGTCCAATCGTCCCAATGGAAGAGCCAAGTAGTGCAAGTGGCTTTTGCTCACTATTTTTTTTTTCGATTTCGAGCTCAAGGCCAAAAACTGAATATCAGAACTGGTGTGAGGACTGGAACAAACGCTTGAAGAAATATATTATAATTAAGGAAAATACTTTGAAGGGGCAAAATACAAATTGGTAATAAATAAATATTTTTTGAGAAAAATAAAAATTCACCTTTTTTATTGAACATACCTCGTACACTTTTTTCTGAAGCCTTTTCCTGTGACAATTTCAGCAATCTAAATACTTAAATCCAGAGGCGATTTCTAGATAATTTTCTTGTGAACAACATCTTTGAACTTCGTTGTATTTTTTCACATGAAAAAAGTCTAAATAAGTAGACTTCTTTCGTTAATTTTTTTTCTTCTGTCTGTCACATCTTCGCTTCAGCAACCATGGTCTCTTTGGTAAAAACTGGAGTTAAATGATCTTTTTACATTTGTGGACATTTATTTTTCTACAAATGTATTAGAAAACTGCTGAATTTAGGAGCTTTTTCTATAGAAAAAAAACCTCCATGCATAGACGACAAAAAATATTCTTAATTAAAATTATTCTTCTATTGAAAATGTTCGTAAACAAATTTATACTACAGAAAAGGTTTTCGTATTTTAGAAATAAATCTATATATTTGTTCTTTCTATATTCTAGACTAAAGCTGATGTTTTTTCCCTAAGAAAATGTGTTTAAAATTTTTGTCTTTTTAGGAAAAAAAAAACTACTAAAAATGAGACTTTTACTATGGTTAAATACAGACATGCTTATCAATGTAGAAATTATTTGTTAATTTATGAAAATGTCTTACAATCATCGCAGTGATTAACTCTTAGTCAGGTTCATGTAAAAAAATGTTTATAATTTTTTTTAATTATAATCTTTTTTATTAAGCTCATACTTTCTTAAGAATCATCAGCTTAAATGTGCACTTTACGTTCCCTTATGCACTTCACCAGCAACCAGGACTATACATTCATCTATTCAATTGGAAAAGTTATTTAAATAGATAATTAAAAGACGTTGTATATGATTGAAAAATTATCTTTAAATAGAAAAATATTTCCACATTAAAATTGTTTTGAATTATTACAATAGTTTTACACAAAAGCAACAAAAAATAATAACAGTCGCCCAAGTAATAAATGAAGTGGTTTAAATCAATATTAAATGAAACTTTTTCATGTTTTCAAATGTTCAAATAAATGAAAATGATTTACAATCTTTGCCTGTAACAACTCCAGTTAGTAGAAGTCAGAAATGTTTATTTAATTTTTCAATTTTTGTTGAATTGTAAAATAAAGTTCCCTCTAAGATTATTTAATTCCTTTATGTGTTTTAAAGGACTTAGAGCAACAATGCCTTGAGGAAAATGTCTGATAAATGTGTTGAAAATTATTGCTCAGATTTTAATAAAAAAAAAATAATATTAATAATAAAGAAAAAACAAACTTATTTAAATGAAGTGTGTGTAATTGATTGAAATAATTTATTGCTTTTTAAACTCTAGCAAAAACTATTTTAAATAGGATAAATTTAATGTGGCTCAGCCAATTTTCTTTATTTATCGGTGACTCATATTGGCCTTCATCAGCATTCTATGAGGCTTGTGGAATATACCATAAACAAATCGTTTAGATTTGAAACTTGTATTCTTATTTTATGAAATGTACAGATTTTATTAAAATTATCTGCGATTTATGACGGCTTTGTGCGAAGTTTTCCTTTGGGTACTGTTTTATCGCCCTCTACTGATTCAATTCTTTTTTATGTAAATCATATTTTACGTAAATTGGTTAACAATATTTAATATTTTTTCTTTTTGAGAAAACCTTTAATGTTGAAAATAGTTTTAAAATTTTTAATATTGAAATTTTTGTGTATTTTATACTTAAACTTTTTTGCTTTTATATAAGCAAATTAAAAATTTTTTTTTTTGCAAATGTTGACCACAATTTTTGATTAAATCAATTTATTTAAGAATTATTAATCATCAAAAGCGACATTAGAAAATGTTGCTAATAATAGAAGGTGTCCAATTTAAAACGCATGCACTTTTGTGCATGAAAAATTCACATTTATCTTTGGAGAATTTATTTATTTACTTCGTTATTCTTAATTAATTAATGACCTCTACTTGTATTTGTATTCAATCGGTAATCAATACAAAACAAACATGTGTTTTGTACAATTTCCCAATTGCTTAATGTTGCTCTAGCATTTGTTGTTGTTGTCGCTGGCAACATTGGTAGCAATCTATTATGGCTTAAATACTTCTTTAAGGAATATAGTGGTTCAAAGTTTTTGAGTTTGATTTAATTTCCATACGTGCCGGTTGCGCGCAGTAATGAATGTTTAAGAGAAAAAAATGTGTCGTAATATTTGTCGTTAAATTGTAATTTATAAAAATGTTTTAGGTTTTTTTCTGGGTGGGTCTTTTATGAAAAAATCTAAACTAATTGTTGTTTTACTAGACATACACACACATACATACATATAATTTTTCTTTGAACGAATACATATTCTAGGAAAACCTAATGAAAAACTATTTAGAAAATGTTTTTTGTTAATTGCCATGTTATGTCTCGTTTAATAACAAAATAATCGTTGATAAATAAAATTATATAAAAAATATATATGTATGTATGCATGTATATACTTCTACATGTAAGTATATACATATAGTATTGAAAAGACGGTGGTCGGTTAGTGTGTGTGTAAACAAATTGTCTATGCGTATGTGCAGAGCGTATGAGCAATAATAAATATAGGCCATGTGTATACGCACGTACACATTGCGTATACGCACTATTGCTTGTTAATGCATATAGAGGCTTAAATTGAAAGTCCATAAAATCCGTTCTATGCGTTGTTGCATTTTATGCATGTGTAAAAAACATCGAATCACAGTAATAATTACGTGTGAGAAGTTACAGAGAAAAACGCATAGAACGTATAGACGCATTGAACGCATAAAGTAGGTTTCTACTTTCTACTTTTGTATGCGTCTCATGCAGCATGAAAAATGTAAGCTGTTTTCGATAGCCAAGGATGACAAATTATATTTTAAATTTTTATGTGGTGTATTTCAACTTTTCTATTTTTTTGCATTAAAAAGTTTTTAATAAAAGAAAAAACTTTGCTAACAAAGTTTACAACTATTTTCAAGAATAAAATGCAATAAAATCAATTTGTAACAGAGTTTTTTCATTTACAAAATTTTCATTCTAGTTATCGATTACTTTTATGTACTGAGTGTTAGAGGTGACACTCTTGTATTTATTATTTTTTAATCAATTACAATGGAGGAGAATCTTATTGAAGCTGCAATATTTCCCACCTCCCATTCCGTGGTCTTTTGCAGCTGTTCTTAGGCCAGAAATATTATGTATATAAACTCAATGACTTCCATACATTTTTCTTAAAATCAAAATTTTACATTTAATTTTTGCCAGAATTGTTTGTATTTGAAAAAACGTATTTACACACAGCTGATCAAGACAAAAAACTTGTTACATTTTTTTTTAGAAACGAAAATACCTTTGAACACTACATGTAAAATTATTTTAGAAATAATTAACACTTAATTTTAAAGCCTGATTTTGTAAATTTAAAAGAAATTTTCGCTCAATATTTTCATTGAAAACTAAGCCCACTTGAGTCTCTTATTTTTGTATTTAACATATTTAAGAGCTCGAACGAATTTTTCATTTAAATTTATAGAATCAAGCAGGTTTTAATTTTTAAATGAAATCATGAGCTAAAATGACCAAATGGCTCTGCACTTCATTACGAGTATTTAAAATGCTCCATTTAAATGTGCACAAATGAATGTTTTTTGTTTGTTTATTAAACAATAGCGAGCTTTTTTGTTATTCCAGTTAACAATACATATTTATGACGTTTGTGTTTCTTTTTTTTCTTTTTAACGCCTGTTTGCTGTCACGATTAATTGTTTTGTCATTTTGACTGAAGTTCAGGTACGAGTTGTTGCGACCAAGTTAAGGCACAAATGTAGTAATAGCACACCTAACAAGTTTAAGTCAAGAACAATCATGGTCAATACAATACCAAAATCTTTGCCACTATTTAATATTTGAAACACAACAAATCAGAAATCGTAAAAAGACATAGTAAATATAATAAAGAAAAAGTCAGCAAATGTTTAAATTATAAAAAAAATGTTATTAAAAATTTTAAAATTGGCAACTACTCTAAATAAAACTAAAAACGGTATCCAAATATTAAAATAACCGTATGGTTTGTTCATATTAAAATGTGGTAGGGAATTAATTTTGTAAGTGCAAAGTAAAATATTTTATGTGCATTTCAATGAAATGTCAAGCACTACAAATGGTAATGAAATGCGCTCTATATCGCATTAATATGTGCAATAATAGTCTTTAAACTCTGCTTAGAGACTGCAATTGCAGTTCCGATTTAAATATTTAAGACAAGAAGATGGTAATAAAAAAAGGTTGAGGTAATCGCAGTCCAAGAGCATCATATATAGTTTAATAATACTATTGGTCGAAATTGTCATTTTGTGTTCAAGTCTAGTCATGTTTTCTTAAAATATAAACACAGTATGACTGTCATATGCTTTAAAAATATGCGCTTAAGTAACTTGATCTATTGTCGGAAACTTGTGTGTCTGTATGGACATCAAAAGGATGACTGATAGAATGTTGAAACTGAAAGGGCATAATTTTTATGTAAAACAATATGTTAGTTCATGTAACTACCGGATTATCTCCATTTCTCTCTCTCTCTCTCTTTTTTATTGTATATTTATACATGTTGGAAACCATTTTACGCCCTTCATATCATCGGTCTATTTACTCGTAGCAATGCAATATTCGTTGTGTCTCGATTGCTATTTGACATATGGTAGCACTTAACATAATAACGCTACCGGTAACTTCCATCAGAAGAGCATTACATTTGAATTGAAAGTAATCTTAAAGATGTTTTATTATCGCTCGCAATGCAACATGAGTCATATGTCGAAACATGAGTCATGTGTCAAAAAACAAAATTTTTAAGTTAGCGAACAATTTTTCCCTCAATATCAACTTTATATGCAGCGAAAGAAAACTCCGAATCACTTATCTGAAGCTAAACCGAAGTTATACCAAAAGGTGTCAATATGGCTTTGAATTAAGCTTTCCTTTAGTACCACATAGTCATATGTAAAAAATCATAATTGTTAAGTTCCTAAGGAAAAATTGGAATTATATCTGCAGCTAAACCGAAGTTATGTCAACAAATTTCGAAATGGAGTCTTATATTAAAAAAATTGAATTTTGACAATTACGATTTTGTTTGGGTTATGACGTACATATGTTGCATTAGAGGAACGATATGTCTGCTTACCCAAACTCTCATTAGTATGTCAGCTAACCTGCAGACATTACAGGCCGTTGAATATGATGCCTAGACATCAGTATTAATTATAAAAAATTCAAGTTCTTCGAATGAACTACACCAAGGAGTCGACACGCCAAGGCTTTTACTGCTATGGTATGCCCAAGTCCGTCGTCGCTTTCTAAAACTTTGCTGTATTGCCGCCTTGGGGGTGTCAAAATTTTATTTCCCTGTGGTATGGGCAAAACCAGCTTCGTTATACAACGCTCTGCAGAAATGCTTTAAAAGGCTTGAAGGATATTTTTATTTTATTGCATATTTTTTGCTTATTTTCATTTGCTAGTAGGAAGGATTTTGCACTAAGATGAATGCAAAAATTATCATGACACTAAATTAGTATTGTTAGATTTCGGTACTGATACAAGTGCAAATGACTACATATAAATAGAATGCTGTTTTTAAAATAAAATCGATATTAAAACACTTTTTAAAATTTTTTGAATATGCCATATGTTTTATTGTAGAAAATATTTATATAAATTTTTTTTTGCATAAAATAGTCTGTTGTATTTAAATGACTACAAGTCAAGAAATTTTATTTTCAATCGTTTTCAGAATTTCTCACCAAATATAGTTTAAATTGAACCTAAATTATAACACTTCTTTAAATTATAACCGTATATGGTATTTTTCTTCTTTTATTTTATTTTCCAAAAAAAAAAAAATAAATAAATAAATAAATAAATGAACCTACTAATCTAAATAAAACCACAAAATTTATATGTAAATATGTAAGTATGTATGTACTCGCATACATTTTTTAGACACTCATGCGAGTTCATGTAGTATTTGCTGCTCCTAATGTTTTTGTTGTTGTTGTTTTTTTTAAAGAAATATAAAGCAACTACAATGTACAATAGAAATCACATAAAGAAATCATTTGATGTTTGGCAATATATTTTTTTACGTCATTTTTTTTTTTCTTCAAATGAAAAACACAAGAAAATATTTACTTACGTTTGAGTGCGGTTAAATCATACAAAGCTACACAAATGCAAAAATACACTGAACGTAATTTAGTAAATGGTTTTGGGACTTACCCAAATTGGAAATATTACAATTTCAATGGAATGTGTTTAAAACTGAATTAAAAATCTTTCCGTAAGTTAAGATTGTTTGTTTTTTCTATACGAAAGTTATGAGAAATTTTTAAAAAATTTCGAAAATAGTTAATTTGCAAAAATAGTTAATTTTTCGGATTTCGTAGTCGCCCATTATATTTTATGTCGTCAAAGAACCGACATTATAGAAAATTTTGCTGATAACGCATAAAAATAAATAAATCATTTTATTTAAATAATAAATCAAATTTTTATTTTTTTTATGTATCGACATTTCACTGGTGGTAAGTAAGTCACCAGTGAACTTCAACCGGCTTGTAAATATTTACCTTCGTATGTAAATATTTACCTTCAAATAAATTAATTAAATTTTTATTCTTTTATGTATCGACATTTCACTGGTGGTATGTAAGTCACCAGTGAACTTCAAACGGCTTGTAAATATTTGCATTCGTATGTAAATATTTACCTTCAAATAAATTAATTAAATTTTTATTCTTTTATGTATCGACATTTCACTGGTGTATGTAAGTCACCAGTGAACTTCAACCGGCTTGTAAATATTTGCCTTCGTATGTAAATATTTACCTTCAAACAAATTAATTAAATTTTTCTTCTTTTATGTATCGACATTTCACTGGTGTATGTAAGTCAACAGTGAACTTCAACCGGCTTGTAAATATTTACCTTCGTATGTTTATACATAAACCTTCAAATACAATACGAGAATTCTATTGTACATGAAAATAAAAAATAAGAAATATAATCATACGAGGGGTAGAATGGCTTAATACAAGCTGCACAACAAACAAGTTGTTCAAACATGATGGTTGAAGTACCTGGATGGGTTCGCATTAACACCCACAATATGAGGGAGGATATAAAGACGGCAACAAATATAAAAAAATCTAAAAAAAAATATTTTTTATTTAAATTTTATGATATGTTACTTACGTGGTCTGTGCAAAAGAAAAGGTGAATTATGAAATTTCTCGGGCTACGTGCATTCGATTAGCTATTTTTCTTATGTTGGCACTTCTAGATGCTTTTGGTAAAAACTCTCGTTATCATGATTATGGACTGTCCACATATATTTTTTTTTCAACTACCAAAAAGAAACTTTCTAGTGTCCTAGTTCTTTAAGACTGATCTAAAAAGTAAGAAGCCTTAGTTCCCCTAAAGATTACAGGAGAGATTGAACTAAAAGTTTAAATAAATATATAATTCTTTCCCAGGAAAGATTAAAATAACTTCCCATTCAAATAAAAAAGAATTTCGAAAATTATTCTACAAATGGCGCATTTGTACAATAATTGACGAAGTGTGGGCGGCCTCTTTATCCTTCCGGTTTCCATTAAAATTTCTGTGAAACCACAGTGCAAGCACTTTCAAACAAATAAGTCTTTTTAAAATCGGTCCATAAATGGAGGTGTTAAGTTGCAAGTCCGATTTTTGAAAAAAAAATTATGGGGCTAAGGTACAAGCAAATCCTTTCAAACAAATAATTTTAAAGATCGCATGTATTTATTTCAGTGTATAAACTCCTCCATGGTGCATTCGGCATCTAAATTAAACGCATTTTTCATTGCAACGTTTTGAAAATTTGCATTTAGCCATTGTTGCATGCTGTCGTTGTTTCTGTTGTTTTATGCCTTTTGTGTTGCATGTATCTCTTTACTGTGTTACTGTATTACGAATCTTTTTACACATGTGAACCGAAAATTTGTTTGTAATTTTTTTTGGTTAACAAAAGTTAACACATAAATTTGTTTGTTTTAATTTTTGGTAGTGCAAACATGCATTTTGCCAGCAAACAACAAATATTCCTTAAAAAGCGGCATTGTTTGTGAAATCGGTCAAAGAAACAAAAAATCAGTGGAGAATCCAAAAGTGACTAAATATTTGTACTATAGATAGTCGTACGTATTATTCAGTTAAGGTGCTGGATAATATGTAAACAATTTTCTGTAAAATTTTTTTTATATTTATTTTTACGAATATTTTTTATTTTCAATTTTTTATTATGGTATTTTCTTAATAATGAGTTAAAATGTGACATTTTTTTGATTTCTGTAGCTTTTGATTTTTTTAATAGTCATGTAAATTCATGGACTTTGTAGGTTGAATAGTGTGAATAGAAAATAGTTTGAAATTGTTGAAAAAAGTATATTTAGCCTGCAAGGTTGAGGTGAAGTCTAGAAATGATTGACAAGCGTGGCTTTTTTAGTAAATATTTTATGCACGAATAAAATTTAAATAATTCATTAGCATATAATTGGCAGCTCAAATTTAACCATGTGGTATTAACTTCTTGTAGTACAAACGTACATATGTATTGCACACACACACATATACACATGCACACATACACGTTAAATGCCCCTAAATAGTTTTAGAAAGGAAACAACATTCTTTTGCTTCTTGGAAGCATTTTAGTATTTTAAACGATTTAAAATTAAAAGCAAGAAGTACGAGTTTTTAAAAAAGAACTTTTGAGGCAAATATAACTCACCGATGAAGCTTGTGTAATATACATAGAAAAATAGCAATTAGTATATTATTGTCAAGTAGGAAAGAAAATTGTTACTTTGTCAGGTGTTTTGAAACCATTGTTTTAACCAAAGGCTTGTCTAGAACTTGATGAATGCGCGAATGTGTAACATACCAGAGAGCGGGCTGTAATCATACGGAGGATTTTTTCTATTTTGGATGCTAAGACGGTGCACCACAACTGAAGATCATAACACCATATTGTTTTCAGGATCGAATTGTCTATAAGGATTCTGCAATCTAGGCTTAGTGTTGAATTTCTTCTCCTAAGCCAATTAGTTTGAGCAGACTTTAATTTCCTTTGCAATTAAAACTTAAAATCAGTTTCGTGCTTTAGTTAAAGTCTAATTTATTCCAAAAAAAAAAAACTTACATTCTGCAATAACATCAAGAATTTAACAAGCTAATCTTAGAAAATAAAATTAAGAAAAATAGGTATAGTAACATTCATGTAACACTCATCCCTATAAAAACATATGTAAATGCAAAAATAAATTGAAGTTCGTATCCAATCATTTGGCCGTTAATAGACCAAAATGATGACCAAGTTCTTGCTTGGTACAATACCAATCACTATAATTCTGTATAAATAGATCATATCTATTTCTTATGGACTCTCATTACTGTCATGAGTGAAAGAGCTTTTACAAATGCAAGTTATTTGCTTTTCATCCACCATTCGTTAGGCTTTTACTTGGTATGGAATAGAAGATATCGGGAACCAACCATACATCCTAAGGTGCTAATTTTCTTTTTGTCACCTTTAGTGTGCCATCTTTTTTCTAGGCAACCTGCTATGTTGGGAATATTTTTTATCATTCTTATGTGGGTAAGAATTATGGAAATTTTTTATGTAATGTACCATGCGCCCATGTTATGTCGAATCTTGTAGAGTGTTATCGGAGCTGTGTGAGTGGTTGCTCCGTCCTGTTGAAACCAGCAATGATAGAGTGCCAATGTAGCAACTTGCAACAAGAAAAAAACTCTTTTAACACCTGCCTGTAATGCTCAACGTTTAAGGTTACGATGGTGTATCGTTTTGTTTTCAACAACAGCGATGTTCTCGGTCAACCGAGCAACACGAGGCCGGCTATTTCTTGCGATATCTCTAGTGGATCCAGTTTTAAGGCGGCGCTCTGCTAACCGCTCAATTTTTCGAACACATAAAACACGACGACGAGGAAAACGATGACGAAATTCATGCTGCTTAAAAGCAACAGACTGAAAATTTAGTCAAAGTAGGAGTGACAGAGAGGTGTGCATCCTTCCATGGGGCTGTCGATAACTAATTTTTTATATATCCACATCATAAATGTCAAATCATAGTGACAAATGGCAGCATTACTTTTATGCCACGTTGTAAGTATGTACAACAGCGCTGCAAAAATTGTTTGATCAAGTGGTCTCATTTAGCGGAAATGGTCGTACAACAAGTATTTATTGCTACACGACATGAGTTCGTATTTTCACTATTATAATCGTAGTTCTGTGAGCACTTATGGACTTTGCTCACATGACGACGTTATGGGACAAGTCGTGCAATTTCGTAGTACATGGTCTTACTCCAGATTATTGTAGTGTTTATTTTATAAATTTCGAATAGTTTTGGATAATTTCTACTCCCTTGTAAAGCATACTTTACATGCAAGTGTGGACTAGTTGTGTTTTTTGCACGGTTGTACCGATTCGACCTTAAATGGAGGGCAAGGTAACAGATTATAAAAAGGAAATGGAATTAAATAATGTTTAGTACTAGAGAGTGGGATTAAATAATCTTTAATACTAGTGGACTGTCCTACTCCACTATTTTAATGAAACTAATAGCTAATGTTCCTAGTTTGAAATCAGTCTTAGAATTAAATTTCTTGCACATTCCTTGTAATTTCACTCCCGAATCTGTTATTGAGTCATACGTTCCATACTTACCGCAATTTTGATAATGCTTTGGCATTGTTCAAATACAGATGACTTAGTTTTTCTGCTGTCGGGCTCTCCCATATGGGCATACCGACTAAAACCCCACCTCATCTCTTTGGGAGATACTTCTACCTCGGAAACGCTTTCGCATTACTTCGAGGTGGCTCCCTCCTTGGTCAGAAGACCACCTTCCCCATGCCTGCGTCCAGGCACCCGCTTTTTATAATGATAATAATAATTTTTTTTTTGACGGATGAGGTAGGGTTGAAATGCTTTTGCACTTACAGTGACCGTCGTCCACTGCGTTGTGTAGTGTATCCACTAAAACACTCCTTCCCGGTACTATTTTCTTCATTATTTCGGGAAGGCCCAGAAACTTCGTCCTTCTAAGAAGCACTTTTCTCGAAGCACCCACGTCTGGGTCCGTCAGTGTTGTGCTGCTGGCTCATTCTTACTAAGTCTCCGTTGATGGTGACTAATTTTGCCGTGCATCGAGGTCTCTTTTCTTTCTTCTAACGACATACTCCATGTATTTACCCACATCATTCCATGTGTTTTCGCATTTGAGCATTCTGTCAACTATGTTGGCAGGGGTGAAGACACCAATGTGCCCTCCCAATGCGATTCGCTCGTATGAAAAAATTATGATAATAATAATAATATGTACAACAGTTCGTTTTCGATTCTCATTATGTGTAATCTTAAGGAAATTATGTTGATTAATTAAATAAATTTTCGAGAAGATAATACTGAATGAGTATTCAAATATCAAAAGCTAATTTTATATTTGTATGAAAAGGATGTAATGTTTGAAAAATAAGTTGAATTACAAAAATAAATAAAACTAAATTTTCCTTCTAATTTTTTTTTTTTTTTTCAAATAAAGAGATTCTTAATTGCCAATTTAAGAAAAAGCAAAACATATTTTTTCAATATTCTGAAATTTATTTATTAAAATTGTTTTTTTAATGTACATATATCGAGATTTGTCTATTTCTAATGCTTTAAATATTTACAGTAATTTAACAAGTTAAAGTTTATTAGACAAATAAAATTAAAATAGAATTAGAATCTAAACTAACAGAGCAATAATAAAAAAAAGTTAGAATTAAAAGTGTTTGTTTTCTATTTTACGATGAAAATAAAAATCTTTATTTTATGCACAAGTTTTTATTATCACTATTTTATTTAAAATAAATGTTTGTTTATCGTTAACAATCGCTATTTGTTTTTGTTGGTTTGTTTGCTTGTTTCATACAATACAAATACTAAAACTATGACTGGTTTTTGCATTTGCAATAAATAAGTCTGTAATAAGACTGTCGCCCGCCTGCATTCATCACCTTCCTGTCTTTGCAAGTGGCCAAGAAGGCCACGGCCTCTTGGTTGCTTTAAGACTGATTTTTTCTAATGATCACATGGACGCATTGTCTTGTGGTTGTTATTAATGATGATGTTGCTGTTTGTGGTTCTTATTTATAAAATTCGTTTTGTTGTTTGCTACTTTTTAAGAAATTAATTAAAAGCTAAAAACTAAATCGTTGTAAATATGGAAAATTATAATAGTTAAATTCAGCATACGATGTGGGAACAGTAACAGCTCGATACGCAGATGTAAAATATGGCGTGCCTGTGTGAATAAAGTGAAACAATAATTTCGACATTAATTAATTTGAAATATATGTATATATATGTAAACATATGTAAATATTTTATGTATAAATTTTACTTTCTTTAATATTAACACGTGACTTGCTGACTATTCGCGATTGAATGCCAGCTGAGATGTGTGAATTTGTGGTCAATATTGAAGCGATCGTGTGTGAGCTACAGTGGACTTGAAAACACGTCTATTGCTAGCAATTACAGAAATGCAAGCTTTTGAAACTTCAGTAGTCGTACAACCCGCATGCTTAAATTACTTCATCTTTGTATATATATAACTCAGTAATTAACCCTTTAATAGCGCAAAATGTTAATAATATTTCAGTTTTAATTGAAACACAGTTTTTCCTAAATAAAATTAATTGCACCCATAAAATATTTAAATATTTAAATATCTTTGTTGTGGTTTTAGCTGTTGATATGTCGACATTTCATGGGTTGCTAAACCAAATCGTCCGTGAACTTTAAGCAGAGCTTAAAAACAGTCAACCTCATATGCTTATGCCTAGACTATTCATATACAATATGAGAATTCCCTATCGGATATGATTAGGCTTAGAATGCTTTTATTGAAAAAAGAACAACAAACAATTATACTTAACATGAGTTTGTTTTATTTTCCTATTAGCCACGACAAACAGGTATGAAAAGTTTTAATATTTTATTGCTGTAATCCCGATAAATTTCTAAATTAAGTACTTAAAATGAAGATTTAATTTTTCATTTTGCCTGACAAATTTTATCATTGACACCCAAAAGTGTTGCCAATTCAAGTCAATCGTCTTGGTCTCGCATTAATGAAAGTTTTTATCGTATTTAATATAGTGATTAAACCAACAAAAGCCTAAAGTATTATTGTTTAATACTTAATATTGATATTTATTATTCGGGACATTCTCCCCAACTAATCGTTAGAACAATTAGAGCTTTTGCAAAATGTATTGTTTGTATAAAAGCATTATAAGCCTGCTATGACTATGTTATTCGTTATGATTCATATACAATATTGAATTCTCATATTGTATTTGATTCGTAGGGCATAAACATCAGAGGTTGAATGCTTTCAAACTGCTTAAACTTCGCTTACGATTTGGTTTAGCGACCAATGAAATGTCGTCATATGAAGAGCATTATTGTTTAATTTTATTGGTTTATAAAAATATCATTTTTTTAGTTTTGAAAAAAATTTATTCTTATATGTTTCGCTAGAGATTTTCGCAGTTTTTTTTTCAATAGTAGAAATACAAAACCACTCGTATAGTGTTGAATAGTGAAATTTATGAATGTAGTAAGTCCACTGATGAAGCTTTATTTTATTTGAGAATTTGCATTTCTCAGTTTAAATTTTTTAGTTCCAGAAGCTCCAGGGGGTTCTGCGAGGTCAACCATATGGTTTGAATGCTTTCAATCATGATTTGGCTAAAAGGGTACTGATGATTTGGTTAGCGCCAATGACATGCAGGCATATACCTAGCTAAGCCAACAACAAACAATAGAATATTGAGATTGTTATTTTGGAGAATATCTCGAATAACGAATTTGATAAATATTGATATTTATTTTTTTCTGGAGTAAATTAAAATAATCACTTTTAATGGAATTTATGAAACATGGAACTTATGGGATAAACCACTTTTCTACTCACAACTAAATCCAATATTGTGTATTGAATATCATTATTATTATACGTGTATGAATATCTTTGTGTGCCTTTAAATGAATTAATTCCATGCAAATGACATGATTACTGAGTTACATTTTTTTCTTCGCAGTTGATCTTAGATGTGGTGGTTGCATTGATTGCAAATAAAACTACGTTTCTTTTTTAACAACAACTTGTTGACGGCGTTAAAAGCAAGAGAACTTGGCAACAGCAGTGCTACCACAGCATATTGCATTTATTGTTTTTAACATTTGTAAATTTAAACAAATTGTTTTAAATTAACTGGTTTTTGTTGTTGTTGTTTTTGCTTGAGCAACAGGTGAAACGAAGCATGAGTGCACACGTATCTAAATATTGATATATTTCATTATATTTGTTTTATATCTGCATGTTTCTATTATAGGGGAGTGTAGGCGATTTCAAGTCGTTGATGTGTTTATAAAATTTTTTAGGCAAAGGATTGCCATATGGCTTTAAAACGTCTTGATTGACCAAATTTTTTGCAAGTTCAAACTAAATTATGTAAAGTCAACTTGTCAAGCAAAAAATTATTTCTTATTCATTTGATTTATACTTTGAATTTTTTTCGATAACGTTTGGTGCATGAGACCTTTTTTCTTTGCTAAAGGAAGGCTTAAGATGCAGGAAGATTAGAAAAAATTATCTAACATTAAATTTCAAATATTTTTCTCAAAGTTTTTCTTTTATCCCCTTGTATCACATCATGCAAGTTATTTCATAAATCAAGTCTTAGGTAAAGTATTAAAGTAATTGTGTACCGATTGGTTGCACGACTGAAAAGCGCTGATACATTTTTGATTTTATTTACAGTCAGACTTTTTTACTGCCCCTGTTAATTATTAGTTGGAGTTTTTAGAATACAAGCAAAAACAAATTTATTTTTCTATTAAATATTTACAAAACTGTTTTCTGAATTTACAAAATTCTTTCTAGGTCTGCGTTCAGGCAAAATGTGCACTGATTCAAAGAATTCGAATTCGAAGAATTTATTTACTCATTTCCTATTTATTTTCGACTTAAAAATTTAGCACTAAATTTAAGCGATTTATGGAAGGGTGTGGAGATGAATTCGTCACTCCTAAAAGAAATGCAATTAAAAAAATATCTTTTAAACTAGAAATAAAATAATTGAATTTTTTTTTTAACTTTTAGAGAATACTTCATTTCTGTAGCAATAGCATATAAATGCAGCACCAGTTTAAATCTTGTAATATAGGCAGGAAAGGGGACCTGTAAGTTCCAAAGCTCACCGCTCCAAGAATATCATTAATATATTCAGCTGTTTCTCAGGGAAAATGCATAGCAAGTTCATTGTTTGATAAATTTCCATACATACAAATACAATTATTAATTCGAAGTTATAAAACGGTCACTAGAACCGACCTGAAGAGGTCATCGAAAGAAGTTTGTAAAACTATTAACGGTGTCTTCATTCTTTGCTCAGTAGAAGTACCACAACATGTGGGATATAGGGAGAGACCTACATGACCTTTTTCTACATCATTTGAACTAGAAGTTAAATCTATATTGCAAGCATTTGACTGTTTATTAGGGAACATGTTATACTATGAAACTGCACAATATGAGTCCTTTGGAATAGATTGGCATGTAGTTGCGAGATTTAACACGTGAATGTTTTAAAAGAGTAGAACTTAAATAAGTATGTGTTCAACATGTTTGAATTTTTCTCATGCTACATAACATAGTGAGTGAAATGTGGGAGGAATGGGAGTGGAACATAGAATATACACATATTGTAAACAAAAGGCTGCTGTTTGGCTAAAGTAGTTAGCGCGTTGACTACAAAGCAATTTATGACTGACAACCTGGGTTCGTATCCTGTTCAAGACAAGTCATTAAAAAAATAAACATCATGAGTTTTTTGTTAATTGCTGTTGGACTGTTTAAGTGATAAAGGCATAACACTGGTCATTTAACAGTAACAGCAATTGGATACTCTCTACGCTAATGTTTACTGAATCAAGCGCCCTCCTTCGTCGGTATTGTTAGCAAGAACCGTCGGCGAAGTAAAACAATGGCTATACACAATACAGCTTAAGGGCCTAAATGCGTCTACTTAACATCAGAGACGCTGCAACTCTGCTATAGAAAATATAATAATAATAATAAACAACGCGGAATTAAAAGCTATCTCTCTACCTATGCCTTTCACAAAAAAAGTAACACATTAATTTAAAAAGTAGGCATTCATTGCCTGAGTATAACTTCTCTTTAAAAAAAAATTGGCAACTTTAAAGACCTGCTAAAGGGTTGCGCCATACCATATGAAAGCATAGTATATTCTTTGTAAAAAGTATTTTCTCAAAAATGTTTTTTTTTATCAAAATCATAACTTTTATTATTAACATCGTTTCTAATCTTAGAGTTACTCTCTAGAACAATGTAAAAAATAGTTGCCACTCTAAAGTAACTTTCATAAAATTCTCGTATATGTTTTCCAGATTCCCTGGAATTCTAATACAAAAATAATTATATGACGCACAAAATACAGAAAAGACATATCGTGTTTAACCTACTTTTCTTGTGAAAAGTATTATCCAATCACTTCAATGTTAAACATAATTTATGAAAAAATGTAAACAAACAAAAACATTAATAGTATTGACTATTACAAACACCATAACAAACCTTTTTTGTCTCCAGTTTCCATTTCAATTTATAAATTTATACAATGCAAGGCTTAAGGTTAGTTGAGTGGTTAATAGAGCTGATTAAAAATTAATATTAAATCAGTTTAATCTATAAACCCTGCCCTTATATGACTGAAATAAGTATGTTTGTATGTCCACAATAAGTGAATAATTACAATAACATTGACTATAAAATAAATAACGAAGAAAAAGTAAATGGATTTGTTGTTAAAAGTAAATGTACGTACAATGTCACTAATTTCATCAACCACAACCAACCGATTAACACTGACAAATAGAGTTTGTACGGAGTAGACTAGTAACATTCATGCTACACTGATTAAGACCATCGATTGGTGTGTTACTTTAATTTAATACTATTTTCGCAATGTCACAATAGTGGTAACAAACAAAAAAAGTCATTACGAAGAGAAATTTGCCAAATACGAGTTTAGGCAATTAATTATGGAATGTGTAACAAATGAGATGAAACAAGCGAAAGTGATATGGATACGAGTATATAAATATGCGTAGAATAGCATTAGAAATTACAAGAAGAATATTTTTTGCTACTCTGAAAGCATTTTGTTATTATTCACATATGGGTGATTGAAAAATTTACATAAAAACTATTCAAATTTTATTTAGTTTTCGCAGACGTATAAACAAGTATTCACTAGTTGTTCAAGAAATTGTTTAGTATATTTGATTTAAACGCTGTTAATACAATATCAAACGGCTAACGTTAAGAGTTAAGCCGATTAGTCGGCTTGCAACAAAAGAAGTATTAGTTAAATGATTATCTTTGAATTGTCGCTAAAAGAAAATAAAGAAACAGTTCATTTTGTTTTCATTTACAAATTGTCACTTTTAATGCTGCAGCTTGTTAAACACTAGCCAATACCGCATTAAAATCCTTCTTTTTTGATATCAACTTTGAACAACCAAATGCTCACATACTTGGTTGCATATAAAAAGCATAGATTGCAATAGTCTTTCTATGTAAAACTTAACGAAAATTAAATTCGTCGTGTTGCAAAGTGATCTATCTGACGAATAACACTTTGATGGACGTCTGTCTCAGACAGTCTCAAAAAAAAAAAAAAAAAAAAACAGAACCATATCAACTCCAGTTTAAATTGACTGAATGAATCAATGAGTGGCCGTATGACGAATAAGCGAATGGTTAAATGAAATTTAGTAGGTGGGTGGTGACGGTTTGTTAGAGTTTATTTTTATTGTATTCTGTAGAAAAAAATTTAACTTGTTATTGGTACTAGCCTAGTCGACTTTTAAGCCAGACTCAATTGTTTAAGGTGATTTCTCTTATTGCTCTAATGACGGTCTTCATTTTTTTTGTTGTGTAGTTTCTTTTTATTTTATTTGTTACGAGTACCATAGATTTAAGTTGTTGGCAATTTTCCAATTTGTAATTTTGATATAAAAATTACCAGCAGCCACTTAAAAGACTTAGAGTTTTAAATTGTTCGCTAGTGAATCTGGTATGTTTGGACATTTATTCAAAGCATTCTTTTACATTTGAGCTAAACAAATGTAAATGCTTTTCTCATTAATAATATTTTAGTTTCTTGTATTTTATTATTTTGTTTGTATTTTTATTTACTCATATGTGGTTGGGTGTGCTGGTGACCAGCTGTTAAAAATCATTCGTTTCTTTCAATCAATTTAATTTGGTTTTTTCAAAAACGGTTCGTTTTGGTACTTTTTTTCTTTGGCACAAATGTGATTTTATTTTCAATATAAATTTTTTTGCAGAAATTTTTTAAAGTATAAAATATAAAGTTGCAATTTCTCATATTGAATATGTAACATTTAATAATTGCCAACTTATTTTCATATCACGGGCTTTAATATACTTTTTTTAAATTAAACTTTAAAGTTCACTCTATATGCCAAGTGCTTTTGGAATTTCTTTCTTAATTTATTTACTGCAAAGAGGGAGACGCCCTAACACTTTTCGCAACAAAAAATTTTTTCAAAATTACAGAAATGTCCTTTAAAATTGATTTTGATCAGATTAATATCTGTTTAAAAACTCAGGCATGATGTTCTTTTTTCATTTTTTTTACCTCAATTTTTAATATTTTAAAAAGGCAGGGATTTTTGGGGATCTTGCTATTTTTTTGTGGGAATACGGAATTTTTTTAACGTTTAGTTAATTAGTCAGGTCCGCATTATACTTATTGACTCACTGGAGTAGAATTGGGCTTATCAGAACTTTTGAGGCAGGGCTCTTTTACGTTCAGCTCAGTGAAATGATCTAGTTCTGTAATGCTCTTTTATTCAGTTTACCGGATCGCTTACATGCATGTTCGATCGTTAGGCCATATAAATATGGATGTTTCTCAAAAGCAAGCTGACTGCAGACGCAAAGTATACACATATATATGTACATACATACATATGTATGTATGTACTTATAGTTATTTTTGTGCTAAAAATGATATACGGGTTTATTTAAAAAAAATTTTACAATCTCGTCAAACAATTTAAGAAAACCGCCGAATATAAGAGTTTGTAAAGAGATTTGAAGAATTTTAAGTAATATATATATATATATATATATATATATATATATATATATATATATATATGTATGTATGTATGTATGTATGTATGTATGTATGTATATAAAAATGATTTTAATGCTCTTTATTTTTCATCTCAACGAATAAATCTATTCATTTCTTTATATCAACCACTACTTTAGTTCAATCGCTCATTTATTCGGCTGGTTGGTGGGTTCATATGACATAAAATGTCTGGCTGACGTGACCACATAATCAAAGATTGCAGCATTTCCATAATTTTTTTAAGTTTCTGAATATTAGTTATAAGTAAAATATATTGTAGTGCATACATGCATACATACCCAAACAGAAATGTAAGCAATCAATAAAATATAAGAGCACAAAATAAAAGAAAGAATGACCGTCAAAATATAAAATAATAAAAGTGGGTCACTAGTTCAAGTGTCTGGTGTTGATTAAAAAGGGTCACTAGAACTGCATTAAATAAAAACTAATGAAATTTGAATAGGCCATGTGCACATGATCACAAATAAAACAAAAACAAATTAAGTAGGGGAAATGAATATGAAAATTAACATAAATTAACATGGATAACAAAAATAATAAAAACTGTGGAAAACAACTGAAGTGCAAGCAGTTCCAATATATTTCATAATATCAGTCCATATGGTATTTTTTAAAATCTGGTCACAAATTTATTTTAGTTGTTACAGCACCGTACTGCCAATGTAAAAAAGCACTTTCGATTACTTTCCACTATAAATTTCTATTGCTTTCAAGAATAAATGTCGAAATCCCTGCAAAAGTTTGTACAATGTGGAGGATTAAAAAATGGTATTTTTTTACTACTGAGCTAAAAGTGCTCATTACAAAGATGGTTTCATATAGTTCATTTGAGTGAATCTGTCAAATCAAGTAGGTCGTTCACGAACTACACAAGTATACACTCGAGACTCAAGGCGGGATGCAGTTCGCTGTTTTATCTTTATTACAATGGAATGTTTTTTAATGAAATAAAGGAATTTGTGCTCGAAACCCACTATTTTTGTGAAGGACATTGGGAACATACATATAATTAGAAATATTCAGTAGGAACACATCCATTAGTTTTTGGTGTGCCAGTGAAACGCACTTAGCGTTACAGATAAAATTCGTTCTTTAGCCCAACAATTTGTATGTGAAATGATCTCCGAGCAAACTTCTCTCTTGTGACTTTCAATATGGAATAGTCCAAATCGAATGTCCATAAAAACTCTCCTTCTATACTCCTTCCTATTACCTGTTGCCTAGTTACAATACAATGCATTGCGTTCATTGAGTGCTGGTTCAGTAAAAACCATATATATCCTGTCAACTAAGCGCAATAGTAATTCCACATCGAAGTTAATTTTAATATTTGAATTGTTTTGATGTTGGCAGCCCTTATCAATTTTTATTTAAATTTTTGAAGAAAATTGTAAAGGTCAAAGCATAAATGTTTACAAAAAATAAAAATATTTCTTTAGATATTTTGCGTTCCTCTAAGGAATTCCTTTCGAACGCAGATGTTAGTCACTTATATTTGATATAGACCTGAATGTCCTTATATACGTAAATGTTTTTAGCTTATTTCTTTAAGGAGTGCTTAAGATGGGAATATTTATAATAAAATAGCAAAAACAACACATATACATAATATTTTGAATTTTGTTTATATTTTTGTTTTTATTTATATTTTGCTGGAAAAAATTTACAATTTAACTAACATTTTCATGTCATAAATCAAGTTCTAATCCTAGACTGCTTCGGTTGACTAGTAGAATTTTCGTTCGTTGTTTTTTCAATAAAAATATCTTCATCAAAATCAGAATAAAAAGTTGTAAATTCAGACAACAATTTAACTGAAAATTATAAAAAAATCTTTTCTTGTATTCTATAGACTCAAACTAAAAATTAACTGCGACAGTAAAAAAGTTTAACTGAACACAAAATTTACTGCATACAAAGTGTTTGTCTGAAAATTTTAAGTCTATAAGCCAGACGGTCGACTTGAGAAAACAAAATTTGCTTGGAATTCACTGAAAAACTAAGAATTTCTTATGGTTTTAAAACCCTGATATTCGGGCTACATTAGACAATTACAAAAAAAAGTACAAAACTCGTATATTATGGACTTAATGAGCTTTTGACTACATGAAAAAATTCTTGTTTCCTTAAATTTTAATATAAATTAACACACTTTTAATTAAATTTTTCATTTTAAATAGCTTAAGCCTTTCGTGAAAGTAAAACAAACCCCAGACATATGGGGTTATTTTTTGCTATTTGTTTTTTTTTTAGTGTAAATTTTTGTCAGTGTAAAAAAAGATTCGTGACATGTTGGGTTGCCAAAAATGTTCATGAATAGGCTAACAAATGAACAACGCTTGCAAATCATTGAATTTTATTAACAAAATTCGTGCTGTGTGATAAATGTGGTTCTAACGAAAAATTGTCGTCATCACACAGAATTGCCGAATTTTGTATGAATAGCAGAAAGAGGCATTTCAAGAGCTGCCAATACACCCTGAAAGATGTACTCTTTACTGTGTTTCGTCTGCCGGCGCAATCATTGGATCGTACTTCTTTTAGGACGTTGAAAATCGCAAACCATACAGTCAATGGGGCAAGATAATATGCGATGATTACCGATTTTGTTTTCCCAAAAAGGTTAAAATTGGACTTCGGTGACATGTGGCTTCAACAAGACGGTGCCACATGACGCACGACGCGCGATACCATGAAGCTATTGATAGGCGAGTTTGGTGAGTAATTAATGTCACGTCTTACAGCAGTGCATTGGCAGTCAAGATTATGCGATTTTAACCCACTAGACTATTTTTTGTGGAGATAAGTGAAGCATTTCACGTACAAGGACAACGAAATGTTGAAAAAAGTATCCCAAAATTGGAGCTCATGGATGGATACCCTTCGTTGTATCCACGGATAATATTGAAATAATCTTTAAAAAGTAAATGGCAGGAATTTATTTATGGCCACAAATAAATGTGTTTTTTTTTTAATTTTCAAAACCCAAACGGTTAAAAAATCACCCGTTAGAAGTAATATCAAAAATATTGGAACTAATTCATTTACTTTCTATGTGTAAGTCATTACACTAGATTAATTTTTTGTTAAGCGAAAAAACCTTTGTTAAATTAAGTTATAATTTACCATATAATCATACTGATTACATATTGTTGTTTATCTCTAATCGACATTTCATAAAAATAAAAAAATAAGTGGAACATTAAAAAATAGGTTTGTTTCTTAAGTCTTTTGTTATATCAACACAAGGAAGTAAAAAAAAACACACACACACACATACACACAAATATAATCAAATAAAATAAACAATAAATTATAACGAAACCACACTTTGAAATTTTAATTAAATTGTTAAATAAAACAAAATAAACATTTAAACATAAAATACAATGTTTTAAAATGTTTGCCATCAACTAAATACAAGAAAAAAGAAACACTAAAATTCCTCCCTACAGTGCAACATCATACAAATTCATTCAAAGTGCCTGTGGAAAAGTGTTCACTTTGGTCAGAGTATTAAATATTTATACTCCTTTTTCTTGTTAATATTTGCCTAAGCCATTTCCAAATTTTCCGTCGCTGTTTATTTGTTTTTTATTTTATTTTTTATTTAAAAACTAACTCAGCTGTTAGTTGAGATATTAAAATGTACTTTTTTAGTTTTTTCCTGGCATAACAGGGGAAAAAATAAAGATTAATGACCCAAAAACTTTGAATGAGCAGCTCGAGCACTTGCATAAAAGCAAATATATACTCGTACCTTTAAATTAAACAATGTGCTTGAAGTAAAAATTCATATTATATTAAAAAAAGAAACTAAATTTAAATTCGCTTTTTATTTCGTTGCATTTGTTATTTATTTTTTTTTTTTCATTGTTTTTGTTGCTTCCAGTAACCATTTCATTTCACTATTTCTACTGCATCCACGAGCTTAAGGTGCAGAGGTCTTTTTTCTTTGAGATTTTTTTAATTCATGCTATTTTTTATTTCTGGTTGAAATTTTATAGTTTTATTTGGCTTGAAAGCTCAACTCCCACTTTTAATTTATGCACATGTGCTTATATAAAATAGAAATAAACATTATTCCTATTAAAATGAAATAAATATATTTGTTTATTTTAAATTAGAATTTAGTAAAGCCTTTAAACATATAAACATTTTATATTGACATATTCAATTTATATGATTCAGCAGAAAAACACGGCTCAAAGGCCTTAAAATTCAAATAAATTAGTAGAAAAACAAACATGGTATAAATTAAATTTAGGCTGTAGTAAGTCCTGATATCAAATAGATTTTCCTTTTAAGTACTTTTGTAAGGAAAGACAAACTTTGTTTCCATATATTCTTTGAAGTTATAAAGACAAAAGTTACTAAAGCCTCAAGTTGCTCCAACAATATTTGGAATATAATTTTAAATATTTGTCTTATTTTTAAAATATTAAAATTATGAAAATGCATATTTCAATCTTGATCTTCAAACATTCTCGAAGTTTTGATTTGGCTTGACCGGTTTTATGCTGCAGGGTTATTAATAACTCGAAGTAATTTTTGGTGGTCTTCCATAATAAACATGGGCGTAGCTAGGTATGGGCCTAGAGGGCCGTGGCACCCACCTAATTCTATAAAAAAAAATTTAACATGCATACAATATAAAATTATTAAAAAATGCACAGGGTATTGTGGACGGATTGCTTTTTTCTATTCAAGAAAATACAGCCAATTTAGGAATAGAGATGTCTGTTCCAAGGATAGTCTCTCGTCAAACACACCATTCAAATCCCCCATTTTCATCACCTGTTGAATACTGGAAGCGATCTATATACATTCCTTATATAGATTCTTTAATTTCATCACTGGACAGAAGAGTTAATGAAGAGAATAGTCCAGCGTTTGCATTGTTTGCACCCGTCAAACATGCTTCCTTTGAAGCTGGAAGAGCTTAAAGATGCCACAAAAACGTTTGAGCATTTTTATGAGTTGGATGATTTGGAAGGAGAAATTGAGCTTTGGTATAATAAAAAGGGTAAAGACGAATTAGCCGCCTAGAGCTGGCCAGTATTTTGAAAGACGATGGATTATTTTATCCAAATATAAGGAAGGCGTTATTAATTTCATTGTCACAGCCGTGCACTACTGCAACTGTTGAACGGTCATTTAGCACTTTAAGGCGAGTAAAAAGAAGGTTGCGTTCCACAATGACTGAAGCTCGTTTAAACGGTAAAATAATATGCAATTTTACTTATTATGAAAAAATAAGTATATAGTATATTGCAGGACTATGTATGCTAAGCGTCCACCGAAGATTGGTAACCGAGAAGAAGGACGAATTTTTGGAAAAAATTCTTGCAAAATTTTCAGAAGAAGAGATTTACTCCTCAAATAGATAGAAAATGTAATAATCATAGGTTAGGTTAGGTTAGGTTGATTGGGGGGGGGGGGTGTGATAGCCCATGTCATACGACATACACTTAAGCCAGTGAAGGCTTGTTGTGCGCTCCCTTTCAAACTGCCAGAGTTCTGCGGCAGGATTCGAACCTGGGACATTCGCACTACGAGTCTAGTACACTACCTACTAGTCTACGAAGGTCATTGTAATAATCATAAAAAATCATAATCATAAAAAATCATAATTTTCATGGCACCACCCTATTTCATATCCTGGCTACGTCCTTGATAATAAAGAGTCATAATAAAAAATTATCCCAAATTAAAGATGTGTATCTCATTGTCATTTAAACTAATAGTTCCTTTAAGAGTATCTTGTCATAGAAAGTCTCTATAATTAATTCTGTTCCAAAAAATAGAAATAAATAAAAGTTATTGAACATATATTTTGCTAAACCAAAAATTTTCTATTTGAAAAATTTTTTTTATTAAAATGACTACAAATGAATACAAAAAAAACGAGGACTTCGAAACATCTTCCATAGAAAACTAATCAAAAGGATCTCTGTGGTGATGCCATTGTGTATGTAATTACAGCAAAATAATCCTTAATAGTTTTTTTATTTTCTACTAAGAAACTTCAAATTCTAACATAGAAAAATTGACGAGGAGTTTTTTGTTACATACTCGTCGAAAAGTTTTGTGTTTCACATGAAAATGTGTTGAAATAAATTTTTAGGAAAGAAAAAAAATCTAGAAAACTGACCGAAAATTATTTTATAGAAAACTGGCTCAAAAGTTGTCTATGAAAAACTTGTCTAAAAGTTTGATTTAAAAAATAGGTGTCAAAACTTTATACAACGCTGATCGAAACGTTTTCTAGAGAAGTCGTTTGGTGTCCCTACTTTTTCTGTAAAAGTTTAGTCAAGAAGACGCCTAAAAAATTTGTCTATACAATTTTGCTATAAAAATACTTGTCAAAGACTTTTGTATTGAAAACTGGTCAAAAAGTTTCCTATATACAATTGACCAGAAAGTTTTTAGTAACGAAATTGTCGGGAAGTTTTCTTAATTCCTTGGACTTGTATTTAAAGTAAATCTAAGAAATATTGTCCTAAGAAAATTCTTCGAGGTTCGAAACTAGTTTTTCAAAATCATTTAAAAACTCGTTTAAAAGTTTTTTTTTTTTTTCAATAAGATCAATGGTAATTTTTCATCGAAAACTTCATAGAAAGTTTTTTGTCTAGGAAACTTTAAATTATTTTTAAGGAAAAATTTACGAAATTTTTTTCTATAAAATATTTGTCTAGAAGTTTTATATATAAATGTCTTTGAATAGTGTTCAACAAAAAAAAATTCTGTAAAAAAAAATTTATAGAAAATTGGGAAAATTTATGGAAAACTATTAGGATAGTTTTTCAGAGAAAGTTGGTTAAAAGCTCTTCTATAGAAGAGTTTTCTTTCCGAAACTAGTCATTATAAAAGTTTCATATAGAAAAAATTACAGTTGAAAACTCATCGAAAAGTTTCTTAGAACTCGTCGAAAAGTTTTCTTCGGAAAACTCGTCGAAAAATTTTCTTTTTTGGAAACTCGATTCAGAAATTTCGACTTAAAGTTTTCTATCAGAAATGTATTGAAAGTGTTCTTATAAAAAAAACGCTTTATAACAAATTTTCATAAATACGCATTGTCGTTCAAAATATTTTCAAAAAATTCCATCCTTCTTTTAGAAAAGTAATCGAGGAGTTAAAGTTTTCTAATATAAAATTTATTTTCCTAATAGTTCTTTTTTTTAGATGACTCAACGAGAAGCTGGTGGCACTGTGTTCTGTTAATATTTTCTCAAGGAAACGTTAATAAATAGCTGGACGAAAGGTCTTTCATTAATTAAACAGTATTCTGTAAATTATGTCTGAATTTGTTATTAAACTGAATACAAAATTTGAAAGAAAAATAAAATAATGATTTTCGTTTTCAGTTTAACAATATAATAACAGTCTCATTAGAAGTTAATATACAATAATATTTCGAATCACAATTCATTTGCAGTCTAGTTAAAACCAAAATAAAATTGTATCAAACGAGCAGTAATGCAACAAATTTTCCCATTCATTATTCAAATTGAAATCTATTTGCAAGATGGAATCGAAAAAAAGCTAAACATTTCAAAGCCTTTTTGTCAATTTGTATGATCACGTTTATTTCATTTTTTTTTCTTCATATTTGAAGCGACAAGTGCTTTCAAATCGTTCAAAAGTCGCTCAGCAGGCAAAAGTAAAAGAAAAATTTGTTGGAAAAAACATAAAATGCCTTCAAAATTTAGCAGCATTGCCTGAACGTCTTGTTTGTACCCACTGAGTCAAATCAAAAAACTGCCAGTATTTTATTGTTTCATGTTTTCTGACTGCTGTGGACTCTTTAAAATTTTATTCCAGACTATTTTCGATTTAATTTCTCGGATTAGTTGTTCATTTGTCCATGTTTAACTATTTAAATCAAAGTCACTACGTAGTACGTGAACACTTGTGTTGGTGGTGGTTGGTTACTTTGTCGAAAAATGTAATGGCTCTCGTTTGTTTGTTTGTTCATTTGTTTGTTCATTTGTTCGCTCCTTGTTCTGTATGCCTGCCTGTTGTTTTATTTTCATCATGTAATTTTTATTTTTTCCTTTTTGCATATCAATCGAACATGATTTTGTCATTTGTTTGAAAAAAATAAATAAATAAAAAAAAATATTTTTATACTTTATGTTGTTTTTGTGTACTTTTGGTTGAGTAATAAAACGTATTACTATCAGGAATTGTACCAAATTACATATAAATATTTAAAAAAATAAGTCTTTGGTATAAATACATAATAAATAAGTAATGATTAGCGTATAAAATGTAAATGTAATTTAAGTAGGTACCAGAATTCGAGACCACAAGTATTTTGTTACATTTTCATTTTCCATGTTTTTTAAGATTTTTTTTCTTTCTTTATTTTTTAAGTGGATGATTATCATTCATTTATTATGTTGTGCGGATGGAAAACAAGGATTGGCAGCGAATTTTGTATAAATCCAAATAAGCAAACAATTAAATATTTAATTGTTAATAAATCGTGGTTTCTTAGCGAAACATTTTTATGCATTTGGGAATGAAAACTTTAAACTAATCCATACTAGATGCTTCACAAGTTTTGGTAAAAGTTTACGTCAATATGACAAAACGTACCAATCGTACATTAAATTTAATTACTAAATTGCTGGAATCAATTACTTCTTTAACCACTTATCGCATCACTCATTATTTCTCGAAAGATCCACGTTGATAGAGATTAAAAACATGTCAAAATAAATTTGTAACTTTCAAACATTTTACAATCATTGATATTTACATAAAATAATTAAATAAATAAAATTCATTTGCTTAATTCGAATTGAAAAATAATATTTTAATTGGAAATTGATTAAAAAAAATACACAAACTTAAAACATTAAACAGTTAAATCAATTAATTTTGATCATGGAAATTTGAAAATCCACTAAAACATCAATAAAATTTTTAATGAAAAATAGAAAAGTAACTTTTATAAACTAGTTCATCGCATTGCTTAAAATCCATTTTTATTTATATAGAATGGAAATGAAATGTAAACTTTGTATTTTTTTTTTGCAATTGGACCGGTATTCAGGGGATGACCCCTATTTATGCAGTGCATTGTGCTGGAACTAGGAAAATATGATAGGGTGAGGAGGATAACGGGAGTAGTGCTTGTGGACTTTCGATATGCACCTCTCAACGCTGGGTATGGGAGAAAAATATCTGCATGGTGCTCGTTCCACATACCAGCCGTTGTCTCTGTGATGTGCATTGCGATTCGCTGTTATATCGACCACAAATGGATGTGCTCTTAATGAGGTACGTATTGCTCGTAAAGTAAGAGCGGGTCTAGGTAATATGTTCCCTTACCTCATTAGAGAACATTCCATTGAAGTAACGATAAAACAGCGTAACACAGCCCACGTTGCGACGATGCTCCAGTGAGTCAATATAGTTGGGTACACTATTGCCACCAATGTATCTTTTTGCCCTCTCCTGTACTCGGTCCAGTAGCTTCAAAATAGACTTTGAAGCACCGGCCCATACATGAGAGTTGTATTCAATTTTCGGCCGAACGGAAGGATATCAAAAGGAGTGAAGTATCTCTTACGCCCTCGTAAAAAACCCCCTTAAAAACCGGGGTCAGTCCATCGAACATCACACTGAATTTTCATGCCAATAACATCAAGAGCTTTTGATTCCTCCATATTTATATCACCCATTATTATGCGTAAGCATACAGCACTGCATCTTCTTAGCATTAAAATCGACTCGATTCGCATGATCTTGCAGCTTGTTGCAAGATCTTGATTTATCTTATCATCCATATAGCCCTAATTACATAATAAATCATTAAGAAAAATAAGAGACAGTGTAGGAGAGAGAACGGAGCCTTGTGGTGCCCCTGAATTTATCTTGATTTGTATAGAAACAAGAACCACTCCTAGAAATGAAATATGAACCGATTCATATCGAATCGTGGCGTGGTGTAGTGGTTAAAGTGCTTGCCTACAAAACCGAGTACCCCAGGTTCGCTCCCTGGCAGAGGTCCAACGTTTTTCACCATGGTTTTTCAAGTTTTAAAAATGAAGTGGCTTCAACCCTCTACTAAAAATTAATACAATGAGCCCCCTTCCCTTCCCTTCTGGGTAAAAAAGATAGAAATCAAAGATTAGCGAGGTTCTTCACCACTACACCAAAATACAGAAGGGGCTTTGTTTCTAGGCAACGGCAGATAGCAGCTCCATTATCCTAGACCTGCTACAGCAGACCAATCATCTACTTATATGGAACAGGAACCGATTACCGAAACTGATACAAGGCAAAAAACAAATAATAACAATGCGAAAACAACTGCAACAACAACCCGTGCAAAGATGGATACGCTTTGTAGAAGGCCTATGCTCCCTCCAGGAGTGGAAAGAACATATACTTATATACATATCGAATCGAATGAAATATGAAAGGGTGAATTTTCATAATGAAATATAATCCAGTTTAAACATAAATAAAAACCGATTAATCAGCTGCGTCACAGATTCCGTTCGGATTGGTTTTTATACGTAGTTACCATTCTGAATGAATTAATACTCTTGTCTAGGTGCCCCTGTATAATTTTTTATTTTTGCATGCAAAGCCCACTTTGAGCTTTTGGGCGAATGTTTACTTGCGACTCATTTTATACTTTTTCATACAAACGGAGCTGGTAGAAAAAGTCTTTATCAGTTCCTCTTTGAATATTTAAAGTGGCTTTATTCCGAAGAAAATTTTAATTTTTCCTTTCTGAAGAACAGATTTACGAAACTAAAACATATTTCGATCAGAATTAAGTTATGTGACATGGCAGCATATATTGCTTTGATTGAAATATGAATCGGGTAATACAAAATCTAATGAAACATTAACTAATTCTTGTATACAAGGTGGCGTAAAAGTAATATCATAATTTGAAATTGTGGTCATTTTGTTATAAATAAACAAAGAAAAATCTGTTTTCATACAAAATGAACATCATTAACAATATATGTAATATAATATATATTATATTTATATCAAACTTTTTAGGGACTATATTTGAAGCCGGTTGAATTTTCTGTAAACAAATTTTTTTGAGAATATTTTTGGAGTCGATCTGATGCAAAATGCAAGCACATATCAAGCATTCCAACTTTAAAAACTTTCGGTATTATATACAGCCGGATTTCAATAATTAGGTACATGAATGCGATGTAATACTCCCCTCGCTTATACCCAGTAAGTTTTTCTTGAGACTACGTTAATTGGCCGCACAGTAACGCCAATTTCGAACAGTCCCACTCTCATATTAAGCAGGATTATAAGATTATTAAATGTTTCCAATCAAATATTGGTTAAAAAGAGACCACCTTTGAAACATATTCTTTTATATAAAAGAAAAAGTTTCTCCAATAGACATTTGCTGTCTTTGCATCATTTGTCCATTTATTTACAAGGTGGCGCAGAAGTAATGTCATAATTTGTAGTAACAGCCATGCTATTATAAAAAGACCTGTGTTTTCATAGAAAGTTTATTTGAAACTGTAAAATTTTGAAATGTTGTTTGCAAAACACCTAGCCCCAAATTAGCGATTATGACATTACTTTGCGCCACATGGTATATGATGAAAGCGTGTTTGGCACTGTCAAATTCACTAAGTATAAGTGTTCATTAATTACAAACTATTAGTTATATATATATATATATATATATATATATATATATATATATATATATATATATATATATATATATATATATATATGATATTAGTTATATATATATATGACAAAAGGGGATTTGCACCCATTGCAACCATATCCGTCATATAATCGCCTCTGCCGGCGGGTTACATGCTACAAATGCATGTATTAGATTGATATAGTAAAAGTAGTTAAGAGGGACTTTGTAAATAAATTATCTTTCGAGGGCTAACATTTCCAATTTGTTGACATAGACCTTCATGGTTTGGAATAGTTTTTAATATTTATATGTAATACAAACCAAAGAATGACAAAGGGCAAACCTTTTGCCATTCTTGCCACAAAATGCACCATCTCCAAAATATACTCTTGAGTACTATCATATCATATATATACCCGTATATGAACTTGACTTGAATATGTCGTACCCATTCATACACGTTTGACAACGAATGATCCGGGAGTGACTCATGTCATTATGTGATAGAAACTTCTCTTGATTTTTAATTGACCGTCTGCATTCTCATTTACAAGTATATCAAGTGCAATTTATTTTATAGTGACTTAAAGTTTTAATTTTCTACAAATATACCCAAGTAAAATAAACACCCAGTTTCTTGCTCACCATTTAATTTTTGTTTTTTGTAATAAAATAAAAAAACCATTTTGCCAACACTTTATTTCTTGGTTAGACTTCTTCTTGGTTAGATATGTACTCGTATATAAAAAATGTACTCGTGCGAGTATAAAAATACCACAATAAATAAAAATTCTTATGCAACATAATAAAACCAGAGTTAGTTGCCACAAAGCACTTAATATTTAAGGTGAATAAATAAAGTAAACAACCAAAATTGTTATAAAACAATTAAAGGGGAGGCTTAAGCCAGAACTATAAAAGATAATTGGTAATTGATTTCAGTTTTATTTTTACATATTTAATTTAAAATCTTTTCATAGTTCTGCCTCACAGTTAAATTGTTAAAAATAATCGGGATCTGGGGCTTAATTAAACAATGTTGTGAGTGTAAATTTCTTATTTGCATTTTATTTAATAAATAAAAAGTTTTCTAATACAAAAAACGAAACATAAGAAAATTATAAATAAATAAATATTGAAACGAAAATTTAAAAATAATATAAAGTAAATAAAATTTTTTAAAGAAAATAATAAAATGATAAAACATAAAATTTTATAACAATATAAAAATCAAAATAATTAGAAATTAAAAAGCTTAATAAAAAAATTTAAATAAAATCAAACAAAATCTTAAATAAAATAAATTCAAAATAAAAATATAAACACATTTAAATGATTTTAAAGTTTATAAAAATTTACATATAGATATTAATAATAAAAAATGTTTTATATTACATCAGGGCTATTTAACCAAAGTGTATCAATTAAACTACAATTAATTTCAATATCTTTATCAATAGTATATAAAACTTAGAGGAAAATTTATTGTTAATTATTACTCCTCCCTAATTATTCTACTCGTATTATAATTTATGGAAATGTTATAAGTGTTTCTAATTATGTTAATTAATGTCGTATATTACGTTAACAGCAATGATTATTTCTACCAGTTTTTAATTTTGAAATTTATGTATCGTATAAACCGTTTTGATGCAACTTATAAACTTTAAGCAATTGCAAATCAAAAAGGGCTTAACGCGACCAACATGACTTGTAGAAAAACTCGAAATCATATACGGTTCTATTCTGTAAATCACATGATTTCAAATCGTACGATTTTGAAAAAAACAAACTGTTGTTCAACTTATTGCAGAATGTAGTTCTGTCAAATTGAAGCTCAAATTAGAAATTTTTAACAGAAAAAAGTTTGAAAATGTATTAAAAATGGTGAATAAGTTAGTTTCAACTAAATTTGTGTTTTTTAAAGCGGGTGATTTGAAATCGCGTGATTTACAGAACAGGTCGATAATAAATATTTATTTATTTTATATTTATTTGTTTTCGTTTTTAGTGTATGGAGATTGAAGTCCTTTAAAACAATGATCGATTTGTAACGATTTTTTTAAATAAAACTGCCAGTTTTTTTTTGAAACTTTCAATAACACACTGTAGCAGACTCAGAAGCGAAATTTAGTACTTCAGGAGGAGATCTTAAGATAAAATTTGAATACTTTTAAAGCGAAAACATAAACAAGAGTGGGAAGCGATTGTGAGCCGTCGAAAATTCTCATGCCCGGTCAATTGGAATGAAGCGAACCTAAATAACGCGGGGTCAAATGTTTGGTGACGACGTATATCTTACATCTGACTTGTCAAATTTCCCACGGCCAAATCTATACATATCGGCTGAAAGCCTTTAAACATTGCTTGTGCAAAAGTCAGATGAAAAGTAATATTTCAAATTTTCAATTCAAATTCAATTTAGGCGTAACAAAAATGCGTATTAACATAAAAAATAATATAAAAGAGATGCCTTTATCTATTTGTTGTGGTTGATAAGAAATAAAAAGCAGAAACTATGCCTAAAATAATAATTTATGGAGAAACAGGGGTTGTGTCAGATGTAATTACACAGGAAAGTTTTACTATAGAAATTATAAACCGTCTCTTAATTGGCAATTTTTCCATACACGCGAAATTATATATGTGGATCGTACAGCTTAAAAGTCAGACGTAAGAAACAAGTAGTCTTAAAGGGCCATAAGCAATTCAAAAATCCAGTTTTTCAAACGCATTAAGATGTGAAGTTAGCTGCAGAAAATGAAAAAGAAGTGAATAAATAGAATTACAAAACTACTGAAATTATTGTTTTTCGTTTACAATTCGAATTTTTTTCCTTTTTGAAAAATTTGTAAATTAATACGAGTCACAGTCTAGTTTAATTATTTTCAAAAAACTAGTCAAAATTGTTAAACTTCTTAAACCCTGCTTTCGTTGTTGAAATAATGTTGTCGCTCTTATTTTGGTATGCCGTTTCAATTTTAGCATGAGATGGAATGATATGCAACACTTGCCGCTTTGTTCGTTTTAAGTTTTTTCTTTAAAGATATTTTTTTATCTTTCATGGAATTTTACTAAAATACATACATATGTTCAATGTTGGTCACATTTTGTTTAAATTGCTCATTTCTCATCATCCACTGAGTGCAGCGACGGCAATGATGGCGATGATGATCTTAACTTGCGTCATGACGTGATTGTAGTGTCAGTCATGATCATAATAATTATTTGCACCATTAGTTGAATTATTGTGAGGATGTGTTTTTCATTGTGTTTTAATAGCCAGTAGCACTACTTATAATTAATAGCGCGCTAAAGTGGTAGCAACTGGTAGCAACACCATTTCCAAAAGCAAAACAAGAAATATAAATAATCGTTATTTTTCTTGGACTTTTTTTATAATTTTTTTATTAATTTCATATTTCCTATACAAGTTACACAAAGTGTAACGAAATATGACTGCTTGAAAATTTATAAACACAATTAAACAAATCATACTGAATTAAAAAATTAAATTCTCTATCACTTAAAAGTTGATTTAGTTGTTAAATTGTATTTTTGGGGACAAAAATAACAGTTTTTTATACCCACAATTGAAATTTTTTAATGAAATTGTTTAAGTTAGAGCGCTGATTATTATATTTGTGTAATTTTTGAATAATTAGTAAAGACTGCTGTTATGTGTTATTTTGGAAATGGTGTTAACATTAAATACAAGCTTAAAATATGTTGTGTTTTAAGAAGTTTCATTAAATCAAACTTTAGCTATAATATAACATTAATATACATAAAAATAAAATAATTTAATACAAAGCAAATTGTTTTCACGGATCTCTATGTGTATTCAATTTAATTTAATACTTTTGTGGTACAAAGCGCGCTTATTTAATTACACTGCAAGAAACTTGTTATAAAATTAACTCTATCAATATGTACGAGTAAATAAAAGTGTAGTTGGGGTAGTGCTGGTAAAAAAGTACAATGGCTGTGCAAACCCGTTATGTTATAAGAGAAGCTTTTGTGTTGCTGTTGTTGTTGTTGTTATGCTAGGGATGTGTAGTTGCATGTGAGTGTATGTTTAAGATGTTCTAAATACTTTTTGTTCAACCTCTTATCGCTGTTAATTAAAAATAAAAATTAAAAAATTATATTATTTGATAATAAATAAATAAATTTGATTAGGAAATAAAAATTACATTAAATAGAATTAAAAAATAAAAAAAATTGCGCTATTTATATATAAAGCTTTTTTAAATTCCATCCACTGAGTTGTTTAATTAAAATTTAATGCTTTTCTAACTACATTGTGCTTATTTTATATAAAAAGTAGATTAAAAATTAATAAATAGTTATTAAATAATAATTATCAATAAGATTTACTTTGTTGGGGTGGTACGAAACCGTAACCTGAGGCGCCCACAATCACACCGCTGGATTCATCAACTGCGTCTGGTGGAGATGGAGGGAAGACAACGGGCCCTATAACAATTAAAAAAAGAAATTTTAATCGAATTTTATTTTACTCTTTGGCGAAAGTAAAATATATTTAAACAATTTAGTTTTGATAGTAACACACATATGTATGTATGTAAGGATATTAGAGGCGACACATGGAGTTGGAAAATTTTGTTTGTAAATCGATTTTCATTCCTCAAAAAAACACGACTAGTTCATAAAGGCATTTTAAGTTGTGTAAGGGACTAGGAGTTATCCAAAACTACTCCAAAAGTTTTAAATAATCATTGCCCATTTAGCATTACAATGCCCTAGACCAGGACTTTGTACGATTGCTTCACATTAAATTGGACATGGTCCCTCATTGCATTATGTAGCATCATGACGTAGTCAATATTTTAACTAAATTGGATCACGTCGTCCAGTTATGTTTGCATGGATACTCATCGAGGATTTTTTGATATTTTTGGCGATTCCCTCCTGTGTTTGCTTGCTTTAAGAATTTTTTAGTATTTTTTTTTTTCAATCAATAAAGAACTATTTTAAATTAGGATATTTTGAGTAAGTTTTTTTTGTTTATCCTTTTTGTTGCTGATTTTGATAATTTTTTGTAAATTCTACTCAACTTATAAATTTCTTAAATACTTTTATTTAGACGTTTCAGAATATTTTGCACTTTTTTGTGGCGATTTTGGACCTCTTTTACAACTTCACTATTGATATTTTAATCAAAAAATTTAGAGATTTTTCGATTTCATTTATTTTGAATGATGATTATTTGTGTTTTTGGTCCTTGTATCCAATTAAAATGTCTTTCAATCACATCGAGGAATTTTCGATTTGTTGGTGAATTTCTGTTTTACTTCGATTTTGTGGATTTTTCTTTTTGAAAATTGTTTTTTTTTTGTTGGAAAATTTTGACAGATTCCTGAACATTTTTGCGATGAATGTTCCATGTTTCGATTTTTTAATGAAATATCCAATTTCACCTGGTTGCTTGAAACCATGTTGAAATATTCTTATAAGGTGACATCACTGCATTAGGTGATTACTTTTTGCTTTGCTTCTTTTCACTTCACTTGGTTGTCAGAAACCTGTGTATTGGTGTGCACGTGTAATCTGACTTTTTATATGTGTTTGTGTGTGTGAGTTTGGTTGCTAGATTCTTTATTGTTTTTGGCGATTCCATGCATTTGACATTAACAAAATGTCTGTTTTTTGTTGCAATGTTGTACTTTTAGCAGCTCTAGTGCTGCCACCTTGTAGTAAAGTTATTTCACCATGAAAACAACAATAAAAAAAACTCAAACAAAAAGAATTTTCGTTTAGTTTTACAAAATGTGGCTGTAGATGTTAAACTTTTTTGTTGAAATTGTCAGGTATGTGAGGGAAATCGATCGATTTCAAAAAGATCGAACTCCGATCAGTTTGGAAAATATTTTTTAGTCCATCTCAAATTGTTAAATTGAAAAAGGCAGGCCAAAAGAAAAAATGTAGACATTGCAAAAAAAATGTATTTAAATATATTGTAAAATAAAGGTAAAATGAAACTATTGACAAAATGCAAACTTTTTTCTTTTCATTTTTTAAATCGACTTGCATGTCATACCCGAATTATTATTATTTTTTTTTTTTTGAGGAAAATTAAATTTTTGTGATAAATATTATACAATTACGCTTACCTCTATTTTGTCTAGGATCTCTCACTTGTGTAGATTGTGGAAAATCAAGTGAATTGAAATTGATTTGTCTATGCCCGAAGAAATTTTGGCCAGTCACCAGAGCAAATGAAGAGCAGATGGCAAAAACGATTATTAACTAAAATTAAGAATAAAAATAATAATTTAATTTTTTTATTTTTATTAAATCTCAAATTATTTTAGAATTGTTATCGAAATAATTTTGTATTTAGTATTTCACTTCTTCGTTTCGAAGTATTTTGAAGGCATTCCTTTTGTTTAAAGTAGTTTTACAATTGCAATGCTAAATCAAACGTATAGTGAAAGTTACTTTGGAAATTAATACATATATTTTTCAACTTTATGGATGCAAAGAAGATTTCAATATAGTCCAAAAGTTGTAAAAAATATATTCCAATAGTGCCTTTTAGTCTACATATATTTTTGTGGAAACATCACTCTGGTGAAAGCATATGAAAATGCAATGTCCTAAACAAGTCTTTATATTGAAGGACTATACACTACAGGGTAATAATGGAAACCTTGAAGAATTATAATTTTTTATAAATAAAACTTTATGTTAATGAACAAGATTAGAAACCATTTTGATTAACAATCATCTTTTTTGTTTTGAAATCAATATTCCCTAAAAATTTTCTTAAGAAGAAAGTAATTTTCTTATTTATAAAAGTGTGCAAATCAAAACTTTACAAAATTTTCGCCAACTGAATAAATCATTTTTATATCTCTTTTCTATTACTAACACTTTTTGAAATTTATTGTGCCACTAGCTACATAAATCATTTCATTTAAGTGTTTTAATGATTAATTTTGTGAAAAATTATTAGCAATCATCACTTTAACCTCAAGTTCAACCCTTTAGGAAAGCATGAGCAAAGTATTCATAAGATTTAATACATAAAAAATATAGTTTCCTTTTTTTTGTCTTACTAAACAAGTTGGCCTATTTGAACTTGCCTGTCTTGTCTCTATATAAAGCTTAAGCTACTTGAGGCTTCCGCTTTTGAAAGTTATACAGAGAAGGTGGCAGACAAGGAAACCTTGAAAAATACTTTCCCAAACTCATGCCTTTAAGTGAATTTTGAAAGAAAAAAAAACTATAAATATTTATTTTAAAACATTTTAGAAATTGCCTTGTAATGACCATTATTATTGAGAAATTGAATTGAACTTCAAATTCAGCTTGTGGCCGGCACACAAGAGTGTATGAACACAACCAGGATTACAATATTATTGAAGGGGGTTTCAATACATTAAGGCTTATAATAATTTTCTATAGATATTAAATACGAATTAGTTATTTATTTATGTGCATGTTTTTATGTTTTCAATTGTACACTGAGAAGGAAATACTTGGCAATTTTTTTTTTATTTTTAACTACACGGGAGCTTTGCAATATTGTTATATTGGTTTATCAACTGAAACAAAAGCTATTAAAGATTTCTAATAAGTTTTTGCTAAAATTAAACTTTGGCTTCTGCAAGTTTGAACTTGATTTTCTCAAAGTGCATTATTATTTTTATTGTTTGCTAAGCACCAAATGTTGCGCCAAAGATTGTCTGAAGCCGGCGCAAAAAAAAAATAAAGATTATTAATGAGTAAACGTTAAACAACAAAAACAATGATAAGTATTCGTATTAAGTGGACAAAAGTATAGATCATGAAATAGAGTGTGTCCGTCTCTCTATTTGTCCGTCTGTTTGCCGTCTTTGTGTCTATTTGGTCAACAACATTAACATTCACTTTTAGAAGGGGGTGTTACATTTTTTATTTTTTGCTTTCGTTTCTCTTTTTATTTATTTTTAGCCGACCTAAACTATTTAAAGGCTGTAAAGCAAATGTTGTAATCTTTGCAAAATACTTCCTTGTTAACAGTTTTTTACAACTTCAAACCAAAAAAAGAAAAAAAAAAAATTAACAAGATAAAATATTTTAGTTAAAAGTGTAATAAAAACGATTACATGTAATCTTTTCTAAATAGATCATTGGAACTAAAGATAATACGTTTGTATAGTTTTACACAATGTTCATTTTGTGAACGATAATTTCATAGAGAAAATAATTTATGCTTGGGAAAGAAAACATAAGAATGTCAAGAATATTCGGTAACCTTTTTTTTCATCACGAGAGGTGCACCTCTTGGTCTGAATTTTTGATACATCCAATTTTTTTCTTACTCATTTAGTAAATCCCTCCCTAAATATTATACTAGTTGGCATCCATTATTGTCCCTTTGCCATGCTGAAGGCACAATGCTTTAACACAGCAAAAATAAGTTTTCCTTGTAGTTTTTGTTGTGCTGGTACTAGTTTGAGGGTGCTTTTGTCTGAAGTAGTTACTGCATTGTGACCACAACGCAAATTATGACTGAGAACTCGGTTCGAACCACGTTCAGGTAAAGTCATCACCATCATAAATTTTCCTGATGTGCATTAGTGTGACATTCTGTTAGTTGTTGTTGGACTGTTTAAGTGATGAAGGTATAGCACTGGTCACTGAACAGTAGCAGTGCTATACCTTCTGATACTCTTCTATGCTATTGCACATCACAGCACCGCTGTTTAGTCGATAAAGTTAGTAGCAGAATGGGCGGCGAATTAAAACAACGTCGCACCTAACGTATAATGTTTCCAAATGAATTTGGGTATGTCCCGATTGAGGGTTTGATTTCCAAAAATATTTTATGATGGGGAATGTGATTTTTAAAATATTTTTTATGGGCGTAGGCCAGATCTTATATAGAGTAGACTTTACCATAACAAGGTAAAGATTTCTGCTTGTCTGCAGAAACACCCAGAGTCGCACCAAAAGACGCTGATAGTGTTGATGCTACGGGTAAATACATAAATTTAAAAAAGAAAAATTTTGCAGTATAATTATTGTTTACCACAAACAATTAGACCATAAGAAATAATGAAAAAAAGGCATAAGGGAACGCCATAATATAAATGAGCGTGACTTTTCGTCCAGTTTCGAAAACTAAATTTTTAAAAAATTCTAGCAAAAAAGTAGTCGTATTAAAAAGGACTAAGGCTAATCCTCAATCTAAATGATAGCCTCTTTTGTTTAGTACACATGCGGTTGGAAATTGTTTGTCATATCTACATAAGAGTGCCCGGTAGTAACAATATTAACAAATTGACAAGAGCCAATAAGTTTCGATATACGTAAATCGTTTTAGGAAAATTTTCAAATCTGAATTTTGACAGTGGCTGTAGTATGTATGAAAATAATTCAAAATTTCAAAAGAGATGTCACTTTAGCGACATTGTTACTGAAAAATTCATGTATCTTTGCATATCAGAATATCTTAATATATGTACGGGTGATGTTCACACAGACCTATTAAACCTATTTTTAATCAATCTAGTTAAATTTGCACCACTTTCTGTTTTTCTTACATACCTTTTCGATAATGTTGCAAAACACATTATTTTATTTTAGTTCTTGATAAAACTATGTAGCTTCTATGTAGATAAGATTCGATTTCTTTAACCCAGTATTTTTTTTAATTACTACTCATTTTCTGCTACTAAATAATTAATTATTACACGTAATCACGTCAAGTTTGTGGTTTTAAATGGTTTTTCTTACGTTATGCTTGTATATCTAAAATATTAATATTTGTTTTACTTTGTCTAGATTTTATCAAAAAATATACACCATTAATAATATAAAATAATTAAAACAAACAAGTCATTTGAACAGAAGTTGCAAAGTCTCTCCTTTGTATTTGTATATAGACAAACGTGTTAGATTAAAAAAAATTATATATACATACATATATATATATATATATATATATATATATATATATATATATATATATATATATATTTGTAATATTCAGTGAAAATATTTGTTATGAGAGCTAGAAAAAATAACGATTTCGACAAGCAATGAACAAATTTAAAATCAATGTAAAGTTTTTTTTACTACAAGTGTAATAAGTACGATTTTAATATATTGCGAGACGAACAGCATTTTAAGTACTTCCAAAAATTATTTTTTCATAACATCTTAAATAATACTTCCGATCCAACGAACTGGATCTAAAATTATTGGAAGAGAGCACTATATTAAAATTATTGGAAAAGATCCGAATTTTCACTACTTTCGGATCAAAAGTTGTGGACCTTATTGATTACCAGCTCTTTCCCTGCATGAGTTATATGTCGAATATTGCTTGAGATAAATATTACAACCAAATGCGGAACTAAAATAGCTTTTTTCTCTTGTGGTTTAAGGAATTTTATTCACTGTCTATAAAAATTACCCAATAGAGAAGAGCTTCCAAAAAAGTCTTGAAAATGGTGAAATTTGGTAAATGCAAATATAGACAGGATATTCTTTATTATTCGAATTAACAGATTTGGAAGCTGTGTTTATTATGCCGAAAAAAGCTAACTTTGTATGTTTTTATTTAGAAAAAAAAAAAAAAATTATCTTATATATATAAAATAGGATGTGTGTATGTATGTATGTATGTATGTATGTATGTATGTATGTATGTAACGTAATGGCTCCAAAACGGCTGGGCCGATTTTGACGAAATTTTCAGGGAACCTTCAGAATACTCGGGCGGGTGACACTGTGAAGTCGGATTTTTTATTTTCGGTCTGTGGGCGGAGGGGCGTGGCAAAATCCAATAATTCATAAAATGAGAACGGCTTGGCCGATTTCTGTAAAACTTTTTGTCAGTTGTTCGTATTTTCGAGGAAAAGGTTTTTATGGAAGAAAATTTTGGAAAATCTCTCCGGAAAAGTCGGAGAGTATGAAATTTTGTTTGAAATTATTCCTTAATGGCTTTTCACATGAAAAAATAGAAAGTTTGTCTGAAGGCTTAAAATTGGGGCGAGGCGAAGTTCGTCTGGTCCGCTAGTTTTATATAAAATTTAAATTAGTGGCAAATACTGGGAATAAATTTTACATCCAGGAGGTTTACAAAAATTGCAAATATTCACGCATATTCCATCTCTTTATCACTTATTAATTGTGGAAACAATGATTTCATGTACGAGTAGATTTCAAGAAATAAGCATTTATTTCATAAAAAAAGAAAGTACATATTTGCAACCGATGAATGGTTTGTAGAGGTAATTCATATTTATAATTATAATTTTATCAACTTGAATAAATGCACTATTGGATTTTTGGAAGCAATGAAAATATCGTCCCTTGAGAGTGACCTAAATTTTTTTTTATATGTGCTGATTGCAACCAATTTTTTTTACAATTACTCTAAAGTTTTTCACACGTTTTTCACTTAATTAATTTTATAAAACTTGACACTTAATTAAAATTAAAGCAGAGAAAAAAATAGTTACAGCGTCTGGTTAGCGAAAACGAAAGCGCACATGCGCAACCAACAAATTAGTTGCAGTTAAAAACAGACAAATATTAACAAACAAACAAACAAATGAAGTATCTGTGTACAACAAAGTAAATAGCGGTGTAAATTAAGCCAAGACTAAAGCAACAAAAAGAATCACCACATTGCTAGCAAAGTCTAAGGTAAAATACATATAACGAAGATTGTCAATGAAGAGAAGGACACGATAGACACAAGTGTCCAAGCGTTCCAAAATTTAGTACACGTACACGTACGTAAAACTTTTTAATGAATTTGAAATTCAGTTGCCATAGAGAAGAAAATGAACTTAAATGAAATATGGCTTAAAGACAATACTGTATAGATAAAAAAATCATAAAAAATTAAGAAATAAATAGACCATGATTTCTTTAACCTAAATAAAATTGTTGCAATACGAGTATTAAATTAATTGGTTTGAAATAATATTTTGATTTTCAAAATCAAATAAGACTTGAAATAATTTTTGCTTTTGTCGAATATTTTTACAAAAAACGTGATACCAGTGATCATTAAAAAATACAACAATAACAAAATATTTGTTAAAACAATAGGAAAAAAAACAGCTTAACTAAAGCAATCTTACAGAAGCTTTGAAAAGTCTTAAAGTAAATTGGCTTTACACTATTATTATATTTGGTAGATGTTTTATATTTGTTTCCAACCATGTTATAATATTGAGTTGTACTTGTAAAATTCATTGTAGACATTGCAAAGTTTCAAGTTATTGGCTGAAACTTTGTGTCTGTTTAGTACCTGCTGCCTTCTAACAAACACTGAACATTATCAGCATTTGAAATCTTCCACTGAGCAAATCAGCTTCTTGGGTCACCAAAGTTGATTTGTTTTATAACAAATTTGTTAACTATAGTAAAATTAACTATAGTAAATTTTTTTTAAATTTTGTAAAAAAAAATATATTAAAAGTTATATTTTTCGGCATCATGATGCTGATGAGAACTTTATTTAAGATTTTGAGTGAATCGAGTGCAAAGGTTTTGTTGTTTGTTTAAATTTCAAACGAGACGCTTGTCGTTTCTTCTTTGTGTCTGTATTTGGCCAAAAATTATCGATTATTTATGTCTTTTTAAATAATATTATTTGTTTATCTCTATTGTGAGATAAATCAATTTTATATGGAAATTTTATAAACTTGTTAAGAAGATTTTTTTGTTAAAAAAAAAGAAAAAAAATTAATATAATTCATAGCAGTCGTTTAACGACCATTATAATAGGGTTAAACATATTGACTCCCATGAGTTTTTATTATTAAAAGCGAGACATCATATCTTGTTTATAGCTGAACTGTTTTCAATTATAATTCAATTAATAAATCTTTAATTTATTTCGAGTTTTCAAAATGAATTATAAAGAAAAGTAATTATCTTTCGAAATCTATTTGTATTTACTCGTATTATCCAGTCACGTAGATAATGCTTTATAAACCCAAATGAACTAACGCCATTGATGAAGATGTGCTGGATTCTTCCAACTGGTCATATTTAAATTTTCTTGTTTTCTCTTTTTCTTCATATTGATTTTAAGCGTTTCTTTTTTTTAACAGATAATAGAGAAAAATGAACTTGAAGATTAAAATAATTTATTTATGCATTGGATTATAAATATTTATCAGTTTTATACAATCAAATTGAATTTTTTTATCATTAATTCTGGCTAATTTATGATAATAAACTGAAAAGTTCACATAATTAGAGAAAATTTATTTATTTAATACAAAACTTTTTTCTTTTTTGCAAAAATAAAGCCTAAGCAAAGGCCAAATAGAATTTAAGAAATATACAATTTTAAAATAAATGCATATATTTTTATTTACTTAAACAAGGGTAATTTTAATTATCAATGACAAGTGATAAATTATTTGTTACACTACTGCTTATTAGTTTGTAAGATGCCAAAATGACATGCAAAACGTTTAGTGATAAAAAAATTTTTTATATATAGCGAACACGTTCGTTAATCCAGTAGTTGTTGAAAATTTTTGCAGTTTTATCAAACTGCTTGACATTAATGTCATGTATCTGCCGCTTGATGTTCTAACATACACGTGCTGGATGATTCGACAATCATTTATCTTGAGCTTGCTCTTATATGTTGAAGATGTCAATAGCGGGTGACACACTTATAGGAATTGTGCCAACATTATTTTAAAAAATAATTAAATAAAAAATATGTATGTTTTTCTATCTTTTACATTATTTATAATTATTCCGGCTTAAAGGTTTTTTTATTTATAAATGTTTTATGAACTTAAAAATATTAATATTTTAATACACTTTTAGTATCCCGGAAATTTTTTTTGCTAAATTGACAACAAAATGTAAAAAATATGAAACAAAATCAAATATTTTTGATAATTTTTAATTATTGTAAAATAATCATCATTGTTTTGGAGTCACCTTTTCTTTAGTTTTAACTGATTTTTTCCCACTAAAAATCTTAATCTTTCTTTTTAATATTTGTATCGTTTTAATATTTAAATCTTTCCCGCGGTAAGATTTTTTACAAAATAAAATTATGTGTTTTAGATTTTTTAATTATATGTACTCGTAGTTTATTTCTCTTACACGATTGAGCACCTGCTAACAAGAGGGCTCAGAAAACTTCGCCCATAATAATCCATTCGTGGCATATGAATGTTAAGTTATGACTAATAGTTTCGCTTAGTTGTAATTATAGTGTTTAAAACGAATTATAAATGTGTGTTTAATATAAAGTTTCACATTCGACAAGTTGTCATTCATGAAAATTTATACGTTGCATGTTACGAAATGGTATTTTGTTAAAACAAATTGATTGAAATATTTTTTACACTGTTAAAAATATTGTATTAAAGTTTAAGTACTCGTAGCAAACTTTCAAGCTACGAGTTCTAGTGGCTTGTATCAGGAAAATGGTTAGTCGACTTTCTGCCTTATAATGATTGATGTAGGAATCGTTAAAATAAGATTAGATTTACTTAAAAGGGAACCTACAAGGTTTGTTGGCGCGCTATATCCCCCAAATAGCATATGTCCATGTGTCTGTTTGCTGTTCAAAAAATGGCTCCGGAAAAAATGGGCAATGATAAAAAATTACAGTGATACAATTTAAAAAAAGATTAGACCAATCATTAAAAAAAATTGAATCGTGACCGATTAATCGCCTACTGAAAAAATTTTCACACATTTCGAAGCACTAGAACTAAAATTTGGCAAGTGAGATCATGTGAGACCAAACAAAGCGGTAGGTAATTAGTCATACAAAAATGATACCTGCTCTGCTCCTAAACAGGTTTGCCAGCACAACCGTATCGATTTCATAATGCGCACCTGCTTCTTTTGAAGCATCATATTTTAATGGGCGTCTAAGACTTTAAACCAAATTTATGGTGAGACAAATCATAAAACTTGTTTCAGTTTTTATTGAGCGTCTAAAATTTAGGACAACAGTGAGACAAATCATAAGAAATTTTAATAAAATGTCCAAAAAATATTTTTTATGACCAAAATTTTCTTAACTATAAAAAAATGTCAATACACTGTTTTCAAGATTTCGACATTTTTCCTTGGGGTATTAATCACACAGCCAAATTTTCTAATGGGTCCCACAGAGCACTATTGTTTGAAATCAAAATACGAGTATTATTGCATCGTTTTCAGTTATTATCAAATCAAGTCTTATTGAATAAACGAATTTTAATTAAAATAATATTTCAAAACTTATTCCCGATTAATATTCAACAAACTGTTTTAAGTGTAGTTTCTTAATAAAACAAATTTAAATTAATTAACGTTTTTTTATACAAAAACAAATTTTTATTAAAATTAAACTATTTGTTGTCATATTTATTCAACATAAAAGTACGAGTATGTTTGTTGTTAGTTCGTTTTTTGTTTTTCATTTAAAATAACTTGCAGAACTTGTATTATTAGCCACATTACCTTCAAAAAAATTATGTTTTTTTTAATTGTTGGTTTGATTTTATATTATTGTTGTTAATAAGTTATGAAAGAAAAAAAAAACAAACATTCAATATCAGATCAAAGTCAATTGGTTCCCATTACTATTCGTATTTGCAAAAGTGTTTATTACCAGCTTATGCTTAAGAACATTTCTGAACGGTCACATATTTATGACCAAGTCAATATGAAATATATGATTTCAAATCAAAAATATTTTTTTTTTTGTAAAGAGACTTTGAAGGCGTTAAGTTGCTTTAAATAATTTAATCTGCCAATGAGCCAACCACTTCAACATACAATAGTACTTGAACAATTGTCATTGGCACAAATAATTTAAAAACGTTGTAACGTATTCATTATGAAACGAAATCAGATTAAGTAGAAAACAGTCACATCTCAAATATTTTCAAAATCGCTTTTTTACAAATATCAGTTCACTTTAATTTCCTTTCCATCGGAGCTAAACAGCTTTTTGCTATTTTATTTCACTTGTGTATGTTGCTTGTACTGCATCAACAGTTTTTTGGTTCCCCTGAACATTTTGGATTTTTGAGTTGTGGCTCTTTTCTATTTAATGTGCGATATGAATTCATGTCATTATTTTTAATGAAATGAAATTAAATTTAATTTTTTATACATATATATTTTTACAACGACATATATATGAGTGTTACGTTTTTCGTACTCGTAAATTACTTAAACGTTACGTTATGTAGCAATGCGAGGGCAGGTCAATAACTCCGAGACTATTTGAATTTCCTGTCTTTTAACTGAACGGACAAGACCGGTCCTGCCAACAGGCATCTGTCAGTTGACTTCTATCAAAATTTTAACCGTGTGATTTGAAAAAAAAAATTGAAGAAGCGAATTTCGTGTACTCGTTAAGCATTATTTTTTGCGGAAAAACCAATCAGTTAAAACCAGGCTAAGCTTGAGAATTCGCCATCATCAATTGCAATGGTAGCAAGTGGTTTACTGCATTTCTTTGCGGCCGTACAAGTACGCAAGATGCTGAACGTTCTGGACGCCCAGTTTAAGTCACTAAACCCGAAACAATTGAAAATATTCACGATATGGTGTTGATCGATCGGATACCGGATCGGCCGATGTGAGAGATTGTGTGAAGCCATAGGCATATCAAACGGATCAGTGGTTTAAATTTTTAATTTCCACTTGGTCATGAGAAATGGGTGACGCATTTGTTTACAATCGATCACAAACACAATCGTGTGACAACTTCGCAGGAGTGTTCGACAGCAATTTGGGAAAATTTTTTGCGTCTTTTCGTAATCGTGGACGAAACTTGTATCCACCACAACACACTAGAGACCAGAGACAGCTCTTAAACAAGATGTGTGTGATGATAAATTTCGAAATTTATAACCCTAGACACGAACCAGTTGTCATTACAGGGCTCTGTTAAGCCGATAACATAGGACTGTTAAACACGAAAAATCTAGGAGTACGGATTGCAAGTGGAATTACGGTTACATGCTTTGACCTAGGTTTCTCGGGGTGAATCGGCGCCAAAGAAGGCCAAGGTGGGTTTGTCATATTTGCCAATAAAGCCATGGTGACCGTTTTTTGGAATGCACGCGGTATAATCGATATTAATTACCTTCAAAAGGGGTAAAACAATCGAGAGCGATTATCATGCCAACTTATTGGGACGATTTAATGAGGATTTGAAAAGTGGTCGAAAAATGCACAAATTGATACTTTGGAAGCAATTAAAAATGTCATTTATTATGAAGAACTTCCATTATTGTTCAGTGGGTAATGGTGGGTAAGAAACAAATAGTCATGCAGCAATTCTGTTTCCAACATCTAACTGCGTATAATAAATTCTCTTCGGATAGTGTAAGGATGTGTTACCCCGACGTCACTCCCATTTGAATCCCTGCACATAGTGGCTTTCTTTCGGATAGCGCCATCTGGTTACTTGCAAGGTCTCAAAAAAATGTGGCCATGTTACAACTATGAGGTTAGTGCTCCCCTATAATGCGTTCAGCTGTAGCTGTGATGAGGTAGATACGGAATAGACGCTTTTCCATCTCCTATTCAAATGCCCAGTGTGGCATTCTTCGATGTAAAGAGTTTTAGGCGAATATTTACTGGATGATCTATCGGTGTTATAAGAGATCGATCTAGATGATCTTATCAGATTTTCGACACCATGTGGCCCTAGATCCTGAAATTTCAAGGGTGATTCATACGAGTAGTAGTTTTTTCGTGTCAAAACGGGATAACTTCATTGCCGCATCTATTTCTCGGATCAACCAACCAAACAACTATACCAAGAAAAAACTTGGTTCTCATTTTGATCTAAATACGAGAACTATTAACGGCCGAAATTTTTGAATTAGAACTTGTCTAGGCTTTTACATATATGTTTTTGTGGGGACTCTGTATTTTATCCAACAACAATAAAGTTATCAATGTTTCAATTAATTTTAAAGTATGTTACATTTTTCCTTCTTTATATACAAAAAATATTTTGGTGCACAATTTGGAAAGGCGATTTGATACTGTGGAAATTTTCTTTTGCCTTGATGATGATTTTAAAAATTTTATTTTTGAATATGATTGTTCTATCAGTGTGAATTAATTCTTTAATATTTTTAATATCAATGTATATGCACATATAAAATGAAAGAAGAAAAGCTTATTTGCTTTAGGTTATTCTTCATGGCTGCCACAAAATACTCGTTCATTGTGAAACATTAAAAGTAAAAACAATTTAATATTTCAAATGATTTATGTATGAAAACATTATAAAATAATAACAAAACTGTAATACAATTACGTGTTTTAGTTATCTAATTTGAAAATTAACAGCATAATAAATCTTAAAAAAGATTTACTTGAAAATAATTTATGGACTTAAATATTTTATAACAAAAAATTTGTGACTTTAGGAGGTTTTTTCTCTAGAACCATTTTGTTAAAGAGATTAAGGCCAGCCATAGCAGACAAATAATTTGCTTTTGGAAGAAACGCAACAAACTTTTAGTAGGAATAATTAAATATTTCAATATTTATTTCTTAAATGTTTCATAATGACTTAAAATTTAATTTCAAATAAAAAACGTTTCAATTAAATCTCCTCCAGTGTTTAATTCTTTCTTTCTCTCGGTGGTGTGTCTGCTAAATAAAGTAAGCGAACCATTTTATGAATATAATAAATCCAAATATCATGAAGGCTCTTTTGTGGAAATAGCAACAATATGCGCATGCGCAAAGCCGAGTCCCCATGTGGGCTGAGGATTGTGTAAATAAGGAGCACAATGAAAAATATTTGAATGAGTGTCCGTACTCGTATGTGCATAAATAAAATAAAAATAATTCAGTTGAATATATTGAAAATTTTCTTTTCATCAATATTTAGGTTGGATAAAGAAATAAAAAAAAGCTTAAAGAGGCCTAATATTTAGAGAAGTAAAGTGGGATGTTTAAAAACATTTAGTTGATATTACGAGTATATACTATACATACATTTAGAAATAAATTAAATTGCAAAAATCATTAATCTAAATTCAGTAATCAATAATCGATTTCCAGTCAAATATATAAATTTTGATTTTATAAAAGTTTTAAATATGAATAAAAACATACTTCAAGTGTGTAGGTTATTAGAAATTTGCAAAACATATGCAAAATAATTACTAAGCCTTTTAAACATGCTTTTATAAATATTTATGGCAAAAAATTAAATTTATATTATAAAATTATATATGCTGGGAATTCTCGTATTAAATTTTCTTTAATTATTGATTTTTAGATTGATTTTTTAGATTGATATTTGTGGTGTCAAATATGAAATAATTTACATGATGCAGATGTCTAGAGGCATATTGTTCGCTCCAGTCATAATATTTAGATTTCCCATTCTAAAAACATTTCCTATCTCGAAAATAAACTTTTAATACAATAATACTTCAAAGTAAAAACAAGCAAAATATGATTCATTTGGAGATATTAAAATATGCTTCAGGAATATATTCACTAGTGTAACATTTGGCTCAAAGTATTATCATGGTGCGAAAGTAATTTGAACTTGTTGACATTTTGATGTGAATGAAAAAGCCCTCTGTTTTCATAAAAAATTTATTCTTGAGATATGTGTCGCTCCATGTCTTATTGACAACGAATTCTCTATATATCTCAAGAATTTTTTTAAAAAAGAATGTTCAATAGTGAAAAATTGCAAATTAAAAAAATTTTCCTTAAAAAATATTATTATGTAGAACGCGCTAAAAAGAACATACAGTCGAATACTTCTGGATCATAGGGTTAGCATCAGCGAAATGTCAGACATATTGACAGCTAAACCCACAAAAAATAAAAAAATTTTGAAAAAGAACTTTGAAAAATATCCCAACTACAAAATAAATATTTTAAAATATAAGTATTAATTTGCATATTCTAAACTAAACTCGATTTGAACTGTTTTTAGCTTAACATTTTCACTTTATTAAAAAGAAATTCAAACTAATCCTTAGTTAATTAATTACTCTCTACGATTTTATCAAACAAAATAAAATGTATTGTATTTTTTAAACAGCAAATATTTGTTTGGCGGCAGATTTTTGACAACAACGGGAAACCAATCCGTTGTCTAGTGGTTGGCCACGACCAGTGTTGCTAGAATTGCTTCGGCAACAATGGCTAAATATAGAAGAAAAACATGACCAAACGACATTGAATGCAAAAATTATGAATATTAAAGGAAAATAATATATTTTTACAACGAATTAAGCAGTTTTTCAAAGGAAATAAAAAGTCAGTAATTTGGCTTTATGTACTTGAGAAATAAAAAATTAAAAAAACGTTGCCAATATAAACACATAAATCTGTATGCATATGTATCAATTTCATTTTTATTTAAAAAATTAGATCATCATGATTGACAATATTCTTGCTTTTGTCATAGATGTCGTCAGTACCTACATATAAGTTTTAAACAGTAGGCCATAGTCGTAGCAATAACTACCGAATATTTTCAATTTAAAACTATAAAATTTATATAGTACTAAAATATGCATTATAATAATTTATAAGCATTTTTGATCTCATTGATAAAATTGAATTAATTATTGTTAGATGCAGTTCTCTTTTTCTTGCTCGTATTTTAGATTCCAGAAGATTTATATGGCTGAAACCCATCTTTTCTTCTGCATTTGACTGTGAAAAACTAATTAAAAAATTTCTTTAAACTTTTTGTTCCATTTACATCGCTCTATTCTGAATTTTCTGCGCAAAAAGCAATTGTATTTTTTGTGTTATTAGATTACACATACATATATATATATTAAATATTAAATTAAATTTAATATAATTAAATATATTAAATATTAACTTTCTTTTTGGCAACACTGTTTTTGGCAGCTCAGCAGTTTTCGTGTCAGATGTTAGTGTTAAAAATGTTCAGTTTGATCTATAATTTAACCATGAATAGACTTACAAACGAACAACGCTTGCAGATTATTGAATTTTATTATCAAAATTCATGTTCGGTTAAGAAAGTGCATCGTTCATGAGCGACGAAGCTCATTTCTGGTTGAATGGATACGTGAACATCGAAATAGCCATATTGGGTGTGAAGAGCAGACAGAAGCATTACAAGAACTGCCAATGTACCGAAAAATGCACTGTTTGGTGTGGACTATGGGCCGGTGGCATCATTGGACCGTAATTTTTCAAACACGACGAAGGCAGGAACGTTACTGTGAATGGCAAGCGCTATCATGCCATGATTACAATTATTTTATTGCCCAAATTGAAAGAGCTGGACTTGTCTGACATGTGGTTTCAACAAGACCGTGCCACATGAGACATATCACGCGAAACAATGGCCCAATTAAGAGGCGAGTTCGGTAAACAATTTATTTCACGTTTGGGGCAGTTCAATTGGATGCCTATAACGTGCGATTTAACACCTTCAGACTATTTTTTAAGGGCTATGTAAAGGCTCATGTCTATAGAGACAAGCACGCAACTTTTGACGTACTGGAATTTATTTGTGAGATATTGGCCGATATATTGGGGAGAGTAAGCAGTAATTGGATCCAGCATATGAACCATTTCAGGCTTATCCGCGCTCAACATTTACATAAAATTATCTTTGAATTACATACATACATAGATCGTTCCAACGACTCAACAACGAATATTAAAATACTATCGTATTTTAAAAGCTGCCTCGAAAAAAATTCATAAAATATCATAAATGAAAAATGGCTACAAAAAATATCTAAATAGAAATAAAAATAATGGCTAAAATAATGGCTAATAGCTAAACTAAATTTCCTTTTAGCCCTACGGCATGAAAAATGGCAAAATGTAACCAGAAAATGGCTCTACTGGCAACACTGGCCACTGCTGATCCGTTGACAAACCACATAAAGGCTTTTTAAAAGTGTGGCCCCTCAAATAATAGTGTATGGCATGCAAAATATAAAACCTCACTCTTACAATTTGTAAATGGAGCACAAATGTCTTAGTACAGAAACCCCATAATGTTAGTTATTTTTGGAATAAATATATATTGTACCACACATACATACATATGTACATATGTATGTATGTCACATTTTTTAGTTCATGTTTTTATTTTTATTAATCTCACGAAATATAGTTTGTAGTTTTATTTTCAAATTGTATTGGCTAAAAAGTTTTCATAAAATATGCAAGATATAAGATACGGAAACTAAAACGAACTCCAAAATATATGGCACGTATGTATATAGAACATCACGAATAGTTTTATTGAAATGATTTAAATTTATTAGGATTAAAGAAAATAGTATGAATAATAAAAACATTTTATAATAAAATAGAAATTAACACATTCATAATAGATTTGTTCAATCAAACATAAATCATTTTTATAGTCTCAAATTAACAAACAATTAAAACTTATAGTTCTTTAGTTTTTTTTTAGAGCAAACAAAGTCCTTTTAGTTTCAATAAACTTTTCTTTTATTTATAGAAAATTTAGTGTTTTTATTGAGATGTGAAATATTTTAAACAGCGTGATATAAGAGATACTAATTTTCTCCAATGTGACAAAAATTAAATAAAATATTACGAAATTGATTAAAAGAGTTTTTTTTAGGAAAATTTTCGTTTTTTTTTTTTTTTTTTGCTATGGAAGAAAGTTTTTGAAAGATGTTTCTACAGCAAAACCATTTTTTTGCAAACTTCTGTAGGGAAAAAGGACCGGACGGAAAATTATTCACAAAACTGATTCCTAATTAATAGGGTAGGGACTGATCTGGGCTACAAAACTTTCTATGTTGGTTGCCTAATAGGAGGTCAATTGCCATCAATTAATTAGATAATTTGTGATAGGCTTTAGAACTCCACGAGCGATTTGTGGCCATGGTAATCTCACGTGGAGGTGATATTAACTGGCCACAGAGATCGTGCGATTTGACCCCTTTAGACTTTTTCTTGTGGAGAGCTTTTATAAGTTTTAGTTCTATGCCAATAAGCCACAAAACACAGCACCCAGCCTGATTTATGCGACAGAGTCATAGAAAATTCAAAATTTTCGATGAGCCCCACCCAGCGAAGCCAAGGCGAGCATATTCACATTTGCATGATATTATACTCCATACATAATGCGCATTGTTGGGACTTTCAAATGAAATTAATTTCAATTGGTAGAACGCAAAAAAGAAAAAGAGCTTAACAATTCCTCAGACACATTATTTTAAATCTAAGTTTGTACCAGAGTAAACCCCTAAACCATAGGTAGCTTGAAACAGAAGCAATCAATGAACGAGCTTTTTTGCAGCTAATATGCGCCGGAATATACAAATTAGTGGCATAGATTTTACATGCAATGCCACAAGTCCTTAAGATTAGAATATCAAAGAGATATCAAAAAAAAAGCTTTGAGTCAACAAAACTAAAATTTAATTATAAATTTTTCATATTTATTCATTATATTTTCGTCGTTTAATATACATAGTTGTCGCCTGCTATATTTTTTTCTCTTTGCTAATTTATATCTAATTGATTTCGTTTGTCGAAAAAAAATTTTTTTTATTATTAATTGTCTTTTTTATTTTATTCACACTTATCAAAGTTATAATTAATTAGTTTTATATTTTTTAACATATTAAAAGTGTTTTGATTACTTAATACACAAAATTGTAAAAACGATTTCGGGCCATTTCAACTCAAGATAAAATTTCTAATTTAAGGCGAAAGCTTAAGTTTACTCGTGTCATTTAAAATTCATTATTTTCTTAGAAGAAAAAAAAACCAAGAAGTTAATTCAAATAACTTGATCAAAATTTACAATTCAAAAGCATTTTACAAACTTCAAAGTGTTTAAAATAACTGCTGGAAACGAATCCGTTAAAAAAAGTAAACGTGAATAATATTAGAATTTGTATAACATTTTTGCAGTCTGAATCAAAATGAAATTAATCTGAAATATCTTTTGAAGTAAACACATGTTCTAATGAATAGAAAAAACATATCTTTTTTAAACAATTTTCAAATGAATATGCATTTGGGTGTTTTTAACTTTTGATAGTTGAAAGGCGGTAGATCCTTGAACATAATCTTTTTGTAATAAGTTGACTCATTCACTCAAATGTGTGTGTGTGTGTGTATATATATGTGTGTGGTGTTTCAATTCCATCACCCAAACCTGTAGTAATTTTTTAGTTCCATTTTCTTGCCACAAATGTGTTGCAGTGGACTACAATTACAAATTATTTTTAACAAATGACCTTATATAAAATAAATTTCGCAATGTGGCAAGTGCCGAGATTATTGTTGCCTCTTGTAGAGCTCAAAAAAAAATTAAATAATTAGAAAGCAAAATAGCAACAAAAAAATTGAATATTTCAATGGACAGCATTAGTGAATTATATGAAACTTTATTAAATTTTGAAAGTTCTAGCCACTTCAGAGTTAAATACACAAAGAAAAATATGTGAGTTATTTAATATTTGAGTTAAAAAGCTTTTGAAATTTCTTAAAATTTGTTCTTTAAGCTTTGGAGAATTTCTAAGATTTCTAGAGCTTATAATTTTATTTGGAAGCTTAACAAACTGTTGTGAAAGACTTAAAATAAATTTTTCTTTTGTTCATCCTAAAAGTTTTTCCACATAAAATTATTTTTATTCGTGAAATCTTCTTAAAGGCTCTAACCGAAAAGCAACAAAATATAAAAAATAAACTAAATATTTTTTTAACAATATATACACTTCAACAAATTCAAATTTCTTTAACCAAGCTTTTTAATGTTTTGTAGATCTACTATAAAAATAAGTAAAAATTATACCAAAGCCATATTGTCTATCACCAAATTTTTTCCCGTGTACTCGTATATATTTTTGCTAGACACCCACCCAGTGTATAAAATTTTTTATACTCCATAAACACACTTTATTATGATTGAATACTGTTAAAATATTTAAAGCAACAAAAAAGAAATACTCTAACATTTAAAACATTTAATGTGCGTTGAAATTTATCGACAATTTTAAATGGTTTTCAATTGTTTCGCTGGCAAACGAAAATCGATCTATATCTACAAATTTACATACACACATTGATTCGAACATGTTATTAAGTTCAAATTTCAACATGATATTGAACAAAAAAATCTCTATAATTGATTTTAGATATTAAAACAATTTAAAGTTACTAAGCCAGAGAGCATATGGTGTCGGAAAGTATTTGAATTTCATTAAAAATTGTAAACGTTTCCTTGTTCGCTGAATTCGTTAAGAATTAGTCATAATTTTTTTTATTCAAAGTTTTCTTGTCTAGATTTTATTAATAATAATATCTTTCTGAAAATGAATGCTTATCTCCGGTTGGCTAAAAACGTGATACTGGGCTTGTTTTAATTGCTGTACATTATTTATAAATACAATAATTTTGGCATTATAAATATTAAGTTATGATTTTACATGGCAGACGTACATTAATGTCTTTATAGTTTACCAATGTTCTATTGTTTCAGTTTATTAACTAAAATTGGAAAGAATTAATTTACTTAAGACACTCATACTTAATTTTTTTTTAATTATAATATAAATTACAATTAAACTTATATCTTATGACGTTCTTGAAAAATAATGAAAAGTGCATTAGAATTGAGTAGTGAAAATCGAGTATCGAGTATTTGGCTCTTTTTCTTAAGCTTAACAATCAAATACTTTCAAAGTTGTGTTTTTTAAATGAAGTGGAATGAAGTGGCTGAAGCACTGAAAGAAGGAACTAATTTTCGTTTTCATTAAGCAAATTCACTGAATCAGTAAATAGTTTGTGTGAATGAGGATCTACAAAGAATTTTGTGAATGCAGACAACAATTTAATTGAAAAGATAAACAAACTCTCTTGTATTCTAAAGCTTAAGACTAGTAATTAAATATGGCAATAAAAAAGTATAATGTTTACTTTAGATAAAATCTTTGAAATTCTTTTTGGCAATATTAAACTATACTCCAAAATACAGTAAATTTCTAGATTTTTTAATCTATATTTGTGTATTGTTTCAATGCTATTGCCAAGTAATTTTTTTTTTCAAATATTAAAAAATATATAAAAAGATATTTTTTATTAAAATTTACATTAAAACAATTTCAAGTATTAAACATAGATATTAAGTAATGATTAGTAATTAGATTATTTCTGTTTCAAGTTGGCAGTAATTGATCAGATTTTAAATATTTCAAGTTTTCAATGATTAGTAATTGATTGCGATTGCAAATAATCCAAAAATAATCATGATTACTTAAAATTACCACAAAGTAATCAAAAGTAATTAAAAGTAATCTACATACTACTTGTATGATTATTTTAATTATTTTTGATTATTTCATATAAAAGAATTATCCTTATATCTAAATTTGCTTAAAAATAAATTTCTAGTTTAAAATATATTCAGATTTTTTTGAATAAAAAAATTAACTGTTTGAAATTATACAAAAGATTACGTTCACAAAGAATCTACTATAATTTTAAATCGTTCTCGTACATACTTGCGAAAGGTGTTATTAAATTAATTTTATTTTTATTTTATATGCACATTCAATTTAATTCTACAAGCGTTTAAGCAATAAAATTTACATATTTCATTAGAAATTTTGTGTGTTTTAGAATATTTTTAATTTTTGGAAACATTTTTTTAAGTTAATAAATGCAATAGACTACTTCAGACGATTTGTTTGCATATGAAAGAAATTAAGAATAATTGAAAAAATTCGCGGCAATAAAGTTTGCTAACAATACATCATTAATATATTTATTTGCCAACTTTAGAAAATAATTGGACATAAAATTCAAGACGTTTAAGAAAAAACTGACTAAAATCTAATAGTTGAATATTAATTAAACTGTTAAAAATGTAATCTTATTTTTAATCATATATTGATATTTCGATATTCTTTCAATATCATCTTCAGGAAATTGTTTTTGATGGAAAGAAAAACTATTTCATTAAAAAGTGTCGTAATATCGGTATGTAATTATAAATAAAATTAAAACTTTTCAACTGTTTAAGAAGAACACCTTGCGCTTAAATTAGAATTTATTATTTATTATACATACATATATATTTAAATTAAGGCTTGATTTTAAAAATTTTAAAAACTTTCGTTGTATTAAAACTTTTCAGAAAAGTGTGTTCAAGTTTTTTAATCCTTTTATCAATATAATTTATAAAAGCTATTAAAAATAGTTGAAGCTTTTAAGGAAAGCTTTAAAACACTTATAGAATTGAAAGCAGTTAAATGATATTAAAAACACAAAGATGATAAATTAACAGATTTTTTTTCAGAAGTTTCAGTTTTTCGTGTTAATCCGATTGAAACTTTTTAAGATTTTTCCGTTGGAAGTTGTAGTAAAAGCTTTAATAACTTCATATTTGATGAAAGCGATGTATAATGAAAACTTTATTACTAAATTAAAATTGTAATGAAGATTTTTATTAAAACCTGCTAATTTACTTAAGTAATGTTTTTTCAATTTCAGCAATTTTATATGAGATTGCAATAATCAAATTTGGAACCCTTTATTCCATTTTTAAAAAGATTTTGTTTGAATTTGTGTAGGAAATTTAATTTAATTTAAAATTATTAAGTTGATTGATAACTTGATTAAATAAACATTAGTAGCGTATTGGAAACGATAGAAAGCTACATGGAAATTTTAGAAGAGGTAATACTGGATGCAATTATAGCCGATAGAAATATGAAGAAAATTTAAAAGAAAAGTACTATCTGAAATTTTAGATATAAATACCTTTTCTATTTCCGGCTATTCGTATTATTACGATTTTCTTCATAGAGAAACAGACTTTTTTCAATGCATTTGGGAAATAAAATTTCTAATTCAAAACCAACATTTATAATAAAAAAATATTACTACGTAATTTTCCTTCTAAAGATATTTTAATTTCACTTTTAATGTTTGCATTTGTTTGTTTCATATATTTTTTTGTTGCACGAAAATAAATTAAAATTGCTTAATTCTGTATTTATTGCTCAAAGTGAAAAAATAAATATGTATGTATGTACAACACATGCCTTTTTCTGCCATTCTGTTCAGCAATCAATATTTATCACTTCATTTTTCTAAAGTAGCAACTACAATAGCAACAAACAATAAAAACAAACCTGGTTTACCATTTATTAAAGTAATCATGTAATAAATATACAACAACTGCAACAAAAACTTTATTTAGTATGTCAAGTTTTTGTCTTGTTCTTGTCTGAGGTTTCAAACAAAATAAACCAACAACAACAAACCAGGTTATAGCAATAACCACAGCAACAACAACAAAACTCTCGCAATTCTTAAACCAGGCGGTAGTTTTTCTTTATGTGGCAGCCACAAGGAAACAGTTTAAAAAAACGCTTCACATGTTGTTAACGAAATGATGTTAATAATAATATTGTTTTATTTATTTATTTATTATTTTGTTGTTGTTTGCTTTTGGTTTAGGTAAATACGAACGAAGCCAACACTCTATATTATTTCTCTATCCTGAAAACTCTATGACCTTGTAAAATTCCTAACTCTACCTCGAATGCTAGATAACAATGCTAGGACTATATATAAGTTTCCGTCGTTCCTTTCAGGAGCAGAGGATCTTGAGGTTTCGTTAATCGGATAATTTGAGAGAAACAGGTGGTTAGCCTGCTGTGTCCTATTCGAGATGATGTGGCTGCCATCTAAGACAACAGACTGGCTGAGTGTAGAACACAATTATAAAGCGAACCGCTTAATATAAGAACAGACGCCCGGTTGCAGCTGCCCCAACTAGGAGAACAGACGCTGCAGACGCCTGTTGCATTTCGGCGATGTTTGACGGGTGTCAAGAACATCGCCCAGAGACCACCACGTGGAGGTTTGTAAGTCGCCTTGAATTGTAATTGATTGGGCTAAACTTGGAATCAGATGTTTTGCTTTATCCATATACCCTCTGGTCCATTGTTAGAACTAAAGTATTCTTAATAATACTATTCTTTTTTATAAACACTTCACCCATGAAGGGTACGTGATGGCAATTTCATTTCTAACAAAATGTGACACATACATTGCCCCTGCTGCATGCTTGTGCTCTGTTCTGAAAACATAAACAATAGTTGAAAAATATGTTCCATTCCAATGGACTGATTTTTTTCGTCTTTTTCAATACAAACAATCGAAACGAATTTTTATTTTGTTTTGCAAATAGAAATGTTGCACAAAAAATATTTAATATATTGCACTCGATAAATATTTTTTCCTCCAGATGTGAAAAAATGGAAAATATTTCTCTTCAAGAAAAGCCAGGAGTCAAATAGTTTCCAGTAGGCAGTTAGTCCACTTGATGAGTTGCTGCAATCTTTTTAAAACATTTTCCTTTTACTGGATTTAGACTATTAAATTTTTAATTAAAGATTTCAAAAATATATTTGGGTGAATAAAAGCGGCTTCGTTATCTGTTTTAAATGCTTACAGAACATTTGTAACCTGCGTATAATCAATGGAGTGGCTTCCAATGAAGTCAATAAGTAGTGGAAACGCCAACGAAGGTGGCAAAAAAAATTTTGAATTTGTTTATATTTAATTGTTAAAATTGCTTAAATTTTGTGAAAATTCAAAATTCCCCTGTAATATGGCGCAAAACAAAATTTGGGAGAAAATTTTGTCCTCGCCTAATTTTTGTTACCGTCCCGCAATTGATAAAACTGCTTAAATTTCATTGTAGAAGAAAAATAGAACAATTTTCGTTTTTTCAAGGAAGAAATGTCTTCCTGGGCTGAATAAAACTTTTAAGCAGGACTCAAACTAGCAGCCTTAATATTAGTTTTTGTAGAACAAAAATTTTAACAAAATCATTTTTTGATTTTTCTTTTCATTCAAAAGAAGGTGTGGCTTTTCTATATCGAATCTACTCATTTTGCGCATTTGCATGATTTTTTTTCAGTGAATTATTGCAATTATATTTTAATTGCACATTTTGCCTTTTTTTGTCTCTGTTGGCATTTCAAGAAATTATAATAAATTTAAAAAATTTAACATTTTGTTTAAAACGAGCTACTGTTTCGTTGTTTCTTTTTAGCCAGAAATTTTACAATTTCAGAGGCATACAATAAATTTATATCATTTCTTTACGTAAATGATGGGAATTTTAAAAGAGTCATTCCATATACAGTCGAAGTTCAGATAAAAAAAATTGAAAAATTTCAGCAGTTATTTGCTCTTTTGCAAACAAAGTTTGTATCGTTGTCTTTCAAACGAATTAGAGTGCTTTAAAATGAAATAAAAGCTAAAATTAAGAATTTTTAGTTTTTTCTAAGCGATTTTGCTCTTAAACGGCATTCGCTTATACGAATTAGACTGTAAGTCAATTATCATAAAAAGCTTAAGAATTTGGAAAAATATGCAATATTTCTGCACGCAACAAAAAACATGGTTGAGCTGATCATAACCTAGCATAGATATATAATGTCTGAATTATATGATTGTAGCTGGATTGTAGCTATCAAATAAAACCATTAACATTTTTAGGTAGTATCCAAGCATATAGTTATGCAACATAATTGTCAAGTATATGACATTAATTTATGATAATAATAACGAACGCCACCAAGCCGTTCAGATTTTAAACAATATTTAAATGAAATAATAAATAATTTTGAGATTTCAGAAAAATGAATTTGAAAAAAGTCATATTCATTCAAATCACGTCAAATTCACTTTTCTGAAATCTCAAGTAAAAGAAAATACAGAGTTATAGGTATATCCCACTATATAGAATTGGTGCACTATATGGAATTGGTGATGTGAATGAATATGACTTTTTTCAAATTCATTTTTCTGAAATCTGAAAATTATTTCAGAAATACCACCTAATCTGCTCCTTAGAGGACCGTCTGGAGCACCATTTCTATATAGTGGGATATACCTATAACTCTCTATTTTTCCATAAAGACCAATTATCTCTCCGGGAAAATTTCTATTTTTATAATTGCTTTTTTTTGTATTGTTTTGAACTTTTTTGCATGTCCTTTTATTTTGCATCCAAGACGTATACTCTGGAGCACCTGTTCCATCTTGTACGGTTCCGATCCCAGTTCCTAGATCATCCACATTTCTTGAAATTAGTTAAGTGGCTAACAGCGCTCTGTTAACCGCAAATGAGCACTGTTAAAGATATTAGTTCTTGTCTCTGTTACTTAAATTTAAATTTGTCTTCACACACATAAAATATCCTTGACTCCCATTAACTTTTAAAAAAATGTTCAAGCAGCAACTTGAAAAGTTCTTTTATACGAGCACAAGTTACCTTTAGAGTTCCTACTTTCCTAATTTGAAAATGATGTATATTTATATTAAAAAGTTCGTTCTAGCAACAACTGAATTAATTATTTAAATTTATGTTTCATTAAACACCCTTTTCCTTTCCATATTTAAAACAATTAATCAAAATTTAAAAGAACTAAACAAACATAAACCATAGAATTCTGTTGCAAATCTATGAGTAAATGCATTAATTTTGTTTTTGTTTCTCTGACTAACAAGTTTAGCTTTAAAGCGATTTAATTTAAATCGCTTTAACACAGCTGGAAGTGGATTTAAATAAACTGATTAATTTATTATTTAAGGTATTAAAGAAAAAATAATTGACGTTAAATTCTTAATAGCACAAAGATATAAATGTAGTGAATAGAAGAAAAAAAAAATAAAACTAAAATTTCAACTCAGTCTGCATGTTGGCCAAAACTTTCAATTGGTCTCCATTAACTTTTTGTTTAATTTTAAAAGAATGATTTAAAAAATTTCAGATTTCTCATGGTAACATACAGAGAAAAAAAATTATCTACCATTATATAAGTTTGAGGTAAATAATAATTAAAAAAATATAATGAGTTGAAACTGAAAAAAAAAACAAAAATAATTACTGTTGCAGCAAGTTGTTCTTGCAAGTCAACGCATAAATTCCACACACTTATTATTAATTATGTGCTGCAAATGTACATAAATATGGAGTGATGATGACTAAGAGAATAGTTAATGAAATGTTAAACAATAAAATAAAAATTGTTAAGCTTTGATTTTGGAGTTATTAAATTATTTAGGGATAAAGTTCAAATTACTGCAGAAAAGACTGGTAAGCAAATGTTGGTTTATATGCACTTTTTGGAATGTTTTAATGCCTAAATAGAAGCTTAGAAGTTTTGCTTTCTTAAAAAATTTTTAAAGCTTACAAGTAGAAAAGCTTTCGCAATATTTTAATAACTCCCGAGGAAATAACTTCCCAAAAGGAATAAAAAATAAACTCCCAAAAAGGGGAGGATTAGTATATATGCAATAGCACCCCAAATTTTTACTATGAAATAAGGCCCCAATGAAATAATATAACACCAAATGAAATAACGTCCCATTACTAGGGTCTTATTAACAGCACCAAATTAAGAATAAAAAAACCCCAAAAAGTTTCTGATATAGATAATTATTTTAATTTGCAAGATAATCATAACAATTTTATTTTAAATGAGAAATGAATTGTATGAAATAAAGGCCAACGAGATAAGTTCCAATAAAATAGGAACCAAGAAATATTAATAAAATAAATCCCAAATCTTAAAATTAATGAAATAAATCCCAAATCTTAGAACGTAACAAAAAACAAATTTTGAGAAATTTTTCGTAGTGAAATAAATGAAATAAAATCAAAAAAAAAAAATTAAATTTTTGTAGAAAACACAAGGTTTAGAAAAAACATCTACTGCACGAACAATGGCCAATATTTTTCTTAATTTTTGCTTTACAAAGAAATAAAAATTAGTCGATTCTTAAATGCACCTAGACAACGTGTTGTGTGACTCGTATAGAAATAACAAAGAAAATAAAGGTCACTTACTACAATCATTTGTATAAATTACACTTTAATTAGATATTATTTCTAAACAATAAACTTTATATTTTAAACAGAACTTGAAAATATTGCAACAAAAGAAAAATAACTCAACCATAAGATTGGATCACGTGCATTTTAATAAAAATTAGATATTTAAACGCATTACAAAAGATAATTTAATGTGTTCTTAAAGCTTTTAAATGATTTGAAACACGTACGTGTGTAATGCTGGCATTAACTGAAACCAGATTTAATTGCAAAAAATAAATACGCACGCATTTTGGAAAAAAAACTAAAATATCAAAAAGTTCTTTGGCAAAAAATCAAGCCATAAAAGGCTGACAAAAATATAAGCCAAAACCAAAATTCAATTTCAAGTTCATGGTGAAGGCTGGTTGGTTTTAAGTCTTACATGCATTTGTGCTTTTTGTATTGAGCAGAGGAAGAAACAAAATTGCAAACAGAAAATCGTACAAACTACAAATACGTACTTTTATAAAAAAAAACAGCATTTAGCAAAGCTTTTTTTATAAAATATTTGCAAGATATACAGACATGCTCATGAATTTATTCAATAACAACAACCAAAACTCCCAATTTGAAGGCTTGCAAAAGTGTGCCTACAAACGTATAAACGTGCGTGCGCTGCAGGAAAAAAAGACAGTTTTCAAAAAATACAAATGAAATCTTTAAGTTGGTCAGACGGACATTCCAGCATGGTATCGAGTATCTTAGACAAGACTTTGGAAAACTACCTCTACAAATAGACAAAAGAAAATGCAAGCAAATGCTGTATGCGTGCCAATGATTGCAGGTTTATTATAATTTTTTTGACTGTCGCTTTTTCTTTATTTTTTATCAAACAAGTTTCCCATGGGGACACACGCAGTAATTAAGTTTGCAAGAGTGTTGACTGTGGTGACTCTGACCGAGTGTGTGGTGGCCTTTAAATATTTTTTGTTTTTTTATTTTGGGAAATTATTTTGCATAATTATTACTTGCAACATGTTATATATTTGTATAAATATTTGTACATATTGTTATGTTTGCAAAAAATTTAAATAGAAAGTTTACAAGAAAATAATCAAAAAATGAAATATATTAAATTTCTCCAACTTGAAATATATATATATATATATAATTGTAAAAATATATAATAATGCAAACGTGATACTAAAAGTAATTCAATCGAGGACTTTATGCTGAAATTCAAGATGAATAGTCATTATAATTTTGTAAAAAGCACAGAAAGGCGAGAAGGAAGGATATATTTTTGAAACAAGAACTTAAAGAAAAATGCAAAATAAAATTTTCGTTAAATTTTCCTTTGCCATTTAAGTCAAATATCCTTGGCATCTATTATCAAGTGAAAAAGTTTCATGTATCAAATGAAAAAATCATAACTTAAGTGTAATCTTTCACGCAAATTTTTATTATTTTATTTATTTATTTAATTTTTTTATATATTTTGAGCTTTTTATTAACAATTTTTATTAAAATATTATTTAAACTCAAGGTCTTATTTATTATTTAAAAAATTTTAATTATAATTATCGATATTTCGATACTCATTGAGTGTCATCTTCAGGAAAAAAAATTTTTTTCTTCTTATTTTGCTGAAGATGATACTCAATAAGTATCGAAATATCGATAATTAGAAATAAAATTGCTTAAACATTAAATAAGACCTTGAGCTTAAATAAAGAGATATACTTTATAAATTAATTTATAAAATTTGGTTAAAATATTACTAAAGCTTAAGGTCTTATTTTATGGTTAAACAATTTTATTTAAATTATCGATATTTCGATATTCAATGAGTATCATCTTCAGGACAATTCTGTTTTTTAATAATAATTGTTTAACCATAAGATAAGACCTCAAGCTTGATTAATATTTTAACCAAATTGTTATAAAATAGGTCAAAAAAATATAGACATATTATTAATTTATAAAATAAATAAGAAAGAAAGGCGAGTTGTGACTAGACCACAATGCGAGAAAATTTTTTTTAAGCGATTTACGTAATTTAAAAAAAGTAAAAGTAAAATGTTGATAATTAAATTAAATTAAGAAGAGAGCACATTCAAATATCAAATATGTTCTATTAAATTGTGAGATTCTGAACAAATGAAAGAGAAGTAAAAATTTATTTTATATCCAGAAAAAGGATTTTTCTTTCCATATTTAAAATAAATAATCAAATTTTAAAAGAACTAAACATAAAGCATTGAAATCTGTTTCACATTTCAAATTAAATTCATTCATTTAAATGGAAATTTTTACAAAAAACAGCAAAAAAAATAACTTTCTTTAAAATGAAAAATGTAACGTTTTAAAAATAAATAAAATTTGAACTTGATATTTGATTAAATCGAATAATTAAAGAAAAATTTCCATTATAATTTTCTATAAAGGACAAAAAGAATATTTTGAATTTAGTACCAAAAAAGTGATTATTCGTTCATGATTGCTTGGAAAAATTACCACATGCGCAAAAAATGCCTTTCTTTTTAATAATCTTAAAAAGAGTGATAAAGCAAAGGAAATTAACCCGAATAAATTTAAAATACTGATCAAATTGAAAACTCTAAACTTATGCGATGACAAACCCAAACATGATCCTCATAAGGATTGCATTAAAAATTTACGAATTCTCATTATGAAACTATCAAGAGATCAAAAATGTGATTAAGACAAATCTTTAAAAAAAGATGATTTAGATCTATGCTTATATATGAGGAAAATCAGTAATTTCACGCCCTTTAAATAATATCCTTTCCAGCTGAAAAAAGTGTTTCCTAACTTTAGACTGTAGACTTTTGCTTTGTAAATCGCTTTTGAGGCCAATTGATACTGTAGAATTTAATTCCACCAACACCAAAAAGTATAGTCGCTATGCGGCTTAAATATTTTGGGTAAAATGGATATTTTAAAAATATAACAACATAAAAAAATAAAGAGTATCAATATCCTATAATATTCTCATATAACAAAAATTAAAAATTAGAATGTTTCTAGTTCTGGCTGGACTTAATTATTACCTTCATTACATTTGGTTTTATTAAACATACGAGTATACAAATATTGTATTGGAAAAATGGAGCCAATTTCCGTTTGTCTCGTATGTCTTGCTCAAGGATTTCAGAGAGATTATTCAATTCTGTAGTAAAAGATTTTTTTTTCTAATATCAATACAAAAGTTCAGAGAAAAATATTCCCAATAACTAAAGAGTAACAAGTAGAGAGTAACAACTTGGCCCTTCCAGGACCAAAACTTCTAACCTTTAACTAATTGTCTTTGTTCAAAGTGTTAATAAATAATTAGTAGCATTCTTCAATGTGAATGTAAGTTACTTTATTAAAATCTCAATAAAATTAATTGTACGTTCAAAATTTATCCATTGTCTAGAAATTTAAAAAAAAATCATTCTAAAACAAACTTCCCATAACATTTAGCCAAGTTTTTATTTTTCATAGTCATAAATATTATTCACATGCAGCCTTTCGCAGACTGACTATTTTGCGGCTGTCATTGTTAAATATGCGAGATAAATGACTAACAAATATTATTAAGATATAATATAGTTATTGAAACAAATTACCACAAAATAATACAAGAAAATTAACTCCATAGGAGTTATATTAATTCAATTCTATTAAATAATTGGCTTTAAATTTTAAACGCAACGATTAAGTCAACGCTGAAACACAAGCAATTAATAAAATCACGTCTAAAATTTAAATAAATAAAACAAAGCCAAACAACATCAACAACATACGCACAAACATTAACATAAATATACTAGACTAGCAACAACTTCAAAAAAGGTGTTAAAGATTAAAAGTGGAAGCACAAAGGTGGCTGGATTGGTAATTGTGTTCTCTTTCAAAGACACATTCAACTTATTTATTTATTTATTAAATTCAATGTGTTTTTGGCCTCTTGCGAATTAATAACAATTAGTTTAGGTTTTTGTTGGCTCTAATTATTTGAAACTTGTAAGTTTGACGGAATAAAAAGAAAACAATGGGTCTTTTATTAAGAGCTTTCTATCTCTAAACCAAAATAAAACCAAGTGTGTGTGAGATATCATTTACAGACAGACCTACTGATTACATTATGAATGGAATATAACACTATGCAAATGTCCACGCGTAGCTTTCCAGGATGGCGTGCATCCGAAATTTTCCATGACTCATGGATTAGATTGGGTTTGAGGGACGCTATAGTTATTCACATAGACCTGCAACTTAAGGGAACCCCACAAGAAAAAGTCTAACGGAGTCAAGTTGCATGATCTATGTGGCCAGTTCATATCACTTCCACGTGAGATGAACCGCTCGTGCAGAGTGCCCAATGTGGCATTATTTGTGTGGCACGTAGCGCCGTCCTGTTGAAACCACCACATGTCGTTGGTGTACATATCAGGCAATTCAGGCCAAAAATAGTTGGTAATCATCGACTGACAGCGCTCGCCGTTGATGGTGATAACTTGGCGAACATTGTTGTTTTCAGAGAAATATGGACTAATGACGTCGCCAGCCTAAATTCTACACTAAATAGTAACTTTTTTTGGAATGAATTGGATGCTCTTAGATCCTATATGGATTGGTATCATCCCAAATTTAAGAGTTGATTTGTCCATTGAGATGGGCACGGAACGTTGCCACAACAGAATGCCCATTTTGATAAAACAATTTTATCATTTTCAAATGCTCTAGATTTTTTAAATAACATCCTATTTGGCCTCTATCAACTATGATAGTCCGAAAGTCCCCATTGGAACACTCTATAGAAAAGAATATTGATTTATGTCTTTCATCAATCAATCAATATAGCAATATAAGTATTTGCAAATATTGCGAAACATAATTGTCAATTGTCTTATCGTTTATTTTTGTTACTGAATGGAGATTGGAAACACTATGATCTTCAAAAAAAAAAAAAAATTGGTGTTTAAGCGCCATGAACTGAAATGTTTTGTTATACACAATGTTAACGATATGATGCTCAAACCCTTATGCTGAAAGAATCTTTATCTGAAAAACTTTTCTTTAAATAATAAAATGTTTTTATGAAATTCTAATTTATTTTTATACACAAGTAGGGAGACTTGAAAGTACAAAAAAATTTACTACATCCATTCCAACTACAAAACAAATTGCTTTTGACAAAATCTCAATGAAAATGTTAAACAAATTTGTCGCCAACTAAATGAACAACAGTTGTTATTTGTGAGCAACTTCTAACTTCTAACACGATTAAATGAGGGTTTTACAGCCAAAGTGTATAAGTAGAAATAAAAAAAGATTAAGATAACTTTTGACACTGTGTTAAGCATAATAATAATAACGAAAACCAAAGTAAAATTAATAAAAATTAAGAAATAAAAATTATGTTTAAGCAATTCTTTAACCAGTACTTTAAGAATACAGAAATATGAAAAAAATTAAAACACAAACCAAAATAAAAATATAAAACTTTGTTTATATGGCTGCAATAGTTATTAATTGCCTTCATAAAAATTCCCACCATATAAACCACACAACAACAACAAAGAATAAATTACAAAAAAATATATTTTAAAAATAAAAAAATACAAAAAATGTAAATCATGAACCAACTGCAGAGAATTTCTGCTTTATATTTATTTATGCACATAGTAATTAAAGTTTAAAGTTTGCTTGTTGAAAGCACACGAAATTAAAAGAAAATGTTGCCAATATTTATTTTTTTTTTAACTTGCGAAGCGCATGTTTTGTTTAATGATAGATAATCATCAAAAATTCCAAATGAAATTTATTTCCAAAAGCAAAAATGTATTCGTCGTGAAGAAAAATAAGTTGGGGAATTGCTTTTTATTTTTACCTAATAATGCATAAAGCTTTCATTTAAGTTAAACAAATTTTTCATTTTCTATGCTTGAATTTATTAATAAAATTTGTGCAAATGGTTAAACATGTATATCGTAAAGATTCTAACAGCAGCATGGTTGCTCAATTTTTTTTTACAAATAGGAAATATTACATGAAATTTTGCAAGACTTAGAAAAGAGATGCAAAGAAAACGTGTTCTAAGGTGTTTTTAATTTTAATAACATTTTTTTTAAACAGTTCCGTGTTTAAAAAGTATAAAATTTCGAAAGATGTTTGGAAAATGTACACAGAAGGAAAACAATTGCTTAAATTTTTTTCTTTTATTTTTAGTAAAAATTTTTCTTAAAATTTCTCTACAAATGGCTTTAAATTTATCCTGGGAGTTTTAAAATACATTATGAAAAGTCTTACTGCCTGTTTCACGATGTCGAACGACATCGTTCGTTCGCATAAATACGTTTGAAACAGCAACAAATTTTAAAATGTTGTTTTTGGTTTCAATGTATTTATGCGAACGAACGATGTCGTTCGACATCGTGAAACAGGCAGTTAGACATTTTATATGTATATTGACTTTGTGTTCTCGATATTTAAAATGTTGTTATGGCTGGGTTTATTAAAGGCTTTTGCTTATACAAATAGCATGAATGGGCAGGCCCAGACCGATATTAAATAAAATAAATTTTAAATATAGGCAAACAAAAGAAGCGATATACAAATTTAAGTATTAAAAACTGAATCAAGTCTGTTACAAGATTAAAGTAGAAAAAGGCATCCTGCATGGTATCGCTTGGATCCAGACCAATGACATTTCTGCCTTAAATTAAGTCCATTTTTTTTTTGAATTTAGATTTTTGTTTTTACTTAAAATCAATCTCGAATATGTTCTTTAGTCAAGCGTTTCAAAATTTTTGTAAGACAATTTGTACCTGTCGTACTTTTGACATGGCTTTTACGGGAATAAAGTATATGACTTAATGACTTTTGTTTACCATATTGCAAAAACTACAAAATTTATACATTCAAAATTCATTTGGTTTGTCTTAATATTGTATTTTGCAGGCTGATGCAAGCATCATTAAAAACATATTAAACATATTGACTTTTTTTACAAATACATACACTTCGGTAAATTTGTTTAGAACAAATTCTGGAAAGAATTGTTTAAGAATCTTCTAGTTGATTGAGAAATTTCTTTCCTATAATGAATTTCATTATATTATTCGCCCAAAGCCCAAAAGAATTAGTACGAGATAATAATGTATTTAAAGTGATATAGCGGACAACATGATGCCAAAAGTATTAATTAAATATTTAACTAGTGAAACGATCATTTCCAGCTTATTCGATTTTTCTTTACTTTTATTTCTACCTACACGTACTTCCATCAGCTTAGAAATTATCAATGTCAAATATCGCACTATGTCATTTACCTTATTTTCACTGCATGAAAAATTTATCTCAAAACTTTTCCCAGCTTCCTTTCTAAATTTTCTTTGCTTTTCAACAAAACACTGTAAAGCATAAATTGAAAAATGCAAAAACTCGTTTAAAATTTTTGTATTTTCAATGTGAAATAAAGTAATTTATTGGCAGAAATTTTTTCCGATATACATACATAAATAAATTTTTTTGAAATTTGCTTTTATTAAGCCAAAATTGCTATAATTAAAATAGCGAATTTCAGTGCACTTTCTTCAAAAGAAAAAAAATTCCTCTACCAGGTTTTAGCACCTATGAAAACAAAAGATTTAAGCAACAAACACAAATACTGTTTATGGCCAACAGCGGAATCGAATGCAGTTGCTGAAACAATTTCAAATTATTTGGATGTCTAAAGGCATGGACTAGTTTTTTAATACTCGTGTTTCATATCAAACATATAAAAATTTGTACTTACGAAATTCATATTGATGATTTTTGTGTAGTTAATGTTGCTTTTGGTAAAGTTGCAATTGGTGGCAGAAATTTTGTAAATTAAATTATAAATATGAAACTTAATTACTTTTTTAATTTAAGCTCAGCTTAAATTGGTTTAAAGATAATAATGAAAAATAATAAAGCACTTTTGCAAGTTTATTTAAATATTTTTTTTAATATATAGATATATATTTTTTTCTTTAATTTATTTCTTTCTTTAAGGGGACTTTTTAATTTTTAAATAATTATATTTAATAATTTATTTATATATTTATATTTATATTAACAAATTTTTTAATGTTGTAATAGATTACAAAAGATTTTTACGGCTATTAATACGAATCGCGTGGTTTTGTGCAAAGCGAGTTTGTTTTTTTTTTTTTTTTTAATTTGTTAATTAATATAGAGCACGAATTTTTTAAGAGCGAAAAAAATTCAATACTTTTTGTTTTGATTATTGTTAATTTTCCAAATGAAAGACAAAACAAAACTTAAGCAAATAAGAGAGTAAGTAATTGGAAGAATTAACGAACTTAAGTATTTCGAACGTAAAGTGTTAACAGTGGAAGTAAAACGGTTAATGATTTTCAACGGATATACTTTGTTGGTTTTATATTAAACATTAAACACTCACTATAAATTCAGCGAACAAAAACAAAAAACACTCAAAAACTTACTCACAATGTATTTGAGGCAGCGCAGTTAACAGCAACAGCAACAGCCACATTAACAAACACAATGCAAAAGCTCAATACACAGACAGAGACTGAAACACCACCAAAACAACAAAAACAACAATGGGAAATCAACCACCTTCAATGCAAAACTGAAGGTTCATGCTAAAACAAGCTCTTTTTCATTGTGTTCGTTGTTGTTATTTTTTCATTGTTTAATTTTATTCTCTAACCAAACTACTCAGTACAAGGGGTGAAATAAACTTGCAGTAAATGAGTGAGTTTTTTTTTCACGAGAGCATAAGCAGCAGTTGCATTGTTTTTCCCAAGTTTTTTTTTATTAAGTGAATTTCTTGCTGTAAGTGAGTTGCGTTCTTTCTAATTAAAGTTGACAACTTTTACTTATAAAAATAAAGAAAATAAAATCATTTTAAGCGTTTCGTTATAAATGATTCATAATTTTTATTTCATGTTTATTAAAAGTTCATTATACCTTTCACTGCAAGTGCTAAAGGCGTGTGAATGTGAATGCATTTAGGTTGCAATATGGAGATGATAATGAAATTACATATGACTCTTAAAATTTAATTGCATTGTCCTTGTATAAATTTATTGTGAAAGTTTATAATTAAAAGCCATCATACGTTTTATTAATTTTAACGAGAATGTAGTTTTCTAAAAGATTAGTAAATGAAATTACGATGTTGAGTTTGTTTAGAAACAGTTGCCCATATTTATCTGCAGGTGCGAGTTGCATAAATTATTCGTTTTTTTACTTTCACGGTAAAAACAAACATGCATAGAATTAGAAAATAATAAAAAATTATGTTAAATTTACGAAAGCTTTAGATGTAATAAATTTGTTTTATTTACGGTTTTGGAACACACATGTAGTTTGGTTCCATATTTTTTTCGAAAATCGGAGGGATAATTTGTTTGCCCAAAATATTGATTATCACATAACTTCTCCATTTATGGACCGATTTTGAAAAGAATGTTTTTATTTGAAAGTGTATGTTTGCACTTTGATCCCATAGCAATTTACCATAAGTACATTTCGGATGGATAAAGTGGCCGCCTGAAATATTGATTATCGGTTAACTCCGCCATTTATGAACCAATTTTCAAAAGTTTTTTTTAATAAGGTGTTTCAATCCTCCCTGGGAGCAAAATATAAACTAAAAATTTTATGATATCGGGTTTTAAACTCATACATTATTGCGTCTTTTGTATTGAAGTCGATTTTTCGCTAAAATAATTATAATATAAAATATATTTACTTATTCCAAAATTTTTCTCAAAATTAGGTTTACATAAGGTGAAAGACATTGTGAAAAAATATATATAAAAAGTTTACTCTTCTGCACATAATCGGTATATGTTCCAAATGAAGTGAATATGGACCAAAAAATCCTGTAGTGGCAAGTCAATGTTAAAATCATCGATAGCAATAATACGCATTCGTACTACTGCCGCATCATATTCTCAGCTTTCTCATGATTTTATTCGGAAATTCTGTTTGTTGGGTATATTTATCGCCTGGAAATAAAGTTTGATCAATTTAAGCTTATCAAATTAGTTTAATATCATTTATAATACATAGATTTTTTTATAATTGAAATGAAGTAAAAATGCGGGAATCCATTAGAAAAGAATGAAATACTAAAACAAACCCAATTAAAATTTTAAAGTTTTCTGGAGCAGATTATAAATATATTTTTTTAATATAAAAATAAAAAATTATTGCATGGGGAGATAATTATATTCAAGCTTATTCAACTATTTTCCATTGACCGCTACCCTCAAATTCAATTTAATACGGGCCATCATTTAAATTTAGCCAAATTAATTTATATTTTATTATCACTCCTACTAATTTCAGACCTTTTTATTGTCATTTCGAATGTAATTTACTAGTATTTCAAAATTTTAAACTGTTTTTTCTTTTATTGATAAAATGTGTTCCATCGGAGTACAATATTCAACTCTATATATAACCCTTTTATGTTTTATATATTTTAATTAACAATCATTAAAAGCATCACTTAGCCTTTTTGTAATTTTATTTCGTGTAAAGCAAAAACATGCTGTTTAATATTTAAGTCGTCCTTCTGGCTTTAATAAAGGTTTGTGTGTTGAGTCTTGTCAAAACTCAAACTTGAAAAAAAAACGATTACGTCTTAAATTTTGACTCAAGAAATAATTAGTTCTTTGCGTCAATCATGTTAGGATTTTTTTTTATAAACCAATTATTGCATTAAGTACTTGATAAAAGACATCAACAAATCATCAAGTCATTGTCATTAACAACTTATTTTTTTATTCAGGTAGTTTCAAGTTCATGGTTTAAAATACTTATGATCACAAAAATTGTGCAAAGATACAATGCCAGCTTAAAGAAACATCAACATCAGTGAATTTGTGTCCGTTGAGTTTTGAAAGTATTTAATGCAAAATATTTCTAAACACTGACTGACTGACTTACTGAATGTCCCTTCCAGTGGCGATAGGTGTGTTCTTGTGGTAGAGAAACATAACAAAGTAATTTGAATTCATTTTAATTATTAAGGTTTAACTTTTTGCTGTTTTTAATTGATAACTTTGAAGAATGTTAATTAATTATTTTAAGAAAAATTAAATGTTATTCATTTTTTAATTCACAACCATAAACAAATATTACGAGTAAGATATAAATTAAGAAACGGTTTTAAGTTTTAATGATGTATATGAGTGTTTCATACAACATGTCGCGCTATTCATAAAAACATATTAAATTTATTAATCCAGAAAACTAAAAGACATCCTCTTAGAATCTCAGTGAAAAAATCAAAGTTTTTCTAAGGAACGACACTTTCATTGCTTCCAAAGTACCCGTTAATATATCGTTGTTTAATATAAAATTGTTTTCTTAAAAAATAATATATATTCTTCTGTTGAAGGTGGCTCATACTTGTATTTTCGTCAAGTGCATTAAATTAGAAAGTTTTATAATAGTTATTTGGAAATAAGACAAGTTTGCATTTTTTTCTTTACCAAAATCTCTCAATTTTCATATATTCCTAGAAAGCTGTCTAACTGTGCCTCTCCCAAAACTTATACTCTCACAACTCTTCTTTGTATACACTTAACCCTCTCATGCCCACTGTTGCCTATAGGCAACATTGTACTTATCGGCTTCTAAGTCCCCTTATTTTAATTTTAGCAACCTGCGGTTTTTTGAATTGTGTAGCCTTATGTGTTGTAAAAGATTATAGCGATTTGTTTTATTGTAAGCTGTGCACGTGTTCATTCAGTAGGCGTTCTCCGTATAGTGAAATTGTCAAGATCGTTTCGCGAAAAAAATGTTTTTAAAAAAAAGTGTTTAAAATCTATGAAATAACTGTTTCATTGTAAAATCAAGTGAACAATATAAATTAATAAAGATAAGAGAGTTATTTAAAAAAAATAAATCATGAAAAAAGTGTTTAGTTTGTTTATAATAATTTTTTAAAAGTGCTGTTGCCTATAGGCAACATTGGTCAATTGTGGTAATTTCCGAACAATGTACATTTATTTATATATATTCATATTTAGATACGTCCAAAAGGTCTTACGCAGACAGAAATTTAAAAAATTTTTCATTTTGACTGGGATGATTCGGCGGATGAGGAAAGTGAAGAAGAAGAGCAGGAAACAACATCAACTTTCGAAAACATCATCGAAGAAACATTGAAAAATGTGATTGATAAGGGCGAAAATATGGAAGTTGGTCTGATTGAGCAACTAAAATGACGGAAAGGAAATTGAAATTGAAGAGGTTGTACAGGAAGTGACGGAAAAAATTGATTTTAAAAGTTTGAGGTGGAGGACTGTAGAGGTAATGAATGTAATACCAGTTAGAAAAGCGAAGTGCGCAGCAATGAGGTAAAACAACCAATCGAAATATTCACCTAGTTCAAAAGGGGCAACCTGGCTATGATAAGTTATATAAAGCTAAGTAATTATATGTACACATATGTATGTACACACAGATTTCTATCTAATTCAAAATATATTTTTCATTAGGTCAACACAGTTTGGAACAATATCTGCCAAATAAGCTCCACAAGTGGGGCTTCAAAATGTTCTCTAGGGCTGGTGTTCTGGCATTATTTATGATTTTACCCTCTACATTGGAGTAGAATTGATTGATTGTTTGTCTTTTGGACATTGTTTTATATTTAGCATCCAATATTCCAAGGAAAAGAGGTCGCCCATTATCAATCCTTTCAACGATGGAGTCAACCCCATCATCACCGGGTTTTTTCCATCGGTTCCATCTTCACCAACTCTTTCGACGGCCTCTGAATCGAGCTCTTATAAAAGAGCGTATACTGCAGAACCTGCAAAATACAAACGATTTGACAAATCTTGGACACTGGGTAGAATGGGGAGCAAAAGGCAGATGCAGACTATGCCACACTGGTTATCCGCGCCCCAAATGTAGCAAATGCAATGTTTATTTGTGCTACAATCCACAAAAAAATTGTTTTGTGTCTTATCATACTTAAGTTTCAATAAAAATGCATTAAAAAAATAAAAAACATGTTTTTTTTAATTTACCACCACTGCCCAATGTTGCCTATAGGCAACATCCTGTAACTAACGAACCAGGACACCAAGGACTTTGAAATTTTTATCAGTTCATATCTGAGTCAAGACTAACACATATCTGCCGTCAAAAAATTTTTAGCTCTGCACATTTTAATTCGGGCATGAGAGGGTTAAATTAACTTAGTGGCGTTACTGTTTTATATACTCACGAGGCTGAGGTAGTAAACGTTTTGACTATTAAACATGTCATGATGAAATAGTATTCCCAACCTCAAGTTCAAATCCCCTCAACAAAAATATCAATAAGAAATTCATTATGTGAACAAAATAAAAGTGTAATAAGAATGATTTTTAAATGCAGTGCAATGTAAAACGTACTGTGGGGGCGAATAGCATTTGAAGTACTTCCAGAAAATAGTTTTTTTCATACCATATACAACATGACATCAGATATAACGAACAGAATGCAGAAGTTGTGGATTGACTTCCTTATAAGTTATTTTCTTACTGGGTTTGGATTAATAGTTTCAGAATTAATCTTGTCTATTGTTATTATTCTTATTCTACAAAAATTAATTCTTAGACTAAATATATCTAAAAGAGCATCGGACGGCTACTTCTTGCGACCTCTGTAGTAGACCCAGTTCGAACACATGGAATACGACGACGAGGAAAACGATGACGAAATTAACGTTGCGTTAAAACAACAGATTGAAAATTTGTCAAATAAACTAACAATAATTCCACGTTATTGAGGAGTGTATCGCTCCCTATGTTGTTGATAACTAATTTTCTATATATGTATATCGACATTTTAAAGTCAAATCAGAGTAACATTTGGCTCTTTTTGCAAAAAATGACAGCCAATTCGGAATTATGACATTCATTTTGCGTCATTTTCTATTTACATGTCGTCCACTAGCGTTATGTTCGTCGTAGCAATTATGAAATAAAAAATGTAGTTATAATTTATTTGGCCCATAATCGAGTAAAAGAACTGAATGGATTTTTTCCTATTTTCTCGAAACTTTATTTGCTTCAAAATCAGTAAATAAGAATATAATTCGTAGATAGTAATTTTTTTTATTTTTTTTTTTTTTGCACTGCTTATATATAAAAATACTTTTATAATAGAAAATTTAAATTAATGGTTGTTTTTGTTTTTTTACCTTTATAAAATATGTATAAAGTGAGTTAAAAATATTTTGAAGATCTTTTTTAATGAGAAGAAGACTGCAGATTTTTTACCTTAGAAAATCTGGCATCACCGGTTATGATATTTATTTTCCCAGACATGTCAGGAATAACGTTGTAAGATGTCAAACTGGGGCATCTCTGGTAAAATTGCAAAAAGTTTATGTTTCAATAAAAATGAAAGATAATTTAATGAAATATAATAAATAATATATGTTGTTTCGCGTCACCCTGTATTATTAAAGAGTTCAGCACAAATATTGAGTTAAGAAAATAATCAATTAATAAAACTTATTTTAAATCAATTGCATTCACCAGTGCGATATGATCAATAACTTGTTAAAATCAATCATAGATATTGAGTTGTTAAAAAATCTTTTTCAAACAATACAAATCAAATTAAGGAAATATTATCTTCTAGGGGTATTATTATTATTAATTTTTTTTCTCTTTCTTGTTGTTTAACAAGACTATTGTTTAATATACTTAAAATTGTAGCAAATTTTATAGAAACTTTTAAATATTTGAGGGCCATTGGAATGATAAAACTATTGGCTTTAAATGGTGGGTCAACAAACAGAAAACACAAATATTTTGAAATTCAATTAAACTTTTCAAACACTGAACAAAGAAATTAATATATAAAAAATGACAAACAATATTTTTAAACAATTTCTCAGGAAGTTAAAAATAAACTTTATTATCACGTTTAAACGAATTCCAATCAAAAAAAATATATTTATTTTTATAGGTTTTGTAATGATGCTTGTGAAAGGGATCTGTCTGGCCTGCTGATAATTCGCTTTCAATAAATTCTGAATTAATTATTTTAATTCGCACGTATGTATACGTCCAGCCATAAGCCGGTTTTTACGGAGCGTTTCAATAAAACTCATTAGAAAAGAACAACATTCATTTAGCTTGTATTTAGCTCGTGTCAATTTAAATCCAGCAAGAAATCTAATTAAAATGTTACTTTCAATTAATGAGTATAAATTTTTCATCTCATATTGAAACGTAAGCAAAACGGGAAAAAATTTCTTTAAAAATTTATTTTTTATACATAATTATTAAAAGTTTATCATTGATGAAGGCATTTACATATAAAAGCAATTATATTTTTATGGCCCTACTTGTCACTGAATTTCATTAAAATATATTAAATAATCATGACTTCAGCAATAATCACGAATTAAAAATGGACTCATTGTATAAAACGAGCACACGACTTAAATGAAGTTTTTTTTTAATATTAATTTTAGACAGTGAGCAAGTTTTATTTTTCTAAATTTAAAATATAAAACTAAAAAAGATTAGAACAAATAAAATATTAGATGTGTTACTTTACTAATGCGAGAATGATGTACAAGGGGTGGTAATTTCCTCTGATGCATTCTTACTCCATCGGTGTTATTTGTACTATTCCTTTACGAGTGTAAAAATGCTTTTGCAGATGGGCCCTTTATATGAATTTATTTTAAATTAAAATACTAGCAGTATACAATGAGGACTGAACTGGAGCAACCTAAAGTTGTTTCTTGTGAAATTTGGTGTTTTCGAGATGAACTGTTATTTCAAAAAGGGAGCAGTTGCACGTTAAATATTTATTAGTTTATTAAGAAATCCTAATACTATTCCATCCATTCCAACGACAACAAAGGCATGTCTAAGAACACTTTTTACATGTATTTTAACGGATATGATAATCGCTGTCTTAGCAAAGAGTTAGGGGCATACAGCAGACTTCAAATAGTTCTTTTTTAAATGACGGATTGTTATCATCTAGAAGCTTGGAAGTCTCACAGTATTCGCGACGTCTAAGACCAATTTAGGGGAAATTATTTATTTAGGGAAGAAAAATTATCATGTGCCATTTTATTATATATTATATATTATTAATAAAAAGGAAATTTTTAAAGCTGCGTTTCGCTTCCAAAAACATTTTTAATTAAAAATCAAAAATTGTTCATAGGCTGGAAATGTTCTAGCCACACGTTGCCCCAAGAAGGGGATACACTTTTTGTTTGTTATATTAAATTTAAAATTATACCACTTACTAAATATTAATTTTATTCTTTATTTTTATTATCATACTATAACTAATTGAAATGAAATGTCACATTTATTGCAATTAAAAATAACTTTAATGTATGAAAAAGTAATGTACACATTTATGTATAAACGTATTTTGTTTTTGTAATTTACCAGGTAGAGTTAAAATTCATTTCATTACTTTTCTTGGAAGATTTCGAAACAAAAATTATCATAAAAACAACAGTAATTCGATATTAGTAACAATCTTGAAATCTAGTGACTTATTCGTAGTTTTGATTGGTATTTAAATTAATAAAATGAACTACTAAATTCTATATTTGTTAATGTGAAATTTGCCACAAGAAAAAATGGCACTTCGCTCTGTCACAGGAGTCGTTTAGTCTATTAAAACTTAAACTTCCATATGTTTGCAGAGAAAAGATCACAACTGAAGTGCGTACAGTAATAAAACTTTGTTTGTACACCAACCATATTATAATTTTTTCACAGCAGTGATTTATGAAATGCTCACATATAAAGTGTTTTATGGTGACTAAAATTTGGTTAAAAATATAAATTATTTGACTGCTACAAACATGTAATGTTAAAGACACCATAAGCCTTTATTATTTAAACAGGGTTTGCCTATAGGCAGTTATTCGCAAAAATCAATCGTTCGTTTTTAAACGTATGTAAATAAAAATATGAAATCACCTGTATTATAATTTATTCAAATTGAAAACAAATAGTGAAATAGCATTTAGCCAAGCTCTATTTAAATAATTAAAAACATAATACATCGGCCATTAAAGCAAACTTAATGAATTGTTATTACTTTAAATTTTTTATGCATAAAAAATTTTTAATTTTGGTATATACAACTGGAGGTCACGCTTCTGGGATGCTTTTTTATATTGGTTATCGTTTTATTTTAACCATTGACGTCACGAAATCGTTTTTTTTTTCAAATACATGCTAATTTAGCACTATAAAAATCAATGAAGATTATGCTAAACAAACCGATCACCATCAAGTAACTTTGTAAATTTTGCTTAAAATATTTTTTAAAAGTTATATGAAAAAAGTTTGTACTTGCTCAATTTACAAGTTAGTTATATGAGTTGTAAGTCGTCAGTTGCCAGAATAGTTGCTTTTGGTTATCCATTCAGTGGTTTTAGAACTGCCGGTCTGGCAAGACTGCCAGCTGTAAAATATCTGTCATCAAAAATGTCATTTATTTAGTGAAAGGTTATGTTCAAATGTGGCCACTTTTCTAGGATTACGGGGTGAGTATGGTCGTCATTATCGACCTACTATGCAAGAAATTGGCGCTGAAAGTTACGGCAAATTCATTTCAGATCTTTGTATATATATATATATATATATATATATATATATATATATATATATATGTGTGTGTGTGTGTGTGTGTGTGTGTGTGTGTGTGTGTGTGTGTGTGTGTGTGTGTGTGTGTGCTCCTCTGGAGAGCATAGGGCCCCATAAACTTAATTTCTATCCGGCTGCTGACGACGTCTTGGGTACATGTTTGAAATAAATGTTAAGAAAATTTCAGTCTATTGTGAAGGGATAAAATTAAAACTACCATAATTACAATGAGAAAAAGTTATAAAAATGCGACATTTCCATCTCTGTTCAGTGAATGACATACGGACAATGTCACCGTTATAATATTGTCAAAAGGCACAAATAGAGCATTTTTTTTTAAAGAGATGATTATATTAGTCAAATTTGTTTTTCCTGTCATTTTTATTCATGAAACATAGTAAAAATAAATAAACATCATTCCATTAGGGAGTGTGTTGAGATTTGAACTCGAGTCCATAAAGAAAAATAATTTTCATGTGGTTAATAATGCATAGAGTTTAACTAAAACATTTAAATGTATTGCAACACTAGTCTGTTGGAAATTGCTAAAAATGAAATAAGTGAACAATGCAACAAAAATTATATTTATCTCCTGCAGTACTAACAAAAAATTAGTACGAAAAACCGGATTAAGTAGAATAAGTTGTGACAAAGATTGCGAACTTTGTTCGCAACTAAACAAATGAGTGATGAAGAATTAAAATTTCTTGTATTGCAGAGTGTTTACAACTCCCACAAGTCGATTTTGTACAACTTACCAGCTACAACGTGTTATGAATTGAATATTTCTGTATCGGACTCCTTGATATCATAACATTAATTCAAATAAAATATCGTAAATATTAGAAAAGCTTACTTTACTTGACGACTATGAACAGTATATAGTATTTTGTTTCACAAAATATTCAAATTTTATTTAAATTTCTCGCAAACTTCATTTTCTCTCATTTATTTACTTCTTAATTGATATAATTATTTATTAGTTTATATATTTTTTATATATACACATACTCTTATGTATATAGTTATATAACAATATAATTATATAACAAGAGATCGAGATATTTCTTCTTATAATACATTAAGATACAAACAAATACATATAAATACTCTGGCATGTGAGTGAAATCGATCGAATACAAATCAATCGTTTGAAGTAGTGCTATGAACTTCGATCGATTTTGAGAATATATTGTTGTTCAAATTTATAATTGTTGTTTCCAAAAATACATTACCAAAATTTTTCATCTTCTGCTTTCTGTTAAAAAAAGAATAATTGAAATTGAATGAAAATTATTCCCAAAACCGATTCGAAGTCATCACACTACTTCAGACCGATCGATTTCCATAACATACCTTATTATTCCAAAAATAAATCTCAAATAAATATATTTATGGCCTAACGTAAAATATGGAAACTCATAGAAATAACCTGCTTGAAATTATCCAAATGCTTAATATTGAAATTTATTATTTGGGATATTCTCCCCAACTAATCGTTAGAAACAATTAGAGCTTTTGCTTTTGTTTAATGTAAATTATGGATGTGTTTGCTTTTGTATTTATTTTATATTTCTTGAAATGTAATGAAAATTTTAATTATTTAAATTACTAGCTTGATGTTGCGAACGAATGAAGTTAGATCACTTTCAAAATAACAGACTAATATTTCATCATTGATGATGATTATGAAGAAATCTTTTGCTATTTTTTTCTTCTAACAATCCATAAACATTCCTGAATATTAAATATCTAAATCACATTTCATTAATCAGTTGCTTAAAAATAAAAACATAATCAATTCGTTAATGTGTTGTTAAGCTTTTATGAATGCCATAATATAAAGAAACAAACATGTATAGAAATCTCGTATGTATTATATACCGAAACAGTGCAGGCGAATGATGTTCAGAAAAGAACACATAAATTGTTCTTCCTTGGCAACATGCGAAATTTTTTCAGTTAAGCTAAATGAACTCCTTCACCCCAATGGGAAACATTTTTCCGAGTTACAGAAAAGCTAAGAGTCAACGACATTGGAAAAATATATTGCGAAATCATTGGAATCCCTAAACTGTATTCCACTGCGAGCTGCTCTTATTTGGTTTATTTTATCGCTGTTGGAGTTTTATTACTGATGAATAAATAGTATTTGGCGAGTGTAGAACGGTTTGCTACCTATGGACCTGAACAAGAGAAAAAGGTAAAAAAAAACGATTTTTTTTAAGTTTTTTGCGATTTTTATCTGGAAGGTGAAGTTTTTTTAATTTTATATGTTCGCAATTTTTCTTCTTTATGACAAGAGCTACAAGTTTGCCTCAGAGAGTAGATCACTTTTTTGCGAAAATGATACCGAGGCCCCAAATCTTTGGCGGCCCATAAAAAAAGTGCATGACTTTGGGAAAAATTGGGAGACACGGGTCTTTTTTTAGTCTTTTATCACGTAGTGGTGTCCGTATATGGTTATTTTTTCGTGTTGCACTGTGTAATTAAACATCAATGTTAATTTAGCATCAATTAAGATTTATATTAATTTTCAAAATATTTTCATTATATCCCACTGTGCAATACAGAATTAAGAAAATTTCTTTTCACAAAAAGTAAAAAATAAATCAGTAAAAATTAAATTTTTATGTTGTCAAAGTATTATTTTATAGAACAAATTATAATCTGTACGATTTACAGTTTTTGTTATAACGGCAGACTCTAGTGGCTAGTGCAATAGACTAGTAGTCTGAGGGTAGCAAATTCCATCCCTGCCAAAGACTAGTGAGTGTTGCTTCAGACAAGCCAAGACGGAAAAGAGCTTCGCAGCTTGTGTTTGTAAAAAAGTAAAAGACAAAAATAGTCCAGAAAAATAAGCATTGCATATTGCGTTTTATATAGAATAGACATTTTTTTTGAGTCGGTGGTCGGGGGAGCATGATTTTTCCCATTATTTTGAAAAAAGTTCCATTCTATATGAAATGCAAAGTTTCCCCTGTTTTTGTACGATTTTACTAGTTTTTATTTTACATTAAAAATATTAATAAACTTTAATGATACGAAAACTATTGGGGTAAAATTTAATTTATTTTTACACAAATAATGGATTTTTCATATGGTTTTTAAATGCCCTCATTTGAGCTGTATTTTTTTTTTTTTTTTTTTTTTTTGAACTGATAACAAAATTATATGTTATGACCCATTGAAATTCCTCCAACAATCTTTAATATTAGCAATAGAAGGCTAAAATTTTGTAATGATATGCATTTTTATTGCAATTACCATTTATAATCAAAAACTCAATTTTGAATTCTTTTTTGCTGTTACGCCCTCTTGCATTTTGGATGACGCAACGTAGTGTTAACTTTCAATTTTTATAAAACTATTTTAAGTTTTTAAGAAAACTAATTTACATTATTGGTTAATTTTAATGACCTTATTCATTATAATTATCAAAGATTTATAAATCAAATATTATACAAAAATCTACATGTTTAAAAACTCTTTATAAAACTTTTATAAGTCGTTGTGTGTAGCACAGTATTTGATGTATTTTGATTTCTATCCGCTTTCGTCTGTGGTTTCTATTTCTAATTGTATAACATTGTTCAGTTTACGGGTTTCGAAATATTCTTAAGTTCAGTTGATATAAAAAACTAATGTTAAAAAGTCAATCAAAAATAAATTGACATAATCTGTTGATATGTTGAACATCGATTAAAAATAAATTTTTGTGGAAAATAAGTTTCATTTGTTACCGTAGCTAGAGAATTTTCTAGGGGGGTTTACAAACTCTAAGAACTTTTCTAGGGTGGGAGTAGAAAATTATTTATGCACGTATTAGAAATTCCACTAGAATGGAAAAATTCCAACCCCTTTTTTATAGAGATGGACTTATCTACGCCCATGCAAATACGTTGAAATAAGTTTTATATTGGAGAAAAAGCGGTAAAAATATAACGATTTGAAAAGGATTAAGAAATATTGTCCGATAGTGTTTTTTAATTAACGACCTTGTGGAGTTGCTAAAAATTTTAATAGAAACATTAATATTTCATAAAGTCGCGCCACTGTGCATTCAAATGGCAATCAATTTATAAAATGGCACACCAAATTGTTAAAACATTTTCACGGTCAGATGTGACGGAAGAAAATAAACATAGATGTTATTAAGCACAACAACAATTGCAACATTTTCACGAGTTGAAGAAATTGAACAAAGAGTGTTGAAAACTTAATAGCCAATATTTACGAGCGTGTGTGATTTGATTTATTACAGATTTATATTATTATTGATTGGTATTATAATAGGCTTTATAAAAGTTTGAGTATTTTATATATTTCATATAAAGTCACTCAATTTCATTTTCTAACAACTACTGCTGGTTGTTAGCAATTTTTCTTATCAAAATTTCTTGCATTTTGTAGCCAAGATGCTGTTTTAAGAGTTTTTTTTTTATTGTATTTATAAGTTGAAAATGAAAGTCTTTAAAAACATTAAACTTTAAACAGAAATCAACCAATATTTAAAAAAAAATCATTGTTAAAATTTTGTTAACTACCAGAAAATAGTTTTAACTTGAACTTAAACTTTTAAACATTTACATATATTATACGATAATTGTTTATTCGCTCAAGAACTTCTATATCAGTATTAATGAATTGTATTGGACATTATTAAATTTTAAATGCACTTCATTGTAAAAATAAATGCAATTAATTAAATTCGATGGTAGTAATTATAGAAAAATACTTATATCAATTTAAAGCTGTTGCTTAATTTAACTAATAAAATAATAACAATTTCTTTTCAATGAAATATGTTGGACAAATTTATTTATTTAATTATACAAAAATCAAAAATGTTTGTTGTGGCTTTAGCTCTTCATATGCCGACATTTCATTGGTTGCTAAAACCAAATCGTCAGTGAAGTTTAAGCAGTTTGATAACATTCAACCTCGTATCTTTATGCCATACAAAACAAATACAATATGAGAATTTCAATATTGCATTTAGCAAAAGCTCTAATTGTTTCTAACGATTAGTTGGGGAGAATATCCCGAATAATAAATTTTAATATTAAGTATTTACAATAAAGATTTTATTTTTCATTTTTGCCTAACTGAATACAATCATTAACGACCAACGGGCGTTTAATTGTATAGGTGTTGAGAGAAAAATAAAATAGAGTCATTGTTAAGTAATTGTTTGTTGTGTTGTTTGTATAAAAACATTCTAAGCCTACTATGATTATGTATTTGTTATAATTCATATGCAATATTGAAATTCTCATATTGTATTTGTTTTGTATGGCATAAAGATACGATTTTGAATGTTATCAAACTGCTTAAACTTCACTGACGATTTGGTTTTAGCAACCAATGAAATGTCGGCATATGAAGAGCTAAAGCCACAACAAACATTTTTGATTTTTGTATGCATTTAGCAAAAGCTCTAATTGTTTCTAACGATTAGTTGGGGAGAATATCCCAAATAATTTCAATATTAAGTATTTATTTAATTATTTTAATTTAGTATTTCAAATGTATATAACCAGCTAATATGTTTGACCAATTAAAAAATAGTTTCAAATCAAAATAATTTAACGAAAATAATTTTAATGGAGACACAAAAGAACTTTGGCTATTTAAAGAAAAGAATTTTTTACTTATTTGCTAAGTTTCTATTTTTTTATTTCTTGTTTTAATTCTTCGATATTTCGTTTATATTTCTTTTTTAATTCTTTACTTTAAAGAAAGCATTTATTTAAATAACTTTTTATGATTTAGTTAAATCCAAGATTTAATTAAATTTCCACAATTTATTGATTTTTTTAAGAAATAGAAATATATTTGGTGGTGATAGTGTTAATACGGCAATAACTACAATAACAAAAATAAACGACGTGAAAATCAATACATATTTTGACAAATGGAGTACACACCATGAGAACAACAAGTTTAAATTCATATAGTTTTTGACATTCGAGCAAACAGGTTTGTTTTTGCTATTGTAAAATGGATACTTCTTGACTTGTTTCGTTCGTATTGGAATTTTTTTTCTTATTTATTTATTCATTATTATTATTTTTTCTAATTATCACACTTTAAAAAAGTTACTCTCGTCTATTTTATTAATTATTATTGATTATTTTTATGACTGAAAATATTTTTGATTAGAGTTATGGATTTAAGAATGACTTTGACAAGTCCTTCTCTGTCGGGATACCCAATAGGGAAGAGTGGATAGGCGTAGTTGTGTTGTGGTCCGTATTAGCGCAGTTTCAGCCATAATTGATGGCTCCAAAATGGATATAGGTAACGGGTTTATAGGGATATTAGGGGATATTCTCAGAGGATCTTGATCTTTCAGTCTCAATCATGGTACCCGACACCTACACCGTATTCCAGGGCTCTTAATTCGAAGGTGGATAAATCGAAGTGCATGCTGGCGTTCATTCAATTTCTGACTTTGCTAGAATGACACTAATTCAGGTTAGTCTGTGTTCCGGGTCATGAAGGCATCCAGGGCAATGATACGGCTGACTGGTATACGAGACTAGGCTCGGTCTTGGACCTGAAGTACTCGCGAAGGGATAACTTTATTCCCTTAGTTGAGCTGTTGAATGGATTTAAGGAGTCGACACTGAAGGGCACGGAAATCAGGTGCTTTACAATAACTACTTTTGGATATCCAGGAGTCTTTGTCCCTCACTGAAAATTAGTACTACAAAACAGGTCTTAGTCCTTGTAAAGGAGTCGCTGGACCTCCTGATGGACATTATTACTGGACACTATTCTATCGGTCCTAGTTTATTTGATTTTATAAGAATTTCTGGTTCGATCTCAGGAGCTCGCGCTCCAGAACTCCGAAGGAATAACACGTAGCCTGTAGTTGGTCCTCTTGGTTGGCATTGTTGTCCTGCCAACGTAACTCAATCTAAGGATTTTCCCAATTCTGAGATATTTGATTTGATTTGTTTTATTTCAATCGTATTGCGAAGCTTAAATTTTTGTGAATTTTTTTATGCCCTTCTCTAAATTTTCGTTGTATGGGACGACACTTTTCTGATCTTGCTGAAGATTTTTACAATCAAAAAAAGAAATAAATAAATGCAGAAAAAAACTAAAAATCAGATTCATCGTATGAATAAGTTTTTAATAAATTTTTGGCAATTTTTCATAACTACAGCAATTTTAAATTCAGATAAGATTTTGTATTTATTAAAACTTATTTAGGATATTGTTTAAAGAAAATATTGTTTGTTATTGGCTTAGCTGTGTAATATGGCTGCATTTCATTGGTACTAACCAATTCATCAGTAAACTTTAGCCTAATCACATTCGAAACTGATTCGGCTAAAGTGTGCTGATGAATTGGTTAGCGGCATTGATATTGAGGCAAATATACAGACAAACAACAAATTTTTTAAATAATAGTCTTTAAATAAAAAAGTTATTTTAACTAAATTTCCTTAAACAATCTACATACTTATATTCAATAGAATTTTCTAATGTAATCATTTTGAAACAAAATTATTTTATTTCCTTTTTTGTGAAAAAACCTTGAGAATCGCATGTATGTCTTCCGACTTCTATTCAATTACATACTTCAATTAAATGGCATTTGAAGAAAATTATTTGTAATTAATAATTTGTCAATATAATTGCCTTAACTTGAGGTCAAACTTTAAAGCAATATTTATTTGTTTTTTAAGTGAAACTAATTAAGCTGCTATATTCCAATTAGCAAGTTGTTGCTATTTTTAAATATTTTTTCCATGTGCATTAAGGAAGTTAACAAATAGCAATTAATCCCAAAAAGGTATTACGGTGTAAAAATCTTTCTAATTGTCGCAAAATGTTCCATTGTCATGATTATTAAAAGTAGAATCATTTATATAAATAATAACTAACAGAAAGTTATTAAAAACAAACAACTACATAAATTCTATATAATTACATGCATAAATGTTTGTATTGTGTCCAATAACATGTGTTCTGTTAGAATGCATTTTGAATAAGAAAAAAATACAATGAGAACGTGACATTAGCGACCGTTAGTTTTTTAGCAAAATAACTACTAGTTCCGCATCCGTTTCTAACGATTACTTGGTTGTTTTGTTACGCAAAGTTAACCATTTCAAACACTGAAAACAATAACAGTAACCTACAATTTCCATTCTAAATTAAACAGAAATTCTAAAGGTGTGTCTCTACATCTGCGTTTCACTTAAAAACAACAAATAATGACCTTGACAATGGCTTTTGAAAAATGCACTTAACAACGGCTTTAACTTTAACAAAAATATCATAATAGTAGGTTTGTCATGGATTGGTTTTTATATGCGTGCAGATGTGTGTGAAAGATTTCATTCAACAAAAATATCTGTGTGTGTGTAAGTGGTTTTACGCACAACTTTTTTCTGCAATAACGTGTTACAAACAGCAACTAATGTTGCACTTTAATTGCACCAAAGTTTAGTGCCTGAACTTGTTATAAATTTCTTTATCTCTCCCTCTCTCAGAGTGCTATCCAAGGCAGAGAGCAAACAGAAACAAAAAATACTGTTAAAACTTGTTACATTTTGCTTATTCTCTTGTTGTTTTTTTTATTATTAAAATGCCTGCAAAGTCTTTTAAACAGCAACGTGATTTTGTTTTTACATGTCATTTTTTTTGTTTTATTGCGTGTAAACATTAACATAGAATTTAAACATTTTTATTTTAATTGATGCAATAATTGTTTGGTCTTAAGGCAAACAAATGTTGTTCTTAACTTGCTTCTTACAAAATGGATACATTTACATAAGTACACACAAACATAAGTATGTAAATATTTTAAATTGCTTGTACAAACTTCCCCTACAATTCTAGTGGGCGTATAGCACAGGCAAAAGATTCTGAAATACAACAAATAAAAGTGCTTTCCTAATTACTGGAATCGTAACATCCTGAATCGTGTACAGTACGACCTGGATATGTGAAACTCTGAATCACTGCGAGTTTACAATTGTCAACTTCTGTTGAATTAATTATTATTATTATTATTATTATTTTTTTTTTTTTTTTGGCAAGGGAATTAAGGCGATGAGATACTAGACACGTAAGTATACACACACATAAGTATACACACATCAATAAAAAAAAATTGCAAGCTCTAAGAAAAAAAATCCATCAATAAAAATTGGCGAGAATAAATGCAACTTCAAAGAAGAAAAAGAAATATTGAATCAAAAAAATTTGAGAAATGTGAACTTCGATCTTGGTATACTTATGTATACCAAGAAGAATTGTCAAATACTTATACGCGTTTTGTCATTCTCTCGGAGTTGTCACCATTGCAGTACATATTGAAATGATTTTGAAATGAACTTTATATAATTTTTTATTCTAGGTTCAACCGGCAGTTTTCGCTCACATGGGTCCATAATTTGGTCCCTTAGTGACACCCCATTTTATCTTGACTCTTTTAATTTTTCCTGGCTAATTGCAGAGCAATGTTTAATAGTATTTTCTCCATTTCGAGGGTCTTTAACCTTTTTTTGAGTGTCCCATTATTATTAAAAATTCGAAATAAATTGCTTAGTTTCATTATATATATAAATGAATTAATTAAAATTTCATGCACTGTTTGTGGCCTAATTAATCAGTAACTCAAAATTTCTAGTTCAAATGCAAAGTATGATTATTATGTTAGTAAAAATGAATACCACTGGATAAAAATTATTGGTGCAAGTATTTTATATTTCGTTACTATGTACTTGTATAATAAAAGCCACAAGGCCTTTTAATAAGGTCTGCGCGACAGTGAATTCGTAGAGAATCCAACAGACAAATTTAAAATTCGTAAAATTTCTGTTTGTATATTTTCATTCTGATGATCTTTATTGAATTTTTGCAGATCACATGAATAGTGAAAATTAATAAGCAAAATTCATTCTCATTCAACGTGCCACATAACCAACCGGTAGCAAATCCATCTACATGTTACATTAATAATATGTAGAGCATTTAAAACTTAACCTACACTTGTATAATTCTAATTTAAAATTTAAATTTCAAAAATTCGGTTTAAAAAATACAAGCCATTTTCAAATTCGAACTAACAAAATTTTACATTTCTTCACATGTCATGTTTATAAACACATTTGACATACATCCATACATACATAGATAGAGTATTTGGGCAAGTGTTTGTTTTTTTCTGATAAACAGTTGTTTTGTTATATGCAGTTCATACAAATTTACATGTATACATATGCAGGTGCTATAAATCATGACAAATATTTGACCACACAATTTTTTAGTTTGTTTTGACTAGATTGCTTTACGTAAAATTCCATATTTAATTAAATAATTTCATTTCATTTCTTTGTCTGGCATTTTTCAAACTAGGAAATTAATCATTTTAAGCATCAAACTTAAATCATATGAGGTAAATTACTATAAAATATCTTAAGCTCTTACATACATCAATGTTTAGCCGCAATCACTTTAAATATGTAAGAAATAATTTAACGGCTTTTAGACTTATTAGTTTTCAAATATAACGTTCAACGTGGTGTACAACACATTATTGCCAACCATAGCACTAGTGGTGAATTAAATGTAAATGGTAAATGAACACATTCAATACTGTTGTATAACAAGAACTTATAAAGGTAGTGCTATTATTGTACCAACACATCCAAACCGTCAAGTAAAAAACAAATATTTTTTGATTTTGACGTATGAAGCAAATAATCAAATGAATGGCACCTACTCGAAGGGCTTATCTTGTTAGTATTATTACAATTAAAACCACATATTAAAATTGTGGTTTATTTTAGAATTAGATATAGGAACATTCATATATAGCAACATTTTTTTATCTGGAAAAGAATTGACATAATAAAATTAACATTGATTATTAAAATGTTTTGAACTTTAAAATCTAAAAGTTTAAAAAACCAACTCACAAAAAATTTACAATTAAAGTTGTAAATACAAAAAAAGTGGCCATAAACAAAAAGATATGGGAAATAATGAAGTCTGTAAATGGGTCCAGATAGTTACACACAAAATCTACCAGCAAAACCACAATTGTCTCTTCTACCATATTCCAAATTGTGTCTGATTTTAAATAATTAGAAGCTGATATTATTCGCCACTAAAATAGTTCTCCATATGTTAATTCGACTGCACCATGTTATTGTTTAAACCCACCCAAAACTCTTAGTACTGTTTGATACAGCACTGAAAACATTTTACAGAAGCTGTCAAGTGGTGAGATTTTTTCAATTCGACATCGTTCATTTGCTCACCTCCCGTCTGTTTGTGAAATATATTAAAAGTAAAACATAAATATATTTGCAAACTAAATACGAATAATTTAAATAACTGAATAAAATATACAAAGATGCAATAAATATAACTTGGCTCCATTAATGCAGCTGTTAAAAATATATATTAAAAAGTTGATGGCAAGAAAACGCATATGAAAAAATCGAAATTGTCAAGAGAAAAAACAAACAGTGTTTTGGAAAGAAATGAAAAAATTAAAAACATAAAATTGCATAAAAAGAGATAAAAGTGATTTTTAAAAGTGAAAAAATAACAAAAATCAATTAAGCGAATATAAAATAATACGGTTTGGTTGGTGTGTGTAAGAGAATTCCAAAAATATCGTCACCTTGAAATATATTTTCCATTTTTTGTATTATGTGTGTTGTGTTATTTTAAGTCAAGATTTTAGTTTATTTTTACCCCTACCCCACATGATGTGATGGTATTTTATCATTGATGACATGGACGTAATGTTGAATCCATAAAATCGTAGCAGGTGCTTGCAGATAGAAAAAGTGATTAAACAAATTATGTTCTTTTTTTGTATTTTTGTTTTAGCGAATAATATATTATTTTATCATATCAATTCGATAAACAAACGTGTGTACTTTTGTAGTACACAGCAACAGTCCATGGGTTGTTATCAATTTACGGAATCAAAAAAAGCCCAGCGATAACACTAAATAAAATATTACACTCACTTTAGAGACACTCGAATGGATTATTTCTTTCATTTTTTACGTACTGTTTTCGTAGTCATATTAGTATATTCTAATTGGGTGACTCAACGACTGCTTTACTTATTCTGTCGTCTGTCAGTCATCCTGTTATAAATACCACCCTACTGCTGCAAACCATTGGTGGGGCTGACGATAACCCAACAAACACAGACATTTGATCTCAAGTTAGTGCCATGAAATCAAATAATGGTGGTTTAAAAATTATAAATTTGGGCTCCTTTTCTCATATTAAGAAATATGATTGATTCTCATATCCTTTGCTTTCATTGTAAGTTCCTATTACACATATAATTAAGGTGCTAAATACATAATTTAATTACATTATTTGCTTTAAATAAAGTCTTTATCGAGAGTATTGCAGATACTTAATAAAAATCAACAGAATTAAAAAATTTCAAGTTCGATTTTAAATCGAAACTACTTATTAGAAGCACAAAATTATAATAAAATCTTAGGTAACATATTATTACTCTCAGATTTGACAATAACTTGAGATTGAAGATATAGATTAGAAAAAGGATTGAAATTGGCTAGGAACGAGTATTTATTTTATTTATTTATTGTCAAATTAACTTATAATTAAAATTATAAGGTAATATAGTTGAGGCAATGGCAGCGTTGGCCTTCATCTCGCGGAACGAGTAAATAAACGATGTTATTACAAATGTTTGACTTTGTGTTTGTTGGTACTCTTGTCATTAACATAATTTTATTATTTACACTGCAAAGACTTTTTTTCTCCATATGCATATTGTTGTTGGACAATTCATTCATAAAAAATAAATAATATATTTTAATATATTAATTGACGATAAGTATAAACTTTTAACGTTTGAAATATAAATGTAGGTTTTATAGTCTGCTTCTAAAATACAGGCAGTGCTACAGCAATATGAGAACAACGGGCTTTTTTTTCCAACATACTTTATCAAATTTAATGTTGGAACAAATATTAGATACATTATTGCATATTTTGATATCCCATTATATAAGTGAATTGGATTGTAAGTAACTATTCCATATATTGCACTTTTAAATTTAAAAGCTTAAATTTGCTTATTTTTAAGTTCTCAAAAGTATCCCATAAAATTCAAATTCATTAGTTATTATTATTTATCTGCTTAGAAATAATGATATCACCCTTCTAGTAAAAGTCAGCATCCTTGTTCTGCATGAACTGCCATTTCAGAGAATCCGATCGCACAGTTTGGAATTATGCCCGGTCTATAGCGGCCAGTTAATTGTGTATTTAGAGAACTGATCAAATGACCACTAATTCCGTGTAATGAAGTATTTATTTTGTAGCTTTATATTTTCTTGTAAATGTGAAAGATAAAGTTGTAAAAAGTTTTATAAAATATTTTATATTATTTAATATTATATTATCGGCCGTTATGTTTTTATATATGTTATTTTTTTATATATGTTTTTTTTTTTATAAAATAAACAAATTTTAAATATTAATATTGAAATTTATTATTCGAAATATTCTCCCCAACTAATTTTTAAAAACAATTACAGCTTTTTGCAAAATGCATTGATTGTTGTGGCTTTAGCGCTTTATATGCCGACATTTCATTGGTCGCTAAACCTAATCGTTAGTAAAGTAGAAGCAGTTTGAAAATCAAATACAATATGAGAATTTAGTATTGTATAAGAATCATAACAAAATACATGAAAACAACACAACAAACAATTATACTCAAAGTGAGTCTATTTTATTTTTCTTGCAACATTCACACAACTAAACGCCCGATGGTCGTTAATGATTGTATTCGGTCAGGCAAGAATGAAAAATAAAATCTTTATTTTAAATACTTAATATTAAAATTTATTATTCGGGATATTCTCCCCAACTAATTGATAAAAACAATTAGAGTTTTTAAACTGCGTAAATTTCACTGGTGATTTGGATTAAAGACCAATGAAATGTAGGCATATGAAGAGCTAAAGCCACAACAAACAATGCAGTTTGCATTAAAAATAATATATGTACTGTTTTCAATATTACGATTTCTCTTTTTCGTGAAAAACACATCTTATGAGGTGTTGAAATATTGCAAATAATAAATGAAATTTCTTTGTTTTGCAAAAAAGACCAAAATCTCGATTATATATATATATATATATATATATATATATATATATATATATATATATATATATATATATATATATACATATATATATATATATATATATATATATATATATATATATATATATATATATATACATATATATATATATATATATATATATATATATATATATATATATATATATATATAATAAATAAATTTATAATTAATATATATTAACTATATTAAAGACTCAAAGAATTAAATTTTAATACTTCTATCATCCTATTGTAATGGAAAATTAAACCATTCAAAGCGCAGTATTTTATATGAGGCAACCCAATTTATGTAAATAATCTCTTAATAAGCTCATCATTTATTATAATTATAATTTATAATTTATTATAACATTATTAATTAGTAATTAATTATATAACTACTTTAAAGCAATGTAGCCTGTTTATAGTGTGCCACTGAAAAGTTTTGTTAATGGCAAGTTCTTACAATGTTTTCGCTTGGTAAATTAACATAATGGCGAAAATCAAAGCTGAAATACAACTTACAGCAAAATTAAAACTGAATAAATCCAAAACAATTGCCGTATTCGTCAGTGTTTTCAAACAAAATTTTTCTTCGCTTAATTTCCACAACAACACACATCTATCATCCACTTGTCGTATGCAAATTTACTATATTTCTTAAATAGACAAAACCGCACCTATGTTTTATATCATTAAAATTTAATAATCGTTGTAATGAATTAACTATATATAAATTTAATGTAATTTAGATATATATACATATATATATATATATATATATATATATATATATATATATAAATATATATATATATATATATATATATATATATATATATATATATATATATATATATATATAAATATATATATATATATATATATATATATATATATATATATATAAATATATATATATATATATATATATATATATATATATATAAATATATATATATAAATATATATATATATATATATATATATATATATATATATATATATATATATATATATATTTATAAATAAAATTTAAAAACACATCAACAGTCGTTGTCGACGTTAATAAACATTTAGAGTGAGTGTGTGCGTAGTATACGTGTGTGTGTGCTATTGTTAAAAATAATTTACATACATATATTTAACTAGCAACAACATATTATATATAACTATAAAACACTTAATTGCAATAAAAAACTATTAAGCTCAAATGAGCAGAAACATGCGACCACCACAGGAGGGAGGCCAGGGTGCATCTGCTCCCATGCGGGCAAAACTTAATGCAGCTAGTTCTTTGCTCACACAAGATGAAAATGAAGCGGTCTTTCGTATGTTAGGACGTAAATGTCAGGTGAGTTTAAAATAGAAGAAATTGCCCTTTATATTTAAATCTATTTATTTTTACGGAACATGTTTTCAATATGATGCAGCTCAAGTGAAACAATTTAGCAAGTATTTTTATATAAGTATAAATAGTAGAATTTATCTATTGATACTTAAATAGCACATCTTCTAGCTGCAAGACTAAATAATTTGATATGAAATTGTGCTGAAACATTTTTGCAAAAACTCTTATTTATCCAATTGAAAAAAAATGCAAAGAATATAAATTTTTGCACCAAAAAAAATATTTTTCGTTTTTAGTAAATATACAAGGGGAATTCACACCGAGTCTGTTAATCCGGTAATTTGTTAGTTGGTAATTTGTTAAAACACTTTACTGTGAACACACTTTTTGTTCTATCTCAGTAGTGCGGTAACTTTTGCTACAAAACAGATGATTTAAATTTATTAAAAAGCAAAAATGCCTCGAGAAAGTGCAAAAACAAAAATAGTAAAAAATTTAATTGAAAATTCTTTGTTACCGAGTAACAAGAAAATTACCAAGCTTGCCAGACTGGTACTTTGTTACTCGGCAGTTCGATAATTTGTTAATTTTACAAAAACAAAATACACGTAAAAAACTATCGAATAACGACTAACGAATTAACAAGGCCGGTGTGAATAACCCTACAGTGATTTTTCAATTTGAGGTGGTTTTTTGATTTGATGATTTGTTTCCGGCATCTCTATACAATTATAGTTCAAGTCTTGATTATATAGATTAAAACAAACTCAAATATTCTTACCTTTTTGTATAATAAGTTATTATAATTTTTGCGCATTACAAATCTGTTACAATCATCTTTTCTTCGACATATTTTAATATGCTTGTGGTGCAACTTTATTTACCACATTCCATATATTAATATTTTTCCAAATCAAACAGGAGAACATGAAACACTAGTGATTCTATTGTATTTTCCCTTCTCAAAAACTCCTTTGCTTTTGTAATGATACGAGGATTTGTTGCGGTCGTCATTTGGAATTTATAATTTTATTTTGAGATTTTCTTTTTGAAAATCCTTTTTGTTTGATATCCATATCATGGAACTGGAATATTAAACACAAAGACACTGAAATAGGTTAAATGGGTGAAAATTCGGGAAAACGGATATATATAAGCACTGGAGACAGTGATATTTACACATATAATGACAAAGTATGTGTTTAACCGATCTTTACTCGAAGCTCGTTAATTTTTTCATATCATATGCGAATTTGAAGATTCTTTAGAATATTTATTTTAGAAAATTCTTTCATTTGATACACATAACATGCTGGCTCACCATTTAGGGGTGTCGCCGTATTGTGCTTAGACTGATTGATTTTTGAGAAGACTTAAGAGAGCAGAAATATGTGACGCTTAAGGACCACAACTGATAGGGTAAGATTCCAATAAACGCATCAAATAAAGTTTTGCTCGTTGTTGTAAAGACTTTTGCTAAAGAAAACATTTCCATGATTTCCATATTGCATCTGAGTTTATCAACAAAAGGTCACATCTGGCGTATAAGTGGAAATTGAAAATCAAGCAATCCATAACTATCGTTTGTAATATTTATTATAAACTAATTTTCAATGTAAATATTACCTCTAATGTAATTTTATGCAATTTTTCGAACTATATTGACCAAATTGAAATTAATTACTATGAGTCCTGGTCTCAGTTATGTGGAAGGCTGTATTTTTGTAAACGAAATTTTTGCATTAAAACTGTTTGAACATTTAATTTCCACTTATCAATTTTTAAAGAAAAATAAAAAGTGAATAATAATTATCTGCATGATTTTATTTTTCCTGCCATTGATATATTAGAAACCTTTTCATGTCATTTTAACAACCATATAAATATAATGACTAATCAGCAAACATCATCTCAAGGATATTTTAGCAAACTAACAAATCTTAAGCCAGATCTCTAATATCAAATATTTAGTTTCATGCTTGAATAAGAGCAAGATGTTGTTATAATAACCCATATTTTAATAGACATTCAGACGCTGTTCAAATTCTACTGCAGAAGTGTGCCAAAAAGATAAGTTACAAACAAGAATAATAGTGAAAACTTTTTTATTTGCTGTTTAGTTTTCTTGCCAAATGCAACGTAACATAAAATGCATATACTTTTTTATGCCAAAAGGATTTTTTTCTACAATATAATCAAAATAAGACATACGGAAATTTGTTTAAGGTATTTATCGCATCAATAATAATGTGGTGCACGTACCGTTGACGCCTCAGCTGGACCTTCTTTTTGGCTTTTCTTGTATAAAACTTTCCAAAGTGCAGTTTTTCGTTTACCCTTTTACAGAGGATCGTACTTATGAAATCAAATACAAAAATGTTATGCAAGAAAATATATGTCAGGACGACCAGGACATAGAAAGGCAATTAAACATACATATACATTTTTAATAATTGACTTTCATTTTAAGAGGTAATAAAACGGAATTATTTTGTTATTCATCCTTCTCCTGAATATAAGAGAAACATATTTCTCATGTGAATTATTTCCCATAAACAAAAAAGTGAACGAAATATTACCTAAAAATGCCACAATACAAAATTGGCGATAGAATTTTTGGAAAAGGGAAATTGCAAATCTCACTTGAAACTTCATTCATGATTTATTCAATTGATTGTGTAAGTAAGAGTTACACCGTAAGATAAGAGTCTTCATTTAAAATTTCCCTTCCTATAACAAACGTTAATACTTGTTTTAATCAAAACAATTTATTTCAGTTCATTTATTTACAAAACTTAGAAACGAAGTGATCAAACCCTAAGATTAAACAATGCCTCTATTCAACAGATACGTCAGCACAACTCACGTTAGTCTACAGACATCCTAAACACAAACCGTTTTCTGACTGAAATCTTTCAAACAATTTTTAAAAATATTGAGATACGAGAGCAGGTCAATAATTCCATGACTTTTTGAATAAAACACAGGTTTTTAAATAAAATATCATTTTATTTCTTTGAGCCCACTTTGTCCAACGTTTCTCTAATTATATTATCCCTCCCATAAAATAAGATCTGTGGAGGTAATTAAAACAAAAATTTTGTATGTGAGATGATTTCATCGTTGGAGTCATCTCTATCCGCCAAGACATTTCTTAAGATTTCAGAACAAGGAATAATCACTCGAAGCTAAATACCGAGAAGAGTGCGGATGAGGAAACAATTCGTAGTCTAATTCATGGATTTTTCCATTGGAAACTGCACACGGCTACGAAACGGTACACGAACTAGTCCATAATGCTGTTGAACAACACTCCTGGGAATTTGTCACACCATTGCGTATGTGGTCCATTGTGAGCAAATTCGACACCCATCTTTCGGAAAGCTTTCTGATATCAAGGTGATCATGCAAAATTGAAACCACTGAGCCATGTGATATGATTATGGCTTCAGAAGACAAACAAAAGTTAAATTAGACACATACATAAGTATAATTAGAATCGGTTTAATGTTTGAACAAACTAGTTCATCAACAATAGTTATTCAGCTGTTGCAAACTAATAACTCTGTTAGACAAATAAAACCTTGATTAATGCCTTTAAAGTAGAATAACAAAAAATTTTACAAAATGTGTATGTCCTACTTTTTCTTTAAAAAATTACAAAAATGAAGTCATGCAAAAGCAGATTTTCATGCGCTCAAATTAAGTGCTGTAAGAAGGAAAAGTACCAGAATCCTTTTTTTCTGTTTCATAAGTGCTTTTTCGAAATGTAACAATGTCTATACGTAACTAGGACTGCCCTCCTTATTTAGTTTTCGCCCATCTACTACTCTATCATTTTTTAATAGAACGAAAGTCCTTTAAGCGTATGCAAATACGTTAAACACGAAGGATTTTCGTCCAGAGTTGTAATTTTAAAATTTATCCTCATACGCATCATAGAATCCTCTTTTAAGAATCTTCAAAGACAGAGTTTATAAAGCTGGCGAAATGTATTTCGGAAAGGAATTTACGATTGTAGAGTAAAGCGTAAAATGTTCAGAGAATAGTTTTCAGGTTTCAAAGGAACCGAAAACACCACGAATGCTGATGGATTGTGTTGCATCACAGAAACTTCTAGCGGTGCATGTATTCCTCTGCTGGCTAATTTAAGGAAAAATAATTTAAATATTGCAATAACATAAAAAAATAATTTTAAAATGTAGATATTTACAAAAAAAATGTTTTAAAATATTAGCTGCACCCAGCTTTCTTCACTGAGTTCTTTATTTATGTTTTTCTTTTCACTTTCTAAAGAAAAGTTTCCAAATGAAAAATTCTTAATTAAAAGTGCATAATTTGCGATTATTAAATATCATTATGAATGCAAATATTTGAGTCGTGAAGGAAAAAAATATTTATAAGAAATTGAAAAGAAAATTTTAGATTTTTGGAAGAAAAATTTAATGAAAGAATTATCTCTTGTGAAATTATAAAATTTTCAATCATTTTAGTTTCAATAGAATAATTCTTATGTGAACTCGCGAATGATGTGATTAATATTATTTTTATATTAAAATTGTAGTCGTATTCATACACGTATCTACCAAAAAAATTATAAACTTTCTAATTATTATCCATACGTGTACTTAAGCATGTACTGTTAAGCTTTTTATATTCATAGTAGAATAAAGCACAGACAAATGAATACTGCTGCTTCCGTAGTTTCTTTTCTTTTTCAAAATTCGAAGACTCAAAAAGCAATTCTAAATAATTTTCTCTAATCTTTCGGCTAGCGAGGTAATATCGTTGTAAAAAAGAACTGACAGATGGCCAATTTACTTTTCAAGCCTTATAAATTGATTATAAATTTTTGCATTTTTACATGAAATTTAAAAACGAATTGAAGCTGGATTAACCCGATGTTGAGGTTCGTAAAAAGGAAATATTTTCACTTTTTAGAAGAAAAATATATGATTTGTTTAAAATTCTTAAAAATACAAAGCACAACCAAAACATATTTTTTTACACTAGATATTGCTTAAAGATACCAAAATTTAATACGATACTATGTCATAAATAATAACAGAGATATCAGGCCATTATCCGTTTGAATGAATTTGACGATGGCGAAATAGAAACCTTTTATTCCAAAACCATTTCTTCTTTGATCGCCCAACGATTTTCATTTTCTTTTTGTATTTAGTTGACGAGGTTTAATGCAGAATGCATGTTTCATTAAAATCGAATAAGTATCTTCAAATTTATAAGTTTTTAAAGTAAACAATGCTGCAAGCAATCAAACATATGGGACTAGTCTTCAAAGTAGCGATTGACAAGCTTTTGACTGGTATAGATACTTGTTTGTGTTATTACGGTCAAATTTGGGCCGCTGGTACCACTATGTATATAAATACGTATGTATATGGCAATTGAATAATTGGAAATGGCGATTGCATAATTTTATTAGACTTAAAACATTAGGGGCTTTCACTCTTTTGGTTAATTTTACAACTGTGTTGTATTTACTTCATGTTTTCAATCAAAACTTGAAGTTTTTTTCTTTCTTCAGCAATGAATCAGCTGATTTTTGTTTACCTTTAATCAATTCTAATCAGGGATGGAATAATTAATTGGTATATGAAACATTTTTTACTACAAAGATTAAAATTTTGATAACATGCGAATATTCTCAATTTAGAGAGAGATCTTTCCGATTGCAAAATATTAAAGTCTGACAAATGAAATCTCTTTCCTTTTCTCAAAGCATAATGGACAATTTTCTATTGTCGTTGAATTTTTTATAGTTTTTTTTTTGTCATTGCCTTTTATTCACGATAGGGTGAAGATTTACAAGACTGTTTTACTGCCAAGATTGAAAACCGCTATTGTAAAACTTAAGAGTATTTCATATTGTTGAAAATGAAATGTGAACGAATCTGTTTGTATCTGATTTTATATATAATTTTCTTGCTTCAAACATAAAACGTGCGTTGTCTATTCTAGTGACAATCGTTTTGTGTATCATTAAGTTGTGTTTGATATTTAAATACGATATTAAAGCAATATATTTGTTTAATTAAATTTTTTTAAGCAAATGTAATTTTGCATTCCATTCGAATTGTGTTTTTATGGCACTTTTGTTTGTGAGGTTTTATCACCTGTATTGTTTTATGCATTCGATAGAATACTCGTAGCATAGGCGTAGCCAAAAAAAAATTAGAGGAGTCTACAAGACTTTACCGAATAGGAAATCCTGACACTTCTGAAGAATTTCATAAGAAGGAACAAAATTTTGCGGGGTCTTTTTCTGGGAGCGACTACGCTCCCTAGACAAGTCTACATAAGCACATGTATCCAAGATTAACAAATTTGAATGCAGCTAATTTAACTGCATTAACTGATTAGTGATTAAGATTAAATAAAAATTTAAATGTCAATATTCATATAAAAATTAAGAAACATTCCAAAAATCCTAATACCAACAATATAAAAAACGTATTTTGAAAAATATTTTACATGGTGTAGTTTACTTCGCAACGAAAGATAATTAGAAAAAATTATATTGATATTTCTTGCAATTTCTTAAATTTCTTAAATTTGTTTAAATACTATTTCCTAAACTGAAAAACCACTGTTTAACATTTTTACATTTTTTTTAAGATTTTTAATAAAACTATGACAAAACTGACCTTTGTAGACTAGTAGGTAGTGTACTAGACTCGTAGTGCGAAGATCCCAGGTTCGAATCCTGCCGCAGAACTCTGGCAGTTTGTGTCTGATAATTAATAGGGAGCGCACAACAAGCAAGCCTTCACTGGCTTAAGTGTATGTCGTATGACATGGGCTATCACACCCCTCCAATCAACCTAACCTAACCTAACCATGACAAAACTATTCGAAAATTATTTATAGCTTTTAAAGGAATCCACTGCAGAAAAGAAAGCCTTTGTTTTTAAAAAATGATATATGGCAGACGTATGCACGTATATCCTTGTAGAGAATATATAAGACAATCCAGTTAACGACAATCCAGTGACGAATCATGGGTATATGTTTATGACATCAAAACCAAAGTCCAATCGTCCCAATGGAAGAGCCAAGACCAAAAAAAAAACACGCCAAGTATGATCAAATGTCAAGGTTTTGCCCACTGTTTTCTTCGATTACCCTGGCGTAGTGCATCATGAGTTTTTGCCACATGGTCGTACGGTTAATAAAGAGTATTATATTTAAGTTATGCGCCGCTTGCGAGAAGCAATAGAAAAAAACGTTCGGAATTGTGCTTTTGCATCACCATAATGCACCCGCTCACTCGTCATTGCTTGTTTTTGCCTCATCCACCGTAATTACCAAACTTTGGCCGCCTGCGACTTTTTCTGAAATTGAAGAGTGCCATGAAAGAACGACCGTTTTGCGACGATTGAGTAGATAAAAACTGAATCGCTGAGAGCTTAAGGCCATACCAAAAAGTGAATATTACAACTGCTGGGAGGATTGGAAAAAACGCTGGCATAAATGTACTATATCTAAAGAAAAACGAATATTCACCTTTTCTATTGAACAGACCTCGTGTATCCTTGCTACGATGTAAAAAAGGGAATCTACACAAACTATAATCGACATATTGCTACCTTGGAAAAATTTTGTTATCCTATATTCCTCATTTAGTTTAAATCATTTTTTAAGTTTGGATTTGAGTTTTTTTTTTTGACGCCAAAGCACTGTCTGCCGTTCCTTAAGGATTACTTTAATTTCTTCACTAGGATTTTGAATGAAGGAAAGTTTTTCCTATAAATAATATAAACTGCGTACATACATGCAGAATTTTGTCTTATGTTGTTTCCTTAATACTTTCTTTTCTAAATAGCTTTTTTTATACATTGCATGTATAAATTGTTCCAATTTTCAAGTGACAAATATCAAAGCACAAACTTATCTCTTAACTTAGATAAGAAATTATATTGTTTTTCAATATTTTAATACCTAAACTTTGTAAAACAAAAACACAAATGTGTGTGAGTGCCACGAATTTTTTCTACGAATTTACAAAACCAAAATCATACATCTAATATTATCTTATCAAAAATTTTGTTTTGCCTGTCCCAAAAACGTTCTTATTTGGTAACTATTGGAAAACAACGGTCTCGTAATTATTCGATTCGAATTATTTCTACGAGTATATAAGACATTCGTCAATGAATTTGCAATTTCGCTGTTATTTGTTAGATTTTAATTTAAATACAAATGCTATAGAAAATAGGTATTACATTGTAATTGTTGTTACTATTATTATTGGTAACTTGGCCTTGAAATTTTTTGTATGCACAGTCGATTGCATTTTTATTTTGAAATTTCTTTCAGCAATATTGACATTGACAATTACATTGCAGTCCACATAGAGAATAAGTTCCAAATGAAATGTGTTACATTTTCAACATGCGATTTAATAAACTCACATACGTACGTACGTATGTACATATGCATCTGTTGTAGGTATGTGCATAAATGTATGAATGTTAAATATTTATATGAATGAAATATTTATTTTATTATTTTTTTAAGTTTTTTTTTGCCAACAATAGTGTTTATACAAAATATGACACTTTATATGTAATTAAAGAATTGTGTCAATTAAATGTTGACATCTATTTAATTTACAACAAAAAAACAGTAATTAAATCCTCTTACAATATAAATTATTGTCAGCGTCAAACAAATCCGATTGCAAAAGTTATCGACGACAATTGATAAACACTTTCCATCTACTCGGGCTTAGAAAATAGTTACAGCCTGCCTATTAACAGCAATAGTTTTTTTTTCTGTCAGGTTGACCTGACGTCCCTTGTAGGCAAGTGACCAGTGTATTATATTAGTAGTTAGAGAGTCGCAGGTTCGATTCCTATCGTTGACTCTAGGCGTTTTTGCTTTCTGTCTTCATTATTCTTCAGTGTTATGAATTTTTTTTATTCTCCCTTCATAAATATGACAAATGGGCCAAAATCATGGACCCAAAAGAACGAAACTGCTTGTTGAATGGCGTTTCCGTTTCTGAAAAAAGTGTAAAATTTTTTGCTCTTCAAAGGAGAAAAAAGGAGGATTTAGTAATATTAGTAGAGAGCACGGCACGCATTCCTGTAAGCGAGTTTAATTTTTTAAATCATAAATAGATTTTTTCTATATAAATTGATCAAGGAAATACTAAAATTTTGTCAGAAATGAAAACGCCATAAGTGTTTCTTTCCAAACGCATGTTGCTTTGCAGTGAACATTTTGACAATGTATACTGTTTCCAAATGCGTACTGTTGCCATCGATACGTTGAGAAAAGCAAAGTGGTTATCCAAAAAATGGACCTTGTATGGATTACAAATTATGTCCACAAGTAAACACGTCCGTGGTATTGATTTGTTTGGTACTACCCTCTTCTATTAATCAATTTTCTAATAAATTGAATTTATATAATAAATGATTCAATGCACGTAAACGTTACTAAACGTCGCACACTGGGTTCAAATGTGTTCAAAGCGTCACTCGTACCGGAGAATTTTATCCATCTACATTGTGTATTCGCTCCGCAGTGAGTTGTCAAAATCAAATAATTATTGCTGTTTTCATTAAGTGATAAAATTTTAAGTTTATCAGAACGAAGTGATTAGTATTTTTAATTTAATACCGAAAACGTATTTTTGCAGAGAACCTTAAATTTCAGGTATTTAGGCGTACAAAAGCGAGATTCTGTTTTAAAAAATATACTTACTTACCTATTCCGGACCTCTTTCTACCTTGCAGTGTAGAGGTTGTTTAATTGTTTTGAATTCGGAGAAGTGAGGGATTGGCACACTGTCCCCTATCCTGGTTGAAAGAGCTGCTCCCAATTGAGGTTCCCCAGGATGAACCATCGCAGAAACTTGCACGATGTTGATTGCATGGGAAATTCTATTTTAATCCGCTGCGACGTTCCCTCCTCCTTTTCTCATCCGGGCTTGGGACGGGCATAGGCGGAGTTTAAAAAATATATACATATGTAGGAAATATTTTAAATATATTTTTGTTGTTGAAATTTTGGGCATTTTTCAAATTTGATGAACTAGAACAGAAATATTGACTTAGGAATTGTGTTTTTCAGAAAGCATGGAATCTTTACTTGAAATTCTAAAATAAAAAATTTTCGGCTTTCTTGTAAACAACACAACATTTATACTCAACATGAGTCAATTTTATTTTTCTTGCAACATGTATACAAATAAACGAAAAGTAAAATACACTCATGTTAAATATATGTAATAGTTTGTTGTGTTTTTTTTTTATTATTATTATTATTATTTTTTTTTTTTTTGTAATTGGACCCCTATTTATGCAGTGCATTGTGCTGGAACTAGGAAAATAGGATAGGGTGAGGAGGATAACGGGAGTAGTGCTTGTGGACATTCGATTTGAATCTCTCAACCCTGGGTATAGCAGGAAAAATATCTGCCGGGAGCTCGTTCCACATGCAAGCCGTTCGATCAAAGAACGAATTATTTCTGTAATGCGCAGTGCGATTCGCTGTTATATCGACCACAAATGGATGTGCTCTTAATGAGGAACATGTTGCTCGTAAGTAAGAGCGGATCTCGGGAATATGTTTCCTTACCTCATTAGAGCATATTCCATTGAAGTAACGATAAAACAGCGTAACACATCCCACGTTGCAACAATGCTCCGGTGAGTGAATAGAGTTGGCTACACTATTGTCACCAATGAGTCTTTTCGCGCTCTCCTGTACTCGGTCCAGTAGCTTCAAAATAGACTTTGAAGCACCGGCCCATACATGAGAGTTGTATTCCATTTTCGGCCGGAGGCACTTGAATGCTTCTTTGGCGATATGAAAAATGTGCTCAGTCCATCGAACATCGCACTGAATTTTCATGCCCAGAACATCAAGAGCTTTTGATTCCTCAATATTTATATCACCCATAATTACAGATAGAGCAGCATGTATTGTCATACGTTTATTTGTAATCATACAGCACTGAGTCTTCCGAGCATTGAAATCGACTCGATTCCTATGACCCCATTCGGAGATTGTTTCAAGATCTTGATTTATTGAATCAACAATATTTTGCCTCATAGCCCTAATCTCCAACGGACTTGGCCTATGGTCAAACGAGTAAGAATGGCTTATGCTGCTGTCATCTGCAAATGAGTAGATAGGGTTGGAAGTTTTACATAATAAGTCATTAAGAAAAATAAGAAACAGGGTAGGAGAAAGAACGGAGCCTTGTGGTACCCCTGTTTGTATAAAAGCATTCTAAGTCTACTACGATTATGTATTTTGTTATGATTCCTATATAATATAGAATTCTCATATTGTATTTGCTTGTTTGGCATAAGTAAATATACGAGGTTGAATGTTTTCAAACGACGATTTAGTTTAGCGACCAATGAAATGCCGACTATGAACAGCAAAAGCCACAACAGATAATACGTTTTGAAAAAAATTTATATTAAATTAAATTTATAATTTAATATTAACTCATAGATTCTACAATACGGGGATTTTAAGTAAAATAGATTTTCGATAATCAGGGTGAAATTAATAACTTCGCTTTTTTATTATTATTTTATTATCTGTAAACTACAATCATCTGATGCTCAGGGGTTGGTATTTAATCAATAATATTGTATAATATTATCAAATATATTATTTTAACTTCTGTTTTAACTCAAGCTGCTTTTCACAATCATCCTGAGTTTACGTTCACTCATACATTTTTAGTAAAAAAAAACATTGACATTGTCAATGTTTTATGATTTCCCCTCTTTAACAACAAACGTCACTCATTGCACTTCCTTGCTGCATTTCATAAACAACAATTTTACATTACACAAGTTAACTTTTAACTTTATTACTCTATTACATAAATATTGTGCCAACTTTGAACATTAACGCATTAGAAACACAACTGTCTGCAACTAAATAAATAAATAGAAATACATAGTACAAAAAAAACAAAAATTATAGGAATACATGAAATGAAGAAGACATTATAACCAAGTTGCAACAGTGGCTAGGAGTTTAATAAAATATGCCCAGACCCCAGCTACTGCCAACTATTAATGTCTGCCAACTACCATAATAAAACTGATTTTACGGTTCACGACAAAAAAAAACTCATTAAAAATATTGACAGAAATAAAGCAAATATGTACGAGTATATGAAAAACATTACCTTATTGGGCCTTAAATATCGTTAAATAAGTTAAAGTTTAAAATCGGCAACTGCAATAATTGTGTTCTAAAATTGTCAATCCTTGTTGACGATTTCGTAGTTCTTTTATGGATTATATTAATCTTGCTGGATATCATACATTTAAATGTATTTAAATTTAAATAAATTTTTTCTATCAATCATATGACCACATAGAAAAATTAATACATATTTAATTTTTTGTATTTTTTTTTTTTTTTTTTTTTTGTCTTTATTACCCCATTTGGCTTCCACAAAGCAGCTCCATGTTGCACGAGTTATTGCAGTTGTTTTCATACTGTTATTTTTGCCTTATATCAGTTTCGTGGTTATTGTTCAAGCTACTGTAGATGGTCTTAGGTTAATGGGGCTCAACAACGCCCTCTGTGTATTTGGTGTTGTAGGGAAAGGAACCTTACTAATCTTTGATTCCTACTTTTTTCCCAGGAGGTAGTGCCTGCTTGACGTTTGTCATGATGTTATCGCTTCTTGTATGGATTTTTTGGAGGGGGGTTGAAGCACTTAATTTTAAAACTCGAAAAACCATGATGAAAAATTGTTTGTCCACTGCCAGAGAACGAACCTGTAGTAAACTAAAATCCTATTAGTGCGCGGGCTGCGAATTATGGCATTCGATATCGATCGAAATTTAAAAGAAATTTTTTTGAAATTGCGATTGTTGCCTTAATTTATCTCCAGAAGTTAGGATGTGCTTTAAATATGTGCGATGTTGGAACTTGTTAAAGATCGAATGATCACAAATGATGTCGAATATGAAAGACAATAATAATGTTAATTTAATATTATTAGGTGTGTTTGAGTAAGTTCCTGCTAATTGTGATCCAGTATCTTTATGATAGAAATCTGTACTTCTGTATCGTTCTTTTTTTTTAATAAATAATATACATATGATAATTTTTACAAATTGTGTTTTTTTGTTGTTGTAATTATTCTTCAAAATACTTTTAAGTGCGGCGTCGAGTACTCGAATATATTTAAAATAAAAATGCTTTCAAACTGAATCAGTCAGTGTTACTCTTATCGAAGGAAGTCTTAAGTTTTAAAGAAAATTGCTATGAAATCGTTGATGTAAATTTATATCATACATTTGCGAAGGGTATAAGATTTGACACAGACGAATTTAGCCCATAGGAAAATTAAAACTAAACTGTGGTTTAATAATTTCAATAATTTGTCACCGACTATACAACTTTTGTGAATGTTTAAGTTACGAACATACAAATGTACATGCGTACATATGTATGTATGTTCCTAAAATTCATGAATGTATGCGCAACTATGAACAAAACAAACTAAACTGACTGACTATCTGTCACTAACATTTGGCGTCAAGAGTTGATGATGATATTATTTGTACGTGACAAACATTAAAAATACTGTACGTTATTACTAGCACCCTACAATCTGCATGCATAGAAGCATACATATGAACATGTGTATAATGTGAGTTTGTGTCCCTGCTTGACCAATAAGGAGTAGCAAAATGTATGAATTAAATGCTTCATAATAGGAATGCATTTGAAATTTCATACGCAACTATTTTTTTCACTGGTTAATTCATATATGCAAATGTATACGCATATAAAATTGATATGGAATAAAATGATGTCTATTACACTTTACACATAACAACATATTTTACACGCAGTGACGAAAAAATTGCTGCCATTTAGTTTTGGAATTATTTTGATAAGGACAAAATTAAATTGATTAATAAATGGTCCCAGCTTGACAAAATTGTTTCTATAAGTTTTGAATCTACACAACAAAAAACCTATGTATTTTGGCAAGGATTTGGAGCGATTTAAGAAAGCTGAGAACTTTGTTATCAACGAAGGAGGTATTAACATGTGTCTTCCCATAACTTTTAAAGCAGTCATTTGTTAAAACACTTCATTTATATATCAATATGACATATTGATAGAATGAACAAATATACAAGATGTCCTTAAAATACCATTTCATTTGTATGTCTTTTGACATGAGATGAATAACCTATCCTTTGGTAATATTATACCTGTTATTGTTGATGGATTTAAAAATATTCTTAGCGATTCTTTATAATTAGATTCCATGAACTCGAAACCCAATTTCACACGATCTTTTATTTATCTGTATTTATTTTTTTTTTTTTAATTTTGAAAGGAAATTTTCCTTTTCATTTAGAACATTTAAATTATATAGTATTATAATGAACTTATTATTATTATATTATTAATATAATAAAATACTAATTTCATAAATGTCTTTTTGTCACCAAGTGTATTTAAGCCAAGTTTAAACACTTATTGTCTTTGAATAAAAATATCAAAAATACTAAAACTTATATCGTAGTAACGATAAAAAAAAATGCAGAAAAATGCCAACAAAAGTTCAACCATACATTTTGAATAAAAATCAGAAGCAGCAAATGTAATGAATTTTTTATATAATTTTTTAATTTTATTTTACACACTTCCACTTGCTGGTTGATTTGAAATTGAAAGTAGTAGAAGTAGTTGAGTTTTGTTCATGGCACGCAAAAGTACAATACTCTCCCAGTTTTAATTTAAATCGAAATCGAAATAAAATTGAGTGAAAGAAATTCTAAAGAACTATGAAGAAGATTAAAGTTAATAACCATTTATATTAATTTTTAGAATTATATTTTGGAGTTTTGTGAAATTGTGTCCTTCCATTTACAGACTCTGAATACAGCTGTGGTACAAATATACAAAACAGAGGCATCCGCACACTCCCACTGGAAGAAGAAATACACTGGTGTCGTTTGCTTCGTCAAAGATAGTGCTATACGTTCCTATTTTCTGCGCGCTTATTGCTTAATCAAACATGAATTAATTTGGGAGCACGAGTTGTATGATGAAATGAAAATAAATAAAGCGCGTCCATTTCTAATAACATTTGAGGGACAGGCAAGTGTTTTCATTCATACGCCTTTTTAAGCTTAACATTTTTATTTCATTACTTTTCTTCTTTCTTTACAGGATGGCCATGTAGGTTTAAATTTTGTTTCTGAAGAAGAATGTGATTCCTTTTATCGTGCTGTTGATACAACAATTGAGACTAGAAATCGGAAAAAACTGGGTAAGTTCATTAGTATTGTGATAGAAATACTTGTATAAATAATTCTTTAATAGGTGTATCAAACTTTTTTTAAATAAACGAATATTAAAAAACAAAAGTTATAGGGTCGAATAACTTGCTATCCTAAGGACATTTTATTTAAAGGAAAAATAATTCTAAATATGTGCTTTATGCAGCAAATGCTACCATTTTTCCCGCGTTAAATTACTGAATCAATTGATAAGAATGTCCTAGTTTCGAGCAGATTTACTTTATTTTCAATTTCTGTAGAGATGTTTTTAAAGCATCAATAAAGTTTTCCACTTAATGGAATGAATGTGTTCATTCTTGCGAGTATGTTGTTAGTTTGCTATGGAAATTTTCTTTAATAGCATTGCATGTAAATAGTTCTAAGTTTAGCCAATATTATTCCGTTAAATCATTGCTTTTCCATGGCATGAAACTGACTTATTACCAATGATTACCAATTTGGGTTGGTAATCGATCACCAACTTCATGGGCTATAATTTTTATTGGATTTGTTTTTTGTTGCAGAAAAACGCAATAAACGTAAGTCCCAAATGGCGCCATCAGCTCCCTTAGCGCCTTTGCCTAAAGAACCCGACTACAATAGTGTACAGCTGCGCAATAATTCTAAAATTGGTACGATTAATTTTACGCCAGCGCCCATGCCACAGCAACAAGCACCACCAAAAAAATTCCTCTCTTCATTATCGTCTTCCAACAATAAAAATAAAAAATCAAAAGTCAATAAATGTGATATTGGAGCACCAACAAACTTTCGCCATGTCAGCCATGTGGGTTGGGATGCTGACAAGGGTTTTGATTTGACGGGCAATGAGAACGACGAAGTACTCTCGCAATTCTTTCAGAAGGCTGGTGTGTCGAAACATCAACTAAATGACAGAGATACGAGGGCCTTTATATATGATTTTATACAAAGTAATAACGTACTGGGTACCGTAAAACAAGAAAGTGTAGAGCAGCCGCAAAAGTCATTACACACATCACCACCGCCGCCTCGAGTGACACCTCAAGTACCAACAAGGCATCAACATCATCATGTAAGTTCTGCAAGAAAATTTCAGTTTTAATTTAATTAATAATATTTCTTTTTGTACAGGCTCAAAACGGCAACTCAACAAGTTCTTCAACAATAACTACCCAAAGATCAGCACCACCACCTCCACCACCAGCTAGACAACCTCCACCTCCAGTACCTACAACTGTTCCTGGTATTTCGAGAGCACCAGCGCCTCCTTCTAGGCCACCACCCATAAATGCTGCACCTCCTCCACCACCAGTAGCAATTATGACAGCACCGGTAATTCTTTTAATTTAGTCTTCAAATATTTGCAAAATTCAATCAACTTTAAAAATTTATTATTTCTATTTTTAGCCGCCGCCTCCTCCACCACCAGCAGCTGGTGCACCTCCACCGCCTCCTCCACCACCTCCCATGGGTGGATTCGGTGAGATGCCATCAATTACTACCACTCATGCACCATCTGAAACTAAAATAGCATCTAATTTACCACCGGTTTCTGACTCACGCAATGAATTCTTAGAAAGCATTCGCAAGGGGGTGCAGCTTAAAGTAAGTTTTATTAAGCAAATATTTAACTCTTGTGTTTGTAACAACTTCATCCGCACCTCCATCCTTATTTCTCTTATTATAGAAAGTCGACACATCAGCTCTTAGTACGGGTAGCGGTGATTCTCGCAGTGAACTCATGTCTGAAATTCGTATGGGCATTGAACTGCGACCAGCCACACAACGCGAATTATCCACAAATCGCGCCAGTGATGAACTCTCCGGTACAGATGCTCTAGCCGATGCTCTACGACGAGCGCTACAAGAACGAGTACGAGTCTTACAATCCTCGGACGATGAGTCGGAATCATCTGGCAATGATGATGAATGGGAGGATTAAATGTATTAAGCGCATGAGTATGTATAGAATATCTATGTATGTACATATGTATGTATGGAATGAATGACTACATAAATAGTGGATTTATTATATGCAAATTGTATACCAATGATTGAATACGGCTTTAAATGAAATGTGCTCTTTATGCATATTCATATTTCATGTCATGTCATTAATTATTCTACTCTTACAAGCTCGTTTTGTATTTGTTTTTTTTTTATGTAAGTTCGTAATGCATTTCAATAGAAATTTGGTTAAAAAATTATTTATTTTATAATAATGATGGTGTATTTAAAATCTGTTTTTATGGAATTTTAAAAGTTTTCGCTTTTGCTTATTTAATAAACACTCGATAAAATACCAAATTCTATGCTTATAACTAATTTCAATTGAAACCATTAAAAGCAAATCACATTATAGATGCCCTAATAAAAGGAAAAATATGTTTTGTTTTCCTTAAGCAGTGACCAGTGTCAGGTAAAAGTTTATGGATTTAATCTGGTTTTCATGTGAATTTTTTGTTGCTGTTTCTCAACTTATAAAGGAGAAGATTCTATTTATAGAGTTGAGAACAGTAAACCTTAATTTTAGCCACTGTAACTGCAAATGCAACTGAAACCATATTTTTCTGAAATAGAGAAAGCAAAAACGTATTACCGACAGTGGTTGTGGTGTCAGTTGTAGTTGTTTAATTATTATCTGCATTTTAGACACCAAATTTATTTCTCTAAGTTTTGATTTGTAACAAAAATCCAATGGTTATTTAATTGACGTTATCTTTCTAAAAAAACTCATTTTATACTTTCTAGTCCTGTTTATAAACTAATATTAGATTTTTTATTTTATTTAATCTTGACAAATATTATTTACTCTTGTTTAAAATCAAGCATATCCATCTCAGTAATATTTCCGGAACAAAACACAACAAAATATCATTAATATTGCATAGCAATCGCAAAAGAAAGTTTTAATATCTATATATAAAAAACAAATACGTTCTTTTAAAATAGGGTATATATAAAACATTATACTTAATATTTACTCTTTAAAAATTAGTAACAATTGTGCCAAATTAAAAAGAAAAATAAAAATATATAGTATGTACTACTTAAAGATAAGAAAATATATGTATACTAAACGGAACATCACTTAAACTAAATAAATTAAGTCCCAAGACAACATTTTTTTTAATTGTTTATTGTGGGTTAAAGTATCCTATATACCTGCATTTCGTTAACTCATCAATAGACTGTAAAACACTGTATTTTTATATAAAAGCTTTCAAAAAATGAGATATACAAAAATATAATCCTAGTAGAATTAGAAATATTTTATACACACAAACAACACAACAACAACAACAAAACGTTTATACAATTGGTCCTCCGTGGTTGGAGATCTACTGATGAGTAGACATTAGTACCAATGAAGTGCAGTCGTATAAATCTTACCTACAACAAATAATAATTTTGATAAATACTTAATATTGAAATTTATTATTTCGGGATATTCTCCCCCAAACAATTGTTAAAAAGAATTACAGTTTTTGCAAAATGTTTTTTTTTTTTTTTTGTTGTGGCTTTAGCTGTTCTTCATATGCCGCTAAACCAAACCAATTGAAGTTCACTGACGATTTGGTTTTCAGCAAAAGTCATGAGTTTTAAAGGTTAAATACATACTTACATACATATAAAGATTATTATGGTTTGAAAGTTTGTTGGACTTGAAAACATTCCTTTTTTTATTTATTTTTTTTAGTCCCACAAAATTCTACTTTTATTTGAAGATTAAGAAATTTAATATATTATACCTACTGCCGGATTAAAGAAAGCTTCGCTGCAGTTTGACTTTCTTTAGCATTACAAAATGTATAGTTTTTAAATGAAAGCTAGAGGAGCAAATGTAATTTACTTGGATATATTAGATGACATTAACATGGTCATCATAAATTCTTTATAATAGCATCGATGATTAAGCATTTTAGCATTATTAGTGGTTGGTCCGTCTAGTGGCAAATATTCGACCACTTTTTGCAGTTTCACCTTATATTTCGGTATTTTATTGCTACAGCTTTAGAAAGTTTGAATAAATTTTAGAGGTTTTTTTTGCAATTTCTTTTGCGAATTTTCCATATAAATACTGGCATATCTGGATATGTAAAAAAAAGTACTCAATTTAAATATTATCCCTTATATTTGTGTATCTTAATATACATTTTTTTAATATATTCTTACGTTCATACCACATATTGGCATATGTACATACGAGTATGTACTAGAGAGCTGCATGCAGAAGCATGCTAAAAATGGCTTACAAGCAATTTCGTTAAATTTCAAATAGTGTGTGTTTATTACTCTCTCATTTCAAAACATACATATACTTCCAAAGATATTTGTTTTGCTTAACAGTTTTTTTCTTTTTTTTTTGGTAAGATGGGAAAATGCTTTATGCATGATACGCGGATCGTCATTCCATGCCGTATGACGGATTCCTTGATGGTTACCGGCTAAAAACCCACCTTATCGTGTTTTGGATATGTTGCCCACCTGTCCACCGCTGAAGCATTACTTCCAGGTGGATCCCTCTGGGTCTTCAAATCACCCTCTACTGCTCGACTGCGTCCAGAGCTCCGTTGTTGTCAGTACTATTACTGATGAGATTTGCATCATATTCTGTTGAGCTTTGCTCTCTATCCAGTTCCTTTTTCTTTAAACGAAGCACATGTTCGCTGTATTTGGCTACCGCTTCCCAAGCTCTTTCGTGATCTATCATTTTGTCGATAAGATTATCTGCTGTGACCGTACCAATGTGCATTTCCAGCTGTTCACGCCTAGCGGACCATCGTGTGCAGAAGGAAAAGGTATGCTCAGCATCATCGACAACTTCCTTATCCTCATACAAGCAGTATGGCGCGCTAAATTTTTTCATTTTGTACAGATACTTTCTGAAATATCCGTGTCGAGAGAGCGTCTGCGTTAAGTAATAATTCACCTCTCCATGTTTTCTACAAATCCACTTTTGAATATTGTAGATAAGCTTAGCTGTCCACCTACCGTTGCTGTCTTCGTTCCATCTAGACTGCCACTTCTCGATTGTTTCGCGTCTGACGTCTGGTAGGGGTAATGCGTCCGCAGTTGTAACTTGTTTTGCAGTAAAATCTTTCATACGTTCTGCTGCGTGTAGATCTGTTGGTATCTATCATTGAGGCTATTAGAAGTACAGCTGATGCCGATACCGTTCGGTATGCTGATGTTACACGTAACGCTGCAGTCCTCTGCACAGGGACCAACGCCTTTGCTCTCTTCTTAGTTTTCAACGTTTCTACCCAGATTTCGCTGCCGTATAGCAGGATACTGTTACAAGTCTCCATCAGTAATTTCCTCTTTGATGGAAGGGGTTCTCCAATGTTTTCCATTAGCCTGCTCAGCTGCCCAGTTATCTTTGCAGCTTTTGTGGTGGCATAATGTATCTGCTGCGAGTATGTTAATTTGAAATCCAGTCTTATTCCCAAGTATTTGACACATCTTTTAGTGGTCATTTCAACATCGTCGAATTGCATAATTGCACGCATAAATTTTAGAAATGTGTAGTTGTGACACTAGTGTGGTTATTCCTATTTGGTAATCTTTTCATTACATCTTTTATCACCATTGCAAATGATATGTACATGTGGCAGCTTCAACAGCAGCATGACATCGATGGTTTAACAAAAGGATTTTCGTCGACATATCGTATTACTATGTCCGTTAAATTATCATTGAGTTATATAATTCTATTTTTCGAAATCAGAAATAGGTTTTGAATTTTAGCTATTTGTATATTCTAAATCATATTTTATTTATTTTTTCATTAATGTTAAAAAAGCCGAGGTAGAAGCTTAAAAAGGCTACTGAAACTTAAGAGAATTCTACTGTTAAATAGTGTACCGCTATGAAAAGTCTTTATTTTTAATAAATAATTTATACCACAGTTTGTTGTTGATAAAATAAATATTAACTTAACATTGTACTAATGAACATGGTAATAATATTTATGAAAAAAATATAAAAACCAAAATTATTATTTGCTTCCCAATTTCTTAAAACTTATTAAATATTAAAAAGTAAAGTCAAAACCTATTGATTTCTTTGTTCACGACAAAAATAGTTTGAGTGAAATGCATTAAATGCAAAAATACAAAAAAAAACACTGAAGGAAATATATATTTATAAACATTTTAATGATTTTAACTTATTAGTATTGACTTTAATTAAAATTTATTATGTTAAAAATAAACATATAGGTTTAGTTAAAATGTGCTCATTAAATCAATTATATAATTTATAACAAAAAAAAATAATAAAATAATCTTACAATACTTTGTTTAAATTGTGCAAAACAATGTAATTATTATTAATATTATTATTAATGTCATTGTACTTTAAAATATTGTATAAAATCTATTATATAAAGAAACTCCCTTTTAATATAACATTTACTAAATATAAAAATGTATACTCTACATTTAATAAAATTATAAACTAATTTTGAAATCTATGTGTATTATAGTAACTTATAAAAAATATATGTTAATAAATATAATAAAGAATGAAACCAAAAACATACATATTGCAATGCGTTGAAGTTTAGTGTGACCAGTATTTGGGCTAATTAAAATACATCATTTATTTCGAGGGTTCAGTAATATGAAGTTTTTTTTTTTAATTTTTGACAAACGACCGTCACATGATTATAATAAGAGAAAATTTTAATTAACCTGGTTCAAGTCTAAATTTTGAATTTGACAATTCAGACTAATAATTTTTTTTTTTAATTATTTTGTGTTAATGATGGGCCCTAAAACATCATTATCAACGTTAATTTGTCTGGTTATTTTAATACTTCAGGTGACTGCTATTTAAAACACATGTGTATGAAGAGTGAACTTAAGAAGCGAAATGTTTCTTGTGCCATCAATATCAAAATGTTCCTTATTGTAAGATTAAAATCTTAAACCATTGGTTTGAGTAGTTAAGCTTTGATTTTTGCTTACATTTATTGAAATTTTTCTTAGTTGATTTTTTTTGCTTCGTGTATTAAACATAATATTGAACAAATAATAATACCTGAAGTCGAAAAAATTACTTAAAATTAAAAAAAGTTTCTAAAACTTTTTCTTCTTGATCAATGATGCTTTCAGTTTTATTTAACTTTATCTTGCACGCTTTTTAGACTGGGCAATTTTACTTGCGCAAGCTTTAATTCAGCTGTGGGGAAATACAGGGAAGAATACGCATTTTTTACATATTATTTTAAATGAGGTCCTTTTTAAAATGAGGGTTTTCACATACATACATATGTATATGGAATTTTTAATTTTTATTTCTTTAGTATTCAATACCCATATAATGAAGTTTTCCAAATCCTAGACTATCAATTTCTAAAACGCCATTTTGTATAATGTTCATGATTAGAAGGAACTGCTGGCTAAAATAAAAAAGAACTTAAATGGAATTCAAACGATTTCAATTCGTTTGTATATTTAAGGTTTTTCCCTCAGAACACAAATAATGAAACGACACCACAAAGGTGGACCAAACACAAGAACGCTGATGATGAAAGTGTAGCGGCTTTCGAAAACAGCATGTTGTTCCGTTCTGCTAGTGTTTGTCAGAGTGATTTACACGTGTGTCTTTGGTGTAATTTGTTCTTTGATAACTATCACATGTAATTTGGCTTATAAAATACGATTGAACTAAGTAGCCTATTCAAATTTAAATAAAAGGATTACAAACAAGAAAAATGTTCATAAATAAAGAGAAATCTTAAACCTAAAATATAAATGAAACGAATTGAAATTTTTTTCATAATAGGATATGCATCCAGATTACTACAGTTGCTTCTCTTCCGCCTATTTTATTTTAATTTCAACGGATATACTGCAAAAACAGCTTTACAACCCACTGCTAAATACAATTTATTATATGAAGGCTTTAAGTTAAGATAAGCATAAACATCAACCTTTTACCTCAAATGTCTTTTAATAAATGTAGCCCAGATGGCCTAAAAATGCATCCTGAATTAAAGCTGGAAGTCCTAGCTCTTACTGTAAGTTTGTTATTTTTTGCATACGATAGAAAATATCACTAAATTATACAATTAATACCAAGGTGCATTAATGTTACATTGTGAAACTCCATATGAAAAACGTAAACGAAATTCTTCATGTATAGAGTTTCACAGTTAAACAAACTAATGAATGAGATGCATAGACCTTTATAAATAAGCCCTGATTGCTTGACTGCTAAAATACCATGTTTCAAATACCGTTTCTTGACAAACGGTGTTTGTTAACTAATTTAAAGCTAAAGTACGGCCGTAATACCCTAGATACATAAATCAATTCGATTAAAAAGAATATTGAAAAAATGTATAATGCGAAAGGTCCAATCATAAAAAAATACTTATGTACATACCACAACTGTGAATAGAGTTTAAGTGAATATTCATATCTAATTTTACCAACCTGTAAAGTTTCGTATTCCTATACTAAAAAACTTCGGAGTTATCGGCTGATAAAATTCACTATAAAAATCGTTTTAACCTACATACATATATCTCAGAAAACGTTCGGTATTTTTTTATTAAATTTTCTGCAGATGAATAAGCAGAATGTCAGCTTTTATACAAAATCTCTTTGTTTGCGTCAACCACAATAGAAATGTAGAAATAATGAAGAATAATTTTCACCATCAGCTTACCAAATTTCATGCAATTATTTTGAAAAACAGCAGGGCTGCAAGATAAGCTACCTTTTTCCCGTCTAAGGGCCCCGACAACAGTGCGCCTTAGCTATTGGTTGTATCACTAGAAAAACATACATACATATGTACTAGGCTTTTGCAAAACTACAAAAAACAAGTAATTAAGTACATCCTCTTTTTTCGTTTATTTGTTTTATTGTACTCTTTTCTTAAAAAAGCAAATGGCTGTTCTCTTATAAGAAACAAATACAATAAATATTGTGTTTGTACAAAATAAATACCGCAAGTGGTAGAGCATAGGAAAAGTAAGCAAAATCAATAATAAGACATGCACATGCTTGGAGTTACGGCAAGCAGTACTTAAACCATTTAGTATAATACTTGGGTATTTTTGTAATTTTTATTTTATTTGTATGAAATTACATTTTTGTTTAATTTGATTCTAATATCAAATTATCAACATGCATATCTACCTAGATATCGTCATCTAAATTTACAAGTCATATTTGCGTTGGAAAAATTTTACAGAACTTGAAAAACAATTTTAAAAATATGTAGCTTAAACTGGAAAAAATTTTAAGTTTTGATTTTGAATGAGTTTACAGTTTTTTTGCATATCTTTGTGAAATCTTCTACAAAAATTATTCGAAAGAAAAATAAAAAGTTTCAATGCTTAAAATATTCATATGGTAAAATACATAAATACTTAGAAAAACACTTAAGGTGAATTCATCCATTCGTTCTGAACGTTCAGAACGTTTTTTTTTATATGTAGTTTGACGTCTCTATTTTTTTGAGAGTGAGAGAAAGAGAGTAAATTTAATGCGGAACAACAACAAAAATTTCGTTCAGAACGAATGGGTGAATTCACCTTTACAGCATATCAGCAAACAATTGTTTTACTTTGACTTGCTTAAGGTGAATTCACCCATTCGTTCTGAACGAAATTTTTGTTGTTGTTCCGCATTAAATTTACTCTCTTACTCTCAAAAAAATAGAGACTTCAAACTACATATAAAAAAAACGTTCTGAACGTTCAGAACGAATGGGTGAATTCACCTTTATAGTGAGCAAGAATGATTAAATATAAATGCTATGGGCGAATAAAGATTGTTTTTACATTTGTCTCTCTCTTTATTTGTTTGCTTTGATTCTCTTTTGTATTTAGCTTTAAACTGAGAATCTTTAAAAAAAGTAAATGTATTTGAAATTAAATGTACTTTTGCAAAAGCCTAATATGTACATTCATTTGTCGCTGAAGTTAATTAATGTATGTTTGTGATGGAAACCGATTTAAAATGAACAAATGTTGTGATGTACTTGTTTGTTCTTTGCGTATGTACAAAATTTAATAAGAGGTGGCAAATTTCTCAATCTGTTTATACAATTTTGGAGTTGGATCGTTTTCCATCACCAAGCAACACGCATGTGCTAATATTTCTGTATATTACTGAATTGTAGCATTTGAGACATTTACCTGAAGTTTTTCCAAGAGAAACAACAATTATTTTTGCCTATATGTTTAAAATTTAAGCTGATTTCTTAATATATTTGAAGAATTTTTATGTGCACGTAAGTATGTATGTACTTATGTTAATATTTATGTATTTCATAAATACTGCATATGCCAAATAATGAATTGACAATATTAACGAAGTTTAGTTTTATTTGTTTAATATTATTTTTTATTTTCATCATTTTCTATGAACTATTTTTGTTATAAAAAAAATTATCTGTTTTATCAAATAAATCTATATTTTTTGTTTTATGGTTTTTTTTATTTCTTTAAAAAATTATACGAAAAATAATATAATCTAAAAATAGATACATTTTTAGAATGTGTTAAAAGCTAATTAAGGGCCCTAAAAATAATTTTGAATATAAAAAAATAATATTACAAGCTATACACCTAAAAATAAAATAAATGAAATTAGATAAAACACAAATTTCGTGGTTTTGAGTTCCTTTTTTTGTATCTCTTTTACTTAAGATTGGCGGCTATTGTTATTGAAATTCAAAATTCAAACGTCATTGGCGGCTATTGTTATTGAAATTCAAAATTCAAACGTCATTGTTAATAGTACGAAGTAATTAACCTTAAGTGTATAATTTACAACAATTTATTTCGAATATTTTAAATAATTTTCATTATTTAAATTTATAAATAAAACTCAAAATATATGCATGTACGAGTATATAGTATAAAATTAGTAAAATAAAATATTGTTGTGTAGAGTGTTAATGCAAAGGATGGGGGGAGGGGCAAGATAACTTAAAATCTAAAATATTTTATGTTACATTATGGATTATTTGTAGGTTGTTGTTGATTCTGATGTTGTTGTTGCTGCAGCTCATCTTGTAATTGTTCTCTTTCAATATTTGCATTATTGTTATTTTCAGCAATTTCATTGATATTATCAAAATTAAATGTTGGCATATGTGGCGGTAGTTGCTGGCCTAAGTTGGGTTGCGAAAGCAGTTGTCCGGTGGCTATTTCTGATGTTTGCGCCACTTCTAAACAACGGCGACTGAGAATGTCATTTGATTCGTTTAATATATTTTCAGTCTCTTCTGTGTTTAAAAGCCGCTGCTGTTCTTGAGTTTGCATTTTGAAATCATCACTAGTCGCTGTAGCCGCTCTTGGCTGCAGCGGCAGTGGTGGTGTTTGTGATAAGGAATTACTTAATAAACTATTACTACTCGATGAAATATCTTCTAAATAAGGATGTAACGCTAAGGCGGCTGTTGGTCTTATTTGCGATAGAACTTCTTGATTTTGATAATTTTGACGTTCTTCTAAATTATTACCCACTGTTGATTCATCATTATTATTATCTTCCAGTTCATTTTCATTTTCGCCATCTTCATTCTCATCATTATTAACTGATTCGTTATCGACATTTTCTGTAACAGACTGTGCCCACAAATCAACATCTTTCGACTGCTGAATAGTCCCTTCAATCGTCGCTGTCTCGTCTTGATTGTCTTCTGATATTTGATGGCCATCATTATTGCTTAAGGAATAAGTTTTCAATTCAGGAGTAACGTTAAGAGCTGTTGTTCTTACAGAACTGATTTCTAATGTTTGTTGCAGAATTTTTGATGTGTGAGGTTTGACCTCAAAGTCTTGTGTATCAGGAAGTTTTTCTAATAAAATAGGTGAACTAGATCGCCTCTCTTGAGAATGTTCAGCAGTATTATGTAAATTATACTGCTGATGGTATGTAGAATCTTGTTCATATTCGCAGTTGATTGGAGCACCTGTTATCGTACATGGTAATATGTTTGCGGAATTCTTTTGATAATCTTGGCTAAGAGTTCCCCGGCTCAATTCTATATCTTCACCTTTGCTTTTATACTGTTGTTGTTGGCTAGCTTCAGAAATATGATCAGCTTGTAGGTTTTGAGTGTCTGGCTTAGGCGATTGTACCGAATTTTTCTCTGTATTTTGCACTAGACATTGCAAATTGGTTTCCTCGGAATTTTGTGTTTCTTGAGAAGATTGTAAACTAGAATCAGAAATATGTGGTGTTTTACTGAAATTCAAAGCTGCTGTTGACATCCCGTTGGATGATGGCATTTGTTGAACAGGATGAGTATTTTCCGATTGACTTAAATATGATGTTATTGTTGTGTTCAAATCTGGTTGTGATCCCGTTGCAATAGAAATTTCTGTGGTAGTTGCTGACGAAATATCGCTATTGTAGTAAGAAGATAAATGTTTGTCAGGATTTTCCAAAACTTCTAGGCTATCCAATTGAGAACTTAATGGCAGAGAACTCGGTATCAATTCAAAATCTTCTGTGCCACTAACATTTGCTGATGTTAAAACGCTATTATCATGAGCCACTAAGGCTTCTTTGTTATCCATATTATCATCATTCTTAATCGAACTTTTTACATCAGGAATGGCAGTCATAGCATGACTGCAAACATTTGCAATAACAAATGAAATATTACTATTTACCTCATTGGGAGAGTCATTTATATTTTCCTTTTGACAATAAGCAGTATTTCCATCCAAAGGTTCATTATTATCGTTTGTTTTTTTATTGACCTCTCCAGTTCCAACTTCGGTCTTCTCTTCACCCAACTTTGGTGGGTATTCAAGCTCTCGATATTCCCTTTCTTCATCTTCGTCGGCATCTATTTCCTCATCGTCTTCCTCATCCTCTTCTTCTTCCTCTTCTTCAGTTTCCTCATCATCGTTTTCTTCTTCATCGTCTTCATCTGTTTCTTGTTCTTCATCCTCCACAACTTCGTCCTCATCATTCATCTCTGATGTCTTGTCTTTAGTAGAATCAGAACGAGATACTGATACTTGTTTGCGTTTTCTTTTTATACCATTAAATTTGGCAAATGGTTTAACAGATTTTTGTGTAATTTGAACGTCATTTATTTCAATATCTTTCTCCTGTTTAATCGTAATGTTATTGAAATCTATAGAAGAAATATAATTCTGTTCTTCAGCACTATAAGTTGTTGCCAATTCCTCAGTTTCGTCTTGAGTCTCTGTATATTCTGGCTGTGGGTGAGATGGTACATCAGTTGCAGCTGGTTGTTCATCGGAATAACCTCGATTTTGTGGTTCCGGTTTAATAAATATAGGAGTGAACTCGCTTCTACTGATAGAAGCACCTTCCAGCATTATACCACTTTGTACTGCTGAAATTTGTAAAATAGGCATATTCGGAGGTTTTGCTGTTGATTTGCAAGCCTTGTTACGACTCTTTGTAGCAGTTGCCAAAGATTTATCTTTTTGTTTAATTAACAATTTAGGATTTTTGTTCTTCTTAGTAACACCCGTATCTTCACAACTCTTTTCTTCAACATTTCCTCCTTCTTCGTGTTCAGATACACTGGCGTCACCATGCTGATCAACTTCATTACTTTGTTCGTGATAAAAGTCTTCATCATCATAGCTACTATTTCCTTTGTCATAATTTTCGTCATAATCCATTGGTCGGACATCGCTTTCTTCTGTTTCGCACCTTTCCATATCAACACCACTGCTAACATGAGATATTTTTAACATACGATCCAATTCTTCCCGATTTGGTTTAACATCTTCGGGCTCATCATCGTGATTTGCAGATGATATTGTTTGATGTGTTTCACTGACTGTGCTGGTCGCATTATTAAATTCAACACCGCTGGAAACGCAAGCAATTTGAAATTGCATCATTGGAATTGATGTCATTATGGTAGCCTCTGGCTGTGGCCTTGTTTGTAATACTGGCGCGACAGACTTTTCAACACCCTCAGTTGCGTCTTGGGGTTCAGTTTTTATACGTATTATTGTGGTTCCAAAATTCGTCTCGCTATTGTTATTGTTAGCAATGGAATCTTGCGAAAGTTGTTCATCCTGCACATCTTTCGATAGCTTCTGTTTGTCTTTCTCTTTTTCCTTATGTTTCTTTTTCTTTTTACGCTTTTCAGCACGCTTTTCAGAAGACTTTTGTTGTTCTATTATGGACGAATTCAATTGGCCATGTTCCTTTTTAATTTTTAATTTAAGGCCTCCTCCAATTTTATTTGAATTTTCCTCATTTGTTTCATCAATTTCTTGTTTAATTTTAATCTGCTCCAAACCTGATTCTATTGCCACACCTACTGCAGTTGTAGAACTATTCGCCTCATTCTCATTATCAGTGTCATCATCCATGCCACCTGCATGATCATCTGCATGAATATGATCATCATTATCACTCAGCTCACTAGCACATAGTGCTTCCTGATCAACATGTACCTCGGGCTCATGTTTAATACTAACCAAAGCGTCTAATGTCGACTTTAAAAGTTCATCTACCCGTTTTAAATCCTTCTTTGAAACACCCTTTTTACCGCTCTTCTTGCTGCTTGTGCTTGCCGCATCATCAAGGCTTGTGGTTGAAACACAATGCGAAGCTGCCATGATAAGTGGGGACGATAATCGTGTCAGTTGAACCACCGGAGCCATATCGAGAGGTACACCACTAAGTCGTGCCATTTCTTCAGCAGCAGCCTCCACATCATTTTCATTTTTAATGCGGACAGCATCTTCTAGTGCCTCGACCGAAGGCATTATATGTTTTGAGTAATTTAAGTAGACTTTGGCACACTGTGCGGAATGTTTTAAATACTCAGTATCATTGCGCTGTATGCGATTGCATCCGGCACACCGTTTTGTTTTTACAGCGCATATATGGATATTATAAAGGAAATTTGTAGCATACGAAGTATGACACTGTGGACATTCACGATCCAAAACTTGAAGAGCAGGTGGTGTTTCAAACGCATGCTCACGTAAATGTCTAAAATTAAAAGATACAATTCAAGCAATATGTATAATTTTTGTAAGTTTTAATAAAATTTATAAAACATAACATTTGAAATCAACATTAAACCTCTACTTGCTAAAATATCTCTCTGTATCAAAATATGTCTTTTGTTCCTGCCTATGTGGCAGGAAAAATTTTATATATAAAATCTGTGGCAGAAAGGAAAAAGTGCTTAAATCAATTGAGGCAACTTTTTGTAGTTAGAAACATACATACACATCAACATAGATGAAAACGCATGTTAGCGATCTCATGGAGGATAGGGTTTGTTTTTTTTATAGCGATATTTTTAACTTCAAAACGGGATCGCGGGACCGACGACAATTTTTAAAGTGTTTATTAAAATATAAATAAATTAATTATTAATTATAATTTATTATTTACATACACAGAATTTACAAAAATCATTAAAAAAAGATATTAAAATGCTTTGAAATACAACTTTTTTCGGTTTTATGTGATTTTATTTTAAAAATGGATTACCATTACAAGCCCCTTACTCCTGAAAATATAGTCAAATTTATTACCAAACTAAATACAACCTATCAACTTCTTCTGCTTCGGTTATACTTATATATAGATGACTTTAAAAATATAATAAGGGTATTTTTAATTTTGGTTTATATATTATAAAAAAAATTTAATTATATTAACATTTCAGTATTTTAAGAAATACTGGCGTTTAGCGAAAAATATGAGAAACATGACTATTTATTTATAATGAAAATAAAAAATAAAATAAATTTTTATTTTTGTTAGAATTTGAAGGCATTGCATTGCCATATGGTGCGCGTTGGACTCTTTTTAGTACTGCATTTTGCACTACATAAGTATAACATAAAAATATAACGTAAAACTCATTATGGTCATTGTGGTTAGTAACGTAGCCGCCTTATTTATCTCTTTTCTTTAGTTGTTAATAAGGAAAGAGGGTGGCATGGTTTATAAATAGCTAAATGCTGTTTTCGATTTCATTGTACTAATAAATTTGCGACCGTGCTTTCCAACTTTCTTTATACAATTAAATTTTCAGTTTTTTCTCAACAACTGTTTCCATATAGGAGTATTTTCACCAAAATTTTATTCAGACCTAGAGCCTGAATAAAAACAACCATAAATTACCAATAAAAATTATATATTATATATTGTTTTATTCAGTATTTTTAACTTTAAGTTAGTTTTTAAGTTGCATGATAGTTCGAGCCATAATTGTTACTATTCATTTGTACAACTATAAAATTAAGGCTAATAAGAGTCTCACAATATCTTATTAAATTAACGCTTACCTAGAAAATGCATATGTATTTAAAATTGACTCGCCACAACAACCACAAACATATGGTGTTTTCGATAGTTTATGCCACAATTGATGGTTCTTAATGTCAAAACTTTTGCTAAGTACCTCATTGCAAGCTGTACACACGTAACGCTCAATTTTTGGTATATGTGTAGTTCTGGTATGAGCATCGAGGTTAACTTTTGCAGGAAAACGCTCCTTACAAATATTGCAGCCAAATTTCAGCTTTGGTGCTGGCGCAATCTTTACGATAGGTAAAGTCGATGCCACTGGTGCAGCAGATTCTTCTTTTATTTCCTCTTTGCTAATATAAGAAAGAAGTTTATTTTTTAATTCTTCAAATAAATTTAAAAGCTAGTTTGCAAAAATTTTCAAACCTTACATTTCTTCTTTTACATCGGGTTCTTTTTGTTCTGCATTTTTAGCAGCTTTTTGTTTAGATTTTTTTGTAGACAAATCCTTCTGAGGAAGTACTGCTAATCTCAACTTTTTGTTACTAACAGCTGGTGGTGGTACTGTCATTGGCGGTGAAGATTCTTTTTTCAGTTTAGAATCTTCTACTGCATTGTTTTTTGATTTTTTAGAACTGCTAGCAAGTTCAGGTTGGGGTTGTTCAATCATTGCTGTGAATCTTAATTTTTTCTTAGTTTGAACTGGAGTTTCTTCCTTAACGGTCGATTCCGCAGGTAAAGAAAAACGCAATTTTTTCTTTGATAGAACAACTGACGTTTCTATTGTTTCTTCCTTTAAAGTTAATTCGTCAGTTTTTCGCTTACGATTACCATTCTTATTGGTTGCATATGTTGGTGCAGAAAAGGGTGTTGGTACTATGGATTCTTCTTTTATTTCTACTTTTGGTTTCATATCAAAAGCCGGCTTTTTAATAATATTCTTCAAACCCAACAATTTGCGTGTTTGTGCATTTGTGGCATAACACATTTCACGAAACTCATAGAAGTCATTGATTTTGTCAACACACAAACAACACATTGTCTGTGGCATTTTATCGTCCTTTGTTATCTAAAATAATGTACGAATTTAGAAATACTTTCTGATATACAAATGTGAAATAATTTTATATAGTATAAGAACGGAACTCCATCTCAAAACAATTTTCTCTCTTACACTTACCGAAAGACCAAGAAGTAAATTGATTTTTTGTTGCATATCCATTTCGGCCTCCACGTCAATAGAATCATTTTCGTTCTTATCCGTTTGCTGTTCTGATATAATCGGAATCATGTCCGGATTGACCATACCACACAGCCGGCATATTTTATACAAATTTGCCTTCAGTTTTTTGTCGATTTTTATAGCAAAACGCTCCATTGTGAATCCTGTGCCTCGTACTTCTCGGTGTGCGTGTGTGTGTGTATTTTTTCAGCAGAGCGTTTGGAATTAAGGAAAAGAAATTTATTTTAATTTTCACTTCTATATTTTGGTTGAATCTTCACATATGTATCGCTGAGCATTGTGTGTAAGTTTATCTCTAATAAATTTTCAAGAATTTTCATTAAAATGGACGTTTAATAAAAATTTTCACAAGAAATACACAAGCAACCCTCTGTAAATTTTCTTTTTTTGACAATTTTATAAATTAAAAATCAATGTTGCCAATCTTTTATTGGAAAAATGGTGAATATTTATAAAACAGCTGTATTTAAAACAGAGTGCTCGCTTTGTTGAAGGATTATAAACGTTTATGATTTTCGACGACTCATTAGTATTGTATGGAATAATACAATTATGAAGAAGCATCCATCAATTATGATGGAAATATATATTGCAATTCCAGCAAGAGTTATCTATGTATATAAATAATTGAAAATTTACTTGGGTAAGTAATTTTTTTAAAGCACGTGTACATATACATACATATATGCATATGTAACCAATTATGCACTATTATACACTAACAATAATAGAAAAGGTGTTTTTCATATTCATCGCTCATGCTATATGATAGTTCCCGAAACTTCTCAACGATTTATTTCATATATTGCACAGTAGGATAGAGCATTTTAAAAATCTATTTTCATAAAGCTGGGGGATTTGAACTGTCAAACACATTATAATAAAAACAAAAATAAGGGCAAAACGTAAACTTTTTTCTATTATACTACAAAATGTCGAAGTCGAAATATGCCGATTGCAAGCTGCATTGTTAGAATTGCAAAAAACTTCTACATGTTTCAAAACATTGCCATCATTCGGAAAATCTTGTTATGCTTAACACTTCCTGCAATGCAAGGCTCAAGGAATGTATCTTTTCCTCTAGGCGATTTTAATTAAACAATATAAAATTCTGTTAGTCAGCTTTTACACAACATCAGTTTTACTTGAAGCAAGGTCGAGTTTATGGGACAATGAAAAACGAAGAAAGATGAAGGCCACATACTTGATTGTATCAAAAAGTTACTTCAATTCCCTTATGTTATGTCATTCTCATATTAGATTTTGTACAGAAAATTTAATACAGACTGTCTGAGTGCAAGCAAACTGCCAGTTTTTAAAGAGAATTGAAGAGATTTTTCTGTAAAAGCAAAAATAGAAAGGAATGCATGTATTCTATATATTTCTCCCATCGCGATTAATATAATTTAATGGAAAGACTTGTATGAAAAACTGTATAAAATATTTGACAAAACTCGTGTGAAGAATCTTGCAGTATGGTACATTATTAAATATGTCTGGCACTCCGTACCTTTTATGGTGAACATTTTGTTATGGAGATAATTTTGCTCACTAGCGGTCTCCACTACCGCCTTGATATGAACTCGTTTCATATATTTTTTGTGCTACCATCGTTGTCAGTACATTTATTCGAACAGGCTTGTTCGCAATTAAATATATTTTCTGTTTGACAGTTTCATTCTCATTAATATATTGGCTAGGGGGGACGGTAAGCAACCAGGAAACTGAAAAAAAATTCGTGAATCAGCGGGATAATTATCATATATATTCTGAAAATTGCGATTTTTACAGTTTTGATATTCTGTCATTCGATATGGAGTAGAGTATATTGACGTATGTGATGACATTATCCAAATATGCCACATGTTATAGTTTCTTAAGATTATAGCTATAAGCTTATTTCTTGACCCTAAAGCGTTTTTCAAACCAATAAAATTAAAGATCAATATATATATATATATATATATATATATATATATATATATATATATATATATATATATATATATATATATATATATATATATATATATATATATATATATATATATATATATATATATATATATATATATATATATATATATATATATATATATATATATTATAGTCAAATAAAGTATATCCTACTCCGTGTTCGGGAAACTTAGAGATGTTACTGATTTCTATTGAGATAACTTGACACTGATTCGAACGTTGAAGAAAACAAAAAAATTTCTACCTTTCTACCAGTTGTATTAAAACTTGCGCTATTAACATTGGCTAGTGGAAAAGATATATCTGTTTGTTTATATTGTGGATAATTTTTCTGATAAAAAATTAAAGTGGTCACTCTGATTGACAGAGTTACAATTACGTTCTAGTATTTGACATTTTAAGGCATTGTCACATTTATCAATTATTGCGTAAAAATGGCGTCTACTGGGGAAGAAGAAAACGTTTTACAAGAAAATTCTGGTGAGATTTTTAGAAAAAAGCATTAAAAATGAGTAATTCTTTAGTAAAAATATGAAAATAATATCAAACAATTAGAATAAATTCACTTTGACACAAAAATTTAACAACATAGTAGCAAACAGTTAAATCAAAACTTAGCAACTAAAGCCACATGACTAACGACAAACCTGAATATATTGTATTTCATGTTTGACGACCCGACCAAAATATATACATAAGTATATGTATGAAGGAAAAAGCGGTTGTCTCAAAAACTTAATAGCAAATTAAATAGATTTGTATACATAAGTATATATCCAACTAATACAATATTTCATATCTTCATTCAAGGACGACGCACTCGTTCAAGCAGGCGGATTTCTGGGTCTCAAGCAATTTCTTCAGTTCCAAGATCCACCAGACGCTCCAAAAAGCAAGAACAAGTTAGTAAACTATTCACTTTTAATTTACTAAACGATGTGATGAAATAATTTGCATTTGTCATTACGTATGAGGCGTTGTTCCATATGTAAATGATAGTTACACTTTGCTTTGTGTAAAGGGCAACTCATGATTTTTTGCAAGGGCCATCTGAAACTAGTTTTATAAAGTATTTTTGTAATTATGTCAACTGTTTTATTAACAAAATTAAATTTGATTCCAGTTGGCCGAACAGGAAGAAATAATAAAAGAGTTAACAGATGCAGAGCATTCCAATATAATACAAGAAATGTTGGCTGAGGCTGCGCAGGGTAATTTAGTGGAATCTGTAGTGACACAGGGCCATGAAGAGCAAGAAATAATAGGTAATGTAGTTGAAATAATTTCGACTGATGGCGGCGAAGAATGTGTTGTTTATGAAGAACAAGTTATTGAAGAGATTTATGAGCATGCCAACGAAGAAAATCAAGAAATAATCGCTGCTCATTCCGATGCCAATCTAGATGAAAAATCATCATCATTTCCATTCGCCACAGAAGAAGTTGGCCAGTCAGAAACATCAGAAGATTTAAATGAACAGCGTGAGGGAAAGGAAGAAAATATGGATAAAGAAAACCAAGGAACTCAAGAAAATTCATTATTGGCTTCATTAGTAGGAGACAATGCTAACAGCTTACCCTCAGTGGGCTGTGGTGCCGAGTCGTTAGGTGAAAATTGTGAAAAGGTTGATTTTGAAGATTCTCTGTCAGATCCAGCCATTGCAGAAAATCTCCCAAACGCAAGCGGCAGTGATGACACAATAGTTAATACTGAAGTTATATCAGAAGATGAACTGCCACTTCCTACGAAGCCGGAAATAAATGATGCTGAAGAGGTATCTGATGAAGAATTGCCTGCACCTCAACGTGCTGAACTACCGGCAGACGCGGAAGTTATTTCAGAAGATGAATTACCAGTATCTGCTACTATTGGCGAAGATAAAAAACATTCTTCGCGCAAAAAGCGAAAGGCTGATGTTCCACCAGATGCTGAAATAATATCCGAAGATGAATTACCTGCTTCTACTGCTGCTGGTGAAAAGAAATGTCGTAGTGAAGGCAAAACAGATAATTCATCTAAAAATAATAAAGCTGTACTACCACCCGATGCCGAAGTTATATCAGAAGATGAATTTCCTCCATCCAATACCACCGGTGAAAATATCCACTTAACCGTTAAAGGCGACGATATGACAGATCCTTCGTCACGTAAAAAACGTAAAGCGGAAAGTTTTACTGAGTCCATAGAGAAAAACCTACAAGGAGATGGTAATAAAAAAGACGAACAATATAATCCTATGAGCCCTACTAGTGAAAGTAATGATTCAGCGCCTTTGGAAAAGAAAGCCAAAGTAGAAGGTAAGGAATATATATATTAGTTGTAAAACGATTCTCATTATGTAAATAGATTAAACTATTCTTCTTTTCTACATCAGTATGTTTTGATGAATTCTTCGAAAATTCTTACACTTTTGTTGCATAATAAATTTTACTAGTTAGCTTTATGTATAGGTATAATTCTATGAACCGTAATAATAGAGGAATTTATTAATTGTATTTAATTTCTTAAAAATAATAGCTAAATATGTGATTTCACATATCGTGTTGAAAAATATATTTCATTACTTTATTTTGGTTCGGGTTTTTAGATTCTGAACAGAAAGATAAAGAGAAACGTAAAGAGCGTGAAAAGGATAAGGATTGTAATAACAGTAGCAACAAAGATAAAGACAAAGAGCGCGATAAAGAGAAAGAACGCAAAAAATTGCCTGATTTGGAAAAATATTGGCGCGCTGTTAAAGATGATCCAGCAGATTTTACTGGATGGACTTATCTCTTGCAATATGTGGACAACGAGGTATATATCTTGATTGTTTATTATTCAGCATCATTATATATATATATATATATATATATATATATATATATATATATATATATATATATATATATATATTATTTTTTTTTTTGACTGCAGTCTGATGCCGAGGCAGCACGTGAAGCTTACGATGCGTTTCTGTCTCATTATCCATATTGTTATGGTTATTGGCGTAAATATGCGGATTATGAGAAACGTAAGGGTATTAAGGCCAACTGCAACGCGGTGAGTACAAAACGAATTCCATCAAATTCATATGAAATATGTTGTATTTTTTGATATTTATTATGTTATAATGGAATTTATTATATTTCAATAAAAGTTATTCATTCAATAAAAAAAAACAACAACTATCGTAAAAAAAAACTCAAACAAAAAATTTAAATTTGGTGAGGAAGACAATTACAAGAAACAAGTTTCGTTTAATATAGTGCACATGATTGCAAAATAAATAAATGGGTTTATGATAGTCTTCAACTTTTAGAAACTTTACGTTTCCATGAATATATTTTATTTAATCTGTATTGCTTTTCAGTTTCTTGCCTTTTTAAATTTAAATTTAGGAAGAAAGACAATAACAAGGAATAAGTTTCGTTTGATATAGTGCACATTATTTCAAAATAAATAAATGGGTTTATGATAGTGTTCAACTTTTAGAAACTTTACGTTTCCGCATATATACATATATTTCATTTAATTTATATTGTTTTTCAGTTTCTTGCTTATTTATTGATATTAATTTTTTTGGTATTTAAAATTTCTGTTATTCCTAGTATACCAATATAGTTATGGTGTGTTGTTAAATTTTTTTCTTTGGTTTGAAAATATTGATTTAAAAATAATCCTAAAATGAAAATCAAAATATGTATTGAGGCGTAAGTACAAATGGAGTTTAATGAAATTCAGTGTAAAAAAGTGTGAAATTGCATTATATAAAAAACTAAGTATCTAATGAATTTGTAAAAAATGTTAGCTTTAATTCGTATTTACGTACTTGTAATAACAGGCAAATTAGTATTTGCAACTATTGTATAAACATTGTTGTCATATACATATGTATATCTTAATAACTGTGTGTGTACATTGTGTGTGTGTGTGTATGTTTCTGTATGTGTGTGGTTCCGCCCATATCTGGAAATCCTTAATATTTGAACTGCTTACCATCAAACATAAATTTAAAAATTTACCAATATTAATAAAATTTAAAAAAAAAAATAGAATAATAAAAATTTGATAATTATTAAATTCCATTATCTTGAAACTATGGTTATAAAAATATTCGCATAAATACATTATATTCTGATATAGTCCTAATTCATGTATAATAAAATATCAAAAAGAAACGTTTTCATTCAGATGATATTGCTTGGATAATAAAGTATTGAATCATCTTCCTATTCTTGCGCATATTTGTCTAAAAACACAGTATATCGTGTATACACTTTTATTGTGTAGGCAACGGCCGGAGCAAATAAACTAAAAATATTTCTGTTTACCTAGTACAATTCAATTTGGTCATCAATTATTTAAATTCTAAAATTACGTGTGTTCTTTAAATCATTTCTGCCAGTATTTGTTAAGAAGTGTTTACACTTTTTTTCTTTCTAATATGTTATAATGTGCAACAGAATATTACATATTACAGAGTATATGATAGATTTTTGGGGTTTAATTTTATGAGCTTTGCCCATATTCCTGTTATTGCAATTTTAAAATCTTTAGGGACAACTCTCCTGAGTATGCGATTCTTTATTTTCGCTCCGAAATTATAGTGTTTAAATGTTCTTTTTCGAACTCTACTGTACACACAGGTGCCATACCTGCGAAAAATGTGAAATACTTGTATTAGTTCATAATTTATAATATGTTGAACTATGTACATACATATGTATATTTGCACAAAATCACATTATGCTAGTTTTATGTTTTTTAAGTTTTGGGGATGATCTGGAGCTTAAATATATAATATCTCAAAAGAAGTGTTTTTTATTAGAGGATAAAGAGATTTCTTTCGAAAAGGGTGGAATATACGAATTAGTATAAAATTTTAAAGGATTAAAATTAGATCAAAAAGTTTTGAAATTTTACATATAAAATATCAATTCTAATTTTTAAATTATATCGTAAGGTTTTCTTTACTAAAGAAATAATTAGATATTCGATGCTGCTTGAGTATCATCGTCAGGAAATTGTATTATTGTTTCCTACATAATTTTTTTTTAAATTGGCCAATTTCGGGTTGGGTTTGTGGTAGACCCGTCTTTACATTCCCTGACTAAATGTTTCTCTGCAAGCATTTTATATAGAAAAATAATAATATCAATTATTTCAAGTAGATATTGTGCAAAAGTTTCTAGTACGTTATGCTAAATGTTGTTTCGTGTAATTACCGATACAATGGATTTTTACATTTGGACGTTTCAACATTTTCAGCAACGGATTAAATACATATAAAAACGCATATACATAAACAAATATTTACTACTAAGTTGAAAACTTTCCTCCGAGTTTATCATAATTTTTCAAATTAAGAAAAAAATTGCAACGTAGCTTAAAAATGTCCATAACAAGTGCTCAGCGTGCACTTATCCAAAGTTTATAGATTCATTATTTTTGTGAAAATTTTAATATAACAGTTGTTTCAAGAAAATACTTAAGTGGAATCAGATCGTTTCCTTTTTCTTTAGTATTTTCAAACCAATACCTACTGCACACTAATTTACATCACATGCACACAAAAACAGATTTAAAACGTTTCTAGACAAAATAAATAAATACCATTGAACAGTTAAGTATGTGTAAAGTACATTAATCAAGTTAACATTTGGCAAAAATCTCTTTCTTTTTCTATTTCCCCTTCATCAATCAATATCTACCGATTATAAAAAAAATTTTAAATATAATCAATCAAACAACAAACCACAACATTGAACTTTAGGTTTTCGAACGTGGCTTGGAAGCAATACCTCTATCTGTCGATTTATGGATTCATTATTTAAGCCATGTCAAGTCAAATCATAGTGATGACGAAAACTATATACGTTCACAATTCGAACGAGCTGTTGAATCTTGTGGTCTCGAGTTTCGCTCAGATAAACTATGGGATGCATATTTGAAATGGGAGAATGAGGGAAAACGCTATCACAATATGGTGAAAATATATGATCGTTTAATTTCTATTCCAACTCAGGGATACAGCGGACATTTTGATAAGTAAGTGGTAAAATTTTAAAATTGCAATTTTTGTTGTTTAACAGAAGAAATGTCAGCTACGAAATAAAAAAATAAAATATTGAAAATTTGTTACTAAATGGCATTAATTTGTTTCGCAGTTTCCAAGATTTAATAAATCAACACTCCATAACAAGTACTATAACACCAGAGGAAATCAAAAAGTTTAGAATTGAACTCAGTGATACAGGTACCTCATCGAGATCATCTTCATCACGATCAAAATCTCGAAGAGCGAGTTCAAAAGATAAGGAATCCGAAAGTGTAGAGAAGGAAAAAGAAAAAGAGAAGGAGAAGGAGAAGGATAATGAAAACGACAAAGAAAAGTCTAAAGATAAGGAAAGAGTCCATAAAGTTTCCAATGAAGGAATGTCAGATAAATTTGACTCTGACTCCGTTGAACCAATGGTTGTTGACAGTTTATCAGGGGAAGAAATAAAACTAGAAAAATCTTCGGAAGATCTTGGTGATTTGACAACACTCACAGAAGATGAAATACATGCGATTAAAGATAAGGTTATATCGTCAAGGCGCAAAATACACAAATCTACTGTGTCTGCTATTACAGCCCGCTGGACATTCGAAGAAGGAATTAAGAGGCCCTACTTCCATGTAAAACCCCTTGAAAGATGTCAACTTAAAAATTGGAAGGATTATTTGGACTTCGAAATAGAAAAGGGCGATCGTCAACGAATATTAGTGCTATTTGAAAGATGCTTGATTGCCTGTGCTTTATACGATGAGTTTTGGCTTAAAATGATACGTTATTTAGAGACTATTATCGAGCAACCCGATGTGCCTGCGATAACCAGTGATGTCTATCGTAGAGCGTGTGAAATCCACCATCCTGATAAACCCAGTCTACATCTTATGTGGGCTGCTTTTGAAGAATGCCAAAATAACTTCGATCGGGCTGCGGAAATATTAGTCAATTTGGAGAAAAGAGTACCCAATTTGTTACAGGTGGCTTACAGGCGCATTAATGTGGAAAGACGTCGCGGTGATTATGATAAATGTAAAAGTTTATATGAACATTATATAAATACAGCAAAAAATAAAAATATAGCTGGCAGTTTAGCTATTAAATATGCAAGATTTTTAAATAAACTTTGTCAAGATTTAGAGGGTGGCTTAAAGATTCTGCGTCAAGCGCTGGACAAGGACAGTGCTAACACACGTGTAGCTTTGCAAATGATCGATTTGGCCTTGCAGCGACCCTCGGTGGACGAAGATGAAGTTGTCTTGATAATGGATAAATTTATGGCTAGAGAGAATATAGAACCAGAACAAAAAGTCTTATTTGCTCAGCGTAAAGTTGAATTTTTAGAAGATTTTGGTAGTTCAGCGAAAGGATTGCAGGATGCACAAAGAGCTTTGCAATTAGCTTTAAATAAAGTTAATGAAGCCAAAAAGAAACGGTAAGTTCTTGTTTAATTCATTTGTATTTTGTTAACATTGATTTATTACTTATGAAACCATAGCTGCAGCTGATAAAGATGATGATTTATAAGTGTTTAAACTTGACTTCATTACTGTGTTCTTCACAGTAGGTAGTCAACCTTAGCTGTTCAGCTATTGAGCAGCGGCGAAAATGATTTTTTTATTTGATTTTTTTTAATATTGTTCTTAAATGTATAACATATACCAGGTCCTGCGATCCGTTCTCGTTATCTGCAAACCGTGCTAGAAAATTTTCTAATCTAGAAATTTGTTTATATAAACACTTTAGTTTGGCGTTAATAAAATGCACTTCGACTAAAGCATTTTCTACTAAAAATTCATTCAATTTGTTTTTCTTTCCAACTAATCTGATCGATCCGATCACGAATATTTTGTTATTTATTCGAGACATATGGGTTTCTGTAATATTTATATATTAAATAAACCAAAAACTTCGCTAGTTATAGCATTAACAAAATTTTTACTAAGAATGTTATATATTTTAAAAATAGAAATAATTTTACTTGAAAAAGAGTCAATGAAAGTAAAAACATGAAATTCTATGCGATAAAATCAAAAAAGAATGCGCCAATTTCACATTTTATACTACAGCTAATTTGCACATTATACGCTAAAGTTATGGTCTTGAAAACGCGCTGCATATAAGATACTTTTAGAAGGGTACACTAAATGCATTTTAGAAGGGTACTCTAAATGGAATTTCTATATAAAATATCGGTCTCAACTGATTGTTTAAATTAATTATTATTAGAAATAGTGTATTAATATATGCTTTGTTTGCAGTGACAGTAGTCCTAATCGCAAATCTGGTCATAAAGATGCATCTTCAATATCCGCCTCCACACAATCGGTCTACAACAATGGATCCTCTTCGGGCACATCGAGCTACAATTATGGAGCGGGAAATTCGGCATATTACGCTCAGCAGAATAGTGGAAGTTCATATCCTCAACAACAGCAATCCTATGATAATTATTACAATCATTGGCAGTACAACACTGGATATAGTGGATATGGTCAGTGGAGTGGTTATACCAATTACTATTAATATTAAATTTATAACCTAACAAACAAAAACATAATTTTTTATTTTACTACAAATAATTATTAAATAATTATGTATTTACTTCTTCATTAGTGTTTTTTTTTTTTTTGTAATTTAAATCCTAAGATTTGTATTTAGTTTTTGCGTTGCTGACCAATAGTATATGAATGAGTATATACTTTATACTTTAAATAATTTCATATATAAAATATACAATCGTTTTAAAACTTTTTATATGAAAAAATATCTTTATAATATTTTTTTTATTCACTACAAAATAGTTCATCTTTATCTGCTTTGCTCTATATCTTCTCGGTTGGAGCAAGAATTGCAGTTATTTTTAATTTCTTACAAATAAAAAATTTGAGTTTTTCCATGGGCATTGTAAACAGTAAAAACATAATATTGAAACTAATTTAATTTTTTTTTTTAATTCAAAAGAAAATTAACAATAAAATCGCAGCATAAGTAAAATAACAAAATTTTCGAAATGATTTAATATAATTTTGTTTTTGGGACCTTTTAATACAATTGGTGTGATTTGTAATGAAATGCATTACATTTTTTTATATAAACGGACACAAACCACTGTGACGCCATTTGGCTTGCCTGCAGAAATACCCAGATTCATCGGCAAGAATCGAACCTGGAGCCGTCCGACTATTAGTTTAGTACAGTAGCTACTACTCTCCTCGGGGCGCACTCGCATAATTCTGTATTTCACTATAAGCCACATATTCTCCAGAATCTTAAATTTTTAGTGAATTTCCGCGTCGTGTTTTGGCTACATAAGTAATTCTTATTTATTTAATAATTTTTATAAACTATCTGTCTTAAAAAATTGGAAAACATACAAGAGGAAGCTATTAAATTTAAATCTATGTACATATTTATTTGTGAACTATATTTGACAATTGTGAGCATATTGATTTCACATAGGATAATATGTGTACATATTCAGCAAATTATTTTAAGTTTGCGCCATGTATTTATATGGTTTCAAACCGATGTTCAATTTAGTAAAATTAGGGATTATTTATTTATTTGAATGTTTCAAACACAGTTACGAGCTGTATTATAACTTTAGTAGCAGAGACTATTATTCGTTTGTAGTGAAGAGTTTTAGATGGGAATCGAACACAAAACCTCCGTACTGATAATCTAGTACACTACCCGATAGTTTTTATTTGTTATCTAAAAATAATTTTTTGATGGCTTGTATGAATTTTGCAAACTGCAAAAAATAAGGGATGAAGAACACAAACTTCCAAAGTCAGATTTTGTTTCGTAATTTTTTGCATGAACAAACATTTCTGAATGATGTGGCAAAATCTTTGCTGGTTTAATTATATCCATACGACATTTAACGCAAGATATTCGCTGAGCTATGTAATCAACAAAATAACGACTTTAATTTAAATCTGTTTTTGGAGGTAAAACAATCGACATCTTCATGAAAATATTCTTCTAAACTTGTCCTTTCGGTATCAAGCAATAGGCAAAAACAACGCATCAATTTGATAAGGTGATAAACTTTGTTATTTTCAAAGATAACAGTTGTTAGTTCGTTGCGATATTGAAATTGTGAACCGAGGGGTTTTCGCAGTGTCCACTTGGCAAAAATAAAAGTGTGTTTAAGTCGGACTTATCAATCGAAATTTCTATTCGAAAATAGCTTATTAGTTTGGACATACTAGCAATTGGAACATAGGACGATATATTCTCAAAAAAGTTTCGAAATGTTCGCCTTTTCTACAATTCAATTAAATTTTTAAACATCTTTTCAGACATTAACATATAATATGATCAGCAAGAGAATTTTTAAAAACAGAATATTTATACTCTGTTACAAAATATCAAGCTATTTTTTTCTCGTGAAAAGAGACTTAGTGAGGCTTGCAGTCTGGTTGAGTAAATCGTTTTGCCATTTTCAAAAATTTCAATATACTCTCGAAATCGTTTTTTTTTTTGAGTTAACATACAAATAATTTTTCAGTACGTGGTTTCTGCATCTACTTTTTCATTCTTAAAGCTGAATGGAGGGAGGAAATATTGTCCAAAAAAAATTTTAGTTTGTTATTTTTTTCAGATTTTTTTCAAAATTGTGGCATTTTTTGCAATACTTTGACTGAAAACGTACTTGTTTTTATTTTCTTACAATAAGCTCTAAATTTTTAACAGTTTTACGTTGAAACTTTGTTTAAAAAATTGTAATACGTCCATTTTTAATAATAAACTCTTGATTAATTGTCAAAAAGACCATTGCATATTTTTTTTATTAATAAGGCAGTTAACGTTTTTAGAAAAACTATTTAGCCCTACGATTTTTTATATGTGCATATGTATGTAGATAGTAAGACAATTTTAATCTCCGTGTGAATCGATATAGCTGCAATTGTACAACAACAAAACACTTATTCTTACCACACAATTAAACAGTCGGTAACAATAGCTTTTCTGCAGCTTAATTCTTCTTTTATTTTTTGATTCGCAGGTGTTTGTATGTAAAATCTACATTGTACATGCAAACACGTATGCACACATACACACATATATGTATACAGGAATGAATTGCTGATATAACTCAGCAATTATTCTCAGAGAACTTCTTGTTAATTGCTCTCTTTTTGTAATTTTATAATTATATTGCAGTAGCCATACTGCCATCGACAAATTAATTATTAGCAGTAAATTGTATGGCAGTGCAACGACTTTATGTATTTATAGTCTTTGATCTCAGGTTGTTACCGTTAAAAACACAACGGAATTTCTATGCAAATGCTTTATCCAAAAAGTTTTCAATAAATTAAAATTAAAAACAACTATTTTCCATATTATTTATGTGCTTATTGGAATCTAAAAGTCTATTTTCCTTACAACAGTGATTTCAACGTTCAACACAATGAATTGTTAAAGAAGTGATGTCCGATTTTTATATAGTTAATTTATATTTAAGAAAATACGCGAATAAATGAAACTGAGAACAATGATTTGGATTTTGATTAATTTCAAAGCACTTTACCTTGCTTAAAAGAAAGTCCGATAAAACGAAAACAATTTTGTTTGTTGAAGTCCAAGATGATACAAACATCGCTTAAAAGAAAAAATTATCCGCTAACAAAATGTCATGCTGTGTCGGCTCATTCTAATCGTATTACATGCAGCCGATGAAATATCAGTTTACGAAATAAATCTTAATTCAAAATCGGAATATATGTATCTATATTCTTTTCACTTTGCATTACATTTTCGGTTAAAGGACCAATTTTTGAAATGTCGCTAAAATTTTCCAGTTTAAATTATCCGAAATCGACTGAACGAAAAATTTCAATAAAAATCACTTAAACATATTCCAGCATATTCTGAAATCATGTATAAATGAAAATTAAAAACTTTCTTACATAAATGTGACACAAATTTTTGAAATCTGGTAAAAGAATTGATAAAACAAAGGTGAGTTTTTAATACAGTAAATTTGGAGAAACATGTACCAAGTTTTTATTAATAAATTATATTTTTTAATGATCTAAGCGTGATAAGAGGCAAATAACTCTTGAAACTACATAATTGTTTTCAGACATAATCGAAGAAATTACACATTTTAGTCCATTTTACAATATATAAATAACAATTGAGATGATATATTATTGGGTACGTTTTAATGTACACAGCGATCTGATCACCATGATAATTATCTTTTTCGTAATAGCAAGTTGCTATTTCACAATCCGACGCAAACAATTTTCTATTAGACAATTTAAATTCTATCATGTTTTAAAGGCAGTATCATATAATTAACATATATATACATCAATCTATTCATTATAGATATTTTAAATAAGTAATTTCGTTTCATTAAAAATTTTCGTTTTATTTATTATTGATAATTCTATTAAAAAAGGATTTTAGTATTTATTTAATTTTTCACGTTATGTCTATTGTTCTTTTTAATAAAAATAATCACGTATTTTAGAAATAATCTCTCAATAATAAACAAAAACACTTACATACATTTATATTAATGGAAACAATTTAATTTCAGAATCCAATAATGACATAAAATTTATTGCGCTTCACATAGAAGCTATATAAATACAATGATGAATATTTATTAAATTCAATCTTCGAGATGTTCTCCAAATAATATTTTAAAAATTTATTGTTTGTTGTTGGCTTAGCTGAGTATATATGCTGCATTTAATTGGCGCTAAACAAATCATTAGTACTCTTTAGCCGAATCATGGTTGAAAAGCATTCAAACTCTTATACTTATACAAAAAACAACAAATATTATATGAGAGTTCCATAGAATTCAATCATATTTATCTATTTGTGAATTACAAAACATATAATTATAATAGTTTTAGGAAACCTTTATACAAACACAACACAACAAAGAATTGTAATAGAATTAAGACTTTATTATTCTTACACCGTTATACAATTATTCGCACTTACATATTTTGAAATTCACAAGTAGAAAAATATGATTGAATTCTATGGAGTTTGATATAATATTTGTTAAGGAATATTTATGATTTGGAAAGCGATAATGAAATATACTGTGTTAAGTCAATAGCAAACATTTATGCAATGATGAATGTTAAAAATAGAAAATATATATTTTTGTTTAGAATAATAATAAAAATAATTCTTAATTAGCCATCTACAAGATGGGATGATACCAAACTATTTTTCCACTCTTGCAACCACTAACCAATAATGGTTCGCGTGGACTAAATTTCGTACTAAGAACAATATCGTCATGAGATTTTAGTACTTTAAGAACATTTAAATAACGTGGTTTTTGTTTGATACTGCTGATTTCTTGGAAATGTCTTGGGTATTCGGAACAGACTTCACTATAACCAAGCAACCTTACGCCATTTTCAAATGGAGAACAAACAATACGTCCATCAGCTGAAAAACTGGGTTCTTTTATAAAACCTTTACCCTTATTTGGTTCTTGTATATAATACATAAGCTTATTAGGGTTCTGAAAGATCCTACTATTACATATTGGACGCAATGTTATAGGACGTACATGTTCAAATGGTACATAGGGAGGGGAATCGCTGCTTGAAGTACTACTACCATCTGTAGATGCGACAAGATCCGAAAAAGACGAACGCCCTCGCCTAGCGGATGATTCGATTGAGCGCACATTAGCTGATTCCGTGTTTGTGTTACGCGTTGCTGCGGCTGGCAAAACACCGCTACTTATGGCGTAAACATAATTATACCCTGTAACTGCATTTGAGTTCCGCGCCCTATTTTGTCTTATAGCACGTTCATGAACGGTTACTTCTGCCGCCCATATATCAGGAATAAAGGACTCAGGTCGTTGATTTGTGGGTTGTTGCTGTTGACTGCTGCTAGAATTTGTGGTATTTACATTTGAGGTGGAACTTGAAGAGTTTATGGAGGAGGGTGGCGGTGGGGGTAGTCGCGACAGAGATAATCGTGATCGGACGGGACGCTGTCTTCGATTTATGCTAAACAAAATGTCGTCTGAGTCGCCACTTTCATCACCCAAAGGATTACGGGTTTCATCGTCACTATCGCATTGCAACTTGCGCTTTCGTTTCGAACTGATGTGCTCTTCTTCAATACGTTCTGTAATATCGCCAGGCTCTTCATTAATATCATGAATGCATGACCATTCCGTTTTTTCATCAAAGCTTATATTACGACTCAGTATTGAATGGCCTTGAGGGTGGATCTGTGTTTAAAAATTGCGTTTTAAATTTTCTTTTAGAAAAAAGTTACATACATTTACTAACTTGTAAAGCTAACACAACTTCTGCATCATTTTCTTCAGGGAAATCTGTAACCAGTTCAACACGATTTTTCTTTTGTTTTTTTGAAAATACATGATCAAATTTTGCCGCTTGTGGTATATATTGATGCCCCATTTGCATTAAACGATAAATACTTGGCTGCGAAAGTTACTAGTATTAAACGCTAATTTAAAAATAATTTATATATTTTTAACTCACCCGAAAACCATTTAAGTCCTTATGTAATGTGGTTAAGTCTAAATTATGTATAATCATTAAGTAACCACCAGTTGAACAAATTACCAATTTTGTACAATCCGGTGCAATGCGACAGCGCATCAAACCACTTGTATGAAATACCTTTTGATATATTAGTCCTTGCTCTGTATGAGAATTTATGTCCCACGCAAATATACTGCCATCAAAACCGGAAGTCACTAATAAATTATCTTTACTGGAATATTCTATATTTTTAACCCAATTCAAATGGCCATGCAGACTGCGAACTTTCATTTTTAAGTAACGTAAGTCCCAAAGAGCAACTGTTGTATCATCGGAACATGTGGCGAACATACGTTCATCCAGAAACCTATAAGAAAAAATAATAAACAATTTACATACTTATTTAATGCTTGGTGTGTTCGATGGAATCACTTTGATCTGCTAATGAATTTTTTCTTTTAGAAATCACTTATCTAACCTCGAGTTCAAATAAATAATCTACTGCCAGTTATTATTCAGAAACATGTATTTCATTTCGTTTATTGAACATTTATTTCATGTATATATGTAGAAGAGCAGCTTTTTCATATGATTTCAATTTAATATTCCTATTTATTCAAAATACTATATCATCTTACATCTTTACATTTAATACTTACTTAATACAATTAACATTATCCGTGTGTGCATCTTTGATTTTGGATGTCTGCCTCTGATTAATGGCATCAAATAGTAGTATGGACTTTTTCTCGCACGCAGCCACTAAAACATTGCTAAAATTAAAAAAGGAAAAGCATTAAATTGTTTAAAAAATTTCATCTGTGGCACTTGTAAATATTAACCCTTTGGGCGAGAACTCCAAATTAAAAATAGCTCCATATTCAGAAGTTTGATTCGGCAGATCATTCCAATGTTTAAAATCATTGATTGAGCTATAAACGCGATCCATAATAATATCAAAGTCATGACGGTCTGAAGGTAACCCATACTCTCTGCGGTGTAGCCATCTGTGCAGGCTCATTTTTTAGAATATACTTTACTATTAAGTACAATTTGTACAAGTCTTTTTTTATGCAAATACCAAATGGCGAGAGCCTTCAAAATAATTTCCAATACAGTCTTGATATTGACAGTATATAACTTAAGCTATTGTTTGTCTACAAACTTAACTATTTCTTCTTTTTCCATAAAATATATAACTTTTTTCAAGGATTAATGCGGAATTCTATAAATTTTTTTTAGTTAAGCACACTTCACATAAAAGTGAAATCAACTATTTTTCCTTGACAGTTTGTATTCTATGAAAAAATTATTTGTCAGCTGTTAAGTTGGTGTAAGCTAGTGCGTTTGATGATGCCAGAAATTATATGAGTTCTATGAATAAATATATCTAAATTAGAAAATATACTTGATAATTATATAAAAGAAAAAATAATAATTCTATCAAAATTTCAAGATCTATAATATATTTGCACTTGTTAATTTATATTGGGTGCATTTTTATACATATGTATATCGAAATTAAAAATTCTGGCAACTTAATGAGTGGCAATAGTCAAAACTTTATTATTTTCAAAACAAATTGATGAAGAAAAATTTTCCACAGAATTACTAATACTTCATAAATAACACAGATTACAAACTAATTATATCTGTGATAAATAAGTAATTGTTTGAAAATGGTGGTTCCAAACTCATATTCTTTAGAAACTCAACTATTTAAGCTTATGGCAGAAAGGGATAAATTGGAATCTCAAATAAATGGCTATGGAGAGATTTTGGTCCAAGTAAGTTTTTGCGGGTATATGTATGTGTACATACATTGTATGTACTATGTATACATTTATAAATACAATGATTTTGGAAAACATGTAATTTTGTATGAATATATAATTGTATATATGTATGTATAAGTATATATTAAAATTCTGCAGAATGACAATGTGGGTATGACCGGCGCTTTAGTTGATGCATGTGGATTTCCTCGTAGTGACATTGATGTATACGGTGTGCGGCAGGCAAGACAACAAATTATTTGCTTACAAAACGATCATAAGGTCTTAATGAAAGATAACGAACGATTGTTGCATGAATTGCATGCTGATGCCAAAGAAGCTCAGACTTCGCAATTTTTGTCCTATGCGGCTACAGGCATGAATTTAGATGAAAGCTCTTCAGATGATATAGACGAAGAATTTCATGAGCTTATACCTATTTTAAAAGTAAAAAGTGTTTCAGCTGGCTCTCCAGCTGAACAAGCAGTAAGTTGAAATAATATAAGTATGTAAGTATATCGAGGGCTTATAGTCAAATTGTGCTATCTACAAAAATACAATTGTTCAGGAGACCAAAAAAACCGTTTAAATTTCTTATTAATAGAGATTTACTCAAAAAACAAAAACATGAAAATAATGGGGATAGAAAAAATTTTTTTGCAAGAAATTGATATCATAGATGCAGAATGGATTACTATATAGTTTGGCATCAAAAACCCATTTTATCTGCAGATAGCACATTTTTGACTATAAGCCCTCGATATGTTCTAGCAATAGTTATGCGTATGTATGTTTAATTTGGTGATGTGAATATTATTAATTTCAATGAACACGACGCACAGTGAGCTATTTGCATGGTCTAGCCGGTAAAAAATCAAAATGAATTTTATGTGTTTTAATGATTCAAACATAATAAGGATTGTCCAATTAGATAAAAAAAGTAGCCATGGGTGTTTTGAACCGTCTAGTAGCCATAATTTTGTAGGTCAAAGATGAAGTTTCAAAAACTATTTTTTTCAATTGCATGCGCATTAAAGACATCTTATTCAAATTATTCTCATTTTTAGTACAAACGCTGCTCTAGAATTTTGGGTGGAACATATTTTGCTTAAAAAGATATGCTCGTTTTAATAAAAATAACAACAATTATCATATCTTTAGAGAAGTGCCTATTAAGTTGTCTCAAATTAGAGGTTTTCTCGATGAAAATTAGCATAATATTTGATATAAGTTGGACCATCTCATTGGTGACATAAAGAGACATAAACTTGAAACTTCGCTTATACACTCTCTAGATTATACTCGCTTACATCTTGAATGATTGATACTTCGCCCGACTTCGCATCAATGTAATATTTCAAGTCAAAGGCAATATTTCAAGTCAAGTGCATGGTATAATAACTACACATTAGAAGCACTAGAATATGAACGCCACAAAAGCCAAAATTAGCTATTCACAATATGAGCAAGATGCATACATAAGGTGGTCGCAGTAGAACTGCCTTGTACTTTATTTGTGTTATTTGTTCAATATGTATGTAATTGTATCGCGTTTTGCATTGGAAACCAACAACAAAAATACTTTTATTTCTGAATATGAGTAAATGTGAAAAGTAAAGCAAAAAAAAACAAGAACGTGCACTTAGAAAAGCAAATAATAAGCATTCAGTTTTGAAATTAAATTAAAGAAATAATAATATTAAATAATTAGAAAATGGATCAAAGAAAAATAACATTTTCGAACTCTGAGGTATTTGCAATGTGGATAGCCGCTTCTAAAAATGAACGTTTTCATAAATTATGTTCGACAATATTTGATAAAATAAATATTTCTGACGCTGATGATAAAGAAAAGAAAAAGGTTAGAAACAAAATTTCTGCGCTTTGTTCGAATATTGAAAAAATGTGGGTTGCAGCAGGTACTCGTAAGGAGAGGTGAGAAAAGCTTATCTAAAATATGTTTATCAGCTTCAAACGGATCAACTTTTTTAGATGTTTGAAAAAGAATGATTCATGGCTTCAAAAGGTTACTGTTGTGGAATGTTATTGCGGCAAAAGCTCTAATGTTGATATGTTGGATAAACAACCGTCGACATCTAAACGTGGAAGACCTATCAAAAGTTTTGATGCCTGTGGGGATAGTGCAAAGCGATACAAAGTGCGAGAGTCACGCTCTTATTCAGAATTGTGCTACGCAGAGCAAATGTCAAAGCGGACAAGTGGTTTTCGTGCAGTGGAAAATATAATTCAAAGTGTTTCTGAGAAGCCAGAAAATGCTTTGATGCTCAAAAACATTGAAAAGGGAAATTTACAACGTATGTACACTGGTGAAGAGGCTCTTGCCTTGTACATCGACTGGTACCCTATGCCTGTTAGCGTGCACAAGATATTATGCCATGCGATCGATGTTACAAAAAAATTTCATTGTACCCATCGGTCAGTTATCTGAAGAAGCTCAGGAAGCTCGCAACAAGGATTGTAGGCGATACAGGTTGGCGCACACACGCAAATCTTCAAGAATCAATACAAACAGAGATTTGCTTAACATGTTGTTGATAACATCAGATCCTCTGATCAATTCTTATCGACAAAAACCCTTCAAAAACTTTTCATCGCTCCCACCGGAAGTTATAAGGTTTTTAGTTGAGCCTAGTTTTGATGCCCATAAAGATTTACGTTTTGAGCTTGCAGGAGCAAGTGAAACTGAAGAAATAGAAAACTTTAGCGAATATGATTCTGATGAATAGTAGAGTAGAGTTTGGTTTAACTCATAAATGTTTTTTTTGCGTTATTGACCTCCTCCTCCCTCTCAGTATTTTGTGTTCTAGCCCTGTACTATCACCTCCATTCGGTGAATCATCTATAACATCACAATCCATTGCAAAAATATCGAAAAATAATGTAAGGAAGTAATTCTTACCCCATTGGCCCTTTAAATAGACCCTAAGTCTCTCAAGGACCCCTCGGGAGGTCTTATCGGTCCTTGATCCTGTCAAAATTTTTCATGGACCCATTTTACACCAAATCCATCTATTTTAAATTTAAAAATAATTTTTGCCGGCTAACTTGTATGGGGTAGCCCACTGTGCGACGTCTATTAGTAGACTTGCGTCCGTGATGAAATTATTTTATAATCACAACTAACGCTAATATAACAATATCGTTATCATTTGTTCGAATTCTGAACTGATTTGCGTCTTGCAAACAACATACATATATTATTTATCTTCAAACTAGAAGCAACTATTCTTTTTTTGTAGAATTCAATCGAGCGATAACGTCAGACATCATGGAATAGGCATCAATCTAGAATAGTTTCTATTCAAATATATAATAGCTAAAATTATTATATTATCTATATTTCATCTTAAATACATGCAAAAGCATAAGTATAATTTAAATATTATATTTTTCTTAGGGACTTCGCAAAAATGATGATATAATTGAATTCGGATCAGCAAATGCAAATAATTTCGATAAAAAATTTGAAACTATTATTAATATAGTAAACCACATGCGTGATCGCCGTATTACTCTTAAGGTCATTCGAAGTGGTGAATCTTTGAATTTAATATTAATACCTAAAACTTGGTTTGGACCTGGTTTATTAGGATGTAATATTGCAATAATAGAGTAAATCAAAATAAATTGTTGCATATATCAAATTTGTGGAAAATGTAAAGAGGTTTGGCATTTCATGAAACTTAAACTATCACGGAGCAGAAGTATAATACTTTATATATGAACATTTTGTGGGTTCATTGAAAAATATGATTCTTTAATTAAGTAAGTTTTTAAATAAATAGATCTGGTGATAAATGTATTTTTTAATCAACTAAACAGATGTGTGTATTATTAAAAATAAAAAATAATTTACTTAAAAATAGGCTCCAGGATGTTTGAAAAAACATATATACATATATATATATATATATATATATATATATATATATATATATATATATATATATATATGTGTGTGTGTGTGTGTGTGTGTGTGTGTGTGTGTGTGTGTGTGTGTACATACAAGTACACTTAACGCTGTTTAAATTTATAGGTTTCAGCTATATTGGCAGAGGTTAATTTTTCATTAATGTCTTTAAACTTTTTATTTATCCGATCATTTGATCCTTATTTATTTGTTTTAGTATTAGTACTATTTATTATGCTTTATTTTACAAAAACTTATCACTAATAATTACTCCTTTCATTCATTGACTAGCATAATATTATTTCCATTATTTATAGTAAGAAATATATAAAAACTTGCGCTTTTAGAGATACACCCATTTCGAATTGAATGTGTTTAATGTTTGTGTTAGTAGAAATTTTAAATGCTTATAGTTCTTAATATGCTGAACCAATTTTGATAAACACACATTGTCCACCTGTACAATTCAAACCATATAAATATTTCTGATACAAATCAACATCCCTTTGCTTCTATACAGCAAGGTTTTGGCTTGACTATGCACATCAGTTGCAAAATAACCCACATTACGTCTGAACACTCTTACTAATATAGTCAGCTAGTTATGTATGTAGAGACGTTCACTTTCCCATACAAGTATCGCACATTTGTGAAAACTGGACCATCTGGAGTAAATCATATAAAATTCATATTAAAGAAAAGTTTTCAAAATCATTCCAAAAATGGAGTAGGTATACATAAATATTAAGTACGTGCGAATGTATATAAGTACAACGTCCTCCTTGTGAAGTCGGTTAAAAATGTAATTCAATAATTGTTAATAATTATGTGCATGCCCACTTTAATAAAGCGCGCCCTCGTACACTAGTGTGCCAGTGGCAAGTGTACCCAGTGTTGGGCAAAATACATGGTTTGCGGTATTTAAAATACAAAATACTTGCTGATCATGTATTTAAAATACAAAATACAAAATACTTTCAGGATATGTATTTAAAATACAAAATACAAAATACTTAAAAATCTGTATGTATTTAAAATACAAAATACAAAATACTTTCATTTATTGCACGTGTTTCAAATACAAAATACTTTCACGTCATGTACATGTATGTATTTATGTATTGTTAATGACAGTACCGTATCTTCTATTCAACGTACGAGCCAACCCACTCAATTGTCTACAGTCGCCGAAAGAACACCTGTTAATATTTTATTAACTACTAATAACCTATCTAATAGATGTATTAGTCGTGCTCAAACTGGAATCAAAAAAAAAAAAACAAATACTACAGGTCTTATTAGACCGATTAGAGTTATACCTCCAAACAAAATAATCTTCGTTTCCCGATTAGCATCAGATACTACTGTTGAAGAAGTTTATTCATATATAAACTTAAAGCACGGTTCCAACTTAGATATCTCAGTGTATAAATTTTCTTACTCTGAACCAAGAATAGTGGCATTATTCAAGATAACTATACTGGATGAGTTGTTTAATATAGTTATTTCTCCAAATTTCTGGCCTAATGGTATTTACGTTCGCGAATTTATATTTAAAACAAGACAAAGGAATTCTGTTCAATTGCCTTCAACGGCAACAAATATTGAAAAAAATTAAACAAATATATTGAAAATTTATTCTTATATACCAAAATGTTCGTGGCATTAATAAGAAGTTATCTGCGTTATTTAATCAAAGTTACTCATTTGACTATCATGCTATAGCATTTACTGAAACATGGCTTAATGATAATACGTATATTGAACACGGAAATTTTTGCTGCTAAGTATAATATATATATATATATATATATATATATATATATATATATATATATATATATATATATATATATACGTAATCGTAGCAATAACATAAAGGAAGGTGGGGTCTTGATAGCAGTTTCTAGCCTGCTCACTTCCGAAGCTTTATCGTTTACGTCTTTTCTGGATATTGAATTTATGGCTGTTTTGACAAAATTCAACATGAGGGAATTATCGTAGCGTGTTCGTATATCCCTTCTAATTCACCTGAAATAATTTACCAGAAATACTCAGACGCTATCTCCTCCGTTGTGCGAATGTCTAATCACAATGATACTATCAATGCAGTTGGTGACTTTAATATGCCTATTATTTCCTGGAACCGTTCTACTGATAATGGTTAATTCACGCTCTATAAATCTGGCGCCAATGAGAAATACACTGAGTTTATTGATTGCTTACTAGATGTGAATCTTTATCAGATGAATGGCATCTATAACGATAATATTAAATTTTTAGACCTGGTTTTTGTAAATGATTATGTTGACACCTCTGTTCTTCGCACTGATTCATTCACTTTGCCAGAAGACCGCTATCATTCTATAATTTTAGTAAATTCATGTTATTCATTATATCCATCTCATTCTGCGGAAAAATCGATAGTCAATAGCTTATGCTTCAAAAAAGGGAATTATAGCAGGGTAACTGAGCTACTTTATGCATAATACTGACTGGAGTAGTTTACTGTCAATTTCTAACTTTGAAAACAAAGCTGATGTCATCGATCATATTACTATGAGTTTCTACAAAGGATATATTTGATCTTGAACCAATGTTTTCCAAGAAAAACCTGTTCAGATTCCTTTGGACCGCCATGGAATACTAAAGCTCTTTCTAAAATTAAAAAATAGCAAAAATAAATAGTATAAAAAGTATAAAAAATCTGGATCAGCATCAGACTTTACTAAATATTCAGTTGCTCGTGCCGAATATAACAAATAAAATCAGAATTGCTATAACAGCTACATATATCGTCAAAATTAAAAACAACCTTAAGGAGAATCGTTTCACAATTTTGTAAATTTAAAAAGAAAATCTACTTCTTTCCACCTACAATGAGTTAAATGAAAATGAATCAGATGAGGATGCTGAAATAAGTAACTTGTTTGCAGATTTCTTTTCATCTACTTATGCCAATGATCAAATTCAAGACACTGGTCTACTACCATGCTCCAATATTGGAAGTCAGTCTATCTTAATCCCTTTTATAGATGAATTGTCTGTTCTTAACGGTTTAAAGAAATTGAAATTTTCCTACAACAGTGGATCGGATAAAATACATGGTTTGCAGTATTTAAAATACAAAATACTTGGTGATCATGTATTTAAAATACAAAATACAAAATACTTTCAGGATATGTATTTAAAATACAAAATACTTAAAAATCTGTATGTATTTAAAATACAAAATACAAAATGCGTATTTGTATTTTAAATACGTATTTCATATACATGTATCTCAAATACTGCCCAGCCCTGAGTGTACCAGACTAGCAGTCAGAGGGTTGCATGATCCCGCCGTAAACCAAGTACTTATGCTTCCTATCTTCTTTACTATTTCGTTTCCAATTTTCCATTCTTTATCACAGATATCACAAAGGGACAAAATCGTGAAACTTAGATTATGCATACTTTATATTCATGTTAATGGCAGTTTGAACAAAATAACCTTAGTTTTTATTTTCAATGTACATATATATATATATATATATATATATATATATATATATATATATATATATATATATACTAGCTGACCCGGGCAAACGTTGTTTTGCCTTCAAATTTTATTTTCACTGTAAGTCTGGTTTCGTTGCAAAGTCATGGCGGATCGATATTTCGAAGAAGAATGAAAGGTGCACTAAATCGACATAGCAATTATTGTTCAAATACCGGTATCGGGCTAATTAACGCCACTACACGCTGATAAGGACCCAACGTCTTCAGCGAAACACAGCATAGGCTTATCGCGCTAATTTCTATAGGACAAAACACAAAAAACTAAATATTGCGCCATCTGTCGGACGAACTTCAAACTACATAGAAACACTCCTCACGCCCCATAGAGCATGTATATAAAGTTTGGTCAAAATCGGTGCAGTAGTTTTTGAGTTTAGCGATCACGAACATACACCTAATTTTTATATATTATATATATATATATATATATATATATATATATATATATATATATATATATATATATATATATATATATATATATACATATATATATATATATATATATATATATATATATATATACATATATATATATATATATATATATATATATATATATATATATATATATATATATATATATATATATATATATATATATATATCTATATATATATATATATATATATATATATATATATATATATATATATATATATCTATATATATATATATATATATATATATATATATATATATATATATATATATATATATATATATATATATATATATATATATATATACATTATAAGCATACTGATAATAAATCACTTTCTTGTTTCATAATCGACATAATTTTTAATGCGCTTCGACATTGCGTATATTCAGAGCACACCCCAAATTTTGCACTTCTCCCGATCGAGCTCTAGGTTATTATTCTAAATTGAAAATAAATTTTTTATTAAAAATTAATGCAAATTAATATTTTTTGTGCCATTTCTTTAATATTTTTTAGGAAAATATTCGCATTATTTTGGCGAATACGAATCCGAATGTCATGAAATAGGCAAATATTCGATAATATGAATACTAGTCACATCACTATTATGCATATGGCAACGCGACTTAATGTCAAACATATAATACCTTGCGTTGCCAACGCAAATTAACTTCCTATTACCGTTAAATATACTTGTACATATAAGTACATATTTTGTCATTAAAACATTACTTGTATCAACCTCTCTCCTAATCATTGCCATTTTCTCCTTAAATGTCATTCTTTTTGACAGGATATACGATTTTATCCTTACAGAGTACTCTCGGTGTTTTCGTCGCCATCAAGCTTATTAAAATATATACGCGCGTGCAACACAATACACAACAAAAAATCACGACCAATACGACATGGAGCATTGAAGCACAAAAAAAATAAAATTTTATATTATACAGTTTATGTGAAAACGAAAAAAAAAATATGAAAACGCTCTTAATACTACTTCCTAATACTATGTAAAAAGAAAATATTCTGCCAAATTTATGATATTGAAGAAAATATGTAAAAATATTAGAAATGTTCCTGTTGCATTGACAATAAATTAATAAAGTAATTAAAGTGAAAAAGTCATATCCTTTTTTTGTTAAGCTTTTACATAATGTCTCTCGGCAGTTGTGTATTTTTTTTTTTTTTTGCATACATACGCGTAAATGATTTTTGCTGTTGCTTTTTATTTCGCAAGTGTGTGTATTTTACTTTTTGTTTATCCATAATGTTTTAAGTCCATAAGTGAATACGTAAAAGTCCTACAGCAGCCAAAGTAAAGGATATTCTACTTGTATTTATTTATTCACTTTGCATAAGGAAGTATTATTGCATTGGAATAAAAAAACATAAAGAAGTGAAATGTACATATGGATATATGTATGTATATACATATATACGTATAGGTATACAGAATTAAAATTATTTAAAAAATAAAACACTTCAAAGGCGATGTACCCTCAATTATTTTCTTCTGTTCACATACTTATACATATGCCTATATATGTACATATATATATATATATATATATATATATATATATATATATATATATATATATATATATATATATATATATATATATATATATATATATATATATATATATATATATATATATATATATATATATATATATATATATATATATATATATATATATATATATTAGTTTTTTTTTTCTTTCAATTGACAATTTAATGTTTTCTTTTTCTAAAATGTTTACTAATTATAGTCATAAATTTTACAAAGATATAACTCAACTACTAAAAATAACTTCATTTTAAAAGTACATATGTACATGTATTTAGCTATATCCAAAAAATATTATTTTGTATGTGTAGAAGAAAAATTATCATTATTTCTGAAAAAGTTTCGATATGGAAGCCAATACTTCAGGAACTTTGATTGCATTTTGCAAAGTTCGATGTTTTTGAGATATGACTATGTTGCATTTAAATAGCGATATGTATATTCACAATTGCATAAATATGTGCGTCCATATGAATACTACTTATATACTTATGTACATATGTGGTGCAGTAGTACTTATATAATTGCCAATTTTCAATAAAATTTGTAATTTATCTTTAAAAGTGTATACCATTTCAAAATGAGAGAAATAATTCCAGCATTAAAAGAATCGACATTTAAAGTTGAATTAAGTAATAATAGCTTCTGACCGGTACATATATGTATGTAAATAGCTGAAATAAGAATTTATTGTAATATAGCACATGTCTTCGGAAGTTGTGTTCAAAGTTGTTGTTTTGAATATCAAGTTTGTTTTCAATCTTCGATCAGATTAATAGTGATTTCGAATGTTCGACGACAGTATTTTTATTTTGAAGAACAACAACGATTTGGCAAAAACGACCTGTCACGCTTTTTATATGAATATACATATATATATATATATATATATATATATATATATATATATATATATATATATATATATATATATGTACTCGTATATAAGTCTATGTATATATGTTTTCATTATAGAATTTAATTGCTGAAAGTTCTGAACTTTCTATTTTCATATATCGGATTTAAGCTAGTGTGACAGTGTTTCAGTCTAGACATTGTGCATTCGAATCTCAAGAAATTCTGTAGTAAATTTGGAATGATTTTCCACTATCGCCGATCAAATTTAGTTTATGAACATACCAGTTTCGGTCATGTGCCGCTACCTACAAATTCGATTAAACTCGCTGATGGATAGGCGTTCGTTCGTCCCAATTTAATAATTTACTTTATTTAGAACACAAATTGTCTAAAAATTATTAGTGATTATTTGTTAAGAATTTTTGTTTAAACAGATCTGTTTTTTAGATTTTAATTTCATTAGTTTTTTATATTTAAAGTAAACAAATTCTATACATTGGCAACTCTTTCTTTATCTAACGGTTATTTTTAGGTTCAAGAAAGTATATTTTTAAGCTCCACGACAAAATATATTGTGAATACAGCAAAATATTTACATACATACTTACATATTTTGCATTCTCGTTGGCAGTTTTCATTTCCATTACGTCCATTTATTTAGCCATGTACATACATACTTATGTTGGTTACTGTGTTAATGCTATTTACAACATTTACTTTTGCTAAGTTTATATACATATGTATGTACATATATAACGGGTAGTCCAAATACAAGTATATATTCAAATGTATGCTATTTTGACACTGATAAATTTTTTTCTTTCCGAAATATAGAATTTTAGTCAGTTTCATACCTTCGCCGGTCCAAAATTAGTCGCATACGCTTGAACAATATTGGGAAATATTGCATAACGGTCGGACATCGAATTTGGATGAAAATTCACGTTTTCTGCCGAGGAACATTGTCATCTCGGCGGGTGTCTCAGCAAACGAAATTTCCGCATCAAGAGATCGAAAGATTCACACTTTATTGACGAGAAGCTAATTCATCCACAGAGACTGACAATTTAGTGTGGACTTTATCCTATTTTTTCTCGAACATTTTCATTTCGGCGGGTGTCTCAACAAATGAAATTTCCGCATCAAGAGATCGTATGATTCACACTTCATTGACGAGAAGCTAATTCAGCCACAGAGACTGACAATTTGGTGTGGACTTTGTCCTATTTTTTTTTCTCGAAAATGCTGAAAATATCATTATAGCTATGATTATGACCAGTAATGGAATGTATGAGCTTGGATAATCTTTGATTTCCAAATGATAGCGCACCATGTTACAGAGATCATTTCATTTTTAATACATACTTGTATTTGGACTGCCCATTATATACATTCACAAATACAAACACATACTTCATAGTTGGATATACTTATTCCACATGCACTCCTTTATACTTTTAAAGCGGCATTAATTATTTACCATGTTGTTGCACTATAAATACAAAATCTCCTACATAAGTCCTTGTTTTATTTCCTGTAAGTCTCTTTCAACACTTGAAGTGGTATACATACTATTACATACAAGAGTAAAGTTTTTTTATTCTTTGCTTCAAATGTTACAAGCAACATATCGTTTTGTGTTCTTAAACTTATAAAACTACTTAACTAACAATATATAAGGTTCAAATAAAATACATTGAGCAGTAAAGGTGAAAATAATTGTAGTTTAAAGTAGATTTTGGACATAAAAAGTAGTGGTTGATTAGATAATAAATTTCGGAAGAATAGCAAAAGGCAAAATAGTCCAATTATGTGTCCACCTCACAAAACGAATTGTGGCCATATAATACACAATTTTGTTGAAAAATATAACTGATATTAGATATTTAATTAAGTGTGTAGTGACTCAGATATACTGGGCGTATTGATATCGATATTCCTCATACGTATCCCCATCTGGCTTTAATCGTATTTATTCTTATAACAAACTAGCGGACCAGGCGAACTTCGCCTCGCCCCAATTTTAAACCTTCAGACAAACTTTCTATTTTTTCATTTAAAAAGCCATTAAGGAATAATTTTAAACAAAATTTCATACAAAAACTCGATTTTCGATTTTTCCAATTTTCCGACTTTTCCGGAGGGATTTTCTTCTTCCATAAAAACCTTCTCCTCGCAAAAACGAACAACTGACAAAAAGTTTTACAGAAATCGGCCAAGCCGTTCTCATTTAATGAATTAATGGATTTTGCCACGCCCCTCCGCCCACAGACCGAAAATAAAAAGTCGGACTTCACAGTGTCACCCGCCCGAGTATTCGGAAGGTTCCCTGAAAATTTCGTCAAAATCGGCCCACCCGTTTTGAAGCCATTACGTTACATACATACATACATACATACATACACACATCCTATTTTATATATATATAAGATTATAATATGTAGTAAAGAATTCAATTGTCGCATTTCAACGGTCCAAAATCTTTAATAGAATTTTAAACCGCGAACTTAATGACTGTCCCATTATATACTAGACTACTAGCTTACTCAGCAATAAAATCAGCTTCCAATGTAATAGTTTATTTTTTGTTTTATACAAGAATATTCTAGCGAGCTTCAAATTTAAACCTCGTCCCATGAAACTTTATTTATACAAAAGGGTAATTCCATCGAAAATAAAACAAACAACAGTAAAAGTGTGTACTCCTACACATGTTCGTACAAGTCTATACGTACTTATATGATTTAAAAGAGATTCGTACAAAGTGAAAATTATGAAACAAAAATTTATAAATGTATTTACAAATATCAAATTATATAATACATACATATTTATACACTCGTATTTATGAGTGCATATGCATTCCTCGATATGTTCTTTAATGGAATTAATTTAGCAGTAACCAAATTCCGCTTAAAATGAAGTAATTTGCCATCAGTAACTCAATATCGACAAAAACTCAAATACATATATTATTAATAATTTCAACAGTACGCTAAAAAATAGTACATATTTGAAAATATCCACATTAAATTTACAAAATTAAACGTGTATAATTAAGTAAATAAATATATTGTCTCGTGTATTTTGATCTAAAATTGTAAATAAGAAAAAATCATGTCCGTTTGTAAAAAAATATATCTTAAATCCCTTTTATCCTTTAAATAAGGTGACAAAAAACAAGTTATTAAGTGACAAAAGAAAAATGGAAAAATGTTCTTCCGACTACGACAAACATACTCCTTCAATTGTGCCAAAAATTTAATTTAAACCCCAAAAACATGTGCCATAAGATTTTGCATTCTGATTGAAATAAATATTTATTTATTTAAAAAAAATAATAAAAAATGAAAAAGGAAAAGGGAAAACTCTCAAGCAACCTTAATTTACGCATATGATTTGTGTTGTGATAGAACATAAAATCAAAAAAATTAATAATATAAAGTTATGCACATTTGCAAAAGTTTGTGCTTAAAACATTTTTATTGTCATCATACCAAGAACAAAATAAATTTATTCTTCTAAATGAAGAATGAAGAAACAAAATGTTCGCACGATATCCTTGATCGTGTGTACATTTACATATTTATTAGTCGGAGCAGCTGTATTTGATGCCCTCGAATCTGAAACCGAAAAACTGCGCTGTGAGGCTTTACAAGGTAAGATTTGACATTTAAAGTAATTGAAACTAAACATGCACCAACATCCAAAAAGGCTTATATACATACATATGTACATATGCATTAATGGCCCGTAAAAGATACCTTGATGGCATATTTAAGACACTGGACTTATTTTAAATACATTCGCAGGATATGGAAATTTAAATTCTTTAATTTCAAAAACAATTTCCAAGATATCTCATACAAGTCTATTGTGTATATACACGTGCTAAAAAAGATTTCTAGGGTGTCTACAGTCCTTGAGAACTTTTCAAAGCAGGGGGTACTACAACCCTTTAATAAAGAAGGAAATAATATAATTTGTTAGAGCTTCCACAAAAAGGAAGCATTTCTAGGTTTGTGCTTACCCCCTTAGACAGACGGGAGACCTGCACGATCTACGATCTACAACTTAAAGTTTAATATAAATGTTGAATTAGCTAAGATTTGCATTATTTTAGACCGTAATCAATTTGTTTGGAAGTGAAACTGGACTTTTATATATTAGTATGGTAAAAATCAAGAACTTCTTTAAATAAAGTTAGACCTCCATACGACTTTAAAAATAACACTTCACAATCGGTCGACGTTTTCGCGTGGCTGCCGAGTATGTATGAATAAACATGTTTTTGCGTATAAAAAATGCTCAAAAATTTTTAAATATGCTCTAAGGTCCATCTTTTTGCCTAAAATAGTATGCTATTACTCGTAAGGTTTTTTATTTAATTGAAATTAATCATTAGGCAATGTTCCAAAGTAAATAAGAAAAATTCAACTTTTTAATTCCAACCTTCACAGCCAGACATACGAGTAGCAACGCTGTTTGGTCGTTTCACCTCCTCTCTGTGCATATATTTCTACAGTCTTTTATAAAAAACATTTTATAAAAAACTTTTATTAAATAACAAAAATTTAGAATATATTCGCCTTATAGAATCTTATATGAGTACATCGTTCATTGAGGTAGTATAAGTGAATTAAAATCAGTTAAATCAATGCAATTAAAATTAATTTTTCGTAATATACAAATTATTTTTCTTAGTTTTAATTCTTTTTTCATATTTTCAATATTAAGGGCTTAATTTTTTATTTCATCTTAAATTGTTGAGTTTCTTAAAACAAATGGTATTAAAATTTCACCACTTATGTTTAATTCCTATTAAATATGTTTTAACCATTTACATGAGTTCTTTTTTTAATTCTCTTTTTTTAGTTGACATTCTTAAACCTTTTTAGATTTTAGTTTTTTTCCAATTTCTTTAGGGAAATTGTTCTTTTCTCCAACTTAAGTAAATTTTTAATCAACTTTAAACTTTAATTAGCTTTAGAAAGAGTTTTTGGAGATTTTTATATGTTTGCGTTATAATGATCCTTAATTAACTTTAAAACTTTTAACATTTGCTCAATTATTTTGCATATTACGTGTATAACAACATGAAAAAATTATATGAATCCCAGTCAGCATTCTCATATTACATTTGATTGTTCTGGCATAAACGTACTCGTATGAAGTCGGAAGTTTTTAAAAAATGTTTTCAAACTACTTGAAGTTCACTGACGATTTGGTTTAGCGACCAATGAAATGTCGGTATATGAACCCACAACAAACAAAACATTATTATTTCTTTTTTAATAAAAAAAATGATTCGCAAAAGCCTCTTAATTGATTAGAGGTGCTATTGTAAACTATTTTGAATATGAATCGTAATTGGTCAGAAGTGCGAGTCACAAGTCGTTGTTAGGATACCATTTTCTCAAAAAAAAAAAAAAAAACAAATAATTTTCGAGTCGAAAAACATTGATAACTAGCGACCAGGCGAACTTCGCCTCGCCCCAATTTTAAGCCTTCAGACAAACTTTCTATTTTTTCATTTGAAAAGCCATTAAGGAATAATTTCAAACAAAATTTCATACAAAAACTCGATTTTCAACTTTTCCAATTTTCCGACTTTTCCGGAGGGATTTTTCTAAATTTTCTTCCATAAAAACCTTCTGCTCGAAAATACGAACAACTGACAAAAAGTTTTACAGAAATCGGCCAAGCCGTTCTCATTTTATGAGTTATTGGATTTTGCCACGCGCCGCCGCCCACAGACCGAAAATAAAAAATCAGACTTCACAGTGTCACCCGCCGAGTATTCTGAAGGTTCCCTGAAAATTTCGTCAAAATCGGCCCAGCCGTTTTGGAGCCATTACGTTACATACATACATACACACATCCTATTTTATGTATATAGAAGATTATTTTAATCGCTCAGCTTATCATCAATAATGTCATGAAATGCTGACTGAGATGTACATGTGTGTATGTATTAGATACAATTATAACTTTTGAATATGTATAATTATAGAATACGCAAAAATATTTTGTTGAAAAATAAAAAAATCGATGCCATGCCTACTAAAAAGCTCTTAGAATGATAAATAACCAAGTAATATGTTTGTAGGACGTACAGAAAAATTATGGTTTAACATATTTTTGGTGGCCTTGTGAATTATTCTACGGCGTCAAACTTGTCCGACCTATTTTTTTTACTTACATATTGAATTACAATAATATGCCATTTATGGAAAAATATGCATTTGCTACTCAAATATATGACAGTTCCACGTTTAATGGCTCCAATAAATACTCGTAACTAATCAGCACTTTGTTACCTTTTAACAAAAAAGATATCAGTATACTTACATATTTGCATATGGTTGCATTACAAGAAAAAAATTAAATTTTCATATGTATGTAATAAATAAACGTTCGATCCATTATTTTCAAATCATAATTAACATAGTTATCAAAAAATTATTACTAATATATGTATTATTATTATTGTTGTTCTTTACAAAGTTAAAGTTTGTTAGTTAGTTTAATTAGATTTTGTTGCAGTTCTACTTAATTAACTGCTTCCTTAGATCCAAAAATTGCCACAAAAAATATAAGTATGTACGAGTATTATTATTAAAAACTTTCTGTTATTAATTTTTTCAGCTGTCGAAGATATGATCATTGAGAAATATAATATTTCTCAGGAGGATTTCAAGGTAATGGAAACGGTTGTATTAAAATCAGAACCACACAAAGCCGGACAACAGTGGAAGTTTACAGGTGCATTCTACTATGCGACAACAGTACTGACCACAATTGGCTATGGTCATTCGACACCAAGCACAGTTGGTGGCAAATTATTTACCATGTGTTATGCAATTGTAGGCATACCACTGGGTCTGGTTATGTTTCAAAGTATTGGAGAAAGAGTTAATAGACTGAGCAGGTGAGCCATATACATACATACATATTTACATGCGCATACCATATGTACGAGTATATAAGTATGTACACACATACTTACATACATATGTAAGTATATTGTTAGCTAAAATACAAAACCAGTCATATATTTATTTACATACATATGTACACCTAACTGGGGCAAATTCCTCGATGCTAAAAGTGTGATTTTATAAACAGATTTTAGAAATATGTTACTAATTGTCATTTGAACTGTTTTCATTAAGCGTAGTGTTGGTTTTGCATTTAAACTAACATTTTCTGAATTCATTATTTTTATTAAAATTTTTGTTTTGTATTTAAATCTGACATCAGTTTTGTCATACAAGCGGTGAGAAAATCATTCCAATGTAAACGAACTGTCGCCTCTGAAGTAGATTTAATTTGTGTTGTTACAACACTAAGCTCCTTGACGATAGCTGGTGGTGCTGCGGCATTTTCGAAATTTGAAGGTTGGAGCTATTTCGATTCAGTATATTACTGTTTTATTACTTTAACTACAATAGGTATGTACGATTCTTTTTATATTTCTTTCATAGATGAAATTGAAGGTTTTTTTTGTGTGTGTCTATTTCCATTTGTGTTTATTTTTTCCCTTCAATCTGCCGTATGGAATTGTTGCGTTTCTGTTGTGTTGTTTTATTTCATATTGCAGGTTTTGGAGATATGGTAGCTTTACAAAAAGATAATGCCCTTAATAATAAGCCAGAATATGTTATGTTTGCTTTAATATTTATACTATTCGGTTTGGCCATTGTGGCGGCCTCTCTAAATCTTTTAGTCCTGAGATTTGTTACCATGAATACGGAGGACGAACGACGCGACGAGGCCCAAGCAATGCAGGTATCTTAAAAACGTTTTCAAATAGTTGTCAATGCATGTACACACATACACATACATATATATGTATGTATGTATGTATGCGCATTTTTATGGAAGAATATAATGAGGCTTGCTTGTTTAATGTTAATGTGTAACTTTATTTTGGTTTTTTAATTGTAATATTTTATGGATTTTTATTAGCTTGATCGCCCTTATTTATTCACATTTCCTTTAATTTATAATAGTTCTTGAATTATATGGAACAAGATTTTTATATAGGGAAAGTTCTTAAGTTCGATTAAGTTTTAATAATGGCATGAATCCCTTTTTTTGCATGGTATCATTTCTGTTAGCAAATAAAAATTTATTGCCCATTCCTCCATAATGCGAATGAGGATATGGTTCAAGAATTTATAGTGAAAACAAAACAATTTTGAGTGTTTTATTATTACTTTCAATATAAATATTTGGACGAAATTTTCTCTCGTATTTATAGGAACAGGCAGTCAAACATTCATCATACATACATATGTACGCTTATTTGTTGCACAAATTTATAAGTTGTAAATAATTGTTATGAGCAAATGTAAGTAAATTTTTTTATTTTTATTTTCAGTCCCTTTGTTTGAAATTTTTACCATCTTGCCCAGTTTAGGCTTTGTTCCTGAGTAGCTCACAAACAAATCTTTTCTTAATAAAATGTCACGTTGTTAGCAGCTATGTATCTAAAGGACAATATAGAAATTCAAAATATACAACAAACATTATCACCCATGTCAGAAAATTCAACTCCGATCGAAAGTAATTCTTTAAATCGATTCTTCAGAACAGAGGAAAATTTTCTTTGGAATGAAAACACTAAATTTTCAGAGTGGAGTTGCGATTTTTGATGATGTTGAAAAATTTATTGTTTGTTGTTGGCTTAGCCTGCAATTATTTGGTGCTAAACAAATTATTAGTACACTTTAGTCGAATCATGAAAATCCACAAATACTATATGAAAAATCCATAAAAATCTGAATTAATTAAAATAAAATCGATCGAAATCGCTTGTACGGAATCAAAATAATTTTGATTGGAATGTAAATATGACTTGCCTGTATCTTTGAATTGGTGAAAATTTATTACATGCGTTAAGTCAATGCACAGTGCTTTGTCCCATTACCATTTTTTCTGGCTTTTTTAAATTGTACTCTGAATAAGAAATAATTATCGATTCGTATATATATATATATATATATATATATATATATATATATATATATATATATATATAATACATACATATATATTAAATGCACAATGATGCAAAATGCAAACTCCGGCCTTTATATTTTTGGATCGCTAAAAAATTATGAAGTGGAATTGTATATAGATGACCAAGTGCTAATGTCGCTTAAGCAAAAACTGTGGACTTCTTTTGTGAAATTTATCCACTTTCCAACAATCTTATTTATATATTCATGGGATGAAAATTCACTGCTTTCGGATCGTGATAATTTAGTATATAATGAAAATCGATCGGTTGCAAAATTTATTGTTTTGAAGTGGTGTTATGTATTTCGATCGATTTCGGGAATAACAGTTCATCTAATTCCAAATTATTCTCTTTAAAAATAGTAAAAGAAATTTCAATATAATCTTAACAACTAGTACGAATTTTGGAAGATAATAATTAGAAATTAAGTCAAATTCGATTCTCAAAATTTATCCAAATTAAGCACACAAACTCAAAGTAATCGATTCGAAATCGATCGATTTCCATTACATGCCGAATTCACCTTTAAAACAAATCATACAATTATTTAGTAAACTTTATTACTGAACATGCAACGAAATAATAAGTGGAAGTAAATTCAAATTTAGATTTCATTTTTGTACTTTTTTAATTGTACTTGCGACGTTCGTTTCGTATTGTTAGTTTTGTGATTATTTCAATATGTATGTAATTAGTATAAAAGCTTCTATAAGGGGACACTCAGTGCAAATTTTACTTAATCATTAATTCCAGGCAAAGAAAATACGTCCGTTCTTACAGCTGTCCGCTGCTTATGGGAACTATCCGTTATTAATTAAAGCATGCATAAATTTCCTTTATATTTTAAACTTTTAGTAGATTTTTTTTCATTTTATCTAATAAAAAAGTAATAGATTGCTTTCGTTCAAAAATTGTATATCTATTAAGTGAAAAAATTGAGGAAAATTATTAATTTTCAATTAAATTAATTTCAAAATTTTGTATAGCATTTTCTAAATGATTACAAATGTCCTTCGGGTCGAACTTGGCTTGGAATAATATTTTTTATAACATCAATATATTATTCTACTTGCACCTTAAAAATTGCTTCTGCACATTTTCTTTCTTAATTTTTGGCTTTTTTATATAATTTTTTTGATTCAAATATTTCCAAAAGTTGATAATTAAATTAATCAAGTTATATTTTCGTTCTATTTTTGTGATATTTCTTTTATCCATGTGTTATTCACAATTCAAAAACAATACTTGGAATAAACGTGTAAAACGTTAAATAGTTTATAACCAAGTCCAATTTTTGGACAAACGAGGTGATTCTTTCTCTGTATTTAAACCCAACTTTTGTGAAAGCTTTCATTTATAAAAAGTATATTTTAGAACAATACTCTTCCAACTTCATCTCAAATAAAATTCTTCCTCAATTACAAAACTTACACCGATAAACACTTTTTACTTTTTAATAAATTTAATGAAATAAATTCAGTTCATGATAAAAGAATACAATACCACCTCTTTCTACTTATCGCTTATACAATCAATACATACTTTTCTTTATATATTTCCGTTTCCTGTTTTCAAAACTTGATTACTACCGTTATTACTAATTTATAACAAGAAAACTAACGCTATTTTCTTTATGTTGTGTTTATGTTAAGTATATTATTTTTCATTTAAATTATTATTACACGAAACAGTTGTTTTCCAAAGTCATACTAATACTAAAGTTTGGGTATTTTATTTAATGATTGCTTGGCTACAAACAGGCTCTTAAACTAGAGGGTGATGTTATCACAGCAAATGGTTCCATACTGAGCGGTTATGAGGGTCATGATGCTCAATCTTTTAGTGGATCAACAGTTTCGTCAATGTGTTCGTGTCGTTGTGCATGTTTTAGTGCAAAACGACATAAAAGGTAATTTATTATGGTGTTTATTTTTTATTTCAAATAGTTTTTATTTTTATTTCATGTTATTTCTTTTACAATTATATAAAAAAATGGAAAGAAATGGTACAATTTTTCTGTTTTTAAGTTCTTAGGAAAAAACGGCTAGAAGTCTGTTCTTGAGCTGCATAAGCACAAGCGAAGTGTTTGATAAGACACACAACTAATCAATAAATATAAATTTTAAATTTTTGTATATTGTAGAATTTTCCAAACTTCAATTTTGTGTCAAACTATTACAACGATATCGCCGTCCTAAAATCATTCCAAATCGGCCGCTACTCATGACTATTACCTTGACTTCTCAAGGGTCACATGAAAAATATTTTAGGTTTTATTTATATACATTGACAACAACATGAAAATAATCTTCGTCCGAAGACTAAAATAAACTATAAAATTTTCCCAATGCCATACTGAATCTTGAGCAACATAAGCAATAATATTGTTGTTGTTTAGTTTTGCGCACTTTACACGGTTCCAAGCAATGTGTGAAACACACTGTAGCATTTGTGTTGCATTAATTTGTTTATGAACTTTTGACAGCTTGGGTGTTGTTTGCATCCACATTCTAGGTACACTTAGACGAGAGTTATATAATTTTTGACATCTTTAGTGCACACGTTTGTTTTTGTTTTGCAGTTGCTCCATTTTAATTATTTAGTGGGCTGTCATTCGTAATATTTTTAATTAAGACAGGATTAAATTAAACATTACATAATAATGCAAATTGAATAAGGAAAATTTCACAAAAATACAAGGCATAACATAAAAGTACCTAACGAAATTGCCGCTAAAGATACAAGATAAAGCGTAGGACTTTTTGATTGAATAATCTTTATATTATTTCCTCTTTTTTAACTTTGTTTACATATAAAATTTTTTTTATATTTTTTGATTTTAAATAATTAACTTGCTTAACTTAATGTATGTTTATTCTCATTAGGCATCAAATGAAAGACAGACGTTCTACATCATCACATATGCGCCATTTGTTGCCCGAAGTTGTTCCAATGCACGATCTAGCCTACGATTCACATAGTCCAAATCATCCATTAGATTGCGTTGATGTAGTTGATACAACTACATGCTCACAGCCCCAACTGCTAAAACGCAATGTATCGTTATTATCGTTTCAATATAATATTTAAGTATTATATATATTTTTTGACTTACGTTACTTTTTTTGTTGCAATTTAGCCATTAAAAATTCAAAGTAACTTCATACAAGGGAACAAACCATTCGTATAAAACAAAAATTGAATTTATATTTGAGCAAAAATTTAATTTGTATCTTATTTTTAATTGAACGGATTTGCGGCAGTAATCAGTTGGGCTACAAAATTAAAATGTTAAATACAATCTGTTTTGCAGTTGAGAAAAACTAGAATTTATTCAAAATATTTCTAGTAAACAAATAGTCAGTGTCGGTAAAACAAACATAGAAAACCAATTTCTGTTATCATGTGGCCTACTTGATGCTCTGCCCTGGTACCTTCATTTAGTTAAATCTCCTCTTTGATCTTATCAAAAATGATTCTATCGTACGCGTATTGAAAATTTAAATGCCAATAACTCCAAATGTGTTTTGTTAAGAAAATATATATAAACATAAGCCACTGCCATTTCCCCAGAAAATTATAGCTAAAATAATAATAATAATTATCAACTAAATTTAAAATCCAAAATACATCTTAATATTTAACGTTAACCCATATATACATACATACATTCATACATACATACATGTAAAAACCTTATAAATAGTTGAGACTTACATATGTTACTCTTAGTAGTTTTAATTAATTTCAAAGAATTTTCTCAAAAAGTAACAAAAAGTCATCGTATCATATCAAAATTAACTTGTTGATTTCCTCGTCTATCTACAAAGCCCAAAGGCCGGATTACGAAAATCTTAAAAATTGTTAAAGTGTGTTTTATAATGAAATACAATCACATACATATAAATATTTGTGGCAAAGATATTTAAATTAACAAGATAAAGAGCTCATATAAAGTTTTACATTTTAATGAAAATTTTTAATTACAACAACAACAAAATTATATTATAAGTCGTTTTTTAACATCTCTTACAGAAACATATGTATGTATCGTTATCGAAAACGCAAGCCGCCCAAAACAAACAATTCAAAATCTTGAATTATTGATTCCGTTCTATTAAGACAAAATACATCTCTGTATTGTATTTTATCAAGAAAGTAAAAAAATGCTTTTTTAAACGTTCCTTAAAAGAAAGAGCCCTAACAAAAATTATTATCAAAAGTGGTTCGTATGTAGCGGTGTCACATTTGTAGGGTTCTGAACACAAAGTGTGACAAAAGAGCCCCTATTGTTTTTCTCTTTGCATACTGTAAAAGGCTAGACCAGAAAGTTTCACAGAATATGCATGTATATTTTTAACCAAAGCATGGCACGGTTTTTTTTAAGAAACTAATAGAGCTTTCGAAAAAATAATACTATTTCATATTTTATTTAGAAAATTTATGCACACATAAATATCTATATTTACATATATATGTATATATTTTCTATAAAAAATTTTTCTAAGAAAAAAATGTAAAACCTCAGTACTTTACACATCTTGTAAAAGCGATAAATCTTACAATATGACAACGCTTTTCATGAATCAAAATCGTATGGCCTAGAAGAAAAAAATATTGCAACAACAGTCATATTCGTATTGCGACAGTTTCCCCCTTCGGGAGATATTGTGCGCCTAAAGCGATAGTTCGAAGTATGTAATGCGAAAGCAATATTTCAGTAATTGATTTGAATTCTTATTAAGTACTACTACTTTAGAGTAAACTAATTGTTGAAGTTTTAATCCTTTTTCCTATTTTTCTGAAACAAATTTGATGCATGTACGAGTATGTAGATGATCTTATTATTAAAAAAATTACAAACCAATAGGTCGCAAATAATCGAAATAGTCACCACGTTCTGGAAATCGCATGAAATATGCAATATACCTTCGTAGTCGATAATTTCATGCGATTTGCTATTTTTAAAACATGGGTGAATGTTATTTTGCGGAAATTTAACTTTTTTATTTATATTGTAAAATATTGAGTAATTATCCATATAGTTTTTTATTGGAATAAGCTTGTTTTGTTTTTCCTTTAATATTCCTAAAATGTTAAGGCGACTTGCATTTTCAGTAACGATACGTAAATCCAAAAATTATTTTTGAATTTTTCTGTAAACTATTACATGTATAAACATACATACATACATATATGTATTTAATGAGTATTGACACATACTTGCGTCAAAAAAAGCAGATTCATACAAACATTAATTTCTGTAAAAATTAGTTTTTATTGACAAATTAGGATGATTTAATAATAATATACTCACTCGTATTGTTTGTATGTTCTTTATATTAATGAAAATGCTTAGATACTCTATCAGATCCTTGAAAAATAATTTTTGTGTGGAAATGTCCAATTTGGCTCCAAGAACCATAGGCTCCATTAATTTCGATAGAAAAAAATTTACTGCTTTTTCAAGTTTTTCTTTAAACTTAAAATAAAAATTATCGTTTGAATTAGTGAAATAACATTTTCCTTAAGACTAGTATTTTGTTTGCAACTTCTGCATATCTATTGGATTAATTTCGGATTCAATTCGAACAATGCAATATATGCATCATTTCAAATTGACAAGCCGTCATCATATAAAACTAAATATATTTTGTGTTATGATTATATCTATTTTTACGTTCCAAATGAAAATGATCGTTCAAACTGCTTCTACAACTGTTTTATACATCAGATACCGACTCTATGAAGAAGTCAGATAGTTCCTACAACGAAATAAAGAATTATGGGCTTTATACGGTTTCATCTAATCGTAATATTTAATCTTAAATTTTATATATTGAATAAAAATAGGTACATCTTCTTCAATACATCAAAAGTAGTAGAAGCAATAATTTTTTATTTGATGTTTAATACGAAAAAATATTCTGTAATCCGAACAAGGCATTTTATCCATTTCAGCCCATGGGATACGTTATTCGACAAAAGGTTAAGGAGTTTGACAAGCTCTCAAAGTGATTACTCATTGTCAATCACTGATAAGCAAGCATACAAAGTTAGACATTTTTCAAACATAATGGTTGAAGAAGTCTAATGATGAAAGCACATTGGCTCTTTCAAAATGCAGGCATATATAATATAATTATAATAATTTTTTTTTTTTGCATCATTGATGTGTTAAATAATTTGGATAAAGTTTTCAAAAATAATTTTGTAATACAAAATACAAAACGATATTTTAATACAAGTAGATTAGTGAACATAATATGGTCTTAACAAGTGAAAATTTTTCTAATTCACCGACATTTGGTTTTTTAAATACGTAACATATTCATTTAAAGTTGAAAAACTTTTATCCATCACCATAGTGATCAAAGGTGAATATACTTTCTTTACTAAAGAGAATTTAAGTTAAAACAAACATCTACAGTGCCACTTTTATTTTTTCACATATTTACTGTAGTTGTATTATAAGAAACAATATTTATTACAATTATTATTCGAGATATTTTTCAAAATCATTTATCAAAAAATTCTTTGTTTCCTACAGACCCATCTACAAAACTTTTAAAATCTTTAAAGCCGATTATAAGAAAGTTGACAGCTAAGTTCTTAGTAGGTAATATATGTATAATAACATTTGATTTACTTCAGACTTTTTCTAGGCTATCGGTTCAATCGGTAAAATTTTTTGTTAAAAATTTTTGTAATAAATAATTTCCAATAAATTTTCAACTGTATGAAAAACGGAAATAAATTTAAACACAAAATTATCTATGGTACTTTTATACTTTGTATACATATTTACTTCTTCATACTAATTACAATTAAGTTTTTGCCTTGAATTTTCTTTTGCCATTTTTAATGATAGTAAAATAATTCCAGTATTTCCATATCAACAGAATATAATAACTTAAACAAAATTTTATTTGATCTCAAAGGAATGAAAGTATTTACATATATTGCTTTATATTGTTATACTGAAGTTTCTTATTTAAAAATAATTAGACGTCTGGCGATATATTGAATTTTTACACATTCGAGGCAATGTTCCGTTAGAACAGAGTTCCCATTAAGGATTCTAAAATGTAAAAATTTATAAATGAATTCAAATTTACCTATTCTTATTATTATTATTGCTATTATTATTAATATTATATACTTTTATATTCAAATGTAAAAAGCGAAATGTAAGAAGCAACTTTATAAATTTAGCACTTTTAAGAATATAAATATTTTTTGCCTTGGCCTTATAAAAAAAGTTTCTTCAAAGAAGGAATATAATGTTTTCCGCTGAATTCGTAAATGTCAGTAATATTATCTTTTGCATTATTTGTAACTTAAATTACCATTTACATATATATTGATGTGATTTTTTTTAAGTAAAGTGTCTCCCATGAGCTTGTTAATTAATTAAGACATACTATGAAAAATGTTATAGTTTATATGAGAGTTTTTTCTAATTTTATTTTATAACTTAAAAAATTTAAATTTATTATTCGGGATATTCTCCCCACAACAAACAATGCATTTTGTAAAAAGCTTTATTTTATAACTTTAAGCGCAAACAAATTGTCCTTCACAACCACATAAATATTTAGATAATGTTAATTCTGATCTTCGTAGACTAGTAGGTAGTGTACTAGACTGGTACTGCGAAGGTCCCAGGTTCGAATCCTGCCACAGAACTCTGGCAGTTGTGTTTGATAATTAAAGAGAGCGCACAACAAGCCTTTACTGGCTTAAGTGTATGTCGTATGACATGGGCTTATCACACCCCTCCAATCAACCTAACCTAACCTAACCTAATTCTTTATACCAAAAATATATACTTCAACTTTTTTCAAATTCATTTTTATTTCAACATATTCCACAGAGGATAATATAATAGATAGAAAGCATAATTTCCAAAAATAACATATACCGTCTTGGCACATATTCCGCTCAGAATGGTTTTGAATTCCGTATTTGCAATACCGATATACATACTTGATTTTAGGTTATTCTGACTTCGATTATTCTTAAAAGGTGTGGTTTGCACAAGGAAATGGAAATCACACTTATCATAAAAAAATATGTGAAATCTGTTCCCTTTTCCAAAAAGTACGATCAACAACTTCGTAATGTTGTTGTGTTTCTGGCACTATTTTATTGAACTTTGCACAATGCACTTCAACATTTTTCCGAATTTTACTCACGATAAGGGTGAATGCTGAGATTGAGAAACACATTAGTCTGCTTTCTTTTAACCAATAGATTTCGAGCGAATTTCTCCTTCTTAAACTAATTCAATCCAACTCACTCAATTTTATTCATTTTAAAATCGAGTAAGCACGCCCGGTTATTATAATTTTTCATAATGAAGAAAAATTACTTTTATGTATGAGACTACTTTTGGAGGCATAATAACAAAAATCAATTCTAAACAATATTTATAGATTTTTTGCTATCAATAGTTGATTTATTGTGATGTTTAAATATTGAATTCTAATTTCACTTTGAACACACTAAATTAATCTCACGGTGTACAGAATATCAATTTATCTATTTTTTCGCTCTTGAAAATCATTCGATTTTAAAGACTCGATTTTCAGAATATTTATATACAAATATCAATTAAGTACATTAAATGTTAATATAATCATTAAATACAGTATCTAGGGTTTCATTTTATCTTAGTTTTACTTAAATTTGTTTTTAAGTCATTGAAGAAGTTGGAAAAAATTTTGCATTTTTCGTTTTCTAAACACTCGATTTACGGAATTGAAACCACATTCCATCAGAACTCAGTTCAATGACATGGTTGATAGTCCGGCATATTATGCAAGTTATTATAGTAATTATATATCCGTTTGCGACAACAATTGGTATCAATAACAAGTACCATCATTAAACCAAAAATAAAATGTAGACAACTTATATGAAATATGGCAAAAATAACGAACGAAGTAGTAGTTGTCTAAAACCATAAATGAAAAGTTGTATAATTTAAGTAAATTTTAATTAAAAAAAAATAACCATAGAAACGCATATATGTGTACGAGTATGTATGCATTTTGTTTTATTAACTTATTTAGGACGTTTCGTTTATTTCATTTAAATAGAAGATTTTTTCAAACACATGTGAGGTACTGAACATTGGAGCAGCTTGCATTATATATACTTTCATCAATAAGTTGTAATTCAGCATTTACTAAAAATCTAAAAGCATTTAGTTAAAACTTATAAAATCCATATCTTTATGAAAATTATGATACAAATTCTTAGTTATTTAATACACAAAAGAAAAAACCAACTTAATACTTCCAAATATAATGAAAAACAAACTCGCTGGTAATAATAAAACCACATATTACTCCGTAATAATTTATATATTTTATTTACTTTTAACGAATGAAAAAGAAATCAAAAAGAGGGAACTAAATAAAAATTTAAAATAAAAGCAAAAATCATCTAAAAAGTTTTCCATGTCGAATTTATGGTATACGCTACACCAGTCAACGATTAAATCTAACTACATACATATATGTTCATAACTCATGATTAATAAAATTGTCAATAGCCTTTTTTCTATAAACTAAATATACAAAAGCAAGTAAAATAATCTTATAAGTAATTGTATTGAAAAAATATTATAGAATGAATATTTTAGTGTTTTCCAAATGGTTTACAAACCAGCAAAACGACATGGTGTAGTGTATAAGTGGAACTAAAAAATGTATAATAAATTTTTGTTTTACTGCAATAATTTTTAATTCTCGACTTTTAGTTGATAATTTTTACTCCTAATATTTTGCTCCCATATGAGAAATGTGTAAATATGCTTTCCCCTCTTTGTAGAAATTATAGTTATCAAAAAATTATATTAATTTAAGCGAAAATTAAATTGACTATTTATAAAAAAAACATATTTATTTACTTTACTACTTACGAGTATATGGGACAAAAATTTATTACCAAAAAAAAAAAACAAAACTGTTGTGTAAAACAAATGCACAATGCATAATTGAAAATAATTTCTTTAAAAATTAATGGTAAAAACAATTTCATAATAGATTTTTTTCAATTAAAAAATGAATTTAAATAAGACTTTGTAATATATTTAATAAAAACAAAAAACAAATTTATATAATAAATTAAAAACGGTGTTTGGGATATTTTCATTGAGGGAGAGCTGATGTTGCCAGTCTGTTGTTCTAGCGTTATGCAATCACGATTGAAGTAAAAAAGCGTACAAAAGCAACGTTTACATTTACGAACTGTGAAATTGGTGTTATCGTACAATAGATTGAATTAAAATTAGGAATCATAATAAGAGGGATTATGTTGCACGATACAATTTTCCATGAACTAAGTTTTTATCGAGCCCTACGTACAATATTCTTAATTTAATCATGAACATATGTAGGTTATATTTTAAGAATATTTTTCGATCATTTTAAAATAGCCATGCTAATTTCGTCGAAAAATTAGAAGAAAAATAATATTAATAGGTATCTTGCACTTAAAGAGACTGTGTATCTTTTCAAGGATCTATTTATAAATTACCAAAGGCAAAATAGTTCACCACAATTTTCTCTCATGTTCGTCCACTGATTCTTGTTCGATTTTCCTTTGTGTTTAGTAGCTAAATATTAACGAGCTTTAGTGCATATTAACGTTTGAATTTATGTCAACATATCGATCATGATAATAAAATTAACAGTTTATCATATTTTTTTAATGTCTTAATTAATGTTCTTCCAAGTTTCACTAATTACAAAAGAAAAAGCCAAATTTAAATAGTAAAAAATTTAACTTCTTTGTAGTTTTATTATTATTTATGTATATACACAATACTTAGAAACTAAAATTTGATTTCATTTCCAAATAAAGTTTTATTTGAAGTTTTTGAAAGTTTGCAATTAGAAAAACAGTTTTTGAAAGCCTAAAAAAATAATTTTACAAGGTGGAATTACTATGGAAACAACTACAAGCTTAGTATCTTTTTATTTTTTATCGATATTTCGACATAGTGTACTGAGGATGTTTAGACAAAGAAACACTCCCAGTAAACGCATGCTTTCAAAAACGTATTAATTTTCATTTTGACTTGTTTTTGCTGTTGTAGTTGTTCCCGTACATAGCAAAATCGCCTTGGCCTATAATGAAGATAGATAATACTATCGTTAAAAGTATTTCGATAAAATAAAACTTAAGAAACACAGGAAAGGGGAATTTTCGATCAAAGTAAAGTTAAAGGAAAACCCATATTTAAAGAGGGAACTTGTATATTTTAACAATTAAATAATAACTAAATAATATATGTAAAAAACAATTATTTCTATACATTTAAGAAAGTGAAACAAATGAAGTTTTATGAAATTAATCTCGTGTACGTAGGCCCCAAATCGATGTTCGCCTTGTACCAACCGTTGGACGAGCCACCGAACTATGAATAAACTTATTAATGCCGATTTTAGAGAACGTATGTTCTAACATCTCTAAAGCTGAATCGGTTAGCATGCCAAAAATATCTAAATATGTGAGAGTATCCATATTGCGCAATTCTCTGTAAAAGAAAAATGTGTACACATGTATATTTTTAAATTTTAAATACATAGTTTAATATAACAAATTTCAATAGTTATAACACACATGTACGCTGTTGCTGGTATTGAATAACACCTTGACAAAGATAAATACTCCAGCATTTTAAATTTACAGATTATGCTTATAGCATTGCCAGTAAGACCCGTGCAATCCGACAAATCTAGCTCTAACAGTTGCGGACATCGTTTACCTAAGCTTGCTAGATCTAAAAAATAAGAAGTTATTTTTAAATTTAATATAAACATGTTACTTTTTTTAATTCATTAATTTCATTACTAATAACTTACGTGAATCGAACATAGTTTTGCGACAGCCTGCCACATTTAAGCGCATTAAATTTGGCGTAACGTTGGTCACCAATGAAGTCACTGCATCTACCGATAAGTTTGTCCATGAAATATTTAGACTATTTAACTGTGTTAAAGTTTCCATAACTTTTCTTACACTCCAAGCTTCCAAACCCGAACACATTGCCAAATTCAATGCTTCCAAGTTAGTATTTTTTGCTATTTCATTGCATATTTCATCGTTGAGGGGAACATGTTCTAAACTAAGTTTTTTTAATTGTCGACAACGTGATAAAAGCATCTTTAATGACGGTTTGGTTATTGATACCATACTTAAATCCAAAAATTGCAATTTAGATTCAAAGCTTCGTTCAGCTTCTAGAAAGCGTTGTTCGAAGACTGGATGATTAAGCTGAAAAAGTAATGGAAACGAGGACTAAAAAGATTTCTTACTACATTTTTTTAAGCAAGCCTATAGAAGTAAAATTTATATAATAGGATTGTGTGTGGAAATTTTATATTTTATAAATACGCTATATCTAACATAAAAATGTTCAGTTTTCATAAAAATTAAGGCAAATATTTCCTGAAAATCTGGTCCATGATTTGATCTCTATGGAAAATTGGAAATAGCAGAGTGGAGAAGACTGAAAGCAGAAACAACCAAAGTCTACGGCGAGAGTCGTACCTAAGACCATCTGACTACTAGTCTAAAACACGAGGGCACCCTAAAATCTAGCTTGATCAATGGTTATTATTTCAACCAATTTTTATACTTTTTTTAATTTGTATTATATTTGCATTAACATTTTATAATTAATGCGTGAAATCGTAACTTACAAATTAAATAAGAAGTTATTTGCTATTTGTTTCTCCAAATATTTGCACTTATTTTATTTAATTGCTATTAAGTTCTTGTTAAAGTCATTAAATCATTTACAACATTTAAACATTTTATTATTTTCTAATAAAAAATTAATTAGGATATTGTTTCAACTGGTTTGTAAGCAAATTTATTGTTTGCTGTTGGCTTAGCTGTGTATATGCCTACATTTTATTGGTACCAACCAAATCATCAGTTCACTTAGAATGCTCTTCTAACATAATTCGGTTAAAATGTACTGATGATTTTGTTAGTGACAAGGAAACATCTAATCCAACAACAATAAATTTAAAAAAATACATTTTGATAGATTTTATAAAATGAATCAATTTATAAGCGCTTACCTCTGCTTGAGCTAAACGTAGAATAACGACTCCACGTTTTAAAATGTTTTCCATTGCACCCGGTTTTATAGATCTTCCACCCAAATCTAGTCGTGTCCATAAGGACTCGTCGCTAGCACATCTGTTAAATAAATGACACACATAACCGCACCGCAACAGGGTTTTCTTGGGAAGCCATTTGAAAATTTGCAGAATAATTTCATCTGATAAACTGCTAAAATGGTCTCTACCATCTGGATTACGTTCGCGCATTGACTGATTGCGAAATAAAAAGAAATTTTCATTAGGAACGAAACGAGTCTGCAATTGTTGTTGTTGACCCAGTTGACATTGTTGTTGAATGTATTGTTTTTGTAATTGCTGCTGCTGCTGTTGCTTTAAAAGTGCTGCCTGTTGGCTGGTAGACGGTAGCAAAGATGGAGACTGAGATCTTTGTGTAAAGGAGTTACTAAATGTTGCCTATGTGAAAATAAAATACTCATCAAATCAATAAGATCCGCAAATTAATAAAAACAATTCAAATTTTTATTGTTGTATTAATAAAGCAATTGTCAAAATAACAAGCTTTAAAACTGTACACAAATTACGTAAATATTACAATGAAAACTTTGGCCCTAATCTCCTAATAGTAACTTATAGCGTTTTCTTTTCTGGTAAAACTGTAATACATACATATATTTCTTTTCAGCTGCTTGATCATTCCTAAATATGTACTACAAATAAACACTTCATCATTTTTGATTTATTTATTTATTACTATATGTATTTGTTTTGTTTTACCCATTAAAAAAATGCAATCAAATAACATTTCAAGTAGTTTTTAAATATTTTAAAAATTATTTTAGTTTTTCAATGGTTAAAATTTAAAAATTTATCTATTGCGGACATATGTACATAAATACGTAGGCAAATATTCAATAGCTTAATTAATTCACATGAAAACAAATTCAAGCTGACCGATGGTAATAATGTTAATAACAACAATAAAGCCAATAAAAATAATAGTAATAATAATACCATTAACAATAATGTTCTTAAATCTGTTATATAATTTGTGAAAAATTTTTTTTGACGGATTCTCTACTTTAAGCTTATTTTTCTGAAAAATTCGTACTATTGACGATTAACTGATCACTAATATAATCCTAGTGGAAAAATCTATACTTCTCAAATCCCAAATTAAAAAGAAAACTTACTTGTAATAGTAATTGCTGTTGATTCTGATGTTGCAGTAGTAGCTGCTGTTGTTGTTGATTATTTCTTAGAAAACTATTACAGGATACCGTTGCCAACGGACTTCTCGTATTTTTCCCACCGCTTGATGGTGAATGTGTATTATGATTATTTACGTTTATGTTAGAAGCACCAATACCCAATATGGCAATCTTTTTTTGCTGTGAGCCTGTTGTTGCTACAGATGGTCCGTTATGGGGCAACTGAAATTTTTCAACTGATGTTTTTAATTTTTGTATTGTTTGCTGCTGTTGTAATTGTTCGTCCGTATAAATATCAAAGGAAGACGACGAGTTGGAATTAGTGTTTATAACTAGTTTTTGTTGTTGTCCGCTAGTTGTGTTATTGTTTATAACAGAAGTCTTGTTCTGAGCATCGTTTGGATCTAAAAAACTATGATTACTGGCATTGTCTGTTGTGGCATCCAAAAGTGATATGTCCATATTTCGATATATTTGCCTTTGATGATGGGAAAACCTTGGTGCATCTAAATTGGGTGTTGCTTCATTTGAATTTTCATCAGCATTTACCGTAACTATGGCCGATGACGCCGACGAAGAACTTTCTTCTGAGTCCAACATTCCAATGCCCATTTCTTCCAAATATTCGTTTGTTAACGACGAAGGCGATGATGTTGTATCTAACTTTGCTAATTTCCAAGCTGGTGTTTGAGTCGAGCGATTACTTGGTAAACGTTTTCTGCATGAAAAATAAAATATGGTTTATATGTACATGTGTTTTATGAAAATATATTTAAGGATTATATGTATATTATTTTAATATACATATGCAAAGATATGTGCATATCGTCACCTAAAATCCAAAATTCATTAAGTACATTATGTAGTTTTATGCAGGGAACGCAAAAACACTGTGTAATTCCTGACAGCTTTTTGAATTTTGGTAAAATAAATGGTATATCTTAAACATGCATACAAGTGTGTGTCCATTTTTTATAGTTACATGTTTTTCGATGTTACATTACTTGTATTAAAATAATTTATTTAGAAATAATCTCGTAAAACATAATTTTTTGTTCTCCTAATGTAGAATATTTAAGAAAGTAAACGTAAAAATTCATGCTTCATTGTTACACAGTCCATATATGTAAATATAAACAAAACATTGACATGCCACCAACATTACAGCAACAATCAAAACCTACGCCCATATAAAACAACAAAAAATGCAATAGTAGACATGAATTCAATGACCCATAAAAACAATCAATTAGGGGTCATAATCCTTTTTAATTTAATTAAAATCAGCAGTTATTGTATTCTATTTAATTTTATACAAATTACAATAACTACACAACGCCTATTAATATTGATGGAAGCCACATATGTAAGTATGTGCAATAAAAATATTAACATTTAAAATCAACAAGCGGCACATATGTATACTTAGATATGTACATATGTATGTATAAGTATAGGGTAGGTACATATGTATGGATGTACATATGTTAGATATATGACATTAATTTGTAGCACCTTAATATAATTTCACATCAATAATCGATTTTGACAAGGAATAATTTGTGCATTTATTGTTAGTTTATTATTAAGCACTTAATTTAATACATATCAATATATAACTTAATTTTTTAAAATGTACTATAGTGCAGCAAATCACAATATAATTAACATTGCATATTTGTTTTGTTTGCGCAATACGGTGATACCGACCTAGCGAAGTAAGTCTATGTGGCGTTTTTTATGAACTATTTCTAATTAATAAACTTTATTTTATTTTTTATTAAGCTTAAGGTCTTAAATTTTTATTTTAAATTATTTTCGATATTTTGGTACTCATTGAGTACCATCTTCAGGATATTTATTATTTAATAAATATCCTGAAGATGGTACTCAATGAGTACCGAAATATCGAAAATAATTTAAAATAAAAATTTAAGACCTTAAGCTTAATAAAAAATAAAATAAAGTTTATTAATTAAACAGAAACGGTCGAAAAAATAGAACATATAACTATTTCTAATATTATAAATTTTTTCTTTCCCTTCTAAATAGGAATAACTAACCAGATAAAATATATGCTTCCACCTATAGTCTAACTCTGGAACTTCCCAAAGCGCGATTGGAACAGTTTTTGGACAAATGTTGCCGAAATTTTTCGACATCTTCTGAAGCAATTGAGGTAATATTTTTATTGAAAAAAAAAAAAAAAAAAACAAAAAGAACGTAGATTTTCTGAAGTAATTACGCTGTTGGGATATTTTTATTGCAAAAAAAAACCAAAATTTACGAAATTACTTTAATCGATTTCAAGATATTATTTCAATCGATTTTCCACTAATTCAGTCGAAACTGATATTTTCTAAGCTTTTAATCTGATTAGTTTTTATACTCAGTTAAAGACGCAGCTTAAAACGTATTAAAACTTTTTTCGAAAAATCTAAAATATTACCACGTCGAATCTATTCATATTCACTGGACATCTTAGTGATGCTGAAAGCTTCGGAATAGATCGATCAGTGCAGCTGCTTAAATATAAACGGTTTACATACATATATACAACCACCCGAAAACAGTTTTAAAGGTCAATTTTTCAACAATAATTATGTACTTATATAGTGTTTTTACAAGCCCATATACACTTTTTTAATCATGTTAATCATATATGATCCTATGACCTGAATAATTAAATAAAAGTCCCCTTTCACACACATCAGGTTTTCTTGATCAAGTTTTTATTCAGCTGTGAGAATGATAAAGAACGTATGTACTACCTTCTCTATCTTTCTCACAGCTGAATTGAAACTTCATCAAGAAAACCTGATGTGTGTGAAAGGGGACAAAGTTAATTTCGCTAGCTGAAAATTATTTATTTCATTAGTGAGCTAATATTTTAAGGTACATTACTGCGCGCAAAGTATATAACATAAATTTTAAAACTAATGGTTACAAGATTTCATAAAGAATATAGTAAGATATTACTTATTATTATCAACCAAACATTTTTTAAAACCGAAGTTTTACAAATAGGCTGTTTCACAATATAAAAATATGGTAGATATATTTATTATTTAAACAAAAAATTTTACATTCAATACATGGAGAAAAAACTCTTAATATATCGCAAAATCATATTGTGCATTTAGATTTATTCATCTGTATTTAAGTTATACCCCTGATAGACATAGGATATGTATCCTAGGTATTATATACCATAAACTACCTAGACCCGACAACTTTGAAAACGTGCATAAAGTTTGTGTAAAAGAGATAGCAAAGCTATTTGTTTTTATATAGATATCTCTTTACACAAACTTTATGCACGTTATACAAAGTTTATGCAAAATATGATTCGGACCCTTTTTATACGTCAAAGTTGGGTATTCTGTGTATATTCTGTGTTATATACTACATGTGTGTCAACGTAAACCATAAACTACCTAGACCCGACAACTTTGAAAACGTGCATAAAGTTTGTGTAAAAGAGATAGCAAAACTATTTGTTTTTATATAGATATCTCTTCACACAAACTTTATGCACGTTATACAAAGTTTATGCAAAATATGATTCGGACGCTTTTTATACGTCAAAGTTGGGTATTCTGTGTATATTCTGTGACGTAAACCACAAAACAAGCTAGTATATAGCTGTTTTGTGTACTACAAACATGAACGTGGTATAAATATAGTAGCTTACTGAACACATCATCTAAGCCGTGTTTAGTAAACATTTGTGTAAGCCCAGTAACAAAGTCAGCTGTAAATCCGTTGATTATCATTTATAATTCATTCCAACAACAATACAACACACATGTCCAAAAACGCCTGTATTTATTCTTTATTTTTTAACACTTAATATGCTTAGTATATTTTCTGTTATACATAATTAAGGCATAACGTAAGCAAATTTTTTTTCCGCATATAATTCAAAATTTTGTTATTTATAATAACAACCAACAGTTTCTCTCGCTCCATATTTGTAAACATATGATCAAACATAAAAACAAAAACATTAATATAGATACCACAAATCTGTTACCTACATATAAATAGTACACAAAACCCTAGTATACGTACCATGGTATATAAACCATATGGCAGGAGTATAAAGCTTTACCTGCCGTAATAATAAATATGCATTTAAATTGCCGAAGTATAGACTTTTTTAATAAATATTATCCGCACAAATGAATATTCTTTCACAATTGACAGCACTTTTATTTTATTGTTAAAAAGGTAATAGCGTGAACAGTGACATTTCTCTCTCAATTAATTATGCGAAAATAACTCTTAGTTGACACGTTTCAAAGAGAATTTGTTCGGCAACATATGAAAAAGCTACGCATTTTCAAGATAAAACTTATTTAATAAACAAAATCTCTATTTTATTTATTGTATAATTAGATACATGTTTAAACAAATACCACATTAATTTTCTTTTATCACTTGATCACTTGCGAAACTCACCTAGTTACTGGGCACAAATTTTCGTTGTTTTCCTTGACTTTGACAAATTTGTTATTCATCGTTTTTGTTTTTATTTAGTTTAAAAATGAAAATCCAAAACACACTTTATTCAATTATAATTTTCTATTGAAACTCTTTTTATAACTAGTTATTAATCGAACAAGTTTTATATTCAAAGACCATTGTATTTTTAGACCAGCACACATAAAATTAGTAGAAAAGAGGCGCGAGGAATAATATGTTATACAATTACAGGGTTGTACAAAGTATACCAGTTATCAATGCATGCGTGTAAACAAAGTAGTTTTTAATTTACAAGGTAGTAGCGTTAGGACAAGAATACAATAAAACATTTATATATGCCTATATGTGACGTTCTGCCAAAAACCTGTGTTATATAACACCCGGTTCACACACGCCAACATTAGTCCCACAATTTTTTATTCAGCTGTTAGAAAAATATAAAAGCTAGTACATACGTTCTATATCTTTCTCACAGCTGAATGGAAAGTTGCCGTGTGTGAACCGGGTGTAAGCTCCTATCTTCTTGTCCACACGAGTATTTTACACGCAATTTAGACGATGATTTAAAATCATGAGTAAAAATCACGACTTTTTTTTTGGTAGACGAACGGGGTAGAGAAGAAAGCGGGGTAGTAAAAACATCACGATTTCTGTTTTCCATGATTTTTTTTGTAATTCCTTTTACATTTATTTTCGTTATTGTCTGTCATGTTTTATTCTTCTTCTATTGTCAAAGTGTTTGAACAGTGAAATGAAGCGGCAGTATTTCTATACATGTAGTATGTTTTGTTACATATGTATGTATGTATGTATGTACATGCGTTTTTTAATGTTGTTATTTAATGTACAAATGTATGTACATACATATATTATAATTACTTTAAATATTTTGTGAATAAGTATGTGATTAGTATTTCAAAAATGACAAAAAAATTTTTATTATTATTTTTCAAATGTAAAAATTTTTTCAATTTATATAAAACAAACAAATAATAAATATCCTGACGATGGTACTTGATGAGTACCGAAATTTCGATTATAATTTAAAATAAAAATTTAAGACCTTAAGCTTAATAAAAAATAAAATAAAAGTTTATTAATTAAACAAAAACGGTCAACAAAATAGAACATATAAATTTTGTTTATATTTTGTGGTATACAAATCACTGACATAAAAATGCGAATGAACAATTAAAAAGAATTTACCGATTAAAAATCAACCTTGTAAGAAAAAAATACGCGACGCAAAAATCATGGTATAAATGCAAGAAGATTTCAGAAGATGTTTTCAAAAGTAAATAAAAAACATCCATGATTTTTACATCATGGTCTAAATTGAGGCTTAGTTTCTGCGACTCTTGCGATTGTTACAGAAAGTGCAGTTCCCTTTCACCCGGTTCACACACTTCAATTTTTGTTGCGCAACTTTCAATTCAGCTGTGAAAAAGATAGAGAAGGTAGTACATACGCTATATTAGTCCTGTTTCACACACGTCAAGTTTTCTTGATCAAGTGAAAATAACATTTATGTATTCAAAAGAAAATTAATATAATATATAAAACGTGCATTTTATTGTATAAAATCAATAGAATTAAACTAATTTCTCTCATCGACCTGAATAAAAACTTGAGCAAGAAAACTTGACGTGTGTGAACCAGATCTTTTTAGGTACGAGCGAGAATTTCATAAAAATTTCAAAACATATAGTTACTTATAGCATGTTTCCACGGCACCTGCTTCGCTCTCTATTCTTGCTTCACACCCCAATCATGAGCGAATCAACTTGCTTCGCCATACAAAATTTTGAGAGCGAAGCAGGTAGATTCATATTGAATCTACTTGCGAATCAAGAAAAAATCCTTTCTTCTCTAATTTTTATCGTAAGTTTATCTGCACTAGTTGTCAAAATTAAATATTTTTGTAAACAAAGCAAAATTAGAAGTGAAAAGTTAAAAAATATAATTGCAGGTAGATGAGTCGTGTAAACATCATGATTCATAAACTTGCTTCGGAAAGCGAAACAGGAAATTCAAGTTATCGTGGAAACATGCTACAATATTCAATAGTTGATTAAAAGATAAACTGGGCATTACTTATTAACCTTTGCAGTGTTGGCATCACTTTATGTTTCGATGGTTCATTTATCGTACAAATTCAATATGGCGCTTGTTTAATTGGAGAAAAAATATTTTTTCCAATCAGTGATTTGTATTGTGTGAGTGTAAGAGATACGCAGTTTTATTTATTAGTTTTGTTATGTTTATTTTCGTAGAGCTAGAAATATTTGTCAAAAATGGCAAATCCAAAAAAAATATCTGAGCCTAATGGAACAAGAGAAGAAATAAATACTGTGAAAACATTGAATGGAAAAGTAAATAAAAGGCGCGTTAACAATACCAAATCAAATAAATCTGAGAGTCTACTTATAAAAAGCTCAAATCAAAGAAAAAATGAAAGTGCGTCATTAAAAACTCGTCCATGTTTTGTAAAGTTACAACGCGTTGTCATTGATTCGTGCAAGTCTAATGATAATGATACATTGCGGGCACAATGTAAAAAACATGGTGGAATTACAAATAAAGCGCAATCCAAAGATAAGCCAGAGGCAAAGCCTATGACGAAAATCCTCCAAGCACAACGAAAAGGATTAAACGTAGACAATGAATATAAAAAACTGGACAATACCAACGATTATAATCAAAACACTAGCAATATTGACACAAATACTGAAGTTATAACTCAAGACCGACAGCAGAGTACGCAAAATTATTTATCGTGTGAGACTACAAACAAATATAGCACCAGGTCAGGAAAAGTTCTAGTAAACTCAACGAAGGCAATAAAACATTTACCTCTTAAAGGAAAAAATTTTGTTATAAGGGTGAAAAAAATTGGTAAGTCGATTTTTTTTTTTGAAAACTGCTATAAAGTTTTGGTTGGATTGCTGATTCTATGCTTCTGAATGTAAACCATAGGTATTCTGTGATGCAAACTGCATACTTATAATTTGTATATATTAAAAACTATATACGCAAATACATACATATGTTCAAATTACATATAAGAACTCGGGTTATTATTACTTTGTATTACTTTATTAATGAATAAATAATTACAAATTAGCCGTTGAAAAGTATAATGGATCAGATGTTACTGATCACAAATCAATATATTACAAATTGTGTTGCTTTTTAGTTCGTACCTATGTCATTTTTAAAATTTGATTCAACTACTGTTTTCGGTAATTTATTTGCCATGTTCCGCCATTTCTTTTTATTTACCAGTATAACGCATTGAGTATTTAAATTTATTTGGGATATTCTTCCAACTAATTACTTCAAACTGGTTCAAGTTCACTGAATATTTGGTTAGCACCAATGAGAACTCGATATATGAAAAGTCGAATGCGAACCAATAGGCTTAAAAAAAACAACAAAATTAAAATTGAAACGACTCCAAAAATGAAACTAAATAAAAAAAAATATTGAATAATTTTTATTAATAATAACCTTGTTATTTGTTTTATAATTTAATTAATTAACTTTTACGATGTGCTCTCTTATTTTTTCTTCTTTAACAAAGGCTTGGACTCTGCGTCGTCAAATCCCTCTTTTTCAGTACCAGTGATTGACGATATTAAACGTAATAATTTTCGTAAATTAAGTTTAACACAACCACGTAAAAAATTGTCAGAAAGCATAGAAATAACGGAAGTCAAAAACTCAAGTCATCAGAAAGAAATCCATGATAAGCTTATTGGTAATAAAAATACAGAAACATTGACGGAATCAACTATGAAAAGTATGGAAAAGAGCAATTTAACTAAAAGAAATAAATTTGCTTGTATTAAACAAATATCTAGATTATCTTTAAAAAGACGCGACTTAAAAACGAATAAAAAAAAATCAATTTTGGATAACTCGCAATTCGAATCTCAAAAAAATTCTACAATATGCTGTGAATCAGGACGTAATTCCACTTTATTGGATCAAGGAAATGCAAACGATGACACTAAAACAACTTTACCTTCTAAAGACAGATCCTCACCTCGAAATCTTGCAAATAAATATGAAGAAATTGAAAATTTACTTAATTCACTTGATGACGAAGAAGAAATCCTCTTGGATTCACCAGAAAGTAAAAATGATTGCACAGCTATAGGAAATATTTGCAATCAAAATATCGAAACCCAAAGTAATGTTTCAAGTTTCCATAATAAAAGAAAGTTCTTCCATCATAAGAAAGATGTCTCAAAAAATATATCGGATGAAGTGCAAAATACAGGATTTAGTAAGAACAAAACAGTCACAAAGAAAAAACGTTTTCACACAAAGCGTTCAACAATTAAAAGTCGGCGGGAAAGCATATATGAATTTATATCGCGGTCTCAAAATTCTGATTCGGATATCGCTGATCCATCAGCTGACATTATTAAAAAGCTAATAGACCAAGGTAAAGTTCGGGTAGCTACGAACTACAAGGGAAAAGGCAAACCGAAATTTAAACGCGGAAAGCTTCAACCAAAACAAATGAAGCAAATTAAAGTAAATAAAAAATTAAAGCAATTGAAAAATAGTACGAAGAAAGTTACATTTACTGAGGAAACTAAAGGTATTCCTGTTGAAGAAGATCACAATTTCATAGATCATTTCGATGATTACAATGATTATAATGATGATCATAATGATGATCCATCTTGCGATCCTAATTACAATAGGGAAATTCATAGAATAGATCCTGTTTCTAATGTACCAAGAAATCATAACAATAGAAATGTTGGAAGTGATCAAGAAGGTTCATTTAGTAGTTTAGCAAAGTCGGTGTTAATAAATCAAGCTGCTCGTTCCGATTTGCAGAGAAGAAATTTATTGTTAAACAAGGACTTTGTCAGTACACCGAAAAATAAGAAAATGCCTTCACCTCATACCGTAGACATTGATTTATCTCCAATTGCTAAGCTGCCTCCAGCAACTAAGGCCACACCATGGCGGGTAAATAGGGATGCTCATTTGCCTACAACTTTTAATTTCACTAGAAGCTCTGGAAATTTGCCTTCATTTTCCAGTGATTTTATACCGTCGACACCGACAAAAAACAAGTCAAAAGTATACTTAAATGGATCATACAAAATAGCCATGCCAAGTGAAAAATCTAAAAAAAAAATTAAAATAAGTGATGATATAGAAAACATACAACTACAAAGGCCAAATTTAAGTGAGCCATCTGAAATATCATCATTTTCATCGAATGATTCAAATGCAGAAAATATGCCTCCTCCCAAACAGACATCTGAAATTCACAACGAAAATGAAAATATATTTGATTCTAAACAACTTCCAAATCCTCGAAGGGCTCTAAACCATCGTAGCCCTCTAAAAACAATCAATATTTTGGAAGTAGTTCACCTGCCTCCTTATAAACATCCAAATAAAATAAATTCAACGGAAAGAAATGAAATGCTTAGTTTGCATGAGAATTTAGATGATTCATTTCATGAAGAAGACAGCATAAGTGCTGAACAACAAAATCATTCATTAGGAAAAACTGAGGACTTATTTGGATTCGAAGATTATCTTTCCCAAACTGAATTTTCTAGCCAAGACAATCAATTTATCAATGATACAACAACAAACGGGCAAAATCAAACAATGCATGAGAAATTACAAGATTTGCGAAAGTTAAAACCTGTCGAAAATGAACTCCAAAAAAATGTTACAAATCCAATAAAAACTATGCCATTATTCCTTGATGATGATACAAAATCAGATGGCATGAGGCAGATAGGTATTAAAGAAATGTTGTGTTCTACAATGTTAAATCCACAACCGTCAACAAGCAAAGAGGCTTTAAGACAATTAAACACTAGAGAATTAAAAAATTCAAACAAGCCGAGATTTAGAGAAGATTTAGATCCAGGTGAGCTCTTCAAAGATCCGGACCCGGAAACAACTTTTAATGAAAGTGTAAGCATTTATATATTTTTATTACATCACTCCTATTCCTAAAATAATTATTAGCTTAACTGAAATTATACATATTCAATATGGGTAATATAAATTATGGAAAAAAGACGTTCAAATTATTCATGAACGGTACTCAGATCGCAAAACATACCATCTCAGTCATATAAAACACGCTACATAAACGTATTAATTAATAGAATTTACACGAATATGAAAAAATGTTAATGATTATGAATTCGCAACGTTTTGCCTCTACAGCTTTGATTTGCCTTAAGGCACCATTTCATGAATTTTTCAATTTTCCTTAATCTTTTATTTCATAAAAGACCTAAAGCTTTTTTTATGAAATCAATTGATTTTTTTAATTTAAATATTTTCAAAATATCACTTCGACACGTTTTGTATGTAAATGGAATTGAAAACGTTAAAGTTATGATCTTGTTTACATATTCGTACTGATTTGAATTTAAAAATAAAAGTTTTTTAAGAAAACTAGTTATTTTCAGAAAAGTCGGACTCAAGTAAAATTTTCGGAAGAGTGAAAGCACAAAATAAAAATAGGTTTTCAATTTTAATAAAAAAAATAGTATCCAGAAAATTTTCAATGTTTTTTTTCTACTGGAAAAATTTAATTTTTACATGTCCGGTACGATACTGAGTAACCTATGGAATTCTTTCTCAGAATTTTAACACAACTGCCATGCGTCCATGCGAAATTTTATGTCATCTATGGCATATATTTGCATTAATGAAAAGGCACATCTTTTGAAATATATATTAAATTTATAATAAAATTTAAACCCCTCCTAATTTGTTTTATCTATCAATAAAATGAAAATTGCCCTAAATATTTTCAGGAAGCTCACCGTACTTATATCCGTCCTCGTAAGCGGAAACGTCGTTTAAAAGAAAATAAATATGTAGTCTATTTACAAAGCGATGAATCTGAAGATGAAGATAATTCTCACGACAAACAAAAAGGTCAGCACAGCAAAGAATCTAATAGTAGTTCAGAACTGGCTCAGACCCCTAAGAAGAAACGGCATCGTAAGGAACCAAAGGAAAATCCCGAACTCACAGAATTCATTGAAGAATTCAATAAATTGTGCGAAGATGTTGACAATTATAAATTAATTGTTGAAAAGAGCGGGTCCGTAGAGTGAGATATCGTCTAATGTTGTATGTCAGCACACAAAATTGCTTTATGTGGATATATGGAATTTATGTAAATACTTTATTTTTGATTTATATTTTTATTTTTCTTCAAAAGGATAAAATTTCGAATAATTGTGTATGTCGTTGTTTTGTTAAGATTTATTTTACATTTTTATTATGGAATTTTAATTAATTTATGTATTTAAATTTTGTTAGTTTAAAAGTATATTGATTGATTCAATATTTTTTCCTAAATACTACATGTTTATTGTCCATAAAACCGTGGAAATAAATTATTGTGCTCAATAAATGACTCCGTGCTCATTCCCATTGCAATTGCGTCCGTTATAAAGGCTTACGTCCATCTTCCACACGCCGTACATGCTAATTAAATTGAATTCAAGGTTTTTTTCTTTCACTTTCCTCATAATAGAAAGAAGCTTTTTTATGTTTTTTGCATTTATTTTCCTGCAACGGCTTGTCTGTGCTAGCTCTTAAGGATCATTCGACTAAAACGGACTGGTTATTTCGGGTCAACATCGCAAAGAAAAACAAAAGCAGTTAAAGTAGATCGATAATAAGTCTGTTCGCTTACTTTCCAGGAAAAATTTGTAACGATTGTGACACAAAAATTTAGAATAATAAAGGTAAATTAACAATTTGTTGCTAAAGTGGCCGCGCGGCTTGATTCAGCTGTTTTTCTAAACATCTTTTTGATGCGTTGTTCCTAAATTTAGTAAAAATTGCTTTCATTGCAAACACTCATTTTCTTTTTAAAGATTATAAAAAAGCATGTACTATAATCCTATTAAGCGGCACAGGATTACACGAGAGGCTTGTTGAGTCACTGGAGCACTTCTGACATTTCCCAGCTTCTGTGTAGGCGAGAATGATACCTTAACATACATTCCTCATTCCAGTGATATAGACTGCCTAGAACGCATTTACTACATTAACGCAAGGAAGGTACAACAGTGTATAGGTTTTTGATTTTTTCCATGTGATAGTGTACGGCATTCCTTTACTGGCTTATGTTCATGTCTTTTAACATAAGATGAATCATCTCTCTTCAGCTTAACCTTTAGCATTTACAATTGCTTCGTTTATTGAAGAATCTCCACTGTCCCCAAAGTACAAAATCGAAGTATGCATATCTTTGAATATACATAAGTAGTTTATTATCTCATAATGTATATGTATGTACATAAATTTTTATTTTTAAAAGTTTACAAATTCTTATATTCCAATATTGTGAAACTTTTAGGAAATATATATGTAATAGACGAAACAGTTGTTCAAATAATTCCTACAAGTAAAATTATTGCTGGAAACAAGTTTATAAATCTTTTTGTCTCTAATTTCTTTTCTCATTTCCCTTATTAATTTGTAAATGAACAAACAAATTCGCGTTCTATAAATATACCAAGATTGAACCCGCATCTACTTTTTGTCCAAATGTATTTAACTTTAAAACAGAATACATATATATATATATATATATATATATATATATATATATATATATGTAGTTTATGCTTTAAAACATAAACTAGAACTAGACTCGACAACTTTGTAAACATGCATAAAGTTTGTGTGAAAGGGAGAGCTAATCTAGTTGTTTTTATATAGATATCTCTTCACACAAACTTTATGCACGTTATACATTTTATGCAAAATATGATTCGGACACTTTTTATACGTCAAAGTTGAGTTCTCTGGTTGAGTACTCTGTGCTTTAAAACCGCCCTTGTGAAGCAAACGCCCCTGTATCCAAACGTTCGAGTTTCATAGCTAGGAGCTTCCATATACAAACGGAATATTAACAGCTGACGTCTGATTGGACACTTATTATTCTGACATAAGAAGATAAGGTCGTCGAAGTGGCTAATCATCTTTTTATTGCGCTCAACTGTCAAACACCTTAAAAAGAAAGCATAAATACTTACACCTCTTCTATCAAACTCGCTCCGTATATACACAGAATGTAATAAGACCATTCTCCTTAGTGTTTTCAAAAGTGACTAAAAAAGTTGTGTCAGAAAAACCATAAATTATATTCTGTGAGAAAAACAATCAAATCCACTGTGATTAATGGATTTTTGATATAAAAAATTTGCTATTTATTTGATACTATTTAAATTATTAATTATATAACAACAAATTCTATTAAATTCAGCATTTTATAATTCAAACAAACTATGGAAAGTCCTTATGCTCCGTTGAGCGAATCTTGTGCGAAAGCACTCGGCGACAAGGTCTATGACAAACGCAAACTGGCTTCACAAGAAATTGAAAAGTATTTTTTAACAATTATTTAATGGTAGAAATAATATTTAATGACGTCTTTAGAATGGTTACTGAATTTAACATAAAAAATAACTCTGCCCAAATTCGTAAACTAATAGATGTGTTGTCCAACGACTTTGCATCATCTAGGGATGCTAACAAAAGAAAAGGAGGTCTTATTGGTTTGGCAGCAACTAGTTTAGGTCTAGGAAAGGTTTGTTTTAATATTATATATTGTGTTGTAATTTTTTGTAATATGCTATTAAGGACTCTTCGAAATATGTAAATGAATTGGTAACGCCCATACTCAATTGTTTAAGTGACCAAGATTTACGTGTACGGTATTTTGCCTGTGAATCACTTTACAATGTTGTAAAGGTGGCACGTTCATCAATCATACCATTCTTTCCTGATTTATTTGCGGCACTTTCTCGTTTAGTCTCCGACTCAGATCAAATGGTCAAAGATGGGAGTGAACTGCTGGATCGTTTACTTAAAGATATTGTTACGGAATCATCGCAAACATTTAATCTGGAAGCATTTATACCACTGCTTAGGGAAAGAATTTATGTTAAGAACTCCTTCGTAAGACAATATGTTATATCCTGGATATCCATACTGAATGCTGTTCCAGAAATAAATATGGTGATTTACTTAACCGATATAATTGATGGACTTTTTACAATGTTGGAAGATAATACCCAGGAAATACAAAGGATGGTTGAAACTACCTTGACACAATTTCTTAAATCGATTCGAAATGATTCGAGTTCTTTAAAAATGGAAGATACAATTAATATTCTAATAACACATGCTCAGTCACCAAATGAATTAATTAAGGTATGTGAATAAAAATATGAGGCAGTTTTATAATATTTTTAAAAACACTAACTGCTTACGTAGTCTATTGCCATTACATGGATTCGGGAATTTGTTGTTATATTTGGCTCGGACGTCTTACCTTATGCAAGTGGGATTTTTACAGCCATTTTACCATGCTTGGAATTTAATGTTGATATGAAAAATATTAAAGAATGTGCTGTATCGGTGAACACATCTATGATGAATTTAGTATCGTCAAAGGAACATAAATCTAAAAATATTGAACAAATTGATTTGAAATCCATAGTGGCAGTTTTGTCCCAATATCTAACACACAACTCGGTCCAAACTAAAGTTGCTGTTTTAGAATGGTTACATCATTTGCTCATCAATTTCCCAAATGAAGTAAGTAAAAAACAGTTTTTAAAATTAAGTTAAAAATTTCTTTTAACATGAATTAAATAAAAAATTAGATGGCAAATCATACAACACAATTGGGTGCTAATCTTTTGAATATTTTATCTGATAACTCAGATGAAGTCGTATTGAAATGTATTTCCGTTTTGGCTGAAATTGTCAATTCACAGCATACCAAAGGTAAATTTCAAATTAATGGCAAAATTTTTGTTAATATAAACGTTTTCGTGTTTCAGAAACCACGGACTTTAACAAAGCCCATTATCGCAAATTTTTATTAAGTTTGGTCAATTTGTTTAACGAGGACAAAAGTTTTTTAGATAATCGAGCAAGTCTTATAATAAGGTAAATAAAATAGTCTTACTTTCAATTATTTAATAATGCTTTTTTCTCTTCAAGACAACTCTGCGTTTTATTAAATGCTAAATATATTTATTTAACATTTTCGGAAATAATTGCGGAAGAGCTAACAAATCTTAAATTCGCCTCATTGCTCATACGTCTTTTGAACAGTATTTTGATGACTTCAACAGAATTATTCGAATTACGTACTTTCCTAAGGGATATATCATGTGAGAAGTCGGCAAAACTTTTTAAATGTCTCTACATAAGTTGGGCTCATTGTCCAGTATCTACATTGTCATTGTGCTTGTTGGCTCAAAGTTATCAACATGTATCCGAATTGGTATTATTATTGTAAGGTTTTTCATGTACTTTAAAATTTTTTTGTTTGTTTTAAATTTGAAATCAACTTATTCTTTTAACAGTGCTGAAATAGAAATAACACTGGAACTTTTGAATGAATTGGACAAGCTTGTGCAATTAATTGAGACTCCCATTTTTGCATGTAAGCTATGTCTACGATTTCTTTTTATGTAAACTGAATTATTTGAAATGACATTTATTGAAACAATGAACATTTTCATAACAGATATATAAATAAAACCTTTTTATAATTCTCTATTTTTTTTAGCCTTAAGACTTACCTTAGTCTCCAAAGCGAACAATTGTGTTGATGCCCAATACTTAGCACATGCTTTATTTGGAATATTAATGTTACTACCTCAAACAGATGCATTTAACATGCTTAAGAATCGTTTGCAATGCATACCGAATTATTGGGGTCAACAGCTGAGGTAAGTTTTTCTTATTTAAACAATTTTCAGTTACTCTGGACATAAATTTAAAAGTTGAATTTTACGTAATTTATAAAATTTTTCATATATTGCAGTAACGAAAAACATTCTTTACAATATAAAAGTAATATAAATTTTGTTGAATTACTGGAGCATTTCAAAAAAATACAAAAGACCCACCGAGATCAGCGGCTGACACAGCGCAAACGTAGTGTTGTAGTTAACGATACAGCAATATAAATGTAAAAATGTTGGTAATATTTTTACGTACAATTATTTTTAAGCTGTGATGCAAATAAACATTAAAGTTTTATTAAAGCTATTCATATTGTATATGTATATTGCAACTATGTAAATAGTATAATTTTTTATTTGTATTACATATTTTTTGCTTTTTTCTTATTGCAGTTTGTATCAATTTAGTAATATGCTATTTAAATACAATTTAAATATTTTAAGAAATCAATAATTTTATCTAAAACTTTAATAATTAGTGTAGTTTTATAAGCGACTGTTGTTTGAAATACATACATATATACATATATAAATTTGTTAATAATTACTTTTAAAATCTTAACTTAAGTTCACAATACACGATCAACATGCTTGACATCAACCACGTGTGCCTGGTTGTTCTAACATACAATCATTCATTTTTAGTTTGATTTTGTATGGTTGATATGTAGCGGACGAATATATATATATATATATATATATATATATATATATATATATATATATATATATATATATATATATATATATATATATATATATTAATTATAGCAGTGTGTTTCAAGAAAAAAAATTAATTAAAAATTTTTATTGTACATATAATATTTGGCTTACATTATTCCAGCTTATTTATAATTATTCCAGTCTGTATTTATAAAAGTTTTATATAAGTATGTATTAATATATCAATGCACTTTTGGTATATTCTTCAGCGGAAAAATTATTATGTAATTGACAACTAGAAAATTATTTGTGTCAAAAAAATCATAAATTTATATATATATATATATATATATATATATATATATATATATATATATATATATATATATATATATATATATATATATATAATTTGTTTACATTGTTTAGTGTATCTAAAAAGATTTTTAATAAAAATTTTTATTAACAAGAAAAAGATATATGTATTTACTTACATACATACATACTTATGTACATAATTGGTAATACATATAAATTTTTTGCTTTCATAACTAATGATTTGCTTTTCATTAAAGCAGTTGATTGCTTGATAATTCACCCATTCTGCACGAAAGAATCCAGACTGCGTAGGGCAAGAAGGGGAAGCATTTTGTTTTCTCTAAATCTATCCCATTTATCCAATCTAGCTTTCGTTTAAATTAGTCCCGCTTGATCTTATTGTTGAGTACGACAACGGACCTCGACAAGTATTAAAATTTGACATCCAGTATGACACAACCCAAAAAATTTAAATGTCTATCTAATATCGCCTGTGTCACGCACACAAACTATGGGGATGTGGTTCAAATCACTCGAAATTACACATTCATACATATCTCCGTTTACATTCTTCCCTTATTCATCTGTAAAAGTGGAGAAGTGGTACACGTAGAAGTGTTCTTTTAACAGGGAATATGTAAAACAGCTCAATTAATTTTATGGCATCAAAAAGTGAAATATTAAAAAAGTGAGACTTGTTCTTTTTGAAATAATTGGTTTAATTACAATGAAGGCGATTTTGTATTATGTTGTTCTCTTTTCTGAAAATATTCATTTTATTACATTAAAATATAAAATTGTATTTATAAAATTTTTACTTCACAGGATTGTATCTTCTTTCTACGAATAATTTTGGGCTTATTAAAGGACAAGATATATACATACATGTATATTAGTAGAGCTTTATATAACTACACTCGTTAAAGAGTCAGTAGCAATAATTACTGAGTATTCGGGTATTCTGCATTTCTACAACTATAGCTGTCAAAACCATATGATTGGAGAATAATATTTTCCTATCCTTATCAGCGTCACGCAGCACAATTTTTATGTACATAAATGTTGCGTTCTTTAACTTGTACATTGTTTTAACTCAAGAAAAGTTAATAAATAAATATAACGACGAAAATGGGCAATAAATCTTCACTGCTGTTGCGCCCCGAGGAAATAGCACAAATTCAGGAGGAAACCGGTTGTAAGTAAGAATTGTTTACTAACATCTTTCCATAATCATGTTAGAGAACAAAAATTAACAAATAATGTTCAATTACATTTTTTATCATTTTTGTTAATTTTATTTTAATATCTCAAGATTTGTTGTATTCTTAATTTGCTGATTGCACAAAAATTTAATAATATTTTGTTCCGTAGAGGTCAAAATGAAAGGTGATTATGTACTTACTCGTACTCGTATGTACGTAAGAATGTACATACATATGCACCTAGAATAAAATAAAATATAAATTAATGAACTAAAACCCTACCAATATAAGAAGGGTGCCTACGGTGGTGACTGGTGGCTAGCGTTACTATAGTAGTACTCAAATTGTCGCAATAGACTCTAGGTGTTTCTGCTTCAACTCTTCTGTTTCCAATTTTCTATTCTCCATATACCACAGATATTACAAAGGTACCCAAATTTGTGAAAGCTGCCTGTTGAATCTAACCTAACTAACTTAACCAATATGAGAACAAAGTTTAAAAATTATATATCACATACACATATGCACACATATACATACATATGTATGTATGTACCTTGGTTAATCACCACTTGCTCCCGAAATGACATAGAGATTTTAGTGAATAGCAATTGATAAATAAGATATTTTAGCATTGGAGCCACTTATCATCTTTGGACTTTGTGAATTATAATTTGTTATAAATGCAAATGTTTCTAAATGTCTTCTGGACTTCATACGTACACAATATATGTATTATAAAGTAATTAACTAACACAATGTGTTAACACCGTATCTATTCATTGTAAACAGAAGTTTGCCAAACCATATATTTATATGTATTTATATAAGTATATGTATATGTATATGTATATATATATATATATATATATATATATATATATATATATATATATATATATATATATATATATTATGCATTTGCATATGAGGAATATACTATATATATATATATATATATATATATATATATATATATATATATATATATATATATATATATATATATATATAATAGAAAAATGCACACGAGAAAGTAACAGAAGAATAAATAGTTAATTAGTGAAAAGTTAATTGTATATGTAAATAACAAATAGCAAATATTGAATATAATAAAAAAGTATTTATAATTGCAAAAAAACATGTAAATATAATATACGTTTTAGTTTTTTGACCGTTTTATTTTATTAAACTTAATTTATTTTTTAAGCTTAAGGTCTCTTAATTTTTTTAATTTTTATCGATATTTCGGTACTCATCGAGTACCATCTTCAGCATATTTTATATCCTTAAGCTTAAAAAAATAGAGTTTATTCATGTAAATATAATTTTAAAAAGAAATGAAAATTTAAATTAATTGAATGTCGTGTTTCAAGAGTATTGTGTTTTAGCAAACAATATTCCAAGTTCTCTAATAGAACAATCAGTATGTGAAACATTCAAAAAAGAGTTGCATATAATACAAGTAGATGGATCAGTTCGGTCATAATAATGTTTTGACAGAAAAACGGTCTTTCATCTTCTAAACGGGCTATCGTAATACATGGACCACATGTCACATTTGCATTATGTTTGGGTATCCGTTTTATTGGTTGCAACCGCGATTCAGAATGTATTCACAATGGCTTTGGGTAAACACGACGTAAAAGTTACATACTTTCAAAGCTTCTATAAAAATTTTACCTACAAATTCAGTAACCTTAATACTAATATGGGAAAGAGTCTAAAGCACAAAGATTTTATGATTCAATCCAGGTGGAAATATATTGTCCAGTGTGATTTTTTATAAGGTCTCTCAATGATGGATAGAATAATAGGAAATGCCGATTTTATCCCCACCATTTAAGCAGTAAATATACCAGTAATGGCAAGCACGGGTTCATTATTTATAATTAAAAATACATATGTTGAAATTTGCTCATTAACGAAGAACTGGCCATTCCTTAAAAAAATTATTCAGCACTAATAAGAATGAGTTGAAACGAAAAATCAAAATATTTTTTCAAAAATTAAAAAAAAACCCGTGGTCTGTGTTTCTTTTATTGCAAACTCTCAGACTATCACGCATTAATTATTTTAATAATATAGGAGTATTTAGGTCCATCAGAACTTATAGCGTTTGATGTAGAATCCATGGAAACAGAATTGTTTTCGAAGAAAAACAGAAAAACGTATTACATATTTTTTTTGCCTTAACTAGGGTTAAGTGAGGGTCAACAGGAATCTTTTGCTCACTTGAGCCCATAATATGGACCCTTTGTGATACCCGAAATATAAAGAGAATGGAAAATTGGAAATAGAAAGCAGAAAACACCCAGGGTATGCGCCAGGGATCGAATCACTGATCTTCTGACTACTAGTCTAGTACACTACCCACTAGTCTACGACGGCACTGGCCTTAACTAAAATTTGGCTGTGGGACTCAATTGTCAAGTGTATAATGTAATGACTAGTGATCATGATCCTTCACTGTAGCTGGAGAAATGATTTTAATTTTAAAATTGGTTTAGGAATATCCATTCATTGAGTTCAATAATGATAAAAGTTTTTTTTTCTAAATCTTGCACTTTCTAAGAATATATCATAATGTTTCAAAATGAAACCTTGACGAATTTCAGAGATTTTAAGTCTGCAGTAGTCATTTATCTGGTCTTGAGATGGACACAAAATTGCGATTTTCTAATAACGAAGAAACATACCTTTGGACAGGATATTGTTGTATAAATCGCAGACAGTTTTTTTTAATTACAAGCGCATTTTTCACCACGGAATGTATTATTTTGTGACTTTTTAGCAAAGTTTTCTAGTACACACATACATAAGCATTTAGAAGAAAAAGCTGTTATCGGAACTTATTTATGTAATAATAATCTTACACATAAAATTTCTAGTTACACCCAATCAGATTGAGCGTTTATATTCACGATTCACTTCTTTGGATCGTGGTGATTGTGGCACCCTGTCACGTGATGATTTCTTACGTATACCAGAGTTGGCCATCAATCCATTGTGTGAACGTATAGTTCATGCCTTTTTTGCCGATAGTACCGATGATCGTGTAAATTTCCGTCAATTTATGAAGGTTTTGGCTCATTTCCGTCCAATCAGGGATAAAAAGGAAAGTAAATTGAATTCCCGTGAAGATAAATTAAAGTGTAAGTCAGCTGTACCATATGTACATAATATATACGTACGTATTTACAAAACCAATTAAATATATATTTTTATTGCAGTTGCTTTTAAAATGTATGACTTGGACGATGATGGTGTCATAAGTCGTGATGAGCTTTTGAGCATACTTCATATGATGGTTGGTGCTAATATTAGCCAGGACCAGTTGATAAGCATAGCCGAACGTACTATTTTGGAAGCAGATCTTTGCTGTCAGGGTAAAATTTCATTTGAAGATTTCTGCAAGGCCTTGGAGCGTACTGATGTTGAACAAAAAATGTCAATTCGTTTCTTAAATTGAAACAATGAAATATTTTTTTGATTCCAAAATGTATTTAATTTTAAACACATTGCTTTTATTGTTATTTTATTATTTTTGTTTTTAATTTAGTTAATTTCATTTGCTAAGCAGTAGGGTTGGTATAATAAGTTGTGCAAAAAAGTGTTTGTTAATTATGTACTTAAATTAATTTTGAAATTTTGTTAACGGCTATACGATGAATCAAAAAGCACAATAATATGTATTTCTCATGTGTATGTATATACGAGTATATTATATCCGAAAGCTTACAATGTTCATTAAATAAAGAATGTACAATTTATGTATGTATATAGGAGCATATTTATTTAAGATATTTGTTAATGTAAAATATTTAATATGAAATTTAAATTCACTTCTCTTTATGGCGCTACTTTTTATTAATGCATATTCATATATGCGTAATATGTATGTATAATTATTTCTAGTAACAAGTTTCGTCTCTTGTTATTATGTTTTTGTTTTGCTAAAAAAAATTATATGTACCACATACTTTGCTTATAATGGTTAGGAGCGAAAGTCGTGCGAAATTCTATCAAATACTGCCATTCAAAGGAGGAGTTTGGTACCGCGACAGCTCCACAGCCCACTTGAATCAGTGTGCTTAAATCCTATAGAACATGTTGGCGATATGATGGCGTAAAAACAAAGAAAGGAAGCAATTGATAAAACATTTCCTTGAGAAAAGTGTAGTCAGAAAAAATTGGTGCTATCAATGCCACAGACACTTGCGAGCTGTTGCAGGCGGTCTTGTATTATTTTTTAATACTTTTGTTATATGTAATTTTATGATACAATTTTTTATATATCTCATAAATGAGATCTCAAAAATTTTTTATATATTTTTAAGAACAGTTCAAGGACCAGTATCGGAGAAAAGTCATTTCCATAGATAAAGGAAAGATATAAATTATGCGGCAGTTTGTTTTGTTTATCGCTGGAAATATTTTTAATAGAGCTAACCGTCAGAGAGGATTCCATTCGTTCGAAGTAATTTGTTATCAGACTTTGTGGTGCGGGGATTTTTAGTTGCTTACACATACATACATCTCATGATATTCTGACAAAATATCATTTCGTTCACCAGCAGGTTAGCAAATGTGCAGATTATTCTGTTAAATGTCTTAAAAGGGAATTATGCTTCCTTCAATGTGCAGACTACTCGGACATTAATCGGATAAAATTTCAGAAATGTCGTATCAGAAGATTGCCGGCCATTCTGCTATGGTAATTTTAGACAACTCCTTTGATTTTCTGGTAAATCTGTAGATTCCATCTGACATCCCACTGATTTTTTTTTCTAAATTCATTCAGAAGCTCTGCATAAGAAGGTACCAAATTCGTATAAAAAGTCAGTCAGAAAATGTAACGAAAATCATATGAGTTGTTGACAAGAAAGCGGCCTACTTTGTTTGAGGAAATTCGGAAAATTGTTACGATATCTCCGACGGAGTTATGTACAAATTCTGATGACATTTTTTAGAGAAACTCAGAAGAAATTTTTGATATGTCTGATCAATGTTGGAAAAATGTTTCAGAAAATATCAGAAAATGTTCTGGAATTTTTTGATATTTTTTACGATCTGTCGTATTAATGTCGGAAGAAAATTTGACATAAAATTAGAAATGTCGTATAAGATTCGGGCACAGAAGCAAGACATTTTTAAAATTCTATGTCTTCTTGTGTCATGCATTATCCTGCAACTCGTTGCATAACATTGAATCATATTTTATAAGTTTATAACGTTTACATTTATGCAAAAATGCTTAAGACATAAATGAGAATTATTATGAAAGCTAATAATCAGATTATGTGTAGAAGTGTACGATAAAAGACGTAGGACAATTTTTATGAAGCAGGTCAGAAAATGTGCCGACTATTCTGTTAAATGTGTTAGAGGATGTGCCATTTTTAGTGTTATTTTTCTTGAAATACAGTTTTAGGCATTTCTTCGGCTTAGCTTTAGATATGATTCCGATTTCTTTCTACTACATACAAAGAGGATATTGAGGGATACTTGGCCATCAATTTCCCAAAAAGCTTGATTTTTGAGATATGTCGTTGTTGCATTAAAGGAGCGATATATTTATGTATGTACCGGTATGAATGTATTTATATTGAGCAAATGTTTGCTAATTGTTTAACATATTTATTTGACTGATAAAAACAAAAAAGACGATCTTTCTCTTAAGTGAACCCTTTTGAAGAAAAACTTACATTAATACATACGTACATACACACGTGTATATATGTACATAACATCTACATATGTAAGTAAGTATGTGCATAAGAGAGAATACAACACAATTTTAAAAACAGTCTGGAACGAATAATAAACAAGTCAAGATCTCTAAACGAATGTTATTTTATTAATTTTTTGCGGAAGTTTGGAATTTAAACTCGTGAAAGAAAAAGTGAAATTTGTTGTTATAAAAAAGAAAAGAAATTTACATAATACTGCACACCTTGTATAAAAAAAGAAAACAAATAATGTTTTCAACTAAATTATTGCTTCTATTAAGTTATATTTTAAAAGAATGTGGTAAATAATAAGAATACATTAACAATTTAAAATGATATACGCAATGTAATGCCAGGGAAATCAGAAATATTCTCTAAAAATACATTTTATACTAAATAAGTGTTTAATATTCTTCTTAGTGGCAGACCATACATACTTATCAGCATCAAAATACCTAAACCGATAACGAAAAGGAAAATGATGTTATGTACAGTGGAGTTCGGTTATAATGAACTAAATGGGAGCGGACAATTTAGTTCGTTATAGACAAAGTTATACATAACAGGAGTAGGTTTATATAATTTTTTAATAAATAAAATTAAGCAACATTGAAATAAATCAACCTTTCTACTTATTTTTCAATATGTATGTAGACATGCACATATATTAAATTTTTTTTATATTTTATATATTTTTCGCCAAATGCTGATAAATGATTTTTTTTAACGGCTTAGAAAATTAGTGGACAATTTCTACGATATCATTCCGTTCGTTATAAGCGTAAAAATTTAAAAAAGTTCGTTAGAAGCGAAAATTCGCTATTACCGTATGTTCGTATAAGAGTAATAATTTGTATTAAATAGCTGTATAAAACTATTGGAACCGGAGAATGTGTTCGTTATAAACGGTGCTCGTCATAACCGAACTTTACTGTATTAGCATTCAGAAGTAGTACGAACTCGTAACATTTCCATTTGCTTTCAACAGAGGCTTGTCATTGCAGGATGTTCTTTCCTGTTCATCGATTCGGAAGATATCATCAATATGTTATTTTATATTAAATAAAGATTCTTTATTTACTGCTTTGTAGGGAGTATGATTTATTTTTTTCTTATATGAGAGTAATTGTATTATTTATTGATTGCAGAAAAATAATGTTTTTATGTACATATATCGATTCAAAAAATTAGATTTTTTATTAAAGAAAGTGTTTTCAAAATTACGAAAAGAGTTTTACAGATTTGTAGAAGTATTCATATTTATAAAGAAAATTTTGACAACATAACTTCATAGGAATTAAAAAAAAAAACGTCTTAGAAGATCTTTGGAAGCAAGAAAATGTAGTTCCTCAGGAAATTTTCAAAGTCCTCGCTTTTACAGCTTTTAATTTTCAAACATGTAAATGTACACGATCTTCAGTTTTCAGTGTGTATAAATACTCCCTGTGATCTTCATCGAACAAATTATGGATTTATTTGCAAATGTACTGCGGATTACTGCGATTATTTAGAAGAACCCAAATTAAATACAGAAAATAGTTGGATCGCTGTTACCTCAAGCAAAGTAAGTTAAAATTTCATTTTTTAAATTAATTTTTAGTACATTTTATAATTTGATTATGTTTAGAACGGCTTACGTTTCTTTGTAACAGAAGGTGAATTCCGTTCTACAAAAAGTTATACAATTAATGATTACCATGAAACTATCAAAGGCAAAAATATATTTGAGTCATTAAACACTGTTGCTGTCGTACTGGATAATAGTAGATCGTTCTTTGGGCTCTACGGAGGAAATAAAAATTGTTAGTAAGCTTTACTTTTTTATGAATATTGTGTTTCCAATTTGATTTGAGCTTTTATTTTGACTAATATATACATATATGTACATGATGAGCAAATGATTACTCTAGTGCATCCTTGTCTGATGATTGGTCTGCCATCTAAGCCAACAGACTGGCTAAGTGTAAAACACATTTTATATAGCGAACCGTTTGACGAGTGTCAAGAACATAATTGTTCACCAATTAGTACTAATTAGAAGTTTTGCCTTATCATTATACCCCTGGCCCCCAAACTTTACCTCACTATTAAATAATTTCTCAATATTCTTGCGATCTTTGATAGTAATAAAATTTGTTAAGTAAAATTACGGCAATAATAATAGACGTTGAAAATATAGTGATAATTGTGTCAAATTTATTTTGTAAACAAACCGCTTTGGGCTATGTACTATCTGTTAAGTGTTCTTTCCTTCAATATATTGTTTTCTTATTATGTGTGTGCATTCGTAATTATCTGTATATCTCCCGATCTACTTTCTCTCTCTTACTGTCTCTTCGTAAAGAGATGAAAGGAGTGTGGAGAATTCTCTTTGGAAATAACTGTTTAATAATTATTTTGAAGAGTAAGAGTATCATATGATACTTTATGATACTTTTTGAAAAGTACCATTTAAAAAAATGTTTCTTCAAGTGCATTTACTAAAAAGTAGATTTGAAACAAAATATTTATAAAAATGTACATTTTTAAAAAAGTACTAGCTTTTCTATAGGTATAACGTAAAAAAGTAATCATTCTAAATATGTTTATTGGATTTGTCACTCGAGAAAAACAAAATGCTTAAAGTACAACTAAAATTCAGAAAGTATTCAATAATTACAAATTTTCTCGTTTTTGTCATTCATTTTTTATTTACGATTAATGATTAATAATCGTAAGAACAAAAACTGTGGTTGCGACTCGTTACTTTAACAATTAATTCTATAAACGTTAAGTTTTAATCATTAAGCTTATTAATATTATATAATCACTGCCTAAATTTATACATAAATATTTGCATTTGTGTTGCATATTATGCATATTTTACTCAACAATTTAAGGAAACAAAAAATTTTATAAATTTTTTTTATTCCTTTAAATGCAAATGGTTTAAAGACAATTATATCCATTATAAATTGTTTCTTTAAGCCCAACATCTGAAACAAGAGATTCGCAATTATTTGCTAAATTTAAAATTATATACTAGGTCAAGTAATTGACCTCAAATAATTATATATAAATTTTCAATATATATTTACTTACATGTATGTACATGAGTAGTAAATACAATGAAGTTCGCAAAATCATAAAACAAAGAAATATGTATATATATTTTATATATTATTGTTTGTTGTTGGCTTAGCTGAGAATATGCCTGCATTTCATTGGCGCTAACTAAATCATCAGTATCCTTTAGCCAAATAATAATTGAAAAGCATTCAAGCTTTCATCAAAACTTAAGAACCGGCAAATAAAAATCGGTTAACCGGTTTTGAGTTCCGGTTTTTGCATATTCTAGCTACTGGTTCATTATTATCGGGAAAGTTCTCAAACACATATGTATGTATCTAATAACAATTATTTGCAAGAAAAATTACCACACTGCCAAATTTAATATTAATATTAAAATATAATTACTACAAATCACCTCCGTGTTTTTCATGTGGTTATTTGATTTTTAACAAGCTACAATATTGCATATAATGAAGGAACTTTCAATCTACCCCGCACTCCCGCCCACTGCTCTCGAATTCTCAGCGGTTTGTATAGGTGCTTAATTTACTATAAGAACAACAACTAAAGTCACAAAAAATAAATTGGAGTGCAACCCCGATAAATTATTTTAAGTTCAACACAAAACTTTTTATTACAACTTATTACAAAATAATATTTTTTGTGTCATTTGCTTGTTTTTCTATTGTATGTATTTTTGTTTCTGTACATAAATATTCGAAAAACGAATACGAATATAATGAAGTAGGCGAATATTCGGAAATACGCTTAGGAATACCAGTATTCGTTACATCACTAGTATGTACATACATAGATACATAAATATGTATGAACAGACTTAATTTAAACATAACTGTTTCTTGTTTATAGACTTTAAATTTCCTCAATGGAGGGGAAAATCACTCATATCCATAGATCGTTCTAAGACATTTCAAAAGATAGTGGGATTTGGAGGCGCCTTAACGGGAAGCGTTGCATATCTGCTGGAAAAACTACAAGGATCTCTACAGAATCATTTATACAAGTAAACACATGATTATATAAATATGCATATACGTACATACATACATATATGGGAAAAAGTTTACATATCAAAGGATTTATTTATGTTTTAGATCATATTTCCACAAAAATGGTATTGGTTACAATATGCTACGTACCTCCATTGGGGGCTGTGATTTTGATTTGGAGCCTTGGGCATATAATGAAATGCCGCAAAATGATAAACAGCTGACAAATTTTACCGAATTGGATCAACGTGACTTACTGAAAATTCATCAAATCAAACGAATCTTATTAAAAGCGGAAGTAAATGAAATAAAGTTAATGGCTGCAGCTTGGAGTCCGCCGCCATGGATGAAGTCTAATAATAACTGGACAGGTTTTAGTAGCTTAAAACCGGAATATTTTGAAACATGGGCAGAATACCATCTAAAGTAATTGAAACTATTGTTGATTTCTTATACTTAATATTAAAATTTATCGGTATTGTACCCAAAAAATATTTGAACTTTTCAAATTTGTTTGTTGTGACCTTAGCTTTTCATATGCCGAAATTCCATTGATGGCAATACCAAATCATCAATGAACTTTAAGCAGGTTAAAATCATTCAACTTTATAAGTTTATGTCAAAATATTTAAATACAATACAAACTTCACAACAATTTACTTTGTTATTGTTGTTTGCGTTGTTGCTTATCTCTCTTGTATAGATATCTTGAATTAATGTTGGAAAAAAATGTTACGATATGGGCTATATCCACTGGGAACGAGCCATTAAATGGAGTGATTGGTTGGCCTTTTGTACACTTCATGAGTTTGGGTTGGACACCAAAGAATCAGGTAAGATATAAAAAATTTAAATAAAAATTCAACAAAACAAAATTTAATTAAATAAGTAAATAATGTATAGATATTACAAAAAAAAATATCTTTTTAAAGTGCGCAAGTCTGATAAAATAAATTGTTCGAAGTATTTTGCTCGTTATAGCAAAGTTTGTTATAAACGGCATCATTTATTTATTTTTCCATGTGTTTATGAAATAAACTCGACATCGTTTTCTATATATTCTTATCCCTGGTCTAGCGATTTAGAAAATTAGCGATAAAACTTAGCGATTTCGCTTCGTTCGTTGTAAGTGTAAAAAGAGTTTTTTTTTATATTCGGCACTAAGAACAGAGTTCGTTGCAAATTTAATTCGCTATAAGCCGTGTATGCTATAGGCCAACTTCACTGTACAAATGTATAAAAATATATAGAAAAGGTCGTTAATAAATCCTAAAACTTTTGAAATTATTTTTGTAAGTTGTACCATGTTTTTATCCAATAATATCAAGATTGATGTCAAGTTTTTCATGCAAGCACTCTTTCTGTTTTAAACATCAAAACGTTAAAAATTGCAATAAGTCAACTGGTAGTAATAAGAAATATATGTATAAACATAATTTAAAAGTGATTTTTGTTATGATGTCCTTAAATCTTTGACAAAAGTAATTTCAATTATCTAAGTAATTTTTCTTCACAATTGGAGCAAAACTCTGAAAAAACTATACAGCCCTGTTCTGTAAATAACTATATCAGAGAAACATTTTCGGTTTTAAAACATGTTCACATATTTGGCGTTTTCTGAACTGAATTCACTAAATGTTTGGCGTTTTAAAAACGTGTAAGCAAATCTAGTCGAAATTAAATCGAATGTTTTATTATTTCAATAAATAATTGATTAAACACGAAAAAAACTAATTAGTGTTTGAAATTTGTACTCCCTTTTTTATGTATTTCAATCAAATTACTTAAGTATATGCAGTTTAATTCATTTAAGTTGAAAACACTATACTTTCATCATATTTTTGCTCCAAGTATGAACAAATATTATTTTGACAACTAAAATTCGTTTTAAAAGCGAGGAATTTCCTCGAAAAGGACCGATAAAATATTAGATTAGAGTCAATATTTTGCTACTCTTTAGTATAGAACCCCCAAAAATAGATACATAAATTGCGAAATAATTAACAAATGATGTAGCAAGTCTTAAATAAAAAAAAAAAAAAACAAACGGTAATCGTTAATGAAAAATTAATTAAAATTAAAAAAAAACAGCAAAGCGGTAAATTAGAAAAGTAAAAGTAAATTTTTTTATAAAAAACTTGACTATATACGAGTATATTCGATAGTATTTGAAAACTTTTCAAGCAATAAATATATTCTTTCTGTTTTTATTTAGGCGATTTATTTAAATGATTACCTGGGGCCTACTTTGAGAAAATCGAAATTCAAAAATGTGTTAATATTCGGCAATGACGATCAGCGATATACGTTTCCGACATGGTTTCGAACGGTAAGTGCTTCCTCTTTTTTATTAAATACACCATATGAAAATCAACAAAACACACACTGAAGTAAAATTTATGCTTTGTTTATATAAGTATGGATATGGATATTTTTACCCTATAAATAAACTACATCCCAGTAAAAAATTTAAGTCACTCTTAAGATTTTATTATTATTTATTAAATCTTCAATTTCATTGATCTAACGATAAGTTGTTTCTACGCTTTCTCATATATTATCATCACATCTCTTGTGTTCGGCTAAGAGCAAGGAGTGACCCTCCTTCTCAGTCGAGTGTGGCCCCTGTAATGTAGAATGTTGCGGGCTGGTTTCTATTTTTTTTTTGATTTATTCATGATTTTATTCTTGTTCGAATTTACCATGAAAAGGTTTGTGCCGCCTTTACAAGAAGAGCAGTGGAATTACTCTTTGCCATCTGCAAGTTCTGATTTCGTTACCCACCTGGTACAGAGCTAATAAATATTAAAACCTTAGCTTTAAAATAGGTAATTATTTAAAATCAACAAATGCTACACATTTTATAATTGAGAATAATTATTTTACATAAAAAACAAATTTATACCTTTTCGTACCTCGTACACATGAATGTATATTTACTATAAATGTATGTACGTAAATATTTACAGATGAATTATACGCGCCCCGACTCTCTTACTTATCTTGATGGCCTTGCCGTGCATTGGTACTGGGATGATATTATCGGACCTGAACTTATAGACGCTACTTTACAACTTATGCCCAATAAATTACTATTTAATACCGAAGCTAGCATAGGTGATAAGCCCTGGGAGACACACGGACCTGAACTAGGTTCTTGGGAAAGAGGAGAGAAGTACGTGCGGTCACTATTGCAAGACTTTAAGCATAATTTCAACGGTTGGATCGATTGGAATCTTTTATTGGATGAGAGTGGTGGACCCAATTATATACAAAATACAGTTGATGCTCCCATCATTGTTAATACCACCAGTAAGTGGCATATTTTGAAGGTCAAAACGTAATATAAATACAATTTTCAATTCAAGATTATGCCGAATTTTATAAACAACCCATGTTCTATGCTATTGGGCATTTTTCAAAATTTCTAAACGAAAATTGTGAACGTATTGCAGTAACAATATCATCTATACAAAATACGATTGATGCGGTTGGATTTAAACGACCAGACAATAAAATAGTTTTAATTATATATAATAGGTAAATATCAATGAGTCTTAAATAACAAAACTAAACTAAATTTATGATTCTATTATTATAATAGTTGGCACGCTTTTAGTATGTGCACGCGCAGTGTCCTTAAATCTTAAAATTAGAAAACTAAAATGTTCTCAAGTGTTTTTATGTCATTGATATTAAAACAACCATTAACGCGCATTGAGTGTTAAGTATTTAACAATTTATTTATTTATGCGTGTTATGTGCAATGTTTTTCAAAATTTATGTTTTCCTACATGTTTTAATATGCTCGTATGTATCTTGCGACTAAACTATGTGTTTCCTTGATAGTTCATATCTATTCAACTAAAACAAATACATACATACATATATAATAAGATTTGAGATACACTTGAGAATACAAGTCTTAAATACACGTATGTACATCTGTTTTATTATCGCAGTGGAATGATGTATTTAAAACAACTTGTATAAATTTACATTAAAAGTGTACATATGTACGAATACATTTTTATGATAATTTTTATATTCCAACATATTTTATGTCTTTCTTACAGTGCTTCAATTCTCCAGGATATTAATCTGAATGACGATATACGGGGCAGGTTCACCATAAAAGTGCCTGCTCGATCAATACATACAATTATTTATATGTAATGGAAAAATTACAATTGAACTTTTTAGCCATTTCCTTAAAATATTCTCTTAAATCCGATTTCGTACTACAAAACTGGGTGTCAAGTCTCATCCAAAAAAGAAATTATATAGGAAAGTGTGATATTGTGAAGGCAATATGTTATAAAATAATATGGAAAGAGTATGGCTTCTATAATTTAGAATATGGCTTTATTTATGTATGTTGTTTTAAAACTAGATTGGATTGTTAAGTTACAATTGTTAAACAATTTACATAATATCCTTAATTAAATCCTTATTATATATCGAGCCTTTGGTGCAATACCGTAGCAACTCAAAATTTGAATTTTTTAAGGTTATATTACGAAATTATTCGCCTTGTCGTTTTTTATATTCTGTAAAAGATTCATAAAAATATTTTGTATACTCAGCTCTTGAGAAAAGAACCAAATTTTCTTTACCATTAAGTTGTGTGTAAATTCAAAACTTTAGACTCAATTTCTGCAAAACAACCTTTTATGAATTATTGCATTATTTCAGCAAAGGCTCGATATGTACATATTTTTGTATTAAAAATTTCAATAAATTTGATTTAAATAGCTTCTGTAGCGCTAATATTATGTATTCATGTTGTTTTAACCCAAAAATGTTTTACTGTTTAATATTACACTTTAATTGTAACGTTTAGATTTCATTTATTGTCGAATCAGCCTGTCATAATATTGAAATATTAATAAGCGCAACTCCCTGTTTTACTAACATACATATTTATTTATATAGTACATTCATTGTATTATTTTTAGTAATAAATTTTGTCACTACGCGATTGCTTGCAAAATTATGGAATTTAATAAAATAAATGTAAATGTAAAAATTAATAGTCAAGTGAAACATAATAATTAATAAAAAAAGAAGTTTAAATAAAGTGAAGAAAAAAAGAAAATAAAATTTTTTGTATGTATGTACATACTTACATATGTATGTATGTATGTATGCACGTGCAAGGTGCTGGTCATTAAAGTTAATGTTTTTTCTTTCCTTTAATAAAAACGTATGTACATTTATAAAGAAAAGGGTATGTGTATTTAAGTTTTTGTTAATTGGTTATGTAATGCGCTACAAAATATCAATAAGAATTATTGGAGCCGACAAAATTAGTTTTGGTACATGTGCCGCATTTTGGAATTTAATCCTATGCTTTTTGTTTTGCTTGTTTACAATGTTAATGTGTTTTCTCACTGTTATGCTAAGAGAAAGAGAGTTTACATTTATATAGAAGTTAACAGAGATGCCCTAAAGTTTTGTTGTGATACGAACACAAATGATGTTTCTTGAGGGTAAGTTAAAATTGTTTGACACACAATAATTTTCCAAATTACAAATTTTGTTGAGCCTTGTTCAACCATCTGTCTGTCCGTCTATATTTCAATATTCAAATCTATTACACGTTGGGGCAAAACACGTCGAATTAACTGGTTGCAAGTAGATAAACAAATAATTTTCCAAATTATAAATTATGTTAAGCCTTATTCAACCGTCTGTCTGTCCTTCTGTATTTCAAAATTTCAAATTTATTAAGGAAAATAAGAAATAGGGTAGAAGACAGAACGGAACCTGATGGAGAGAAGCTATTACCCCCACAAAGAAGATAATATCAGGATTTTAACATAATGAAAGAGAATAGTTAGAAAAGGTGGAAAATAAAAATTTTTAAAACGGTTAAGGCTACACAAAGACGACACACTTTTCGAAAACATATCTAAATCTGTCCAGCCGCTTTGAAGCTCAAGTATTTTCCATATATCATACAGTTTCTAGCTTCTTTTCAGCGATAATTTCTTAATGTAACAAGTGAAACTCTTAAACCCCCCCAAATATAGGGCTGTGACATCATATTGACTTAACGATTGAATATGTTTCCTGTTTTTTTTTTCTTTCATAAGAATATCTCTAATCAATCCATCTTTCAATAAAAAAAAAATTGGTACAACTTGTTACATACAATTATAGACATCTAATGTCCTTGCATTTCGGTTGAAACTCAAAAACGACAATTTTGATTTCAGTTCTATTTTTAAATATACTCGTAAGTATTACAATACATACTATGTATGTGTGTATATATGTGTAGTTTCATACATAAATAAAAAATTATTTTTATCTGCGAGTAAATTGTTAAACTAAAACATTGTTCTGTATAATTAAAATTTTAAATTTATAATACATTTTTCATATTTCTGTTACACTTCAATGATGATTGTCACTCAACTTAATCCTTTTCATATTTATTATTACAACGCAAACGTGTATTTCTATTCATGTGTTTATCAGATGAATAAATATACAAATTCTTAATTTATGTATGTATGTGCTTTTACATTACAAAAATGAAAAGTCTCGGACTTCGTCATCTGGAAGTTACCATCACGTGTCTCCTAAAATATTTTTTTGAGGAGTTGAATTTTAAGTTTTAACAAAATGGGCAACTTTTTTTCATCGCTTAACTTAGAAATATTCAAGGTCACGGAAGAATTTTTCCATGTTTTAGCCATTTTTATCTCCAAAAAAATTAAAATCTGGGAAGTATTGACGCATACGTGAAAATGAGCTTAAAAACTCTGCATTATTTTTTATTCCGAAATTCTTCACGTGTATGTATCCAATATACTTGCAGTACACAATGTGTTAAAATGAGACAGCTTTTAAGTAAAGATTTGTTATCCAATCTTGGTATAAGTGAAAACAAATTTCAGTCCTCAAGATTAGGAAAACAATCCAGAAAGGGAGTTTAAGCAAATGAAGAGACCATTCTTGAAAACCAACTGAGTATGTGCACAGACAAATATATCTCAAGACAAAACAAGATATTCAATTACTTTCTATAAGAAGATGTAAAACTATTTTTCGTTAACTTCTAAATTTGTTCAGCTGAATTTTTAAAATAGAAAGTTATGCTCGAGTCTTCCAATATAGACTTTCAAAGCTTTGACAGTTCATAGCGGCTATAGGAGTACAGCTGAACCATGCGTCTGTCAAATTGGCTGTCATTTATGCAGTCGGCTTAAACAAATTACAGCGGAAGGTTATAGCGTTCAAAAACACGTGAAAATGACACAATTGTTCTAAAATTGAGTCCACTGATTTAGTAACCAATGAACCAATAACTGTACGACGACGAAAGGCAAGATCTGTAGAAAACATCGTCGCTGTCTATGAAAATGTGCAAAATAACTCGAGGAATTCGATTTCGCGTCGCTCACAAGAGCTCGGCTTTCGCAGACCACTCCTTTGCGATTCAGGAGCTGAAGGTAAACGACCATAGACAAATACGTATGTTCGCTAAATAGGCCCTACATCAGTTACAAACTGACCCCAATTTTCATCAAAAAATCATCTTTAGTGATGATATTGATTTTTGGATGAATAGACACGTCAATAAACAAAACCCTTTAATTTTAGACGATGTCAATCCACATGAAATCCAAATTCATCAAATTCATTTCAAAAAAGTCACTTTTGGTGTAGTTTCAATAGGTAGGCGCTATTTGGCACACAGCTTTTGCCACACTGGACATTTAGCAAGACTGTTTTGAGGGCATGGTCATCTCACATGGAGGTGATGTAAACTGGCCACCGAGATTTTGTGATTTTACCCCGTCAGACTTTTTCTTGTGGTGTTTTCTTATATATACTTACATATGTATATATATTTTTTACTCCTTTTTTTAATTTATTTTTATTGCCGTTGATTGGTTTTTCTTGTCGAAGATAATCTATAAAAATTACCCCACGCGCATTCTGAATGAATGTATTCGCCTTCTTTAGACACGATTCTCCCATTCCAGACTATTGCATTGTTCCCTTGTTTCAGGTGTAAAGTGTTAGATCCATGTCTCATATATGGTTACGAATCGATGCAATAGTTCGGCTTTATTACGGTGAAAAGTCGCCGGACTTTTAAAACATCCTCAGCTGTTTTTCTTCTATTGTGAGCAAACAAGACATCTACTTACGGTCAATAGGAGATTTAAGCACTTTTTGACGCTCATCTGGACTTTCTTAACATTTTCTCAATTGGTCGACCACTACGGTGTTCATCTTGGGAGCTCAAACTCTGTCACCCAATATTTTATATTCGTAAAGAAGGAACAGACTCTGCCAGAGTAGAATCCAGCTAGACTTCAATAATGGTTAGACTGAGACTTTTCAAATGAAAGTATACAATTACATACTGACGATAAATTTTTTCATGTTTACAAATTCACTGAGATCGTTTATTTTTGATGTCTCCAAAAATAATATTAAACAACGTGGCGCCCTCGTACCTAAAATTAGTAAAATTCAGTTTTGTATTAATTCCGGTAGCTTTTAATGTTGAAAGCATCATTTTAAACATTACATTAGTCTAGTTGTATGTATTGAGGAATGAAACGCTCAAATAATTTTTCATTGTAAACATATGAAAACTATTTTCATTTTGTTTATTATTTATGTTTGCATTTATTAAAAATATATGTACGTATAAAAAAAGATACAAGAATAAAGAAAAATTCAAGCATCTAAATTGCTTCTACAAGTTGTGTTGAACGTGTTGCATGGGACTTCAATATGACGTTTAAGTGTCACGCAAAATTAAAAATTTTAAATAAATTTCCCGTCGGTATCTTCTTTACATCTCATTTGTATGTACACATGCATACACACATGTACACACTTATGCATGTATGTATATTAAATGCATGTAATTCTTGTAAGCGATGAACTTTTTAAAGATGCATGTTTGAAATATGAGCATTTATTTTCCCCAATAAAAATCTTTTCTTTAGCTAATTGTTGTATAACAAATAGCACGTTTCGTTTCCAAATATTTATTTTCAATCCAGCGCATATCCTTCGACATTTGATATGCTTTTATGGATCTGACAGATCATCGACTATACGTAATATGACGTCCTGTTTTTGAAAATTTTTCTTATTACGGTTGCAATTTATGAGTTGCCTTTTATAATCTTATTTACATGAATAGTTATAGTTCCAAATACAATACTTGTTCAAGTAGGGTTTTATGAAATTTTTGAATACGGCTTGTTTAATGGACCATTGGGACTTATTAAAAATTACAGCTGTTGATAGATTTCCTGTAGTATTTTGTTTTTATGGATAAATTACAAATTGAGTGGGATTAAAAATTTTCGTTAAGATAAAGATGTTTCAATGGCTGCGCGCTACAAATTTGAGAATTTGTTAGTTACGTTGTATATCGTGTAGAATTTCCGGATCAATTTTACTTTAAAACTACAAATCGATTGCAAAATTTGATATTTCTGGATCATTATTGTAAAATGGTCTTGCATACTTTTTATGACAGTTTTTTTTTTTTTTGGTTTGGCTCCACTAGCAATGTCCATTTGGCATGTATAGTTAGAGATGTGAAAAAAATATTAAAAAAAACATAAGCTTGACCAAAGTTAATCTTGAAATCAGACTAGATGGTATGGAACTCATTCCACTTGTAAATAAAAATCAACGCAACCTTAAATTTGGCCACTATCTTTTGTTATCGATAATCGAATGGTCTGCAGATAAATAATAGTAGTTTCGAGAATCAGTGTCCTTAGATTATAATTTGAGACTAGTGGAAAGTTGCTGTACGCAAAATTTTGTTATTCTAAATGATCAAAAGGCGAAAGCAGTAGTATTTGGTGATATTGGCTCTCAAGGCTCTTATCGGATAGTTTTTGTTAATGGAGGGCTGCTGTGATTTGCAACATGCCCAAAAGTGCCAGGAATCTAAAGGGTGGTCCAACCAAAACGCACGATGGTAATTTGTCGCGCATTGTTTCATTGTCTGTGTGGCAAGTGGCACCATCCACCACATATCATCCAGATCCATATACTCAATTTCTAGCCACAATAAGTCCGTTATCATCTCGCGATAGCGAACCCCATTCACGGTAACTGCTTGTCCGACCTTATTTTCGAAGAAGTACGACCCGATGACGCTGCTAAAGCAAAACTGCACCAAACAGTCACACATTCTGGTTGCATCGGCTTTTGATTTTGCCATTAGGCTCCAGCTCTTAAGTAAATTCAAATTTTTATTAAAAATTCGCATCGGTGATGTTCGTGAGATGTTTAATTGTTGGGCACGACGACTCGTCGAGGTTGACTGCTTTTCTCCCACACTATAGAGAATAACATCAAAGTTTTCCGGAGAACGAACAAGACGAACATGTACAGGTGTTGTCACATTTCCTATAGACCCGGTTTGCTGAAATTTGCATACAGTTCTCCCGATTGCTGATCAAAAAAATCACGAAGTGCACGAAATGCATTTTGATTTGAGCGCTCATTTTCGTAAAATGGTTCAACAATCTTAAAGTGCACACTCCACTTATGCCTTTAGTATTATATGACATTAAGATGTTTTATTAGTATTATTAGATATGTGTATCACCTTTTCTCTCATGATAATATCTCGGAATATGTTATTGATATTTTAAAATGCACATCTGAAGATTTTGTTGAATTGTTTAAATTATATTACAGAACAGCCAAATACAATACGCCTTTAGGTTTGAATTTTTAAGTTCATCGAGACCAAGATCAGTTAGAATTTCAGTTTTCAATGTGTTGATGATGCAAAGATCATTTTACTTGGGAGTTGTGTGATTTTGAAGTTATGATTCCATATAATGAAAAAAAATTTTCATGAACAATTAAGAGTCTTACACCAACTGACTATTAGAACGCATTTGATTACTGTTTGCTGTATTAGTAAGTTAGTTTTTTTATATATACCCAGCCCCATCTTGTGATTATTAATGTCTATATATATTGTTAACATTATGAAAATTTCATAAATAATTTTTTATAAATGACTTAAATTGTGCTAAAAGTCGAATTTATCTTGCAGGCTTTGATTACATATGTATATATAATAAATACATAAACAAACGAATAAATAATTTTTGTTATTGTTTTCTTAATATGTATTGCTTTTTGAATTCCTATTAATGTAAAGAGGATAAATCGTAAAAGAAAAAATAAATACATATGTAATTTTTACTTTCCATAAAAATCGTCCTTGACGAGGTTCAGCTGGTACACAGTTCAAAAAGAAAAGTACAGCGAATTTTTTGACTTCTATTGCTTATAGCAGACGTGTTATGACCATTAGTAGAGATTTTTTTCGTTAACTCGGTCACAGAATTTCTGACATTTCGTGATTATTGTGCCTTGTAATTGAATTAAAGCTAATTTCCCTGTTCTCAATTAATTAATTAATGAATTTTTGTATATACAAATAAATTTCTACAAAAATACGATTAATACAAGACTATTTTTCCGTTTATAAATAAATGTTAAATTGCAAATATGAAATTCAGGCGGAGTTCCGTACCAGGCAAAAATCCAAAAATGCAATTAGTGAATGTAGGGATAATTTCATTTCCTTGTGAGCATACATGATCCTATTTGAAATTTTATGCACTGTACCATTTCTATATACCATCCATCCCCTCTACTTACCCGTAGTTGATTCAATTTAATGTTTTGATTTAAATGTCTGCAAATTATTAAAACTACCTCCGAACAATAAATTTATTCTCATGCGATTACAAAACTCTAATACTATTTTGGAGACATGCTGCATAAGATCTTTTAAGAATTATCCCCTTAGGAACTCTTTAAAAATGTTCTGTGGATGTATTTGTGAGATTGTATTTAATATCTCGTAGACTTAAAGTGCTTTTGAAGAATAACGAAAAATACTAATGAGAATCCATTAATATTAAATACATGCTGTCATGTCATATAGAAAATTTCATAAAAAACTGCACTCAAGTACATGACACAACCCTTTAACAACAATTAAAGAACAAGCAACAATAATATTGCTAACTATATCTTAAACATTATGATTGAGTGTCTGTCTGTTGGTGGGAGGGAGTGCGTGAAATACATATTAAGGAACAGCCATATAAACAAATTGTTTTTCCAACACTGTCAACAAGATCAAAGTGAAAGAAATGTTTCGTACGCATTTATATATATGTGTACAAAAGGGGTTTCAAATAAGAGCGGGTCTATTTTGAGATATTTTTCATTAGTATGTTGCTAACTATTTGGTCACTGATGCCAAATCACTACGGAAAGCTATTCGATTGATTCATTTGTAGATGTGATAAAATGATATAAGCTGGATGAATTGCCTAATAAGGGTGATGTCTATGGCCATCCATCGCTACCCATGGCCGACTTCCGTGGGTGTGGACTGCCCGTGAAGGCCATAGTCAGACGGTTCATTCAAAAGTAATATAACACGAACCATCTCTATCCCATTAAAAAAAGCGTCTCAATATGCGATGAGAATAGTGAGATTATCATTCAGAAGTGGTGCAAACTTGGATTATTTCCACCGATCTCAACACAGCCTTGCCATTGAAAGATGATCCCTTTTTTGATGCTTATTTTCTGATTTGGTCAGTATGTTGGGAAAAGCATTTTTTTGTTTCAATGCAAAGAAAACGCTGGCGTAAGCAGAGAATTTTCTTACGGTCTGCAACTCTCTAACGAATAGGAAAATTATGTCATTAAAAAAAAAATTCGATAAGAGGGAGACAATTCATGCCTCTTACGCAATTTAGTTTATTTAATTTTAATATCAAACCGCCTTAATAGGGAACTCTTTTATATACATAAATTTTTTTAATGAAAAACAGTTCAAAATTATATGAAATGTTAAAACAAAATAAGAACATTCAGTAAATTATATTGAGAAGAAAACTGAAAAAAGTGCACAGTGTGATCGATCATACTAGTGGAAGTAGGCTGAATGCAGCAAATAAGGATCCTGATCTTAGCATTTTCATTGCTTTTTTAGAAGTTCCTTTGTACTGGGTATATACGTTTGTAGCAATATTCCAGAAATGTTGCATCGTATCATCTAAATTACTTAACCGATTTTTATCAATGTGTTTATAATGTGTTATATTTTATCTGTCCTTCGTATTTCATTTACAGCTAACGTTACTGAAAATTTCTTATGTTTGCAACCGAATCAGATCCAATTTACGACCCAACCGTGATAGCTCGTACAATTCAAAATTTCGGGCTCAAATATTTAAAGACTTTTCGCGGTAAATTAATCATTATTTTTGGTGTAGATATGGCTTTGTGCATTTTTGTCGATTTAATGATGTTGCACGAGTAATTAAATTTTTTAATTGATTTTTTATCAATCGGAACCATTAGAGCATAAAATAGGGAATTTTATAGCATCATTACATTTTCAAAAATCCAAGCGACTAGCACCTCAGCCACATTACCATCTCAAACACCAATAGAACGAAGTTAACTTAGGTATGAGTCAATTTTTAGAGACACGTTTTTGTGAGAAACCAAAAAAAAGCTCCCAAAGAAGTTACAAAAATGCAGAGACTGTGATGCGGAAAAGCATCAAGTTTGGATCAATTTGAATGATCTAATTTTTGATGTTCATTTACTGAATCGGTAGCATTCTTCACCATTTTGAGAAACATTTTTTATATTATTTTATGTAAAGAAAATTATTTTATATATACCACTGGGAGACGGTGTCTGTAAAAGTGCAAGACTGTTTTTTATATGAAAATAATGGGCTGTTATAGAATAAACGAAAATAGTATTTTCGTGTATAATAGAATAAGGAAGAAAGTATTTTTTATAAAAATATTTTGTAAAAGTAAAAGAGAATCGCAATGGTTTGTAGAAATATTTCCAATTAAAAAAAATCTTCTTTGTCGTGGGATTTGCTGTTTACATATGTGTCTGACATTTCGTGGTGTTAACTAACTTTTCAGTAAACTTCAACCAGTTTCTTGATGAGTTCGTTAGCGCCAACTATATGTCAGCCACATAGTCAGCTAGACCCACAACAAACATAATTATTTGTCAAATAATTGATTGTGGAGAAATTCTCCAAAAAATTGTAATAAATATTGTTAAATAAGTAATTTCCGTTCTTCATTAAGATTTTGAAAACTTAATTTCATAAGAAGTCGAAAAACTGTACAAATGACTACTTTGAAAGCAATGAAATTGTTATTGCCTAAGAATGACTTTTTTCCCAAGATTTTACTTTGTACGCGTAGCTGTCAGTTGGCTTTTATTTTCCATCACGATGAAAAAGAAATTGAATGTTATTTTTTAAATGCGATCACTCACTTTCTTGTCAACACAGCTGACAATCTGTGTCATGCTAATTTGCCATGTTACTGTTGCTCATCGTTCACATCACCACGTTGACAGCAACAAGTCAAAACGTATTTAAATAAAATGAAAAAAAAAAAACATTTACATCTTCAGTTGTAAGTGTAAGGCATCACTTTCATCCAGGATCACGTAATAAAAAAACACCACGTGTGTATTCAACATATACGACTGTCAACACTATCCCTAATTCTTCTTTATATAAAAATACTTTTTTGTTTATAATCTCATTCTCTTAAATGCTTTTAAACGATCTGTAATTAAGAGCTCAATATCAGTGTACTTACATAAGTGTCTGTTACTAGTAGTTTTGATTTGACTTGACATTGCCGGCTGTAGTCTTCTTCTTCGAGCATAAAATATCGATCAAATTTCTTACATACGAGTACTTCTAGTTTAAGTAGCTGCCTTTTAAGTGTTAAGGCACTTGAAAACTCTTATTTCACTTTCATATCGGTGGCATTGTATCTATTAAAAAACACTCAGTTTCACGTTAAATAAGATACAGAAATCATAAATGATTGACATTTTCCGGATGTTATATGTTTTAAATTTTGTAGTTGTTGTTGTAGTTTAAATGTTATTTAAGATTTTGTAAATATAGTTTATATGTTGTAATTGTCATCACCAAGAGATGGGCTTTTAAATAATTTAAGAAATTTTAAGTGGCTTCGTAATTTTGTGATTCCTTATTTTTAGGGATCTTACAAATACAGTAAATATTGTAGATGTCAAGCAATTGTGCGTAGTTGGTCTCCAAAAGCCTCTCTAGGACTGTGCATCATCTGAAGTCTCATCGGGTTCTCGACAGTATAGACAATTCGGAAAAGTTAGAAATTCGAAGTGAATCGAATTTTAATATTTAAAAAAAAAATTTAAAAAAACGTTACTTAAATTTAAAATAAGCTTCTGTTCTGTGGAAAATACTTCTTTCTTGGAGATTTGGTTTTAATTTTCGGCAACAGCAAATAAAATAGTTTTTACAGACATACGGGAGGATGGCAAAGAAAAACAAATGATTAAACTCGACATAATTTGGCTGTTTGGACTTAAAGAGTGAACACAATTTTTAAATAATTCAGTTTGCAGATGTATAAATCAAGCTGCAGATAAATATCCTTACAAATCAATTTTAATATTCGTATTCGCGTATACTGCCTCAGATATATGTACATACGTGGTCATATTTGCCAATATCTAAAAACTGACATTCTTGGCATCACTAATACACAGTTATGAATAAAAGCTTTCTCCAAATCAATATCAATAATTAGAACAATAATTATTATTAAAATCGTATAAATATTTGATGAGATGCGACAGAAGCGAATATCAAACAAGATTTCTGTCTTGTATTTGTATGGATAAGTGTTGTCAGCTTTTATTACCACTCCTGGTCAATAAACTTATATTGGTTGAATGACCAATTAGCGACCATTCCTTCTTCATTTTTTTTCTAACTAAACTGTTCAAAGTCATGTAATCGTGGGTGTATTTATATTTATGTTTTAATTTTGTTAGGACCAGGATGTAATCGGTACTGACAGTTGCACCTTCTGAACAAATAAGGACATTTTAATTATTTGAATAACACGTGTAATTCGGCCCTAACATTTATTTTTTATAGTATACGATTAATTTATTCTTTTACCTTTTGAAATAATTTATATGTTATTCAACCATAAGATCTTTTTAATAAAGTTGCTTAAATAATATTTGATATTTCGACACTGTTTGAATATTATCTTCTTGATGGTGAACTTTAAAGAGTATCGAAATATCTAAAATTTATCAAGCAGTTGTGTTAGAGACATTATGATTGAATAGAAGAAATGTAAATGAATGAGTTCTTTTATTATTTGTAATTGTAACTGACCTTCGTAGACTAGTAGATAGTGTACTAGACTCGTAGTGCGAAGGTCCCAGGTTCGAATCCTGCCGCAGAACTCTGGCAGTTTGTGTTTGATAATTAAAGGGAGCGCACAACAAGACTTCACTGGCTTAAGTGTATGTCATATGACATGGGCTATCACACCCCTCCAATCCACCTAACCTAACCTAACCATTTGTAATTGTACAGTTGTACAGTATATTGTAACTTCAGATATTCGTGGCATCAAAATTGGTTGCTCCATTGTTGTTGTTGATAATTTCTATACTCGTATACTACTTAAGCTTTTGATACAATACTTTGCAATATCTTTCCAAAAGGTTATTAACAGCCTGTCCCTCGATGTCAAAAGAAAACATAATCGAACGAAAAGCAATTACTCAATTTCGTTAGACAGAGCGTCCCACTATCTTTCAAGTTTTTATTTGCAATCAGAAATGTTCACGTTTTCTCTCACCCTCATTTTCATTCGATTTGTCATGCTGAGAGTTCTTAGCGGGACGCAACTCAGCTGCATTTCGTTTAGAATGCTGGGTTCAACTCCAATATATTTCAATATACATAAGTACTAAATTTTGTTTTTTGTAAAGTGTTCAACATATTGAGAGGGTCGTTGTTCTTTCGACGGGGTTCACTTGAACTTTGAACGATTTTTCGTCATTCCACGTCAAATTTGGGTCACTATGAAAAATAATTCCTATATACAAGAATTATTTTTCAGACGATGAAAAATTCTTTACTGAGAACTTAAGTTCTGATATATATAACGGCCAATATTTAAGGCTCGTTACTTACCTGTTTAAATGGTTCACATAGAAAATTCGATGTGGTTTAAAATTTGACTAATTCGTCATACATATTATTTTCAATTAATTTTTCAAATGTTTTATTTTCAATTATGCATACGAGTATTAACTAATGCTTATAATTAACTTTTGAATAAATATTTGAGTTTCAATTTATAAATAAATGAAATGTTAAAATTAAAATATTCATTGTAATTCTTTGGTATATCTTGTATCCGGTTAAAGTGAACGTTTTCTCCCTCAACAATTTATCTTACACTTCAGCTACAATTGCACACGTTTACATTTACGTTAAAATCATTTATGAATATACGAGTACATTTAATTATACGAGTAACTGTAGCTTGAAGTTTTATTTTTGTTTCACTAAAAGAAGAAGAAAAGGCAATATGCAATCCCTCCAGAAAAGCAATTTCTGTGTATTTACCACACACACGCTGCATTTTCATGTTGTACATTTTTGCTTAAATGTTGCATTCAATGATGAATGAGATGTGGTTGCTGATGCTGATGTTGCTGGTGATATCGATGCTGGTGTTTTCTTGCTTGGTGTTGTCGTTCCCATTGGCAGCGGTATACCATTTGTACTTGCAGCACAATGCCTTAACGCCGAATTGCTTGAGCTAGTAATGCTGCAATTGCTGCTTGGTAGCGTCGTCGGGGATGTTGTACATATGTTGATGTTTTGTACAATCAGATTGAGACAATCTAAACTGGAAGCATTCGGTGATGACGAATAGTCAAAGGAATCTGGAAAAGGTGAGACGCAAAAATATTGCCATTAAATATTTACATATGCACGTATATGGAAAGATTTGATAATAATTTGCTAATATTTGGCATACGTGATAGAAACCTGTACAATATGTCTAAATGGCATGCTTAAGAGACTTTTTTGTTACATATATGTACCTTCGCTACAGGCATAACTGAAAAATATCTTTTTGAACTAAATAGTAGAATTGTAAAAAATGAAAAGTTCATCAATAATATTTTTTAATCATTATCGAAGAAATTTATTTTATATAAATCAACTAAGAGTAAACGGGATGCCTTAAAATTACCACTTGCGAATAATTTTAAAGTGGCAAGTGAAGCATCGAAACATCGAAAAGCCTCATCATATAAAAATGTCAACCGTACTCCTATTTGAAATTCAATAATATAAATAACTACAAAAAATAGAATTTTATGAAACATTTTCTTATATAAATCCAAATATAGTACTTTTACGCAGTAGAAGGTAACTTGAGTTTAATTAGGGTTTTAGTGGATGTTATGTTTAAAAACGAAATAAAGTATTAAGTGTAGAAGCGTCAAGGATCTTATTGAAAATTATAATAAATTGCGTTTTTATAATCAATATGTCCTTTTCTTTTCAACCATAAGACTTGCCTGAACTCAGCGGTGAGCAGCTTTAGCTCGTGCCTTCAAAAAAAAAAAAAAAAAAAAAAAAAAAAATACAACACTTGAAAAAATTATTTTCTGGAGAAACTAAATGAGCCTTCCGTATCAGTTTATCTTTGCATATGTATATCGAAAACACGGTGACAGACTTCCCTCTTACAAAAGCGAAAGCAGTAATCTTTGAGCCTGATTTGTAAGAAAAGAGATTTTTTTTAGATTAAGGGTCATTAATATAACTTGGCGATAAAGTAGACGTTAGTTAAAAGTACCTTTACAAATTTGTAACAATATTTCATTATTACAACAAATTGGTAAAAAATGCAGTGTCAAGGTACGTATGCACTATTTTTACCTTTTATATAAAAATATTTTTTGATTAATTTAGTTTTTGTGCATACAAAACTAAATAAAACATAATATAAAATATCGTGTTCCAAAGAAGTTTTTACTCAATCGGCGCGAGCGCGGTTCAAAGTTTATACGGCTGTAATCGATAAAGTAGAAAGTACGGCAACTTATGTCAATGGGGCAACCTCCAATCACTAAACGTAGTGACAAAAGTTACAGGTAGCATGAACTTACCTTTAACTTATCGCTCACTTTTAGGTTAAAGGTAAGTTGTATTAATGAACAACTGTTTATCTATCCGATAAAAGCCTACCTTTGACTACCGCCAAGGGCTAAGGCAGTTAAAAGGAGTAAGTTCTTAAAGCAAATATTTGGTTTCCCTAATAATATTAATTAAAATTTTTTCTTATAAAGGATATTAATAAGAATTCAAGCAGTTAGCGGTAATAAAGGTAATAAACAATATACAGAGATGGATTATTTTCCTCATCAATGTGTTTCTTTGCCGTTTGATAAAAGGATGGGATATATAATTAAAGAACTCCTATGGGATGGAAAAATCTGACAAGAAAAATTTAACTAAAATCAAATACTGCTTGATTTTTTAATTTTTGATAATGACATTAAATGCAAAAGTCCTTGAAAATAATCAGAATAATCTGTCGGACTATTGTTTGATTACTTTCGATTCTTTTTGATTTTTTTATCGTAATCATAAGCAATCGCGATTATTTTTTGATTAATTGTAATTATAATTAATTAGTAATCATTGAACTCTTAGTCAGAGAATTACATAATCATTAGTATTCTTTTTTAAAAGTAATTTAGTACTAATAAAAGCTTTGATTGAAGTCGGTTTTATTTTAACTATTCAATTGTACAAAATGGCAAAGGTGGATTTCTAATGCTTTAATGGATATGGTATTCAGTATTCTCATGTACAAAAAAAGTGATTTACTTTTTCACAATAGATGCATTTTTATATTCCTTTTTCAATCACAAAAAAATATTTCAAACTTTACATCCATTTAATTTAGTTCGCTTGTTTACTTTCGAATAGAGCAATTTTTAAATTTTGCTTTAAATATCTGAGATCAAAAAGAAGTTTCTATCAGTGTTGCCAGTGAAATTTCGAGAAAGATACATTTTAGTTTCCAAAAAGATACAATTTTTACCAAAAAGACATATTTTGAAAAAAAAAATTAAAATCCATGTTTAACGTTTAACATTTGTTAACATAACATTCTTATTTGATATTTAATATTTCTTCATTAAGCATCCATTGTACTCCTTTATTAACAGACATTTATCATTAAAATTGTACATTGTCTTTTTTGGAGAATGACCTGTAAATTATAATGAAATGCCAATAATTCCATATAGAAACATATGTACATATGTAAGTATGTACATAAAATTTTTTTAAAATTTAAAATTCACTCTCATTTTGTTTATATGTACATAAATATATAATATATTATATATAATATTTGCAGTCAGCTGTTTTAATTTTCTTTTTTTAATTTTGGGGATTAAAATTGTTTTATTTTATAAAACTATTATACGGTCTGAAATTATTGACTGTAAAGATCGTTATTGTTATCTTCTAAAAGTTCATCTTAACATATGTACATATGTATGTATATACATCTGTATATGTACACAAGAATAAGCAGACGACAGAAGAACTTAGAAAACCTAACAACAAAATACATGTAATTTTTCTATTTAGTTGTCACTGTTTTTTTTTAATATTCATAACGAAGTGATAATTTTAAAAAACTTTGTCTGGGACGGAAAGCTTAATATTTTATTACTGTACATTTTGCGTACAGATTCAAAAGATACTAAAAATGTCAGGATTATACATGGTACCTGAAGTCATCAAAAGATACGAAAAACGTATCCTAATGGCAACACTGGTTTCTATCCCATCTGTGGTTGAAAATATTGAATGTTTAAACAAAAATATTCCAAACTTAAATGAGAATTTTTAGAATTACAGAAAATATAACGAATAACCGATGGCCGATATACCTATAATCAGCTTTCATGGCACTGTCTTCAAAGATCTCAATAGGTAACACCTGTAATAATATTTATTTCCAATATTTTAAAGTTTGTTAAGCTTCTATTTGAATTTTTTTTTTACTTTTGAAGTCGGTATTGGAGGTAACCTTTCCCTGTTTTCACACATTGATCAACACAACCAACTTTGAAGCATTCCAACTTTGAGCACTCTCAAAGCCAGCTAGATATTAGATAATTGGCTATTAATTTTTAAGGCAAGTACTACTTCCCTTGCTCATATGTAGAAAGGTGTCCTTGCAACTGTGTGCATTGATTGCAGAATATCCCACGCCAAATTTTCATAGTCTCACTATTATATTAAACATGGAGGTACCCTTCACCATGTTTCCATCACATATTGGTTAAAATAGCACTACTTGTGGATCATATCCTCTCATATAAAAAATTAATTTTTAAAATCAATTCACAAATGAGAAAACAAAAATTTAATATACACAAGAACAAATATACTATTGAATTTGCAACCTTTTTTTAATTGGATGAAAATGAAATAAATCATACCTATAAAATTACTAGAATTATAATTGTAAATGTAGTATTTGTATAAGTATATACATACGCACCTGTATACGAATTCTGTAATGAAAAATGTAAAACGATAATTAGTATTAAAATAAAATATTAGAAAAACTATTTTAAATCTTAAAATAAAACAATTAAAGCGAAAATAATAAATTTATTTTAAATCTTATTTATGTATGTTGAATTCAGCATAAATTGTCATCATAAGAAAAAAATATATATTTACTTGTACATACATACTTATACATACAATTATCCTGCATCGTGTGTGTAGCGAATTGTTAGTGAAATGAATCTTCTCTAATGCGATCTCATTAATCTACACGAAACTTATCTTCAGAGACATAAATTTCTTTAAAGAAAAAACAACTACTATCGCCAGAAAATGTTTTCCCTTTCTTTCAAATAATGACAATTTTGCAAATACGAGTATTTTTTTAAATTTTATTTTGCCTAATGACGAGATAAAGCCAAAATTTATATTTTTCAATTGTTGGCAAGTATTAGACAATACTTTACTTGTTAATGCTTTATCTTTAACAGAGGTTCTCAAACTGGTCGCTGAAATGAAATTTATATAGATCGTTAGCTGACATAAATTTTATTAAACAGGAAATTTTGTAAAGTTTTTATTGCATCCTGTGAAGACTTAGAATATAAAATGGCAAATTTGATAGTTATTGGTTGATTTAGTTTGAGTTTCATAAATAGTCCCATGCCAAGTCAGATCCAACATGTAAAGTCATTACGACTGTTGATTGGAGTTATTATGTCAAAAATATTTCTGGTAAATAACCCACTTCAGAACAGAGAGAAAGAGAGAGAGAGAGAGCGAACAAATCGAATAGATTACAAAACTGATATAATTATAGGTGAGTCCTAAGTCTGATATCATCCATCACTAGTTTCTATATTATTCCAAGGGAAGATTGAAATATCTTCTAAAATAAACAATTTTGAAAATTGATCCTTAAATGGCGAAGTTATTCTGCCATTTCGTTCCTCCGAATTCCACTAAAATTTCTATGGGCCCAACCTGCAAGCATAAACTTTCAAATAAAAACAGTCTTTTCAACAAATAATAAAATTTTAATAAAATCTGCGGTTGTAATAATAAGCCACCTTGTTTTGAAAAGCGAGAGGCTTCCCTTTTAATTTGTCGCACTTGGAGAGATTGTAATCCCCAAACATCGTTCAATGCAACATAGTCATATTTTGAAAAAATCAAAATATACAAAGTCTTAGCTTCGAGAACAATTCGGATTTCTTATACATATAAAGAGGATATTAGGTAATACAAAAATTTTAAGTTTTGGAGTTATGACTATGTTGCACTTAAGAATAGTTTAATTTAAAGGCCATATTTGCACTTTTTTGTATACCTTCGGCTTAGCTCTAGATATGATTATGATTGTTATGATCGTTTTCTTGCATAAAGAGGATATTGAGGAACACGTTTTCGTCAATAGCTGAAAAATTTAAATTTTTGAGAAATGTCCTTGTTGCATTAAAGGAGCGATTTGTATTATTTACTTTAGAAAGTGAACAAACTTAGTATTAAAACCCATAATAAAAAAGATTAATAATAAAAACTATAAAACACATAAAAAAGAATGATATAAAGATTATAAGTAGGCGCATGGGAGGTGCATGAGCTTGAGTAGATTGTTTGTTTGTAAGCATGTACACAAATCTAATTCAAATAAAAATTTATAGAAATATAAAATTCTGCTTTCTTTCCATTATTATAATGAAAATATGAATATAAATTTATAAACACCTCATTATGTTTATGGTGAACATAATAATATGTTTGATGGAATCAAACGTGGAGATGATGTGAACTGACCAACCGAGATCGTGCTATTTGACTCCGTTAGACTTTTTCTTGTGGGGTTTTCTTGACTCATAGGTCTATGAAAATAAGCCATAAACCACAGCGACCTTGAAAGCCAACAAAACTTAAGCCATCGGTTAAACTCAGCCAGCGAATCCACGCAAACATTTTCGTACATAATAGCATCAATAATAATAATAAATGAACAAAAAAATTTCAATGATACCTTACACAAACTTTGTTTATTTTCAATTTAAAGATAGAAAGCGCTTAATAAAAGACCCGTTACCAACTAAAGCGACTATGTTTGGTATTAGTTACTGAAAATCCTTCTGCTCGAGTGTGTTTGTCGGCATTAGTGTTTGGATGTTGTGGCCTTTCGTTTATGAATGATATTGATCTGGTATTGGGTAGGGTGTATTTGTCCATACGTAACTCATACCGCATGGTTTAGTCATGCCACAAGTTTTGTTTGGTCTTGCTGTTATACCTGCTTCGGCTGGATTGGGGAACTTAGTAAACATGATCTAGATTTGTACATTTTGTTGGGCATTGATATTATATATTGCCTTATGTTTGCAGCGCTCTTGGTCCCTTTCTTAGTAATTGTGTTAAGCATTGTATGATAATGTGGCAAGAAATTCTTAAAATTTGTTTTTGATATATGTACATATCTTTTGTGACAAGGGTTGTACGTTGTTTATGAACTTCATGTTTTTCTCACCGTATTAATGAAACTAATGGAATATTTTTCTGGCTTATGCCGTTTGACTTGACGTAGAGAATGAGGACTTCATGATATGTCATAGTTCAACTTTTTTTTAGAGAACGAGGACTTGATGATAAAAAACATAGTCCAAATTTTTTTGTTAGTTTTTATTTTTGCTTTCATCTTGGTTATGTAAACTGCTGCTTATTGGGACTAGATAATTATCAAAAGTGATCGCCCCTGTTACAAAATACAACATCTCTGTACACATAAGGCATACAAATGAGTATGACATTTTTTATATATGAAATTTGTATGAAGAAGTTGCATATAAGAAGTGATTTGAATTTAAACGCAAACACATTCTCCCACGACTAATTAGTGACTCGTTGTAATTCTTATCTGAGTAAATAAAAATAATATAATAACTGCATAAGAAATGTTTAGTGTTCTTCCGTATATATACATAAATATCTCAAGTTGATACACTTCTGTATACTAAACTTTATACTATTGAACAGCTGACATCAAGTTGAGTATGTGATAAGCAGAGAGATCCCAAATGAATCCTTGCAACTTTCGACGCTTGGCCATATTAGTAATCAATGGGTTTTGCAAACCTTCTTTAGCGAGAATTGCAGAATATAAAATGTAAATGGCAAGTTCTATAGTATTATCAACACGTTTATTCTCCATCGCCAGTTGATGAATAAAATTGTACTACATAAGTACGTATTTCTGTTATACCATCTCCGATTTGAAACTTTGACCACAGCGGCGACGCTTTCAGACAATGCATGCACCTCATCTACAGATGTACACCAGTAGACGAAATTTTGACCAATTTACAGATATAAATAAAAAAAAATCTTACAAATCTTCTGGATAGGTGTCCAAAAAATATCGCCTTATTAAGAAGTCCTAAAATTTAATGGAATTACGGTATTATTCCAAAATGTACTAAATCACTTTTTTGGGGGAAAAATATGTATTCAAATCCGTTTAGCCGCTAATGCGAAATGAGATTTATTTTCTAAATAATGCAAATAATTATGGCAATTGTTCATAAATAGTCAAACCTAGTCCTTTGCCACGATCAAAGGAATCTTATATATTGATCCAGGCTTTAAACATTTCATTCAGTTCCGCTCAGTAGTACTATGGTATTATTCCATAAATAGTTAAACCAAGTATTAGATCATGATAAAGGGTATGTTATATTTTAATACATACTATAAGATGTCCTTGTCCCGAACTATATTCATATTCCGAATATAAAAATTATAGCATTAAGCCATCAGTGGTCAAACCAATTCCTTTACCATGATAAAATGTAGCCTATATGTTAACTCAGGCTATCAGCTATCGGTTAAATCCATTCAACCGCTTTAGACTTACTGACTAATAAACATCCAAATATACCAAGTTTTACATTTCTACCATTAGTAAGACACTAGGATTAAAATAGGTCCGTACAAGTTGCTTATATGGTATTTATGATTTTTTTTAATATTAGATGATTTTTTTTACCAGATTGATGATTTTTTTTAATTTAATCTCAGTAAAATAATAACTTTGATTTCATATGACAAGCGTTCTGCTTCAAATTGAATAAATATACCAAATTTTCAGCACATTATTTTTGTTAGTATAAGTTTTAGGTTCTACTTTAAACAAATTTCACGATAAAACCATATTGGAAATTAATTTTGAACTAGACACTATCATCGAAAATTTATTAAAGAGTATCCTGAAGGTCCGTCCGTTCTCGATTTCGGTGAAAATTTTTCCTTTTGTTTGCTTGTAGTTTCATAGTTTAAAAAATATCCCCTTCGCCATTCAATTGAGCAACCTTTAGTTCACTAAAAATAAAAATGAAATTAAGAACCACTTGTAATGTAAAATATGCATGTTTTCATGTAATTTCGCATGTATAGATGCCTCCCAAAATGCAAATCCAATTAAAATTCATTGAACCATAAACACGATGCCAACAAAGTTTTACAAATTATTGCAATTGTTTATTCTTTTGTCTGCAGACTGTCCCCATCACCCTTGTGATCGTGAGCATCATTTCTAAGCAGAATTGCTTTGTAGGGACTTATACTTATTAGCGAACTAAATTAATTTAATGCCATATTTTTATAACAAGCTTGCTATATACATACATACTCGTATATATGTATGTGTACATACTTATATACTCTTTCATAGCCAATTTACAATATTGTTCATTTATTTTTAGATCTGTTGTTATATTTTCTGAATACGCAGACGACATGACGTCAAATTGTATTAGAGACGCAAAATACTGGCAAAAATTTTTCAAAATTATAAATTATTGTATTCTTATAATACGACTAATTGAAATATAAATATTTGCATTTTAATGTTATAGAATACATAAATACATAATTATATATAAAAACTTAAGCTCTTAAAATAATCAGTGTGAACTATAACCTCTTCTGGGGATATTACGTGTATTACGCTTAACAGGAATGAAAATGTTTCATTTGTTGGTTTTATTAAAAAAAAACTATTACAATTGACAAAATCAATCCTTTCTTAGTTTGAAATATTTGTTGTAATATTATTTTGTTATATGTTTTGTTATATGGTGATGGATTGGCCACGCATTACAAAGACCACCCAGAGATGTAACTCGCAATGCCATTCGCGAACCCGAAAAAGCTAGAGGCCCTATGCACCTCATAGGAACTAAAGGAATTAATATTAATTATAATATGTTTTGGAGAATTGCACTATATGTTTTAAATAAGTTCTTGAATTATATATTCTGGAACGAATAAAAGGATCGCTGATTCTTTAATAATTTGTTTTGTCTTCATGATACCATTGCTAAGGTTGAAAATGGCTTCCAATTAACTTGTCAGAAGATCGTGCATTAGTTCTAATCTAATTTGGTGTTTTAGAATATATAAAATGAATCCATTTTTCAAAATACCAATAAAATAATGAACAGGTTTACATTTAGAACGCTTTTCCACTATTTCGGACTGTTTGCAAACCAAATTTGATGTGGGATGATGGAAAATCGTTAAAAAATTTAAGCAAATCCCGTCGGATGAAAAATATAGCACTCATTAAGCTCAAGTTCTATCTATGTAAAGCATCTTAAATTTATAAATGTGCGTACCATGCCTACCACTTATGGAACCTGTTCAAATGCACAAAATATTAAAAAAAAAATTATTATTAATATCAACGTAAGAGGATGTAGCGATCTGTAAACTTAAATATCTCTTACAATGTGGTCGTTAAAATGGCTGTGTGGGTAGCGACTGACACAAATCTTTGTTGACTCGCAAATGACGGGTACCTTCAAGCCGTCAATTTTAAGTAAAACATGCAAGTATAGTAATGAAGATTTTATAATCAATATTAGTATAGCTAACGATATGCCAAACATGAATAGAAGCCATTGACTTTGGATCAACATTTGAATTTAAATTAAGTATTTCACGTAACAGCTTAGGCTGTACTTAATATGCTGGTAGTTCCAACTGATAAATGCGTAAGTTGAAAGACTATTTTCAATAACGGATTCAACTACAACACGTCTGTGAAATTGGATGCGATAAAAATTTACGCGTTATTATGAGTTATAAATTATATGTTGAAATGTTGAATAAATTTAATTAAAAAAGGAAATAAGAGATTTTTTAGGACGGAGTGTGTATGGCGTTTTAGTTAAATAATAAGACTATAACTATATCCAAATTTTATTTATATCAGCCCTAAAAACTCTTTTTTTTTTGTATTGCTATAAAACTATAATATTGAAGTTAATAATTTGCGATATTCTACCCAACTAATGGTTTTAAAAATTAGAGTTTAAAAAAATTCAAATACAATATGAGAATTCTCCTTCGTATATGATTATTACAAACTACATAATCATAGCAGACTTATAATTTTTTTATACAGAGCTAAAGCCACAAAAAAAAATAAATTTTTGAAACTATAATTGTTAAAACGATTAGTGGAGGAGAATATTCCAAATAATAAATTTCAATATTGAGCATTTAAAATAAAAATTTTATTTTTCGTTTTGATTTTGTATTGACACCCAAATCCCGTTTAATTGTATACATATGCCCAGAAAATTAAAATAGACTCATTTTGAATACAATTGTTTGTTGTGCTGTTTTTATAAAAACATTCTACGCCTACTATGATTATATACATATTTTGTAATAATAATATATGATACAGATTTCTCATATTGTATTTGATTTCTTTGGCATCAAGATATGAGGTTGAATGTTTTTAACTGACAATTGGGTTTAGCGACCAAATAAAATATCTGCATAAATTATAAATAAATTTTTCAAGTAAACTATATAATATTATTTTAGTAAACATTACACCTTTTTTACTCGCTAGTACTTTTTACTTTGTTTGATATATAATATAAAATACTTTTATAATAAAAAAAATTATTGGCAAAAAATAAACACTTTGTCGTTGAATTTTGCGAAAAAGGTAAAAATAAATCTGACAGTCCATTGAACAATTCAATGATCGCCTCCTTTATTGATTTTTCATCAGCGTGACATATATTATTTAGTGGGCTTACGTTATACGCATTTGTTCAATGAAAGTAGTAAAATTTGCAAATATTGTTTGCACCACGAACGATAGTGGATGCGTTGGATTCATTCAGACCACTGTGAGATTAGTCCGTCATTTGTATTTATATTATGACTTTAACGATCAAGCCCTACGTTTCATAAATACATATTTAAGACATAAAGAAAAATTTTATTCCTTTGGTACATGAGTACCATATGTTTGTTGTATTTAAAAATTCTGCTCTTCGAACCCTTTTAATAAAACATTCTTGTCGGCCTTTTAATGAATTATGCGAAGAGTATGAAAACTATTAAGAGAAAACATGACTTACGGGATTACAATTTGATGTTACACAAAAAAACTAAAACATTTATCATTTTCAAAAGAGAAGGAACATCAGACAAACTGACGCTTAAAAAATGCACTCAATTTCCTAAATGGTTGGATTATGGTATTCATGAAATATAATTTATGTGTATGTAAATTTAAAACAATATTAAATACTCTAAGATCGTTTCCTTAAGTTAGTACGGAAGTATGGGATTTAAGAATTAAAAAAAATTTAAGTTCAAAGTACATTTTAGGTAATTTTAAAACTATTAGAGTACTCGTACTTATATTAGACTGGATTTACACCATGAAATTTTTCAGCAAACTGTTGCCGCAAAGGTTTTTTTTTAAGATTTAACAAGCAGTGGTACATAAAAACTGACAGTATATAAATATAAAAAATATGCCACAAATAACAAGAGAAATTACTCGGTATATTCTCCCAATGAATTATTTGTTATTTTCCCCTTAGAGAAATTTATGGACTTAATAGCTTTTTTGTGTTGAAAGCTCGATTATGGATGGCAACTGAACTTCAGCTATTCGCAACCACGACCTGAGTTGCGAGAAGCCCTCTGGGTTATTATTTTCAAGACTGCTCGATCATTCAGAGACATACATATATGGCAACTGTCACACATAAGACTCTCAGCTTCACCGGATATATTCAAAGAAATAAAAAAATAGTTGTCCACTCTACATATTTATTAGATTGTTTGGGAAATGTAGTCTATAATAAAAACGCCTTCGTGTGTAAAAAACTGCTAAAATACCAATTTAAAACATAAAACTATCCGCTACTATGTACCTGCCACAAAGAACGATAGAGCTGAAGATTTTGACGTTTAAAAAATTAAAAATTGAGATTTTCTTTCAATGTTGCGCAAGAAACAGATGAGTACAAAATACATTATTTTCCGTATCGTAACATTGTGGCTCCTGGTTGGTTGGTCGATACACGTAGCTGCTCCCACAATATAATAGCAATCAAATAGAATCGAAAGATCCCGTTTTGAAAAGAACCAATACTCATTCGAGTCAGCCAGGACTCAAGGCTAAGTCCCGCGAACGGCACTAGGTCCACCCTGTAGTATTGAGAAATCTGATAAGGAGACCTAGGCCGAGCATTCGCATAGAAGATGGAAAGCCATCTCCTCTCTATCTGCCTTATCACAACTACGGCAGAAAGTATTATAAGGAAGCTACAGCCTCAAAGCGTGTCTGCCAACCGCCCACTACGATGAGTCTGCAGATATCCTTTCGGTTCCTGTTGATAAGCCACATCTTCTTTTCGACCTTGATTGGTTGCACCAGCTATCTCCAGGCCTTTGCCGATATAACCGAAAGATGCCGTTGGACGCATCAGGTATCATAAGGCTGAACCAGCCTTGACCAGTTTTTTGATTCATACTCTATTGAAAGATTACAAACAGTGTTGCCAAATTCTTATTCATACTTAACCCATGCGTGGCGTCTATGAAATGCAGGCATATACACAGCTTTTTCCACAACATATCATATTTCTTAAATAAGTTTGGAAAATACTTTTACTTTATTAAATATGATACTCATAAAAATATAATACTTTCAATTAATTACTGAAATTCTTACTTGCACATAAGAAAAAAATAAACAAATTTTAAATAATGGCAAGTTTCTACCATTTCCAGATGTGAAGTCTATTCCCAGTGTATTCGCTTTTGAACATAAAACTATTTTCATTGGGAAATAAACATAAAATCATGATTTTCTTGACCGCTTCCAATTCATTGAATAATCACCTAAAAAAAACATCCTGTAATAATAAGCCTATGTTAAAATCATGGGAGCTCACACTACTTCCGCATCACTATATCTACATTTGTATGACTTTTTTTAGAAGCTACTGTTTTACTAGGATTAAAAATTTTAAATACATACGAGTATAAGTATCATTTAGCAAATTGAAAAAGTTTGAGTCATAAGAAATTTTAATAATAATATTGTTTATAAAAAAAATATTATATAAAATAATTATAGAATTTTGAAACCTTATTTTTATTGTACACTGGCGTGTGTAATGTTGTAATTTAGACTAAAAAAACATTCTGGCCACCTTCCCCTCACCTCTTACCTCAAAAATCTTTACAGATCACTTGATTTCTTATGTTGGTATCATTTATTATTATTTTTTAAGTTTTTAGTTGATTCTGTTGCCCTTTATTTTCATTGGAACAAAGCCAAAATTTAATCAAAATTTTTTGTACGATTTTAATAACAAACTCTATGCTAAAGTCTCTAATAGACAACATGAAAATATTTTGAAAATTTCAATATGAAGAATACATTGAATATACACATTTTGAAATACAAGATTGTGCTTATTTCTGATTTGAGGATCATCAGCAAACATTTAAGATTTTAATAAATATTCCAAGTTTTATGGTAAATTAGCAAATTTGTACATTTCACAAAAACCAAAAAAAAAATTAAATCATAAAAATTAAGAGTTTTAAACAAAAACAACAGCGACAACAACATCAGCCACAGTATTTTGCAAAAATTTTATTTTCTCTCTATGAAAATTCATTCAGAAAAAAATTATAATTTCTTTTTCTTCGTGTTTAATTTTTATTTTTTTATTTTTCTGTTTATAATCATCAATAGAGGGGAAGCATTTACAGTGCTGGACAAATGAGTTGTAAATTTATTTCATAAATTCTAGTTCATATTAACTCACAGAAAGAAACTACTCGATTTAAATTAAAGTTTTTTCTTATTTAGTTTTAATAAAAATCGTTCTTAGAAACTAAAGAACGAATAACTCCAGATATATTCTGGAATTCTTAAAATAAGTATGAGAAGGCTCAGTTATTACATGTGGGTTTTAACTTTGTGCTGTCGATCATCCGATTAGTTCTAAAGTGGTTAGATAGTAGTCTGGATGCCAATGGCTGATGAATCCAGCCGAACAGGTACAAAGTTTAAGCTTTCCAATGAAATATAAAAGTAAAGTGGTGGCGCGAAATGTTCAAGACATCCAGTACTTGATGGTTCTAATTAAGCAGTAATTGAATTAGATAGCTCCTCTAGACTTTTTGCAAGATCAGCATTGCGGGTTTTCTTTAACGAAGGAGAGGAAAAGTCGATCAAACAGCTTCCTAATGAATGACAGTCTCTTAAAGAGCAGAGGTTTCAACTTTTTTTCTCGGAAAAATTCTACATGGGATATACTGAAAATATCTGAACTGTAGAGTTCAATTAAAAAATTAATAAGGCCATCAAAACTAAAAAAATTATAATTATCTTACATAAAAGATGTGATTCTGTTATATATGCTTATTAAATATTTTTAATGAGGTGATTCCATATTGAAATTTAACAAAACAAGATGTGTGTGACATATTAATGAAATTTTAGTGACATTGAATCTCATATTCAATTTTCATTGATAATAAGTGCACTATGAATATTGATGAGGAAGTGTAGCGACCAACAACTACATGTTCTTCCATTCCGCTTATATCTGTTGAATGAACTAAATTTTCTTGAAAAGAACTGAGTTTAATTATCTTTTTGATTGAAGCTAACGTGCTCGCTATTATTTTATCCATTGTTTTCAAGATACTAGACATGATCTTGGGCTTAAAACACTCACGCGAAGACTGCTGTCATGTGCTACAATTCATTAAAAAATAAATAAATCAATGCAAAATGTATGCATGGATCATCGCCGTTCGCAATGTTTTGCTCGTTACTGTATTTATTAAAATAAAACTTTCATACTTGCTTACTGAATTATTCAGTGGGGCATTTTAAGAATTGTGTTGCAAAAAATGAAAAGTGCATAATTTTTTATTCATACTTTAGGAAAATAGTATTCGGTAAATTGCAAGTAAATAGCATTTTAAAATAATTGCGAATCATTTTTTATTACAAACTTTTTAATTTTATTTGTAATTATTTTTAATGTTTTCTGTGGTTGGCAGCGGTATGGAGAAATTAACACTCACATGTAATTTGTATCCACATAAAATAAAAAGGGGGAAATGGTTGTGAATTATAATAATTTTTTGAATGTAATTTAACACAATTTTCTTTAAAAAAATCATGACGGTACTAAGCGGAAATCAATCAAGGTAAATGTTTGTATGTATACATATATAGAGAAGTATACTTACCATATACAATAGAAAAAAATTCAAAAACATCATGAAAACGCTGAGATTAGGATTCGAAAGTAGTGCGAATTCGGATTATTCCACATGATGGCAACATAGAGAGGATATTCTTTTTTTATTTTTATTTACCGACTTCGACGTTATCTTCGTTATTTTTACAAAAGAAAAATTTATATATTTTTTTTGTAAAGAAAACAATTTTATATAAAATTGCGATTGGTATAAATTTCACTTCTAGAAGGCGTGCCAGTATTAACGATATCATTTTCTTTAAGTGAAAATTATTTTATCACTTATTGATTGAAATAAATAATACTTTCAAAGATATAAGTATTTTCCGTTTATTATCAATTCAAGTTTCAAAGAATGAATTCACATGTTTCATATTAATTTTTTTTCAATTTGACTTTGTGGGAAGTTCAAGAAATGCATTATTGGATTTTTGGAAGCAATGAAAATGTCGTTTCTTGAGAATGACTTCGATTTGTTTTAATTGGGTAGTGCAGAAACGTAAGTAAAGAAAGTAAAGAAGTAAACTATTTTTATTTTTCACCTGTGAGAGGTATTCGAATTTTGTTGCAATCTAATAACGTTGATGTGTGATTTAGGAGTTTTGTTGTAGCTTATTAATTATCTGGCATGAAGATAATTTTAATTTTCCCAATATGCTGGTAAGAGTTTTCGAATATGTCAAATTAATAGATACAGTTTAATTCAAATCTTGTATGTAAATCAATAAATTTAAAGGTTTGGAACTGCTCTGGAATTTCATTTTTCTTTTTATAAATTTTTACCTTGTCGAACTTTGTCCTCCAAAACCGCTTATTTCAAACACAATCTCTGAATATATATATTTATGTACATAAATTGGAAATTTTGTAATTTACAAAACATTTAAATTATGTGTTTCAAAACAACAACTTTGTACAATATTAATATGTGAACAATTCATTGTTAAACTTTTCTCTTTGTTTTTTTTTTGCATGGGGTGCTTGACATCGCCTTTTAATCTATTAGCGATATTGATAGAATGACTCATATCGTCACCGAAAATACAGTGGACAAATATACATAACAAATATTCTTAGAAAAAATTTTTTATAATAAAATAATAGAATTAATAACATTTATTTCTAACAATATAAAGATCTTTCATTAAACGCTTCCTATCTTTAAATTTAAATAGAACAAATTTTGTATTCGCTTTAAAGACCAATTGATGTCAATTGATGTATGGATTATAACATTGTACAAATATCCGACACGGCTTTGCGCATTGAAAATGTCAAATTAATTTTTCATGACTCTGGCGCATAAATCAGGCTGAATTTGACAGATGGCATGGGTTATGTTGGCTTTGAGGGGCGGTGTAGTTTTTGCCTTATTCGTATAGACCTAACCCTACAAGAAAAGTCTAAGGGAGTCAAATAGCACCATCTTAGTGGCCAGTTCACATCACCTCACGTGATATGAATATTTCCAAAATCGCTCTTGCAGAATGTCGAGGGTGGCATGAGCTGTGTAGCACGTGACGTCGGCCTGTGGAAACCAAACGGTGATGGCCTGTCCAATGTCGCTCTCAAAAAAATATAAACCGATGATGCCAGCACAAAATCCACACCAAACAGTGACTCTTTTGGGATGTATTGGATGCTTTTAGATCTCATATGGACTGGTATTGTCCCAAATTCGACAATTTTGTTTGTTGACGTACACATTCATCATTTTTGCTGGCGATATAGTTTTGTTATCATTTTGCTTCCAACAAATAATCTTTTGTTAAGTTTTTTGTTTTCAAATTTGTTATAAATGAGGATACATGATTATAAAATAAAATAAATTTATGTTTTAAAAAATTTATGCTTATAAAAAATGTGTACATATGCACGATCAAATGTTCTAGATGTTAGGAAAATTACACTGTGTGACAGTGAAAAAATATTTTTAAAATGACCTAGTGTAGGTCGTAAGCTTGTTTGTGTTTATTACTTTATTATTTATTTCTTTTAATTATTTATTTAGTATATCTTCAATGTTACATAAATTAACAATAAATATACGTATCTTATGGCGTTTTTTAGAAAATGGAATGTAGCGTTAATTTTGTACTTCTTTGATATCGCAAATTTTCAATAATTCCTAAAGTTGCGAATGCTCAATTCCTCTACAGCTTTTCTAGAAGTTCTAAGACGATTCATTTAGCATTTGAGGATAAGATGATAATTTTCACAATTTAATTTATAAATTCTTTTTGGTATTCTTATTTAAACAACAATTGAACAATTTTATTCAAGGTTCATGTATTTACTTGACGGAAGCTGTAGAACATTAACTTTAGATTCGGTTTATCAAAATTTGAACATGTTTTACAAAAGTTTTTAAATTAATTTTTTCAAAATTTTAAGTGAGAAAAAGAGTGAAATTAAATAAAGAAAATAGTTAAGAATGAACTTTCGTTTTTTGAAAGAATATTGCATTCCGAACAACTTAATAACTACGAAAAACAACAATAAAAAGTTATGCTCTCTTTTCCGTGTTGTATTTGTTGCAAAATCGATCATACTTAGTAAGTAGGAGTATCTTAATTTTATTATTCTTTAGAAGTTTTCTTTTGTCTTTATGTCGTATACATATTTTCATTTAAAAAATCCTTACGAACCGCAATGACTAAAATGTTAATCAACGCAAACGTACTACAAATATACTTCTGACTATTGTGTTTTTTGTGCCTCAATAGGAGAATATTACGATTATAATAGATTACGATTATAATAGATGGTTTCAACGGAATAGTATTTACTTGGCCACCTATTTAAAGGATATAAGACTTTTTCTTATGGAGACATGTCAAGTCCCTTATCTAGTCAGATAAGCCATATCTACGCCAAAAATATTGGATACACAGCATTATTACCGAATTAACGAATATTTTGCCGTGAAGAACCTTTAAAAATTTTAGCTCGAAATTTTGCTATATGCGAGCCGTCACGGCCTTGTTTTGCTGGAATTTCGCCTGAAATTTTTTCTCTATCCTCTCGAAGATTCACATTTAAGTTTAATTTCTATTTTAATTGTATTCCAATATTCTAGTCTAGTCAGTTGAAAATCATTGCGATTTTTCAAAGATATAACCATGACATCAAGTCCCATTTTTACCCAGTAGACATTTTGCATGTCAAGCAAAATTCTTAACAGTCGGATTATTTTTTTTTTAAGTTCTGCTTGTTTAACGCAGCGTTTTCTAAAATAAACTCAAATGTATTTCAATAAAGCTTTTATATTTCAGGAAGATTTCAAACAGAGTGTATATCTAGATATTGGCAAAAACTAGTTCTTTTAGCACTCACTGGCAGGATAAAAATCATTTTCAAGATTTAGATACGAATTTTATTTATCTATTCTATTTATATTTGTTTTGACTTTTGTCAGTGATATTGAAATATCACTTTGTTGTAATTAAAATGTTTGTGGAGTTTCTTAATAAAACTTGTATGGCTACGAGTTGAAGGGAGACAACAAATGACACAAATGATCATCTTGTTTACTGTCTAGTTGACAAATTGCACATAAGAAAATTACATGATAAATAAACGAAAACGAGGGTATTGTATACATGACACTACGTTCTCTTTTCTCCAGGATCTGACTTTTCAAATATTGTATTTTATTTTGTGCATAAATTAAAGCAGTAACATACATAATTACATATTTGGATCAACAAAAGTATTTTCCACTTGATTCACAAACGAAATCAAGTGTTTTGAATTCTTTTTGCTCTATTGGAAAAGCATCTGGTTCATGAATTTTTTTTTTATCATTTTGTGTATCGAGTGATTTCATTTTATTTTAATTTCTCTTCCCAGAAATTCCTTTCATTTAGTACCCATAACATTTAGGTGCATAAAAAATAACGAACCGCCGAATTAGGGCGTCTGCTATTTCGGGGCTATCGATATTTTAATTTAAAATTATTGCATTTTATTTGGAATTCTTTCATCAGAAAATCCTTTCGTTTGATATTCATTTCACACTGAAGCCGGCATAAGTAGAATGGTTAAAAGCCCAGAGAAACCAGATTTTCCCGTGAATAAAAAATGTTAATTTTTTTTTAAATTATAGCTTATAATTAAAAAAATTAACAGACACCGTAAACTATCGTAGAAAATGCTAGAAACAGCTTAGATCTACCGTAAGTAAACAGATAATTTTTAATGACATTTCATAAAATTTCAAAATTGTAAAAAACACGGTTTAGATTATCCGTTAAAATGGGCAACAAATGGAAATGTGATTTTAAAAATATTTATGTTTATAATTATATAAATATGTATGTATGTACTAGTGACGAATGTTCGATATCTGAATATGAATATTAAATTTGAAATTGAGAGATATTTATCTACAGCTCGATTTATACATCTGCAATATAAATTATTTAAAATTGAGTAGCAAAATATTTTCTTGCGTCAATACTCTTGTTCGCATACTTAATAATTTTTAAAAAGTATCACGACATTTTAATGGATGCCGAACCGAACTAGAGATGTCCGTTTTCCTTGTGGCGGAACGCCGTCTGGCTTATATACATATGTACATGCATCTTTATAGTTTCCATTTGAATATTCGATATTAGATAAGCGGACTTTCAGACAGTAATGGATGGACAACGCTAATTCTACTCCCCCTTTTATAAGGAACCGGAATATACTTATGTATGTAGAAATTACAAACAAAATCACAAACCTTTGTCAAACCACATAATTTATCATCCCTATAACAAAATCCATATGTGGTGTGCTCATAGTACACTTTTTAATTTAATACCGCAAATTTACGTTGCATTTGGCATCGCAATTTCGCTTGCACCACATAAAATTGCGTTTTAGTGTAGTATTGAGCAATTTCTTGCCCATACTTGCATATGTAATTATGTCAAGCTTGGAACAAATCAAGTGTGTATGAGTATGATGCCAACTTGAACTCATACACATGTTTGATTGCAATATAATTAGTGACTCGTTGTCATTGTCTTTTTAATAAAAAAAACTTTTGGCAGATCACAACTCATCTTTTTTTTAAATAAATAGTAAATAAACATACAAATTGGTCAACTAGAAAATGTTTTAGACTTGCAGCGTGTTTTTCGCAATTAAAATAATGAACAAGTGTGAACAAGGAAATTATGAAGAAAATAAATTTATTTATCATCCTAATGAACAATTTAAAAGCTCATTAAACATGAATAATAATTCAATAATATTAAGAAAATGTGTACATGAGTATGTATATGCAACATACACACTCTTTTCAATCTATCGTTAGAAAATTGCATATGAAAGTTACTACACCCTATTACAAAGCGGAAACACGTTCAGAGTTACATTTTGTTTATCAGCGGATTTCAGTGTTTGATATAAATTCAAAATGTTGTATATTTCAGTTTCTTTTTAGATACACAATTTTGTAATTGCAACATTGCATTAAAACAATATTGAAAATGAGTAGATTTCTTTTATTAGTTTTGATAATATCGCACAATAAATGCAAAAAATCTAAATTGTTTAAGAGGAGCAAACAAATATTGATGACGGTATTTTTCCAACTAAAGAAAAATCTGTCAAAATGGAAAATTTTGTGATCGTTAAAGATTTCTTATGGATATATTCCATTATAAAAAAGAAATAATAAACTTTCACTAAGAGATACGACTTCAAGCTTTAAATTGAGGTGGAACATGGGTCCATCTATGTACTATACGATTATTAAAAAATATATTAGGGTAACTGATGCTATTTGGGATATATCCTGTTAAAGTAGGTTTAATGTAAAAATGTGCTCACTTTAAAATTTGCATATATTTATTGATTTTCTTTTGATAAGGTCTTATTTAACAATAAGTTATAAAGGTATTTTGATTTTTCATAAATTGAAACGTAAATTTTAGCAAAACACTTACGAATTATAATTTGTGGTGAAGAAACCCGCTGTCTTTATTTTCAAGTTATTTAGCGATTGTTATATATTTTAGCGATTTTTAATCCGTCCTCAATTCTGAGTCACTATTGAAGTTAATATAATTATTTAAAACTGCAATAATATGCCTCTCTACTGGTAGAGACTAGAAGCAAAATAATACCATTTGGTATAATGAAATTTTCGTTTCAATGCCGAAACTTGCATTTTGTATTGAAATTTTGAAAATATATTTTTTCGAACTTGTCGTAATTTATTTAAACAACTAATATTGAAGGGCATTTCGTAAATTTCTTCAAGTTTCCCACCTTATTTATTTGGTCATGGTGCTACCGAACGTTGTCTCTGAAGATTTTTTATTCCGTCGAAAATAAATTTATTATATTCCATTATTTTGACGCCAGGAAGCTAAATAATTTTGAAAAAAATGCTCTTGGAAAACACAAACATATAAATTTCTTAAAGAGGGAAAATTAAATTTTTCTTCTTATTCTACACAATTTGATGAATGTGTTTTCGGATATGAAAAAAATTCTATAAAATATCCCCAAAATATATTCCAACCCTGAAAAACTAAAAATTTGTTATAAAAAACTTTCCAACAAATTTATTTAAAAAAATATATATATAAAAAGTCACAATTTCAAACAGACAGAAAATAATTACAGCGTGTGAGAGAAGCAACAAATAAAAGTTATTAATTGCTGTCTACGACCAAAAAAAAAAACAGCAATAAGAAATATATACGAGTATTAAAATTTTTTAATCAACAATTAAAAACGTGTATGAAATCGTTTGTTACAGGTGTATAAGAACGTTTGCATACAATTTCATTTATATTGGAAATTGTCTCACTTTAAAGGATTTTATTTTCTTAAGTATGCTCTACTCCAATATTTATTTATTTGTTAGAACTCTATATTTAGCATTGGAAATTAAATTCCCTACCACGGAAAACAACTTAAAAACTTTTAATTTCTTGAGTGAAAAATGTGTCACAGTGTCAATGCTATAAATCAACGAAAAAGTTTTTGTTTTGCTGTCTTAATTCTTGTCTAAAAAAAGCATGTTTAAATAGACATGAAAATTGAAAATAAAATTTGTGGATTCGCTGAAGTAAACAAATTCAACAAGTGTGGGTGAACCCTATGGACGATATAGCGGTAGCCCTTTTGCCACATTTTGAAATTTCAATTTATATGTCGTTCAAAGTTGGTATTGATAAGGCTTAACGAGATAATTCTCAAAATAAACTTTTCAAACTTGGCAAAACTAAGATAAGGCGAGTATATTGTATATTTTCAGATTTTGATGAAAATTATAAAATATTAAATTTATAACCCTAAAGGCAAACCAGTTGTCATGACGGACATGTTCTCAGACATACACAAAGATAAAATTAGCACCCAGTAAAAAGCGCATCCAATAAAGTGATGAAAATACTGAGTCTTGGATACAAAAGTAGTGCAAATTAAGATAATTTCCTTGTTATTGCAGGACGCCTTCTTTTTCGATTCCTATTCATTGATTTGAAAGCTATCTTCTATATATTGAGAAACTTTAATTTTTACTTTTTTTGCGAAAAAATTATTTTGTATTCAATTAGGATTGGTTATTTACCACTGGAAATAGGCATTACATCCCAAAATTCACCATTAGTAGAATTTCCTTCTCCTTAAGTGAGAGTAATTATATCAATTGTTGATTGCAGAAACATAATGTGCTCATGTGGATTTAATGATATAATTATTGTTGTTTCCGAAAAAAATTATTTTCGAAATAGAGAAGATTTGTAAAAGTAGTTCTGAATTTTTTATAAAAATTAAATCAACTTAACTTCCTAGGAAGCTTAAAAGATACATTAATGGATTTTTGGAAGCAATGAAAATGTCGTTCTGTAAATTAGATTTTGTTGTAAGTTTTAATGGTTAAACAACTTTCAGAATCAATTTTAATGATGATAAATTATCGATTGCGGAAAAAAAGGAAGATTTTTTATTTATGTCGGTTATTTTTTTTTTTCAACACCTGAGGCACCTTGTTGACGCACACGTTGTTGCGAAAATTGATTTGGGAACAAAAAATTTTACTCATCAGCATTTAATCAATGTGGTCCCATTGTGCATATTGATAACAAATTACATACATATATATTATTTTCTTTTAGATCATTGAGTTGGTTTAGTTAAAAATAATTTTGGCCTTCTACGGCCCAATATAATTTTGAGCTCTTGGTCACTTCTTACTTACCAAATAATCCTGCTGGCATGACTTCCCACTTATTGTGTCTGTTAATTTATCCAAACTTCGTATTGGTGAGGATTCCTGAAGTGCAAAAAATTGGATTATTTCTTAATTATGCAATTCCAATGATAGAATAAATCTTGTATAGTATTTTCTTTAGAACAATTTTGGAAGTCATATTTTAAAATTATTTCATTAATATTTAATGATTAATCGAATACTTCTTGATAGACAGTTTTTTAAATTAACATAATTTGTTTGTTTTTTTTCGAATTTTCAATCACTTTTTTATTTTATATAAATATTTTATTGTTTGTCTTGTTGCAAATACATCAAATACGTTATTGTTTATAAATTAATGTTTATTAATTAAATTTCTTAAATTTTTAAAAGATGGTTCTGATGACAAAATTATGGGAAGAATATTTTCAGTTAATAGGTTATTAATTTTTTATTGAAAATATTAAATACTTTTTGATCAAATCAATAATTTTTAATAGACTTGATTTTTGTATATTTTGAAAGCATTTCGTCACCAAACTCTTGCTACTTGAGGAGTTTTTTAATTAGTGTAACATTTGCAAAATATTTTAAATAAATTCTTAATATTGAAATTCATTATTTGGGATATTCTCTCCAACTAATCGTTAGAAACAATTAGAGCTTTTGCAAAATGCATAGAAAAAATCAAAAGTTTGTTGTGGCTTTAGCTCTTCATATGCCGACATTTCATTGGTTGCTAAAACCAAATCGTCAGTGAAGTTTAAGCAGTTTGAAAACATTCAACCTCGGATGTTTATGTCACATAAATCAAATACAATATGAGAATTTCAATATTGCATATGAATTACAACAAATATATAATCATAGTAAATTGTTTGTTGCGTTGGTTTGTATAGAAACATTCTAAACCTACTATGATTATATCAATCGTTTTATATAGTTAAACAAACTCACCTGCAATAAATCTTCCAGACTTTCAATATATTCAATTGCATTACGAAGTATTTCAACTTTTGGCAAACGTTGATTTGGGTTCGAAGAGGTTCGTCGTTTCAATACTTCAAATGCCTCGTTTACCTGAAATAAATTATGAAAACGTATATATTAACATATGTACATATACAATAAAAATCTTAAATCAGAATTTGAATTGTGATAAAAAGCTAGAAATAAAATAAATGTGTATATGCCCTTTTAATTTATGGGAAATTTTTATAGAAAATCACACACAATTAATTTTGTTTAAAAATTTGTGTAAAAACATTGCCTCCAAATTAAATTTAACAAATTGTTGCAAACATTTCATTTTTATTATCAGTGTTTTTTTAACGCAAGATCTCATAATTCAAATTAAAATATGCGTTAAATTGTAAACAATAAATTTTTTTTCTAAATCTTGTTATACCTCATTTGACTCTTCCTTCCTTCATTTCTTCTTCACGATGCACCCCCATAATTTTTTTAACACACATTTTTATATTTATCATTCTGCTTGTTTTTCGATTTTCTTTCGTCTTTTATAAAATCATAAAAACATGAAAAGCTCGAAAAATAAACATAAAATTTTAATTTCTTTCCCCTTTTTTAAACTTACTATTTGCCATTAAATACGAGAATTATTCAAAGTTCAGCATCGTTCAAAGTTTTGCGACCTTTCTCTCTCTAACCGTTACACAGCAATTACTTTTACAGTGATTCGAATGGTTTTTATTTTGAAAATAGTTTCTGGAATCTTTCCTACCGGAACCTTAATGCAGAACTCTTTAAAATCGTTTCAGAGTTTCTTATTATTTTCTAAGACTTAATAAAATTTAAATATCTTTCAAAGGTTAATATTTTGTGTGAAAACCAGTGTTGCCAACTCAGCCATTTTTAGCACGTTTAGTCACAAGAAACGTTAATATAGCTATTTGCAATTTTTTTTTATATAAATTATATTTTAAGCATTTTCTTCGAGTTACACGTAGCTTGACGACATTTGGCTTTCCCTTTGACACAGGAAAGTGCAAGTATTCAAGGTTTTATATGTAACTTTCAAGAAAGTACTTTCATGTGTAAATGCAGGGTAATAGTTAACTCGATTATATCAATGCGATGAAAGCTGCTTATAAATAGTTATGTTGTATATTTTTGTATTATACATATTATTTTTGTACGCTTGGATTGATAAAATCTGTTGCTACAAGCATGATATTCGTCAGATTTGCTGAAGACTTATGGGAAAAAATGACAATTGTGACAAAAATAGCAATAATGTTGATGATCGGATTTTTTTTAATGAAAAGTTACTTTGATATGTATAAATAAATATTTATATATTTTTGTTTACTTCTAGAGTATATAAAACTAAATTATTTGCTTACTATTTACTTTAAAAAATGAAATATAATTACTTCTTGTACTTTTCTTTAAAATTCATAATTTTTGAATGTCATTTAGCCATTTTTAACTAGTTTTTAGCCAATTAAGTCATTATTTCTCATTTTAGCCATTATTGGTGAAGGAACTGCGGCAACACTAGAGATACGAGTATGTATGTCTATGTTTCACTGAAGGAACGATGTAAGGTGTCGTAATTCTTCTCGTATAGTGGCCTTAAGAAGTTAACATTCTCCACTATTTTCTTCTTTCTTTATCGATAAATTGATGCAATAAAATTTAGGAAAATCTACTGACTTTCAGTACAAACTGTGATTAAAATAATTTTGAAAGACTTGAAAAAGCTTTGTCGGAATTTAACGAAAGTTTCTTCGATTTTTCTATATCTTATCTTTTTGAATACTACTATAGAAGATACTGAATTGAATATTTCCAAAGCGAAATGTTTTTAAACCACTGTGTATTATTCTAGCTTCTATTTTGTTTATTATAATCGTAAAATTGGAGATTTATTTTCGTTAATTTACAACAAGTTGATAAAATATGCTGTTAATTGCACATTTGAAAATATCTGCAGATCGTAAACATATTTATGATCAGTTTTCTCCATTCAATTTAATGACAATTTAATTGTCTTTGACTTTTATGAGCTTGTTTTGCATGTCAATAAGCGAAGAAAGGGTATTATTTATTCAATATGTACTTCTATATTTATTTCAAAAAGTTATTTTATTTAATTTAATTACATTTTTTTGAATTTTTTTTTTTATTTCAATCTTTAAACATTTTTGGCCTGGGAACAAATATGTCTCTTCTGGCTGTCAACAAACCCTTGTTAAATTTTCATATTTGGTCAGAGATTTGGTTACAACTCAAGCTTGTGTGTTAGTGATGTAATAAATATTCGTATTCGTGTTTTTCGGGTTCCGATTTGTATCAGTGGAATATTTATCAAATATAATCGTTCCAAAAAAATTTTTAAGTAAATGACACAAATAAATAATATATTTGTATTCCCTCGGCCTTATAAGTAACATAGGGCCTAAAAAATTCGGTTTCGATCATCATTTAATTTTTAAGACGAAGTAGCTGATTAGGCATCCGCATCTGATCCTGGTGCTGGGGCTGCCAGCTGCCTTCTAGGCAAGAGTTGATTATGAATTTATCGAAGGGTATACCTGTCTTCTTCCTACTACTTTCTGAGACGCTTATCAAGCCATTCAGTTCACTCCATAGGTAAAAAAAACTAAGCTTTAGAGATAGTTATCTCTTACTGACCTAAGACGTTATTTTAACCATCAGGTTACTTAGCCGCCTTCTCACATTTGCCAGCTCTGAACTATTTTCAATAGTAATTTCTCCTGGCCTAAAGCCGGAGGTTGTGAGCTGCATAGACATTGCAACAAAAGAATCATTCCTGGCTACTCCCAAATGAAAAATGATTTGTAATAATTTTTAATAAAGAAACTTAATTTTGAGCTTAAAATAATAACCTTCTTGTAGCAAAATAATAAGCTACAGGATCCGCTGACTGCGCTCCAGTCCAGCTTGCAGCTTGTTAAAGATTAAATGGCCACAAATTATGTCGATTACAAACGACACGAAACTGATTTACTGTCGTATCTAATAATATTGTTAAATATACGAGTAACATTGTGGTAATTGCTTGCCAATTTATTCTTATTAAGTGTGTTTGAGCACTTTCCCGGTATTATTACCGTAACTTTATTGTATAAATTTGTATTTTGTATCGACTGAAATTCATTAAAATTTTGTGGTAATTTTAATAAATTATATTGTACACTGCGAACTAGACTATTGACGCAAGGAGATTTTTTTCTGATTTTTTTGTGAACGTATAATTCATATATAATTCGTATATAAAATAATAGGTTAGGTTAGGTTGATTGGAGGGGTGTGATAACCCATGTCATACGACATACACTTAAGCCAGTGAAGGTTTGTTGTGCGCTCCCTTTATTTATCAAACACAAACTGCCAGAGTTCTGCGGCAGGATTCGAACCTGGGACCTTCGCACTACGAGTCTAGTACACTACCTACTAGTCTACGAAGGTCAGCATATAAAATAATAGTTCGTGTATAATAAATTTGTATGGGCCTATTTTAAAAATGGTGAAGCGTTGCGTTATTTCAAAATAAAAAACAAATACAATTGTATTAAAATTATGCAGCGCCTCATCGCGGTGAAATTAAAATTACTTACTTAATATTCATATTCGCGAATATTGCTGGCTTCCTAGAACTGCATCATTATTCTGTACTAGAACTCTACAAAAACATTTGAAAGAAAAATTATTGCAAAATTGTTTTTGAACAAACATTTGTTCTAAATAAATTTTTATTTTCAGTAAATGTTTTTAATTTTTTGTTTGAATTTTATTTAGAACACAACCAATGATGACAATTTACAAAATTATAAATACGAATATCTTTTCTCTTTAACTCATAAACTTTTCTACATTTAATTTTACTGAAAATTTTTGATGAACGAAATAATATATTTATTGAAAAACTCTATTTGACTTTGAAATTTAATTTTTTTTCTATATACTTAGTGTACAGTGCATCTTTAATAAGGAAATAAATTTTAATAAATTTTATATCACCTGTCACTAAAAGAACACGGACATTATTTTATCTAACGAACTAATAGTTCATAATATCCCACAAGGATAGTCTTATATATAACGAATTTCAATATATTTCCTACAATTTAGAAAGTGTTTGATGAAATGATTAACACGAGAATATGGCACGATGCTTAAGCCACTCCCAGAATAAATTTATCATGCCTTTCCGCAATGTTTTTCGTCATATAGAATTACTTCGTTCAAGGATAGCAGCCCCTAACTCCCGGAAACCTACTCAGATATTGTTTGCCACTATAGAATATTCTCTAGCTACTCTCATGAGCATGATCTGTGGTTTGTGCATGATCTATGTAGTCATATACAGAAATGTTCGCTTTTATACCAAGTCGATATATTGGACGCTTCGAATCAACCCGATGTTAAGATCATCGTAATAGCTACAGCCCCATTTTAGTCCAGACAATTCATTTGCCTACTTTCGGTTCCTGGTACTGAGTTGATAGCCTCACCTTTTTATACGAATGTGTGGGTCTATTGCATGTTCACAGAATAAATACTCTCTCTCTCTCAACATTGTCATCAGTATATTTGCTGTATTTAATTCCGAATTTTTAAATAATGAGCCTTATGGCGTGTTCTTTTCTGACAAAAATGTTGCATAGATTTTGCCCTTCCTGCGTGTTTGTGCACTTTTCTAAAAAAAGTTGTACTAGTGCAAAAAATAATATGTTCTTTTCTAAATATGTTGCACTTGTTAAACATATAAAAAGTTTTTTGTTTAGACGTTTCTTTTTGTGAGAAATATATATAAAAAATTAATAGAATTTAATAAATGGATATTAAGTATGTATAATTAAGGAATCATAGCATATATATTCGTCATCTCATCTGAAGATAAGTTTATTATTATTATTTTTTTAATTATAATCGATCAAAGATATTAACATTATTCAGCAGCTAAATAATTATATGTTGCTAAAAAAACACAACTTTTATTATATATTTCAAACGCTAAATATACATTAATGTTAAATGTAACATCAAGCAACGATTTTTGTTCTATTGTGAGATTAAGTGAACATTACTTTGTGAGGGCATAACTAGGGAATGTAAAATATTTTCCCCATTTATAATATAATTAAAATAGATGATATTATTAAAAAAAAACATTCTTAAAAAAGCTACAGACATTTAGTTATGAAAGAGGAAACGGAAATAAAACAATATTAAATAATTTTTATTTTAATAAATGTTTATCATATATTTTTGCATTTTCGTTAAATAAACGAGTATTAAACCATTTTTTTTTTGCAATATTTGTTATTTCTTATTAAGTTGTTATATCCCTGAAGAAGACAAAGAAAGTTATCGAAATAGCAGACGCAAATAATACCTTTAACGATGGGACAAAAAGAAAAATTAACAAAGAATTATGTAAAAAGTTATTTGTTTAAAAATTTATTTGTTTATGTTTGAAATTCTTAAATGATGTATAGCATTTTTTTATAGGCTACAGAAAAACCCTGAAAATATTTTGCGATTTTAAACTTTACAAATGTGGCATGAACGAAGAATATCCAAAAACATTAGAAAATGTTGTAAGCCACAACTCCCAGAGAGAAATATTTAGTTTGTATTTAGTTGGAATTTTCATATTTCGCTTACCTTTCTTAAACGTCTGCGTTCTCGCATTGTGGCAGCTTTCCGTCGATCAACAGCGACACTTTTCTTTTTACAAGCCTTACAGGCCCATGTAAGACAAGGCCTCGATGACTGGGCATTTGAACACACTAATGGTGCTAGAACATGCTCTTCGGAACTTAAGCTGTTGTCGTCGTAATCCGTGAATATGGGTGAAGGAGTTAAATTGTGCGATTCATTTGAATCGCTTAAACTACGAAAATTACAAGAACTTGTCGCACTGGACAAACTTAAGGTTTCATTCTTTGTCGCTGCACTATTAAAGCGACTTAAAAATGTTTGTAACTGTTGATGTTGTTGGTGTTGGTGATGATGATGTTGATGCTGCTGCTGCTGCTGATAATGGAGTGTGTGATAGAGATATTGTTGTTGCTGCTGTTGGTGTTGAATAGCAACATTATTATGTTGTTGCATATTCAAATGATGATTTATCATTGATTTTGTAGGATTTTCTGATAAACTATTGAACTCTTTTTTAATTGCCGTTGGCGGGATTAATATTTTTGCATCGTTGTCATTGCAATTATCACTAGTAGTATTATTGTTGCTAGAAACATTTGAACTATTTAAATATTGTAGATTTCTTTGATACTTTGTCATGGCGCTAATAAACTTTTCTTTTAAAGCTTTTACATACACACGAGTATATGTTTGTATAGTTGTATTTTGTATTATACTATTTCGTTTTTTGGATATTGATTTCACAATTATTTTTAATACTTTAATGTATACCAAACTCTTTTCTTGAATATTAGAAAAAATTTGATAATTTCACACGAGGTTATATATAAATTTTCCGCTTATTTTCCGTTTTGCCGCGTATCACATTTATGTCGTGTCATCTGCGACGCTCATTAAACATTTGGTGACAACATTATTTTTTATTTTATTTTCATTATATCCACATCTCAATATTATGTTTTAGTTCTTTTTTTTTGAAATATTTTCAAGATGTCAAAACACTCAAGATGTTGTCTCTGCCTTAAGAAGTGGTACTATTTATAAATCGTCTGCTTATTCGTCGATTTTCTAGTTCTTTGAGTTAAATATAAATAATTTTGAGTATTTCTTAGTTCATAATACGCCCATTTCGTTTTTCATGACTAACAGTTAAGCAGAAGACATTTTGTAAATTTAAAAAATTTTTCAGTAATATGCAACTTTAAACAAATCTTCTGTATTTATGAATGTGCAATTGTTATGCATATTGATTTGCTGCCCCAATAGATCCTTAGAATATGTTAGATGAAACAATGACTTCATACGATGATAAGATTATCATTGAATCGTGCCACTGTAGCAGGTATCTGAATCGATTACCCTTTTCAACAACGTTAAACAAATGGCTCTAATTGGTAAAATTCCAAAAACTTTCCAATTCAAGAAATGCGTACATATGACAACTAAAAAAAGAAATATTTTAAAAGAATCAAACCAAGAATGAAATTTATGAAATAGATTTATTCAAATATTTCTTAAATATCAATCAAATATTTGAATTGTATAAGAATGAATTTAATTTTTTTATTGCATCAAAATAAATAAAAAAATCTATGCAATTGATGAAAAAATATTAAAAAAAGTAGTTAAAAACATATGACGGACCTTGCAAGCCGTCCCTGAAGCTTTTCGCTAACATTAAGCTCAAATTGAATAAATTGAATGAATTTGTGGTATACAGTGAGCTCTCGGTAATATGAAATAGTAAAAATCAAGGCACTGTTCTCCATTTCCATATCGCGCACTAAATAGAAAAGAGTAATAACTCAAAAAATGCAAAATATTCATTCAGGAGAAGCGAAAAACTGTTGATGCTGTACAAAAAATACAGGTAAAATATTACAGGCGTTGCGGTTTTTCCCACCTAAAGAAGACTCTGAAGGAAAGGAAACTTTTTCTTTAGAGATTTGTTATCTGAACTGATTTGTGGAAAGAAGTGATTTTGAGTTATGACTCGGGACCTAACATTCTTGACTTGTATTAGTTCATGTTACCGACAGCGCACTGTGAAATCATAAGAGACAACTACTAACCAAAAATCTTTTAAACTACTAATCAAAAATTAATTAAACGATTAAGATAAAAATTAAGCCATTCGATTATAAAAAAGTGACTGAAGTTAGAAAACTGATTTGACAAGAATAATAAAAAAAGCACTGTTTTACATTTATATATCGATGGCTGACTTAACAAACGAAATTTCCGCATCTGGGGATCAGAAAATCCTCTGCCATTTGCATGAACTTCGGGTTGGCGGCATCATTGACCCATTCTTTTTTTTTGACAATGGTGAAAATGCCATTTTAGTCAACGGTGACCGCTACAGAGCTCACTTATGGACTTATGGACTTTTTGCTGCCTAAAATAGAAGATATGAACTTGGATAATGTTCGGTTTCAGCGGTATCATGCCATCACAGTTTATTTCATTAAAGATACTTGTATTTAGGCCAGCCTTTATGCTCAATTATCAAACATTATCGCAAAAATAGAATAGCTTTCTAGGACCATGAAAAGCAGGAATCTGATGAGAACTTAATATACATATGTATATTATTTAAACTTAATATTTTGGATATTCTCCCAAATTAGTCATTTCAGAATTGCGGTAAAAAAAGTAATATTTTGTTGTGGATTTAGCTGTTCGATATCTCATTTGTGGAGACCAAATCATCAGTGAACTTTAACCAGTTTGTAAGCATTTGACCCTAAATAATAAATACTATAGTTAAAGAAGAATATTGTTTTCCATGTTTTCCATGTTTTCCTAATAAATATAATCGCTGGCACCTAAAGGGTGTCTAATTGTATACAGACTGGAGAAAAAATTAAATAGACTCATATCAAATTTAAACTATTTGTTGTGCAGTGTGCATGAACACATTCTAAGTCTGTTATGATCATGTACTTTATGATTTTTATATGTATATGATTGAATTCTTATATTGTATATATTGGTTTTTGTATAAACCTATGAGGTTGAATGTTTACAAACCGTTTAAAGTTCACTGATGATTTGGTTAGGGCCAATGAAATATCTGTATATGAACAATTAACAAACAAAAAACAATAAAAAATTTAAACTCTAATGGAAACTTAATTTTCAAAAATCAGGGGGAGATCAGAAACTTCGCAGTTCTTGATATCGAAAAGTTGAAAATTGTTGATTAAACTCAAAGAATAATAAAATTTTTTGCTCCATATTTTGAAAAGTTATGCGGTATATATGCTTATATGAAAATTGTCACTGAAATTAATGAGAATATTTGAATCGTAGTCCTGGAATGTTTTCAATTAAATAAATATTATATTAACTAAGAAATAATTGATATGTATTTATTTTAGCCTCTAGTTAATTTTAATTCGTAAATTTAAAGGCTTAATATTTTTTTTAATAAAAATATGTATTATATGGGTGCTCCACTAGCAAATTGATCAACTCCATTTTTTCTAAAATAAAAATGAAAATTTTCTAAATAAAATTTAGAAAAAATATATATTTGCTACAGGCTTAGCTGTCTATATACCTAAAACAAATAACAATTTTCTTAAAATCATTAATTTGTTGAATGTCCAGAATAATTTTAATAAATAAATAAATATTAAAGAAAATAAACATATTTCTCTAATGCAGTGTGATGAGATTTGACCTTGAGTAACAAAAAAAAAAAGTTGATAATATCCAACAGAGCCAGATTCTTACCAAATGGGAAATATGTGTTAGTAAAATCATTCTATGTTTTTGAAGTTATTAAACTCAAAGGTATGGTCAGGCCTACAATGCGAACTCAATATATTGTGGCACAATAATATTCCATGACTATTTAACATCATGAAATATGTTACAACATTTCTAATGTTAATGTCAAAATATAAATTTTATATCATAAAAGTATTTCACTTAAATTTGTTTGCCTGGCTGTCTGTCTATCCGTAGGTTAATTTATTGTTGTCCAAACAGATAATAAATTCATGTTTTTTGTTTTAAGAAGTCTCATTAAATCTTCTTAATTCGATTTGTAAATCTTTTTTAGTGGATTCTTTGTGGTAGGCTTACAGTCGTTATTTTTTTAATGTCCGTCTGGTTTCTTACACATTTACACTTTTAAAAAAACATCCATCCACCTACCCATAACAAACGAAAATTATTTGTACATTCTGTCAGTGCTCTTGCAACCAATGATTTTTCAAACATTCATCTATTTGTTCTAGTTTGATTCAGCAATGACAAATATTTTGATTTCATTTCATTTAAAATACATTCGTTTCGATATTGTTTATGTTTTACCTTCCTAATTACTAATGATCTAAAATGTACGTACATATGCGTTTATATGTACATTTGTATATGTTTGTTTTACTTAAGATAAAGTTAATTTACAAAAGAATTTAAAATTCTGTGAATATTTAAAATTTTTCCATTAATCTTAAATATGTTTTCAAAACAATATTTGTGGGATTTAATCATTCGAAGAAAACTTAAAATTAAACGTAAATTTATATTTAACATTATTAGTCCGGTAATAATAAAATTTTTCTTGCTTCCAAAGTATAATAGTGTAAATAATATGATGTATGACAAGAAGTAATTTATAACTTTTGGGAGATGCATCCACTAGAGATAATAAATTATTATTTCCTAGTTTTCGTGCCTATTAAAATTTTTTTCATAATGTTTTTATTTGCAATCTATTTTTCAATAATAAGCAAATTGATTATAAATAAATATTCACATGAATCTTAAATTTCCATTAGTGCTTCTTTTATCTAAGTACAATTATGTATAAGTATGCAATTGTTAGTATACAAATTAATTTTTATAATTACATATTTTAATAATAATAACAATAATAATAATAATAATAATAATAATAACAATATTAATAATAGTATAATAATATAATATAATATAATATAATATAATATAATATAATATAATATAATATAATATAATATAATATAATATAATATAATATAATATAATATAATATAATATAATATAATATAATATAATATAATATAATATAATATAATATAATATAATATAATATAATATAATATAATATAATATAATATAATATAATATAATATAATATAATATAATATAATATAATATAATATAATATAATATAATATAATATAATATAATATAATATAATATAATATAATATAATATAATATAATATAATATAATATAATATAATATAATATAATATAATATAATATAATATAATATAATATAATATAATATAATATAATATAATATAATATAATATAATATAATATAATATAATATAATATAATATAATATAATATAATATAATATAATATAATATAATATAATATAATATAATATAATATAATATAATATAATATAATATAATATAATATAATATAATATAATATAATATAATATAATATAATATAATATAATATAATATAATATAATATAATACAATACAATATAATATAATATAATATAATATAATATAATATAATATAATATAATATAATATAATAATATAATTGGGTGATTCAAACGGTGTGCTATTAAGTCATATTGTCATAATGTCATAATGTCTTAATATTTTAGTATGGTTTAATAAAATTTGTTTTTGTGCTGCAAACAAAAAAGTCATAAAATAATAAGACTTTTTGAGCCTTGTTTATTGTTTTGTCATAAAATAATGGAAAAAATCTGAGCCAAAAGTTAAACGTGTGTGCACAAATCCAACTAAAAAATGTAATCTGCTGAAAGAAATGTCACTAATAGAGATTTTGGAACCCCAAGGTGGACACTTCTGCGGCTAGTGAGCAAACTAGCAACATTAATTAAAAACCCTTCCTCAGTTTGAATTAAAATTTAAATGGATACCTTTTTTTCATACTTACTTGGTCCACCCATTGTGATGTCCAACATGTAATTTCCACACAAACTGTGTATTATTTTAGTTTTTTCGCTTGTTTTTCGCATTTTCAAACAAAATTTTTATAAATGTTTTAACTTCTTTTCTTCCATGTCAAATATTTATAAAAGTTTTATGTTCATATCAGCTGACCGAATTCTGAAATAGCATACTAAGTTATGACGGGTTGTTCATAGCAGTCATATATTTTCGTGCTATTATTTTATGACATATGACTTTATGACTACCGTTTGAATACCCCAAATATTTGTATTTTAAATATTACATACTTATTTTCTAAACGGAAGGTCAAGTACGTGAGCCCTTTTTAGCCTATGTACTTCCTTGCTATCATCTAGTAAACTAATAGCAAGAGGGTTAAAATGGTTTCAAGGTACCTCGAGCTGTAAACGTTTATTTCATTTTTGATCTTTGATATATGTATATAAATCTCTGTGAATCGTATCGTTAATTACAAACCATGGAGCATCTACTATCATTTTAAAAGTTTTATGAATTTTCTTTTTTATCGTTAAGATTTTAAAAGCTTTTGCAAAAAATGTGAAAACCTGCACACAATCGTCGACAACATATCTTGTAAAAGACATTCCTCAATTAAATAACAACTAACGGGTTTATAAGTATTTTATGTAAATGCGGCCTGACATGGAAATCTGTGTTGTATACAAAATTTAATCCGTGCAAGTTGAAAGCAGTTTTATTGCAACTAAAACTGCTTGTGCTTGTTGGGCTCAAAATGTAAACAGTTTCCATAGCATTCTTTAAGGCTTTTTATTATAACATTTCGCAGATGCCAGACTTTGAGAATTTTTCTCAACTTTGACGACTTATTTATTTAGTATAAAAGAAGGTGGAGAAAATGTTATTTAAGTTATTATTAACCTCTTATTAGAAGGAAAGAGGAATGCTTCTGAATTTGATTATATGAAAATGGAATATTTCAGCTATTGTTATTTATTTAAACGGACTTTGGAAAGCCAAAATCGTCTTATGAGCTGAAGGTAAAATGTATGATACATTCCAATAATAAAATAAATGTATACAAATCTTGAATACATATCGATTTTATAAACTGAAATCTTATTGGTTGTATTCAATACCGTTAGCATGGCCCGATACTGCATAGTGTCTCGTAAGTGGTAAATAAATAGGTTACTTTAATGTTAAGCTGTGTTTGTTTTATATAATCTTGCGCTGTTACAAACAAGATTAACTTTAATCTTGGAACTAATTCTACAAAATTTGAAAGTTTTGTATTTAATATATTTTTCAAAGTAGTTTCTAATTCGATTGCATAATTTTCTTAATAAGATTTTATTTTGGGTATTTAGATTTTTAAGGCACGCGCTTATTTTATGGCATTTTACACATATAGCTCTCAAATTATTTTGCTTCCTCATAGCTCAAAAATATTTATGTTGTTTTTAACAAAAAACATATTTATTATCTTTAATATTATTTCATTGACTTTTTTGTTAAATTTTATTACTAAATATTAATTATTATATTAGCGGCATGTTTATTTTTATACAAAATTTTAGTAATTGGAAACTATAAAAACCATTCATCTCAATTTTTTTCCAGCAAAAAGCTTATTTAGGAAATATATAATATGTACATTAGTTACAAAAATATTGATAAAAACTCTAAAGTAAGTTAATACATACATATCTGAGAATATTTAATTCCGCTATATCCTGTTATTTTTTGGCGCTTTTTCTAAAAAAAATTGACGATTTACGCACAATTTAATCTGGCAATTATGGCCACAATAATGAAATATCTGAGGAAATTGCATCATTATTTTCGTTGGATAAAATAATTGAAGAAAATCAAGAAAAGAAATCTACACACATACACATCCGAATGTGAATACTTTAACAGTTGATGAGAAGTCGTATGTTGTATTTAATACAGCCAGTGACGGCAGATATGTCAATTTGGCGTAAAAACCTGTTGATAAATATTAAAAAAAGGGAAAGACTGTAAATCATAATAAACAGAAAGTTGGGAATATAATAATTTCATTTGCATGTACTTATATGAACAAGGACAGCTTTGTTTTTTGTAACGCATTCATACCAACATACATTCACATATATGCGTATATGTGAATGTATGGTTTACTCGCTATTACGAAAGCTGGTGGAGATTCTTCATATATGCCAACGGCCACACTCATTAATATGCAAAACACCCTCGAAAGCTCACTCAGAACCGATGGGAATAACATGGAGATATGGGTAGGTCATCTAATTCCTATTATATTCTCTATATTGCCCAACGAAGAACATACCTTACATAACTTTCACACAGACTCCGTGTCTTCGAATAATTTATAGCAATCCGTATGGTACTCTTGACTCCATCAGCCCAATGTCGTATAGGTTTATCCATATCTGCTCAGGAATCGAATTGAGTACTAACTCAGCTGCTTTCAATAGAAATTTTAAAATCTCCAATCACCATATTATTCCATCTCTTTTAGTGGTTTGACTATTTGAACAAATTTTGCATGATATTTGCATATTGATGACCGATAAGGAGAAGTTCGAATAAAATCTTGCAGATTCACTCATGCCAAAATACTTAAATTATCCTAAAATATTCTTACACTCAAATAAATTTTACGAAATTGCAGCTTATGATATCAAATTTTTGCAATTCTGAAAAATAATGTTTTGCAAAATTTGTCTATGGCTACACATATCGGCACTCATACAATTCTTTGGGCCCAGCGACGAAAAGTACCATTCACATTCGATTACCCCTGTGGCTACACACGTGCTTTTAAAAGATATTTTCGTTATTTATTTTCTCTTCCAACAAATTTACATTGAAGAAACTGTTGCTTTAACAGCATGTTGTCGCAGAAGTTTTCTCTGTTAAAGCAAAAAATGGCAAATAGCAGTGTAAATTTTGTTAGTACTTGCTAAAACGACAAAGAGGGTTGGTGTTGTGTTCTTCGGTGAAATAAAAAGAAAACGTGTAGATACTAATAAACAAAGCACAAGCAAAATAGTGAAACTATTAAAACAAAATAAAAGATAGTACGGGCAATGAATTCTAAAATACATATGTGTACTATAAAGCGATAAAAGACGTAAATTCTAACATTAATTTATACCATGAAACGAAGGTAAACATTTATAAAATTTTAAATATATATGTATGTATAAGTATGCATGTACATAAATATAGGCATACATACATATGTACATAAGTTTAAAGTATGTAAATAAGTATACTTATGAAAGTATGAACATATAGTATATGTACTTATATATGAGTTGATTTACTTAGATATGTATGTATGTATGTATTATTGCAACGTATTACTTACATACATATGTAAGTACATATATTTTTAAAATTTCTACAGGAACGCGACTCCACGAAAGAGTCGCGGTAAACGAATGATTATATTAATCCGAGGAAGGTTACTAGACTGGAATATGATCAGTAATTTCATAAAATGCTGATTGCAAATTTTTTTTAATTAATTTACACACATAAGTATGTACATACTTATGTACATATGTACATATGTAAGCATGTACATATGTATGTGCATACATATCCACATAAATATTTAGTTAGTTTCAAGATGCGTTAATAAATGTGACTTTCTCTCTGTGGCTGATTATTTATCTCGTTGCATGTTTCAATTTCGTACATAAGCCAGTAAATATATTAATATTGAATACTTAAAACTATATACATACATATGTATGTACATACATACTATGTACATACGTCATACCCGCAAAAAATCTTATTGTTTGAATCAGCTGCTTATAATACATAATAAGTGTTGCCGTTGAGTTATATTTTTGTTGTATGTCTGAATGGATTTTTTGTTGTTGTTTATACATAAATACTTATGTCCCCTTTTACATAATGCACATTGAAAGAAAACAATGTTCAATTATAATCTTACTTAAACCTTTTACATAAATATAAGAAATTAATGGGCAGATATAAATTGATAATTTTTTCAAAAATTTCGTTTTGTACACATCGTCACCTTTCCTACAAACTTCGTCTGTCTGTCTCAATTTCTATAATATAACAATGAACTGAATTGGGGGTTACACGCTCAATTTATTGCTATAAAGCAACAAACTCACTTGTTTACTAACACACTCATACTTTTAAACTTGAACATAAACTTTCAATTGTATCTTTCAAGTCGTGTATCAACTTATCCCTTAAATTTTGTTAGCTGATCTCAACACTGGCAATTAATTTTTTAATGTTTCTTTTTTATTTATAGTTCTCATGCTTGATTTTAAAAACTTTTATATAAAGTTATTGTATATATTTCTAGAAATATTTTGGTATAGTTTCATAGAACTACTCGTATACCCAAGTCATATAGTTCAATGGAACATACATATGATGAAATGACTTAAAAATAAATTTATTTAAAGCAATTTTTGCGATAATTTTTGGATGTTTCCTTGACGACGGTATCTTAAAAATAAAATTGACTATCAAGCTACATACATGCAGCTCACGTTTGCTTGCCAGAAAAAAAAGCTTTATTTGAGAGACAAGATCTATAACTTGAAAATTTTTCAAACAATGCACATTTATTGGTTTCGACAAAAATAATAAATTTATGCAAAATGCATTGTTTGTTGCGGCTTTAGGTCTTTATATGCCGGCATTTCATTGGTCGCTAAACCAAATTGTCAGTGAAGTTCAGGCAGTTTGAAAGCATTCAACCACGGATGTTAATACATTTTTCAAAAAGCTCTAATTGTTTTAATGATTAGTTGGGGATAATATCTCGAATAATAAATATCAATATTAAGTATAATAAATTTATTTGAAAAAAACATGTCATGTAATTTACGCTAAATTCAATATTATTTATTTTAAATTGTTTGACATGAATAAATCACATAAATCAAAAAGGTTGAAAATATAATACCAATTATAAAAATTAGTGTAAATATAAAACTAAATGGAAAGCATACATAAGTTAATTTTCAGATTAAAAATAGATTTTTAGCTGTAAACTTGACAAAGGTTGACCAGTCTTAAAAAACTTGACAACTAGTATGTGTGATAAAATTGATCTTGGAAATGTATAGTTTGATGGGTAAGAAAATTAAGGTTGAAATACACGTTTAAATATTTATCAAGCATTGTGATGGTATTGCCAAAAAAAATTTATACGTAACACCGACAACAACATATCGTCATGAGATCTATATCAATTATCAGCCAAGATTCCTTGTTCGAAGTGTGTAGTTGTGTGAGGAAATTTTCTCATATTTGATTAAATTACTACTATTATTTTTATTTTAATACCAACATGCCATAAATTAAAATCTGTTTATTTACAAGACTAGAAAAATATGAATCGTTTAAAATTGTCGAAAAATATTCCGAAAAAATAGTTTACTGACTTAAAACCAATATGAGGGACTGAAAAGGTGTTAAATACACATATATAAAAAGTACTAAATCTACCACCGATATTGCTAAAATGGCAAGCCTAATGCCCTTCAGAGTATTTTGCAAATACAGAGAAATAGAGTAAAAGTTGCTCTCGTTGCTCTTAAAAGCTTCTGCAGAAGGCGAACATATTTATTAGGTGGTGTTAGCGACACAGTTGAGCTACTTCTTTCCGCATAATTGGATGCGTGTATGTGAAAAAATTTTTGATTATGAAAAATTTTGTTAAAAAAATAGTGCAAAAATTGTTTGAAAATAAACTAGTGGTGTATAAATTCAATATTTTAATTATTTAGCAAATTGATTTGAATAAAAAAACCTGACTGTAGCTAACTAAATAACAATATCGTTATAACTGTGTTGAATTAAGGCCACCTGGTAAGTGAATTCGACTTGTTTCTGCAAAATTCAAAAATTTACCAATGCTGCCAGAGTTTAAAGATAAAAGGGAAATAATAAATTAAGTTGAAGATATTTATATAACATTTCCTTAGCATAAAATTCTCTCCACTTTTACTTTATAAGATTTTTACACTATGCATTTCCATAATTTTGTATTTCATTTCACATGCTCATAACTTTGCTTTTGTGTGAATTTGGCTTTATTGATATTCTTAACTTTAATTGCGGCAATATAAACAGCCTGCCGAAAATCAAGGTCCTCCAACTGCTTATGAATAAAATAATGTATTTTGTTCTAAAAGTGTGTGTAGTACCCAGTGAACAAATGGAAGTTGTTTTTAATTAATGATATTTTCATTGCTTCCAAAGGAGAATGATAGTGAAAACTTGTATTTCTTTCTTTATCTTTCTCCCAGTTGAATTAAGAATTGAGCACGAAAATTGAAGTGCGTGAACCAGTTATTACGAAAATTCAAGTTTATAAGTTTTTTGAAGCCACTTTCCGCTTGCTTGTACGCGAAACACATTTGCGTGTCGAGAGAGTATCGACTTTGATAGTTCTATAGCCGTGGGAAATTTTTCCATTTTGGTTGGCATACACTGAATTCAAGTAGACGCTTGTGAATAAAATGACGTATGAATTGAAAAAATCTCTCGAAGCGTTTTGGAAAAAAAATTACTTCGTCTAAAACGGGGAAAGAAGCGTTGCTTTGATTATTCATATCATTTTCAGCAGTTTTTTTTTATTAACCAAAAATAATATTTAAATTCCACTTACTGCTCCGAAGCGTTTATTGGCAGCCCCTTGTGTCAACTAAAAAGTTCATTTAATGAAGAAAAAATTTACCAACTTTTGAACGTCACAAAAAATCAGAAAATTGGGTTGCTAAAATTACTTTTAAAATCGCCATGTTTGGCAAGAAATTGGGACATCTTACAGTCCTGGTACACGCTACTCCGTACTACTTTCTATTTGTCTCTCCTTTCTCCCCTACAAACTCAAAAATTGCATAAACTAAAATTGCTCGAGTGGGCAGGGAATCAGGGTTATCGACCTGTAATCATTATAGCGTTCAGCAAAGTATACAAATAATTTAAGACTTCGAAGAATGATTATCACCAAAATAACTTCAACTACGATTTCGGGATCTTAATCCATGTATCTTTTGTCGTGTGTCATGAATTATATGAAACGAATTAATTAATATGTATAAAAATATTAATCAATAAAGAAATTATTCTATTTTATTCATAAAACCAACCAGACTCTTTTCAATATGTAACACTACCAAAAAAGCAAAACAAAATAAATTTTAATTCCTACTTTTCGTAAATCATAATTTTTAAATTGACATTATTTATTCAATTCCTACAATGGCGTATTCCATTTTGAATTACGAAGCGTAAATATAACTCGTGTGCTTTTTCATTATCGGTCCTTATCTGGAAATTGCGTACAATCAATCTCTGATTTTCTCTCCAAATGTTTGGTATTTTGCGTAAAGTTTAAATAAATTCCACCATTATTAAATACAAGTTCAAAAAGTGTTAACTGATATCAGCAACTTTCGCAAAATTTTACATCATATTACAAAAGTTTTTCAAAACCAATCAACAAAATGATAAGAATTTTTATCTAATGGCTTTTTAACAACTTAACATGACAATTATTTTAAATATACTTTTGTTTTTAATTGAAGCAGTGAATGTCTTTTAAAATCATTTTTATGATAAGAATCATCTCCCTTTTTCCAATTAAAGTAAATATTTCCAATATTGTGGAATTAGAAAAATATTTATTTATAATTGAGGTCTTTTTATAAAAATTTATAAATTTATTGATTTTCCAATATATCGATAGATTTTGTGTATCCTCTTCAAGGCAATTGTTAATATTTGAAATGAAAATGGAAGAATTTTTAATTGAAAATAAAAACATATGCACTTATTTTATATTTAACCCATTTCTAATCTAAATCTTAAGAAGTACTCCATAAAAATGGCGAGTAGTCTGGAACTTGAGTTTTTTGAAGTGTGCTTATCGAACATAATCAATTATAAAAAAGCGATAACAATTTATATATGGTTATCAGCATTTTTACAACTGATTTCAATTATAATATAGAGGGAAACCTATTTTTTCATTTAATTAATAAAACAATTGCTTGGAAACAAAATCGATGAAATACTTATCTACATTTGGTTGAATATTGTCATAATAAATTTCAATAATTCTTGAAACCCTCTAACTTTAATAATCTAAGATAATTGGTGAAAATTTCTAATTAGTGAAAATTCCTAATTAAATTTATTTCCGATGGAATTTTTCAATTAAGATTGTTCTCTTCGTGCATTAGTTCAATTCTCCAATCGCAAAATAATGACAACATTTTAAAAATTTGCACATATTTGCTAAAATTTTAAATTCTTAACATTTTATTTCTATTATCACTTAAAAAAAATTTAAAAATAAAATTAAAAACAAAGAAATAAATTATATAGTGGAGCTAAGTTATAACATACACCGATTATAGCCAATTATCCCATATCCCCTATAACCAGCAACTTCTTCGATACCAACAACTTCATACAAATATATCATACAAATTATTATGGTTATAGGTAACTACGGTTAGAGCGAACTAGACCAATTACATAAAAGATTGTAAATTTTATGGTTATAGGGAACAAAACAAAATCACAAACATTTTTGTAAGCCATTAAAATGATTATGCTGTGCTACAAGAAAAAAAATTTAAGCTGTGCTTTTATACCAATTATTCTCTGCTGAAGTGAAATATTTTTCATCCTTCTCTATCACTTCGTGGTGAATTTTTTATTGCCAAAATAAAGGTGTTCGTGAAATTCAAAATTAAAAAAAAATTATAACTTTGTTGTCTTTGATATTATTGAAAATTTTCTTTTGTGTGAAAGATATGAGATATATTTGTCGATTAAATAAGAATTATGAGATTTGCCTTTCAGTTTTAAAAATTTGTCGAAAATTAATTAATGTGGCATAATTTTGTGCAGAAGAACATATAGTATTTTTATTTTTAAATTTTTGCAAAAGCGTACCAGATTACTTAACTATATAAAAATCCTTAAAAAATTTAAGGAGTTATACTACGAGTACGTTTTCATAGTAAATATTATGAGTTTATGCGGAGTTGCTTGATATAATGTTTTTAAACTCTTTCGAATTTCTCTTACAAATGTCACTACATTTTTAATTTACACCCCAATATGTATCACAAAGTATAGAGTAACTAATTAATTTCTTCACAGATTTTTATATACTTATGTGATTTAGAAAGCCAACCTCGTGAATATTCTTAAAAAGACAAAAAATAAATATATTTTGTATAACGATTAATTTAGAGCCTAAGTAATAAGAAGTTTTTTTTTAAAGTTTAATCGATCATAAATCGGTTATTTTTGAACGCAACTTCAGGAACCTTCCCTTGTTCAAAAGCCTCATATCTTTCAGACCAAAGAAAAAAATTTAATTATCTTTGAAGACAAAAAAGTAATATATATTTTTTTGAAGCTGAAATTTCACTAATATTTCGCAAATAAAAGTGGATCACGAAGTGATCGTGAAAATTTTTTTGTACTCTGTGAACTCGTGCAATAATTGGTATATGAGAATCCCTGCGTGCATTTTATTGGTAGAGTAATGGATTAAAACGTATATTTAGAAGTCCTTAAGGAAAATTACACCAATAATTTTGGATAAGCTTTCTCTTAATGCCAGCTGGTATTTTTATCAAAGCCCATAAAGTAGTACTACTATACAATGTTCCCCATGTTAGGGAGACCCCAGCAAAGAGTTTTGACTCAAATCCCACAGAAAATTTGTTTGATTACTTGAAAAAAAAGTTCAGGAACGCAAGATTTCTAGCAAAGCAGAGTTGAAAAAGTTTCTGTGGAAGAATGGGATAAAATACCACCAAGCTATTGCCGAAAATTAATCGAATTCGAGTTTGGCATGTGCAACATTTAAAGTATTTTTATTTTTTTTTATTATTTAATTAAATTATTATAATAAAGTATATTAAAGTATTTTTATTTTGTTATTTCTAATGCACAATGAATTATAATTGTGTTATCTGCTTTCAATAGCCTAATATATATGCAATTACAATCCGCAAAATTTTAGAAATTAATGTACATAGTTTATAATAGTGTCCAAGTTAGACTTGAAGAGACTTTCGTATCATAGTGATATATAGCAGTATTTGACAAAGTGATAAAAAAATATGAAAATGTTCGGTCACAGTTAGATCGTTACAACCGAATTCCACTGTATTTAATTTCATGCCAATTCATATTGAGCACAATTATTACTCTGAAAATTCTTCTACAAATAAATAAATAGACGTCCGGTGGTCTAACGCTTTAATACCAGGAAATCTTATAGAATTGATAAATAAAATTGTGTATGCAGACGTATGTATGTATGTATGTATGTGTAAAACATTTTAAAATTGGCACATAATACATACACATATTCATACATATAAGCATGTAAAGGGTGATTTTTCCAGCAACTTAATTTTTTGTAACACTGTTTTCGGGTAACAGTTACTATTAAAAATGTTCAGTTTGGTTTATAATTTAACCGACTTACAAACGTTTGAATCGACTTACAAACGAACAACGCTTGCAGATTATTGAGTTTTATTATCAAAATTCATACTCGGTTAAGAAAGTACATCGTCCACTTTTTTATTGGAAAGTTGTGTTCAGCGCCGAAGCTCATTTCTGGTTGAATGGATACGTGTGAAGAGCAGCCAGAAGCATTGCATCCCGAAAAATGCCCTGTTTGGTTTAGATTATGGGCCGGTGGATCATTGAACCGTACTTTTTCAAATACGACGAAAGCAGAACGTTACCGTGTGATGACTATAAATTATTTTGTCCAAAATCGAAGAGATGTCACATGCCACACACCTCGCGAAACAATAGCGCAATTGAGAGATGTGTTCAGTGAACAGTTTCACGTTTGGGTCCGATCAGTTGGCTGCCTAGATCGTGCGATTTAACGCCTTCAGACTATTTTTTGCGGGGCTATTTTAAAGCTCATGTCTATGGAGACAAGCCCGCAATGATTTATGAATTGGAAGCCAACGTTGAAGAATTTATTCGTGAGATACCGGCCGATATGTTGCAGAGAGTATGCCAAAATTATCAAACTGTGTTTTTTTTTAAATCAAATTTGAAACACCCTTTACATATTTATACACATCAGCAAATAAGTATGTATATGAGTTTTTAGTGAAATAAAGAAAGTATTTTTATAAATACTTTTAAAATTATGTTCCGACTTTTAAAGCTTTTGTCACAGAAAGTTCAATGCCATTTACCTATGAACATATAATATTTAAAATCTGAAGAAAAATGATGAAAGCGGTCACTACACCATTTCATAATTCAATAATTAAATGTTTATATCTAGTATGAATATTTTCAAAGCGAATTTAAGAAATTATTTAATAAATTACCTGGTTAGTGTAGGTGGCTGCATTCAGAGCTAAGAAGAGCCACCAAGTAGAATCAAGGTTGTCCGTTTTGACAAACGGATTTACTGATATGCGAGAAGATGAAATTTTATGTTCAGAATACTACTTTTGGTAGACAGAAATAGCTTAAAGAATTCACATTTAGTAGCACTATACCGGAGTATCGGGTCTTCCTACAGAAATATACGCCGTTTTTCACAATTTCGTAACCTGAACATTCAACAAACTTTTGACTTTTGAAATTCGTAATTAATTGAATGGTACTTTGAATGTTTATTATTCAAACTATTTTTTTTTTCAAACTGTTAAATGTACTTTAGTTTCGAAACGATGTCTTTTTTATTTATAAAAAAAAAAATTTAATATAAAAAAAACATCTATGGCAAGAAAATTGTTTATAAGTGCTAGATGTTAATATGGAACATAAAAACCTATGGATGTTATTTGAAAGACCCATTTGTGCAAATATCTTTGAAATATAGTACCATTTAAGTGTACTGGTAAAATTTTTAATAATCCTGTGCACATATCCGACTAAATTTAACGTTTTATGCTAACACGATTGCGCGACCTTAGCTATTAATGTATACCGCGTTTGCAAGAGATCACCGAAGCACCCATTTCAATAAATTTCAATTCTGTACAAAGAAGTATATGAACCAGAGGCCCCCAACAAACAGTAACTGTTTGGAGAATACTGTGCACATGTCGTAAAACGGTCAAAACGCCTTTAAAGTTTGGTTAGACCAAACACCTAATTTTTAAGTATATAAGTATATATTTTTAATTAAAATAAATACAATTATTTTGTTTTGTTTTATGATTAATCTGATATTTTTATATTTTATTAAACTAGGGGTTGGTTAGCCAGTGGCTGAAATTCGACCACTTATTACAGCTTAAGCTTTTTTCAATCTTAGTTCTTAATACTTTAATTTTTTTCAAACTATTCCATAGCAGTGAGCACTTTGAAAAGAATTTGATTTCTAAACATTTTCAACTGAGGATCAATCCCGAAAGTTGAAAGTTGTTTTAAACGATTATGAATGCCAAGATACTTAAGCGATTTTATTAAAGCCAAGAGTCTGCTAAAGCTCGTTAAATGAATGGTATACTTTAAACTTAAACTTTTAGAACTTAAAAGGTTTTAGTTATTGTGGACCATTTAAAGTTTAATAAAAACACCTTCTGCTTCAATACCCTTGTTCGCGTGCTTTGTAAATTGTAAAAATTATCGCAAAATTTGGATAGTTGTCATTCGATTACTTTAAAAAACTATACCAAATACAATACAATATGTGACGCGCAAAATAGAAAGGGACCAAAGGGTAAAAACCGGTTTTGTTCAGGAGAGCCATTTTAAAGATTTAAATACGTGTATCTTTGGTGTACCATCGCGGATCGGTCTCATTCGATGCTCAGATGTTGTCCATATCAAAAAAAAAAAAAAAGAAGTGAAAATTGATTTTTTTTACCCTTAGGTCCCTTTCTCTATGCGCTGTCACATATCAATAAATTGGCAAAGAAATTACCACATTTCTATATACATATAACATTATTAAGATATGCCCACTTTCCTAATTCCAGCACAATGCATTGCATGAGTGGAAGTCATCCTATGACTGCTAGTCCAGCTTTAAAAAAATAACTGAAAAGATTAAAGCATTTCAAACCATGGTCTTCTTTTCAAAAAACAATGCATTTGCTTATACTGGTAAATGAAATTCGTCCAGAAATCGCAAAAAAATATGAAATTTCAAAATGACGCCATATCGTGAGAATTATATTAATTTTTTTAAACTCAAATCAGAACAGGTTAATAAGTGTATTCATCACTTAATTTGATGTGAGTACTATTGTGAAACACCATACACTATATGGTTATACTAATTATTATATATTTATACATACTTATGTATATGGTATAAGTAGGTATGTAGCTTCTCTGTAATGTCTTTTTTCTATATATGTACATAGATACATATGTTAAGTAAACATAATCATATCACCGTCTATTTCACAGGTTAATTCGATGTATATCGCCACACAAAATGCAAAATGTTCTATTTAGCAAAAAATGCAAAATTCTGCTCTGCTAGGTTTATAAAAAAATCGTTATTTATTGTTGCTAAAATTGGAAATTTTGTAAGGATACCTCCTTTTTTCGTGAAATAAGTAATGATATTATTAACACAACATACATATATCAAATATTCATCAAATGCAAAAAGCCCCTAACTAACTAATTGACACTATATTTGCAAGGGTTGCTCGTACATAACAATTTATTTTAAACTTTAAATTTCTTAAGAAACATTTTAGTACTTCTCTGTTATTGCTTGCGCTATAATATGCTCTTAAAATAATTACTCAGCTGCATTGTTGCAGTTTTTTTTTACTAAAAAATAATTTATTAAAGCGTATCTTGGCTTCATACGCACTTAAAAGTATTCGTTAAGTGAAAGTCATCTAAGCGCATTTTTTAAACTTTAGAATCAAGTTTTTGTGATCCAATATGATACGTATGATAGTGTGCAAGACCACGATCAAGATATATTATAAAATTCACAAAAAATAAATACACAAATGTAAAAAAATAGTCGCAATTGTAAGCTCTCCCAAATTATATCTTGTGATCTTATGGATCTGAAAAATTGTTGTTTTCAAGTTGTAATTACTTTTATGTTAATCTATTATGTGAAAATTAAGGTCCATTATTTTCTTCTTTTCTTCCATTATTTTGTTTGTAAATGCAACAAAATTAGTTTTTATTAAATTGTTTTATTTATAACAGTCAAGCTCGGCAATCGCTGCTTTGAAGACTAATTCAGACTGTTTCCTTATTGCATTATGTTTTCTTCAAACGCTTATTAATTTCTACATACTCAACCGATTTCATTGAGATATACGTTTAAAGTCGCTAAACATAAATAAAATTAGAATCTTTGTTAACGAAGAGATAAAAAATCATTTTCCATTGCCTATTTATATACATACATATGTACATATATATCTTTTAATTCATATAAAAAAATAAAATAAATTGCAAATTTTATGAAATATTGGCAGTTTCCTATTTTTGAAAAACATCGATGGAAACAGGGCTTTGTCTTCCATGAAAACAAAACTACAGAAGGGTGTAACTAACGCAACATTTCAAATGTTAAAAATAATTCAAATTTTATAGTGAAAATGGAATAACGAGAGTTTTTCACTAAAATTGCAAGAAAAATTTTGATTTTTTGTTGTGGTGTTCATTTAAACAAGTTCTTGTCTTCCCAGTAAAACGTTTGAAATATTAGATTCAGACGGTTTGTATTTTCTGTGACGATACATTATTACGCAATCTTAAAAGCTTGTTTTTTTAAGAATATGAAAAAATTAAATGTCATACATACCTTTTTGCTTGTTTTTTTTTCAATTAAATTAAGCAAAAACAGATGTGGAAAAATATTTTATTTATCAATTTTGATACATATACGAGTAAGTAGTATGTAAGTATAACTTAACAAACTCGTTATGAAAATGTGTAGAATTAACACATATTCTATATAAATCACTCCACAAATGGGAGTAATTTTTTTACTATTATATTAGAATTATCTTTTCAATTGCCATTGAGGTTTTAAATATATGCTTGTGTGATCTTCTTTGTTCAATTTTAATAATTTTTCTTTAAGGTAATTAAACAATTCAATGAAAGTATTTAGTTGGGCCCGAGTTCGCATCCTGTTAGACCCTATCGGGGAGAGTTAAAATTTGTAAAAATGTTAAAAGTTAAATTAACAAGAGGACTTTTTTCAGGTGCCAAATAAACTGCAGAAAGTACTTTTTTTTTCATTTGCATCTACATAAAATTTTTTCAACTACTTTTTTTTATTTATTTATTGAATTCTCAATTTAATTGAAATAACAATAAGTATTCAAATCTTAAATCTAAGTTATTATTTGCTTAAGCTCAACCAATGTCGGACAAAAACACTAGTTTCTGCGTTTTCTTCTGTATTGTCTTCACAGCTCTCGTCCCTCCTTCTCAGCCGAGTGTGGCCTCTTGCAAATTTTTAACATACCAGGGAGCGGCTATAAATCTACATACATACGTGCAGAGTACATAAAAATTACACACACACGAACAAGCACAAGTTTGTCAGTTGGTTTTTGGCTGCCATAAGATCAAATGACGAATGTGGAATTTTGCTTGATGTACTCTTTTTTAACTCTTAACAAACACATAGAATTCAATGTTGTCGGATCTGGATTTGAAAACGAATAAAAAATACTGTGCGAATTATGCATTCCAATATGTTGTTCTTATGTTTGAATAAGGCTTTAATTATATTTCGAATATAAAACCCCTAACATTGGAGTTCATAGCACCAAAGAGTTTTTGATACGTTTTTAAATCGGATTCCGACAACATTGGATTCCGTAAGAACCCTTAATACTTATTTTTTTTAATTCTATTGCTGTAGTTTTTGGTGTGGTAAGGATTTATAAATTCCATAACCAAATATCTTCCTTTTCCATTTACATTTTTCGCAACGTCTACACTTTAGAAAAAAATTTCCAACAATTTGACAATTCACTTTCTTAATTTTATACAAAACAGCTGCAATCAATACTCTAAACTACACAACTGGCTTGTGCAAGTGTTAAATTTTGCTCTGTTTGTCAAGATGTTTGTGTAGGTTATTTGGCCCTTAACGAATTTTCTTATGAAGTTTGACCAAAATCCGCTCACCCAGTCAGCATTTTATAGAATTGGGACTTCTATGCGCGTTAAAAAACAATAATTTATGTGCTCATATTCGAGTCATAAGTGATGCTTTTGTCGGGGAGAAAATGGTGTCCTACCCTCGACTCTTCTTGAAGAATCATTTATGACTCGTTTTTTCGATATTTTTTTTTTTTGTCATTTTAGAGATATAGTTTTTTTATTTTAATTTCCAAAACGAAGTTCATTATTATTTTTTATTTTAAGTTTTCCTAAGAGCGCATCACATGAATAAATTTGTTTATTAATTATAAAACCTTTTTTTTCCAAATTACTTCGCGATGGGCTGGAACCAGAGACCTTCTGTTTAATAGACTAGCACTCTACTCATTTACATATCGGGGCATTTTGCATGAGCAATAAAATTATGTATTTAAAAGATTTTTAAAATAGTCACATTTCGAACATCTGAATGATCAATATATGATGGCACACATTATGTTCATATTGTTTTTTAAACAAGTCACTTTTTAATCATCTTGATTGAATGATTTTCCAAATGCTAATAGGGCAATAGTTAGACACGAGTGCTGGTGAGGGTTGGGTGTGGCAGCAAAAACGCCCATGTTGCCCTAGCTGGTAGTCCAGTTTACTAGTTTATTTATTTGACAATGCTAACGCTAAATTGTTATATCAAATAGAATGTTTTGACATCAGATCGCAATATGTTTTCAATCAAATTGTTGTGATTAAAACAGCATACGTTTTTCTAAATGCAAAAGTTGCCTCACATAAATATTAGTTGTTGTAATAATACGTCTTATATTTGCAAAATTGTTTGTAATGGTTGAAATTAATTGTAATTGTTATATATTATGAAACTGATCATTTTCTTTTTAGGATTTTTTGGAAAACGTTTTGATTATTCAGTTAAATATTAAATTCTTTTTAGGAATATGAATATTGAAATTGATTATGACGGGGTGGGGTGAGCAGTAAACCTATTAACAATTCAAGGGAATTGGTATAGAAAAAGAAAATTTTATGTACGTATTATTTTTCTTTTTACATATGTTTTGGATTTCAACAACTAAAACGTGTTCTATATTTTCTCTTTGATAACAAAACTTATTTTTTGTTTTAATCGTATTGCCGTAAAAATTCACATATGTATGTGTATATGTATATATGCTCATATACACATATCGTTCTAACTAATGTACATAAGTATGTATGTATGTATGTCCCCATTTTGAAAACAAAACTAAATTAAAAGTTTTGTGGTTGTTTTCGACATAATAGTTGGAATGAAATTTTCGTTCGCATTTAGAGGAACAAGCACTTACCAAGGCCCATTAAATGGTCTATGCAACAGCCCAGGTGATAAGTAAGATGATTGTCGAACTCTATACATATAGTAAGTACATATACATAAGTATACAATAAAAAAGTTTTCCGTCAAACTTTTTTTAAAGGATTTTGACAGTTGCAATCTCCGTTTTGCTTTGTTGTACTCTATTCGCTTTGCATATACCTTATAAACGGCCATTTTTTATGCCACAGTAGCAAGTAATTAAAGGCTAACTACATCGTAAAATTTCCAATTAACATTAATTTCTAAAAAAATTATAATAATAAAAATAATAATAATAATAGTAATAATAATAAATTGCATTAAAACACATTTATAGTAATGATGTGAATACGAGTTCTGTTCAATAGAAAAGGTGAATTTTGAAATTTCTGAAATTTTTCATTCGATTAGCGAACATACTTACATATGTTCTTAGCTGAGTTTATTTGTATTGAGTTAATTTACATCAAATTGTGTGTAAAAAATGGAATTAAGTGCTCAAAAGTACTTGAAATATTGAGAGTGGCATATGGTGACTGTACTCTGGGTCAGAAAAATGTTTGCAAGTGGTACAAGCTTTTCAAAGACGATGCTCGTCCTGAAAGCTCCATCACATCATAAATCGATGAAAATGTTGAGAAAGTTAGGAAAATTGGTATGAAGAATCGTCGAATCACTATTAGAGAAGTTACAGAGGATGTTGGCATATCGGTTGGCTCATGACATACAATTTTTTTTCGCAAATTTTGGGCATGAAGTGAGTGACATCGGAGCTCGTTCCAAAATTGCTGAATTTAAAAAAACCTTTGCATGGCAATCGCACAGAAAATGTTAAATGACGATCCAGATTTTCTTAAAAGGGTTATAACTAGTTACGTATCACGAGTATGACAATAAAACCAAAGTCCGATGGAAAAACCAAGACAAAAAAAAAACACGCCAAGTTCGATCAAATGTCAAGGTTTTGCTCACTGTTTTCTTCGATTACCGTGGCGTAGTGCGTCATGAGTTCTTCCCACCTGATCGTACAGTTAATAAAAATTATTATCTAGAAGTTATGCGTCACATGCGGAAAGAAATGCGAAAAAATCATCCGGAATTGTGGAAAAATAATTCGTGGGTTTTGCATCACGATAATGCACCTGCTCCCTCATCATTGTTTGTTTATAATTTTTTGCCGAAAAGAACACCGTAATCATGCCTCAGACACCGTATTCACCAGATTTGACCGCCAGCGACTTTTTCTTGTTCCCAAAATTTAAGAGACCAATAAAAGCATAGCGTTTTGCAACCATTGAGAAGGTAGCTCAAGACCATACAAAAAAATTGAATATCAGGCTTCAAAGACTAGAAAAAACAGTGGCACAAGTGTATTATATCTAAGGGGAATACTTTGAAGGCGACAAAATAGAAATTCATGAATACATAAATAGTTTTTGAGAAAAATAAAAATGCACCTTTTCTATTGAACATACCTCGAATGTATTGAAACCTTCTTTAAGAGCTTAAATGACAACAATAAAGAAATATAATATATTTACGAGTATGTGGATACAAAATGTAGCAAGCAATCTCAGCAGATAAATATTAATAAATATTAACAACGATACGAGCAAATAATCTCAAGCTTGCATATATGTAAGTTTTCTTATTCAAAAAAATTTCAAAATACACTGCGTGTCATAACTATAAACGCACTCTATATATTTATGTCTCAAAAAAGTAAATATAAGCAAAATCCATATTATAATCCAATTAAAAATCATCGTGTTTGAACTCAAAATAGCCAACACTAAATAATAATTTGAATTTTCGTACTTTTTAATTAAAAAGATTCTTGTCTGTTATAGATCCTTATTTTTTATATTTTTAAACAAACATGACATACCTTTGGAAATGTTTATGTTTGCAATTGTCGAAATCTGTTGCTAAAATAATTACCGTTCAGTCGTTAATGTTTGGAAATTGTTGCTCAAACAGAAGGCTGAGCGATTATTAAGAACGCAATCTGTTAAATTTGATTGACAGTTTTTTGAGAAAAAAATAAATATTAATAATAATAAATAGTGGTTTGCTCGAAATTAAAAGAATGTTGTTGACAAAGAAAAAGCAACTTTTTGATTAAAAAAAAAAAACATATGTATTTACGGGAAATAAAACAAGGATGAAGGATGAAAAAAGCAAAAAAGACTATTATTCTTCGAATTTGGAACGATTTTCCGTCATCCCACGTCAAATTTGGTTTATGAACAGACCGGTTTCGGCTTTGTGCCATCTTCAGTGTTCTCGAATACTTTATTATTCTTCGCTTAATATCTCGTTAAAATTTTTTGTCAACCACAGACATTTTTTGTGACGTCTTTTCCGTAAAGATGCGATCGAGAATAACTTCCCGTTCACGATAAGACTCGCTCAAAAATAGAAAAAAATTTTGCTCATATAAGTTCGTGAGTTACTTGCTGTATTTTTTATTGTTTTCATGTTTATTAACTTTCATATAAGTATTTATAAATAATATTAATTAGTATATACTTATGTAAGTATGTATCATGAGAACTTACGCTTATGAAATAGTCAGAAAAGAATTTAACTAAACCATATTTTTATATTTATCGCATAATTAAAATGAAATCTTTTGACTACATAATCACGTTGAAATGATCTTCAGATAAGAAAGGAAAATGTTGTTCACTGTCATGTACAATACACGTGAGGCGTTACCAAGCTCTAATATATGTACATGCATATATACTCGCATATGTATACAAATTGCTAAATTATCGGAAACATATGTATTAAACAAAATAAACAAAATAATAAAAAAAAACTTAATAACAATTGTTGTAACAATATAATGTGAATTATTAATTTTTTCGTTGTCTCACTACAAATAAGCGTCTTTATAAAATAGTAAAAGAAAATAATTTGCAAGAGATAAATACTAGAATTAGTGATGCTAACTTAAATGCCAAAAAAACAAAATTAAGTAATTATTATATGTACAGTAATTTAACTTATTAAATAAGAAAAAAATAATGTTTATTAAATTCATTCTTCGAGTTATTCTGCAAAATAAATTTTCAATTAATTTATTGTTCGTTGTTGGGTTTGCTGAGTATATGCCTGCATTTTATTAATGAGTTGATTAGCGCCAATGAAATGCAGGCATATACATACTTAGCTAAGCCAACAACAAACAATAAATTATTAAAAGAAAAAAACTTTTTAACAAAAAGTTTAACCGAAAAATAATATTTGTATGAACTAAAATATTAATATATGCATTGCCTACTGAGATCCTTGAAGGCGGTGCCAATATGACATTGTAGTCCTTATCACTGCAACTATTCAAAATGTGGTGTTAATAAATGGATGACCTACATATGTAATGACTACTGTAATGTATGACCTAATTTTTACCGCTACAAATACTCAGTTTTCAAATTTTATTTCAACATTTTTGGCTACATCCTCACTTGAAAATACTGCTCATAATCATGCGTAACAATGCGCAATGCACGTGAGCCATACCAAGTTCAGATTTGATAGTGTGTACCCCATCCCTCTTAAAGAATTTGATCAGCTGAATTTATAAATAGTATTTACACTTTTTATAAAATTGGATTATGTGTTTAGAAAATAGTTAGCAAATTTCTAACATTAGTCTTAACCAGATTAATTTCCATCGTATCCACTTCAAATAGAGACAAGGGTTTTATGACCATCCTTTTTTAACGTTTAAATATGTTTTTAAAGTGATTTTTTAAAAAAATGAAAAATCGACACAAGCGGAAAAATTAAATCGGGTAAAAGTGGATAATGGTTCAATCAATCTCTCATATTATTATTGCTACTGTCGTCGTCACTTCAATCCGACAGCACAAAATTTCGACTTGAGTAGTTCATTGTTGACAGGCTGTAACTATTGTCTAAAGGCCAGAAAATAGTAGTACAAAAGCCAATAACTTTCTGTCGAGTTGACATGATGTTCACAAAAACTTACACAAAAGGTCATATTTTAAACCAAACGGTATGGAGAAAAGCAAATTCGGCAACACTGAATGTCATAGTTTTTTAATAAAATACATGTGTATGTATGAATTTTACTTTTTTCATAAAATTAAATTTCTTAAATAATAACATTGGATCCACAAAACGAAATTCACTCTTATAAAGATACAGATGATAATAGCGCTCGCAAACAATTTACGTGTACGAGCGAAAATTTATTTCATAAAACGTCATAAATTTAAAAAGTATAACGAAAGTAAAACACATGAAATACATAAATAAAATTAAAAAAAATGTTTTTATTAGTATTTAGATTTTTCTTTCTTTCTTTTCAGCAAAATTATTTACTTAAACTCAGTTCCCATCGATCTCATGCCGGGAATGGAAGTCTTATCACAAATACGAGTGCGATTCAGTTATAAGAAAAAAGTGACATTAAATAAAATGAAACAAAATAAAACGATAAAAAAATAAAACTAATAAATTTAACCTACATACATACATATGTATGTACATACATACCATACGTAAATAAAAATGTTCTCACATAATTAAAGCAATTGAATAAAATATAAAATAATAGAAACAATGAAATAAACAAAATCTTCTGCAAAAAAATTGCAATATAATTATCAAAACTATAATGACAAACTTATAAAATTTATATAAAAAAGTAATAATCCTTTGGCAGTCACCAAAAAAATATAAATATTTTGCAAAAATTGTTGGTAAATAAATTGAAATTATCGATGTCTGAAATCAATTTGCTGATCAGGGAAATATTAGAAAGTGACAAAAAAGAAACAAGGAACTTAGTAGCGCACAGACGTTGCACAGAAGGGCAGCGAATAATTGGGAGAATTAAACGGATCTCATTGTTTAAAGGCACCACTTTCAAACTTAGCTAACACTTGTTTCAAACGTAAAAAACATGGCGAACAATTTTTGTTTACGCATCCCACCTACACCTACACCTCACCCAAACCCTGCTTTCGTCCGTGCCTTACCTGAGCATTTCGAAAATCTCTTTATTAATGGCGACTTTCTCGATGATACTGATAAGAATAAGCCCGCCGCAGTTAACAGAAGCCACCATGAGCCCCAATGTTGGGTATTTGGCTACGGTTCGTTGTGCTGGAACCCTGGTTTTGAATACAGCAAATGTATAACAGGCTATATAAAAGGTTATAGTCGAAGATTCTGGCAAGGAAATACAACACACCGTGGCACAGTTGATAAGGTGAGTTTCGTGAATTCATATGTAATATCGTGAGCTGAAATATAAAGCCTGACAAACCGACAAAAAAATACTCGAAATACGTCTTTTCATTTAATACCAATTTAGTTATGGACTTTGTTACACCTCTTTATATATAAACAAAGTGACATTTTCCAGCAAAAAGTAAGATTTCTGCAAACCAAAAGTTACATTTTGCAAATAAAAAAATTGTGTCTTAATTAAAAAAATTACTTCTGATTTTAATATTTTTAATTTTGACTGAAAACGTACTATATATGTCTACATATGTACATATACCTTGGCACATACCTTTGACTTCAAAATGGCATACAAGATGGTCGCAACGACTGCAATACCACTACACTTCACAGTTTGGCTACACTCACAACATATGGTACACTATAGTTGAAAAAATTCTAAATTTTTAGCAGTCTCTATATACAAAGTAGAGCGGGAAATGATGTAAAATTAATTCGACTTGATGGAATTTATAAGTACATCCAAGATGTAACAAAATTATTCATATTTTCTTTTTTAATTTACCATCAGTGGCAAAAATTGTAATACATTATTTCTTCCCGAAAAAAGGATTTGAATTAAAATACGAATAGGATTCATAATGAATAACGGGTGACTTCCTAAACGTATGTATGTTGCTCTGCAGTAATATATTGCAACCACTTTCTATATGTAGTTCTAAACATTTTAACGCTATATTCCGCTCGCTAATGCGTACTGTTGTCATCGATACGCAGAGAAAGCCAAACTGTGTACATAAAAAAGGATACCATGCAAATTTAAAAAAATGTAAACTTGTCGCTGGTTTTTGTTTGCTTTTCGGCTCCACCGCCATTGATCACATTTCGAAAAAGTTGCAACATGTGTAATGATATATCAACTCCATGTTAATACTTTACCAGACCTTTAGGAAGTGAATTTGATTAAATTATTAGTGAAATTATGATGAAATAGAAATTTTTAATGCATTAATTTTACAAAATAAAATATGAATTTAATTAAAGTTTGAATTAATTCATTATACACCAAAAATTTCAATATTAAAATTTTGGTCTTGCTTATTATACAAATTTAAAAGAAATTGTACATGAAAAACGTCAGGATTTCTAAAAAAAATCGGTGAAAAAATTATATGAGGGCGTATGCTAAACGATGGAAAAGTAGTATTCGGAAAAAAATTTGTCTGCGGTGGAAAATTTTTATGTTTCTGCTGTGGCAACTGATAACTTTTTTGACAACAAAATTTTTTTTATTATTTGTGTGTGCGCGTAGATGCCAGATGTTACGATTTGATATATTAAAATTGGTGATTTTTCAATTTGTGTGTCGAAATGGCTGCAAATATATTCTTATTTCTTGTAATAAAATAAAATAAGAGTCTCTATAAACTTATTGTTTGGCAGCTGTATGCTTTATAACCATTCTGTTTGAAATTTACATACATACGTATAGATTCGTGTCAAAAATGTACACACCTATGTAAAAATTTCTACTAGCCGTCAGGGCAAGGCGAATTCATAACAGGAGGAATTGACAACACAGCTAATAAATTTTTCCTATATTTTGCTGTTGCTTAATGTCAGCAATTGTTTATTTGTTTTGAGTACTTGCGTCATTTTTGTTTTGATTATTTTCGAATATTTTCTTTTGTTTTCTCATTTTAGTATGCTGTTGTTGACATTGACCAAAGAGAGGGTTGTATTGTACTGGTCAATTAATGTGTTATGAATTTGCCTTGCCCCAGGGCCAGTGAAAATTTGTACACTAAAGAACTGCCAAAATTTGTTCAAGCGAGTACTTTGCTACCGTTTATTTTTACTCTTAAATCGTTTGGTGTAGAGTGATTTAATTGAAACAAACTACAATTAAAAAAAAAAAAAATAAATAAATGCATTAAAAATTTTATGAATTCATTCGAAGTTTAATTCGATTCATTTTGCATATCTGCAAATTGTAAATCTGATACAAAACATTTATTAAAATTAATATCAATTTTAAGATGTTCTATGAATCTAAATAAAAATGCACATGGCTGCATTTTGGAGTCATTTTGTGCTTGCATATTTCAAGAAATAAATGGGAATTATTATCAACTTAAGTTATTGAAAACTTCAACTATATAACGCAAACAAATATTCTTGTATTTGGTTTTATTTTTATGCCCTAACACAATGGGTTACCTTTGGTAACCTTAAGTGATTTGTTAAAAATCTAGTGCCATCTAATATTTCTCCTTCAAATCCAGTCTATTCGCTTCATATGGGATAATTTCTTACATATAATGTCCCCATAGACAATTGGTGAGCTATTAATTATCATGTTGCTGGTTTGATTCTATCACGGCGGTAACTTTGTAAAAAATTGTATTGTAATTCCTTATCATATTGTAGATAAATTAATAAAAATATTATTCCCGTGGTGCAATTTTCCCTCAATAAAAATTCTAGACAAATTACTGAACTCGAGTATTAGTTATAATAACCATAGAAATACTGAGGTTGACTCTTCATCGTATTATGAATTCAGGATGAGGAAAAACATTGCTCCCTTGTTTAACCCATCAATTCGTCCTTTAAAGAATTTTGCTAATATTAAGAAAATTCATAAAATGAAAAATTAAAAAAACATTAAGTGCAGAATACTTTTTAAACATTTTTCCAAAAACAAAAAAAAAAAATTACTAAAACTAAGGAAAATTACTAAGAAATGTGTAATAAGAAACATATACTGAATCCCAGTAAGAAATGGATTTGACACCATACGACAACCACTTTGAACTGAAATTGGGTAAACGGTCATACACAATCATAACACATGTTTGCCAGTGTTCCGGTATATTTTTCATACAAATCTTGGGTGCTTTTGTGGAAGACGAACGTTTCATGACAAATAAAATTAAAAAAAAATACAAAAATTCTCTATATTATGAAAAATATCACATTTACAAAAGAGAGAGAAACACGTACAAATTTTTACGTTGATTTAAATTTGTAATGTAAGACAAATTTTAAAATTTTGCATTTATTTTCCATATAAACTTGCACGATAATATAATAATTGTAATTCCATCGATTACTTCATACAATTGACCAAAATTAGTTGTAGCTGTCAAGCAAACTAAAAAAATTACTTTAAATTTAAGTAATTATTACAAAAAATATATAAAAATTTAATAAACAAAACTTTCCATTACGGTAGCAGTTGTATTACTGTAAATGCTTTAGTACTTATTAGAAAACAGCCTGTTAATTTCATTTGGGCATGCGCGTTTGACTATTGAACAAGAGGTCGCCGGTTCAAATCCCAGGTGAGGCTTCAAACTGAGTTTTTTTTTTAATTATACTTAATCATGACAACAAGTTTTTGGAGCGTAATAAATTAGTTTGACAATGAAAAAATAAATAAATCGATTTCAAATCACACAAAGCAGGGATTTATTTGTGTAAAAGACCATAATAACATTTTTAATTCGTTTAAAATATATAATAAATACCTGCTATCAACAATAATCTAAAACAATTATTAAGGTAGAATTAACCAAACGTAAATGTAGAAACGTAAATGTTGTTGAATCAGCTAATCGTTTCTGTCATATGAGAATGTATATATGACAGAAACGATTAGCTGATGCAACAACATTTACGTTTCTACATTTACGTTTGGTTAATTCTACCTTTAGCATGATAATTACAAAAAATTTGATTTATACTATGTATTTCAAATCTTATTGCCAATATTATTTTGTGATATAATATAGGCAAACCCTAAGAAAAGTTTTTGAAAATTATCAAATATCTTTTGGTTCGTATAGCTTCATATTATTATTTTTTAGTTGCATATGTCGACTTTTTTAACCGATAAAATCGTATTTCAAAATCAAAATCGTATTTAAAAAACAAACAAAATGCGATGAATGTTTTTAAGGTCTTAACTTTTTGGTATAATTTCGACTTAACTTCAGATATGACTCAGATTTTTGTTCTGCTTATAAAGAGGATATATAAGAGTACTTCTTCATCAATAAATCAAAATGTCCGATACATCGTTATTATATCACAAAGCGATGTGGTTTGTGTTACTGACAGCTCCCAATTATTTTCATGTAAAAAATCAAACTAAACTGCACATATTAAGAAAACGTGGTGCTAACTTTTTATCTGCTTCTGAAGCTCAAAAATCACAGACATTCATCCTTAAACTTCATATCATTTTTTACTTATCTGCACGAAAAAACTATGCAAAAGCGAGCCCAAAATAAAATTTTCAACAAGAACATAAATGTGGAAGTTAATTTTTCAATTACAGAAAAGCAAAAAAAATAAAAAAATGTATTCATATCATTATGCTAGTTGTCTGATTTAGCACCACCGAGAAAAATGATAATAAGTCCAATTAATGATTTAGATTGATTTAGACAAATCAATAATAAAATAGTTTTTTTCATTTACTTTTGTCATTTTTTTTCATACATATGTATATCACTTTTCCAACATTGTATCATCAACTACCACACATATTAAATTAATATTCAATTCCTCCAAAGGCTATCGACACTGATTAGAGTTTCAATGACAATTTCCAAAACCCATAACAAATTATGACAAATAAAGTACAAATACTACTTCTTTATCGGCTTATTACAAATCTCTAAAATAAAAATATTTCATAAGATATTAAATTCGCAACCTTATAATAAGCAACCTGACAATGAATAAATACAAAATTCAGAAATAAATGAAAACAATAACGACCTTTTATTACGAGTACTACTGTCAATGAACAAAGAAAATTCATATTAAAACGGCTGAATACAAATTTACTAGGTCATCTTAAAATCGTTGCAATTTGTTGTGCTGCTTTCACTTTTATTTTCATTTTAATGCAATAGACGTACATACATACTTATGTATACAGGTATATACATATATCACGCCTTTATTATTTTTTTATATTTTTTATATATAAATCATTATATTCTCCTGCTTTTATTTCGCTACTAAGACAGACAATATAATAAATGAAAATTAAAATGTAAGTAAAACATTTTACGTATATATTGAATGTACCTCAAATAAATAACTTCGCCAGCTTAATATAAATAATCGAATTAATTTTTTAATATATTTTAAAAAAGGACAAAGAAATAACAATCACGATAACATTAAAAAAAGTGGCTAAAAAATAGTAAAAACTAAGCGCTTGCTATACCTGCTTGTGTTTGTGTGTTTGTACCAGTTTTCTGTGGCATATAAATTTCGTTATGCTTTTTTTATATTCAATTGATTAATAGAATTTATTAATATTTTCCAATACATGAAAAAATAATAAACTTTTACTAATAGCCAATACTTCCAGCTTTAATTAAGATGCAACATTAATCTCTATGTGTTGTATTAATAGAAATTTGAGGTAAAAAAAATGTCAAAGTGAAAAAACGTAATAAAAAACATATTGTGTCAATATTTCAGTTTGGCACTGTACACTTAAATATGTACTTATATACTTATTTATGTATGTACGTAAAAAATATATACATTTTATATACACATGTGTTCAAAAATGATCAGAATTTAGTTTCAGTCACAATTGCTTCTAAATTCTTTTCAGGCAATTACTACTACAAAAAAATAAATCAATCATAAATTTTTATTTCTGCTGAAAATAATAAAAATCAGAAAATAACAATTATTTCTGCAAAAAAAAAAATTACGTAAATTTCTGCAAAAATAATAAAAATTAAAAAAACTTTGATTTTTATGAAATAACTCATAATCATTACGGTGCCTGAAAATACTTTTTTCATCTAAATTTGAAGAAATAAGAATTTTCTTAAGATGTCGAAAAAATGTACTAGCATTTTTCTTCCCACGAGGTTTGCTTGAACTTGGAGTGATTTTCCGCCATTCCACGTCAAATTCGGTTTAAAGCCGAATATATCCCATTTAAAAAAAAAACACAATACTGGAGATGTCACATAAACGAAAAAAAATTTACGTGGGATGGCGAAAAATCATTCCAAACATTAGGAGATACTAAGACAAAATTAAAAATGTCATTCTACAAGAGCAGCTTTAATTTTTTTCATTGAGAATTTTTGTTTGTGTACGTTTGTGAGGGCTTTTTTTATTTAGTGCAACCTGTAGGAACAACAGTAACACTTTTTAAATATTCTCGTACACACATTGAAAATAATAGGTATGGGATGACGGACGTTTAATAAAATAGTCTTTACGTACATACTTACATGCGCGTGTATAACATTAAAAGATGTATTTTAATAAAATGTTTGCTAATATTTTCTTTAATGTATATAATTATTTATTTACTTTTTAATCTAAAGATATTTATTTGAAATTTTCAGCCTGGACGTGTAGCTACTCTGGTTGAAGACAAAGAAGTAAGTAATCAGAAAACTTAATTAATCATGACTTGTCAATATTTTACAATAACTTCAATAAAATTGCGTAGTTTTTGTTTGAACAAAAAGCTTAGTTCACTTCAATAGACCTTCATCAACAGCTGAGAGCTTTTGTAATCGTCTTTACTAGAAATGAGATCGTGAATCGTTACAAACTTAGCTCCCGTTTGTACTTGCAATTTTTATTACAGCAATTCTTCAGTTTGTGCGAGAGATAAGAAAGGCGAAAAAAAGGGCGCAGAGTTACGTGTATTTGCAATTCTTGTTAAGTTTCTGATTGACACCTCAAACGCATGCAATTTGAAAAAGATAATTATAGTGTAGAGTTATAAGGTACTTTTTTATGTTTCACGCGTGTAAAAAAAATTATTAATAATAGTAAATACGAGTACATATTCCCTTTTAAGCAAAAAAAGGAAAAAATTGCGGTCGAAATCAAGTAAGAATATCCGTTAATTGTTAGATTTTGTAAATTAATTGCCTCGGCTACGATGTCGAACGACTTCTTTCTTACAATTATATTTAAGACAAAGAATTCTACGACAGTACATTCTGCTTTTTAATTTTAGGAACTATTTTGTCCTAAAGGTGTCAATAGAAAGAAGTGTATATACTGAATAAAAAATACAAATGCACGCACCTTTTTTCCCAACAAAAAAAGTATGTTGGTAACATTCTTTTCGAGTATCATTTGAATTTCCCAGTGTAAGCCCCATTGAGTGTAGGAGAGAGTGTTTCTCTCGCAACATGTCAATGACTCATAAATCTGGCACGTTTCCGCAGACACCTTAAGCACAAATTCGTTCGTTAGAACTCATCATTCACTTAAGAGAATTTTCCACGAAATATAGGCGAATACTTCGACACGAAGTACTTTTGACGCCTGGATACTTTCTATCCTAGGCCCGGGGACTTTCCCCAGGGTATTGATACAATCTCAAAACAGATTGCAACAAGTAGTTACTAAGAACTCGTATGTGACCCCGAGAGACATGCACAGAAAACTCGAAGATACTTTCTCTATTACCAAGTTCATTTAAAATTGCGGGTCGTATATATATAGAAGGTGTTAGAAAAAAGAATATGAGAATTCTCCTAATTTTTTGTAGCAAAACCACACAAGCAATTAGTAAAAGAAACAACAAAATACAACAAAAAATCACTGTTGAGCTGCCAGATCTACAATTTCGTATACTGGTATTTACTCTAATACATAGATAAAAACGCTAGTTTTGTTAGATGCAATTGAAAACATAAAAAAAATTTACATTAATTTCCACAAAAATTAATCAAATTGTGATTTCTATTTTCTCCTTTTGCACTTTGAAATTTACTTGAAAAATTCGTCTTAACATTGGAATCTTATTTTCCGGCAGCATTAAAAAGTATGCTTGGGCGAACAGCATTATCATGAATGTAGGGCATTAGCTAAAACAGTTCTCACCGTGAGTTTTTGCAGTTAATGTTAGTAAAATTTTTCAGTAAACTGTTTTATCTATTCTCAATATCAGAAGGCTGAATTTTCTTTCATTTCAAAAGGGAATATGAAAAGACATTTATTACAGGACGCATAAATATTGTGTACCTACCTGCATACGATACATATTTATATATGTACATACATACATGCATATAACATTAAAGAAATGTATTATTTATACATATAGAAGAATGTATGTGTGCATACTGTTATAATATTATTAGTATTTATTAGTTTAAATATATTAAAAACTAGCGGGCCCGTTGCCTGCTTCGCACGGCAAAACAAAATAAGAAAAGAAACACACTTGTTTTTAATAAAGTTGGTTTTGTTCCCAAAAACACACTCACTTCACATACACACCGCACACACATGCGTTATCGGATTTTAACCAAACTTCATATAAACCATATATGGGCCACTGCCTACGTAGTGTAAAACATAAACTAGAACTAGACTCGACAACTTTGTAAACATGCATAAAGTTTGTGTGAAAGGGAGAGCTAATCTAGTTGTTTTTATATAGATATCTCTTCACACAAACTTTATGCACGTTATACATTTTATGCAAAATATGATTCGGACCCTTTTTATACGTCAAAGTTGAGTACTCTGGTTAAGTACTCTGTGGTGTAAAAGTTTAGTTCGGCGACGTACATATACGGACTTATTTTTATATATATAGATTATCAGATTCTTAATGAATTCCTCATTTTTACTTTTAAAATAAAAAAATCTGTTTTTTTCGGTCTTTTATTTTTTAAACAATTTAATTAAAAAATAATAATCAATATTTCAATACTCATTGAGTATCATCTTCAGGACAAAAAAAAAGAGAGAATTGTCCTTAAGATGATACTCAATGAGTATCGAAATATTGATTATTATTTTTTAATTAAATTGTTTAAAAAATAAAAGACCTTAAGCTTAAAAATTACAAAAAAAAACAAGTTATTATAAAAAAGGTCAAAAAATATAGATACATTATTAAAAAAAATCTTTTGGCTGAAAAAATATTGCCTGTTCCTGTAAATGCGAAAAAAAATTTCATTCTAACATTTAGTGTAAAACAAAAATTATTTTTTTAAATATACATACATACATATGTACATATGTGCATACGTGGATGCTCTTAGGGATATTTTGTTTGGCGTTTAGAGGAACAGGCAGTTAATTTATTCTTATTGAAATATTTATTCACATATTTAAACATCCTTTGCAGGGCATAACATGGGGCTGTGCTTACAGAATAACAGGAGATACGGCTCTAAATTATTTAAAACAACGGGAATGCACACTAGGTAAGTTAGAACTATGCATACGCATGCACATATGTACATATATGTACATGCATATGCATGTATGTATGTATGTATGTGTGTAGAATAATATAACAATATTAAAAAAAATTCAATTAGTATTTTTAATTAAATATCCTAATTTAACTACAATATTAATGTTATGGCCTAGATTTAAAAGAAAAAACTTCAATCAAATAGAATTAAAAAACTATCAAAAATTCTTTGAAGTTTTATATACTATCATTAGCAAATTTTAAGCGTTTATTCATACAATTTTATGAAAAGATTCAGATTAACACAAATCGACCAAAACCGCATCCGAAGCCGAGTTTAATTTCATGTTATTGATAAGATTTAAAAATTAAATGAAAAGTTTATCTGCATGAATTTCTTTTGTCGTCGGAAAAACTCATTCAAAATGAGTTTGACGACTTTCTGCCAAAGCTGAAGTCAAGCTGTATCAGTCTGTCCGATTGTAGACATATCAATGCTCATCATATTTGTACATTGCTAAAATTGTTTAAAATTTTATTTCGCCATAAGAAATTTCATTATTTATAGTCTCGTTTTTTAATTCTACAGAGAAAAGTTCATTAAAACTTTCGACTAAAGCTCAAAACGAGTAAATAGCACTACTGAGATTTGCCATTTCAAAAGAATCACCCAGCAAAATTTCATTTAATTTGTCAAATTTTTCAGGAAGTTTCAGAGTAATAAATTTCGGCTTGTCTTTTTTATGTATAATTTCATTAGGAACAATCACTCATCAAATAGCGTATTGCTAATATAAGAGGCTACAGAATGGCATAGATAAATTGAATTAAATAAACTTATATTTATTAATTTTAGGGCGCTACACAACTGCTGATACAAAGTTCTATCCACGCATTGCATCCTATGACACGCCATTTGGTGGTGAAGCCTTGGAAGTTGTAGTTTATGTGGCCAATACGGATAGTGAACATTGGCTAGGTGAAGACAAATTAGAAAATGTGGCAAAACAAATTGTGGAATGTCGAGGACCCAGTGGCCATAATGCTGAATATCTATTGCGCTTGGCAAAATTTATGCGTGAAGAGATACCGGAAGTTGGCGATGAGCATTTATTTCAATTGGAAAAATTTGTTTTGCACGAATTGAACGAACGTAATATACCGCTACGGTCTGTGATGGGTGTGAATCCAGAGCGCATACGCCGGGATTCACATGAAGAAATTAGACGGCCACCTAGCTTTGAATTTACGTCCCGTATACCGAAACGTAAGCTGCGTTGTTTGAACATTTGATTAATGCAATACTTTCCAAACCAATTAAGAAGAGGAAGTATTAATATTTTACCGGCGACTACGGGTCGAAAAACTACTAAATTTAAGCACAATTTTTTACGCATTACAATATAATCGTTAAAAATTAATTTTTATTTTGAGAACATACGCATACACATACATGTACATATATACATATATTTTAAATTCAAACAGACGTTCAATAAAATATACTCGTACAAGCTTATTTTATCAATTACAAAATTTATGGAAAATTCAAATACTTTTTACGATTAAATCAATTACTTAGTATACAAATTGGCTAATAATTCTTACAAATAGAAAATATTCGTTTTAAGAATTATGCAGGATGACAAAAGTAATTTTGAATATGCAGTCTTCTATTACTACAATATAATATGAACGATATTTTATAAACAGTTCTTGTTGCTTTTCATACAAAATCTAGCGTTGCATTTTAGGAAATAATGCACCAAATTTATTTTTGTATATATAGTGTTCGCTGTCTGATTTATACCTTCCAATATTTTTTCCGTCTCTTCACTTATAAACGTTTATAAAAAAATTATTTCAAATATATTATATATTAATTATAAAAATTAATGCAATATTAAATGTTAGAATGAAACAAAAATTCAAAAACATTATGTATTTAAATAATATATGTACATACATATGTAGTATTTAGAATTGAAAAAATATATATACCAAAACACAGGCAACAAAAAATAAAATAAAAATTTGAAACAAATACGAGTATATGTTGCTTCTAATTTTTTCTTATAAACTCTTGATTATAAATAAGTATACCATAGGTTATATGATATTTGATATTATTCTTTTTAATATTGAAAACTGTTTATAAAAATCCCTGTCAATTTTCGAATTACAAGCTTCTGCTGAGTTACTCTATTAATTTATTTTTTTTTTTTAGAAAATATTCCAAAAAACTTTGCTGCAACTAGAATTTCAATTTGCGTTTCTGGAGGGAAACCGTTAATCCGAGTACAAAAATCTAAATATTAAAACTAAACGAATGTAAAATAATAATACTTACTGATTACCGGGTTATTCATACATATATAAAACAGGTAAGAATGATATATTCGGCTGACCCAAATCTTATGACTCAGTTGTGGACGGCTAACAAAAATTTGCAGTTGCCAGTAGCTATTCGCATTATCATTTTCATAAGCTGAATTATGTGTACACAGTGGTGGCCTTATAATTAGAAACGACTTCGCAACATATATGTTTGTTCAATTTTTTTAAAAATTCAGTTCAACTAATAACTACAAATAGTAAAGAAGGAAATCATAAATTAAAAATTCCAATTCTTAAGTAATGTTTTCAAGAATATGAACTAAGCACAAAAAAGCATTAATTCCAGCTTAGTCACATAATTAGAAACAACAAAAAATATTTACAAAAAATTTAAAAAAAATTCTTGTATGGTAAAAAAAATCGATATATCCTTTAATATTTTGTTGAATACCCCTTATGTGTGACAACATTCAGCAGCGTTTTTGGTAAACTTTGTATTAAATGTTGGCATGTTTGGAGAGATATATTTTCCAAGCTTTGCTGCACCAACTGAAACAATTCGTCACTATTTCATGGATTTGTGTGTCTTCACAATTGTCCATAAGTTTTCAATTGGGTTGAGATCAGAACTTTGGGGCGGCCACTCCAGAACATTAATATTTTGATCCGAAATCCATCGCTTCACTAACCTTGAAGTATGCTTTGGGTCATTGTTATGTTGGAAAATATAAAGGACGGGCATATTCTCAAAAGAATACGGTTCCATTACATTTTCCAAAATGTTTTTATATTGATGTTGATCCATTATTCCATTATTATGGACCAACTACTATATGAACTACATTGCTATTACGCACATAATATTTTAGGCAACTGGAAACCGAATCTATAACCAAGCCAATAATTTAAACCAGCGATATATGTGCATTTATATTGCTTTGATTATCAAAAAATATTTTTTTAGTTTCTTTATTATTTGCATAACAAAAATTATTTGTGAACCCCTTTTAGTAAATCAAAAATATACCAAAAACTTCAAAAAGGAAAAAAAATTAAAGATCATGTCTATTAGCAAGCACTGTTTACACAATTTCTGAAAAAGAATAAAGCTTAGATTTCTTGTGTGTGCAAGCAAACTTGTGTCATTGAATTCGGTAAGCAGCGGTGGCTGAGGTAGTAAAGCGGTTGGTGCTTCAAAGCGGGGAGCCCTGGTTCGATTCCAGCTTGAACCAGCCATAAATAAGTTGTAGAATTACATTGTTAATTTTTAAATTGCAATGTTTATACTTATATTATTAACACCACACCGATTCTCGAACTGCTTTTCCCTTTGCAAATGGGTTTCACAGAGTAAAGTAAACCTTTGTTTTTGGTCTGTCTCTCTTCTCTCATTGTACTTATATCTAGTAAGTATCAGCCAAGACAATAACTTTGATATAGCTGAGTTGGTAAGGCGGTTGGTTATAAAAAAGGAATTCTTATAAATATGTGCCACGGTTCGAATCCTAGTTGTTGCTGCGCTCGTGTTTGCAAACAAAAAAAAAAAGGAGGTAAGTAAAAAATGAAATAATTAAATTTAAATAAATATGGTGGGTGTGAATTTTTCACAAATTGTTGTTGGTTTGTTTGATGATAATCATCGTAGTATAGGGATTTATATATATATATATATATATATATATATATATAATATAAATTTAATATATAAGTAATATAATATGGTGATGAATACAATAATTAATATAACCCCGAAGCCGCAACCGCAAACCACCACACCACACACACCCCCACCCCCTGCACACGGACAGTTTCACCCAATAGCAAAATCTGGTGGAATGTAAACAAAAATTCCATTGGGAGAAAGAAAAGAAACAAAATTTTTTTGGTATTTAATGTTTTTACATTTTTGATTGAAATTCTAAGCGAGAAATTTGTAAAATAAAATTATCTCATTTTTGTGCCATATTTTCATTAGTATTGTAAATTTGTTTGCTTTTCAAATGCAATTGTGTTAATTTTCTTATACCCCAGCTCAAATTAAGAAGAATCGCTTGAAAAAGTGACCAAAAACTTCATGAAACGTTGAGAAAATATGTAAACATGACCAGGGCAATCATAATAACATAAAATAATATAGTCCTGAATAGTTTAAATAAAAACCCAACTGTATATTTCATTTTGTGTTCCGATTTTGTTGCCAATCAGCTAACTGTGAACCGATTTCAATTATTTCGCATACTTGAGAAATCGGTTCAACAATCTGAGATATACATGCATACGTATCTCTGGCATTCATGAACGATTGTGATGATTTTTAGTCACCTTAATTTCTGGACGTTTTCTAACGTATCAATCAGTCAATTTGAACTGTGTAGTGTATTTATAAATAAATATTATAGAAAATACAAAAGGAATCATAAAAATATGTATACACCCTTTTCAACTGTAGTTAAGGCTATTATAACTAGTACATTACGCAACCAAATCGTTTAGCAGTTTATTAAAAAGAACGTGAAGTAGTACTATTTCAAAATAAGTGTTTAATATTATTAAAAGGGTTATAATTTACATTAAGCAAAGCTAATTTGTTAAAATTTCGGCGGCACGTGATTCCATTAATTTCTCCATTGAGTTTATACTAGACATCCAATTGTCTAGTGTTGTCGCCATGGCAGCTATTTGAGGGCGATCAAGCACACGAGGTAAGACCTAGGAAAATAAGCAAGTTGTAAAGTTTTGGAAATGAAGATGTTTTGAAAGTATTTACCCAAGACATGTTTACAACACCAGCAACTTGATCAATCTCTCCCTTTACCAAATCTAACGCTAAAGCCTTCATAATTAATAGCTCCACTTCTTTAAGAGGCAACTGTGTATCATGTGCTATATCTTCAAATGATATTGAACGTTGTGTGGCAGAGCGCTTGAAAGTCATTTCCATTAAACATAGCAGGGATATTTTCTGTCGTAATTTAATTTCCTGAGCTGCTAAATCTGGTATTTTAGACCAAATGGGCTTCATTTCATTGAATCTGAAAGATAATATATGTTATTTATGTATAATTATTTTTCATTTATCCCAATATCATTACTTTTTTATATTTCCAGTATTAAAAGCTTTCAGTAGTTCCACTAACCACTCGTTCTCCGTACCTTCCAAAGATTTCAAAATAGGATGTGCGAGCTATAACACATATATAAAAAGTTCTGTTTATTTAATACTTAGAAGCTGCGTATATTTTGCATACCAACTCGCCAATATTGTAAATGCCATCTCCTAATAATGCTGCCAAACCCAGGAAAAATGCCTGCTGTCCCCATTGATCTTTGGGATAGTCGTCTATTGAGCAACCCAAGAATTGTAAGCCACAACGATAATAATCACTGTGTTTTCCTACACGACGATAATATTGCGAAGCTAGCATATAGTATTTACCATGAACGGGAGTTACATTTCCCACATCTTCCAATATATCACACAACTCTTCAATAATTTTTTTGCAAGCATCCAAATCATTTAGATTTGTTAAATAAATGTTACCCTGAAGCACCTGTAATGAGATAAGCGACGATTTAAATAGTTCATGAAAGCTATTTTTATCTACTTTCGTGTCAATTGTGTAAATAATAATACATAAAAGCTCTTTCAGCATGTAAGGAGAATTGAATTGAATTTCAAGCACTGAAAGTGGCCTTTTAAATGTATCTATTGACTGAGACATTGTCAAGGTAGTAGTTATTTCGATATTCAACAAACATCTACATAAGGGCTATTTTGATAAAGCCTTACTTGAAAGACAACAGTTTCTTAAAGTTATGTACTTACCTATTATTGAACTTACCTGAACATACCAAACTGCTTCATCGCAAATTTTTACTTTATCTTTTATTTTACCCAAAAATTCAATAGCTTCATTTTTATCAGTAATATGATCAACAATGACTTCAATAATTTCAACTAAACCGTACGGATTGATTCTAAAACAAATAATTTGAAATAAAATTAATATATATGCAATGTGGACCATAACCTAACAAAAATAACTCAGATATTTATTACATATACATACTTCATTTCGAAAGTTTGTAAAAAGTTTTGGTACAATTGCAGTAATGCATCTTCATCTTGCATAGCAGCATTTCGAACAAATTTATTCAATTTTATAGTCAGTTCATTCCATAATCTGCAAAATTTTTCTTTTAAAGATGTTAAACTTCTATACATATAATTTCCAAACCTACTTCTCATTGTAGAGATCTTCTAAAGTGGCCCAATCAGAGGCCAATTCCTTGTTTGTAGTTTTCTTTTGATTAGCCAAATAGCTAACTACATTCGCTGATGGTTGTGCCATTATATTTTGTATGTTATATTTTTTCTAATAATACAGCAAATTTGTTTGTTTTAATGCCACAGATTACTAACTTTAATGCTATCAACCAAATAAATTTTGCAAATCACAATTAGTCCATGAAGCCGTCACAACTGTCAACCTATTGAATTTCATAGCAACGAGCTTTTTAACATGTTATATGGAAGGGTTGCCAGATTATTTTCATACATTCTTGATAGAAAGTATGGGAGTCTAGCCAATTGAATTTTTCATTAACTATCATGTTCGATTATATGTAAAATTTCAATATTATATTGCCTCCAATAAACAATCTAGTATGGAAAATTATAGTTATTTTTAATTTGTGCTTTTTTTAATATGTAAAGAATACTTAATATTGAAAATTTATTCATTTGGGATATTCTTCCCAACTAATTGATAAAAAATTAGTTTAGAAAAAAATTTCGTATGTTCTGGCTTTAGCTCTTTATATGCCGACATTTTATTGGTCGCTAAACCAAATCCTCAGTGAACTTCAAGCAGTTTGAAAACATTCAACATCGTAGGTTTATGAAAAAATAATAATACAATATGAGAATTCAGTATTGTAAATAATTATTATAAAATACATAATCATAATAGGTTTAGAATGTTTTTATATAAACAACACAATAAGCAATTATACTTAATATGTCTATTTTATTTTTCTTGCAACATGTTTACAATTAAACGCCTATTGGTCATTAATGAAAAGAATACTAATAACAGAATAATTTAAAACACTCTATTTTCGAATTTAATAAACATGACTATGCAATTTTCCAATAATCATAATAATTATATTGCTAATAATAATAAATACCTTTATTTAAGAGCATTTCTGATTTAAGTGCAGTATGTCTCTGTTTTGTTTTTATAAATCAAAATCCCATGATATTTTTAAGGCCGTTTCCACATTGCATATTTTTTCTTTGGCAATTTTAAAACATTTTCGAGTAAAATTTACTGCATTTCAAAATCCTAAGTTGATATTTCTAAGTAATTTTTATTTCCAAAGCCAATCTTATAGCATTTTGATTTCTGAAAATGCCATAAAAAAATCTATGTTTGGCGTAGTTGAAAATAACGAACGAAAACAACATCAGCAATACGCGTAAAAAACGTGTTACTAACTCTTAAGTCGTTCGTAAAACATGAAAATTTCAAACTTTTCACAGTTTTTTAAGCTTTAAATGTTTTCCTGCACACACACGCATAAATATATAAATTTTTTTACAATATAATTTTTCCGCCTTTAGGCATATATATGCATTTAATTCAAGAGCATTTTTAATTTATATGCACACAAAATTGCGCTAACAACAAACCATAAATTTTTAAATAATAATAATAAAAATAGTGATAATAATAATAATAATAATAATAATAATAATAATAATAATAATAATAATGAAAATGATAATTATTGTAATAATAATATATATTAAGGGATACTAGCTGTTACTCGCTTTTATTTTAGTTTCCATAATAAGTAACCAGTACTTGTTCTCTTCTTGAACAGCACTATAACATAACGTCAAAGAGTCGAACAAAAATTTTCACACCTTCACTGACAGTTCGAACGGAACAGCTGAGAATGTTGGATGTGTTGTTCGGAAGAAATTGGCCAGAAGCTGAAAATTAGAAAAGAAAGTTATTAGATTGCAGTAAAACGGATGAAATATAACAGAGATTTCTGCATTAAAGATTTATGATATGAAAATTAATACACATATTGAAAGTGCCAAAAAGAAACATAATTTGTGGAAAAACAAGATAATTGTGGAATTTTATCCAAACAATAAAAGTTGCAATTACAAAGAAAAGAGCTAAATGGATCTCATTCTTTAAAAAAGAAGTGCAAAATAAATTAAATAATTACAAATTGTAGCTTAAATAAGAAAGAATTATATAATAAATTCAATTGGCAACTGAACTGACTACGCTACCACGAAAATTTTCATTGATTTCTGATGCGTTTTCAGCTTTATTGAATTGTTAAAAAAAATAGTTTGAATCGGTGTAAAATAATAGTGCACAGCAAAGAAAATCATATCAAATATAAATTTTTTTATTTGACAAAGAGTGATAATTACAAAAACAAACTTTTCGTTTTCATTTCATAAATAAAAAGAAAACAAAAATTTCTTAAAGGAATGGACTTCTTGAGATCATTATATTGAATGAACGGTTAGTTTTTATCTTCTTTTTAATCATTATACGTGTTTATAAAAACATTATCAGAATACAATTACGATTACAATTTATTATATATTTTTTAAATAAAAAAATTATGCAATTCCAATTTTGTATTACATGTGCTCTTAAGGCCACCGGTTATTGAATTTACCTCAAAGTGAATAAACATGGCACACTTGTACAATTGTAATAAATAATGTAAAATAAACTAAACATTTTTCTGTATTCTGGTTTTTATTGGTATTTTTTGAATTTTTGGAATTAAAAATGTTTTATTTGTAACTGTTCATATCTTTCATAATTTAGAAGATTTTTTTTAATATTATCAATACTTATATTTTTAAGGTGTGCATTAATTCGCAATTTTTATTATTTGTTGGAAATATCTTAAATTTGGTTTGGCGCAGCTGCATCAAATAAAAAAGAAACCTGGCTGATTTAAAAATTAAAAATAAAGAGAAAGGCTATTTCATATATAACTTCTATTGTGCATTATATTGCTGAACGTTAAAAAAATGTTTCGAAAATACTTATCTTTTAGGAGATGCTAATTTTTTTGGAAGTTTTTTGAACCCACTAAGAGCAGATGACATTTTTGATGTGTGTACATATATGTATATATACATGAATATATACATACATATGTATGTATGTAACCATGCAGAAATATTTAAAACATAGAATTTCTTATTATGAGAATATTATCACACTTTTAAAGCCCTTGCCCTTGACTTAGAAACTAAAGAACTATAGCAGTACGCAAGTGTTTTTTTGCTTTTATTCTAAATGACAAATTAATAATATAATATAACATAATTAATAATATTTTATAAATACAATTAGCTTAAGTGAATAAAAGGCTTTTTTTGTGTCAAAACTAATTGTTCTTTAAAATTTTACATTATATGAGCAACTATAAAATTAGTTGCATGGTAACTATACTTGTATAAGTCGGTACCAGTTGTAATTCGCTATCAACCTTTAATGAAATACTCTATTTTTTTCCAATATACATACATACTTACATATGTGTATAATTATTTATTTATTTTTTTTTTTGTTGGTAGTATAGGTAATCATAGAATTTTTTTTATATTTTTAGGTAATATAAGTACATGCATATATATGTAGTTCTTTAGACATACTGCAATTAGTTCCTTTGCTTTTTTCAATTAAATCTAAAATATACTTACTTCATATACGAATTGGCTAGTTAGAGTTTCCAAAACAACACAAACTCAATTTTATATATTGTATAGAGAATAGAAAAATGTTTGCGTATTTGTTTTTAATTTTTCTTCAAGTCAAGATAATCGAGTTTATGCTAGAACGGGGTCAAACGGCAGTTTAACTGAGTACATGTGCATATCCAAATCTGTTATTTACATATCGTCACCTTAAATCCAAAAGGCCAAAAAAATGCACACTTTTATTTAAAAAAAAATATTTTTCTTCAAGATAATCGAGTTTATGGTAGAACGGGGTCAAAGGGCAGCTTAAATAAGTACACGTGTATAAACAAATCTGTTATTTACATAGCGTCACCTTAAATGCAAAGAACCATTTGCATATGCATTTCATTGACGCATATATATATGTATATATATATATATATATATATATATATATATATATATATATATATATATATATATATACATATATATATGCGTCAATGAAATGCAGGCCTAGCGCCCGCGCCTGAAAATTCATTACTAAATAAGAGCGATGTCAATAACGGAAAACTCGAATTGTAAACAAAAACAATAATTTTAATATTTTGGCAATTATGTATATTATTATTATTTCGTTTCCTGCCAACATTTAACGCGCTGTCAGCATGGGAACAAACGATGCAAATGTCTAATGTAAATGAAACTGCACGAACTATCTAAATGATTTTTTATGTTTTTCACTCACAGTAAAGACAAAAGTTAATAAGAAGTCAATTTAACAATAATTAACAAGGTTCAAAATTTATTTTATTTCTAGCAACATTTATCTAACCTTTCCATACGTAAGTTGATTTCGAGTTAACTAATACTAGCGCATAGGAAATGTTATTTTCCTTTAAAAAAATCTCATATTTCTGGATCATAATCGAGAAAAAGCTTTTCTTTTGGTGGCATTCTAATATTACACAATATTTTGTGAAAACACTTAAACCCTTTACGTTTAGTGATATACATATCGAATTTTTAAGGGCGTTTCGCTAATGAGAGAACAAAATCACCTTGAGTCATAAAAAAAGAATACCCAGATGATAAAATTTAAAATAAAAAGTGCATTAATAGAATTTACAGCATTTTTTGGTTAAAATATATGGAAATTTAAAATTAAGAGAATTGTTAGTTGATCATTTCGGAAGCCTTCGCTGGTTTCGTTTACTAAAATAATCTTTGAAATATTTCTTGTGAATAGTCAGCTTTAGTGTATCGATTGTTACCTTGTACATATATATTGATAAAAAAAATGCGAACGAACATTTCCTTCGACAATTTAAATTCAACACAAAAACAAATTTAAAGTTTTTATTGTTGTTATTAATATATGTCAATGTTCGAACGAAATGGTCCCTATTAATAAATAAACGTTGAAATAAATAAATAAATATCTATTATCACTAACATTATGCATTATGAAATGTTTAGATAGACCAAATATTTGACGAAGTAAAGAAAGCTCTGAATAATAGAGATACATACAGTGGCTCACATTGAAAGTCGGGCAAATCATTGGTAGATTTTTATCGAATATTTTAGATGTCATAGCTTATTATTTTTGAGAAACTTTTGAACACATTTAATTAAGCATTTAATACACAATAAAAATTTATAGTAAAAATATTCCCAAGAATTTTTCAACACATTACTTTAAAACTTTTCTCAAAAAAATTCTAAAATTATAGTCACATTGAAAGTCGGGCAAAGCAATAAAGGGGCATAAAATTCATTCCAATTATCGCTATATTTGTTCATTCTTATTATTTTTATATTATAAGCGGTCAGTTGGACATTTGCTTTTGTATTAAAAAAATATTAAAAAAAAATTTTTTTGTAATGCCGCGTACAACACACAGTCTACCTTGGTAGAGCGAAAAATAGTTATTAATAACTATTAGAAGGTAAAACTCAGCGAGAAATCGCAAGTATCGTTAATAAAAGCAAATCAACTGTACACGATATCACTACGTGATACAAAAAAGACAACAGAATAATAAATAAACAACGCTTGTCTGTAAAAAGAAAGCTTTTCCCGAGAGATGAAAAGTTTATAGTTCTCAAAATACAAAATGAACCATTCATCTCCGCTCCAAAACTAGCCACAATGATTAAAACCAATTTTGGATAGGAAGTACATGCAGAAACAATAACAAGAGTTTAAAGAAAACGCAAATTGCATGGCTAAATGGCTCGAAAAAAACCATGAGTCAGTGTCAAAAATGGAAAGGACAACTTGGAATTTGCACTAGAGCAAATAGCAAAATATTTCTCGTTTTGGAGCACGGTAAAATTTATATGGCATGTTATGTTGGCTTTTCCTATTAACATTTAACATCTCACAAGTTCTTTTTACGGATGAAAGCAAATTTAATTTTGCTTGGCCGAGCTCTATGTGTGGCGTAAACACAATGCAGATTTTTTGCACAAAAACACTGAGAAAACAGTGATGCATAGAAGCTTATCAGATATGGTGTGGGGCTGTACAGCAGCTTCAGGTCTTGGAAATCTTCACTTTATAGAAGATATGATGGACAAGAACGTTTATCTTGACATTTTAACTACTAATGTTAAGGAGTTGGGCATTGTTGATAATGTTAAGTTTTATTAAGACAACGACTCCAAGCACGCATCACTGATAGTAAGAAACTGGTTGCTTTGCAACTGTTCTAAAGTCATCAAGGCACTTGCCCAAAGCCCAGACACAAATGTTATCGAGCACTTATGACACGAATTCGAACGTCGTATGAAAAACCGATTGTGCAGTAATAAAAACCAGCTTTAGGCCGCATTACAGGACAAATAGAGCCAAATAACGCCTGATGTGTGTAAAAAATTAGTGGAATCTATTTTAAAAAGATTAACAGCTGTAGAAAATTAGAAAGGATATGCAACTAAACATTACTTAATGCATAAACAATCGAATTTAAAGACTGCCCGACTTTCAGTGTGATCATAGTTTTTAGGTTTTTTTGAGTTTTTGTTTATTATTTATATTATTATAGGGCTGAAGTTCCTAGTTTTTGTTTTGTTATATTTACTAATATGCAGAACAAATATTCTGACAAAATATTTTGCAAAACTTTAAGTATTATTTACTTTAAAGCTGTTGAACTTTACTGCAATAAGTTGCCCGACTTTCGATGTGAGCCACTGTATGTTCGATTTTATGTTATGGTAAATTATATTATATAATTTACTATTTTGTTATTTCCTTTTTTTCTACAAAACTTCTGCCGTCACAAATCAATGAAAGCTCAACTCGTGGATGCATTTGAGATTTGTTTTTGGCGTCCTTAAGATGCTTTTAGTGCAAAACGGCCCTTATAATTAATAGGTTATATATGCCAATTACGGAAACACGTTTGACCAGTTTGAAATTATAAATGTGTACATATGTATAGAAAAACATGTGGATTTATGCAACTATTCCGAATTGTTTAGAAATTCCAAAATTTACTTTTGGTATTGTGTATTTAGCAAAACATATAGACGCTAACCCCAAAATTGATTTAAATTATAGAAAATAAAAAAACTGTATATGCCTACTTTTAAAATTTCAAGTGGAAAAATAAAGCCACTACGTAAAATAAAAATTTTTCGTGTTTCCCCAGCTTTTGATAAAATTTATACTGAGACTATTTTTTTTAAGAATCCACCATTTTTACTTTTTATGACATTTAACCTGCTTAAAATTAAAATTTTTGTTCAAATGTTGGCTTAAACTTAGCCATCAAATAAGAAAAGAAAAAAAACTATGTACGCGTTTCATTACATTTATTTATTTTTATTTAGTTAAAAAGGAAATATTTATGTATTTGCAAGACTTGTATGTAAACAAAATTGTGTCTACAAGGTAATCCAATAAAAATCCCAACAAAAGCATAAACAAGAGTGGAAAAAATACACAAATACCTTACTTCTGTTATCTGTAAGACGTTAACATACTTAAATTACCCAAACCTTCTTTTATACAACCCATACCCAGCATCCAAAATACAAACACTTTTGCCTACTGGACTTGAAAAGAAATAGAAAGCAACTTGTGCAACAACCAAACCATCATTTGAGCGCTTCCTTTTCTCCTCCTCGTTGTACGCTTTATATAGCGGAACAGCAAGACCATTATGAAAAGTATTTGACATATTAAACAAAAACAACGTAAAACAAAAGAAAAATAAAAGAAAAACATTGTTCTACAAAGTACGCGGACTTGGCAAAAACCAAATAAATACAAATTTTTTAATAGAAACCGAGTTTTTACACCAAGCGTCGCTAATTATTTACCATTCAATTTATATTTAATATGGAGAAATACAGAAATGTCATTAAGCTCCAAATCAGATCTGTACGCAGATGTCGCATTAATTTAATTTTTTTCTCTAATACGAAAGACAGTGGCTTCAGCAAATGTTTAAGAACTAACGTCATAGTGGCTTGGTTTTTCTCACTTCTTGAAATGCTGTTGGAAGGCCAGAGGCTATGTGCCATTCAATATTAACATTTCATTGATACCGTAATGGTACAAGTATGTCCCTATATTCATGATCCATCTTTCTGATGAATTTCACTTTTATGACATTTAAAAATACCCATGAAATTATATCAAATCAAAAAAATTTGCTAGGATATCATTCGTATAGAACATGTGTTTTTGTACGTACATAAGTATGTACGTACTTTTACGAAATAAATTTACATTCCTTCAGGCTTCCTTCTTTCCCTCATCGAACCCGCTTAATTTGCATATAAATACAGTTGAACCCCTTCTAAAGCAACTGATAGAAATTTCCGCAGTAGCTAAAATCGATTTTTTTAGCAAACCCAATTAAAAATGTGGGCAATTTGAGAATTCATCAAGACCTGCGTTAAACGAGGTTGTACTGTATGTATTTATGTTTTTCACTCATTTTGTAAAATCTTGTTTTTTTTTCTTTAATACACATTTAATTTCCTTCTTTACAGACGTGCCATTGACGAACGTCATGAAAGAAGAAATGTAATTGTGTAACTATTTGGAAAGTGCGAAAATAAGGAAGATGGCAAATGTCGTACACAGTTGTTACTGAGCAAATTAAACTTTTTAAACAAAAAATAAACTCAATGTACATAAATAAATAAGTGTATGTATGTACATAAGTACATTTTTACTTTACATGAACTTTCTATACATTTTAATTCCGGAATAAATCAGCTGTAGCAATATAAGATAACAATATTTATCAACAATTTAGCATTTCGAATTTACAATTTAATTTTAAAAGCGTAAGAGTAACTGTACGTGTTGTGCTTTTTTGGCACTCTTTGATTACTAGACGATTCTTTTACATTCTCTGTGGACAAATTGAAGTCATTCTCAGGGAACGACATATTTACTGTTTTCAAAAATCCAGTAGTGCATTTTTTAACTTCCTAGAAAGTCAAGTTGATAAAAAGTTGATTAAAAATATGAATTACCTTTACAAATCTGTTAAACTCGATTTAAAAATACTTGTTTTTTGCATATGAAATGTTTATTTCATTAAATCTACCTCAAAACATTATTTTTCATCAATTAATAAGAGATAAATTTAATTTCACATAAGGAAAAACAAATAGTGACTATTCCTGATGTGAAGTTTATTGCCAGCGATAAATAACCAATCGTAATCTAATATTAAATTATATTCTTTGCGAAAACAAACATAAAACTTTTACTTTCTTCAATATAGTGAATATAGCTTTTAAATCGGAGAATATGAATCAACTCACAATAAAATCATTTAAAATTACCCATATTTGTACTACTTCCGGGTCCTAACTTCAAGACTTTCGTGACTTATTTGTAAGCTGTTTTTTACTGGGATAATATGTGCATATCTTCTATATAGCACAGAATAAATAACATTTCAATTGAACAATTCGTATTTCCAAACCAAAAAAATGAAGAAGATTTGTACGTTTCGTTTATTTAACTCATCAGTTCAGTTTTTACAACTCTTTGAAAATTATTAGTGAGTATTGTTAGTTATTAGTGAGTGTTGTTTTTTTTTTAACACGAACTTCGAACCCATCTACCTACTATCTTTAGTTGAAGGTCAATGTTACAATCTCTCACTATTTTCTTAATTACTGAATATCCTAATCCTAATTGCTTTTTAGTTTGCTGCTGCTGTAGCACCAAAAATTATATTCCAAAAATATTTATTTAAACACTGATGTTTATTATGACTAGTATTTAATTTTTGGTTTTTTTTCTTTTCATTTTTCATATTTCTTTTTACCACATGCTAAGAACAAGAAGAATAAATTATACATATTTTAAGGATATAATCATGCTGCTTGTAAAAGATCTTTCCATGCTGACTCTTTGTACACATGTATGTATATATGTACATAGTCGTATATATTTACTTAGTCGTATGTCTAAGTGATCATATGAAACTCATTTAAAACCCGATTACAAAAATGTCTAAAAAAGTTGAGTGTAACTAGATTGCGGGCGGTCGGAGATTAATATTTAAACACTATCTGGCCAATAGATCATGTTACATTTATTTAAAATTGTCGCTGGTTCATTAAAACATACATATTTTGTGAGAATACATACATATACATATTCATAAGAAAATAAAAATACATATTTGTTTAATACCAAGTATTTTTGTTAAGCGTTAAGTCTGGTCGAATCGATATGTTGTACAGAAACGTGAAAGAAAACAAAATTTGAAAGTGGACTCTACCTTCCGCAACATCAAATTGGAGAATGTAAAAAAAAAATATTTATTCTTAAACCTTGTTCTGATATAATTTTAAAACGTACAATGTAAGGAAATATGGACGTGAACATTAGAAAAAAGAGAACTGTTCTTGAGGAATGACATTTTTATTGCTTCCAAAATATCCGCTGGTGCATACTTTGAAATTCTTTGCCTACAAAATTTTCATTAAGTTAAAGAAAAAAACTTTAATTTTACATCAAAAAAGTATTTTTTAAACTTTTGTTTGCTGAGTATATACTCACGCAATATTGCACCAAAAATCTCTTTTGATTGAGGCCCGAAATTCTTTTGGAGCACACAACTTTAGGCGATGCGTTGAGAGACATTATAGTTTCCTTAATATTAATTTTAATGCAATGAAAATTCAATTGCTTGAATTAAAAGAAAATAAGAGAAGAGGAGAAAAACAAAACTAAAATCGAAAAATATTTGTCCTAAATCTGTATTGCATATTGATAATGAAATTATGAAATTAATTGTGCACTGAACATGGATTTCCACGCACAGCAACCGTATCAATAAACGACTTAATAAGCAGCAAAATATGTATTTCGTTTTACGATAAATTAACAACAACAACAACAACGGTAAAAAACAATTAAAGCTTATCTGGCTTATATTTTTATGTTGTAGCGGTTTATTAAGCACGTTCACTTGGCTGCTTCGTCGGTTCATTCGCTACTACCAATTCACTATCAACAAACTGACTGATTTCGTAACCGAACAAACGAATACACAGCACTAAACAACCTGATATCGGCCAAGCAAATCAAACTTAATGCAGGTTAACAACAATTTTTACTACAATTTATTGGCTCAGTTTATCTATTGAACAGCTGCCACATCAAAATAACCATCAAAATGTGTATCTTGTTATACTGTATACTAAAAAATTTGTGTTACTCTTGACTGTCATAATCATTAATGCTAATCCACTTTAGATATTCGTTCACAGTATTATGTTTTTAAGGTCAGATTATTTTGAGAGAAATAAAAAAAGTCGCATATTTACTTACACTGATGTAAATTGGATTTCATGAATATCCGCCTATAGGCGAAATTGTTTTATTTAAACACTCCTTAGATGGAATTAACAAGGATCGGAATAACATAATAATATGTATTTTTATCTGCATCCACTTCAATTGCCTAGTGTTAGAATATAGGATTTTTATACCAATGAATATGGATTATACTCGTATATCGTCATGTGAAAATCAAAAGGCCGTATATTACATTTAAAAACCTTTCTAAAATAAATCAAATAAATTTCGATTATTACGTAGGCCAACATTGGTTGGAAATTTCGTATAATTTTCCCAAATTTTAATGGTTTTAAAGACGTCTTCCCGTTACCTTATCAGTCTAATATCTCGAAAAATAATCAACCAAATCTTTCGAAAAAAGTTTGGCTGGCCCATATAAAAAAGTCGCTACTTTATAAACATATACATATAACATGATATTCCTAAATGATTAATTGTTAGTTTATTTTTTCTTTATAGAATACTAAAAACTACAATAAAACTTTTGATCTTATGAATGGCATACAGATGATTTTTTACGTTATTAATCGTTTATAAATATGTATGTAGTTTTATTTAATTTTCTTTGCAAATGGTTCATAAACCATTTGTAAGCTTTTATGAATATGAATATTATTGAACGAATTTGTACATACGAATATAAGAAATTTGTTTCATACAACTTTTTGTAACACACATTTTATGGTATATGGATAAGGAACTTAAAGTTTATTTTCGTGTGTTTGGAACAAGTTTAATTAAACATTTACTAAGAATTAAAATTTATCATTCCATATCAAAGTATTGAATTCGTAGCAGCAAACTAATTTTGATTAACTGCACAATCAAGTCTTGCACAATTTTTTGTGCAGATACAGATGAAGATGCACGTGAGCACATTTATTTAATATGTGCAGCAAAGCATGCCAATACGCTGTAGCGTGTAGCTAAGGTTTGATTTTTATATGAAAATAATTTAAAATTGTCTAAAATAAATGATATTTGCACTTAAAGAAGAATTTTGAAGCATAATTGCAGAAAACAAACATTAAGTCAAAGTGCAGCTGACATAAATTTTTTGTAAGAAAATATTGTGACAAATTCTAAAATTACAAGGCTCTTAGTTCAAATGTGCGCAAGTTATGTGTGGTAAAAAAATCGTATAGTATATCAGCTGAAAATTCTTTTTGAGAAAAAGTTGTGATTGATTCCAAAGAAAATAATTTCTTTAAAGAGAACATTATAATCGATTTAAATACTCTGCTAATGCCTCTTCTAATGCCACATTTCTATAACAAATGTTGGAATAGTTTCCTTTGTTGAAAAAGTTTCGATTTTTTCTCAATGACAGCTGTTTTATGTAAAATTAAAGTAGTTCCAGACATACTGGAGTCATCTTTAATATTTTAGTAAAATTATTTACATATATACATAGACACCATATAGAGCAACTATAAACAGTGAGTAAAACAAGTTTAAAGTGACGGGATTATTGAAACGATCACGGATTAAACAAACTAATTGCAAAAACCATAAAAAGCAAAGCTCCAATAGTATTAAAAATGCAAATTTTAAAATTATTTTGAGAAAACTAAATTATAGTAGTATGCAAATGTAATGATTTTTTTATGGAAATGTAAAATCCGTATGTATTTGTTTAAGTATTTCAAAAGCATCCCGTAGCTTTTGCAGATTTCAATTTAAGAAAAGGAAATAAAAGCAGATACACAGGCAAGGCTTAGTATAACGAATCTCATTTTGGAGAAAATCTGATATAACGAACAATCTAATTTTCAATATTTACCAACTTATATGAAGAACGGATAAAACCAAAATGTTTAAATATTTTTATGACAAAAAAAGTAAAGCAAAAGAATGTGAATCGTCCACAGATGCAAGTAAATTATGGTCTACTTGGAAGTAGGACTACTGGAAATTTTAAAACGATGAATTGCAGTCGTTTTTTTCTTTCTATCTACATACATGTCAAAGAGAAGCTACATGTGAAAATTGTCATCATGGAATCAGTGGAAATAAGAAACTTTGATATCTTAAAAAAGACTATATAAAATATACGATACAAGACATATCAAGGAAACGGGATTTAATAAGTCTGTAGAAAAATATTACAAAAGTTATAGAGGAACGTAATTTAACTTGTGATAATTTTTTCAGTGTGACTAAAACGAATCTGCTCCCGGATGAAAAATTATTATATGCTGTACCCAAAAATAAATGTCACACAAATACAATTCAACGAATGGGCCTGTCGTTATACCGAGCTTTGCCTATATTTAGATAAAACAAATAGAAAACGCAGGCGTATTTACTTTTTTCTTGTGCGATTCTTGGCTACACTCTGTCTTTCAGCCACGATCACATCGTCTGTATTAATCCATCCACAAACACGCAATCACGTACAAATATTCAGCTCTGACGCGTTTTAATTTTAAGCGCTTGATTGTTTTTCTTATTTGTTTTTATTTTTGGCTGAGAGTAGTTTTTATGCCCATAATATGTTACTTATTTGTGCTTCATAATTTTATATACGAATATACGTATTTTGTGTTTTATTTTTATTTCTGTAATACAAAAAACTAAGCATGTTTGCGTTGTCGTGTGCGTGTGTGTGTCCAACATTATTTTGCCAACAATATTTCAGCAACAATCCAACAACAACAACTGCAATACAAAAAAATGAACTTTCTCCACCTGTTGAGCCCAACCTGTATAAATATTTAAAAGTTGTTGTTGTAAGTGTTTGTATTCAACCAGTTTGTTGTTGCTGTTGTAGTTTTCCATAGAGACTACATGCATACATGTGGAAAAGGTATTATGTATAAGTGGCATGATGGGTTATTACCAAATCAAATATTTCATTCCAACGTGATGACTGTAAACAGTATTTTCTTTTACAAATTTATGCAGTTTAACAAATACTTTATTTATTAAATGTCTATTAAAAATTGTATTTAGTTGCGTTCACGCATGCTCTGCTTTATTTTAAAATTTTATCAGCATATTTTACTTTGTTTTATCATCCATTCATTTATCTCTTATGAATTTGTATTGTTTATTACACTTTTGATTTTTATAAGAAATATTTGGAATGTTTCAATTTATGCAGTTTTGTTATTGGATTTTTGAAAAATATTTAAAACTTGTCATTTGTTGAATACAATGGATAGGGGATTAATTTTCTATACGTTTCGCTTTTTTTCTATTTAACAACTATCGTTCCCTATTCCATTCGTATACACGCATGAGATGCGTTAAAAAATAATGTCCATTTTAACATAATTAGATCATAATGTAGATCAATTTCTCATTGAAAAGAATACAGTCGAATTCGGATAAAATCCATTAATATGCTCAACTCCGAATTTTGATTAATTTCACCTCCGACGAAGTGCCATCTCATTTTAATGAGATAAATTAAATCCTAATTCCAAATCAAAACGTATCCAGTTTATTTTTAGTATCTTTTGTTGAAAAAACAATTTCAAAAGTACTGAGTTCATTTAAGCGAAGCGGTTTTTACTTATTTGAAGTCCATTTGAATGAAAATCTTCCATAAGCGAAAAATAATTCTTGTAATTTTCTCCCACGTTTCGATGTCGGTAGAAAATTTCTATGATTTTTATTTAAAAAGCGAACTGCGTAAAATACTGCTATAGAATTTTTATAATGGAATAGCAAAAATATTTTGAAAAAAAAAAAATTCAAAGAATTAATAAAAAAAACTATTGATAAATTCGTTGTTAAGGAAATATTATTAAAAATTTTTATTTAACGGTATGTACATATGCTTACTAGATATCGCCATGAATATACTCCTCTTTCAACTCAAAATAATGCACGACACTAAAATACTTGAACACCAGTGCAAAAATATACGAGTAAATGAACTCCTCGTTCAACAAAGATACAACAAAGTCAATCAAGCAACACACTAGTTGTTTGAGAGAGCATCACGATTTGTCTTCCTCATTTCCTCGTTGTATGTGAACATTAAGAGCAACAACACATATGAAAAAAGAAAATGATCTTGAAAAATTCGAGTGACAACTGTGATTCGTTAGAAATTTTATTGATGTAGAAAGTATTTACTCATATGAAAAAATAATTTATGTATGCATTCGTACATATACTTATGCATATATGCATATGTATATACACAGATATAACTTTTGCTAAAAAATTTCAGACAAACATTTTGTCTGAAGTAAATTTTATTTTCAAAATTTTTTTTATTTTCCCAGGTAATTATTTGTTGGAACTTTTAGAATGCAAATAAATTTTTTCTTCAGTTAAACTTTTACAAATTTATCAAAATTTTTGTAGGACGGCATTCACACAAAATATTTACTGATTCAAATAGTTTTGTTACTGAAAATAAAATTTAGTTTCTTGTTTTCTATGTAGTATATCCAAAAACTCGCCCGTATATAATTATCTAAATTAATATTAATTAATAAAATAATAATTGGAAAATTGAATATATTGAATATGTTTCATTTATTTTTATTATTTCTTTATCTTTGAAATAATTCGTAGCATTATTAATATTACATAAAAATAATAATCTACGCCTGAAAATTTTCAGTACTTTAATCTTCTTTTTGAATTTAAATGCATAAACTCATTCAAGCAATATGATTCTGTACTTATTTTTGTCTACTGTTCTCAATACAAGTGTCACACATTATCGCAAGCGTGATTTGAAAATAATTTTTGATGTTGAGTATTCGCGATTTATTTATGCACGATACGATATTTGATTGCACTCGTGCTGCAATAATTGGATATTGTACAAATAAGTTGCATGTGTGTATATATATCGAACAAAATCAAAAGTCCTTTAGTTATATTGTCCAAAAGGAACTATTTTGTAATACATTAACATCACTGAAAAATGATGATTTTCCATCAAAATAGATTACAACATTAATTTTGCATTCAATTTTTTAGTGACAAATTGTTTAATTTGTTTAAAAATTAAAAATTATTTTTATAGTTTCCTTAAACATGTGTATTGTATATGTGTATTTTTTGTTTACAACTAAATACATAGTACATACATATATTGTAAGAAAAGTTGCAACATAATTTGTTTAAAAATATTGGGCAACTTATTTTGTAGAGTGTAGTAAAACGACAATAACAAAAGAAATAAAATATTCCATAAAATTGTGTAGTCTATGGCTGTCTTAATAAATACATACATACATGTATTGTAATATGGCTTAATTTTCTCCTTTTATGTGACCCACTTTTCTCGTCAAAAGTACCAAAAAATATATATTTAATTGGTGTTTAATGAGTCTCACCTATTAAATAAAGCATAAAATTTCTATGTATGTATATTAGAAACTTACAAATTATGTACATTTGCTTCACTATGCATTCCTCATTTATTTGTTCAGCAGCATCGCATGCACTTATAAACACTTGATTATTCACTATTCCCTGATACTATGAGTGTGTACAGAAAATAATAAAGAAATAACAATTACTTAAGTCGTATTAGTATTTATTTCAAGTTTATTATGTGTTGCTGTGCTATGTCATACATATAAATTATTATTTTATTCATATTCACATTAAGATACAGATTGTGTGAATTTGTATTTTTTTAACTTCTTCCTTTTCTTTTCCTGCCTTAATAATATGGCCGTAAAATGTTGTCATTTTGCTTTTTTATTTACTAACTTTGTTAGTGTTTACTTTGATGTTATTGTTGTAAAACTTTTTCTTGATAAATTACAAGAAAACGATTATGCACCAGTGTGCATACAAAAATATTTCCGTAAACATTTCAATTAAGTTTCTACAAAAAGAGTTATTATTACATTTTAATTAATTCTGAAAGAACGGCTTAACAAATGAAAATTCTAACGAAATATCAACAATGATTGTCATTATTTATCACATCATACTGCTTACTGTGAGCGATGGGATCTTTTGTACAATATTTATATTTGCTGTTTTGGTTCTATGTTCTATTCAGTGAATTTTGACGAGTATAAATATACTTTGGGACTCTAAGGGAGTTTGTTCCGAGCATGTATTATGCTCATATGAGATTCACAGAACCTACTTTGCTTTTTCTCAATATTCTCAATTGTGAACTAATGGTCTATAAGTAAAAAAAATATTCGGTAAAACAAAAAAAAAAAATATGTCGCTCTTATTATTAGCTATTATATATGCACTAGTTATATAGAACAAGAAAACCATTCCAATAAAAAATATTCAACCTGCTCTTCACAGAGCACAGACCACACTGTCGACTTGTTATTGGTCTCAAAGAGTAAAAAACTCAAAGACAATTCTTAAAAAAAAAAAACAAAACTTGCATGAAATCAGCCCACATGAAATTTCCATAGTATTGTTGTTACAAATAAATTTTTATAACAACAATACATACATAAATTGCTTAAACTGTATTGCATATACTTTTGTTGGACTCGAATTTAAACCTCATCAGATTGCATTAGACAATGATGTTAATTTTTTAATGTTTATAGTGTCAGAAGTTATTTATAGGTCGCATCTTATGATGCAACAAAATGCCATGGATTTCGAAATATTAATTTTTAGGCGATATTAATGGGTCTCTAAAATTTTGAAGACTTTTGCCGAAGATATAAAAAAGTTGACGAATGTTGTGAATGCATTTATATGAAAATTTGTTAGCCTCCTTATGGATAATTTTTTAAACTATAAATATTTCTGAGTGAGAAAATTGATCTAAATATTTTGGGAAGTATAGGCACATTCTGATCAGAATATTTTTGATCGTGTGTTAGCAATTCCGATTTGTTTTGCATTCTTCAGATATCGACCTATTTTGTTTATTCCCAAAAAATATAAAATTCGTGTTTCTAATTTAAATATGACATTCCTTAAATGTTTGTTCCAAAAATAAGTGGTTTACACAAAAAATATCGTAACGATATCCCGATTGAAATAGACTTCAGTTTATCTTTTTTAAACTAATTTGTACTATTAATTAAATACTTAAATACTTAAATCTGGTTTTATTTAAATTTATCTTCATTCAATCATTCACAATAACAGTTCCACTTGGAAAATCCAAATTGATCTCATTTCGAAAATAATTTCCGTTTTTCATTTTCTAGGCTCGATTTACGGAATTAGGTCCACTTACGATCGGAATTTAGTTCTGTGTCATGACTGATTATTCCACATAATTTTTGTTGGATATTTATGCCATATTAGTTAAGAGAAACTTACGAAAATAGTGGTTACCTTTATTTTGGCAAATAATATTTACCCGCGCTGATTTGAACGTTTTATTTGAATTGTTTTTTTTTTTTTTTGTTCGCTAAAAACATTTATTTGTCAAGCATGACAAGTTTGCCTTTTAACACAATAGATAGTTTAACAAAAGAATTATATTAGGTGCTTCCATTTTATCTTATTTATGTATGTATATTATGCAAGATTGAACTGAAATTTGCAACAACAAAAGCATTATGTCCACATTATGTATTACGTTAGGCTGACAAAATAACTGGGTAGATTTTTAACAATTTCTTCATGAAACCAAATATCTCGCGAAATTTCATGTTATAAATTTTATTTTATTCCTCCCATGAGCAAATAAAAAGTTTATGCAGCAAATAGTCATCGTTTAAAAATAAAAACTTTGTTCAGATTATAAAATCAAAATTTCTCATTTTGCTAAAGCAATAAATGTTTTATTCCAATAAATATTTTAACAAAACAATCTGCGTCCTGTGCCTACATATGGCCAGCTTAAACATTTCAACGCATTTAAATTCAACTTGGCTTAATTGCCTTCCATTAGATGCAATTTATGTAAGTACGTACGCAACAATTGCAAATGCGTTAATGATTAATATAAAATCGGAGAAAATTGCATAGCTTTTATGATTAAATCATAATTAGTATTTTATAAGTATGACGATAAGTGCAACTAACGACTGCTTAAAAGTACATGTTGTACATACATATGTAAGTGCGTATGAATATCGTTAAAAATGTATACATTGTTGTCTTATTTAATAGTGACAAACGCACTATTCCTTCTCGCAATATCCACAAACTCTTGCCAGCATGTCACGCCAGGCAAATAAAAATGTAAGCGTTTAAATAAATATGAGCATAACATTGGCCGAATTGAAAAGCCAAAAACTATTAAAAAATGTTTGAATATTTGGCTTGAATATAAAATTTAGTTAAAAAAATATGAAGTCTTTAATGTATGCATTACTCGTACATACAATGTATGTAAAGAGTGTAACTAGTTGGCTGCAAGAAAAAAAACTATTCATTTTGGCTGTACAACTAAAAACTTGATTTTCTTTTCCCGTTTCTTATGATGCATTTTTTTAAAGTTTCATCATCGATAGTGCATTGATATAAGGTGTGTTCATTAGCTAAAAATTGTCATGGAATTAGTTTAAAGTGTGTACGTGAAAAAACTAAAAAGAAACAGTGCAAAAATTTTATTTACAGAGTCGATTTTTTTTTTCTCAAAAATATACTATATGTGACTGTTATTAATATTATTTGATATTTTTGATTTTACAAAAAAAAAAAATTATGAAAAAATATCCATCGTATTTTTCAACTCTGATGTTAGAAAGAAATAAAATTGTTGTAACATTTTATTTTCAAGAAGGAGGTTTTTTTAAATTAAATTTTCCGTTTTTTTTTCGGAGCTAAAAATTTCTGCATTTTTGTTCTATTTGGAATTTGAATTCTAGTTCCAATTTTTTACGCTTTTTTGAACTACTTACGATCTTGCTTCTCTTTCGAGATTTTAAATAAATTTTCAATATTTGAATTTTGATTTTGATAAAGGTTTTAATTTCGTGATTCACATCACCAACGGGAAATTTGTAAAACCTTTGATAGACAAAATTGATATAATTGAATTTCTATGCATTTGTTCCGTGAAAAATTTATATCAGAAAGAAAAACATATTTTTAAAAAACCTTAAAATTGTTTGTTCTCCATATAAATTCATCTTGTGTTTGTTAGCCCAAGTGTTGTAAAAATGGTATTTCATTTCTCCACACTAGATGCCAATGAAGGGAAACAGAAACAACATCATAAAAACATGTGAGAAAAATAGGACCATATCCTAAACCATTTATGGATTAATTTAATTCCCAATAAAAAAATATTCTCAAAAGTGAAAAAATGCAAAGATGATGATCCTGAAGTGGTTAAATTCGGATAATTTCCTATGATTTCAATATAGCTCGTCATTTTTAATGACTATTTAGAGAATTTGATGATGTTTTCTATAAGTCGAAAAAAAGTAAAAATTTGCAAAGAAAATAACATATTTAATTACAATGATTCATTTGCCTTTAGCAATCGACTAACAATTTAACCATAACGAGAATAAATGTGTGAATATAAATTAAAATTTAACTAGCAGAGACACAAACCCTAATATTTAGCAGAGCTCATTTCCTAAAATATGGTCTCAAATTGGATTAGAAAGAACGAAATCTATGAATTGAAAACAAGAATACCCTAAATATAAAAATACGGATAAAGGTCTTCAAGCTGCACTTAATGATATAGAAATAATAGAAAAATAGTTTAATTAACAATTACTTGAGAATATTGATAAACTTGTACTACACTATATATAGAAAGAGTAGTCCAAGTCACATATGTGACATCGTTATATCGACCTTATATATGTAGGTTTCATAATATATGTACATACTTCTATTACACTGCAATCGCAAATAATTGCACAAACATTACGATAAAATTTGTGGTTTGAAGAGTATATGAACGAAAAACATTATAATTAATTCTCTTTTGAATTAGGACAACATCGTCCGAGAAAGAAATTTAAAATTACACGATCATCGTATCTTAGTGTTTGGATCTTATGAAGGTTATTTGAATTTGTTAGTGTTTTTTGTCATTTATTAGAGATGTTCTGTAAAGATTTTATTCAACTCTCTCTTCACAAGTTTGTCTTTGAAAACTCTATATAAATTTCACAAACTTTAATAAAAATTTTTTATTTTTTGTTCATAAAAAACTTTTAATTGATTAGCTTATCAAAATGTACCGTAAAATCAAAAAAGAAATAATGCTTTCTTTTAGTTTTATGCACTATTTAATCAAATCTAATCTAATAATTGCGGCTATAAAATTAGAATGCTTTTACGAATTTGTTGTTTTTTCATTTTTTAAAAGAAATTTAAATTTTATTACAACAAAAATCAATATGCAGAGCAGTGATGCATACATGTATGTATAACTACATACATACATGTATACATATGTACATACATATGTATATGTATATATGTTCATTTGTATCTTCAAAGAGACACATTGCGGTATTTGAGTAGTATAGCAAAATAATAACGAATGATCAAGTATTAGATGCAGTTGCGGTGCATTTCCAGACGGTCACAAACTGAACGACGAATCTTTCCATTTGGAAATCAATATATTAGAAAACCATCATTTTGAAGTTGTTTCACGATTTCACCAAATAAGAGACTTTTAACAAGTTAACAAGTTAAGTTAATGAAAAATACAGAAACGATTTTCATATACACTTTGCATATTATTTTATTTCAAACCGTTTCGTTTACAAAATTTATTTCTAGTTTTTGACCAAGAGAATTTCGTTAAATGAAATATAATTTGTAAAAAATTACACATTTTCTTCTGAGCATGTCAGCAATAATTTGTTAGAAATCTTCATCAGAATAATCTATTGCCGTGTAATATTAGTTTTTGTTTGTTTGTAATATAATGGCATAACAGGAAAAAGTTAATGTCAAAAACAATAAAAAGGGACTAAATTTAGTGTCAAAAGATGTTCAACATATTGTGGTTTACATCAGAAATTCTATGCGATCATTTTGATCATACCCCACAAAATTATTCAGTCACCACAGCAGCAGCAAATTCTTGTAAATTCACTTAAAACACTTACATATAATATAGAACCGAGTAATTTAGTTCGTAATAGACGTTCCACTAAATAAAAGTAGTCAGTAAATAAAATTAAATAAAAGTAATTAGGGAGAAAAAGAACATTGCATATGGCACACAGCCGAAACAAAATTTGAGGTGGGTTGGCAGGAAGTCTCTGTAAAGGCAACCTACGTTGCAATATTTTACATCTATATCTTGTTTCCTCGTTAAGTTGTCTATATTAAAAACTTTCTCTTATTTTCTATTTTATAACATTTTGTCAGATGATGGCAAACAATTGTTTTAACCGTTAAAAAAATTAGCGAAAAATTTTATCGAGTTTAGTTTGTTCATTTTAAGCGTTAAAATTTATAAGCGTTTTTGTATTGGATGCTTCCAAAACAGAGTTCATTACAAGCGGATTCTCACTATAACTAAAGTTCGTTATGGCAGCGGTATTTACTATATAATATTTGTACAGAACTGTTGCGACCGGAAAAGTTGTTCGTTATGAACGGTGTATGTTATAAACGAACTCCATAATAATATTAATCAAATAATTAACAACTTTATTATACAAGACATTCACGAACTATACGATAATGATTTATCTAGTTTCAATCCTGCGTTGATTACAAACGGACAACTTTTTTTATTTTATTATCATCGTGTTGCAGAGGTTTTTTAAACTAAAGTATTTTACACTTATAATCAACATAATATAGTTATCGCAACCATACCCTAACAATGTGTTTTCTCTACATGTAGTGGCCAAAAATCTATTGTTAATGGATTGTGAGGTAAATAGTTCTAACCATTCCAAGAATCAATACTCCTCTCTCCACAATAGTTTCTCAAGGCCTACGGCATCTCCCTTAATTTATATTTTATACTTATACATAGAAATATATTGAACAACGCTAATAATGATGATCATGTTTGTGTTTATTATTGACCTCCGCTTAATTCAAAACGTACGGGGCACTCCTTGCATACTTTAGTTATTCAATTACAAAATCAACAAGAAGAATACCAAATGACAATCGTAAATTCATAACACATGCCTCATATTAAATAAGATCTTATTATTATCACAGATGCTTTTAGTGTCGCTTGTCGTTGGTAACTATGAAAATATCATTTTCCAAGTATGAATATGAATGGCATTAACTTACGTTCTGCATCAGCCTAGATTTCATTAACATGATCTTTTAAAGTGTTAATTCATGTTGCTTTAAAAGGTTGATTCTAATTACATAAATAAAATTATAAAAATACGGCGGACGCATGTCATGTTTTCATTACAAAAAAAAAAAAACAATTTTAAAGGTTTGGATTTAGATTAGGGATTAGATGTTTTCAGCCTTATTAACAATAGTTTATGAGAGGTAAATGAATTATAATTATTATTTTCTTCATATCCTCCACTTTTTGTTCTTGTTGAACCACTTATTTACACTAAGTCGTGATGTTGCAAAAAGGTTCAAATGTATGTATGTACCAGCAAAAATATTCACTAAAAAGTTATGAGTTAAAATGCTAATGAACCTACTCTTCACCATGACGATATCATTGGCTACATTTCGTATTTGAAATTTAGGTCTAAATGTTTTGCAAACAGGTTGAATCCTATTGAAGGGTTGGGTAGCATCAACAAAATGTTTTATTCTGTATATAAAACCTAAACCCGCAACAATTAACGAAATTAAAAAAAGTAACAATGTTTAAGAATATTTCATTTAAGTCTCTGTCATGTGTCACTAACAGAATCCGAATTAAAATGTCATCCAATTGTTAAAACTAAAATGTGTTCAATTTCAAAATGATGGTAGTGATTTTTACTAGTTGATTAGAGTTCCTCTCTTTTAATTTGTTTTTTATTGATTTCATTTTCAATTATTATGGTTTTGATTTTATAGGCCCTTCCCGATATTCCACAACAACCATTCACAGCTGTAACAATATTTGTTGTTGTTCTTTTGTTTGAAATTTAAAGATGCCCACATACTTAAAGATGGCTGCGAATAGACTTGAATGGCTGTTGTTGAGTGTCTCTTCATATCGAAAATGTTGACATTATTATGGTAAAGTTATTGTCAGGCCAAATTAATATTAATAAAGAGATATGAAATATGTCTTCCTTATTTTTCGCTAGAAGCTGTGAGAAAATTTAATTTTCTTGTTGCAAAAATAAGGCAAATAAATAAATATTTAATTTACGCCAAGTTTAAGTTGATTTGCAACAAGATTTTTTTTCGATTTCGTTAAAATTTTTATGAAACCGGATATATCTATAAGCGATATTTATTTCTAGTCGCTTTTTTAACTACTATATATAGACAAATGTAGCACTTCGTTAATGATGTAATCATTAATACATTATTTACTACCGCAACTTAAAATAAATAAAATTCAGCTTCATGGAAAAAAGTTTTAAAAATATTTATCATCCCATTTAAATATGTACAAATAAGTAGTCAGTTTGTCTTATGTCGAGATACTATTTCACATAGAAAAAAAAATATATTTATATTCTTACAAAGTGTGACATTATGATATTTACTATAGAGAAGGATCTTTCAAATGCTTTTATACACTTGAAAAAAAATGTATTTAAAAAACCAGAGAATGACAATTGTGAATCATTTGTTGTTACACATGTATAAATATGAATGAGTTAAAAGATGATAAAGACGCTTGAGGAAGCGGTTAACACTTTATAAATCTATTCCAGGAACGTTGGAAAGTTGGTTGGAGAATACTAAAAAATATTATTTTCCATAAAAACATATAAATCGAGCAGATGTATTGATTTTTAACTGCCAAAAACAAAATTTTTGCAGGAGAAAGTCCCAAATACGTTATTTTATGATGATTCTAAGCTTTTGCTTTCAATTGGTAACAGAAACTTTCATAAATAGTTACGAAATTTTCCAAAATCATTTCGAAATTTTAATATCAAATTCATATCTTTAGTTAATTTCATATAAAAGCGCAATCAGCATATTGACTTTAAATGTTATATGGTATATCATACTGGAAAACATTCGACCCGTAATTCCTCCACGTAAAAAATCAATCCTTTCGAAATCGTCATAATATTGTTTTTGCAATTAAATGGTTTTAACAATTGTATAACAGGTTAGAATACTAAACCATGGGTACACATATACAAATAAGTATTTTTTGCATTTGAAAAATTCACGTGTTGTTTGTAGATTAAATGGTATTTACGTGAACATTTTAACGGTTAAAAATTCATGAAAGTTTGTGATTTTAAAACCCTCGACATTCTAGATCCCTAACAACCGAAAAGTTTTCTTAAATTATTTTAAGAAAATTCACCTTTCAATAAAACAAAAAAAAAAACTAAATCGAAATCAAAATCGGTCCGGATTTGGAGTCACAGAGATATACATATGCATAACGAAGAGTTGGCATGAATTTAGCATACGATTTATTTATAACACACTCCAGAGACTCTGACTAACAAATTGCTAAACTCTAGTCAGTGAGTTGCCAAATATTTGCCAACTTGTACAAAACATTTGTTCGATGTCGAAAAATATATCCTTTTGCTCGTTTTCCATTTGCTAAATCTAGTTTGTTTACATAATAGTTGGCAGCTCGCTGTTTGGAGTGTACAAGCTGTTGCTAATTTTTTGTTATGCATAAGACAGACTGTAAATTTATTACGGGTATATCCGAATTATTATGTTCACGGTTAAAAAAAACATTCATCATGTAGGAATATAAAAAAATAATTCGCTCAGTGTTTATGCATGATGATGTTTATTTATTGTTGGGTTTTGTTGCAACTTGCAAGGTAATGTGTTTACAAATTTACACGATTCTTATGGTCTGAAGTGTTTCATTTGAGTACATGTAAATTTACTTAATTCTTAATGTTTTCAATAAATAATACTCACTGAGTGTAAATGTTATTGCTGCACATTCGCTTGTCGTTGTTGTCAGTAAATTTCGCTGTTGGGTAGTTCACATGCTGGTAGTGTTTTTTGTTTGTTTTTTTTTTTAATTTTTATATTTTCATTTTTTACGTTGCATTCACTTTTGTTGGTAGTAAAAGATATTTATCTTTGTTGCACGTATGTATTTACGTTATATGTTGCACGTGTGTATATACAACATAACGAAATACAACTTTGCTGGAACGAAATAATAAAGGCAAATTAAAATAATAGTAAGATACGACATTTTTAAAGTCTGCGATAAAAATGAAGTTTTCCCCATGTAGGAAGTAACGAAATTTTTTAATGTTTCTTTTACGTTACTAATTTTTGTAATACAAAAACAAGCCGTAACAGCCACAAAATATTAACTTTGCTGGTTACATACATTTATCTGCATGAGGGGAATAATTTTCGTACATATATATTTTGGGAAAAACATTAAAGATTTCTTTTTATTGAAAATCAGACTACATATTTCCCATGACAGTCAATACACTTTTGTATGTTGATGTCTTAAAAAAAATGAAAATAGTTTTTCTACCAAAACAGGCAATTTAAAAATTCATTCGACGAAAAATTCATTGACCACGTAATTTATTTTCGATATGCAAGAATACAAAAAAATTTCATTGGATGCCAATGACATCCGCTAAGGAAGGCAGTCGTTATTTCAGAGAATGTGTAGGAATTGGCTTTATCATGATGGAAAATGATCTGTCTTCGAGGGTTGGTCTTTCTCTCTAATTTTTTTAATTGCAAACAAATGATTGCGTATCGTTCAAAGTTAACTTTCCATTAACGTTTTAATGCTGCAGTACCAACATCTGGGGTCTTTCTGACGAAAAAAGCAACCACTTGCTATAAAGAGCTTGAAGAAGCATATTTGTTTAATTTTTGTGCACAATTTTTTCGACATTTAATTTGTTAAAGAAATAACCCTTAAGGAATATGTTAATCCCCACAAAAAAGCTAAATACAATCTAAACGGAGTTTTATTTATTTTTTAGGGGTTTTATTTCATTTTTATTTTTGGGCCTTATTTCGTATAAAATAACGCCCACTAAAGTTTATAATGCAATAACACCTTGAAAAATGTTTGGCGGTTTTTTTCCTTTTGAAAGTTGAAGCTTCATTTCATACAATTCTGGTAGGGTTTTTGTTTCATTATTTTATATTAAAATTTTTGTCTGATTGGTTTTATTTCATATTACTTATTTATGCAATATTTAATATTTGTATAATGACCGAAATAATGCAAAAGGATGCACCCATCTCACGGCAGATTGTATACCAGTGTTGCATTACCAACTACATACTGCACCGATGGAATCTGACAGAAGAATTGTTTCTCTACTTTTTTCGACGAAAATGAAATACTCTCCTCTCAAGAAGAAAGTACATTATATTTGTAAGAAATGTGTACACAAAATGAGGAAGGATATGATCATAAAATGTAAATTTTTTAACTCAAAAAGCAATTGTTTGCAGCAAATGAAGGACGTTTTTATGTCCCAAAATCTTTAAAAATTTATCAGGTACACATTATGGTTGAAGAAATAATTGATGAAGGTCATGGTCTACCATTGCAATCGCTCACTGGCAGGTAAAAAATTCTTTCATTAAAAAAAGATCCAAATATTTCATTAGATAAAAATGTGTTTTCAAAGTATGAGCGAATATATATAAAGAAAATTTAGTTCCAATGTCCTACATTATAGAAGCCACACTCGGCTGATTTGAAGGGAAATTCTCTCTAAACCGAAGACTAGAGACTTGAAAGATAATTAAAGATGAAGCTTTAGAAATTAATGACATTTTCATTTAGAAGAAAAATATTGCCCGGAAAATGGGAGACATGTTACGAAAATCTTGCAAAGTGATGCTCAATTAAGATCACAATAGAACAATAATTTCTGTCGGATGTTACATTTAATATAAATGTGTATGTATGTATTGTTTCATCGTGTACAAAATAAGTTAAATACTCGTATCTACATGTTTTCTGTGCAACATATTCGGAAAAGAACATGCAATTTTTTCACATCTTTTTAGAACAGAACACAAATATGCAGGCAGGGAAAATATATGTATTTTTGTTGTTGTCAGAAACCTAAAAGCCATAAGTCTTTTGTATAACATTGGCTGGACTTAATAATTTTACGATCATGGTTTCAATAATAATTATAATTATAAATAGAAAAAAAGAAATTTCACGAGACACAAGTAAGGTGATACTCGTATAAGAGATTAAAAATCTTAAATTTTATTATATCGATGTGCTGCGCAATGTTGTCATATGTTATTACAATGCAACGCCCCTCGTCTTTTTTTTAATATAAACTTTTATGTTAAAATGCAAATTATTATTACATGCCTCACCATCACTGGAAAGGGCATGTGTATTTATGTTTGTCATTCCGTTTCTAATCTCTTTCGCGGTATTCATTTGCGATCGAAAATACACGTAGAGAAAAACGCTTCTAAATAATAGTTAAACGTATCACTATGAATACTTTATAAAGAGCATGTCGTTGTGGCATGGTGTCAGGTATAAAGATGGTATATACGAATCCTGTTTGTTCTTAAATATTCCAGAATATTAAAATATCAATTAAATAAAACTTACACTTGAATGGTGTAATTTTCTATTTCACAATAAAAATAATTGCCCTCATACCTTTTTAAAGGAGGCATCCTGAAAACCCACAGCTCTGTTTTGTACAACATTTCAAACATTTTGGCATTTATTTATAAACTTCTAATACGAACAATTAAGTTTGTTGAAAATAAAGAATTGAGGAGGATGATGATAATAATGGTGCATGCATGAACGATTAGTTTAATGCCTGGTTTTATCGACAGATATACTATAAGTATGTTAGAGACCTAAAGAGATTGAGCTTGATGAATTGAGGGATGAAGGCAAAATCAAATGAAAACTATTAAAAGATGAATGAACTTAGAGTGAGCTCAGCGGTTAAACCAGCCATGAAGGTGGAATTATTTAACATGTTACCAAAAATTAACAACATCAACAATCTAAACCGTGAAAACAAATGACAATGCCATACATCACAATTTATTATTTTTCAAACGTTACATTTTCATTTTATTTCTTTTTTTTATATTTTTATTTTAGATTGTAATTCTTTTCTGCGTTTTACTAGAGGATTTTGTAGTACAAATTTCCGTTGTTTATCGTTTAAACAATCCATTAAGATACTTTTTTTTAGAATTTTACAAATGCATCGTAATGTGCATCTTACGGCTTACAAATGTTTATGCATTTAAATTGTGATTTATGTGGACTTTTTTTCGGAATTATAAACCTTGAAATTCATTAAAAAAAATAGTATTCCATGGGATTATTGATGGTTGTTTGCCATCATAATTTGTCAAATAAACATTTCGTCATTTTTCAAGTTGCTTAATTTTTAATAAAAATATTTAAAAACAACATCTTCTGTTGCTGTCGAATTTTTTTAATATTTTAGTTAAACCATATTTATTCTGTGATTTTAATTGCTACTAAAACAAACTATAAATTCGAACGCATCAAGAATTATGTTACGATATAAAAACCAACGATTGAAATAAAATCGATAAACTCTAATGTGTGTTCTTTAGAATTGACCTTTGAATATTTAATGAGTAAAACAGATAATCCAAACATCATTAGTAGAATGATAGAAACAAATTTTATATATTTTGTGTTGTTTAATCGGTAGAATATCTCGAATAATTTTGATAAATCTAGTATGACCTTTATTTATCATTTAAGCTTAAGGTCGTTATGTCTTTTTTTTTAAGGAAAAATATTATTAAAATAAATAGTTTCATTGAAAAAGACTAACAAAGATATCTACCATAAGATTGATAAAGTTAAGGAATTAAAGACATAAAAAACTAGAATAAATATAAATTTTGCATTATATTGCTTTAGGTGGTCTTTTAGTGGGTTATTATTAGTCGTTTGTTTTAATTAAAAATAAATTCTTGTAAATTGTATGTTGGCAAATAAATTGTCGGCATTAATTTCTCAATCACATATGAAAACGAGTTTTCTTCATTCACTCTAGACGATTGTCTACGATTAAGGTGGCATAAAAAATAAAATAGGTGGCAAAATCAATGCTACTGGTTCTCACCTTCATAAAATGTAAAATTTGTCGAATCAACAGCTTTTCGAACAAGCCAAAACCGTTTTTCTTTATGTATTCGCATATATTAGTTTTATTGGAAAAAAGTGTTTATTAGATTGCCTTCATAAATTAATGAAAGAAATCAATCATAGTGGTTCAGGAATTAGTTATGCGAAAATGGGTGGATTTTTTTTAATAATTTTAAAGCGTTTTAAACGTATTTAAAAAAATTTCTAGAAAATCTGTAAACAAGTTCTGTTGTTGAAAATGATCAATTATTATGCAAAGACCAACTGATCATTACCGGAGACGGATTCCAACTAAATCGAAAATTCCGAACGTCTGTCGGTCAGTATACCATAAATTGATGTAATTTTAATTTAATAAATCTTTTTAGCCTAGATCTTATATTTATACAGTTGCTCTCTTCAAAATAGTTGGAGAAAAAACTTTGAAGGAGTTCGAATATCCAGAATAACTACTTTTCCCCGTAAGAATTTTCTCCCTAGACAAGAGGGGAAATTTGAAGGGAATTTTAATTCATAATAGGAGGAATGGGAAAACCTATAAAGCGAAATGTCGGTGGCAGCCCACTTTTAACAGTCGACGATGGTTTTTTGCTCAGCCGACGAGGTTACCGTCGACAATTGGTCTCCTGCTCGATATTTAACTCCGCTTAAAATTTCTTATGAAGCAAATCGCTCAAATTGTGGAGTGAAGCAAGAATGTTTTTCCAATAATTTTTTTCATTTTTTTTAATTAAAAACTGATCAATATTTTATATGAACTGTCGTAAAAATAGCAGACCTTGATCATTTAGCGACTAAGCAGTCTCTTAAAAAAATTATATACGAATGTTGATCACATTTGTTGCTCTTTTATGTACAGTACCGTAAATGTTTTTTTCTTCCGGTTTTCGTTCGTGTTTATCGCTCACTCACATATGTACGTTAATAGGGAATCACCTTAAGCCATTGATTTAAGTATATGTATGTGGGCCGTCACATGAAGTGGGTTAAGGTCGGATTTAAAAAATTATATCTAAATGTATGTGTATGTAGTATGTGTATATCTGCAATATATAATTAGCATTTGGTTACGAGGTGATTATTGATAATGTTTGCTTTTCTTTTTTCTGTTTGTTTTATTTTTAGGTATGTGATGTGATGCTCTTGTTGTAAATTGAATTTTTAAATAAAAGGAATTTAGAGATTTTGTTAAGCCGTTTTTTGCCACATAGATGAGATGCTGCCGATGTTGAAAATAACCAGTTCGTTAAGTAAGTAAAAATTTATGAAAGCAAAAAATTGTATTGTCATTTTGTCATAGAAATATTTGTAGAATGTACAATTTCGGAAAGATTCTATTTATAAATCAAAGTAGATGAATTAATCCCTAATCATGTGATTTCTTACCATTTCCGTATGTTCTTAAATATTTATTAGATGTAGACATTGAAAAAAATATTGTTTGCTTTAAGCTCTTTCATATATCGATATTTTTTTCACTGGTGCTAACCAAATCATCAGAGAAATTTAACTGGTGATTTGGTTAGCTCCAATGAAATATCGATATATGATCAGCTAAACTCACAACAAACAATAAAATTTTGAAACTCTAATTGTTTTAACGATTAATTGGGGAGAATATCCCAAAGAACAAATTCAAATTTCAATACTAAGTATTCATTCTTACATTTAATTAACAAAACTTAATTAAAATTGTTTTGTTTATTTGTTCAAAACTAATGCATATTGCGAAATGTTTAGTTTTTTCCGATAAAAACTGGTATCGGATTATAATGAACTGACAAATATAAAAACGTATGACTGACCGCAAAGGCATTTCTGGAACTCGATTTGGGAAAAGTTTTCGTAGTATATGAAACTTTTAGGCAACGATATCTCTCGAACCAACTACCCGATAGACGCAGCTTTAAAAATCCAAAGAGTGGCTTAATTAGAAAAAATCGATTTGACAAGGGTGTTCGAAGTTTATTAGTAGAAGGACCCTTAAACTTATTTTAATCAAACTAGCGCAATTCGAAGTATTTTTTAAAATTCAAAATTTGTTTGATAGCGATATCTTCGGAATGAATCAATCTATTTTAATGAAGTTTACAGAAATTGAAAAAAAGGTTTTCAAAAGTTTGTGTGTAATAAATATATTTTGTTTTTATAAAATAAGAAATTATTACTTAAAATAAAAAAACTAAACTAAATGTAACATAATAATCTCAATTACGAATCCCTGGATAAAGTGAAAAAAATTAACGAAACGTCGGGAAATATGGAATAAAAAACTTTGCATTTTTATTGCCATAAAAACACGTTAGCTAAACAAAATAAATAACTAACATAATTAGAAACTGACGTTGTTTCTTAAGTACTGATTAGATTTCGGATTCAATGGATGCAATAGCTTAAAATTTATTCCAAAAATACATTTACTTTGGAAACATAATCTACAAAGCCGGGCGGAATGGATTCATTCTTACGAAAATTCATGAATGCCGCTAATTTTGTTCCTATAATTTTTGAAAATCGCCGAAAAATTTGTATTTTTTTCTTATTAGGAAGGGAGCCTATACTAGTTTTCCTGTATCCATTTATTTTTATATTAGTGGAAATCATTCTTGATAGTAAGTATATTTACAGGTCTAGGATGTATGTTAGAGATATTCGTACGAAGCGTATTGTTTATTTTTGACATTTAAAATATATTAGAAAATATAAAATTTGTAAATTGAAAAAATAATCCTTTGCCGGAGCACATAATGCTGATTCAATCTGAGCTGTAGACAAAAATTTAATGAAAACTCAGCTACTAAAATAGTAACCTCAAAGAATCACCTGCTTTTTGAATAAATTTACTGGGAAATTATTTCAATTGTATTAATTTTATTTAAAATTTAAGTTAGTTGCTAGTGTTTTAAAAATATTTATTTGAGTGCTCTCATATATAATTTAAAGTTACCGCTGATATTTTCAGTGAATGATCAATTGTATTGATATCGGAAAGCTGAAAAAAATGTCTGTTGCAACAAGAACAGAAAAAATAGGTCGATTTAAACATACAAACAATCTCTCCATTTCGTTCGACGGTTAAGGGTACATTTTCGTATTGAATTTATTAAAAAATTGACTTAGATTTTCCAGATTGCGGCAACATAACCAATATCTGTCTACCCGTTTGAGCGCTATGATTCCACAAATATACAGAAAGATGCAGTTACATAAATTTACAATGTGACATTATATTTATACATCTTTAAATATGAAAAGAAATATGGAACATTTTCGCCTATATACTCGTATACATATACAAAAGTAAAATTACTGTGAGAACACCAAATTATTGAATATACTGTTGCGATTGTTTTTATAAAAACAGAAACTACAATGGTATTAACTTATCCATCCCTGGTTGCTATTGTAAACGTGTACATGTATGTACATGTATGCTACGATTTTTAGTCTTTTAGATTCATTCAACTTTAGGAAATCAAAAATTCATGAATTTTGTTTGTGTGTTCTAGGAAGCTGTAGTATATATCCTAGACCTGTTAGACCTGCAAGGACAGTTTACTACCAGGAGTGATTTCTCCTATTGATTTGTAGGAAATAGAAAAATCACAGAAATATCATAGAAAAAATTAGAAACACTCTTGATTAAAAAACACATGTTGTGGCAGCATTAAATTTTAGAGTTAATTTATTAAAACTTAGGAGAGGATTAATCCCCCTCTCTATTATAGAAATCGGCAAGATGTTGTACATGATGTATAAACTAAGGTTAACTTTTCCTTGTATGCATATTTTTGTACGTACACGTACATCTTATTAGTAAGTATGCACATTTGTACGTTTTATACTCGAGTAAATGTTTTTTTTAAAGCGAAATCTCATCTAATTCATGTGTTGTATTAGTTTATAATGGATGGTTGTATTATTGTTGTGCTTACATCATGTTGCATTATGCTGAATGAATGAAAAAAAAACTTGTCCAATTTTGTTTCCCCGCTTCTATTTGTTTTTCATATATCAATGATTTCATTTTTGAAACACGTGATCTCATGTTGGTTTTATGTTTTAACTTTTGACGTTGCTCGCTCGTCCAGCTTGGAATACAAATTATTTTGAAAATAAAATTGGTTTTGTAGAAAGTTTTTCTTTTTAGTTTTTTTTATAGTTTTTGGTTTTGCAATATTAACTTGTAAACATATGTACGTACATTTTTAAAACTTTTACTTTTTTTTAAAACGAAAAACCGGTCAAATATTGCAGAAAATTAACTTTTTTTTGGTTGGTACGTACCAAGTGTTTTGTTCACTTCTGCGTTCGTGTTTCTTATCGCCAAGAAATAATAAATCTCAACTATAATTTTAAAGAAATTGTAAAAATAAAGCTGCACTTAATTCTATAATAATGGAAAAATAATTATTTATAACTAAAAATTGGTAAAAGTTGAAAAATATTTCATAATGAATTTTAACAACATTAGCAAAAGTGGGCTTTTCCTTAAAAATTTCAGCTCGTAACTTTTAGCCTTCTCTAAAACTACACGTAAAGAAAAAACATGATTTAAGTGACCATAATGTACAGGGAATATGTTAGAAGTGAATTACATGGGTGCTCTCGTCGACTGGTTGCTAGTTCGCTAGACTAATAGTCAGAGGGGTCACAGGTTAGATTCCTGCTGTACACTGAATGTTTCTGCTTTATGTCTCATGTTGCAGTATGTTAGTACACACGTTCTAATGACATATTAATTGAAATTAAGGCATATTACATCTAATGTTGCTCTGCATGTAACCTTGTTCCGCGTAAGAATTTCTGTTCAAAATTTTGTTGCACTAAATATCAAAAGATTTTGTGGGACATACAATTTATAAACAGAAAAACAACAATCTATATGCTTATTTGCTTTTTTCCTCTCAAATATATATTTGTATAGAATTTTGTTATCTAATTTGAAATAATCTTAATATTATTAGAATTTATTATATATGTAATATCGTCCACGTAATATCATCGAATTTATAGTTGAAGGATTTCAATTACATTTATGCGCAGAAAAAACTAAATTTCGTTTTCATTAACCAGATTCATTGAGTCAATGAATATTTTATGTGAATGCCAAGAATTTTGTAAATTCCGACTACAATTTAACTGAAAAAAATATTTTTTTTCCTGTATTCTAGAGACTGAGAATAATAATGAACAGCGGCAAATAAAAAAGTTTGACTGAAAATAAAATTTACTTTAGACAAAATGTTTGTTTGAAATGTTGTTTTGCCAATTATTTTGTCTGTGTGAACTCCTTCATTTTAAGTTGGTTAAAAATGATACAAGTTTATATGCACAAAATTATACAGTCGTAATTACCATGGCGGTGTTGTTGCAAATAAACTTTTATACAACAATGCAATAGCAAATTCCAGTGAACTTGTTTCACATGGACTATTAAGAATTGATTAAGAAGAAATTTACCGATTGTCTAAAAGAGAGCACAATTTTAAGATAATTTTTCTTGAAGTCATTGTAAAATTTATAAAATTTGAAAGGCATTTCTTCTATCTTGGGCATACATGCATTCGTCTCAATTTACATTAGAATAGAGTTTGACTAAAATTATATTATGATTTTTATTTTTATTTATGTTGCATGCAACTTATTTTATGCACTGATAGGAGTGATATCGGAGCAAACGGAATGGCAAAACTGGCAGCACATGAAACTTAATTCGATTTCTATTTCACACTGCCTTATATTGGCAAAAAGATAACGTTTTATGCAACGAATCTATTGAAAAAATGCTTAGTGTAAATCCAGTCTTCATATTTTTTCGTTTTCATTGTTGGTTTTTTTTTTTTTTTTTTTTTTTTTTTTTTTTTTTTGTTAAACATGTTTCATTAATTTCATTGATGAAAGATATTGAGCGAATGTTTTTTTTCCTTATTTGATTTTAAAACTATTTATTTTTGTTTTTCATATCGCTTTAGAAACTGAAAACCAAAAAAATTGAGCAATAATTTGTGTTGTTCTTAAAATGCAAGGAATAAATGAATAGACAGACAAACGCACACACGCTTTGTATTCATTTTGTTAAGGTAAATTACACAAATCTAAATTACATTTTTAACTTCATGCTAAAAATAAATCAAGTCCTCATTAGATTTGTTGAACATTTCTAAAACATATCTTGTCGAAATGGTTTAAAGTATTTTTACAGCACTATAGCCTGACCTTCGATTCTCTTAACTGATTATGGCGAAATTTCCCAAAAATATTGATATTTTTCTTTTTTTAATCAACCATCACCAATACATCAGTTTTGTTGTGTGGCCTTCTAAGTACATTTTTTGCTTGTATTTTTTAATTTTAAACAAAGAAATTTATTATTTTTGGAATAATTATTATGAGGAATACCCTGCATAATGAATATTTTTTAATTATATTTATTTTTAATGTAACAGCCTAAATAAGTAACAATAAGTTAATATGTTAATGTGGATGAAGATCAAGTATTGATAAATAGAAATTCCTAGAAAATGAGAAGCAGGAAATAAATAAAAAAATACTAAAAAAGATTTTTTTTAAATTATCCCCCAAATTATGACCTAAAAAATTTAATGCATGAAATCAATTATTTTCATTAGAAACTTATTTTGAATTCTAAAAAATAATAGATTTAAATAATACGACTCACTTAAGTTAAGAAAAAATATTAATTAAAAATTGAAAATTATATAGAAAGGATAATATAAATAAGACACCAAAAATGTATGTATAATAATTTCCAAAGTTCGCACTGACAGCCTAGTAACCCAAAGTGCGGCATGAAATAACCTCCGCAAAAGAAATATGAAATGAAGACACAAAAAGCACACACGGCGAAAATAACAGCTTTTAATGGTTTGTATGAAATAACATGCAGAAAATTTTTCTGAAATTTCATATTAGATAATCTCCTAATAAAGAGATGTATTTGGTTTGGGGTGTTATCTCCTTGCGTTAGGGCCTTATTCCATTTTTTAAGATATCATATTTTGTGGGAGGCATGACCCCTAACAGAGCACAAAAAATCAAGAATGAATATTTTTTAAGATCTCATTGAAATATTCTTTTCTTAATTTAATATTTATGTAAACTTGAATATATTTAAATAAACTTGCTGGATTTATTTCTTTTTTAATTGTATAAACAACTGAATTTTTTTCATTTTTTCCAACGCCAAATTTGAAATCACAGCGTTTATGAATCAGTTGAATGCTATAAATCTGATGAATATCATAATAGGAGAAAAATACAAATACAATATAAAAGCATAAATTATTTTCAATTTTAACTGGAAAATAAATATTCGATTGAATAAAGTAAAATATCTTGCAAGCTGAAAAGAAACATTCTGCCTTTATTTTAAGCATTATTTTTCAATTTCCATAAATAAATATAAGAACTCAGATAGATCTTTTGTATTTTTAAATAGCAACTTCTGGTAATAATCTGATCTTGGCTGTTCGAAATCCCAAGACTTTTGGCAATGAGAGAGCGATTTCTTTTAAATACATTTTTGTAAATATTGGAAGCGTGACCATTTTACAACTATAAATACTTGTAAATCTGCAAAGGAAATTTGGTATTAATTTCCAATATAATGAAATGTATACATTTTAAACATTTTCAATTACCTAAAATTTTGTAAATTTTTTAGTTGTGTTTATATAAACATTAGCACAATAATAAAAATAATATAATCAGGCCTGTCACAGAAATCAATTTCGATCGAAAGTGAATTGATTCCGTATTTTGCTTCTCCAGAAAACAAAAAACGAAATTTTTTTTTGGAATGAAACCACTTTTAATTTCATGACCGAATTTGCATTTTTTGTATCTGATAGTACAAAAACAAATTTCTTGTTTCTTCGTTGAGAATAAATAAAATAATAAAATACGGAATCAATTCCACTTTCGATCGAAATTGATTTCTGTGACAGGCCTGAATATTTCAAAATTCTATTAACAAATTTTTATTTCATAAATTGACTTACACATCGCCCTAAAAAATTTTATTTTGTATTTTTTTTAATATTCCACACTATATTATGCCCAAGTGTATTTTATCTGTCACCTTCTATTTGAAAAATATTTAGGTGAAGATTTGTTACTATTTCAAAATTTCCACTTACATTTAATTCCTAGAAACTTTTACTCAATCAAACGTGAAATTTATTTAAAATTTTCATTCATTATCTTTTATATATTTTTTTTTTTCATAAAATATACACTCCTACAAACACATACAAAAAGCAAGTGCTGAAAAAAATATTTAAAACATAAAATCTTCCCTGCACAAAAAAAAGTTGTTTGCTCTTCATTATTCAAACAACGCACGAAAACATTAACGACAAATAACATTTAAATCTTTTAAGTGGAATTATTGGCAATAAAAAAACCGATTTTATTCAAAGCAGCGCAACGTAAAGTAGAATGCACACGTTTACGTTATGTATAATTAGTTGTGGAAATTTAATCATATAAATTAAAACTGCATATGAAAATATGAAAACTGAGAAAATACTTAACTACAGATACCAGTACGTTTTTGAGTTCTTCTCTAAAGGATCTTGCTTTTCTTATGACATCCAGTCAATAGAGAATTTACTAAAATTCTTATAAAACACTAGTGGTAGAAAGTAAATTAGCACTGAAAGAAATCTCACTATAACCAAGATTTTATTTTGGAGATGCCATTCCTGAAGTCATTGGAGTTAAGAGAGTACTTAATCGTTTTATAGGATGAAAACGCGAGAATGTTAATTTAAATCTATTTTAAGAAATTTAAAATGTTTATAAAATTAGGCTGTAGAAAATATTTGAATATGCTCGAATGTATTCGACAGAGTTGTAAACGAATCATTCATTTTTAAATTAATTCGCGAATCATTCATGCACTGAATTGGTAAAATTTTTAATTAATTCTTTTCGTCAAAAATCGAATTGAATGAAATTTGAATCAATTCATTTGAATTTAGCAAACATGAATTGCAATTCATTTTTAATTCAAATGAATTGGTAAAATGAATTGCAATTCATTTCCAATTCATTTGAATTGAATTGATTTTGAGTTAATTCAAATGAGTTAGAAAAAATGAATTGCAATTCATTTCCAATTCATTTGAATTGATTTTGAATTAATTCAAATGAGTAAGAAAAATGAATTTTTGGTGGTTAAAAGCTTTGAACCCGAATTTTGATATTGGTACCGAAGCAGAATGATTATTAAACACATCTTTCATATGTTTTTCACACAATTTGGTAACAAATATAAAATTTTTTTTTAAAGTTTTATGAATTAATGCTCATGCTGATAGGATTTTCGCAGCTCCTCTGCTAATTCAAGTCATATTCTGCCGTTACCTTAATTTTTCTAACTCATTTGAATTAATTCATAATCAATTGAAATGAATTGGAAATGAATTGCAATTCATTTTTTCTAACTCATTTGAATTAACTCAAAATCAATTCAATTCAAATGAATTGGAAATGAATTGCAATTCATTTTACCAATTCATTTGAATTAAAAATTAATTGCAATTCATATTTGCTACATTCAAATGAATTGATTAAAATTTCATTCAATTCGTTTTTTGACGAAAAGAATTAATTCAAAATTTAGCTAATTCGTAATGAATTGAAATCAAAAAAGAATGATTCATTTACAACTCTGGTATTCGACTAACTATCTTTGAAAATATTCCAAAATGTTCGAATGTGTTGCACTAACTATCTTAGAAAATATTCGAAATTTTTTGGAGAATCTACGAAAATAATTATAATTTCGAAAATCTCTGAAAATATGCGAATGTCTTTAAACATGTTTAAAAATGTTTCACTTTTAAAATTTTCAAAAATATATTAAATCGTAGTAAATTTTAATCAAAATAGCAAAAAAAAAAATTAATTAAATTGCGATTTAACTTTTGACAAAGAAAGATTGCCCTAAAAATGGGGAGCACGTTTCACATGTTATCAACACCCTCGAAAACTGATGCCGTTTTTAAGATCAACAATAGAACAAAAACAATTGCGTGTCCGTATATTTTTTTTATAAACTTTTCACACGAAATAAATATGGTAACGAAAACAAAACAAATCCCATATTTATAAATGAAGTAGTCAACATAGAAAAAAAATACTAGTACCTACCTAGCCCTGAAATTATGTGCAAAACATCATGTTTTATTCAGAAGTGAACATATTTTTTTTTGCACTGCATGACATAAATATGCAGGAGATGTAAGTATCATCATCAGAAACGATATCCCTTGGTAATCGCCAAGTTTATGCGATTCGTTATCCCTAGCACATGGGCTTGTACTTTAATTTAAGAAAGTTTGCGTTTAGAAATTCTTCATCCGATTTCCTACAACAAATTTCTTGCACTTAAACAGAAATTTGTTGACTATAAAAATTTGTTTTCTGAAATTTTGTAAATGATTAATACGGTTGAGAAAATTATGGCATAAAAATACCAAATTTTTATTTTCGTAAAATAAATTAGGAAATCATGGTACATAATTTATTATATTTTATATATCATACATATATACATACATACTTAAATACAGTAAAGTTAAGTTTATATGTTTCCTTAATTTTAATAGACTTTTATAGAATTACAAAAATACGTTTTATTGGATTTTGCAAAAAGTATACATATAAATACTTAAAACTGGGGTTTCCCGCCTCTTGGCTGAAAGAGCAACACTGCCCTTGTCTACAGGCATCTGTCAGTTGATTCCTGTCAAAATTTTAATATATATATATATATATATATATATATATATATATATATATATATATATATATATATATATATATATATATATATATATATATATATATATATATATATATATATATATATATATATATAATTATTTAAAAATACATGTACATCAATTTAAACACACTAAACATTTTTTACTTTTAAATTTGTTCCTAAAACATTGAACATGAAGAATAGAAAATCGGATTTCCAAAAAATTAAGAACATTGCAATAAAAAAAACTTACATCCGATTGCTCAACTTATTCTTGCTACAAAATTAAACAGCAATGCATCGTCGATTTGTAACAACATGTTAATGATGAAGAAAAATATTGTCTTGCAATGAGTCAACACTACTCTGACGGACAGACTGACAGACAACAACAACCGCAAAAATATGCATGTATGTAATACGTTACTTGTGTGTCTGTATGTTTAGGTGGATCTGAAACATAATTTATGGCAAACAATTACATATAGATATTTAACAAATATGCTGGGGCAAAAAGAAAAATTAAAAATACTTAGAAAAAGAGAAACTATAAGGAAATGGGGGTCTGTGCAAGCACAAGAACATTAACAAATTGTTGGGCCGGCCATAATAAACATAAAGTCAAACAGACAACGAAGACGATAGCAGCGCACAATGTTGACGCCGTTGGCATTCACTTGTGTTTCTTTACATTTTAGAGCCTGAAAACAACTCAGTATGATTGATTGCCTGAGGAAAAGTTTAATCCTGAACACAATTAAGCGTTCAAATTGTTTTGTTGGCTGTTTAAAAGAATACGAAATCATATTTATTTTTGTCGCGATTAAAATTTCACGTGAAATCCGTCATTTCTTTCCAAAATTGTATTTGTTTATTATTTTGTTAACTTTTTTTGGTCCTCTTTTGGTCATGGGAAATAGTTCACGTGAAAAACATGTTCGCCTTTTATTCACGACAAGTGTGATTGCAAATACAGGGTATTTACTCGAAATTATATCATAGAATTCTTGTTGCAAATAAATATTTATACTCGTAACAACAACATTGTGAAAATTCTGAGTGAATTGAATTCGTGTGAAATACAGAGCAGTGGAGTAGTATCGAAGCAAAAGTTTATAAAAAAAATCATATACACAATATATGTAAGTATGTGTGTGTGAATAGTAAAGTGGCTTTATTTATATCAAAAATCATCAATATTCATCGTTTTCCCTTCAAAATAATCCCCCGCAGACGCATTATCTAATCCTCAAAGCATTTTCGATAAGCATTTTTTGATATAACACTGAGCTCTTTCAGCGACGCAGTCTTTATCTCCTCAATCTTTGGAAAGTTCTGTCCTTTCATGATTTTGTTCAGTTTTTGGAAGAGGAAAAAATCGCAAGGAATCAAATCCGGTGAATATTATTGGCAAAAAAAAAAACGCTCACAACAGTGAATTGAGATGAGAGCAGGTGCTACATTATCGAGATATAAATTAAACCAAAATTTTTTTAATCTTCATGCCTGCAGCAGATAAACGAAGAATGCAGTAGAATTGAAACTGTAAACATATCGTTCCCTTACCGCTTAAGCTTAGGTGACAATTTTTTTTAAAGTTATTAAAACTAAATCTTAAATTTTTATAACCGTTAAGAGTGGAATTTAGAGCAAAATCAGTGTTAAAAAAATTATCGCGTAGATTTTTTCGGTTAAAGCTTGATTATTCGTGACGAGATAGTAAAAAAAATCGACCGCAATTATTAAAAGTCATCTTACTATTTGCACACACCTCGTATATATGTTTTATATAAATTTTTTTAACTGTTGTTTGATTTGAAATTTTACCGCTTCCAAAAGCTTATTCTGGGTACGTGCCTGAGTCTGTTTGCATAGAAACGAAGCTCAGATTTTAATAAATAAACAAAATACAAATAATTTGTTGTGTCATTGTTTGCTAGCACGTGTTAGATTCGATTAAATTGTAGCATACCGACCGTCTGCTCTTTATTTTTTAAATAACTATGTGCTGCTAAAATATATTAGGGCGGTAACTTTGTATTTCTTGAAAATATCTAATTTTCATTGTCCAATAAACCTTTAAAATTTGTTTAAAAAATTTTTAGTATTCTGTCTTGAGAAATCACGCAATCACGTTTGGGATTCTGAATAGTTTTTTTTTTATTTCATCTGCAATTTTGCAATACATATTTAGTATCTGACTAGGCCTTGTATTAGAAGATTAGTTGAAGCAAGATAATATCAATTTGAGTAATATTTGAGATAAAATCATGTAATCATGCCTGAGCCACCGCATTCACCAAACCCATGAAAGGACGGCGTTTTGCGAAAATTGAGGTGATGAAAACCACCGAATCGCTGAGAGAGCTCGAGGCCATACCAAAAAGTTAATATCAGCACTGCTTCGAGGATTGGAAAAAACGCTGGCACAAATGTATTATATCTAAGGGGGAATACTTTGAAGGCGACAAAATAGAAATTGATAAATAAATTAATATTTTTTGAGAAAAATTAAAATTCAACTTTTCCATTGAACAGACCACGTATATCACCAAAGAGGTGATTTCGACTGAAAAAAAATATTACCGGGTTCCAACTCTATGCAGTGACAAAAAATATCTTAAATAAATCATATCTTATTTACTTTGATAGTAACAGTTGAGAATGCTTTTTAATATTTGAACTATTAGAATCAATACTCGTATTTGTTTTAAAATTTCGTCGATGTTGAAAAAGTGGTAGAAACATATTTTTGGAATTTTTATTATACTATATTAACACTTTCTAATGACAACACTTTTATCTGAATCTAATGGCGTGTTCTAAAGTTATGTATACAATGTTCAATGTTGAAAGTTTCTCACAAAAATGCCGGACACTTTCTACTTTGAGAGGGTATAAAACGGACCATTAGGTGCTATCGATGTGACTTACACACCCAGTGATGCATAGACAGAAGGATAAAACGTGTATACTTATTCTCAGATTTGTAAAGAATCAAAACCCAGTCTGGATCAAAAAAAAAAAAAAGATTGGAATTACCCATATAATGTTTATTCGAAGAAAAAAAAGCAATTTTATTGTTTATATTTAGCGCTGCAACACGACGTCAAACAATAGTTGAACATCTTTGGCGTCTATGCATCAACATCCCACACAATTGTATTCATCAGCAACAATTGATGACACTTAAAGTGTATCAATTTCTTTGCACTGAACACTTAATGGGTGGACTGACAAATTTCCAGGAAAATTGTGTTCATGCTAAGACAGAATAATATTTATTTGTTTTTTATTTGTTTTTATATTTTGGTTTTCGCTTTATACTGGTACATGGTGCATTTTAGTTTAAGATGAAAATTTCGTCATGTGTTCTTTTAAATGGGAATTTCCCCAATCATTAGAATTGATTATTAGTTCAATTTAATATTTGTAAGAATTTGTTAACTTTCGTATTGACGAGAACTTTTTTTAGTAAGTTTTAAGGGCAATTCAAAAGATTATTTCATTAAAATGGCATAAAATTTCCAAGTGGAAAAATTAGTGAGATTTGTTCGAAATACATTCGTATCATAACGTGTGAAAATGACGGCTGTGAAAAAAAAAATTATGAATAGTGAACAGTAAAAATATAAAGATAACAGAAAATTGTCCAGTGGCTAGGTCCAAAACTTGCAAACAGGGGTCCGATTTAACGTTTTTCTGCTATTGCTTAATATAAAAATAACCTACTAAAAACAAAACAAATACATATGTCCTTAAGCTTCCTGATAATTAAAGTTAACTTTAGTTAAATTGGGGTATAAAGTGATATTTAAAAAAAATTTGTTATTACAAAGTTTATTTTTCTTAAAATGTGGCAAGAAATATACTTTTGGTCAATGTTTAAAGTAGTTTTTAGTACTTTTAGTTTATGTCTTTGTAAAAAAATAAAGAACTTTTAATGGCAAACTTTTTAACATCAACGCCCAGCGAAGACATTATAAATGTGGCAATCTGAAATGATTGAACCTGGCGATTAATGTTGCAGGTAGCATGAACTTGCCTTTAAGTTATCGCTCACTTTTAGGTTACAGTCCGATAAAATCATACCTTTTACTAACGCCAAGTTATAATCATGGCCCTAACTACAATTGCTGTTGTAATGTTGAATAAGTTTTTTATGGTAGACAGGCAAAGAATAGAAAAATATTTGTAATTCATTAAGTGAGCGGTTAAATAAAAGAGCCTCCGTAATTAAAAATGAATTCTGAAATAATAAATACACAGCATTTCTTTCACCACGAATACATATTATATACTCATACGAGTATGTACGAGGATGTATATACTTACAAATGTATGTACGTTCATTGAATGGTTTTGTTAAAAAATATAAAAAAAATATTTTATCTTGAAATCAAACGAAACATATTGATTTCACGCCTTTTGTAATGGTAACACTTATGAACACATAAACGAAAAAAAGAACGGAAAACGAACAACAACAAAGATTAAAAATAGAACTTGTTCTCCTTTTATTTTGAAATTCTATAATTGTCTGCCCAAAAAAGGTTGAGGTTAACCGCAACATCCGTCGTTGCAAAACACATTTGGAGATCTGTGAACTATAAAGTTTTGTTCAACAACAAAAAGTGAAATAAAAACAATAAAAAAATAAGTACTTAAATTGAAATGTTTAGGCAAGAGCCATTTAACCGGTAACAGCAATCAAGCAGCACTCCTGTATTTTAACAGTAAAATACATACACGTACACATATACGAGTATCTATGAAGATGATGTTTAGTTTATTATTATTAGTGCAAATTTACTTTACAAATAAAACAAGCAGTCAATAAAACAAAAACATACAAATGACGGCGTTCGAAGAAAAAATAATACACGTAAAAACAATAGAATAGTGGAGTAAATTTAAACAAGTGAAAATATACTCGTATGTCGTCATAGAAAAAAAATTAGTTGCTGCAACCGAATTTGCTGACGATTTATTTTGATTACAATAAATAATAATAATAATAACAACAACAACAACAATAATAATAATAATAATAATAATAATAATAAAAATAATAATAATGATAATAGTGATAATAATAACATGTAATTATAACAATAACAATAATAAAACTATTTGTGCTGTGGCGTTAGTGTGTAGTGCTTATCCGAAATAGTAGAAAGCGAAAGTAGTTTTAGCTGTAGGACTCTGCCACAATAGCAGATTTATTAATATAAATATACAAAAATAAAAAGTATCAAGTATAAATATTACATTCAAGCACGGCTACAATATGTTTTTCTTTTGTCAATAGATTTATAATAACAATTTGGTATCGATTGCACATTTCACGTTTTTTTACTTGTTAAGTTTAAAACACATTTTAATTTTCAAGTACAAATTCATATAAAAATAAAAATATATATAACTAGCGGGCCCGTTGCCTGCTTCGCACGGCAAAACAAAATAAGAAAAGAAACACACTTGTTGTTTAATAAAGTTGGTTTTGTTCCCAAAAACACACTCACTTCACATACGCACCGCACACACATGCGTTATCGGATTTTAACCAAACTTCATATAAACCATATATGGGCCACTGCCTACGTAGTGTATAAGTTTGGTTGAAATCGCTCGACGCGTTTATGATTAGTTCGGCGACGTACATATACGGACTTATTTTTATATATATAGATTTTTATAATCAAGCACGCAATATTTTCACTCTTCAAGCAGTTTGCAATATTTATTTATGTATGTGGTTGCGTAAACTTATTATCTTTATAAAATGAATATGTTTCCAATAATTCTTTAATATAATAACTCCTCAGTACTTTGAGAGGAAAACTTGTACCCCATTTTTATGGCCAATGGTGTAAATTTTCTAAAAAAGGCGGTATCTTATCCTGAAATAAAGTCGATTGCGAAACAAGTTACACTAATAAATATGTTTTTTGTGCAACAACTTTAGTAAAGAATATGTTTTTTCCGTGAACTTTACACATTTCTTTTTCTCGTAGAAAAGATAACAAAAATGCAGAAAGTGCAAAAAAACATGCAACATTTTTGTCAGAAAAGAAAATGCCATCAACCACACATTTGAAATCGTGTCTTTTTTTTTCTATGGAACCACTGCACTGGCTGGTTTATGGACTGCGGTCGCTGACATCCATCCATGGATTAATATTTTTATTGTCTAATTATTTATGAGTAACGACTTCCAATGACTTCTGATTAAGCAACGATAAACTCACTACTTTTAGGGTAACGCCCACTTTCACTCATTCTGAGATCGAATAATGGCTACTTAGAACTTTTTGTAATTGTATTTCATGTAGTGGAATAACTTAAATTATTTTTTTTATTTTTTAATATTAAATAACTAATTTGAAGACATATATATATATATATATATATATATATATATATATATATATATATATATATATATATATATATATATATATATTATATATATATACAGTGATGTTCGATGAAATAGAGCCACCCTATTTCATATTTTTTAAAACTAAAAATAATGGTCAAAAAGTATAAAAAAAGAATTTTTTATTTTGTTTTTCTTCTTTTCACATAAAAATCAAAAACATTGCAGCGAAAAATTTAAAATTTGAAATTAAAAAAAAAGTTCTCATACCTAAACATTAAAAAAAATCAATTTTCGGTGTGAATAAAAATAGAGCCATCGGTTTCGGGTATCTGAAATTCAAGTTTCGCAAATTTATAAAACAGGCATATTTGTAAAATTATATTTGTTTACCTTGGTATTTAGTAGAATAACCATTATTTTTAATAACAGCTAAGCAACGCTTAGTCATTGAGTCCACAAGTTTTTGGCAAGTGCCAACTGGGATGTTTTCCCACGCGTCTTGAATTAATTCCCAAAGTTGATCTTTATTGGACGGATTTTTGCCTCGAAGTTTTAACTTAACAATTTGCCAAAGGTTTTCTATAGGATTTAAGTCTGGTGACAGTGCAGGCCAGCTTAAAACCTTAATATCATTGCTTTGAAAAAACTCTTTTGCCCTCTTCGATGTGTGTTTTGGATCATTGTCCTGTTGCAACACCCATCGAAGCGGCATTTCCCACTCAGTGTATGGCAACATGGTGCTACCTAAAATATTCGTATAATATATTGCGTCCATTCTATCTTCAATACGAAACAATGGCCCCGTTCCTTTGTAAGAGAAACAACCCCATACCATTATATTCCCTCCACCATGTTTGATGGTTTTTATTGTATATTGGGGACGGAATTCGGTGTTGGGAGGTCTTCTTACACAAAGGCTACTTCTGTCAGAGTTAAACAAGTTAACTTTTGTTTCATCTGACCACAAAATACTTCTCCATTTGCTTGTTGGCCAATTCAAATGTCCTTCGGCAAATTCCAATCTTTTTTGAATATGCCGTTTAGTCAGATATGGAACTCTACGCGCACTCCTGGCTTTCAAATTGTTTTTAATTATGATATTTCGAACTGTGGAAGTGGAAACATCCAGGTCATATTTTTTTTCTAATGGCAGAAGAAGTAACAAATGGATCCTTTTTTTACATGACGCAGGATTTTTCGCTCTAAATGTGCTGTGATTTTGCTTTTTTCCCTCTATTTTCTGGCTTGAATTTGTATTTGACCGCATTTTCCATCATTTTCTTAGAGCATCCAATTATTTCCGCTATTTGTCTGTAGCTCTTACCTTCATTATGCAGTTTTTTAATAATAATCCTGTTTTCCCTACTGCAGTGTTTCCCTCTACTCATTTCGTTTCTTAAATTATAGTTTGGTATCAGGAATATTTATTATTTATTGAATTTTGAGACTAAGGTTACCTTTTCTTTTAAATTTTCTAACAAAAAAAAAACAAAACCCTCGGAAAAAAATATTTTTTTTTAATTGGCTCTATTTTATGGAACACTTCTTTTCACTGCTAATACTAAAAAATTACTAACATCGAAAAAATGACGCGACAATTGAAATAAAAATAATGGTATCCTGTTCACAACAGAAGTAGAAAAATAAGTACAGGACGATTTTGGCATTTAGACCTTAATGTATGATTTCTGATAGACAACATATTAAAAAAATCGTGTGGCTCTATTTCATCGAACATCACTGTATATATTTTTAAAATAAAAACAATTTTGCTGTAACTAATTACCGAAATAAAAACAGCAATATTTTCAAAATTTTATACACAGATTGTTGTTATTATTCCCACCGCTATTAAAACATTTATTACATCTGCTCAAGCAGCGCTGAAATCATATTTTTTCTTAACACAAAAACAACAATAAACGTTTTTAACACAAATTACACAAGCACTATTTGCCAATATGAAAATAAACAGTTGAAAATTACATTTTTCCTGGCATAGAAAATGCTTTAACAATCAAAATCATTTCTATGAAATAATGTTTTTTTTTATTAATTTCCAAAGTCGGTTGGTGGCATCATACCGCCAAAAAAAAAAATTGATTTTTGACGTACTGTATACGTCAGATTGTACTACAAAACTAGTTTAAAGAATATTTTTCATTCATTTCAGTTTTTATTGGAAAAGAATAAGAGAGGAATCAACTAACGAAGCTAAAACCATGCAGTTTGTAGAGGTACAAACTTGTTTATTTTTGCACTTTGATGTAAACTTTTTATTTCTCAATTCTAATCGTTTGTTAATTATTTTAATTAAGAAACAAATGACCTTAAAACATCATAATTTAGGGTTTTTTTAATATGTATCAAAATTTTGGAGATGGGATTTTCTGGCAAAAAAGATGCGATAATCCATACAGCTCCTGGATTAATTAAATGCGTGAGATATTTTGTAGATTAATTGAGCTTAATATCGTTATGAGCCTATTTTGTATTTCACTAAGTTAAACCGTTGCGTTATTTTTATACAATTACATATGTTTTTTAAAGCAACAAGTTATTCCCAGCTGCATCATCCTATTCAATGTTTTCGTTTTTATATTTGATCATATATTTACAAATATGGAACGAGAGAAACTGTTGACTGTTATTATAAATAATAATAACAAAATTTTGAATTATATGCGGGAAAATAAATTTGCTTACGTTAAGCATTAATTATGTATAACAGAATTAAAAGAAAATATACTATATTAAATGTTAATAAAATAAAGAAGAAATACAGGGTTGGAACGAATTATAAATGACAAACATCAACGGATTTACAGCTCATTGTGTTACTGGGCTTGCGCAAATCCTTACTGAACACAGCTAAAAAGATGTGTTCAATGAATGAGATACTACAATTATACCACGTTCATGTTCGTAGTATACAAACCAGATATATACTATTTTGTTTCGTGCTTTAATTGTGGTTTACGTTGACACACATATAGTATTCAATACTATTGTAGTATACAAATCCTATATCTGTCAGGGGTATTATACAATTAAAAAATAGGTTTAATAATTTTAATTAATTATTATTGTTTTGGTAGTCTCTGAACCAATATGTTGTTGTGTGGAAACATATTATTTTTTTGTGGGAAACATATTTTCTTTGCATTTGGTCATTAGAACATTTTAATTTTTATTGGGATAAACGAATGCCGTTTAAAAAAAATTGCTAAGAAAAATAAACACAAAATTTTGGCTACTGTTTGTGATTCATTTCAAAGCACTTTACTTCGATTAAACCGTTTAAGCGAAATAAATTTTGTTTGTAAAAGTGCAAAATTATATTGTACTTATAAAAAACATCACTTAAAAAGAAAAATTATTACCGCTGACAATACACTATGCAGAGTCGGCTCATTTTTAAAAGAAACCGGTAAAATCACTATTCAAAATCGGAATACATCTACTTTCTATTTTTTTTTCAGCACGTATCATATTTTCTATATCCGATTCAAAGAACAATTTTCAAAGTGCTGAATTCGTTTAAGGGAATCGATTTTCTCTTAACTAAAGTTCGTTTAAACTAAAATCTTTTTTTTTTCGTTTATCCGATGTCAAAGGAATGCAGTCAAAGTCTTATTACTTAACAAAAATTATTTTAAGGACACTTATGAAAGGGAGTATTTGTAACAGAAAACAAAATGCAATCGACATCGAATGTTGCAATTCGCCTCCAGTACTTTTTTTCAAAATAATACCTAATAATAGAATATTTTGTTCTAACAATGGAATATTTTGATTATATCCGTGATAATACTGCACGACAAATATTGTACGTGCTTCATTATAATTTAGTTATACCGAAATTTGTTATTCATAACTCTTAGAGTGGCCTAAATTTGTCTAATAACAAGACTAGACTATTACAATGTAATGCAAACATAATTTATTGCGTTTAGATTAAATTTTTTCATAATGTCCAAACCCTTTGAAGACGTATTTGCATTCTAAATAATAGATTTCGAGTTTATAATATTATATTTTAGACCATTTTTGTAAAATTTTCCTTTAATTTTATCCAAATTGCTGGGTGTTGATTGAAAAGACACTTAAATAATTTATTGAAGAAATATTGAAATCCTACACATTGTTTGATCAGTGTTTGTAAAAGAAAGTTCTTTTAATGTGAAATATACACACATTCAGGCATTTTAATATATACACACACATGCATATTTATTCATATGCACATATGTTCGTTCCTCAGGGCATATTGAAAACATGTCAAAAAGCAAAAAAGAAATCATAAATCATATTTAGGACCAAGTATCAGATATCAATAAAAACGACAAAATGAATTAATATCTTTGTATCTGAATAAATGCACATTCTTGTTATAAATACATACAGTGTTGGTAAAAATAATAGGGACTCACAAAATGTTTATATTTTTTTAAACATATTTATTTACTTTAAAACAAAACTAACTTAAAGGTGTATATTTAAAAAAAAATATATTGCTTGTTGTTGGCTTAGCTAAATATAAGCCTGCATTTCGTTGGCGCTAGCCAAATCAGCGGCGCTCTTTAGCCGAATGATGTTTGAAAAGCATTCAAACTCATATCATACAATTGAATCGAAATAAAAATATAAAAAAAATATTAATATGTATAAGAAATATTAGTTGGTTATGTATGTATGTACATACAATCTAAATAATTATAAAAATATTTGAATGAATTATTCTTTTTTAAAATTTTTGTTGCTTCTACTTCAGAAAACAATGTTTTATGTGTTGCAAAGAAGAAAGAAGCTATAATCTAAACGTATGTTGTGGGTGCGATTCTCACCTACAACTCTGGTCAGCTTCAACAAAAACGAATGAAGATTCTTGTTACCATATTCGCTAAACCCATGTTGTTTTATAATTTGTAATTGCATTCATTTAAGCTTTAAGAGTCGTCAGAGGCGTGTTATAGGATATAAGTAAATCTTTTACGTATATTTTATTTTCGTTAAACCTGAAGAAGTTTGATTGTCCTGCAAAAAGCGTAACCTTAAAGGTTTCGTTTTTATTGTTTATAGACAATTTGAATACCTGTAAGTCAAGGCTTATTCTAATGGCATTTTCATTTGTAAAAAAGCACTTATTACATTTTACATGTTACCGACACCCTGGCAAAGTTATACTTTATTCAATCTCAAGAGATTAAAAGTAGTTGATGTCCATATACATATTACAATTTATTAATTTTTTATAAACTTTTTGCACAAAAATGAAAATGTAAACGAAAATAAAACAAAACCCCTATTTGTGTGCAAAACATGTTACACAATTACATGTTTTATGTGCAACATATTTAGAAAAGAACATCAAAATTTTTTTAAATAACAGAGCGCAAACATGCTGGAAGGGAAAAGTACTGTGTATAACATTTTTGTTGGAAACGAAAATTCCATAAATTTCATCTGTGAAAAGATAAAAAATTAAAGATATATAAACAATTTCCTGTGTCCCTATAATTTTGTTCCAATGCTGTATGTAAACATTCAATATATGTATGTAGCATTTAGAAAAAAATTTTAAATTGTGGTACATCTTTAAATGAATGTAGAAATATTGAAGGTCACTTTTCAAAGAGAAACAGCAAAAAAAAAACCAATTAAATAGGAACGAATGGTTCAATCAACTTTTAAGCTTAATTTCTGTTTTTAATTCCTTAGAGTGTATGATTTGGTCAATGAATTGTGCTTTTAAGCGTTTTGGAGACTATCTTCAATGGTAAAATTATTTTTTAACTTAATTATTAAGAAAAAAACAATTTAAAATAAAATTACTTCCAATGAATAAAAAAGAAATTACAGAACTCATGCAATAATATTGCTAAAGACCAAGGACGAGTTTCTAAAAAATTATATGAAATCATAATACTATATTACAGAAATTGATATAGTAGCGATTGCTACTCCACTATACGAGGTGTGTACGAAAAGTAAGGTGACGTTTTAAATTCAGCGGGTTTTGTATCACGATAATACATCCACTGACACTACTGAGTGAATTTTTGTCCAAAAATTTTACCTCAGCCACTTTATACACCAGATTTGGCGCTGTGAGACTTTCCTGTTCCCAAAACTGAACCGTGAAAGAATTGCTTAACGATAACTACTGTGGAAACCACAGTGAAAAGAAATCGTAAAAGAATTTATAAGGAATGACATGCCTTCAAAGTAGAGTATTTTTTTGGATTTTTGGAAATTTAAGTTGACAACACTTTATTAAAAGTTTAAATTACTTCTACAAATCTTTGTACTTTTGTTCTATTATTTAATTAGAAAAGTTATTTGCATATACATATAAATTTATATAAAGATATTATAATCGTGTCAACAAAGTTAAATTTATTAAAAAAATTAATTTGTTCTCATAAAAATTCTAAAACTTTTGATACACAAAGAAACGCCTGAATTTCTATACGTTTGTTCCAAGGATAATGTGCTGGCATTTGCCTAGTTGTCTAAATAGAGTAGAAAACGATCGCTCCCATTTGCTGAAGAGGAGCTTAAAACAAATTTTCGGTCCTGCCACAAAATTGTGACATACGGGCAAGTACTCGTATGTGTCCATTCCTCCCTTTTCGGTAAAAAAAAAACTTTTTTCTTAAAAACAAAAAAAAAATACTTTTATCAACTTCCGGAGTACCAACTCCTCTCCACTTTATTGAAATCTGCCGAAGCTCTTTTCTTATTGAATGAATTTTTGGTTTTACAAGTCTGTTTAACAAAAACTACAAAAAGTTTTTTAAGTCAAAAAGCATAAACGTTTTTACATCACAACAATATAATTTTGATTTCAAACAATATTTCCAATTCACTTGCACTTTTCTTTGATCTTTTTTTAAAGGCTTTTGTGTTCTATTTTTATGTTTTTCTTTACTTTATGATTTTTAAGCTAAAATTACTGCTTATAATGATGATGTTTGAGGACAAGAAAAAATAAAAATAAAATAATTTTTTTTAAGGTAGAACGATTTGTATAATTTTCGAAATACCAAAGAAGAATACAAACAATAAATTTGTTTGTTTGAACTTAGTTCGAATTATAAAAGTGTTGAGAATAAACCCATGAATGAATTTTTAATGACGGAAGTTCAATGAATGTGAATGAAAATCGTTGTCATTGAGATTTGAAATTTCTTGTTTAGTTTCATTCGACTTTTTATCTTTTCGGGCTTTTTCAGTCTATTTTTGAGATACATATTAAATTATTCATACGTGTCTTCATATGAATATGTATTGTTTGATTTAAATCCAATAGAAATAAAGTTTGAATCAAATAGAAACAAAGTTAAAAATAGTTTTGCGTTTGTTGTGCTATTTTCACTTTTGTGTCCTGATAAAAATATGAAATAATTTCAAAAATTAGTCCAATTTTAGATTAATAAAAAATAAAAAATGATTAAAAAAAGGAAAAGTTTACATAATCGGCTGTATGTGTTTTAGGTTCATCGCTTTCTTTGTTATATTTTTGAAATTCGTTATTGTTTAGAATCACAATCAGTAGATAAATCGATTTTCTTGATGACATGTAATTTTGCATTTAATTTGAAGATAATTAATTTCCCCCAAACTGCGCTGTAGGCGATGGTGTTGTTCCTTGTTTTTATTACGAATTTCATAAAACAATGTTTTTCATTAAAACTTTTTAAACATGAATATTCAGATAAAAAAAATTAGAAAATTTGTTTAAAGAAAACAAATTAATTTCGTCATACATAATTAGTATTTTTTTGGGGTTTCCATGGAAATAAATTTTAAAACAAAAAGTTAAGACTTACCACGATAATATGGTGTTGTAGTTTTTCTGAAAAAAAAAACGGTGTAAATAAAATTATTAAATTAACAAATTTTTGTACTTTTTGCACTTCAATCATTAGTTTATATTTGAAATCATTTAGCAAAAGATGTAGAGAAGCAAAGTGGGAGGTAGAGAAATATCACTTAAATTTTCAGAAGATTTCATAAAAGTTTTCTACACTTTTCTATTATTGGCAGCTTTTGTATGAAATAAATATTAAAAAAGTTGAACGGAAATTTCTATTTTCTATTTTTCCTGCATATCCCACACATCATACTTGCCGACCACTCAAGGACAATATTTTTTGTTCACTTTTTATCTGCGTTCGATATACTCGTAAGATAATTTCTATATACCATCTATACGCCTGGTTTCTAGATCCTATTCTAATATGATTTCGTTGAGTTAGAATTCAAATACGTCTATATGGCAAAACTCAGCATGAATTCTTTATTAATAAAAATTATTGAAATAAACTGTGCGAAAGATCGCCTTATATTTGTCTCCAGCTTCTATTCAAGATGCGCAATGGCGCAAGTGAGCCGAGTTTTTACTAACTAAATGAGCGTGGGCACAAATAAAAATCTAACTTGCATAAGTGAAACTTATTTGTGTTTTGGTGACATGAAAATTGTGCTGCAGAAACTTGTATTATACATTAATCACAAAATGCATTATTTATTGTGGTTTTAGCTGTGCATATGCCGACATTTCATTGGTCGCTAAACCCAATCGTCAGTGAACTTTAATCAATTTAAAAACATTCAACCTGGATGTTTATACCATATGAATCAAATACAATATGAGAATTCATTGTATTGTATTGTATTGTTGTTTGTATAAAAACATTCTAAGCCTAATACTATGAGTATGTATTTTGTTATGAGTCATATACAATACTGAATTGCCTTCTAATATGAAAGGAGAAATTGTCCGCTTAAACAAATAAAGCGATTTGAATTTAATAGCGTACAAAAATGTTCCTTTAATTTTGTCCTTCTTGCATGTTCATGTTCTTTCCTAAAAACTGCGTCATAATGCATAATACAAAAAAATCCAGGTTTTCCCCAAGAAACCCGTCATCCCGATATACAATGTTTTAAAATCCTGAATCCCACAATTCGCTAAAACAGTTTCGGTTTGGCATCCCTATCCGAAACGCTAAATATACATAAATGTTAACTGTAACGTTTCAAGTATTTTTGTTCTATTGTGAGATTAAAAGGATGCGGGTGATATGTAAATTTTTTATTTATTCATTTTTTTTTTTTTTTTAAGAACACGTCATCACTTTTCATTTCCTTTTGGACTAAAATTTTAAACTTTTCCAAAACAGTATGAATATAAAATAGTTTTATTTTGTATAATAATTCTCCCAGAAAAATTAAAAATATTTCATAATTTATTATATGATCGGTGAAGAATTTGTAGTTTTAGCGTTTCTACGATAACAAAACAAAATTGGTTTTAACTAAAAATGTAAATTACGCGCGTCATTTTAATATCATTTTTTAAAACGTGACCGAAATGGGAAAAACATATAATGCAGATGACTGCAATATTGGCGCTGGAGATGTAGAAATATCCCTTTGCTCAAAAAAGCAGGGGAGGAGGTATTAATCGAATGGCTTTGTATAATTATATTGTTACCCAGCCTAAATTTTTATTCGTATTCATTGAAAATTTTAAATTATAGTGTGAGTGTATGTTTCGCGAAACAATGTAGACTAATAAATCTTGAATTTAAATGAATATTTTTAAACACTAAAACCTGGTAATAAATCATATAATAATTCTGTAAAATCATTTTCGTCCGCAATATAGAATTAAGCAATTAAAAAATTAGTGTCAGCATAAGACATTAAGAAAAAAGAACTATTTACTAAGAGTTTATTTACTTTAAGGGACTTAAGTAGTTAGACAAACCCCAAAAATTAAAAAAATAAAAACTGTGTGCAGAAGTGCTAAACAAGCAATTCATAAGAGAATCGTTAAAAAATTTATGTTAAGGCTTATTCTTATTTTTTATTTACTCTTGAGTTACGAGTAATAAAATTATTCACAAAAGTTTATTGATTTTTGTTTGCTTTGGAATACGCCTAATGTTATGAAGTGGATGTAATTAATAAAATTGTTTAAACTAATATTACAAAATTTTATTTAGAAAAAACTATATTTTTACTGTCTTCCTTTACCTATAATGAGATGCTAATTAGAATGTATATTTGCTAATTAGAATGTTGAGCTGCTAAGCTGTGAAATTCAATAATATTTCAAATTTAATGTTGTATTTTACTATCGATGGAGTTTATTTGCATGTGGAACGATTTTTCATCATCCACGTAAAATTTGCCTTTGTTACTTGAGTAAGAAAAATAACACTGAAGATGTCACTTAGACGACACCGATCTGTTTACAAACCAAGTTTGACGTGGGATAAAGGAAAATCGTTCCAAATGCTACAAATATAAAAAATCGACTCATTTGATTGGATAGTGACATTTATTTTTTGTAGTAGCAGCCGCTAAAGCCTAAAAGAAATCAGTTAAAATGCATAGTATTACCTTTCGAGTTCTTATGCATAACAGATCTGTTAAGAGCAACAATAAAGAAAGCAATGAATTTCTAGGAGGCAGTTACACGATGTGTCCCCTTGATAATTTGCTACAATCATTTCAAGCATATGCTTTATTGGATTTTAACTATAGGTTTCAAAAACATTACCGAGTGCATAAATGGACTCTTTGTTATTAAATTAGAAAAGCTTACAGCGCACTCCCAACATGCGTGTAATTTTGGGATTTGTTTCCTTTGCGTTTAATAATTTGTGGAAGTCCTTTTATTTGGATTTTTTGGTCATTGAAAACAATTCCACTAGTTTAAACTTATTTTAAAAGGTTAAGAATTAGCCATGTTTTCCTTTTTTGCATTTATAATACTGCAGTTGATAAAAAAGAACGGAAAACAAAATCATGATAGGAGAAATTTTTGTTTATGATTAAGCTGATAATTAGATTTTTTTTTTATTAAAAAAGGATTTATTTCTTTTTAATATTCCATAAAATAAATGAAGCCCATATTAAATTACAAACAAGTTTTTAATTAGTTTTGAAAAGTATTTAGATTTGTAACTCTTAAAGAGTTTATAGCATTAAAGAAATTAATAAATTTAATTTGTTTTATTTTATTATTCCTTATAAAATAAACAAATAATCTGAAGATGGTACCGAATATCAATTATTAAAATTAAAAAAAGAGACCTTAAGCTTAAAAAAAAATTTATTAAATTTATTAATTAAAATAAAACTGTCAAAAAACTAGAACATACTGGTATATTAAAGAAATTATTATAATTAGAAATACATATTCCAAAACTTTTCCAATTTTAGAATTTTTTGTAAATGGTATCAAACTATTAAATAACATAAAATTTATAAGATAAAAAATTTAATAACAACTATACGAGTATAATAAAAGGGATTAACATTTCTTTTTTGTCCATTTAAGACAAATTTTCGATTTAATTTAAGAGAAACTAAGTTTTGGAAATGTTGAACAATTCGAGTTTACAAACAGATAAATTTTATGGCATTTTAAAATTGAAAAAAAAAAAACGTAACGAAAATCGTTGTTACCAGAGTTTTCAGAATAAACTGAATTTGAAGTTTTGAAAAATGACTGAACCTATAAAATTAATTTGGTTTATTTACGATAAGAGATTAAAATTGATTTGAAACATATATTTTATTTTGAAGTTTTTTTTTTAATAAATCTGAAGTACTTGCACCTCGCATCATATTCATATGACATCTGAGTGAAGTCAAAATCTTGGTAATGTCGCCGATCGGTTAAGCAGTTCAAAATTTATTATTAAAAGTTTACACATATATTCAGAAAAGTTTAAAAATTAATAGAACCTCAAAACTCGATATTCGTAAATCGGAGTGAAATAATTTGCTTCCCATTTTTTGATGTCGGGTAGTTAAAATTAGAGGTTCGTGAAAAAATTTTAGTTTGATTAAATGAATAATTAATTTTTTAAATTAAAAAATTTGTCCCGATATATACTTATATATGTATATTCAATTCAAAAAAGGTTGTTTTGCAGAAATTGAGTTTAAAGTTCTGAATTTACACACAACTTAAAAAATTCAAATTTTGAGTTACTACGGTATTGCACCACAGGCTCGACATGTATGTATATCTTCAATTATATTTCGAAACGTTGGAAAGTTAACTATAGTACATCTGCTGATCTTATATAATCAAGGGGAGGGGCAAATCTTATTTTGTTGAGAAAAATTTTCATGTTATTGTTGAATAACATTTGTATAGAGAAACTTCCTTTTCATTATCAGAAACATCAGAAAAATTAAAATCTAACCAAAATACAAAATTCTTCGACAATATTTATTGTATTTGAAGTACATACTCTTAAAATTATTGATTTGTAAAGTTTATAAAGAATTTTATGTCTGTCATAAACACTTCTGAGAATAACAATGAAATTTTGTTCGCGTGTTGGCTTAATTGCGAATTATTCGTAGTATCAAAAAACAAAATTTAAATTGAAATAATGATTCCTGTTCTTGTACGAGTAGATGTTGTTGATTTCTACATACCGCCCACACACTGCATAATGCAGCGTTCTTTTTCCTAAGTTTTTCTGGCCCTCAACAAGGCAGGCAATCATCGCCATCATTGCACCACTTTAATTTCTTTATTGGTTTTGATGATTATGGTCCATAAAGTCTAGCAGAAAGGAATTAGAAGAGAATAAATACTTCCACTGAACTCTCTCTTGTACTCGTACATATTTGAGTAAAGCCGTTTGTTGAATTTTCCTTTTTTATTTGTTGTAGAATAAACAAATCGTAAAGAAAAATAATCCATTCGCAACGTAAACAAATTGCGTTTGTTTTTATTAAGAGCATGTTTATTATTCGTTTTTCTTCAATTATTGCGAAAATAATAAAAATGGAGAATTCACCATGATTCATTAATTAAAAGCCTTAGCAATTAAATTAACACATAGAGGAAAAGATTGCGTGTTTTAATTCAACATTTTCAAAAGGAAAAATCTTTGTTACTCGTATTTGTATCCGCAAGGTTTCGGAATTTTTTCAAAGATTTTTATACATTGATATTGTTAATTGATCAAATTTTTATTTGTAACGTTAATATTTGCATCAGAAAATAAAAATATAAAAAATAATAACTTGGTACGACTCTAATTGTGTTGGGTAGTATTCGAAATATGCAGCACAAAAGACGGCGCGTCTGTGGCTGAACAAAGAAAAATACCATTTGGCTTTGGGAATTTGGCTGATGAAAGTTAGCCGATTTGGGCCGCTTCACCGGTGGCGGCAGCGGTGGTATAAATAATTAAATAACAGTCTGCGGCGGATATAAATCCGCTATTAGTAATACAAATCAAAAATTACATTGTACAAGTCCATCAGGAATATATAACAAAAAATACAAATTCATTTGAAAACACGTCGTTTATTTGTAAAAAGTCCTGCTTTAATTTTTCTTTATTCGAAAGTTTATATGAAAAATTTTATTTAACAGTAAAAAAAAGGAACAGTCACAAATTTTAAACCCATTAAAGACCCAATTCGAATTTTTTTTTTAGTAAATAAAGATATGTATATATGTATGTATTTTAATAATATATCTGTATTTTTGACCTTTTTATAAAAATTTTATTTAAAATATTATTTAAACTCAACATCTTATTTAATGGTTAAATAATTTTATTTGTAAATATTGATATTTCAATACTCATTGAGTATCGTCTTCATTAAAAAGGCAAAATTTTCCTGAAGATGATGCTCAATGGGTATAGAAATATCAATATTTACAAATAAAATTGTTTAAACATTAAATAAGACCTTAAGCTTAAATAATACTTTAATTAAGATATATATTTTATATAAAAAATCAAGAGATCCAGGATAAATGTCATTTTCTCATTTTTGGAGGTCATGCCAAAAAGAAGGCATATCACTTAAGTTACATATTTATTTAAAGAAGAAAATCCAAATCTATGATGTGTTTAATGTTACTAATTTTTCACAAAAATTCCCCTTATGTCTAAATTTTTAAGCTTATAACTATAGAAGCAAAAGAGGTATCGGACTGATTCATGCATTATGAGATGCCCACATAAGAGATATGTATATAGTATGTAAAACAATCGGAGGCGATCAAAATCCTGCCTGGGTTGTTTTGTAATTAACAATATATGTATGTATACAGAAAGAAAACACTCGTAAACTGAAATACAAATAACTTTAAGTGTATCGTGGAATACTTAAAATAAATGCGAGAAGTCTCAGTTATTTTATATGCATACTAGCGGACCAGGCGAACTCCGCCTCGCCCCAATTTTAAGCCTTCAGACAAACTTTCTATTTTTTAATTTGAAAAGCCATTAAGTAATAATTTCAAACAAAATTTCATACAAAAACTCGATTTTCGATTTTTCCAATTTTCCGACTTTTCCGGAGGGATTTTCCAAAATTTTCTTCCATAAAAACCTTCTCCTCGAAAATACGAACAACTGACAAAAAGTTTTACAGAAATCGGACTTCACAGTGTCACCCGCCCGAGTATTGGCTCCGTTTTGGAGCCATTACGTTACATACATACATACATACATACTTACATACATACATACATACACACATCCTATTTTATATATATAGATTTATGGACTTTCTGCTGTCGATGTCTACAATGTTGTTATGACCGAGGCAGTAAAGGTTTATGAACATGCGCGTCTCATGGTGTCACTAGATTGCAGGAGTCGTATTGAAATACGTAGAAGTGCTATTTATTTGGAATTATTATATGAGTTTGTAGAAAGTGAAAACTGAAGAGTCATTGGATAAAAATCTAATAAAAATAGACACATTTTTATTGCACAATTATTTTAGCTTGAAATTAATAATATTTAATTCATAATATTTCTTTATACGTTGTATTTTTTTAATTACAGATTTCATTGGACTCAAAATTTGCCAGCAAAACAAAATAATTATTTTGGAATAAAAAAGCGAAATAAAAGTTAAGACTAGCTAAAAAAACTAATCCCTGCAACTGAAAGGAGTCGTTACCAAAATATACCTATAACTCTAAAAAAGAAAGAAAGAAACTTGAAGCAAAAACAACAATAGCAACAAAATAAACAGTAATAATTACTCAATTAGAAAAGATAAATGTTTGTGTCAACGACATCTATAAAACCAACAGACAATAGTTATAAACAGATTATTAATACGTTTGGAAAAAGAACGGATGTAACTGATTGACAATTGATTGATTTCCTGCTGTTTCCGTTGTTGAATAATAACATCGAGTACAAACATCTACTAACAAAGCTTTTGTCAACTACATATACAAAACGAACTGTTGGCCAAAGACAATAGTTTTTTACCATTATCATCGTCATCGCGGATAGTTTGCAAGTCAACACCGTCATCAACAGCAACAAATACAATTTGTTACGTTTAGATTATTGGCAAAGGTTTTTAGCAAAATTCAACAAAATTTCCATTTTCCAACAAATTTTATTTGGAATCAAAAATTCTTCAACATCATGATTGGTCGTTTATTTCGTGCACATGGCGAATTCTGTGCATCACATCCATGGGAGGTTATTGTGGCATTGCTTACGGTGACAGCATGTATGCTGACAGTTGATAAGCAACAATATATCACCACTACTTCAGATGCTGGTGGAGGTGGAGGTGGAGGCGGCGGTGGCGGCAGCAGCAGTAGCACTAGTATCCCGCCCTCAGCCACGTCTAGTAGGCATCGGCCATGTCACGGTTGGACACAGTCATGTGAAGGTCTAGAAGCTGAATACAATGCAGCTGATGTCATTGTAATGACAATTGTTCGTTGCGCTGCTGTTCTCTACTGCTACTATCAATTTTGTAGTTTGCACAAATTGGGCTCAAAATATATACTGGGTAAGTGTTGTTTTTCTAATAGCGTTAGATATGTAGTTGAAAGAAACAATTAACTCGATTTGATAATTGGTAATACGCGACCATCGTACATGAAAAGTTGCCACCCAAACTTATCATATTTCCCATTAACAGAAATGAATTTTTTATATTTTTGACTAAAAAATTGATACACAATTTTTACCCCTTCG